>JAPDNY010000008.1:62192676-63463926 GCA_029375565.1 Gekko gecko | reverse complement strand
GTTTCTAGACAAACATCTGAAATTTGCTGCACTGAAAGCACTAGATAACTCAAATATGACCATTCGTATCACTGGTTAGAAGGAAGCCTCAGCTGTTTCACATGTGATGCGTGAGTGGGCTCTTTCTCTCCTTTTGGAGTTAACATGAAGGGAAGACTCATTCTTTTCCCATCCTCAGGGAGATGGGCAATGTGTTCTCACATCAGAGTTGACAGACACATGAGATCCTGGACTTGTCAAAACAGTGCACTGCTCACACATTCATCCTGCCTCTATGCTTCTGTAAAGCCATACTGAAAAACAAGTCTATCAAAGTTCATTGAAGATGATTAACTAAAATCATGTTTCGGAGTCATATTTATGCACCTGTACATTATAAAGGCTGAAATCACATTTTGATTCATGGTTAAGACAAGACAGACAAGAGACACTGTGATTTTACCATCATATTTTGATGTGGGGAAGCAAACTGCAGTTACATGGTAAGTTCTTAGTTTTGCAGATAGAGGATATCAAAAACTATTCAACTGAGGGAGTTTTAACAACTTTTTTTTTGGTCTGGAACTTGTATGTTCTGAATCCTTCCTTTTGGGCTTTATTCATCAAGTTATTATGCTGCCACATCAGTTCTCCATAGGGCATAATTGAGAAATGGAATGTCTGGATATATTTTAAAGGCAGGCTTATGACCCCTCACCTGATATATGGGGAAAAGTTGCCTTACCCACTCATCTGCATCCTTGTACCTTTAGCGGAATTTCTAGGTAGGTGGGTAGCCATGTTGGTCTGAAACAGCAGAACAAAGTTTGAGTCCAGTGGCACCTTAAAACCAACAAAGTTTTGTTCAAGGTATAAGCTTTTTGAAGAAGTGTGCATGCACACGAAAGCTTATACCTTGAATAAAACTTTGTTGGTCTTAAAGGTGCCACTGGACTCGAATTTAGGGATGTGAGTGCTACTTTGCTTGTAGTATGATTTCCAGTCAAAAGCATTTCCTCACCAAAAAACCCCATAATTTATTGGTAAGATATGGATAGACAAAGGTCACAAAAGAACAAAACAAAAGATAATACTTCTATGTCCTGCTTTGAGTCAACATTGGTATTAATTTCTCCATAGTCCATCTTAATGCTCAGCAATTACCTGTGATGAGCAGCATCTTCCTTGAATGTGTGATTTCTGACCTTACTACCCCATGCAGAGGGGAAACCTCTTTTTCAAGAACATACTTCTGAGGATGGATTTTCCTTTGTGACTCTTGGACAATCAGGGCTTTGGAGTCAAGCTTCATGTCACTTGAAGATTTTGAAGTAGCCAAAGGGGAAGTTAGTTTTGAAGCGTTATGCTTCCAAGTGGTGCTTCAATTACTAAAGACAAGCTGGATAAGAATGGGATAACAATGTGTCACAACAGAAATGATCTTTTCTATTGCCACTTTATGGAGCATTTATCAGGTGATTTGGATGCACATTCGGTTTAAAGATACAATGAACCCTTGAAAACCCACAGTCTGTTTCCTTAAAAGTGACATCAGTTTGCTCTTATGGAAATCTCAAAGTTAGTTTTCATTTATGGATAGCTAGAATATCAAACTGTATTCTAAACCTGTAGAAATGGAATCAGAAAGAGATTAAAAATATGTTTTTGATTAGGGACACATATAATCAATTTTAAATCAATCATTACATTTCACTTCATAGCATGGGCTACTTAGGCCCCGGTCACACGAGCGGGATAATCTGCAGGGGACGGGAGGCTTTTAGTGGCAGAGCAAAAAGAAGCATGGTAGCGGGATCCCACGTCCCCCCGTGGCTCCATCTGCAGGCCTCCGGCAGCCAATCAGACCAGCGAGGCAACGCAGCAGGACCGGTGAGGCAACGCAGCAGGACTGCGTTTGTGCTCATGCACCCAACGCAGATGGCTGCTGGATGCGACGGGCTACCAGCGTGTCTCCGATCAGACGCCCACTGGTGCTGTGCATTTAACGGAAGATAGTACTTGTTAGCAGGTAGTTTTTAACTCCGCTTTTTCTGCGGGAAGTCACAGGTTGGCTGCGGGTGTGCTCCACTTGCCAGATGTTGTGGTGTGATCGCGCCCCGATAATCCACCCACCACCCGTGGCTCTCCTGCAGCAAATTCTGCATGCAATCGGGGCCTTAAGAAAGCAGAGAGTCCCTCTTACATGCTCTTAAAATAAATGTGCAGGATTCAGAGTTCAATGAGAAATCTTTGCTTGCTAAACTCTGCTTCCAGTGTACATTAATCAACAGTCAATACAGGTGATAGGTGTCATTGAGGAGTATGAATGGCTTGCCTCAAATGAGTTGATCTGAGCAGGTTTGGTATTTGGATGGGAGACGACCAAGGAGACTCTGAAGAGGAAGGCAATAGGCAAAGCATCTTTGCTTCTCACTTGCCTGGAAAGCCCCTTGCCGGGGTTGCCCATAAGTCCATTGTGACTTGATGGCACTTATGCATGTAATGGTATCTTGAGGCCCCCTGACTGTGAGGCTGTCTGTGCCCCAATCCCTAGAGCTCCCCTAATGTCCTGCTCCCATTTTTATAATATTCACCAGTCATTTAATGGTCTTCCAATGTGCAGGTTTTCCTGCAGAGAATCTATTAGAACTTCAGCACTGTGGCTGGTTCCCAGACAGAAGGAGCCATTGGATGTTTACTTTTCATTCATGATATCTTAGTATTAGGATTCACAGGAATTTATATGACATAGCAGCATCCTTGCATCTGGTGTGCTGCCATGGCAGTGTCAAAATGAATGCCTCCACACAGGAGCCTGGTAAATTTGAATACAAAAAGGAAAATGGCGGCAGTTGCTTTAGAGTGCTGATGATCTCACTACAAATCTGGACTGAGCGCGGGTGGTGCTTATTTATTTATTTACAAAATCTATATCCTGCCTTTCTGCCTCTACAAGGCAGAATACATCAAGGAGTCACTAAAATAACATTCCCTCCCAAACATATCTCATTAAATCAACTTTTTGTTTTGTTACTATTTTTGGAAGTTGTGTGTGTGCGTGTGTGGATGCTTGGGAGTCTGGAAGACATGGTGAGTTCTGGCAACCCCTACTAGGGCTAGAATGTTTCAGAGAGGTGGCTTGACAACCTGCCTCTGTGTCCTGGCTCTCGTATTCCTTGAAGGTTGCCCTTCCAAGTACTTGCCAGGGTCTGCCCAGCTTAGCTTCTGAGAGCTGGTGAGACTGGGCTTGCCTGGGCTGTCCAGGTCAGGGCTCATTAAAACACAATTTTAAAGAGTTAAGAAACGGAGTTAAAATACATATAAAGCAGTTAAAATACAAAACATAAAACACTGATTAGGAAGGAAGGAACTAAACAAAAAGTCTTCACCTGCTGGTTTACACTTTAAATGCTGATCAGCCCTTCCACCTACCAGTAGCAGTTCCATCTTGTCAGGATTAAGCTTCAGTTTATTAGCCCATAGTCACTCCAAAAGTATCCCCAGGCACTGGTCTGGGGCCTTCCTGGGATCAGCTGGAAGTGCAAGATAGAGGTGAGTGTCATCCCCATATTGCTGAAAACTCAGCTCAGATCTCTAGATGACCTCACCCAGTGGTTTCATGTAGATGTTAAAGGGCATAGGGGACAAGATGGACTCTTGTGGGACCCCATAGGCTAAAGGTCAAGGGGCTGAACAACAGTCCCCAGCACTACCTTCTGATTTCTACTCTTATTTATTTATTTATTTATCATATTTATACCCCGCCCTCCCTGCAATGCAGGCTCAGGGCGGCTCACAGTCAGTACATTAAATACAGTTAAAATGACAAAATCATATAAAACAATTCCATTATTAATACAGTTCATAAAATGCTGAAGATAGTTACTCAAGATGGCTTATTTCAGTGTACTCTCTAAGAATCCTTCTGCTCAAGATCTTCCTGCGGCTCAGGCTGGATGTTAAAACCAAGAGCCAGGGCTCTATAATGGTGGCAGCAACCTAGCCGAAGGCCTGGCAGAAGGTCCCACAGGGCCCTGATCTCCTCTGGGAGCTTGTTCCACCAGGATGGGGCTGTCACTGAGAAAGCCCTGGCAATAGCAAGCCTGGTCTCTTTAAGGCCAAGGAGGGTCAATTGATTTTGAGACCCTGACCACAGTGCTCTCTGAGGTATATATGGGGAAAGGTGGTCCCGCAGGTAGTCCCACAGGTACTCTCCAGGTAAGATCATACCCACTGCAGAATAGTGCCTCCCAATCCAAATCTAGATACGCTGTCCAGAAAAATATCATAATCAATGAAATCAAACGCTATTGAGAGGTCCAGGAGAACCAACAGTGTTGCACTCCTGCTATCTCTTTGTGTAAGTCATCCATCAGGGTGACTGAGGGTGTTTTGATCCCCTAGCCAGGCTTGAAGCCAGACTGGGAGGGATCTAAGCAGTTTGCCTCATTCAGGAAGGTTTGGAGTTGTCCAGCTACCACTTGTTCAATCACCTTGCTCAAGTATGGACTATTTAAGACTGGTCGACTGCTTGGACTTGGCTCCCACAGAGCTTGGGGCTTCTGGCCTTTCGGTATCTCCTCCACCTAGTTTGGAATATCAGCACCTCTAGTAAGTAATGCTCAGTACAAGACAATATTCAGTTCAAGTGTAGAAATTCAGCATTCATACTGTGGTGTATCTCTTTTTCCATACATGGTTCCCATCCTAGTTCTTTCAAAGTTCACCCCTCTGTTTTCTTGTTGAGTCTGGGAATTACAGATGCTAGCAAGCAGTCATGACTGCTGAGCAGCAAAAGAAAGCCTTCATTGTGGCTTCCTGGTTATTCAGCAGCTGCATAGCCACATAGTGCTGCCCCACTCAGACTGCTACTCTCGCTCTTAAGGGATGATCACTGGGGTTTGATACAAGATGGAGTCCAAGACCCATACTGCACACATGGCTCAGTGGTGAAGGTAAACTCTTCCACTTAAGTGATCTCTATTTATGACTTCCATTTGTTGCTCAATTTCCCAGGGTACACTAGTGAATTTATCCACACAGGAGGGAAAAGTGCAGCCAGCCAGTATCACAGAGATGATCATATGTACCTTTCATTCCATAGTCATCCTTCTTTATGTACACCCACATACATGATTTAATGGAGAAATTCAGCAGAGTTAAAGCCTGCTTTCCCCACACATTGTTCTGTACAAGGAAGGTTGCCAATAAATGAAGAACCTCTTCCAATGTAATAAAAACCACAACAGTATATTTAAGTTATTGAACAAAAAAAAGTTTTGTTCTGGATTTTGAAGTACAAAGATGACAGCTGGTTACATTTTAGAAAGATGCATTATCTACCGCATCATAATAAGCCATTGTTTTCTTGACAATGAACTCTGAGAACATAATAAGTTGGATCCAAACATCTCTGAATGGAAGGAGTTTGTGAAAGTAGATCTTCCCTTCCTTCCCCTTCTCTAACACCTCTTTGTGTCCTCCCAAAAGCTAATGCTGAGGATTGGAGACTTTCTTACACTATATGACATGTAGCATGGGGAACTGCAGGAATGAGGCAGGACCAGACAAAATCACCCCCTCTCAGCTTTTGAGGAGCACAGGGGGCTGCAGGAGGAATGGGAAGGTGGAGAAAATATGTTTCTATGAAATCCTTATATTACTGATAAGTGGTATTTGGGGGGGGGATCCAACTCTGCACAAAAATGGGCATGGAAGAGTTTGTTTGAACCTCACTGAGAGACGTACTCAAACTAGCATCCTCTGTTTCAAAGTGCAAAAACTATATTTTTAAATATATTACATTCCACATTTAATATAATACAAATAATTAGCTTACTGACTTGTCGATACTGCAGGAAAAAACAACAACTGCCTATTACTATCTTTAAATTATAACCTCTTGAATAACAGCAATAAATTAGTTTTAAATTATCTAATGAGTCTGTGTTACAGCTCTGTAGCTCTCTGAGCCCTAACTATGTCAGCCAGCTACTTTCTTTATTTTGCAATAAACAAAGTCAACCTTTAGGCTACAAATTTGTCAGAGATAAGGATACCAACTCTCCCAATAATCTATAAATTCAGCTTAATGGGGCAGATATCAAAAAAATGTGTTGGACTGAAGGGCAATAAATCACACATGCTTTCCTGGCATAAACTGGCACTGTGTGCCTTATATTTCAGTCAAATTATTCCATTTGTTTCTGAAGATATTTTAATCCCACATGACCTCAAACTTCCCATGAACCAGGGTCTGAACAGAAGGCCGCCCACTGTCTTTGCAGTAAATCTGTTGTCTCCCTTCTAGGTCCTCAACCTGGGATCATAGATCACCCCTATCCCGCATCTTGCTTCAATTTACTCAATTAACTTGAGTAAAGCACTTGTAAGTTTGCAGATGTTGCTTTATTATCAAGACCTAAAAATGTACAAGAGAGTTCAGGAGCCTGAGGTTATGGGAAGGTTGTGGAGATGGGGGGAAGGGCAACCCCCCCCCCCAAGCACGCTTTACAATTGTTTTCTCAAGATAGACAGAAGGAGGGGGGGAAGGAACATTGTTTCCCGATAAGTTTATTGGAATCATAAGATACACCTAAGCCTTGCAAATGGAGGAATGTTTGATGTTATCTTTCAGAAAGATAGGGTATGAAGAATAGGCATTTCACCTCAAGATGAGATAATGTTGTGATTAACAGATGTTTAATTGAGCCATTTATCAAGTGAGGAACCTGCCTAGAAGTCAGTAAGGCTAAGTAAATTATTTCCACCCCTGCAGGTGTTGGACTGGCAGTTCTATTACTCATGTAGAAGTGAGCTTTAGAAGATCCCCCTCCCAAAGAAAAGATAATTTATTTCAGTAGTATTGGCTTTTATTTAATGTGTAGTACATTCAAACCTTTTAGATCCTTCTCCCTATTTGCTGTTCAGGAAAAGCACTGAGCTAGAGAGAAAGATAAATAAGTTTTTAAAATATTTGTGACAGGCTTGAATTCTGGTTTCTAGAAATTACACTTACAGATCAGTTCTGAAACCTATCCCATGGTAGGTACCATGATCTTTTTACTGTTCTTCTAGGGATCAGGGGAGGAGAGGAGCCAGAGAAAGTTTGGAGCTGAGGGACAATTCCATCTGACCCCCTTTCAGAACGATTCCCCCAGTGCAAGGAGGTACCATCAGTGGAGAACCTATAAATTTTGGCACTGACAGAATTGTCAGTATACCTTGGAATTTGGGGGCTGTGCTAAGGAGGTAGAAGGGAGAAAATTGCTCTCTCATCCCTCTTCTACCATCACAACTCTACCAATGGATGGAGCAGGAAAGGTGATGTTATCCCATTCTACACTAAATTCACCCCAACTCAGTCCCAGGAATTGACTTTCCCATAGTTAGATGGGACTATCGGGGGAAGGGGAACACAGGAAAGCTCTGTGACCATTGCTGCCTTCCATTGACAGCTCATTGGATCCAGCTCATTAAGAGGTATGCAATAGACAACTAATTTGGAATAACAGGATTATGGTGTTGATAACAGAAGTTTGTTTCAGTTCTGCTGTACTCAGCCTTCAATTCCCATACATTCAGGATAATTCATAAATTATTTAGCTGAGTCATCTTGCAGGCAAACCAGTTTAGTTACATTGAAAGGAATGGGATTAAGCCCACTTAAGTGTGGTTATGTTTGTTGAATCCTTTTGGAAGCTGCTGCATGTGAGATACTCTGGCTTTGGCTGTATTTAAATAATTAGCTTGCTCTTATAATTTGCAATTTTTTCAATCATTACTTCATCCTTTGTCCTTAGCATGACCTTACAATTTGTTATTTTAACAGTTTAAGTAGACAATAAAATATAACCATATTCTAGATGACCCAAATGCTGGTTACTTAAATTACTGAAATAATGATTTATGAGGTACAAATTACACTCCACTCACAAATCAGTTTTAAATGGTTAGCACTTCCTTCTTGGATAGTGCATGAAATTTTCTGAAGAAATCCCTTTTTGTCAAAAAGAAATTGGATTTTTTTAATCATCTGTAGCAGAAACAGTTATGCTAAAAATATTGGACAGTTCTGTTTGGATACATGGCAGTGATATCAAGTGGTCTCATGAGCAAAGTAATAGGTTATCATCTTATGAAAGAGCTGTTGCTCATTTTGTTCATTTACACAAGGGGACATATTGATTCAGAAGTTAAATCACACTGAATAAAACGGAATATACTTCTCGATCTGCTTACTTTCAGCGTTATATATGATCGCAACTGCCAACTATTTGCCTGCATTTGTGATCCCTAATTTATATTTAGCATAGATCAGACAGTAATCATGCATACCTATGTTTATGGTCCAGTGACTGATGAAAAAGGCAAAATCCATGCTCTACCTAGTAGCATTTTATGGCTTCAATCTGGACAGAATTTTTTTTAAAATAAACTACCTTAGATATTAAGTTATAAGCTATTTTAGGAATTATTTTAAAAGCTTCCCAAATGACCAGAACACAATTTCACAATTACCTTTATTGAATTTCCCAAAAATTAATAGGTTGGCCTTTTTAATTCATTTGTGCCAAGTTGGATCCATGGACTCCCTCCATAGAAGGAGCCTTACAATTGACAACAAAGTGGAGTGGTTTCCCCATGGTCACTGCAACTGCTTATTCAGTGCCGCAACAACAAGGATTCCGCCTGGCAGGTTTCCTCACACTTTTCCTGCCCCAGTCTCCCAGGGCAGCTAGTCTCCCCATTCCACTGAGGGAAGGGGCGGGGGTTAAAAGGTTTTTTAAATCAATAATTAACACATCAATATATTGCTATAAAGTTACCATTTTAAAAAGCCCTTAGAAAATCTCTCACTGGTGTTTGGGAGGGATGGTAGAGATTTGGAGGCCTGAGGGGGGAGAAATCTAGAAAAAATAGGGAGGGAACAGTTCCACCTCCATTATTTTCCCAAGAACTTTGGGTTTCTTGCCCAGTCTTGGGAAAATTGAGTGTTGTCTAATTTTTGCCATCCCTAGTGCTGACTCGGTTTGAGGCTAGGTTGATTCTTAATAAAATAAGAGTAATCCAGGAGTTGATAATGGGTGAAGGAACCGTCCTGGTGTATATCATTGAGATAAAGTTAGATAAATTTTGCAACCTGTTCTGTTGCACTTGATGCTGGACGTATCGGTACAAGAAGATGGTTGAGGGAGGCAGTATGGCTATGGTTCCCAAACATTCTACTGTAGCCACCAAGTGTCTGATTCTGCAAACCACTTTGTGTGTGTGTACATGTGTTGAGAATAGGGATGTTTGAACATCCTGTAACATCAGCGGCAATCAGGCAGCTGATTAATCAACCTATTTGGTTGTTCACAACCTGTTCTTGTCAATCACAGAAACAGGCTATTTACAGCCAGCAGAAGCCAGGTCCCAGAAGAAGAGAGAATTGACTTCAGACCTCCTGCTGGGAAAGATGGGGGGGGGGCTTAGGAGCTCGCAGTCAGATTACGCGTGAAATTTGTGACATCTCTAGTTGAGAGCTAGAGTTGTGTTCTGCTGGTATTTGGATCATGCTGTATAGCAAATTCCCTACCCAAGCTCACAAGGGGAAAGGTGATCTTGGATTTGGTGTTGGAAATTGTGGTCACAGACAAGCATTAGTCTTGCAGAGTTCCTCAGAGAACAAGGATCAGTTGGAGTTGGTGAGGCCTGGGCTTTCAGCCAGGAAGGGCACACTGGAAAAAGAGGCTGCTCGCTAGGAAATGGGATGCTCTGATGCTGGACTATAGTATGATGTTCTTAGCTGTGGTATACATTGTTAGATGAGGGGCATCAGTGCTCTTTCTTGGTAGTATTTAGAAAGACACTTCACACCTGCTTCTTTTGCAAAGTTATTTTTTAATAATCTTTCCTTTTGTACTCTTAGTAGTTCATTGATTCATGAATCTTGAGCAGCTGAAGACACTTGTTTCTTATTTTTTAGATGCAAGGATCCTTATCACTGAGCAAAAGTTCTTCGAAGTAGATTAGTGCTAATATTATTTGAGTTATGTTTCTATTGTTTTTAATGATTTCTAAAGTTGCAGGATTTTCTCTCTTTTTTCTTTGGTTTTAGTAGTGTGTTAGGGCTACTACCTCAGTCACAAGTATACAATATAAACTGGTACAATGGCTCGATTTTGCATTTCCTTGTCTTTTTTTTTTTTGGTTGTCCCAACCTTATGGCTTAACTCTCCACTTAATAGAGCCAATCTTTTTTTTCTACCACTGAATTCATAATAAGGGAATCTGAATAGCTTGCAGCGAAAGAAATGGCACATATAATTTTGAAGGCTAAAAATCTAAAACCTTTAAGCAGTGATTTAAAAGCTAATTATTATGGATATAGCCATTCAACATTCATTTCTTAATATTGTTCCCCTAAGAAACAACAATTTAGTCAACCAATTATTTTATCTCTTTTAGGGATATTTTCTTAATTTGCAAAACAATCTACAAATATAATCAGCATGCTAAATACATGTGGTATCTTGTTCAGAATGTTATGTTGGGGGAAAGAATGCAATTAAACTGTCAAAATATAATTGTTTTCTTATATTTAATTTAAAGTGACTGATTCACATTGGCTTTTCATGTTTGTGAGCTAAAAGACAAAGAAAGTTACTAGCACAACTACTAGTTTTCTTAAATAATGGAGATGTAATGCTTGGAGCATTTTTTTTAAGAAACAAAAAGCGTGCCTATGAAAAGGTTGCTGCTATCTGAGCACACAAACATCATTCCATTCATTTTTTATTTCTCCTCTTAAATTCTATCCTTATGAATGGATGTTTGAATTAGATTTAACTTGGAAATGACAAATGAGGAAGAGAGGGAAGGGGCTATGATGTGACTTACCTGTAGGCTACTTCTGTCATGGCCAATGCAGTGATGGATAATGGATCCATTTCGATATCCCATACAGTATTTCAGAGTACATTGATAACACTTTGTGGAATTCTGAAAAGCTCAGAATTAACCTCTGCATTCTTTCCCATGCTTCCTGAGTCTTATGCAATGGACAAGCCCCTGCATCTCCCACCTCATTCCCCACCTTTTTCATCCACATTCCTTTTCTCCTGGCAAAATGAAGCCTACTTGCTACAGCTGGTCACAGAAGGAAGTAGGTAAAAGCACCAGGGGAAGAATGATTTGGGAGGCACACTGATGGCATCCTGTCCCATTGCCTTGGAAGCAAACCCAATACAAATCACATCAATATGAGCAAGTGCAAATATACTCCAATCTTAAGGAATTTCCTAATCGTTTTAACTTTGGTCATTCAGAGAACAGGCATCCTCATATCATGATCCATGTCACAGATCAATGCTACAACTCTGGAAATTTCCCAGACTGAAAAAACTGGTAGGAAGAAAATTATTTTTTTAAAAAAATTATACCATATTTGCAATCCATAAGGATTTATGAAACAGCACATAATCATGCAAACATAAAAATACAACACAACAAGTACACACACACATTTTCATTAATTTAAAAAGCCCAAGGACAAAAATGAAAAACCTCATCTTGCAACTGCACATATAATCACACTTAAACATAAACCAATACTCAGTTACAAGCCCAGAGATAAAAGGACTACTGTAACTTGGCATTTAAAAATAGCACATTTAGGCATCAGGCAACACTCCATTGAAAAGGGGTTCTAAAAGTAGAGTCCCAACACAGAATGGAATCTAATTTTTCTCCCACCACCTTGCTTTACAGGGTGTGGGGAATATGCAGATGAGCCTGTCCAGAAGATTTTGTTGGGCTGCAGCATGTGGTAAACAGTATGAACAAATAGAGACGATCCAAAGTAAAGCCTGAAAGTGACAAGAAACAAAAAATAAAAACTGGGGTCAAGAAGTCCTAACTGTTCAAAATGCAACAACACATTGTACAGAACTCACTGCAATGAGGGGTGGATCATCTTTGTGTGAGGTATCACTCCCAGTGAGTTCCTGACATGAAACACAGCCTTCAGGTGAAGATGATGGCTAAAGAGCACTAACCCTGGAGGGTCCATTGAGGGGGCCACTAACTACATCAAAGGCATTCAATCATCAGTCCTTCCTCATTACCTAACAGTATTAATTTACTTTGACTTTTGCTATTATTCACTCACCCTGGACAGCAAGAAAAGGGTGTGAAGCCTAGACCAATTTCAAAGTCCATTTGATGAAAGAAACATTTCTCCTTCAAAATACTTTCCAGTGTTTCTGACATGCTTTTAACCTACAAGCTCGTTTTTTTAAATGAATCCAATGAAAGGGATCAAAGATTAAGATCAGTATTAAATAAAGGAGAAAGGCAAGTAGCCAGAAAACATTGATTTCTTTTATGAAAAAGTGCACAAACTACCTGCATGGCTGAGTGTGCAATTTGAAGTTGCCTGAGGCAGAGGTACTGTATATGCTATATAAATGAGGCAGGTACTGTAGAAAAGTTCAATCACAAAGTACCTTGAACAGGTGTCAAACATTACTGATTATAGCAGCTGGAGGAAGGGGGAGTAGAAAGAAGACAGCACATGTGATATAATGTCTAGGAAAAAATAGGCTGCATAAAAATGCCTTCTACAGAATAATAACCATTATGAATATTTTTTTATTTTATTTAAAACAGTTTCTTGCCACCTTTCCACCTGATCAGGGTCCCGAAGGCAGCAAATATAAAAACACTAAAATATCTGAACAATTGAAAACTACATTTAAAATGATAACATATTTCAATAAAACACATAAGCAACCAACACCAGAACCAGGGAAAAGGGCTGATAACCATTATTGGGAGTATGCCAAATGAAACATAAAAGTCTTGACAAAAAATGATATCAAAAATCCCACTATTCTTTAGTGAATCTCTCTCTTTCTCTGTACTTTCATCCTAGTCCAGATATAGTCTATATGAACACTGAAACATGTTTCAATAAGTATATCATGAGCTATATATCCTTAACAAGCAACCACTGTGTATGAAGTTCCTTCACAGCTCAAGAAGCAGTGGAACTATTGCACACATGTAGGAGCGTTAATTAGTATACGTAGTTCTTCCCTCCTCCATTTTATCTGTACAACAACCCTTGTGAGGTAGGTTCGGCTGAAAGGGAATGACTAGCCTAATCTCACCCTGTGAGATCTCTCTCATTTTACATCTCTGGTCTAACCTCTGTAACATCTAACCCAGCTAATCTTGCAGCCACTTGGAGTTCAGGCATGGGCAGTCCCTGCTTGAAAAACACCATTTAAAAGAGATGCACACACCTGAATTTGCTGCTTGGAGGTCAGAGAAGGTGTGCAGCTGCCCCTCCCCCTTGTTCCTCCCCCTCCCCTGCTGCCCACAAAATTTACCCATGCCCCACCAACCCAAAATTTCTGGGTACGGGGCTTATCTAACCTCTGTTCCAAATCTGGGACTTCTAGGCATTAAGAAAAAAACACCTCCAAAATCCTTTTTTTAATTTAATTTTTATTTATTTACAGTATATATTGTCTGCCTTTCTCATAGTGATTCAATTCAGATTAGACATAATGAGTCAGTACAATTAACAAAATGGGATGTTCAACAACCAATTTATTAGGATTTTAGAAGTCATGTGCTTACACTCACCATTATCAGTAGGAGTCTTTGATTTCCCTGATTTCCTGGGCAATTTCTCTCTTCTAATTGGATGCTTGCAAGTGATCATGAGTTTTCTCAGCCAATCACCATTGGACACAAGCCCTAGAGAAGGAATGTTTAAGGCTCACAGATGCTGCTTTGAGCCAAGGACATTTTCAGAGAAATGAGAGACTGTACCCACCAGGAACTCCTTAAATACTAGTAGTAAATAAGGTTCTCCCTATAGTGGACAGTAAGGGTGTGCATTTGGCATAAACCAAGCCCCTCCCCCCCATACCTTACCTGTATTTTTTAAGCTGGTTACCAAATGGGGCTGCATATTTGGGATTTTTGGGGCTACCGAATAGCCAAACTTAAAGGGCATTTAAAGGGATTGGACAAGCTCCATGAGTCCCTGGTGAGTTCACCCAGAAGGTGTTTAAAGGGCTTGTAGTCCCTTTAAATGCCTTCCAGGTGAACTCACTGCTTGGAAAAAGTATTTAAGGGATTGCAAGCCCTTTAAAAAGCTTTGGACTCTCACCACAGAGTGGCATGACTTAGTGAAGGCATTTAAAGGGACCACAATCCCTTTAAATGACTTTCCCCTCAATGAAACCAATGGAGAATGGGGGCACCTTCTTTTGGGGCCTATAGAATTGGACCCACTGGCCCAATCTTTTTTAACTTGGGGAGGGGGTTGAGGAGAGGCATCAGCATCTATGCTGCAAATTTGGTGCCTCTACTTCAAAAAAACAGCCCACCCAGAGCCCAAGATACCTCTGGATTGATTCTACATTATAACCTATGGGGACCATTAACTATAATGGTCCCCACAGGGTATAATGGAGCTGAAAAAAATCATACTGGTATTAGAATTCAGAAATATTGGGAAATACTGATATTTTTGGGGTTCAATATCCCTGAACCTGAAAAATACTGGGGAGGGGGGTTGTACACCCGTTGTGCACACCCAGTGTGATGACATTTGTCTCATAGCAATTGTATGCTTGATTCATCACATGCAATTGCACACAGAGACATATGCTCTTTTTTTTTTTAATCAAACTATTTTCAAATATCACTGTGATGGAGGTTGGATTTCTTCAAAGAACACCTTCCTTTACTTTGTGACAAGAGACAACAGACCACAATGAGGATGGATGGCAATGCAAAGTTCCCAGGTAAGAAAAAAAAGTCAGTCATTCTAAGTGTGTGTAAAGAAACCTGATACAACTAGAATTTTTTAAAAAACACTTGTGGCTGGTACTCTCCTGCTGAGTCACTGCCATCTCCCCCACAGGAAACAGTAGAGAGAAATGAACCAAGGGGCACTTATTTCAGGAGTCTGTAAAATCAAAACCCCTTGTCCATTCTGCTTGAATCTTCAGGAGTCTTTAGACTAACAGAAGGAATTTGTTCTGTGCAAATTTATTGCTATTATCTTTAAAAACATGCACAACAGACCCTTGAACTTGTTATCTCATAGAGTGGAATGCCCCCAAAATATCAGAACCCAACAAACAAACACACACACATGCATGGATTTGAATCCTGAACTGGTACTGTGCTACCCAAAAATTCAGGAATAAATGGCAAAGGTTTCCTCCCAAAATCTTGGATCTGAAATTGTAACACTTTTTTTCTTGGAGCACATCCATATTGTGTAACATATGGCTGAAAACTCTGTAAAAAACCAGGGTTCTAGATTACAAGGACAAACCAGCATAGCCATAAACCCTTTCCACATTGATTAATGGACAGGTATAGGGGAGGGTGAGAGCTATTGTGACAATTCCCCTTCCTCTCCCCCATACATGCCCACTCAATTAGTACACATAGGAAGTGATCAAGCTGATGTCTTGGTGACACTGGTATTTGGGTGAAAACTTTATGGTAAAAATGGCTTCTACTACAGAGTTTTTGCCCAAATACCAGAGTGTTGCTGAGATATCACCTGTGTGATGACATCACTTCCTGGAAGTGGCATTTCCACGTCACCTAGCTCTTCCTTTTTCTCCTGAAAAGTCCCCCCCAGCCAGGTGATAGGCAGCAGCAGGGGCATGAGGCCTGGTGGCAGGAGACTCCACCTCCACCCAGGGGAGCTGGCAATCCTACATACATTTGATAGTGAGAAGATGACACAGAGCTGAGATGGCTTGGTACTATTTGGTGAAGCTCCAAGATTTGTACACAAAACAACTGAGCTTTTATGACACATTGTTCTTCATGGGATTACCAAAATATGAGATTACATTTTGAGGTAATTTTAAACTGTAGATCTATAATCAAATACTGAGAAAATTAATTTTTAAAATGAAATTCAAAATGTAGCTGTGCCTTTTGGTCCTAATAAATAGGTTATTTTTCTATTGCTTCTGTTTATATCTTAATGAACTAGTATGCCTCATGAGATTTAAATTTACATTCTAAGTACAAACAAAACATCATGCAATCACATTCTTTTCCAAGTTGTAACAAAACATTGTCCAGTAATTACTAGGCTTTCCAGGTCCCCCCTGGCTACCAGTGGGGGATGGGGGAGTAGTGTTGCCCGATCTAGGTTGGGAAACTCCTGGAGATTTGGGGGTGGAGCCTGGGGAACACAGGGACCTCAGTGGGGTATAATGCTGAAGAGTCTACCCTCCTTTGTCTTCAAGGGAACTGATTTTTGTAGTCTGAAGATGAGCTGTATTTCTGAGGGACCCCACCTGGAGACTGGCATCCCTAGTTATTACCAGCCTTTGCACTGGTTTACCTACAATATGTGCGATATTAAAATTGAAAAGTGATTAGTGAGAACCACTTGATGACAGTGTTAGACATGGACTTTTAAGGCTAGGGTTGTTGTTGTTTTAAATCATCACTAAACCTAATCTAGGCTCACTGTATAACCTTGATTAAGTAACTATAGCTTTTTCTAACCAGCCTTTCAGGATTCTTTTGAGATACTTATTTACTTTATTTATATCCTGCCTTTCTTCTGTTGTGGGGAAGGGAAGGGAAAGGAGTTTGTAAGCCGCTCTGAGAGTCTGAGTGAAGGGCAATATATAAATCCAATCTCCTCCTCCTTCTTCTCCTCCTCCCTTCGCAACAAATGCTCAGAGTGAGAAAGGGGCCTAGTTATACTCTTTCATTTGGGGCTTACAAAACCAGGAACTGGTCCTGCTGGAAGTGACATCAGTGCATTGGAATTCCACCAGAACTCTATGGTTTCTATTAGCATGCATAGCATTTTATAGACCAAAAAAAGGCCAGAACCCTGCTCTAAATCTAAATGTGTAGTGTAGCTGTGAGAATGATTGGGAGATAGAGATACACTAGGGTGAGGAGAGCAACCTGGAATTCAGTTCCACTAAATTCCTTTGATAACAGACTAGGGATTATTGTTAGTTCCTCCGCTCAGACCAGTAGAAGCTGCTGTTGCATGGACTCGGGGAATTTCTTGGTGACTGCACCTCTAGAGTGGAATGGTCTTCCTGAGGGTGTGAGAAAGACCCTGACCATAGGCAGATTTCTGAGGCTCAATAAAGCAGAGCCCACACTTTTGGCCATCCATGAGTGGAGGTTGTGGTTTACTTCCTCTATTTGTATTTCTGTTGATGTGAAATTATATTTGTTTTTGAGTCCCACTGAAAGTCAGAATAGCAGAAGATAAATATTTTAAATTAATAGATAAGCAAGTTTAATTAAAGGGGCCTTTATATACTGCACGCCAATGTAAGCATAGGTGGATATCTTTCTGCATTTCCTAGCAGCATGCTTTATGGCATTTTCTGACAATGTACTGTGATTCAGCAAGACAGACACTGCTTTTCAGTCAACAGCCAGATGCTGTAATCATTTCAAAGATTCCAGAAGTGAGCTAGACCCAAAAAACAAAGCTGGAAATATGTTTTGTCATCCCCCCTCCCCATTCTAAATTTGTGCTGGTTTTTCCAGATAGTTTGCCCATAAATAAATAGTTTTAGTTTAAGCACAAAAGTTTCCATGCAGTTGTTCTGTTTTCCCAACAAAATAGTATGCATGTTTCGATTCAGTAAATATTCTGATATTCTCTTCATCTCATCCTAGTTAGTGTCACATCATTCACATGTTCTTGTACATGAGCAATTAATTAAAACAAATTTAGAAACCCAGCTTTCTGCCCCAAAGTGTCTTTTCTTTTGGAGTGGTTTCTGCTTTCTGGGTGTCTAGAAGTAATCTCTGTGTGCATAGCACAAAAGCAGGATTTGGATCAATTTAATAGAGTATATTTAATGACTTCTTATCTCTTGATTGCTTGGTGCTACGCGCAGCTCTTCAGCCAAAATGCCTTATGTTTTAGTTTGAAGTCTATGATCATTAGGCAGTGATCCAGCACCTAAACTCACTTGAAAAGAGTCCAGATCTGTGGGTGTGCCATAATCTTCTAGGATTGGGTCCAGTAAAAGTGCCCCAAGGGACAGCTACAAGAATATTAGAAAAAGATGATCAAAGAAATATTGCTTCTTTCCTCCTTTCACCAAGCAGATGTGCAACGTGTCTTGGGAAAGAAATAGAAAAATTCCTGAGTGATTTATTTGATGAACTCTGTTTTAACCTAGCTTATTGCATGCCTGATTTCATGATGGTGGTTATTAGTTTCAAGTTGAAAATGACCAGATAGAGATTTGTTCACTTCATCAATATAATGCATTTATTGGTTGTTGGGAGAGTCACATGGCAACTGATAAGTAAATCTTCCATTTTGTCTTAAAGTATCTTTTTCTATTACAAGCTGGTTTGATATATGATTAAAATAATATTGGGTTTTTTTAAAAAAATATTGAATTTTAAAAGGCAAGGGAATATACACCTATATAGTCTTAGGATCTGAGACATTAAAAGCAGATGCATTGTTTATAACTTTAGGATTTTATCACATGCCTTTTTAAATGAAAGAATCATATCTACCATATGTATATCTGAATCAAATAGTTGTTTCCACTGTTCTTTCCCACAGAAAAAAAGAACACTAGCTATAAGGCATAAGATTATTTTTTAGATCAGGTTAAAAATGAAGGAAGACACAAACCTATGGAAAATGACAAAGACTATTCAGGCAATGTTAAAAATATGGGGGGGTGGAGTGTCAAAAGCCATTTGCAGTACTATAAAATGTTAAATAGCTACGGCCTAGAACTTTGCCTTTTAATTAATCAGAGAAAATTGGAGTAATCATGTCAGTGGATTTAACTAAAAACTCAACCCATTTGGATAGTCTAGTCTGACTGCTCCTGTGCCACAGATATTTAACACAGAAATTTAAATGGTGGGAAATGATGCCTTTGTAAAAGGAGCTTTCTGTATCATGAAACAAAGCATTTCCCAAGTACATTTTTATCCTTTGAACAATCTCTTTGCATACTCTGATCAAGCAATGTTAGTGCCATATCTTGTCAGCATGTAACAGTGGGGATAGAAGATGATTTGCTGTTTATTTTTAAAATAACCCCCTCACAAAATCAATTATTTGACATAGGAGAAAGGGTGAACACAACTTGTACAATATTAAATATAAAATAAAATTAAAGACCCCTGAAATGGGGAAGCAGTGTTGGATACACACTCTGGTGCTATATAGTGGGGAAGCACACAGCTACCAAGGAATTTAAAATATAAGAAAATGTTCCCTTAATGGTACAGCACAGGCTGTTTGAGAAGTTTTGTTGATCATGAATAATGGTGTCCCAGGGAATATCCAGTAGATGACTACATGTATTCAACACCGTAAACACAGTTGCAATGGAGAAAGTATCTGGGGGGGAGGAGGGTGGTGGGAATAGTGGATTTTCCGAGATCCAAATTTTGCTTTTGAGTGTTCAAAGATATTATACCATGTGGGGAATAGCGTGAATTATGTGCAAAAGACCATAGCATCAAAGTGACAGAAGCAACTAAAGGAGAATCCTGAGCAGGCTTACTTGGAAGTCAGTAAACCCCATTTTATTTAGTGGGGCTTATTCCCGAGAGACTGTTTTTAGGATTGCATTCACAAAGGCATCAATGATGCTTAGCTGATTCCTTTAGAATTCTAAGACTTCATATACCAGCCCTAGGAAAGACCATGGGCAAGTTTATATAAGCAGTCTGAAACATATCCATATTTAGTCTGTGCATAGATTCTGATGGGTAGCTGTGTTGGTCTGAAGCAGCAAAACAAAGTTTGAGTCCAGTGGCATCTTTAAGACCAACAAAGTTTTATTCAACGTATAAGCTTTTGTGTGCATGCAAACTTCTTCAGATGTAGCCCATGAAAACTTTGTTGGTCTTAAAACTGCACACTGGACTCAAACTGGCAGTCTGGCCCAAGATAGGCACATTTCAGAAACGTTTCACAAACAGATTTAAGGGCTGGTTCACACGGGCACATCTGTCAGGATTTCCCCAGCCATCTTGTAATGCTTCCCTCCGAGTTTAAAAGATACCAGTTGAAAGTGGTAGCAAACCCTGGAGAGTGCATTCATCCTGTGTTCATTCTGCTTCCCAGAAGTGGGAACGCAAACAAGCTGATCTGGTAGGGATGCTCAGATCCCTTGTGCCTTCTCCCCGGAATGCTCCCACATCAGTCAGTGCAGTGTGACTGGGAAAACCCGGAACACGTTTTTCTGGGTCTTTTTTGCCACAACTCCCTCACACTTTAAGCTGCCAGTCTGAACTTGGCCTTAGTTTACGCATAGTTAGACAACATGGTATAGTGACCTTGTTACCCATTCTCGTCTCTCCCTGTCCCACAAATATTCTTTGTGCAACACCGCTGTACTACACAGTGGCTTTCCTTCAGTGGATACTCCTGTATCAATGGCTGGAGTCTCCAGTGCTGTCATTATAGCAAATAGTATTGGAATAGGCCCTTATTATAGTTGTTGTTTTGGGGTGCCATTTCTGGGGAGCTCTAAAATAGAATGACAAGACCCAAGAGTCTTTTCCATGAAGCCAAACATTTTAGTCATTTGTTGGTAGCTTTCTTAAAGGAAGTCACATTTTGATTGTTGTGTACCTTCCATTTACTGGAGTCCTCTATTCACTGGAGTGTACCAGATGGACAGATCTTCTGTGTGTACTGAGGATGAAGACAGACTTTATATAAAAAAGAGGACCTGTCGTGAATTCTTTAGCTAAACTGTGAGCTCAGCATCACAATGGAAATGAACAGCAGAACATAGATCATTGGCCCAGCCCCTCATCTTGCCCCTTCTCACCCTCTGCCATCATCTGAACCTCTGAGTGGGGAGGCTGGACAACACAGCCTGTAGCCAGGTGCGTGGGGAGGAAGGAGGCTACCTCATCATCTCACTTCCTTCTGATTCTTGCACATTCTTCCAGGCTGTTGCACGTTAGGCCCAAACTAAGATACAAACCACTCTGAAAACTGTAAGAGGGAGCTTACTTGCCTAATCAATTCATATCCAAACTTACATGGTAATTTAAAAAGCATGAAATACAATTATTCTTAAATTCTCTCATTACATTGTAGGATTGGTCATCATTATGGGTTTGCATCATTATGGGGCTCATTATTCACAACAGAATGGGTTTTATGTGCAATGATGGAATTAGAGTTTCTCAGCCTTATGATGTTGGAAGCTCTTGTATTCTACCTGCACATGCAACTTTATCCACATATGTCCAAAAATACTCAAGAGGAAATACTGAAACAAAGTTTTACTGCATTTGGTTCTTGATTAATACCACATGTGCTGTTGTAAAGTTAAGTTATTAAGTGATATACAATAATTGTCTCTGCTCCAAAGGAGACATTTTCATTTAACTATACTCATGTGGATCTGTTTCAATATCATTTATCAGAAGCAAAGTTTAAGAAACATCTCAATAGGCTCCATCTCCACCCCCACCACCACTTTTTAGGAAGATCTGCTTAAGAAATTAAACACACTTACCTTTTCAAACTGCACAAACATTAGATATTAAGTATATACAACACTATCATCTTCTCAGAAGCAGAGTTTAATTTAACCAGGATTGGTGGATTTATTGGAAACCTGTATGTAAAGGCATACAATGACCCTGTTTAGTTTGCAGGAGAAAATGATGTCATTTGCAAGCATGCTTTCAGCTGTGATATTTTATAATTGTTTAGATGAAAACACGATAATCCTCTCCTCCTTCACATAAGCTGCAATCCATCTTTAAAACTGTGATAATTCATAAAACCTGCAGCTTAATAAACCAACAAACCCCAGGCCTATGTTATTTTAAGGGAAGTCAATCTTTGATCAGTCAAGCTGAAATGGGTCTGATAAGTGGAGGCCTTACTTGCAGGGAGCAGCTCTCCAGTTTGTTATTGCTATTTGCTCATCATCCTCAAGTGCAAAATAAGCAGAAGTCTTTCGGAGCGTCTTATCTCTTTTCACTTTCTTCTCGAGATCTCTGTCGCTTTAATCCAGCATGTCTGCTGCTGGTTAACAAGGAAATCCTATGTCAATTATCGCCAACAACTTCCCGCTGTGAAGCTGTGGGGAATTGAAGCTTTTGAGAGCCTTTTCACACCAAAGAGTGGTGCTGGGCCTAATTAAATGGCCCTCATATCCTGCCAGCCTACCAGTGGCCACATGATAGATAGCTAATGAATGATAACCTAATTTCTCCAAGAGCTGTTTTGATTCATATGGCCAGTTGGGTTCTCAAGTCTATTGAATTGAGGTGCTTGTTGTTTGCAATTATGATGGGAAAAGAGAGCACTGAAAGGTAAAACTTGGAAAGATATCCGTCTCGTTGGCTCATTGTACACTGAGCTTCGATTGTCAGAGAATATGCCTATTGCATATCAGAAGGGATATTTGTTATATTAAAAAAAATCGCTTTGCTGAAATAGGTTGACCCCTTTGCTAGGAATGAATTGCTCCAGTGACTCTTACCACATGTGTGCGGCAAAATTGTCCCATAAATCCCTCTCGTAAATACTATCTCCACAACTATTATTTTTACAAAATTGCCGAATGAGGTATCCGCCATCACTCACACACAGCTGTCCCAATCTTCTCTCTTTAATTTACTCCACTCCTAGTGGCCTGAAAGAAACCACTTTCTGTGGCTGCTTCAGACAGAAAACTGTCTGTATTTAATGCCTCTGAAACGACAAAATAATATACACAAGGAATACCGCTAATGAACAACTTTTTTCTAATTGACTAACCTCCTTGCTTTTTAAACTGGTGTTTAATAAATATTGCATCTCAAAGCACACGATGTTTTGACAATATTTAATGAAGATAAACTACTCTCCCTAGTGTTTCTGTTTAAATTATTTTTTCCATGTTTTTCTCATATCTTTCCAACTTCATAAAATTCAGGGAGGCTTACATAGGATTTGCTTAGCTGAAGCAGTGTTATCATATCATGTACTCCATATTTATTTTTTAAATAATTTAGAATGCAAGCCCAAGAACAATTTCTTGGGAGTAAGTCCCACTGAATAGACCTGAGCAGGATTCTGAGTAAAGGTAAAGGTAAAGGTTTCCCTTGCTCGAAAGCCAGTCGAATCCAACTCTAGGGTTACGGTGCTCATCTCTGTTTCCAAGCCGAAGAGCCAGCACTGTCTGAAGGCGTTTAAGATTGCTCTTTTATTGTAGGCACTAAGACTGTGTTCACCTCATAGATGTGTTTTTGCATGTACCATGGATTCATTAATGCTTAATTTTGTGTCCACTTGGTTTAATGACTCTTCACACCCTGCTTATGTATTTTCTGTATGGTGAAGGGGGTCTATGTGAGTTGTCATCTCCACCACACAAGGATGCTGAATTAGGGCACAGTCTAACATTTTGATCCCCAAACAGCAAACACATCTAAAAACTTCTTGCAGTTCCACAACTGGATGCACTTTGCCTGATGCAGAAACCTATGCTCCAGTTTCCACATAACCCTGCCAAGTAATACTAGATTTGACTTGGATTGAATTTTCCCAGATTCAGCACATGTGTGCAGGCTTTTACACACATGGCATGTGTGAATCCATATAGGATAAGACTGTTTCAGGAGGGTAGCCATGTTGGTCTGCAGTAGAAGAGCTCGGTTCAACTCCAGTAGCATCTTAAAGATGAACAAGATTTCCAGGGTATAATCTTTGACTCCGGAAAGCTTACACCCCCAAAATCTTGTTGGTCTCTTAGGTGCTTACTGGACTTGAATCAAGCTTATATGCTAAGAATGTAATCTCTGGAGGTGAAGATTGTGACAGGCAGGGCTGTCTCTTCTCTCATCCAATCCAACTACTAGTAAAAAGCTATATTGTTTTGTTTACATAGCCATTTTTCTGACTAGTTCTAATGGTGTTTAATGTTGCTAATATTTCTAATCAGCTTTAATGTACACGTTTTTTGTAAACCACTTTGAGCAGAGAGGAGGAACACTATAAAATTCTAATATATAAATAAATAAAATATTCCAGACAATACATGTGGGTCACATTAGGCTTTATTAAAATTAAGAGTTGACTTGCAACTGCCTAACTCATTTCCCATGCATTTAATGTGGGTTCCCTACCCAAAGGAGTTGCCAGCATTTGGGGAGTCCCAAGTTTAGAGCAATAATCTGCTGTTTCACACTTATTGTTACCTGCACACCAACATGTATTGGGAGATAGGAATGGACGTGAACTGGGAAAATGAGGTTTGGTTTAGTTTGTGGTTTGTGACTTCACCTGTTCGCAAACCACAGAATGTTACACATTTTTAGCCACCTTACAAACTGGTTTGGTTTGTGAGGTTTGTGAGGGAGTAGAATGTCCCCCCCCCTCAAATGCTAGATATACCAAACTCACAGGTGATCTCCAGTTGACTCTTCTCTACCTGCCATCCACGTTTGGTGAGGACTGGATTTACAGGGTCCAAGTTACAGTCCCCCAAAGAAGATGCCCCCAGGAAAATGCTTTCTGGGGGCACTTTCTTTGGGGAAGCTGTAAATTGGACCCCATTAATCCAATCCTCACCAAACTTGGATGGCCAGTAGAGGAACACCCAGGGGAGGTCCATGGTGAGTTTGGTAACTCTAGCTAGTATGAAATCTGTTCTAGACATTCTTGAAACTCCCGAAACTGTGCCTGTCAAAATGACTGAGGTTCAGGAGTGTCTAGAGCAGATCCTGTGCAAACTAGAGACATCAAAGTCACAGGAGACCTTCCCCAGATGCTCTTCTACATGTCCTCCAAGTTATTGCTTTGAAGTTCTGTAAACATTTTGATTGCGCAGAGACAGTCTGTCTTGCAATGTCTCCACTCACAAACCAGCATGAACCTCCACAAACAGCTTGAGAGTTCATGGAAAGTTTGTGTCAGGTGATATACCATGAATTTAACTTCGCGAAGCACGAACCACCCAAAATTCATCACAAACTTTAGTTCATAAGGCAGTTCATACACATCCCAACTGGGAGATGCTGACCATCCACATCACCCTCTGATGATGGTTAGGATGCAGGTTGAGGCACTGATGCAGAACAGTGAGAGAATTGCCACCCGAGGCCCTAGACCAAGTCAGGCTGAAGTGCTTGGCTTGGTTAATATCCCCCCACCCCAATACCTCAGGAAACTTGTTGATCTAATCAGTGTGAATCACCAGACTTCTCCTAATCCTCCCCACCTCTATATTAGGGCCTAACCAGTTTCCCTTATTTAAATTTTCTTCCCCAGCACTTACAATGTGCAGCAAATGAAAAAAGGCTATTCTGCCAGCCAATAAGAGTAAAGCCTCCAAATTTCTCATTCAGCCCTGAAGTGGCAAGCTAACCCCACACTGCCATGTGAAAGGGAGTGCTGGATGCTTAGCAAAGCTAATACAAATAGCGGAATAAAAGCAACACAACACATGTGTGTATTTAGCTTTAAGAAAAGAAGAAGGTTACACGGGGTAAAGCAATAACACCCTGACTAACTAGTTATAATCTCCATCTTGGTTACTCTTCTTCTGGTATAAGAGTGGACCAAAGGAAAGGAAAGTTTCCCCCTGAAGCTCCACCCCTGTGTACATGTAGATCATCATGTAATATCTTCCAATATACTGATGAGCCAATAGCTGGTTTCAAACTCATCTCATTAGAAATAATCCATCCCATTCTCTGGTGGGAAAAACATGCCTAACACCTAATTGGTTCTATGCTAATTAACTAACAATAGCATACATAAACAACAGTTTTGTGAGGTTTGGCTGGAGGCCACGCTTGGAGCTGACTGAGACTGAACCCATTGAAGATGAAGGTTCTGTGGCTGGGCAGGGGGGATTCAGGAATGGGGTGCCAACTCCCAGCTCTTGATGGTATACCTTTAGCACCATTGCTGACCACCAAGAGCCTGGGTGTGTTTCTGAATGTCTTCTAATTGATGGAGGCCCAGATCACAAATGTTGCCAGACTGGCATTTTTCCAACTGCACCAGATCAAGCAACTGGTCCCCTTTCTGTCTCACCTTGACCCAGCCATGGTAATCCATGCAATGGTCACCTCCAAGTTAGACTACTGTAAGGTTAGACTACTGTACTAGAATGCAGCAGCCCTGGGCCCTTACTGACAGCGCACATCCAACTGGTGCTTCACTAGCTGCACTTGCTCCAGGTTGAATACTGGATCAGGTTCAAGGTTCTGGTACTAGCCTTCAAGGCCCTAGACGTTTCTGTGGCCAATGTACCTACGGGACTGCCTCTCCTGGTATACCCCCAGAAGAGCATTACGCTCCAGGGAGAAAAACCTCCTGGTGATCCCTGGCCCGAAAGATATCTGCCTTTCATTGACCAGAGCCAGTCCCTTTTTGCTCTGGCACTGGCCTGGTGAAACTCTCTGCCTAATGACATCTGGGCCCCGCACAACTTAGTGCAGTTCTGCAGGCTTGTAAAACAGAGACCTATGGTTGAGGAAAGCAATGGTTTGTTATGGAGCCTGGCCTCTTCCACTCCTTCCCCATCCCCTCATGAGGAAAGGACATAAATTGGTATTTAAACACCATCTGAATTAGTCTGCAATTTGCTATCGTTTTTAACTGTTTTAACTTGGTTATACTTGATTAATAGATGTATTTATTGAATTGTTGACCGCCCTGAGCCCTGTAAGTCAAATAAATAAATAAATAAAAAGCTTCCAAGTGATGTCTATTTGTATCTAAAAGCCCTGTAGACTATTAATGTCAGATCATCCCTCAGAAAGAATTAATGAAGAATATATTGCTTCCAAGAATGTGTGGAGTGCTTTTCATTCACTACAGAATAGCTACAACCAGTACCAAGATATTTGGGATTTTTATTTTTTTTTAAAAAAGGATTTCAGTTTAGAGGCTCAGATTCCATCAAGTTTACAGCTCATCTCTTATTGGTTTAGACATTAAACATTGGTATATACATCAGGAAGTCTCTCTTAAAAATATTCATTCCATGAGCTTGCACATGCCTAACTGGGTGTCACTGGGATTCATGCTGTTGCAAATTGGGAAAGAGATGTTGATGATGACAGCTACAATGAAGATGAAGTAAGAGAAGGAGGAGATATATTGATGTCTCCTCCTAATGGATATGGCACAGAGATCACTTTTTGACCATAACCAACACGGAGGAAGCCCTGTTTGTTTGGCAGGAGTTTCTTCATTGCTGGCATGGGCTGAATTAAAAAGGACACAACCCTAACGAATAAATGAAACAGGATGTAGTCCACATTTAGCACTACAATTGCATTTTTATTTTTGTACTCTCTAAATATAAATGCAGGAAATAGTTATTTCTATTCACGCTATGCAATAAAGTAGACTGATCATTTCAGTTATGATTTCCTATATGTCTGTAATAAGGAGAGTGTGGCAATAAAGAACAAAGCCAATAAAGATCCAAAACCAAAAGCATATGTATTCAAGGTTAATACACATAGCACAATGTTGACTGTTAAACAGATGAACCCACTGAAATGTAAAATATTCCACCAACGGCTTGGCAGCTTTGAAATGCTATACTTTCTAGATTTCATCTGTTAATAATCTGAAGGGACTTCTCTCAGCTAAGCAGATTATCTCACTGTGTTTTATGATAGTGAGCATGTTGGTCTTTTTCCCCAGCAACTGCATTGACAAACAAGCTGAGGGAATAAGAAAATGCACTATATCACAGTTGGAAAGCAAGCATCAAACGAAGAAAAATAGTTTCATAAGAAAACAGTCAAAGGCCACACACACAACTCAAGAGGGAGAAAACAGGAGAGTTATGATGAGGGGGAAAGGAGCAGAAAACAGAATCTTGACCTTTATTGATTAAGAAAAATAGACTTTAGGATGCAGAAAATGTAAAACATGTATAAATGATCCTAGAATGCAAGGTATACAACTATATCTGATCCTTCAAGACATATGAAGCTGCCTTTTACTGAATCATACCATTGGTCCTGTTGGAATAGGCAATGTTTGGTGTACAGAGAAGAAGAGAAGAAGGCCCTGCAAGGGGCAGCAAGAAAGCAATTAGATAGGATAGTGAGGTCATCACCTTCTCTCCTGTGAAGTGTCATTCCTTGTCTGTCTCCAGATTGCTACTCTTAGAGCAATATCCTCCTCCTTCTTGGAAGATCCACTCTTGCTATCTCTCTCAGCAAGTGATGTAGTTAGGACACAGTAAAAATCCAGTTGGAAAGTGCATTGAAAGTGGATTATTGAGTGTGTGTGATCGCAGCCTACACCTCTTCACTATCAATGTTATTTCAGAGCCTCTGGCTCTAATCTTTGAGATGTCCTGGAGTACTGGTGTTGTGCCGGAAGACTGGAGAAGAGCAAATGTTGTCCCGATCTTCAAGAAGGGAAAAAAGACGGACCCAGGAAATTACAGACCTGTCAGCTTGACACCAATACCTGGAAAAATTCTAGAGCAGATTATCAAACACTCTGTCTGTGAACATCTTGAATGGAATGAGTTAATTGGTAATAGCCAGCATGGGTTTATCAAGAATAAGTCATGCCCGACCAACCTTAACTCCTTTTTTGACAGAATTACTAAAATAGTTGACTCTGGCAATGCTGTGGATATAGTGTATCTAGATTTCAGTAAAGCATTTGACAAAGTTTCTCATGATACTCTTGAGAATAAGCTGGTTAAGTGTGGGCTGGATGGTGCAACCGTTGGATGGATTCATGGTTGGTTGAAAAATCGTACCCAACGAGTGTTCGTAAATGGCTCTGTGTCTATGTGGAGGGAAGTCTTCAGTGGAGTGCCACAGGGCTCGGTCCTGGGCCCAGTGTTGTTCAATGTTTTTATAAATGACCTGGAGGAGGACATAGAGGGGATGCTTATCAAATTTGCAGATGACACAAAGCTAGGTGGGATTGCTAATTCTGAAAGAAGAAAGAGTCAGGATTCAAAATGATCTAGATTGGCTGGAACAGTGGGCTGAGGCAAATAAAATGAAATTCAGTAGAGATAAGTGCAAAGTCCTACACCTAGGCACAAAAAATCAAAGGTACAGATATAGAATGGGAGAACTTGGCTTGACAGCAGCACATGTGAAAGGGATCTAGGTGTTCTGGTTGATCACAAGCTCAACATGAGCCTGCAGTGCAATGTGGCTGTGAAGAAAGCTAACACAATCTTAGGATGCATTAGAAGAAGAAGAAGAGGAGATTGGATTTACACCCCACCCTGCACTACCCAAAAGTGTCTCAGAGCAGCTTACAAACTCCCTTCCCTTCCCTTCCCCTCTCCACAACAGACACCCTGTGAGCTGGGTGGGGCTGAGAGAGCTCTTGACAGAAACTGCTCTTTTTCAAGAACAGCTCTTATCAGAACTACAGCTTGCCCAAGATCTTCCAGCCAGGTGCAAGTGGAGAAGTTCTCCCAGATTAGAGTCCGCACACTTAACCACTACACCAAACTTGCTCTCTAACAGAAGCATTGTGTCCAGATCACAGGAGGTGGTAGTTCTGCTCTATTCTGCTGTGGTCAGGCCTCACTTGGAATACTGTGACCAGTTTTGGGCACCACACTTTAGGAAGGATGTTGACAAGCTTGAGCATGTCCAGAAGAGGGCAACCAGGATGGTGAGAGGGTTTGAATCCAAGTCTTATGAGGAAAGGCTGAAAGAGTTGGGTATGTTTAGCCTGGGAAAGAGAAGACTTAGAGGGGACATGATTGCAGTCTTCAAGTATTTGAAGGGCTGTCATGTAAAAGATGGAGCAGATCTATTCTCTCTTGCTCCGGATTGCAGGACTAGATCTAATGGGTGATTGAGCAGTGGAACAGTCTGCCTCGTGAGGTGGTGGATGCTTCTTCCCTGGACGTTTTCAAGCGGAGGCTGGACGACCATCTTTTGGGTATGTTGTAGGTATGTAGGACTATCTTTTGGCTATGTTCCTGCAGAGTACAGGGGTTGGACTAGATGACCTTCAAGGCCCCTTTCAACTCTAACATTCTATGATTCTATGATTCTAAGTATGTTAGTTCCTGAAAAAACCATTTTAATCAGGTTGTGCACTTTTGTTGTGTTAATTACTCTATCAACAAGGTTCATATTTCCTACTCAGACTGGCAGCAACTCTACAGGGTCTCAGGAAGAGGACATTCACATCACCTACTGCCTGGTTCTTTTTAAAAAACCTGGAGATGCCCAGGATTGAACCAAATAACTTCTTCATGCAAACCAAAGGCCTACCGCTGAGCCTCACCCCTTCACCTGAGGTAGGCCGAATCTGCATTTGGCTTTCCCACCAGTGTCCCCACCTTTTGACTCCGTCTTCAAAAAAACTGTCCACATTTGGTGTCATTTTCACACCTCAACAGTGCTAGCATACTTTTGCACATCCACATATGTTTATTTTTATTTTTTATTTATTTGTTTCGATTTGTATCCCGCCCTCCCCGAAGGCTCAGGGCGGCTAACAGGGGCATGAATGCCAATTTAAACAATATAAAACAATATCAACAGGTAAAATTATAAAAACAAGCAATACAACATAAGCACAACATTTAAAACCAAGATGACGGGAAGACAATGGCATGGTTTTCGAGGTGGGATATCGAAGGTGGAATAGCGGCCGTGGCAGCTCCTACTCAAAAGCCTGGCGGAAGAGCTCTGTCTTGCAGGCCCTGCGGAACTGGACAAGGTCCCGAAGGGCCCGGATCTCCTCTGGGAGCTCCTTCCACCAGGTAGGAGCCACCACTGAAAAAGCCCTAGCTCTTGTGGCAGCCAGCCTCACATCTCTGGGGCCCGGAATTTCCAGGAGATGACGGCCCCCAGATCGAAGTGCCCTTGGGGGAACATGTAGGGAAAGGCGGTCCCTCAGGTAAGCCGAACTCTAGCCATACAGGGCTTTAAAGGTGATCAGCAGCACTTTGAAGCAAATCCGGTACGCTATTGGCAGCCAGTGCAGCGCTTTCAACACAGGCTGAATATGGTTCCTCCTAGAGAGACCCATCAGCAGCCTGGCTGCAGCATTCTGCACTAGCTGCAGCTTCCAGATTTGCGACAAAGGCAGCCCTAAGTAGAGAGTGTTACAGTAGTCTAACCTTGAGGTGACCATCGCATGGATCACCGTGGCCAGGTCATCGCGGCCAAGGAAGGGGGCCAACTGCCATGCCTGCCTCAGATGGAAGAAGGCCGAACTGGCAGTGGCTGCTACCTGGGCCTCCATCGTTAGAGAGGAGTCCAGGAGCACTCCCAAACTCCTAACCTCCGACGCCGGCACCAAAGGTACCCCGTCGAAGGCCGGGAGAGGGAGCCCCAGACCCGAACCGATCCGACTCAGGCCCAGGACCTCCGTCTTTGCCGGGTTTAGTTTCAGCCGGCTCAGTCTGAGCCACCCAGCCACGGCCTGTAACGCCTGATGCAGATCATCCGGAGTGGAGCCCGACTGCCCCTCCCAACATCAGATAGAGCTGGGTGTCATCTGCATATTGATGACACCCAAGCCCACAACTCCGGGCAATCTGGACAAGGGGGCGCATGTAGATGTTGAACAACATCGGGGACAGCACTGCCCCCTGAGGCACCCCACACTCAAGGGGGTGTCTCCGGGACCGCTGTCCCCCTATCACCACCCTCTGTCCCCGACCTTGGAGAAAAGAGGCAAACCATTGAAGGGCAAGCCCCTGAATCCCCATGTCGGCAAGGCGGTGGGCCAGCAACTGGTGGTCGACCGTGTCGAACGCTGCCGACAGATCCAACAACACCAGAGCTGCCACACCGCCCCGATCCAGATGCCTACGGAGATCGTCAGTCAGGGCGACCAGTACCGTCTCCGTCCCATGACCCGGGTGAAAGCCGGACTGGTAAGGATCTAGGATGGAAGCATCATCCAGAAAGCTCTGCAGCTGCAGCGCCACCGCCCTCTCGATAAGTTTGCCCAAATAGGGCAAATTGGACACCGGCCGATAGTTGACCAATTCGGCTGGGTCCTTTTGGGGCAGCTCCACTGTCATTGCACCTCCGCACTGCTTTAAAAGAATCTTCTCCAAACAACATTCAAACAAGCATAGAGAAAGATGGCGTCACAGCAGCACACAACTGATTTAAAAATGCAAATACAGATTCTACCGTAATCTACTTACTAAGAGGGTTTTCAAGAAGTGCAGTGGCCTGGATCCTATTAAAAATATCCAGTGACAGAAGGATTTTAATCAATGTATCATGAATTCCTTGCCCTCTAATGCCCCCCATGTTGTCTTGAGAGGCAGGAGACTCCTGGGAACAACTTGAAAACATGGGAGGACAGAATCAGCAAAAATTGTCCAGCCTTTTGACAGCAGATATCCTCTGTGGGATCCAACCCTGTGGTACTTAATACCAGTACTGGGAATATATGAACACATGAACCTGCTTTACACTGAATCTGATGACTGGTCCAGTTAGCTCAGCACTGTTTGCATCAACTGTCAGCAGCTCTCCAGCATAACAAGTAGACATTTATGTATTCACTTTTTAAAAAAATATCCCACCTTTCAAGCAAGAACCTTTGAGGCGGCTGATTATATGTATATATTCATACATCCTACTAATAGAACATTTTTTAAAAAAATCTTCTAATGGAGATACCAGAGTTTGAAATCAAGCCATTCTGATGCAGAAGATATAACCAGTAGGAGTATAGAGTTTAATGGTGGGAATCTTGGCTCTGTGCTCTATGGCATGTTGCTATTGCTAAACTACTTTACAAGGTTGGTCCAAGGATGTATTGAATGGCTATATAAAATGTCACATGTTGGAACTATAAATTCTTGTATAATAAATGTAAGGTTATGTCTCTCTATAAATGCTACTTTAGTATCAGATGATTTTATTGTACATTTCCTCCCAGAAGAATGTGACATATTAGACATATCGGTCATTAATCAACTTCCTTAAACAAAGGGTTTATAATAATGTGATAGTCATTAGGGATGTGTAGATGGAAATTTAATACACAAGTACTGATATAAGCAATAGCTGCCTTAACTACAAGGAAAGGCAGGGTATTCATTTTTAATAAATAAATAGATAAAATTGTAAGAATCATAAATGCTACAAATCTGAACAGAACTATTTTCAGCATTTGAATACAGGTCTGAGCTGCAGACTGGAAGGTCTGTAGTTCGGCAGTTCGAGACCCTGGTGCCACGGGATGGAGTGAGCTCCCGTCTCTGGCCCCAGCTCCTGCCAACCTTGCAGTTTGAAAGCAAGAAATTATAAGTAGATAAATAGGTACCGCTTCAGTGGGAAGGTAACAGTGTTCCATGTGCCTCGGTATTTAATCATGCTGACCACATGACCACAGAAACATCTTTGGACAGTGCTTGGCTCTTCGGCTTGGAAATGGAGATGAGCACCGCCCCCTAGAGTCGGATTCGACTAGCTTTCAAGCAAGGGAAACCTTTACCTACTAACCTTACTTTATTTTAGCACCTCACTTTCTGCTTTTGTTTTTCTGTCCAGAAGATGGAGAAATTCAGCAGGGATTTGACTGACAAAGATGTAGAAGAAGAGTTGATTTTTATACCCCACTTTTCTCTACATTAAGGAGTATCAAAGCAACTTACAATCTCCTTCCTTTTTCTTCTCCACAAAAGTCACCTTGTGAGGTAGGTAGGGCTGAGAGAGTTCTGAGAGAACTGTGACTGGCCCAAAGTCACTCAGCAGGTTTCATGTGAAGCAGTGGGGAATCAAACCCAGTTCTCCAGATTAGAGTCTGCTGCTCAACCACTACACCACACTGGTTTTCTGTAGTCCAGACAGAACAATTAATCCATCTTCCTGCCAAACAGGATCGTTTATTTATTTTAAAAAAATGTATATGCTGCCTTTCTTGACCACTATGTTGGCTCAAGGCAGCTATAGCAAACTTGATGTGCAGACAACAATTGAACTCCCCAAAACAATGAAAAACAGCTGCACAGAATTAACTACCAAGTGCTCACCTTTAGATAATGGCCTTGCGTTCTATATGGAAGGCAAACAACATAGCAGCCCTCTTTATTCCTCTTTATTTTATAGCCTTTGTACTTCCTCAGGAAGTGTGCTCCATCATGATGGGGGCACTACAGAGAAAGAGTAGGTGCATGCTGTGGCCTATCTGACAATATGGAAATGCTACTAGTGAGTGGAAAGTCTGGCCTGGGACTTATGGTGTCACCCATTCTGGATGGGGTTGCACTCCCCTTGAAGGAACAGGCCCACAGGCCTACCATGAGATAAGCAAGTGGCAGCAGTGGCCAGGAGTGCCTTTAATCAGCTTTGACTGACTAGCCAGCTATGGCCTTTTCCTGGACAGAAAAGATCTGGCCACCATGGTGTATGCCCTGGTTACATCTAGATTAGATTACTGCAATGTGCTCTTTGTGGGACATCCCTTGAAAAGTGTTTGGAAATTTCAGTTTGTGCAGAATACTGCAGCCAGGATGTTGACTAGAGTGGGTCATAGTGACTGTATCACTCCAGTCTTGGCCCATCTACGCTGGGTTCCAACCTCTTTCTAGGCACATTTCAAGGTGTTGTGTTGACTTTTAAAGCCCTACATTGTTTAGGACCAGCATACCTGAAGGACCACCTATTCTCTTATGAACCTACCTACCTGATCATTACAATCATCTTCCAAGGCTCTGCTTTGGGTTCCTAAATCTTCTGAGATTAGGTAGGAGGCAACCTGGGAGAGGGCCCTCTTGCTCATAGCACCAAAACTCTGGAACTCTTGTTGAAAAAAGATTCCCCTGTCACCTTCTGTTGCCATCTTCCACAATCTTCCACTTTTTTTGTTTCATCTGGCATTTCCCTCAGTGTTCCTCAGTTTTGCCTTGCTTTTAATTCTGGTGTTTCTTTATTTTATTGTATTGTATTTTAACTTGGTTTGAACTATTTGGATTGCTTAATTGTTTTTGTTTTGTTTTAATAGTTTTTAAAATGTGTTTTCATTATGTATGTTTTTAATCTGTTAGCCACCTTGGTGGCCTCAATGAGGGCAAAAAAGCAGGGAATAAATTTTTCAAATAAAATAAATAAAATGTGACACCTCAAGGAGAAAACTGAACCAAAATGTGGCCCTGGAACTTAATAACCTCACTGCACTCTGAAGCATACTCTTTCCTAGTCAGGCTCTGATATGGGAATTCACACAAACTGGGAGAATGATACTGAAATAGATGGAACTCATCCAAGTAAGGTATTGGAGGAGAGAGGCTTTAGCTCTATTGCTCCTGCACTCTGTTTTAATATTTAACCACCACCGCCGCCCTGCTTGTGGGTCTTCGAAGGTGGGGAAAGCTTGCTTGCATGCTTTCTGCTCCCTGTGCTTTTGGTGGGGATCAGAAAGCAGGGGTTTAAATAACTCTAAGCAAACCAGTGCTTTCTGCTCCCAGTGGAAAACTGTGGAGAGCAGAAAGCAATGGTTTAAATGGCTCAACTGAACCCAAGAAAGCCCTTTTAAACAAACTGTTCCCATGGTTCAGCTGTTTAAAGGGGCTTTCTTGCACAGCCAGTGCTACCCAAGAAAGCCCCTTTAAATAGCTGAGCCATGTGGAGCAAACTGCCAGCATTGCCCAAGAAAGCCCCTTTAAACAGTTGAGCCATGGGTTAATTTGCTTCAAATGGCTCAGCATTTTAAAGGGGCTTTCTTGAGCGGCCTGCCCCAGGCTCAGAGTCATTTAAACCCCTGCTTTCTGCTTCCTAGGCTTTTCACATGGAATAGAAAAAATGCTTTAAATGCTTTACATTTTCTTTAAACCAAACAGTTGAGCGGTGTGAAGAGCAGTAAGCATGGGTTTAAACCCCTTCTTTCTGTTCTTCACAAACCAACATGAACGGTATCAAAATTCATGAACATTTCTGGCAGTTCTTCAAGTTTGCGAACATTATGAACACTGCAGCCAAAATTCATGACGAACTCTAGTTCATCAGCCAGTTTATGCCCATCCCTCAGAAAAGAGCAATCCCAGAGAGTTATACTTGGCAATTTGTTTCCATGTTGAAACCCGTGGAAAGACCAATTGGAGAGTGTTAAGTATGAGACTTAACGCAGGAGGTAAGTTCAAAAGTGATTCAGCTTTATTTAGCTCCAAGGGTTAGACCAGCTAAGGACTAGACCAGCTAGACAAAAGATATCAGTAAAACAGCGATTTATATACAGTTTAGGCTGTAGTAGCCACGCCCACAATCCAAATAATAACCAATAACAATATTGCATAATAACCAATCACAACTTAAGGATAAAGACCAATCATATTTCATTACATAACCAATCAGAGATGTTCCCTCCATAAACCCTATGATTGGGCAATACTATACAGTATTTCCGATCCGCATAATGAGCACCTGCTCGACTTATGCTGCCACTTATGTCTCTGAAGACATAACCACTCCTCCCCCCTTAGGTGGAACACACTCGTAATCAGACAAGTAGGGAGGGGCTCTTCTGCTTTGCTCTGACCATCTTAACTCTGGGGCTTCTGCTGGTTCAGGGTCTGTACTAGGCTCAGCGCCAGGCATTGCTGGGCTGTCAGGCTCCCCAGGGTCCGTGAGTCCAGGGTTCTGCCCTGACTCAGGTTCTTGCCGAGAACCAGCAGCACTCACCTTGTCCGGAGACGAGTGGGAATGCTCCCTGGGCCAACAGGTGTCGTGCTCATGCTTCCCGCCACAACCCAGGCACTGACGCGCTGGTGTAGTCTTCACTTGGGTTCGCGACTGGCTGCTGGAACAAGGTTCTCGTACGTCATCAACGGCAGGCGCTGGCTCACGGTCCTCGACCTGTAGGTGGATGCTGGAATCGGCTGCCGCAAGGCCGCTGTCGCACCTCTCGCGTTGACCTTTCAGCAGTCTCAGCGGCGATGGCTTCTTCGAACGTGACCTTGAATGTCAGCGTCTTGAGGGTGAATAGACGTTGCTGCAGCTTGGCATCGCGGTGACCACAGACCAATCGGTCTCGCAAGGCTGTCTCGAGATCGGCGAAATTGCAAGCCCTCACCAACTTCCTTAATGCCGCCACAAACTCGGCTATGGATTTGCTGGAGCCCTGCCGCCTCTCGTAAAACGCGTGCCGGGAAGCAATCTCGGAAGGCTGCGGCGCGAAGTGGGCCTTCAATTTCTCCGTCAGCATGGCGTACAGCACGGTTTTGATATCATCTGGCGTGACGAGCGAGCGGGCAACGTCGAACACCTCCTTGCCACATGAGCTAAGTAGCGTGGCTCGCTTCTTCGCATTATCCGTCACTCCGCCGCTCTCGAGGTGAAACTCGAACCGGGTGAGGTACGCTTCCCAGTCTTCAGTCGCCAGTTCGAATGGCTCGAATTGATGCTTGGAGCCCATCGCGGTGGCTTCTGGAGCGGACGGCTCCCTCAGAGGCTCGCAGTCGATCGGAACTTCCTCCGTGATTCTTTCAGCGGGGCTGCCTACCCGCTATATCCCATCCTCATCGCCACTTGTTAAGTATGAGACTTAACACAGGAGGTAAGTTCAAAAGTGATTCAGCTTTATTTAGCTCCAAGGGTTAGACCAGCTAAGGACTAGACCAGCTAGACAAAAGACATCAGTAAAACAGCGATTTATATACAGTTTAGGCTGTAGTAGCCACGCCCACAATCCGAATAATAACCAATAACAATATTGCATAATAACCAATCACAACTTAAGGATAAAGACCAATCATATTTCATTACATAACCAATCAGAGATGTTCCCTCCATAAACCCTATGTTTGGGCAATACTATACAGTATTTCCGATCCGCGTAATGAGCACCTGCTTGACTTATGCTGCCACTTATGTCTCTGAAGACATAACAGAGAGCTTTCTTAATATGATCAGCTTTAATTCTTTGCTAGTAGACTGTGGTATTTTAGAACATCCAAATCAAGATTTCTCAGTGTGATACCATCAAGGGAGTTATTGGATATGATATGTTTGAAGTGTTGTTTCCAAGCTGCTCATCGAAGAAAATTTGGATGGCTTTTTAGCCAACTACTTAGAAAAAATATATTCCATTCTACATAAATATAACCCATATATGGAAAGAGTAAACTTAAATAACAAAATTAGCTACATGTTCTTCACTAGCAATGAAACTGAATATGAGATTGTCTCATAAAAATCTAGAGGTGGGCAGAGCTATTGTTCACTGATCCAGAAATAATATTGCAGAATTTTTTTGTAATCGATGTTCTGCCCAACATTCAAATGCTATCTGGGCTCCAGGGATTCTAAAATCCTGATATGATGTCAAATTTACCAAATTCTGACAAATTCCAGCATATCTGGATGCTTTGTTGATGTTGCAGATCTCTTGGATTGCCATGTGGCATGATGATGTCATCTCAGAAAAATGGTGCCACGTTCCTCTTCTGTTATAATCATTTAAAATCAATTTAGAATGGTTTCACCAATGAGATCTTGTGCTCAGATAACAATTTAAACATGTATACATTTGAATGAAAGATAGGGGCATGCCCAGAATCTAGGGAAATATTATGGACTTCTCATTAATTAACAGTATAAGAAAGGTGCATAGAGCAGGTCTGCCATTATAAGGAACTCCATTTGACTTTGCTTGAAAGGAAGTTTTAACAAAGAAGTGATCCTATGCTACTTAAGCCAAGACTGCTTTAGGGTCACTAGCTTTGGGTTGGGAAATACCTGGAGATTTTGGTGGTGGAGCCTGAGGAGGGTGGAGTTTGGGTAGGGGAGGGTCTTCAGTGCCATAGAGTCCACCTTCCAAAGTTGCCATTTTCTCCAGGTGAACTGATCTTTGTGTCCTGGAAATCAGTTGTAATATCAGATGTCCAGCAACCACCTGGAGGTTGGCAACCCTAGACTGCTTGGTTGTATGTTCACATGGTCCTAACTTGACATGATTTGTGGTTGTAATATGTGTACTCAGGTGTCTGCATATGGGGGGAATGAATTAAATAGCTGATAAAGGGGAAAAAGTGATATATGATGCTTGGGAAATGGGCTTTAATCCTCTATTTCTTTTTTCTTGGTACATGGTTAGTTTTATTGTATGTTTATAAAGCAAAATGCAAGTCATAGCTAAGGCAGCAAGCTTGCAATGCTAGCCAGACACTAAATTTATGGGGAACAGCAAATCTTTTCTTTCCAGGAAGAAACATTTCAAGTGTCAATAGCTGTGTTTTAGCCATGTGTGATAGCTAGAGTAATATTGGAGATGGCGCCTCTGAGTCCTTAGCTATAAGAAAGGATTACTAACCATTTTTATGCTTTTTTTGCTATAAACGGAGACCAACTGTGAACTGACACTGACATGTATGAGTGGGGGTGGGGAGAGACAAAATCGCACACTTTTCAGATGCCAATTGTGCACAAAAGGTTGGATCTAGACATTATTATAGCAGAGCCTTTCATGTTGCTATAGCTATGCTTGTGTTTGCATTTCCATAATAAAACCTATTTTCAGGGGGTTTATAACTCAGCTGTAAAAAATTTTCTCTGTGCTCCAACTTGGCATAACAAGGTATCAGACAGAGAGCTGTAGTCCCATGCTTTAAAATTCCACCTCTTCTGCAGGAAGGGAGAGTCTTTTGTATAAGACATCATTGCTGCTCATTGGAATTTACCCTAAGGCAAGAAACTGCAGTTAGAATTCTAAAGCTCCAGGAATAATCACTGGGCCAAAGTCTACCTTCACATTCCAATTCAGGGAACCAGTTGTTAAAAATGATCAGGTCCATTAGGAACACTGATTATTGCCTTATAATTGATTAATCAAAGCATATATTTATCAATAATCTTTTAGATTATATTTATGCCAGGGGGAGGGATGAATAAGCATTTTGCAGATAGGAGACAGATCCCTGGTCTCCAGAAAACTCACAGTGTAAAGCAAGTAGCAAAAGGCCATAAAAGAAGGTAAACAAAGAGGGGTGCAATTCTTAAATCATGTGCATTTTGTAGCTCCTGCAGTAGCAGTTGAGGGTTCCTTCTGAGACTCGATATAGGGAAATGTTCTTGTGGCTTTAATTGTGTAGAGAATTTTCTATTTATTGCAAAGCTGGGGGCGGGGGAGAAGCTGAACCAGCTGAAGTTTCTCCTTCTGTACAGTTGGTAAAGGCACAAGAAAGACTAGGAAGGACCATATAACTAGGAAGGGCTGCTGCAGCCTATAGTTTTAGATACAGGCTGTTGCCCAGTCATGCTCAATACTGGGGTTTTTAAAAAGTAGCCCTCTGCTTGGAGTCCAAATCTGGCCCATCTGAAAGGAGTGGTGGTTACTCAACCTAGCTATAGGAAGCCATCAGGGGAGGAATATACAGGGAGTTACTTATTTTACTTAATTTCTTGCCTGCCTTCTTTTGTCAAAACTCAAAGCAAATATATATGTTACTCCTCTTAAAAGGCACTTTTTTGGCATCACAGTGTTAGAAAATAAAATGAACACATTACGAAAGGTCTAGTAAGACACAAGTCTTTGCCAAGATGATTCAGTTGTGAATCTGGAAGGATGAGGCAACCAGGCCAACAGTGCCAAGGAACAAAGCATTATAATGTTCTGACAAGCATCGCACATCAAAAATCTTGGAGGGGGGACAAAAGCATTGGGGAAAAAAGAATTGAGCAGGATGCCTCTCGCTACACCTGTTTAGTGGACAGAGTTTGCAGTAAATGGGTTCTTCAGTAATGCTGTTCAAATAAATGTCCTCCTGGGTATTGTGCTGAACGAACAGTCGGATTCACCACTCAAGTACCATTCAAAGTGACTGTAATTGCAGCCTAACATATATTACAGATATCATCTGTACATGGCAGTGTTGTACATCTGTTTGTTATGTCACATTAATGTTCCCGTATTCAATCATGCAGTATCAACATTATCCATTTAAGAAAGAGACATTGCTAAGAAACACGTTACAAGTATGCTTCACTGGAATTCCTGGGATTTACACAGATGTGTGAAATACTTGGATCCCCACATGTGTTCACTGCATGCCCATGAGCTTTGATAAGCAGAGAGTTTGTAAACTGCTTTGCATAGTAAAATGGAGTACAGGTTTCCCAGAGACCCAGAAGTATCTCCAGCCCTTACTCTGTATTCTGACATGTTTATGCATTTCGTCTGAAATAAACCATCATTGGAAAGTAGAACCAGCCTTTCAAACTACTAGGAACGTTTCCATGTAAAGCACAGCACATTGGCTGGCAGTAAATGCTTCCCGCTGACTTCCAGATAAGAATATTGCATGGGGCTAACTCAAGTCAATGAGCCACCTCAGCATCCTGTTCCTGCTGCCCCAGCACAGTCTGAAATGGGGGGCAGAGGAAATACATTTGTAACCTAGTTTGGATGAATCCTGGGTAGGCCGTAGTGGAATGCAAGGCCTTCCAAGGCAGAGTGAGTAAGAAGCCCTTCTGCAAGCCATCTTGGATGGAAGCCAAGGGGTAGAAACTTCCCTGCCACTAGATGGTACCTTCTGCAAGCTGGGACCACTGGCAGTGCTCTACCTGGTGAGGCTGGGCAGGATGAGTCAGCCTAACTGTTTAACACTCCAGCAGTCTAGCATTATTTAGGGTTGGCTCAGACCATTGGCTACATCAGGTCACAATGCTCCAGCCATCGTTTTGCCTCTGACCTCCTACAAGAGTAGAGAATCTCATGGGAGATCAGAAGCTGGGGAAACACATGTGCAGCTTACTTTAAATGGGATGGCAAGGTAGCCAATGAGGATGCTCTTGGGTTCTCATCTTTGGCTGTGCTGGGTGGGATCCTGGATGGGCAGCAGCAGCACAAGAGAAAGGCTCCTCTTGTGCCACAAATGATCCATCTGTTTCCACTGATGCCCTCAGCCAGTTTGAGCTGCTTGGACAGTGAAGCATCCCTCCTACTACATGTAAGGGGCTGCCATTCAGAAGTATTTGGAACCTGCAGCTGGTCCAGAATGCCAGGCTTCTAGCGTGTGCAAAGCCATTTGGAATGGTTTTGAAACAGTAGCATTGGCTTCCAGTTGGCTTGCAAGCTCAATTCAAGGTGCAGGTATTGAGTGGTAGAGCTTGAAATTGGAAGCAGGGTATCTAAACAACTCTCTCTGTTCCAGCCTCTTAGGTCATAATCTGCAGCCCTGTTCTATGTGCCCCCACTGTCTGAAGTTTGATTAGCAAGCAACATGAGACAACCTTCTCAGTGGTGGTACTAAAGTTGTGAAATGCCTTCCTGTGGCAGACCTAAGTGGCCTCTTTACTGGTGTCATTCAAGAAACAAGAAACACTGTTTTGTTTCAGCAGACTTTTGAGCTTGTGTAAAATTTTAATTTAGCTGGGCACTTGTGTTCTAACTGTTAGTTTATGGATTGCATGACTTTTTGTTATTGTATGCTACTTTGAAGATCTAGGTAAAAATGCTGGGATATAAATATGTGAAACAAATAAAAAAGATGCTATCTTACCTAATCCAAATAAAAAAGAGAAGAACATGGTGAGAGCACATAGTGAATGAGCTTGCTAATGTCAACTGTTTTGCAAAACATCTGCCATCAGTATTGGATATCAGTATTGGATGTGTACCTAGTTTTTTATAATCTAGGTCTCCAAATGTTATTATCAAGAATGCATTTTTTTCCAATTTAGCAGCACAAATGAACTTTAGTCACTTGGAATCTGGTAGATGTTTTCCTCCTTTTCCATTTTCCCTGTTAAAGAATGCTGTGACTTTCAAAATCTTGCTCACTCCTATATAAACTTAAATTAGCTTGGTAGAAGTTACCCATTTTGTCAGCTTCTCATATGCAAACATTCAAAATTTCTTGAGGACAAAACTACCACCCATTTATTGCTCTAATTTATTCATAAACAAGATAAAAACAGACATGCTTGTTGAATGTTGTAGAACTCTTTTGTCCAGCTTCATGAACAATTTTATACAACCACTGTTTCCATATTTTCCCAACTGAATTTCATTTCTTATTGTTGGTATAAGTTTAATGAACCTTATCCTGTATTGTTCCTAGTCCAACAGGAGACCCAGGCCCAGCAGTACACCCAAGCTATGAACCTGCTCCTTTAGGAGGAGTACAACCTTATCCAGAACACATGACATCTCAATTCCTGGGTGAGACCTTCCCCCCCACACACCAACACCACCTCCGTTCTGTTGGTATTAAGTTTCAGCTTGTAGCCCTCATCCATTGCAGAGAGGATCTCTCCATCATATTTATAGAGAATTACACATGGGATTTCTGAAAAGACCTATAAGTAATGAATGAACTCATTATCATTGACTTTTCAGGAAGCTGGAAGTGGGATGTAGCACTCTCCAAAATCATGGGCTTTTTGATAACCAACTAATGTTCACACTCTAACTTTATATTACTGTAAAAGTACATTTTGTGCAAACTTTTGTAATCAGCACTTTCACATTAGCCAATGTGAAGATGGGGGGGGGGAATTCTTATGCATTCACAGGCATAAGAGTTAATCTGCATGTGCAAAATAAATTGCTGCTGGGTCATTTAAGGAGACTAATTGAGAAAATTTACTCTAATGCATTATTAGACTCAATAACAAAGTATGAAAATTGAGTTATAGTTGGTTAGTGCAGTATGATATTGTACTAATATTTGCTTACAACAACTTTTTTTTCTTGAGGCATCATTGAACAAGCTCAAATGTCATAGTCATATGTGAAAGAACCAGTTGATCCATGCATGGAGAACCAAGAGTGACAGAAGAATGTTCTGGCTTCTGACACGTGGGGCCCAGGGCAGGAAAAAGGCATTGACGAATGCTTCCCTTCCACCTTGTCCCCAATTGCCTTGCAAGGATAGGGTCTCATTTTCCTCAACCCCCTTTCTCCTAACTCTAGTACTATCATAAGCAAAACTACTGAATGGAACAGCCTCAACATTCAGTCTCCTATGGCCTAGGAAGTCTGAGGCAGTACTTCTGACCAAGTAGATTTAAACAAAGTGATAGACATCACGTGAGAGTGTTCATGAAAGTAGCAATGCTCCCGGCTTTGCATATATTAGTGTGAGACACAATGCTCAAAATAGCAATGCTATTAGGGATGCTCTAACCAACACATAGCCTACATATTCCCTATCAATGGTTCTGCTGCAGAGCACCACTGAAATTCAGAAGGAGAGCTAGTGCCCTATACCCAGTGTGTTGTTGATTTGCAAACAGGGCTGGCTAGGACTAGAACTAAATAATGCAGCCTCACTGAGCAGGAACCTTGAAGCAGCAGGGCCAGTGGTAAGCAGTGAGGTCATGGTCTAGGTAGAGACCAAGTCTGACTCAGCAGCAGTAATTTTCAAGAGTCAGAGACAGAAGGTTTTTTAGTAATCAGGTAGCAGTTCATGTCCACAGCAGAAACAGATCAAGAAGCAGATACACCCAGGCTAGATTGTTTCCCAATGAATAAGACTGAGGCAAATCAGAGGCAGAAGTTCCAGCCCTGCTCCTATTTCTTGTCTCAGTCTTGGGTGACTGAAGAACTGAGTCAAACTGAGGTGAGATGAGGTTCTAGGATTAGTTGAAAGCTAGTAAATTTCTAGGTCTGGATGTAACTTGTTCCTAAAATTGGCCGCCATGCTGGAAGACTGCTCTTCTTGTTGTTCAGTCACAACCCCATGGACCCCATCATGCCCTCCTGTCTTCTGCCGTCCTTCAGAGTTTGCTCAATTTCATGTTTGTTGCATCTATAACACTGTCTATCCATCTCATCCTCTGCCATCCCCTTCTTCTTTTACCTTTCATTTTTCCCAGCATCAGGGTCTTCTGCAGTGAATGCTCCCTTCTCATTTGGTGGCCAAAGTATTTGAGCTTCATCTTCAGTATCTGGCCTTCCAGGGAACAGTCAGGATTGATTTCCTTTAGGATTGACCTATTTGATCTCCTTGCAGTCCAAGCTCCATAATTCAAAAGCATCTATTATCTGGTGTTTGGCCTTCCTTATGGTCCACCTCTCACAGCCATACAGTACTACTAGGAATACTATCGCTTTGACTATACGGACTTTTGTTGACAGGGTGATGTCTCTACTTTTTATTATGCTGTCTAGGTTTGCCATAGATTTCCTCCCTATCTACCTCGTCCTCCCCACTGGGGCAGGCTCAGGGCAGCTTACATAAAGAACCATAGAGAACCATAAAGAACCATAGATACCATAGATAAAACACCAATATTAATATAAAATACACAGTAAGGCATCTTTTAATTTCATGGCTGCAGTCACCATCTGCAGTGATACTGGATCCCAGGAATGTCAATTCTGTCACTGCTTCCATGACTTCCCCTTCTATTTGCCAAGGAGTGATGGGGCTGGATGCCATGATCTTAGGTTTTTTGGTGTTGAGTTTCTAGAAACTAGCAAATGTCACACCAATTGTTAGAAAGCGGTCTTGAGGGGATCAGAGAAATTAAAGGTAGTTGACATAACATCTGATCAAGATGAATTAGTAGCAACTGTTCATAAAGATGAAATATTAAGCACATACAGGAATAAAGTCTGCTGAGGTAAAATCAGCACACCTTGTGCAAGAAGAAGTCTGGCCTCACCAACCTTTTGATGTTCTTTCAGCAGATTAACAAGCAGGCTGTGGTACACATCATCCTGGCTCCACTGCTGGACCTCCTGATGGCACATGGTATTTTTGGCCACTGCGTGACAGAGTGTTGGACTGGATGGGCCATTGGCCTGATCCAACATTGGCTTTTCTTATGTTCTTATGTTCTCATCTGGACTTCCAGTAGGTTTTTGACAAGATACCTCACCAAAGATTCCTTAGTAAGGTAAGCAGTCATGGGAAAAGAGGACGGGTCCTCTTATGGATCAAAAATTGGTTAAATGCAGGAAGTGAAGAGTAGGAATAAATGGATAATCCTCAAAATGGAAGTGAACAGTGGGGTCTCACAAGGATTCCTATTTGAGACCAGTGCTATTTAAGTTGTTAATAAATTGTTTGAAATTGTGGATGGGCAGTGTAGTAGTCAAGTCAAATGACACCACCTCACGAGGCAGACTGTTCCACTGCTCAATCACCCATTAGATCTAGTCCTGCAATCCGGAGCAAGAGAGAATAGATCTGCTCCATCTTTTACATGACAGCCCTTCAAATACTTGAAGACTGCAATCATGTCCCCTCTAAGCCTTCTTTTTCCCAGGCTAAACATACCCAACTCTTTCAGCCTTTCCTCATAAGACTCAAACCCTCTCACCATCCTGGTTGCCCTCTTCTGGACTCAGTTCTTATTTCGCTTTCTCCTTGCAATCTCTCAGTTGGTAGCTTTGTTTGGGGGCAGCTGCCCCCTTTTCCGCATCAGAGTTCTTGTCGAAGACACAGAGTCCAATTTGCCAGTAGATTTGCTGTCGTCTTCTTCTTCCGTGTCCTCTTCTGGATCTCCCAGTTGCAGCTTCAGGAACTCACATGCTTTAAAAACAGAGTCATTTTTTTCTCTTTTCTCCTTTATTTTGAAAGTGATGTCTTCGGGGATTAACCACCTGTATGCAATGCTATTTGTTTGTAAAAAAAGAATTAAGACCTTGTACTTCTTTCTCTTTCTTCTTATCTCAAATGAGACATCTTTTAATATCCTGATATTGCTGCCTCCAATTTTCAGGGGTGTATTTGTAGTCGCTTTTAAGATTAAATCTCTTAGATGCCTCTTCAAGGTTTCCCCTGGCTCTATAAGCCACATCCATTTTGCTTAATATATCTTCTGCTTTTAAATCTGCCATTGGGGCCAGTGCATCACTCAGTAATTGCTTTAGATTCTCGTTGGGAGTCTCAGTCACCCCTTGGAACCGGAATACCATATTTGCTCTCTCCATTTGTAGCTGTAACTCCGAAGCCTGCTTCTTTTCTAGCATTTGCATCTTTTTTCCTGCTTTTATTGAACTGGCATCAAGTTCCAACACTTTCTCGGCCAGCTGCTCTGTTTTCTTTGTAGTTTCTTCAAGGTGCAGTTGCTGTGCTGCAAAGTTCTGGTTTAAAGTTGTCAATTGCTGATTGATGTTAGTCATCTGGTCCAGTAGAGGGCATAAAGAGTCTGCTAAAAGCTTGGGGAACTCTATGGTCTCTTCCCTTCTCGGACTCATGCCGCCTGGTGGTTTCGGTTTCACTCTTTTGTCAGGTCGCCTCCCCGCCATCTTTCTAGATTGTTTACTTTAGCTGAAAGTTCTTAAAGTCTCTGAAAGTCTCCAAAATGCTCAAGCTTTTACTAGTAAGGTTCTTGAAGTTGGTTTCTTAGCTTTTTCTTCCACTCCTCCCTTGCTATTCTGCTTTTAAGTCTCTGCACGTGGGATGGGCCCCTCCCCCGCTCGCTTCCCACGGTGCTACCAAGGAGGGTGTTTTCTTTTTAAAATGCGGATTTTACGTTTTTACCTAACTCATTGCTTCATTGCTTATCTTGCAATTTCACTTGCATCCGTTTACTCGCTCGATCTCTGCCGCTTGTTCCGGCCGGCAGCTCTAGTTCCATGCGGACGCATAGCGGTCGGACCATCGGGGCAGAGGAGTGCCTCAATTCCCCAGCAATGCCCCTTGTCTGGGAACCTTTTCTCCAAGGCTCCCAGGAGGTAGCGATTGCTCACCCCCCCTCCAGAATTGCTAGTGCGCAGATCGTGCCCCGGGAGCACACCGGAGGCATGTCTGCTTTTGAATCACCATTAACCAGAAGTCCCAAGTGTATTCATTCTTGACATATAGTGCCACCCCGCCGCCTTTTTTATTTATTCTGTTCCGTTTGAACAAGGTATATCCTTCAGTCGCTGTGTTCTATATATGGGACTCATCCCACCAAGTCTCAGTGATACCTATCAGATCATAATTACTTTACAGTATTTGAAGTTCAAGTTCCTCCTGTTTATTTTCCATATTCTGTGCATTAGTATAAAGACATTTCAGATTACAGACATCCTTTCCTATTGTAGGTCCGATTTTATCTGAAAATTACTGAACTCACCTCTCTTCCATTCATCTATTCTCTGGTCACTCCCCTTCTTAAACTTAGTGTTGGGGATGCTGCACAACATCAGGCTTTTTCTTCCCACCCCCAATGTCTTCAGTTTAAAGCCCTCCTGAGCAGGTTCACAAGTCTTGCAGCAAAGACATCCCTCCCATTCTTTGTAAGGTGCACCCCATCTGTCACCAACAGTCCTTCATCTTGGTACATACCATGGTCCAGGAAGCCAAATCCCTCTCAATGGCACCATCTATTGTAACCAGCCATTCACCTTCAGTATCCTGTTCTCCCTCCCAGCTCCATGGCCCTCAACAGGTAAAATGGAGGAGAATACCACCTGTGCCCTCAGATCTTTCACCTTCTTGCCCAGAGCCTCGTAGTCTTTGGAGATCCATTCAAGGTTTCTTTGGGCCATATTGTTTGTTCCCACATGGATCAGCAGGAACGGGTAGCGATCAGAAGTCTTGACCAGTCTTGGAATTCTCTCAGTCACATCTTAGATACATGCTCTAGGAAGACAACAGACCTCTCGAGATTCCTTGTCTGGTCTGCATACACCTTCTTCCGTCCCTCTCAGTAGGGAGTCACCAACCACCACTGCTCGTCTCTTCCTCCATGGGATAGCTTGGTTCCTTCTCTGCTTATGTGCTTGTGTGCCAGTCACATCCTTCTGATCTCGGTGTGTGCTATTCTGATCTTCCATCATCAGAAGCGGCTGGTATCAATTTTGCCACTCCAGTGGCTGTGAGTGTTTCCTGATTATCTTACTCCTCAAGGTCACATTCTTCCACTCACCCACCTGTTCCTTGTTGCGTCCTTCCTCTTGCATAGGATTTGCTAGCTCTTGCCGTTCTCTCAAATACTTTCCAGTATTTCCATCTTCCTTTACATCTAAAAAGCTTTCTGCCTCCTTGATGTTCTTCAGTGTACAGATTTGTGCCTCAAGTTCTCCCACCTTCTCCTCAAGCATTCTTATAAGCTTGCACTTGCAGCAAGTATAATGCATTTCATGGCATGGCAGAAAAATGATCATGGTGCAACCCAGGCAGGTCACTGGAATAGATCCTTCATTATCCATCTTCCTAGGAGCAATACTATCTTCTACAGCCTCAGGAACTTCCCTCAAACTCCGATGTAAACTCTTGTTATGTGCTGTACCCTGAAAACTTTGAGACTGACCAAATGCTACCTTGCCAGCAGTTCTCTCTCCAGAACTCAGCAGCAGCCCTCTACTCAGGTTCTTACAAGGCCTCCAAGCAAGATCCACAGGCTAAGAGCCACAGGCATCTGGCCAGGAGCAGCCCTTTGTTCCAAAAGGCCTCTTCCTGCTCAGCACAGCATAGCCCAGCACGATATGGGGCGGGGCTTGCAATCAATAGCACTCCACAGCAACTCACAGCAACTCACTCAGCCTCCAACAACCCCCAAAGTGCAAACAGCCCCAAACAGACTTAAACGGAACCGCTCTCTATCAGGCTACAACCAACCCAACTCTCTCTCAGCTCCCACACAGCAGCTAGGAAGGCAAAGGGAGAAAGAAAAATCCCCTACCTTCTATCAGCAACCCACCATGTGCTCTCCACTCCTTGCCTCAGCCCAGCTGAGTCAGTTCTTACATTGTTAATGTTCCTTCTGCCAATTTTCATTCCACTTTCATCGAAATCTAGATGAAGAGATGGAGAGCTAAACCATTTTGTTTCTCCATATTCTGTCCTAACAGTGGTCTCTTGTCCAGAGCACAGGCTGAGCATCAAAACAATCTGATATTGTGACACGCCCATTACTTTTCAAACCACCCATTGTTATTCATGCCTCACTAAGTCCAAATCTTTGCTGTAGTCTATTAAACACCCGATTTTCTTCTGAAATTCTCTTGTATGCTCCAGTAACCACCAGGGGGCAGGGGGTTGGACTACATGGTCTGTATGGCCCCTTCCAACTATATGATTCTATAAATCTGCAGTATTAGCTCTAGTGCCTCTTCCTTTTCTGAATCCATCTTGAACATCAGGCATTTCTCCTATATATGGTAATAGCCTTTGTTGTAAGATTTTTGGACTCCTGCTCTCCCGGCAAGGTTGATGGAGAGTGGGGACCATTTTGCCACCCAGGAGAAGAGTGAGGCAACAACAGCATGGTGACACCACATATTGCTGCACAGGGCAGGGGCAGGACTGGCCTATATAGGCCTGGCCCCACTCCCGCACAAACCAGTTCATGCCTCGTGCTTGGAGAAGTGCTCTGAGCACATTTAGAGGAGGGGAGCAGTTGGGGCCACCTTTCAGCGGTGGCAGTGGTGGCATTGGTTGTGGGGATGACAAGGCCTAATTCCGATGGCTCGGCTGCAGGTCTAAGGTGTTTGAGTGATCAGAAGAGTCTGGCGGTGGCCTGTGGTGCCCAGTGTCAGCCCCTTAGGCCTTTGGAGGCAACTCCTGAGCATTGGCAGGGTGCTGCTGTGGGTGGGGCTGGTGGGCTGGCTGGCTGAGAAGGTCAGTGGTGGCCCATTGCAGTGGCGGGCTCATTGTGGCAGTGGCCGGCCCAGTTCGGCAATGGAGGCCTGCTGTGGCTGTAAAGTACTGGGTTTGCAGCATGGAGACTCGGACTATGACATGCTAAACAAAACGTGTTTATTGTACTTCACACAAAAGACACAAATGGCCCGGCAAGGTCCAACTATATACACCTAACCCAGACACATCCACAGTTCCACTGGGGGGGGGGTTTGACTCTCCCGCCAAGGGTCCTATTGGAGGGCTCTGGGTGGCCTAGGATCCTTGTCCCCTATTGTGTTTGGGACCAAGATCAGGACTGAGGCCACAAACACAACAGTGGCGGCAGCCCTGGGGCGGTGGTAGCCCCGGGGCGGCTGTGGTGGCCCATTGTGGGTGGAGGCAGCAGCTGAAGGAACTGATGAAGGTGGTGGAGGTGACCTTCAAAGGCAGTGTGGATGCGCATAGGTAGGAGGGCCTGGAACTGGAAGGCAGCCTTTAGGCCTCCAGAAAACTCTCGTTGTGGGACTCCCTTCCACCCCAGAATTCAGGCAGCAGCCAATAGGCTCCCTTCCACCCCATTTTTTGTCTGCTGCTACTACAGGAACAAGGGGCCTATCCATATAACTTCTGGGTGCTGGGAGGTCCAAAGCATTTGATCCTTGGTGCGGATGTGGGCAGAGGAAATGGCTGCCTGCTGCCCTCCCCTGGTTGTAAGGTTTGTAGTGTAAAGGAGTGTCTTCATGGCTCCTAAAAAAGGCCAGGGCCTTTCTAAGGGCAAACATCTTGCCCCTGGGAAGCTCCCTCAGCAGCCGGCACCTGTGATTCCATCTGATGAGCAGGTTCCACCCCAACACTTTCATTAACTCTCCTCAGAACTTGGAGACAAATTGAGAACCTCTATCCAAAATTATCTTGTGGGGTGTGTGTGGAGCTGTATGACATGGTGCATAAATGCTTTGGCCAAGCTCTGCGTGGTTGGCACCTTGCTAAACAGAACAAAGTGCACTTGCTAGGAGAACATGCCCATGACCACGCAAATCATCGTTTTGCCCTTACTCAAGGGAAGATCAGTGATGAAGTCCATTGAAATCACATCCCAAGGTCTAGATGAGGTGGGCAGCGGTTGTAGCAATCCGGGGGGGTTTCCCGGGGCAGGACTTGCACATGAGGCATGTTTGACATGACTGCACGAATAACAAAATGTCTTTTCTCATGCCCAGCCACCAAAATTGGTGCTGCAATAACTGTAGCATCTTGACATAACCAAAGTGGCCCCCTAAGCGGGATCCATGCCCTGCTAACATGACCTCCCCCCGCAGAGATGTGGGCATGAAAAGCCAGGGACCGGAGTACCAACAACTGTTCTCCCACTGCTCCAAGTCCCCATTTTGCTCAACTTCCTGTTTGTCTTTGTCAGTGAACACCTCTTTGAGCTTCAATTCCGAGCCTTCCCTAACTTCCAGTTTCTGAGCAGCCACTTGGCTTCTGGCTGTGACCGCCCCTCCCAACTGGGAAGGTGTGAACATAGAGACCAATACCTTCTCCCTTTGATGGTCATGTTGCGGAAGGCAGGACAGTGTGTCAATGAGAAAATTGGATTTGCCAAGGAGGTGATGCAATGTGAAATTGAACTTAGAGAAGAAATCAGCCCACCTCAGCTATTTGTATGGAGGTTTCTAGGGGTACGTAGGACCTCGAGGTTTTTGTGATCTGTCCAGACCTCAAAAGGTACTCATGCCCCTTCCAGCCAGTGTCCCCAGGTTGATAGAGCCAACCGGATTGCCCCTGCCTTTTTATCCCACACCAACCAGTTCCTCTCAGTGGTGTTAAATTTACAGGACACATAGCCTAAAGGGTTCAGCTTGTTGTCTGACCCCTCTTGCAGAATGCCCCCCCCCATGGGCACATCTGAAGCATCGACTTGCACAATGAACTTGCGACCCTCATTGGGGTGGGCTAGGATGGGCTCTGACATGAATAACCTTTTAAAGTTCTCAGACGCAGACTGGCAGTCTTTTGTCCACCCTAAGTGTTCCCCCAGTTTTGCACCTTCTGGCCCCTTCCCTTCGGTTTTCAACAAGTCAGTTAAGGGAAGGCGAAATTCGCCAAAAAACCTCTATAAAAATTGGCAAATTCTAAGAAGGATTGTAATTGGCGTCAGGTGCGAGGTGCCTCCCACCCCAGGACTGCTTATACTTTGGTGGGGTCAATTTCCAAACCCCGGGGTGAAATCCAGTAACCCAAGAAGTCTACTTCATGCTGGTGGAACTCACACTTAGACAACTTGGCAAACAGCTTGTGGTCATACAAAGTTTGTAGCACCTGTCTCACCAGTTTGACATGTGTTTTCATATTGGAGGAGTATAAAACGATATCATCCAAGAAAACAAGGCCCCCCAAAACAGATGCTTGTGCAACACATCATTGATAAGGTTCATGAATACCTCAGGAGCCCCCTGAAGCCAGAATGGCATCACTTTGTACTCAAACTGCCCCAGAGGAGTGCTGAACACTGTCTTGTATTCATCCCCCTCCCTTATGCACACCCAATAATAAGTGTCTCTTAGATCCAACTTGGTGAAGATTTTCCCTTTCGTGGCCTCCGCTAGCAAATCTTTTATCAAGGGCAGTGGGTAAGCGTTGGTGGCTGACACTGCATTCAAATTCCTGTAATCTGTGCACAACCTTAGGCACAACCCATCTTTCTTTTTCCTGAACAGAATGGGGGCAGCAAAAGGGGAGGAGGCGGGGCATATAAAACCATGGGCCAAGTTCTTGTCAATGAAGTTGTGTAATTCCATCTTTTCTCCCGGGCTCATGACATACAGCTTTCCCTTGGGAAGTTTATGGCCTGGGATCAGTTCTATTGCACAATCAGAGTTCCAGTGTGGAGGAAGCTCGTCAGCCTCCTCCTCCTCCCCAAACACCTGGGCCAGGTCTCAATACTCCGGACGGATGGTGTCCAGCTCTTCTTGAGCTAGGCAGGAAGGCACTGTCTCATCAGAGGGAGTCACCCCCCAAGAAGCATCCCATGCATGGCTTTGGCACTTCAGAGCAATGAATTGCATTCTTCCCTCATCCCAAAGGATATACTGATTATTGTCATGCAACCAGGGGCTCCCCAACACTAGTGGGAACAAAGACATGGGGGTAATGACGAAAGATTGATATTGATTTTCCCAGTGGCCTCCCGCCCCCATTTGCAAAGGAACAGTCTCAAACTTGCACGGCTCCTTCATGGAGGACCTGTCCATCTGGCTGAACACAATGGGGTCTGTCAGTTTGACTACTAATGCCCCTAATCCTGTGACCAATGTTGAGCTGATTAAGTCTCGGCTGCAGCCTGCTCTGCACTGCTTACAACAGGTCCTGGCCTTTTCCTGCCGGCTCAAGTTCTCCTTCGCTGCTTGAATCAGAGCCCCCTTCCAGGATACCAACTTGTAAGTCCTGTTGAAACTTCAGTTTAGCCATACTCTTCCTCACTGTGGTGTCGGTATGTTTCTTTTTCCCATTCGGGGGACTCCCCCCTTTCGTGCAAGCTGCAGTGAAGTGCCCAGCCTTGCCACATTTCAGGCAAAGCCCCTGCTTCATCCATTGCTCCCATACTCCCTTCTTGGGCTTGGGTGGGGAAGGCTTCACTTTCGGGAACCCCAGTAGACCTCGGGGTCCCAAGGCGGCATTGTCGATTTGGATCATCTGGCGTCAGCTCTCTGCGTCGGCGGCCTCTCGGATCCATGCCAGCAGCGAGATTCAGTGCATGGTGTGCAGGATGGTCTCCTGAATCTCCAGGTGCAGCCCCAGCCAGTACTGCTCCGCTAGCACCCCATCTGGCCACCCTTGGACCTTTGCCGCATAGCCTTTGAACTCTTCTGAGTACTCACACACTGAGTGCTTTCCTTGCTTCAGCACTTGCAAAGCAGAGACAGCAGCGGATAAAGAAAAACAAAGCAGCAGCGTCCCCCCACATCCAACATACCATTCCATGGCAGCTAGCTGACAGGTTTCAGGGTTTATTTCTGGGGGCACTTGTGCATGGAAGATTGGCTGCCTGAATGGTTCCAGAAGGGATGGGTCAAGGACCTCACCTTCCTGGAATTTTTTCTGATTGTAGCAGCAGTTGGGCTGTGGACAGCTGATTTTGCTGACCACACTGTCCACTTCTGGTGCAACAATCTTGCCATCGTGCAAGTGATTAATTCCTTAACATCTAAATCACCCAGGGTCATGATGTTAGTTAGGGCATTCACGTTACTTTGTCTAAAAAATAACATCTCGTTCAAACCACAGCATGTGCTGGGGGCAAGTAACAGGGTCACTGATGCTCTCTTCCATAAACAGATAGAGAGGTTCCACCGGTTGACTCCGGATGCAGATCGGTTTCTGGTAAGGATGCCAGCAAGCTTTTGGCAGATTGGCGGGCTGAGGCCAACAGGGTGATTAGTTTAGCCCTGGCACCTTCCACATGGAGATCTTATAGAAAGGCAGGTCAACAGTTTGTGGACTTTAGATGGGAAGTTGGTCTGCCACAGGTTTGGCCATCCCGGTTGCCCAGTTAATGCACTTCTATGTATATTTAAAAGATAAGGGTATGTTTGTGTGCTCCATTAAGGGCAAATTATTGTCCTTGGCCTATGCCAGTAAGGCAGCTGGTTATAAGGAAAACACTGGTGATTTCCACATCAGGAAGATGCTTGAAGGTTGGTGCTGAGAAACTGGGTCCCAGGTGAACTGTTGACCCCTGTGGTTCTTAGAGGCCTTGGGGCCCTGTGGCCAGGTCTTTGTGCTGATGAGTATGAGGCTTCTCTCTTCCAAGCGGCAGCATTGGTTACCTTTTTTTTTGGGGGGGCACTTAGAGTTAGTGAGCTGGTAGCTGCCTCCCGGCAAGACAACTCCAAACAGGCCCTGTGTTTTGGGGATGTTAGGAGGGTCGGGGGCAGTGTGTTGATCACCATTAGGTGATTAAAAATGGATCAATAGGGTAAGGGTGCTGTCATTGAGTTGGGTCTGTGTTCTGAGCTGGCATGGAGTGGGGGATGGTTTCTTGTTCCATCACTGTGACAGCTTCCCCCTGACTAGGTTCCAGTTTGGGGCATTGACTCAGAAAGCATTAGTTGAGCTGGGTTTGGGGGAATTCCATTGTGGGACTTACTCATTTTGAATTGGTGCCACATCTACCATGGCAGCCATGGGGTATTCCACATCTGAGATCTTCAGCATAGGCTGTTGGCACTCATAAGAACATAAGAGAAGCCAATGTTGAATCAGGCCAATGGCCCATCTAGTCCAACACTCTGTCACACAGTGGCCAAAAATACCAGGTGCCATCAGCAGGTCCAGCAGTGGGGCCAGGACGCTAGAAGCCCTCCCACTGCTGCCCCCCCCACACCAAGAACAGAGTGCATCACCTGCCCCAGACTGAGAGTTCCTATCTATACCTTGTGGCTAATAGCCACTGATGGCCTTCTGCCCCATATGTTTATCTAATTCCCTCTTGAAACTGTCCATGTTTGTAGCTGCCACCACCTCCTGTGGCAGTGAATTCCTTGTGTTAATCACTCTTTGGGTGAAGAAGTACTTTCATTAATCTGTTCTAACCCGACTGCTCAGCAATTTTATTGAGTGCCCACAAGTTCTTTATTGTGGGAAAGGGAGAAAAGTACTTCTTTCTCAACCTGCTCTATCCCATGCATAATCTTATAAACCTCTATCATGTCACCCCTCAGCCGTCATTTCTCCAAGCTAAAGAGCCCCAAGTGTTTTAACCTTTCTTCATAGGGAAAGTGTTCCAACCCTTTTATCATTCTAGTTGCCCTTCTCTGCACTTTTTCCAATGCTATAATATTCTTTTTGAGGTGTGGTGACCAGAACTGTACACAGTATTCCAAATGAGGTTGCACCAATGATTTATACAGGGGCATTATGATACTGGCTGATTTGTTTTCAATTCCCTTCCTAATAACCCCCAGCATAGCGTTGGCCTTCTTTATTGCAGCTACACACTCTCTAGACATTTTCATTGAGTTATCTACTATGACTCCAAGATCTCTCTCTTGGTCAGTCTCTGCCAGTTCAGACCCCGTCAATGTTTATTTATATTTAGGATTTTTGGCTCCAATGTGCATCACTTTGCACTTGGTCACATTGAACCCCATTTGCCACGTTGATGCCCACTCACCTATCCTCGACAGATCCTTTTGGAGTGCCTCACAATCCTCCCTGGTTTTCACCACCGTGAACAACTTCGTGTCATCTGCAAATTTAGCCACTTCACTGCTTACTCCCAATACCAAATAGTTAATAAACAAGTTAAAAAGCATCAGACCAAGTACTGATCCCTGTGGTACCCCACTGCTTACCACCCTCCACTGAGAAAGTTTCCCATTTATACTCACTCTCTGTTTCCTATTTATAAGCCAGTTTTTGATCCACAAGAGGACTTGTCCTTTTACCCCATGACTCCCTTGTTATATAAAGGTTATGTACGTGAATGCAAGTTCTATGTTATTGATGTAGTTCTCCTTTCAGGTGCTGATGGCCGTCAGGTGAGATGAAGAGTCACTGTCTACAGCCACAGCATGGTTTTCTGGGCTGCCCTCCAAGCCAGGAGGGCACCATTTGGTTCTTAGTTAGGCCTCAGTGAGTGAGTGCAAGTTGAATGGTTGGGAAGGAGGGGCATGAGATGGCCCAGGTTCTTTCCCTTGTTGTTTGAGGAGAGGCAGGCACCCCCCCCCACATGTTTTAGTCATACACCTTGGGGGTAACAACCTAGGACTGTTGAAGGGCATTGCCCTGGTCATTCAAGCTAAGGCAGACCTTATGAGAATAAGAGTGAGATGGCCAGATGTTCATATTGTTTGGTCCACAATGTTGGCCTGACAAGTTTGGCATGGCCTGGGGGACTCCCAGCTCGAAGGAAAGTCAACCGGCAGATGAGGAAGGCCATGGAGGGTGGATTGGGTCAGTATCTGCCTCATCCTCGATCTGCATATGTGTCGAGTTGTCTGACCTATTCAGGGAGGATGAGATTCACTTGTCAAACAAGGACAACAATTTGTTCCTGGAGGATCTGTGACAAGGGATTAGGGCAGCCTTGGGCTGTTAAGTGGCCACAGTAGCCAAAACAGAGGCTTGGCCTTGCAAATGGCAGAGTAGTGCAGGTAAGAAAAGCAGAACCAGTAAGCACCTTCAGCCATTTCCCATTTAGGAACAAGGGGATCATCAGGAATGGCCTTCAGGTTTTATGGCCCAGGGCTGGTAATGATGACCACCTCTGGAAACCTCTAAGGTAGGCTCCTTCCTGCAGGCTGTAAGGCAATGAGCATCACTTTACTCACGTGAGAAATTAATGTGATAATCTGATAGTTACTGCAGTCTTTGGCATGTCCTTTTTTTTGGAACTGACTGTAAATCGATGATTTCCAGTCTGTGGGATATTGTTTTGTTTTCCATATTTGTTCATGAATTCTTGTTAAGATTTTGACGGACTCTTTTTCTGTGGTTTGGAATAGCTCTACTGATATCCCATCTGCTCCTGGTGATTTGTTGCTCCCGATTGCTCTCAGTGCAGCTTTCACTTCACTTTCTAAAACTGTAGTTTCTACTTCAAAAGATTCTTCTTGGAAGGAATATGTCATCTTTTCATCTCTTTTGTTCAGTTCTTCAGTGCATTGTTCCTATCTTGTCTATATTTTGTCCTGTTCAGTTAATGTATTTCTGTGCTGGTCTTTCAGTATGCCAGGGCTCTTTTTGTAGCAGGAATGCCTTTGAATATTAGGTGACACACCCCCAATGTAGCCAATCCTCCAAGAGTTTGCAGAGCTCTTCCTACAGGGGCTACTGTAAGCTCTTGGAGGATTGGCTACATTAGGGGTCTGTCGTCTAATATGCAAAGGAGTTCCTGCTACAAAAAGAGCCCTGAGTATGCCTAAAAGTGTTTTAAAGTTCCCTTTGAGTTCTTGGGGCTTGTGGAATAGATCTCTTGCCCTTTCTTTTTGTTGTTGTTCTTCTCTATTGGTTATTATAATAGTTCTCTTAGTCTCTATGTGTGGGTTGTTAGACTGCTGCATTTAGACTTTTGATTCTGTTTCTGTCACCTTTTTACTTTTGCTTCTCATCTTTCTTCAGCAATTTGAAGAGTTTCATCAGTCATCCATTGAGGTTATTCATTTCTTTTGGCTACAGGATAAGCTATCTAAATTGGGTGAGTGGAAACAATGTGACAAATGAAGTTCAATGTTGGCAAATTGTAAGGTAATAACAAAAAACCCCTAAAGACTAAAATGGAAAGAGACCTTGGAGATGAAGTAGATAGCTTGATGAAGATGTTGACTCAGTGTGCAACACTGGTGAAAAAGGCAAACTCCATGCTGGGGATTATTGGGAAAGGGATGGAGAATAAAATAGCAAATATTATAACACCTTTGTATAGACCTATGTTACAACCTTATTTGGAATACTATGCACAGTTCTGGTTAGTATATCTCAAAAAGAATATTGCAGAGCTGGAAAAAGTTCAGAATAGGGGAACTAAAATGTTTAAGGAGTATACCTTTCCTATGAGGAAAAGCTAAGGAGTCTGTGACTTTGCAATTTAGAAAAAAAGTGACGAAAGGTACCCAAAAAAGTTGATGGGTGTTAGGTTCAGGACAGACAAAAGGAAATACTTCTTTACTCAATAGATAATTAAATTGTGGAAGTCACTACCAGTCGATGTAGTGATGGCTACTAACATTAGATGGCTTTAAGAGGGAATTAGGCAGATTCATGGAGGACTCCGTCAATGGATCCATCAACGATTTTCAGCCATTGTGACCTCACAGAGGCAGGAAACTACTGAATACTAATGCTTGGAGGCAGCATCAGGGGAAGACCTCAGTCTCTATGCCTTTGTTGTTGGTTTCCCGTGGCAACTGGTTGGCCACTATGTGAAACAGGATGCTGGACCAGATGGACCCCTGGTCTGATACATTAAGAACCTTCTTATCTGCACTGGTAGGAGTTCTTTTGGCTCAGGCAGAGAGGCTTGCCTGTGGGTGTGCTAGCACAGGGAGCAAGGTATTGCTCCTCCCCTTTGGGTTCAAGATCCTGGATACATTACAGTAAAAGTCAGCTTTCAGCTGGGAACTGTACATTCTAGGTTGGGTATCACTCTCATGTTTTAGCTCCATGAAGTCTGATGTAGAAATGAGTTATTTTATGGAGTAGAAAGGAAGGCATTTGCTTTGCAAGCCCAGGGCCAGCTCCAGGTGTCTGGGCGCCCTAGGCAGGAAGCCTGGGGTGCCCCCCACTGGGGATGCCAACCTCCCGGTGGGGCCTGGAGACTGGGGGGGGGTGACAGAGTGCTGGCTTTCCTGGAGGCTCCGCAGCTGCAGGCCCCCAGGAAAGCCAGGGAAGGGGGCGGGTGCCTGGTTAGGGCGGCGGGGGGCGCTTTTGGGGGGGGAGTGGAGTGCCATTTGGCACCCCTGAGGCCGGGGCGCCCTAGGCGAGCGCCTAGTTCGCCCAATGGGTGATCCGGCCCTGTGCAAGCCACATATTGCCCATTCTTACTCCTGAACAGGATGAACCAGATGGAGTTAACAGTTCTTAATATAATCCGTAACTGAATTATACACTTAAAAGTAGTAATGTTTCAAATGAAAGCGGGGAAGCTTGAAGAACTGGTGGACATTCTAAAATTGGATTAGATTCCCTCTTCCAAACAACTAGGAAGCTGAAATAGTTCCACAAAGTTTGTTGTTGTTTTTAAAAGTTGCTAGTTGTACTGTTTAGCTACAAAGAAAAAAACAGACATTTTGTATTTTGGAATCACAAAGAGTTTATATATTGTATAATACCTGCTATGCAGGGTTTCTATGCACTAGTTACAACAGCCACCTCCTTTTATTATGGTCTAAATTGGATGGGGATTTTGAGAGAAGCCCATGGGAGTTAGGTGTCTAAACCCTTTAAGGTGCTTTGAAAATCCCATCCACAAATGTTAAGTAGTCCCCATACGTTCCAACTTCAAAACAGTATGATAGGCAACTCGAACTGCTCAGGGGGGTTCTGATGCTGATAATACACTACTTAGAGGAAATGGCTCATGCCATCCAGTATATGATAATACCTGAATTCACAAGAAAGAGCTGTGAGCCTCTAGCACTTACTAGCTGTAATGCTGAACAGATTACACAGACAAATCAGGGGGTGAAAAAGTAATATGCTTTCACCTCACAGCAAGAGACGCCTAGGTTCAGGAAGAGGAAATATGTATTAAGAGAGCAGGTTAAAAACTGACATTATCCCTGACTTTCATGAAATCAAAATTATAGGCAGGATGCTAAGTTATTATAATGTATTTATTACCAGGATTGCTTTTATATTTAACTGATTTGGCCCATCTTGAGACCTGTTTTAAAATGCACCACCTTGTCCACCTTTTCCATTTTCATATGAAAAACAGGAAAGCAAAAACTAATTTACTCAGGGAGACACATCGACTGTTTGCCCGTTTATCTCTTACAGACCACCCCTCAGTCCAATGTTGACAGTACATGATATTCCATTAATCTGCCTAATGAAAATTTAACCAGTGTTATAAACAAATAATTGGCTATTATCCTCTCAAAGATCCCGAATAAATTACTTCTCCTTATTCCTCCCCCCCTCGCTTCACTCTCTTTCTCTATCTCTCCTTCTCCACACTCAAAAGCCAGCCTCTTCCCTATTGATGTTGGAGGAAATACTTTCTAACTGTTGCTGCTAGTCTGGGAAACCTGGGATAGGCAAGCTTTGGTGAATGGAGGAAATGTTTCTATACTTGCTAGTCAGTAGCTTCAAATCTTTTTTGAAGGATATAGTGGTTTTGTGGAGTGGCTGCTGGCTTACCCATGTTTTCTCCTAGCACTTCCTTCCAGTCTCCTATTATATTCCTATTTCCTCCAACTCTTTCTGAAGAAACTCAAGCGTCACCTGTGCTTTCCTCCCATTTTCTTTTCAGCCTCTCAAAAGGGTGATGTGGCTCTTCAGTGCAATTGAAGCAAAAGCTGGCCTCAGAATAATAAAATCCATGTTACACATTTTTTTGTATTCCTGGAATGAGGAAATATTTTTGTTTACATAGAAAGGTGTCAGCAGATTTGTTGTCACATTAGCTAGCTGGTTCCTCCTGGGCATTAGCTGAGTCTCTGGCAGTCTTCTCATGATGGACAAAGTTCAGCATGAAGACCTTTGTGTCACATGAATAGATTCTCATTAGAGACGACCCAAATCACTTTGGTTATGGGAACAAAAAAAATCTAAATGGTCCCTGGTTGAAGGTTAACGGTATATAATAAATGAAGGCTGCAGTCCTTCCACACATACTTGGGAGTAAGTCGTACTGAATTCAATGGTCTTATTTTTGAGGAAACATGCATAGATTTTGGCTGTAAATGACTGATACTCTGTTGTACTCTAATGATAGCTTCAGATCTGCTGTTTAAAGCAGGCTTCCTCACTTTGTCTAATCTCAGGTTATTCCAGATTTTATGTCAGTTTTTGACTCCCAGAAATTTAGAGATGAAAGGGTGGGACCATCGACTCAGCATTCTAAGGCCTGTTCATACCACTGTGATTGAGATGAACTGTTAAAATGAACCATTAAGATTTTAGAAAACTATGGGGATGTGTTTCCTGCTAACAGGGCAATCCTAAACAGAATTATACCCTTCTAAGATTATTGATCTCAAGGACATAACTCTGACTAGGTTTGTACTGCAAAAAGAGGAACAGTCCTAGGAAATCAGTTGCTCTAGGCTGTAGAAATGCATAGCTTTTCCCAGGGCTTTTTTAAAAAGAGGTATGGGAGCTTTCAAGAGGGAAATGAAGTTTTCAATCTGTATACTGAAAACATTTAAACATTTTAAAAAGCATTTTGTCAAAGAGGTTCCGGATATCTGTTCTGGAGCATTCCCCTAGAAAAAAGCCCTTACTTTTCCACACAGCTACTGGTAATTCATGAGAATTCCAACCCATATTTTTCAGGTGTTCCTCATGAATCCTGAGACCAAGCACCTGGTCCATTGCTTATTTAGCAACTGTATATATTGCCCTAAACAGATAACCTATTCCAGCTTGGATCTGCACAGTACAGGTCAAACCCACATCATCCAATTTGTCTGTTCAGGAGACAGTCCTTTGTCAATATAATTTTGGGATACAGAAAGTTATCCAAAACTCTGATTATTCAAGTGTTTTCTGGGGGCAAGGGCACTGGGATTTGCAAGTCACAGCAAAAGAAAATGAGCATGTGAACTCACCTAGGATGTAAAACCATGTTGATTCCCAGCCAAAGAGAGAGTCTTCTCAGGGGTGCAGTGAGAAAATCACTTCAAGACTCCTATCTTGGAATAGTTTCCAAAATGCTTCAATCTCATTATGTTAAAGGGCTGGAGGTTGCCATTACCTCATTATTATTTATTCTAAATATATTTGCTGCAGAAAATCCTGGTAAAATAGATATCTCTAGCTCCCTTGGATGATGAATCCTGAATTGATGTATATTTCTCACACTGGGGACCAAATTAAGAGTGAGCTTTAGCCTTGGGGTCCTGGATGTTTAGTTCCACACCATGGCTTATTTTGTAAACACACGTCCACAGATGTTTTGAGCTTCTAGTGATGATCGTTAAGAAGTCATAGCCAGAGGTTTGAAATTTTGTCGACTTTTCCTATGTGATGTGTACTTACAACATACTTCAAAACATATGGTCAGAGTTATAAATGCAATCTTTTCATTGAAAGTTGTATGAAATCGTTTTAGTTTTCTCTTAAACAGTGTATTGAGCAACCAATTCTGTAGTTTATACATGGGCCCCAGAGTCAGAATACTGGCCTTGTTCATTGCAAATGTATCACAGATTAAAAAGATCCACCATTTTTAAAAACCTAGCACTTTCGCTATCTGTACATTTTCATGTTAGGTTCATAAATAAGATTTCTAGCATAATGACAAATTAATTCTTCCCCTTATAATTTTATTAAAATAAGCATATCCTATCTTTTAACGAGACCTGACATATGCTTACACAGATACTACACACCCTGTAACCTAATCTGCTAGCCATCTTGAAGCAATTAACTCCTTCTAATCTTTAGCTAACAAAGCCCACCATGCAAAATGCCCCTGGAGACCACCAGTCTAAAGGCCTCGATGTGCTCTTTCCCAACTGGTTCTCTATTATTCAACATGTAGAAGCTCGCCAGAGTGTTTAGAGAGCAGGGATTCATTTGAAACAACAAAGATGAATCATCACAGATCATAAGATCTTCATTAACTCCTTATTTCTCTACTAATTAACACAAAAGGAATGACTTGTCTGCTTGACAGGCAGTGAATGACCCACAGCTCTGTGGTTAATGGGATGCAAATGACACCTAATGAGGGTCTCTAGCTGCTGTCTGGGCAGCTGGCTTTCTTGTTTCTTCCCCTGAATTCTGAAAAGGTTTGATCTGAAAACACTTTAACCAATAATGTAAGCTCCCGTATAGTCCACTGTAAAGTCAGTGAACAACTTTCACATTCTGATGGATAAATATATGGTTTCTCAAAATATACACTGTGTACGTATTTTGAAAAAAAAATCCTTCATCAAACAAAAGTTGCCAGAATTCTGGTAAAAAGTAGTGATCAAAATGTATTAAGCACATGATGTTCTAGGTCCTCTTCTATTATAAAAATGGTTACCAAATAAAAATAATAACCATCTACCTGCTGTTGAAACATTTCCCCAGAATTTAAAGCAAAACAAAAATGACACTGATATCAGATACTCATTGAATGCTGACTTTTACCAGTAATTCTAAAAAAGATTTTAGAAGGCCAATAGTAATTCTTGAACATCACTGAAACACTTTCAGTCATTGTTGGTAAAGGATGATATTTACCAGTAAGACTCAAATCCAAGTCAGTGTCTTTGGTAAACGAACAAGCCTCATTCTTCCTGCCATCATTTATTGTTCACAAAGAAAGCATAGAGTAGAACATTTGAAAACACGTCTTTCTGACATTGACTGGTACATTTCCAGAAACAAAAACTGTCTTCAACAAGCAACCAGATTTTACCCTCATTTCCATCATCTACCAAGCAAATGTCAGCATTTATGAGAACAGGCTGGAAAATGTTCAGTATTGTGATGAAATGAATTATTTTTGGGATGCCTTCTTGCACATATTATGATTTTATTTAACACCATTAAAAGAATTCTCAGTTGTCTTGAAGAATGTTGCATTCCAAATATCAGATAGTTTGAGATGACAATCTGACTTCGAACTTTCTGTATTTCTGTTCTTCCTTTCCTTTTGTGAGCGCATCCCTATCACCTTATTTTTCTGCTGCAGACTTCCTTTCTAATGGGCATGCTAACATTTTGGCAAGCCATAAACATACAAATCACATATCAGCTATGCTGAACACTGTACTTCTTACTGCAAGTCTCAGTGTTCTAGCTGCAAGATAACAACCATCATGTGAAGACAAGCAATAGTTGCTACAAACCTTTGTGGCAAAAGTTACCTTATCTCTGAAATACATCCCGTTTCACTTTCAGGGAGGTTGTTCTCCTTGCTAAGAAAACTGGTATCTGTCAGTGCACATGTTCTGACACATAGATCACAGTTTATATGACATTCCAAAAATGGGTGGGAAGAGAAAGGACAGAGCATGATACATTGAGGAAAGAGAGCAAAACTGCTAGCAAAGGAAGTAACTGGGGAAAATGAAACATATTTAGGAAGATATTGGAATAGTGTTCGCCAAAACTAAGAATAAGACTGTCAAAATGGCAAATAACAACAACAAAAAAAAATAGCACAAATGAACACAAAGTGTTCCATATTGATATAAAACACTACATATTTTATTATTTATTTATCTGGTGGTGGTGGAAAGTGCCATCAAGTCACAGCTGACTTATGGTGACCCTGTGGTGTTTTTATGGAAAGAGATGTTCAGAGGTGGTTTGTCATTGCCTGCTTCCATGTCATGACCCTGATATTCCCCAGAGGTCTCCCATCCAAATACTAGCCTGGGTTGACCCTGCTTAGCTTCTGAAATCTGACGAGATTGGGCTAGCCTAGGCTGTTCATGTCAGAACTTTATTTATTTAAAGAATTTATATAATATCTTCCTGTCCTCATCAGGGATACCAAGGCAGCTTACAGTTAAAAACATATATAATAAAAACACATCTTAAAACTCATTAAAACCAAACAGAAAGCCCTGACCCGGATAGCCCAGGCAAGCCCAGTCTTGTTAGATCTTGGAAGCTAAGCAGGATTGACTCCGGCAAGTACTTGGATGGGAGACCTCCTTAAAATACCAGCAGTCAGGGGGACAGGGCAGGCTTTATTCAGCCACCTCTCTGAATATCCTCCAGGCCCCTAGTAGGAGTCAATCACCAGAGGTCACCATGACTACCAGGTGTACACGTGCACGCACACACACACACGAAAAATACAAAAATTACCCTAAAAAAACCAAACAGAAAAATATAATCCAAACAATTAAAACCATTAAAACATCAGAGCAATTGAAACAATTAAAATACATAAAATACAATAAAATAAATGAACATTAAAAAAAATTAAAACAGAGCATCTCCCCCCAAGCCTTCACTCACAGGTAGAAGACAGCAGCAGAAGGAGACAGGTGAGACTCTCCAGAGAGAGTTCGAAAGTTTTAATGCCATGCCCAAGAAAACCCTCTCCTGATTTGCCATCCACCTAATCTGAGAAGGCGGGGGCACCAGAAGCAGGGCCTCAGAAGATGACCATAGCATTTAGTTAGGTTAACAAAGGAGTAGGCAGCCACCTCTGAAGTGTGTAGGGCTTTAAAGGTCGACACTAGCATCTTGAATTGTCCCCAGAAAAAGATCAGGAGCCCATGTAGATGGGCCGAGATTGGAGTGACATTGTCTCTATGACCCACTGTAGTTATGGTTGCCAGGCATCTCACTATGGTAGAAAAGTTCAGTCTGGCAACACTCATTGCATGCTGCCACCATGAGCAAAATATTTTTTTTTAAAAAAAAAATGTCAACATCACACATAATGTGACATCACTTCTGGGGGGGGGACCAGAAGTGACTTCACGTTGCTTTAGGAATCATGGAGATACTATGGTCTTAACTGTAGTGTTTCTGGTGATTCTGAGAATGACATAACATCACTTCTGGGTTTTCCCAGAAATGGCATCATGACATAAGCTCTGCTGGTGCTCCCCCCATGTCCGTACCCCCAGGCTCCCACCTGTTACCAGCCCTGGCCTGGTATCCCTAACTGCAATGACCATCATGACTGCAGCATTCTGCATCAATTGAAGTTTCCAAACACTTTTTGAGGGCATCTCCACATACAGTGCATTGAAGTAATCTAATCCAGATGTAACCACAGCATGCAACACAGTGGTCAGATCGTTTCTGCCTAGGAAATCCACAACTGGCTAACCAACTGAAGGTGGTAACAAGCACTCCTGGCCACAGTTGCCACCTGTTTATGAAGCAGTCAGCCTGGGTCCTAGAGCCTGGGTCCCAAATTACAGACCAGTTCCTTCAAGGGGAGTTCAACCTTATCCAGAGCAGGTGATACCTTAAGTCCCAGGTCAGACTTTCTGCTCACCAGTAGTACTTCCATCTTGTCAGGATTAAGACTCAACCACCCCAAAACTGCTTCTAGGTACTGGTTCAGGGTTTCTACAGCCTCTCTGGAATTTGCCAGAAGCACGAGATAGAGCTGAATGTCATCCACATATTGGTGACAACCCAGCCAAAATCTTTGGATGACCCTCACCCAGTGGTTTCATGAAATATTGATGAGTAAGACAGAGCCTGGCAGGAATCCATGGGCCAGAGGCCAAAAGGCTGAGCAACACCAGCACCACCTTCTGAAACCTCCCCTCTAGATAGGACCAGAACACCACAAAATGGTGCCTCCCAGTCCCAGCCTGGAAAGGTGGTCCAGAAGGGTACCATGATCAGTGGTATCAAAAGCTGTTGAGAGGTCCAGAAGGATTAACAGACTTACACTCCTCCTGTACATCTCCTGATACAGATCATCCACCTGGGCAACCAAGGCTTTTTCAGGACTAAAACCAGATAAAAAAACATCCAAGCTATCCACTTCATCCAGGAATGCTTGAAGTTGTCCAACCAACACCCATTCAACCACCTTGCTTAAGAATTGAACATTTGAGACTGGTTGACAATTGAGATCTCCTGAGTCAAGGGTAGGCTTTTTCATAGCAAATGCACCACAGTCTATTTCAAGGCTGGGGTAACCATCCCCTCTCTCAGGGAAGCATTAACTAACTATTGGACCCTTTCAGCCAGCCTCCTCCTCCCCCAGCAGATTTAAGTAGTCAGAAAGGGCAAGTGTTATACAAGCAGGTGGTAAGCCTTAGTCTTTCAAGGACCCTGTCCATCCTCACACTTAATAAACTGAAAAGTATTCCAAACAGCTGGACAAGTTGATTATTTATTTATTTATTTAGCTCAGTTTTTATCCTGCCCTCCCCACCCAAAGCCTCAGGGCAAGTTACAATCACAAGATAACAATATAGGTAGTTAAACCCATATTTCTGTTAAAACAAAACCCAAACACAATCAGGATGAATTTGCCTTGACAACAATGCTCAGCTTGGTCTGGTTCCATTTGGCTAGCATTGTCAGCAAGGGAGGCCTCATCCGAAAGCCTGGTAGAACATCTCCTTCTTGCAGGTCCTGTGGAATTGTAACAAATCTCGCAGGGCCCTGATCTCAAGAGGGAACGTGTTCCACCAGGCTAGGGCCAGGACAAAGAAGGCCCTGGCCCTAGTCCAGACCAGCCAGAAATCCTTGGGGGTGGGTACAATGAGAAGATGGTGATCAACTGAGCACAACGCTGTACATGGGACATATGGGGAGAGGTGGCCCTGACAATATACAGGTCCCTGGCCATATAGGGCTTTGAAAGTTAACACCAAAACCTTGAAATGGATCCGGTACTCTGTCAGACTGCCGCCTGGATTCCATCACTAAATAATTTGAACCTTCCAGCTTCCTTAAAATTGATTTTTACTAGATACATACAGCTTTACATCATCCAGAAAGTAGGTCTGAAAATTGTCTCACAGATCTAATTTCAGCTTTGGCATTTGGGTCCCTTTCCTATAAGGTTGCTAGCCTACAGGTGATGCCTGGAGATCTCCCAGAATTGCAACTATCTCCAGACTATAGAGATCAGTTCCCCTGCAGAAAATGGCTATTTTGGAGGATAAACTCTGCGACATTGTACCCCGCTGGGATTCCACTCCTCCACAAATCCTGTCCTACCCAGGCTCCACCCCCAAATCTTTAAGAATTTCTCGACCCTGATATGGACTCCTTAATGCACTTTGGCTTCTGAAGGCAAACGGATTTTGGGGGGTAATTTTTCACATGTCTTAAAGGTAAAACATTGCCTTCGACCATTAATTTTGGTTTTTCCAAAACCTTTGATACAGTTGTTGTTGTTTGCTTTAACATGTATGAAACTTTAAAAAAAAATTGTTTGCTTTTGGAAACCAAAGTGGGTTTAAAGAGTTCCTATGAAAGGGACCCTCATCAAGATATATCATACATAACCTTCTGAACCATATCTGAACTGAACAAACTTTAATCAACCAAAAGATGTCCTGGATCACACTTTTTAGAAGAGGAAATCCCAAAGTCTTAGTGTGTGGCTGGAAGGTACATGATACAGCAATTTATTGAGGCTAAGCAGGTATAAGTCTAGTTGGTGTCTGGACAGAACCTCTTAGGAACCCTTTGTACACTGTCAAGTGTCATGAAATAAGAAAGGTAGGCTATAAATAAATAATTAACAATAAATAATGAATCAGTCTTATAGGTCAAAGAGTTCCTTCCTCAATTCTATAGTCGCAGAATTTCTGTATAAGTACAACAGGCAGCATCTCATAGCCAAGCATCCAAATTCAATGCCATACTAGAGTTCTTCTTAAAACAAACAAGCAATGTATTTCCATGACACAGATAAGCCTTAAGAGAGGCAGCATGAGCCTTGGTCTATGCTAGACAATGCAGGCATCACAAGGACATCTTTCTTTTCTTGAGATATATCGGTTTGTTTCAAAGACTTACCACATGCATTTGACATCTCATGCCACCAGGTCACCTTAACAACTGATGATTTCCTGTAAGCTTTTTTGCCTGTGCCAATTAGAACATTTATGTTATATTCCCAGGAGAGGAAGCTTTTGAGACTGGCTGGCCATAGAGTTCAGATTCCAGAATGTCTGAAAGAGTGGGGACTATCTAACCATTGGTGCCTGTGATTCTACTTTTAAAGTACCAACTTCTAAAATGTCCTTTAGGAAGTTTGCAAAAACATATGGGATAAATCCTCTAAAGCTCTTGGTAATTTTTGTTTTCTAAAAAACCTTCTGGACCACAGAAGGCTGACTAATGTTTGCAGTAATCAACACATCTGGAAAGTCCTCTTTCCTGACATCATCACAACTGAAAATGTGATAAATTCAGACTAAGTCTTTCAAAAATTGGAGGTTTTTTTCCTATGTTATTGGAATGTAGGTAAGCATACATTTGCTTCCCTTTTATCAATGCAAAAATGTTTACAATGTTTTTTTAAAAATCCATTTTTCTTATTGTTGTTGAAGAGCCTTTAGTTTCCTAGTGCTGATTGTATAAAACATTTTTTGCTATTGTCAGTTTATGTCTAACAAGAGTTGCTGCATGATCATTTAGTTGTGTATCAATCCCATTCCATTTCCAGCTTTCATATCGGACATGAAGAATGTGATGTGCAAGGGGTTAACATGGCTGCACTGCATTTTTTAAAAAAATGATGCATGGTAAGTACGCAAATGGGGGCACAGCTCCACCTCTTTTGGACATGGATGGTTCCTCCTGAGGCACTCAGGGGATTAATGAAATGAAATTGTTTTCTGGACTTGCAGCACTTTCTCTTATCTTTTAAATCCATAATGTCCCACAGAAGCCAATAGTGAAGCCATTTCATTCAGCAGTCTCTTATTAATTGTTGGCCTTTGGGAAAATATACATTGATACAAGGATGGAAGTTTATTATGTTCAACTGCACCACAGAAAAAATATTAAGACAATTTGCCTCATCACTTAGAACGTCCTGACTCAAAGAAAAGCAAACCTGATGGTAATCAAAGGATTCTTTCATTTTGTCTTATTTATATGCACAAATATGTGGATGAACGTACCGAGAACAAACTCATGGAGTCATCAGTTTTCCAGATAATCTTTTAGGTTAAGTATGTTCCCACATTAAACTAATAATTATCCCTCCCTTAGCTTCCTCTGTCCCCAGATACCAAGCAGGCTGGATTTTGCTTCATGTATTATTTATGCAGCAGAATTAATATGCAGATTCACAAAAAAATTAAAAAACCCTCATAATTATTCATAAAGGGCTTTAAGGTTACTTAGTACATATTTATGAAACTTTCTGTTTGCAAAGAGTTGCGTTTGAAAGTATGACAGGCGGCTATTGGCTGAGGTTAATTACTGGTATGGAGAGTAATCTAGAGATGATCAAACTGTACGAATGGAAATACTGGCCATTATTTATGGTCTATATTTAAGTGAAGCAAAGGACATCAATAGCCTTTCGAATATATTTGGAAGTGGTGCTGCAATAAAATATTTGCATATCTAATACAAACAACCAATGGGGGGATATCTAGTTGGATTCCTTTGATCATCAGGCAAATGTATGGTACAGACTGATCCTATTTGTTGTCCATCTGTGCTTTTGGTTATACACTTACGTAGACATTACACCAAAACACTGAACATGGGATGGAGTGGAGGGTTCATTTGCCTTTTATTCCACCAGCAGCCCAATGCTGATGCAGCACATCTTGGTAGTGAACTTTCAATGGCATTCCTCTCCTCTCAAGTTTCAAGAAGAAGTTGTTTGGTGCAGCCAAGTTGCAGAGGCAGATCGGTGTCGTGGTACAAGTGTCAGTTGACATCCCTGCTGTGCCATGAAGCTGGGTGACCCTGGGACAGACGCTGTCTCTCAGCCTGACCTGCTTCATAGGTTGTTGTGAGGGTACAATGGATGAAGGTCCTTGTACAAAGTGCAGGATAAAAATGCATTATATAAATAAATGTCAGACCATTGGCTCATCCGTATTGGTATAATCTATTTATCTGTCAGAGTCTGTTCAGGGTTGCAGGGAGAGAAAAGTCTTTCCGGGCATTATGACCTGATACCTTTTCTAGCTGGAGATGCCAGAGATTGTACCTAGGACTGTCTGCATGCTAAGTATATTGAGCTATCCAGTAACATACTGTGAAGTATGTATAGCTCTCTTCCTGAAAGAGCAAAAAAGTGCTCCAGTGAAACAGCACATGCCAAGTTCTTAGTTGTGTTCTACAGGGCCAAGCTGGCAGAGTAAGAAGCTGTTGTAGGGACATGCAAGTTACAGGGTATACCCATGGAAATGGACCATGAGACAGGTCACCAACTCCTGTCTCAGAGATAATGGGGAAACTCAGACACTGACGTTCCTTATGTGACTCCAGCAGAATATTTTCCACCCCTCCCGACTCAAAACAGCCATAACTGTAGTCATAAGTGCAAGAACCATCACCTGAGGTGAACTGTAATCTATTCTAATAAATATACTAAATGATTTGAAATCAGGACAGTGTTGCCAAATGCTTGTTCCATAAATATATATGGAATATATAACAGGAGAGATCCCACGGAATAATTAAAACTGCATAGGCAGGATGAATGCAAGGAAGAGTGTTATCTTTTCAGCAGCAAACTATTTTATAGAAACATTTCTAGTATGGAAATTTATTTACCTTTAGGGATTATATAATTGCATATTTAAAACTGTGCTCTAGAGGGAAAGATATTTTCTTTTTACTTTCACTCCCTCGCCTCCTCTCTTGGAAATCAAAGGCAATTCTCACCAAGGATGTGATTTGGAACATAACTATTCAAAATCTGATCTGGACGTGCCCTGTTTATTTACCTCTGAAGGGCAAGTAATTCGAATGAAATTTCCTCCATTTTATGGAGTACAACCATCTAGGGCAGAACTGGCCATTTTTCTGGCACTGCTGTGATGGCTGTTTTCCCCGTGCTGTTTTAAAATTTCCCGGGATGTGTGTGTGTGACTCAGCAAATATGCTCCTGCAAACATGCCAACCAACTAGAACACATAGCAAACATTTATACCATACAACATTATTCCTGATTTGGCATGTTTATGTGCAGCATATCTTCCAAGTACATTGCTTGCTCCCTGGCTTGGGAAAGGGTCTCATTCTTTTTTTTAAAAAAAAAAATAAACTCTCCTAAAAAGGAGAGGACTTTATTGCTTTTTATAAAGAAAGGGGGAAGGGTGTATAGAGGGACAAAGAAAAGTAGTGAGTGAATTTCCTGTTAGTATATTAAGCTTTTTGTTAGTAAAAAATAAAGTTCATGGCTTCTACCATGGTTGAATGATCTTCCTTTCATCTTACTAAAAGTCCAAAACAAATCTGTTAAAAAGATTAGTAAAGTCCTTTGGGGTTAATTGTTAATATACTCCATTCTTGCGCGTCACGAACAAATCATATCTTGGGGTGTCTTCCTTTCAAATCTCTCAAATTGTACGATGGTCCCTTCTTTGCTTTTTCCTCCTCCGATTCTCCTTCCTCCTCCTCTGGGCCACTGTCTTCTTCGCTGCTTGACATTGTCCATTTAGCAAGTTCTGCGTCTTCCTCTGAACTGGCGTGCCTCTTCAGAAATTCTTGGGCTTTGAAGATGGAATCAATCTTCTCCCTCTTATCGTTGAATTTAAAAACCAGTCCTTCGGGGAGCCACCATTTGTAACTGACTTGGTACTTTTGCAAAAATAGGGTCAATCCTTTATATGCCTTTCTTTTCAGACGAATTTCATATGGAACATCTTTTAAAATCCTAATATTCTGTTCACCAATCTTCAAGGGCATTGCTGAAGTCGCTCGTAAAATTTGATCCCTAGTACCTTGCTTAGTAAACTTGACAACCACCTCTGCTGGCAAATTATTTTTCTTGGTAAAGTTAGAGTAGGATCTGTATACCAGATCCATCTCTTCGCTTAATTTTTGTGCTTCTTTGCCAGTTATTGGTGCTAAGGCATTCGCCAAGATAGCTCTGAGATCTTCTTTTTCCTCTTCCTTTATGCCCTGAAAATGGAGAGTCAAGTTTGATTTTTCCATCTGAAGCATTAATATTCTTTTTTCCTGCATCTCTTGATGTTTCTTTATTTTTTTGACCTTTTTCTTAATTTTCTTGGTGTCTTCCGTCGACGTCAGGCATTTCTTTGCAATCTCTTCCATCTTCTTAGCTGTATCTGTTAATTGCTTTTGTTGAGTATTGAGGACACCCTCCATGTTACAGAGAGTTTCGCTGATTTTTTGCATTTGATCCAGCAGAGGGCGCAGCATCTCACTCTGCTGATTGACAGCTGGCTCCGAGGGGGGGAGTGCCAGAACCGAAAGACCTTCCCATCTTCTTCACCGGCTTGTCCGGGAGTCTTTTCTGCCACAACATTTTTATTGTTTACTTTTACACAGTCCGTGCCACGCAGCTCAGGAGTCCAGCTATTTTCTTCAACTTCAGTACAACCCCAAAAGGTACTTTCACCAATCCGCTTTTTCACTCCACCCCCCTTCCACTCTCCTTTATAAATTCCGCTTTCTAAGGGGGGGGATTCTTCCCCCCTCCCTTGCGCTTGTGCGATTGGGGGGGGAGCACATTTAAACCGCTTGCAAGCAGATCTCCAACTCACGGTTTTCTGCCGATTCTTCCGTTTTTAATTCAGCCTTCGCTGCTTCACTCCGGGAAGTCGGTGGCATTGCTAAGTCCCATACGGGCACAACACAGTGGGGCCACTGGGTCAGGGGGAAAGCCTCGATTTCCTGGCTGTCAGGCCGGCAAAGAGGCTACTCCCCAAGTGCCCCCTGGTTCGGAGCCTTTAACTAAGGCTCACTAGGGTCGTTCGCTTGTGCGAAGACCCCTCCAACCGTGCAGGGGCTGACCATCTCTGGGAGAGTCCCGAGAGGTGGCTGCCATTTGCTCCGCCAAAACCGAAAGTCTCGGAAAGGGTCTCATTCTTTATAAGCCAAGATACTCTCCCTCAGCCATTCCAGCTATTGGGTGCCTGATGGCAAGATTGGGGGAATGTTCTGCTTGTACATGCTGGGAGAAGGCAGGAAGTTGAGGCAAATTCCTGATGGACCCACTAGAATCACTGGTGGATGGGGCTTGGTGTAGGCAGTTTCTGTGTAAAGGAGCATTTGCTGAGACAAGTGACCAACTGTGGAGCTCTCTGAAGTGCTGCAGATGACATTCAGCCTACCTGGATATTTATATCCCTTAATATTCTCATTTCCAGCTGCCTACACTCAGCTACCTGTTTCTGTGCCTGGCTATCTGCCCAATCCTTTCCTGAACAGCTATAATGGATACATAGCTGAAGCACACTTTCAAACTCCAGAGAAGGCAGAAAAGCATCACACCCTGTGTTTGGTGTCTATAGCAGGGGAATGGCTCAGCCCTGAAGTATGCCAGTTCTTTCTGCCTGTGAGTGCAAGATCTGGACTGGAATGAACCTGCTCTGCTCAGTGAGTTCTTGGAAAGCCTGGGGGATGATATTCTAAATAAGTGAGCCCTGATTAACTTCTTGGGATGCTTCAATGTGTCTCCACTCCACTCCACTCCAAAATCCCACTCCCTGAGCCATTCACAGGAGCTTGCTGAAGACTCCACAACTGCCATATGAACTGTCACAATGTCCAGGAATTCAACCCCAGCTATCTGCTGAGGGAAAACATCAGTGGCAAATGGATATGTTATGTCCTGAAGGGTGTGGTAGTAAGTACATGTTTCCTGTAAAACTTCAAGAGGAAACGGATTGTCCCCATTGGACCAAAGATACAGGTATAACTCATTGATCTTCTGCTGTTTCATCTCTCTTTTTCTTAGCTTACCAGACACAATCCTCAACTAGATGGCACTCAATTTCCATTGTGGTTCTGACCCTTTGAAATGGCTTGCCAGGGGAGGGCCGCAAAAGACACTACCTTTGGGTATTTCCAGGGCCGGTGCCAGGTTTTTTGCACACTAGGCGAGGCTACCTTCTGGTGCCCCCCCAGTCACATCAGTCCATCTCCCCATAGCCATAATAATTATAATAATTACCCAGAGAGAGAGAGAAAAGGTAAACACCATTCAAATAAACATACCCCAGCACGATTATTTCACTGACTATCCAAGACAAGTTTATTTTAAATCTCATCTCATATTTTCTTGTGTTGCCAGCTCCAGTTTGAGAAATGCCTGGAGATTTAGGGAATGGAGCCTGAGGATGAAGTTTGGGGACAGGAGGGAGCTGAGAGGGTATAATCCTTTCCAGAGCAGCCATTTTCTTCAGGTGACCAGATCTTTGTTGCCTGGAGATCAGTTGTAATCCAAGAGATCACCAGCCACCCCCTGGAGGTTGGCAACCCTAAAAACATGAGGGGTTTAAAACTGCCAGGACACTGTCAACCAACAGTCCCAGGCAACCAGGATATGGTTCCCTGAGGATAAATGGGAGGCAACTCCCGTTTGCTCAGAGGGATTTTTCTTTACTATCCCTTCTGATGCACCAAAGCTGCATGTGGCACAGGGTACGTGTTCCAGTGCATAGCAGTAGTCCCAGTTAAGGCTTAACTCAGCCTTTAAATCACTCAAAAGGGACCAATCGAAACAATCACCCCACTCCCTGCAAGGAACATCCTACACGTTGTACTTACTCCTGGAGAAACGGCAACTCTCTTGTGCTGCTGTTCAGCGTGAGAAAATGAAAGCGACCCTTCTTCTCTTAAATAGCAGGCAGGGGAGGTAGAAACAAAAATAAAAGTATCTCATCATTACCCCACTTCAAAAGGGGGGGGGGGTGCAATGCACACATTTCAAAGCTGATTTGTTTGCAAGCTAGAGACTTTGAAGAAGTTGCAACAGAAGTGAAATCTAAAGCGGAGCAGAACTTGAAACCGGGGGAGGGGTTGCTCCTTGATGTCGCTGCACTGTTCTTCAGCTACTCTCTGGCTCTGCGGCGACTCTCAGATGGCCTCACCTACCTCACCTACCTCACAGGGTTATTGCAAGGAACAAATGAGGGAGGGGAGGGAAGACCTTGTGGTTCTTTAGTGGGATAAAAAAACCTGCACCAGATAGAGATCCCTTCTTTTGCCGGCTGCAGTATCGCTGTTTGTAAACCTTTGGGGATATTACAGTGGCTAAAAGTGGTTTATGCAAAAGCTCTGCCCTGAGTCTGTGGGCATCCCAATGTAGCTACGGGCCTGTGTGGGACCATTCAGTGGAATTCCATATTCAGAAATGCTTTAGCCTCATATTACTGTATGGTGGAGCACACTAGAGGGAACAGCTATCACTGATATGACTTGTTTGTGATCTTCATAGAGCCTCACCTCTGTTAACAGCTGAACATCAAATTAGATGTGATCTGATGAGAAACTAGATGGTTCTTTGGTCTCATCCAGAATAGCAGTTCTATCTACAGACTATGAATTTCTGTGAATTTTTGATGGTGTTAAAATCCAAAACTGTTTGAATAAAAATATGACCTATACATCATTTAAAATAAATGATGCGAGCTAAGTAGCATTATTATAGTGTTAAAATATGCATGAATTAGTTGACTTGGTAGGTTTTGCAAAACATTACAATGACTTTCATTACTAAGTCTTACAGATATGGGGGCATGTGGAAGGGCAAGGAGAAGTGAGCTTCGCAAACATCAAGAAAATTATTGCCTGAAGCATCATTTTGCATGCAAGGCCTGACTTCATGCATCAGCGGAATAAAGGGTAAAGAAGGCATGTCCAGATTATGTGCCAGTCTGATACACAGGTACTGTTTTTTTTTTCAAAATGGTTGTTAGCACATATGCTTAATTCTTTCCTACTGAATGTGCTTACCTGGCTGCCTCAGAAATTAACAGTTCAATCCATTGGAGAGTTTTAGTTTGTAATTCTTATAGCTGTAAATGTATGCCAAAAAACCAAATTTAGTGATACAACATCATGAGTTTAAATTACAGAATAATATGGGTGCTTGGGGCTTAAAAGGTATCTCATCTGGTGCATAAAATCTAAAACGATTGCTGTTAAGATTCAATGTGCCTGGAAGCCATGTCCTGGGTGAAGAATCCCTTACACCTAATTCTTGCTATGTGAGGTATGGTTAACAGAAGAAATAAAGGAACACCACACCACAAGTCAGGTTGCGTGGTACAAAAAGGAAGCAAGAAAAGAAATAACAATAAATCTCACCAGAATAAAATGTCCTCTACAGACTCTAATGCACATATAAGTGTGTTTTGTCAAGACTTCTACTAAGAATCCTAGAAAATGTAGTGTTGTAAGGTGCTAAGCACCCAATACTGGAGATCCTTGGGCCTCTGTCCAGCCAGAGGGGAAGGCCTGAGGAAACGCTAGGATAAAAAGTTTTACTTTCTTTTTCTATTTGTTTGTTTTTGTTTTTTTCTGAGACAAAGTACAGGATTCATTAATTACATCACATTCTTTTCAATGCTGAATCTGACAATTTATAAAATTTATAAAAGACAAAAGTTATCTAAGGGAAAAAATTATGGCTAGTCTTTAAACTCAGAAACTTTAGAGTAAAGGCCTTGGGAGTTTTGCAAGGACCTCTTACCAACTTTAAATGTCTAGCATAATGTAGTCTGAATATATTCACAAACATTATCAATATTTCTGAGTTCACAATCACACCTTTGACTGTTGACTCAGAGCATCCAGTTTGGTTCATGCTAGTGGTTATGTTTACACATTGGAATCTATTATGCATAGGAAAAAAATTAAGGATTAGCTCTGACCTAGGTGCCACATATTTTCATGCAAAACTAAACAATAGGGTTATTTATTCATTTAATCAATTCCATATCATCTCTGCAATGAGCAAGGCTGATTTCCTCTAAGGTCAAAATCAACATCATATTTCTCAAGAAGGTTCCTAGCTTTCATTGTTAACATGACTAGTATGGCTCACATTCTGACAGTGTGAAGTTCACATTCCATGTTGCACACAACCAGCATTATCTTTTCAGATGGGTCATCTATTATACAACAGCTGAATCAAGATGAAAGGCACAATCATTAGCCATAGAAAACTTGCACATCAAAGGGTGTGCCTTTATAAGAAGAGGATTTGGTTGATTTATTAATTGTTGGGGCAGGGCTGAACTCACAGGTGTTCATTGTAAAACTTTGGAAACTTCAGACTCAAATCTGTCTCCTGAGTCTATCCAAGGTACAAAATTGGGGTCTTATTATGTTCTCAGTTCAGCACAGCAGAAAAACAATGGTCATAATGAACAATATAATGGTAAGGCAGGAGTAGTGGGAAAGAATGGATGTTGAGGCAGAGATGCTATGGAATTTTGTGGGTTTCATGTTGAATCTTGCAGAATTGGCAGAATGATGTTGCCATATCAAACCATATTTATAGGCCAAGAAGGAAACGGGCATTTGCCTAGGTTGTATTGTCTGTAGTGTAGCATATGGGAGCCAATGCAGTGTAACAGAGTGTTTGGATTCTTACATGACATGATGATTCAGTTCTTGGCCTTGTGTAAGCAAGGGACCCAAGGACCATCTGTAACAGCTAAATTCAATGCAGAGTCTTAGGCCCAGGACAGACTGGCAATTTGCCCCGGTATCGAGTCGTGGCAAAAAACCCCCGGAGTAAACGATACCGGGTTTTCCCGTCCACACAGCGGGGGCCTCTGCCGGAAGATACTGGACGGAGGCGCGCGGGAGCGTTCTGACTGCCGCGCCAGAGGCGCGCTATATTCGCTGTTTCCCCATTATTTCGGCTGTGGGTGTATGTGCGCATGAGCGCATTTTGGCGATTTTTTTTTTTTTTGCCCTGCAACGCCGGCACCGCATTGGGCAGTGGAGCGGAGCGCAGCCAATCACACCGCTGCTGCCTCATGCCCAACGCGGGTTGCTCCCGGCTTTTCGGCTGCGCGTTCAGACTCCCCGGAAGTGGAGAAACGCGCGACAAATGCAGGCTTTCAAGATTTGCGTTGACTTTTATCAGGTGTTTTTTTAATCCGGCAGTGAAGCACAAGAGCACCGGTAGGCTACGGGTGGGGGACGCCAGGCAGATGTGCCTGTGTGAACATTCCATTTAATCCGATATTGAGTCGTTGTCAGCCCGGGTCCCATCCCGCGGCAAATTGCCAGTCTGTCCTCGGCCTTACTCAGAACAAATATGAGTGATTTTATGATCTACAAAGTTTTTTGCAAAACGACAGTTTTTTGCTGTCAAGGGTTCAAAAATCTGCTGGGGGCCAGAATGTAAGACACCCTGAACCATAGAAAACAGCCGTTCCAGATGATTCTGAACAGATGCAATAGTGAAGATTCCTTCACTGCCACATGGTAGGCTCAATGATAAGTTCTCACTTATGTTCAATTGACTTCAGTGCAATCTTCTTCCACCAGTGCCCATGCTGAATCATTGAGCTCTGGGACTTCCAAGACCAGCTCAATCAGTTCAGTCAGAGAGGCTGTTGGGAGAAGGGGTGGAGGGTGCAGCAAAAGAATCCCTGATCTTTTCCAAGAGCTCACTGCAGGACAGGGTATCTTTAGATAAAACCTGGAAAGTCCATGACCTTTGGTATCTTGGTATCTTGACATACACAATCCAACACTTTGGGTTTTTTCTATTTTTTTTTCTAAACATGTGTGGATGTATGAAAACACATTTCCTGTCATTTTTCTAAATGTGTGGATGTATGAAAACACATTTCCTGTCAAAGTAGAAAAAGGTTTTTTTCTTATTCTTACATCATTTTGGAAAACTGACAAGGATGATGATACGGGGAAAAATGTCCCATGGAAGATCACTCTGCTGTCCTATCCATGTTATCTTGCAAGTAAATTCAGTGGGACTTGTTTCTAACCAAATGATCTGGGGACTGTGTGTGCATGCATTTTCTTGCCATTGCACATAAATTTGATAAGATGTAAGAGATGGAAACTGGGCCATATTAAAAAAGAATATGTTTCTTAGGGTCAGTTACCAGCAAAAGACAATTTCAGTTTAGTACAATATAACTGTAAAGGATTGCTGTACAGAGGAAGCAAAGTTCTCAGGAAATTGCCTTGAGCTACATTGATGGAGCCAGTTTAAGGCTCTGCGGCTTCTCCCTGTGCTCAGTCCTAGTATAGAATACAACAGGTGCAGGCAGAGTGACAATCTTTCAGAATATGACAATGATAATAAACAACTCCTCAGCCAACAGCAATATAAAAAGGTGCCAGAAGCTATATTCACAAGCAGAATGAAATAAAACATCACATGTGTTTTTGTAACAACTAAAAATCTCTAGATACTAGAAAAATACAGGATTCCCCCCACCCCAGCTCAGTGTGGAGTTGCAGATAGAAAAGTATCACTGTCAATGTCCAGTCATACCTGATCGGCTCTGATAGCTACAGTTGTTCATGGTGGTCTAAGAAAGAGATGAAGTCGAATTGGTTGCTTGCTTTCCAATGATGAATTGTTATCTGCCACTACTTTTTACTCTATGGTGCCATTGGTATGTAGTTCACTCAGATGCAGTGATCCAGAAACTGGACTGTCCTGTTGGTACTGAATGAAAGAAATCATGGAGGCAGAAATCCTCTTAGCAGATCACCCATGCCCATAGCCCTCTACATCTAAAATTATGTTCCAGTTCATCCACATGTCCTCCCGTCACACTACTCTGGCTGTCCTCTGTAGCCCACAAAGAAGGCCATGCTTAATTGCTGAAATGACGGTCACCAGCCTTCCTGCATGGTAGTCACACCTCTTGATTTGGAAATCTGTTCCCAGAAACAGAGTAGGACATCTGTTTGGTGGTAATGGGTGTGTGGACTTGATTCATCATGGATCACTGCATAAAATACCCAAGCTCCAAGTTTTCAGACCTCCTATAGTACCATTCTGTGTTCAATAGGAATTGATCCACAACTTGATTCATAGGAATTGATCCACAACTTGATTCTATGCATGGGTGATTCTCACTAGCTTGGAAAGTATGTTTCCATTAAAAATACAGAAATAACTCCAGAGATCAGCCCCAAGCATCCATTCTGAAAGTATAATTCAAAATATTTATTAATCACAAGGCTGTCTAGCAGCCCAGTCCCATTCTGCCTGTGGTTGGGAATAAGGGCCTTGACTTTCTTGCACAGAAACCTCTGTAAATGCAGCTTTGGTAGCAGATAACTGAGGGCATTAAATAGTGATTACATAATCTTTGGTGCAGAATGTTTAGGTATGTTACAATATAGTTTCAGACCTGGTTGTGGGACCGCAATGTCCTTGCTTACCCTGGTGGATGACATGTGCCAGGAGATGACATGTGCCAGGGACTCTCCTGGACCTCTTGGCAGCTCTCGATACCATTGATCATGTATCCTTCTGGATCACCTCTCATGACTGGGACTAGGAAACACTGTTCTATGTGGTTCCAGTCCTACCTCAAGGGTAGATTTCAGAGTGTGGCGCTGGGAAACTGCTGCTGTTCCCTTTGGCCTTTGGCCTACTGGATCCCCCAAAGTTCCATCTTGTTTCTCATACTTTTCAAAATCTATGTAAAGCTACTGGGAGTGGTCATCTGTAGATTTAAACTGAGGTGCTACCAATATGCAAATGACACTTAGCTCTATCTCACACTACCAAGAGATCCCAGGGAGGCTGTGGGAATGCTGAACAGGTTCCTGGAGGTGGTTAATGAATGGATGAAGGCTAACAAGCTGAAAATTAAGACTGACAAAATAGAGGTGTTACGGGGAGGGGTGGAGGTTTGACCTGGGAAATGGCTACCTACTGGTCTGGATGGAGCTGCACTCCATCTAAACAAGCAGGTTTATAGCTTGGGGTGCCCCTGGACCTGGACCTCCTGTTGGATAAGCAGGTGGCCATGGTGCATTTCACCAGCAAGTTTGGTGTAGTGGTTAAGTGCATGGATTCTAATCTGGGAGAACCCAGCTCCTCCACATGCAGCTGCTGGTGTGACCTTGGGTTAGTCATAAATTCTTTCAGAGTTGTTCTCTCAAGGGCAGTTGAGAGAACTCCCACAGCCCTGCCAACCTCACAGGGTGTCTGTTGTGGGGAGGGGTAGGGAAAGGGATTGTAAACTACTCTGAGACTCCTTTAGGTAGTGAAGGGAGAGGCATAAATCCAATCTCTTCTCTCTTCTCTTCTTCCTGGGCAGAAAACATCTTGCCACTGTGATGCAGGCACTTGTAACATCCAAATTAGATTCCTGAAATCTGCTCTGAATGGGGCTGCCCTTGAAGACTGTCCGGAAGCTGCAGTTGGTACATAATACTGTGGCCAGAGTGTGGACTGGAGTAGGTCATAGAGACTATATCACTCTAGTCTTGTTCCACCAGTGCTGCTTCCAATTCCAGGGTCAATTGACCTTTAAAGCCCTGTACAATTTGGGACTAAGATAACTTAAGGAACACCTTCTCCCATATGAAACTACCTGCTCACTCCAGTCATCCTTGAAGGAATTACTTTGGTTGTCCCAGACATCTGAGGCTACATGGGTAGTGACCCAAGAAATGTCCTTCTCTGTTGTGGCACCAAAATATTGGAACTCCTTCCCTAGGGAGATTCTTCTTTCTCCCTCTATCAGTCTTTTGCCAATTTTTCCCAACTGGCATACCCCCAGTAAATGGTATTGATCCTTCTTCTAGTGCTGTGTGTTTATATGGGTTTAATTGAATTTTATAATTTTAAATGTATTTTAATTGTTTAATTGTTTTAATGTTTTTATGTTTGAACACATGAAACTGCCTTATACTGATCAGACCCTTGGTCCATCGAAGTCAGTATCGTCTAGTCAGACTGGCAACAACTCTCCACAGGCAGAAGTCTTTCACATCATCTACTGCCAGATCTTTTAACTGGAGATACTGGGTATTGAACCTGGGACCTTCTGCATGCCAAGCAGATGCTCTATTACTGAGCCACAACTCCTCTCTTATGGACCCTGATTGGGTAGAAACGCAATGCAGCATTGAAATGTTTTAAATGATCAAAAAATAATTAATATAACAGAACCATAATGTTTATTCTTATTTTGAGAAACAGTCAGATTAGTTAATGGATTACAATTGTGCTGGTTTTTCCTCACTCTGCCTTTCCAGACTACTTGTAGGCACAGTCTTGATAGCACAGATCTCCAATATGCACATGGGCTGTGATTGCTAGCTGCAGTTTTTCCATTTGTTTCAGTGTAAGTCCAATGTTTGACTGGAGCATAAACTGTGAGTTGATCTCTGTGGTACCTTATCTGCACACCACCCAAAACAGCTAATGTGAGTTCACAGAGGTGCTCCTCTACTAAAGGGAAAAGAAATGCTAATGTAAAGGGAAATGAATGCCCAGAACTCTAGGTACGTTTTGGTATTCATAGAGTTAGCTCCTACCAGCTTTTCTGGTGGCACAATAGGGAGGATGGGGCGATCTTGCCTTATGCCTCTCTTCTCTGTAGCTCTAGATTTTTATCTTTGTGGGTCACATGATCCCCAGCATAGGTTTTCCAGGAGTCAAAGGAACCCATGTAGAAATGCTGGGATCTAACCAATGGATTGCTGGCCTAGGGGAAACATAGCTACAAAGTCTACAGTTCTTTACCCCTGGTGTCTGTAGGTTCAACTTTTAAAATGTATGTTTTGTAGATATTCTTTCTCTATGTGGGAACTACCACATCTGGCCAAAAACAAACCAGGAGTGTGAGTTTCTGCCATTCCTGTTTCAGGGTTGCAAGCTCCCCCTGGTCACCAGTAGGGGATGGGGAATAGGGTTGCCAGATCCAGGTAGGGAAACATCTGGGAATTGGGGAAGGAGCCTGGGGAGGACAGGGACCTCAGTGGAGTACAATGCCACAGAGTCCATCCTTCAGATCATCCATTTTCTCCAGGGGAACTGATCTCTGAAGTCTGGAGATGAATTGTAATTCTGGAGGATCCCCTGGTCTCCCCAGAGGCTGGTATTCCTACCTGGTTTGAGGAAAATCCGAGTAGAGTCGGTTCCATCCAATCACATGTGTAGCCTGGTCCAATGGCCTCCCATAATACATCTGAAAAGTTACTAGATACTTCAAGAGATTGTTGTTGAAACATTTAGAGTTAGTATGAGATAATATCTGAGTACTAAAAGCAGACACCATGGAATCAGGTTCATAATTCAGCTCTGAGATACAATATCTTCTTCACTCAAATGGTTCTTCATGCCACTAAGTTACTTTATTTTTTCTGGCTTTCACATTATTGGTTCTGTCTCATTTGAGGTTGCTCTACAGTGTTTATTATTAATTCAAATTCCCAATATTAAAGGAGAGAGATTACCCATATGGCAGGCGTGCTGTTCAGTGTGTTCATAAATTTGCCAACGTTTTGATTAATACTGACAGAAACCCTTTTGAAAACATATGGGCTTTATATACATCCTGTCATTTCGAATAATAGGGTACATTCTTCAGCACATTTCCCTATGATGATGGGTTCAGTCGTATTTTAGAAACATGCTTAATACTTTGATAATTAGTCTTTTGAGGTCGGTGGGGAAAGCAAAAAGGGAGGGAAGGAAATGACTGAATGAAAATAAACTTTTACTTCAGATGCTCTGATCATTGAAGACCATTGGTGGGACAGAAATGGAAAAAAAAAATGTGAGCAATAATTAGCATTTTGGCTTATTATTGAAGGGACTCATTCTTTGGCTGATGTGTTAGGCTCTAAGAGTCTTAACATGAAGTCTCTCTTTGGTATGGATGTCATTGATTAAGCCAGTAGTTTGCTTTTGGCTGCATTTCAACCAATTGTTTCTATCTGATGGTTGACTCAACCCATTTATTTCTGGCTCATCCATTACATATAGTGTGGCCTTAAATAAATATTAATTGTTTGCAATAGGCTACAGATTTACATATGGGAGTTGATATCTACTGTAAGCCTAGCCTACCACAATATGGTAGCTCTTCTGGAACAGTGTTGTGTAATTTCTTAATTGGACCTCAACTGTTGTTCTGCTCTTTTCATTCTTTTAAACATTTCTGTGACACATACATTGGCTCTTTTATAATTTTTCCCACTGCAGCATCTTGGTGATTGGCTCTCCACATGGACATGCTACCTGGGACTTTTTTCCCCACTAGCAACTCCAAAAAGTCAGCAAGACACATTGTAAGGACATCAGCACAGGCTAAATAGCCTTCTTTGAGAGGGAAGGTGATTTGGTATTGCCTGATCGTGTCAGATCTCAGAAGATCAGCAGTGTCTGTACTTGGAAGGGAGACCACCAAGGAAGACTCTGCAGAGGAAGGCAATGGCAAACCACCTCTACTTCTGACTTGTCTTGAAAGGCCCTTGCTGGGGTCACCATAAATCAGTTGCAACTTGATAGCACTTCTTTATATACATACATGGCATTCTTTATCCAAATTAAGAAAATATGGGGCTGTTTATTGTTTAAGAGGTAGGACTTCTGGCATAGCCAGTTTAGTGTAGTAGTTAAGAGCAGTGAGCTCTAATCTGGAGAACCAGGTTTGATTCCCCTCTCCTCCACATGCAGCCAGCTGGGTGACCTTGGGTCAGTCACAGTTCTCTCAGACCTGTTCTCTCAAGAGCAGTTCTCTCAGAGCTCTTTCAGCCCCAACTACCTCACAGAGTGTCTGTTGTGGTGAGAGGAAGGGAAGGAGATTGAAAGCTGCTCTGAGACTCCAAGTGAAGGGCAGGGTATAAATCCAGCTCTACTACTACTACTACTACTACTACTACTACTACTACTACTACTACTACTGTCAGAATAGGACTGGAGAAATCAAAGATCAATCCCCCACTCAGCCATGAAGCTTACTAGGAAACCTTGGGCCATCCATTCTATCTCAGGCTAAAGCAATGATTCTTGGGCTTCTTGAGATGAGGCCCACTTCTAAACTTACTGTACTTTTCAGGAATGACTTCTAAACTTTACCTTTTGGGACCCACTTGCAAAGTGACTCCATGCTACTTTCCTCCTACCTGAAATAAAATGCAGGAATCTAACATCAGTTAACACTGAACCAGTTTCCATTTTTCATGTTTAACATTTATACATATATAGCATATATATTTATTAATATGTAGCATTATGAAGCAGCAGGCTGTAGTTCATGGGCATTTCTCACATTATGCAGAGGCAAGCTCAAATAAACCACTGAACTTCCCAGAGTCTTCTCTCCCAGGACACTGTGTTGCTCTTTATCCCTCCTGGACTTGCAACCCACCTACAACAGAGTTGCAACTCACTTTTGGATCCTGGCCCACAGATTGAGGATCACTGGCTTAAACAATTTTACAGGGCAATTGTGAGGGTAAAATGGGGGGGGAGACTATGTATCCTTGGAAGAAGGGCAGGATTACCAATGTAACAGGGAGATTTATGTACACTTAAACCTCACATCCTGCAAAACACAGGATTTGAATGTATGGCAAACACTTGTATACAAAACAAAAACTTTAACACCCCCTTGTGTTCCTTTCAGTTCTATTTTTAGAAAAACAAAATGCCAGAAATGCAGATGGTGGTAATGAATCTCACTCAGCATTGCTTTAGACATGAATTGTTTCATTGCTGTGAAAGATGTAAGTAGGGGAAAAAGAAAAATCACTGGAAACATGTCATACGACTATCTGAATGGATATGAACATTATCTGGAACGGACATTATATTTGTTGGGTTTTATATAAGTTTGCAGAGTAAATAAGCAAAGAGCCGACACCATGTGTGTTTGAGATTTAAAGAAAAATATCTTTACTAGAAACAAGGGAGGGGAGTTACATAGGAAGGAAAAACAAGTAAAGATCCTAACTGAACTGACTACATCTTCTCTAGATAGTCTCTGCACCATGTTGATAGTAGATAGTCTCTCCTGTTCTCTCTGCTGTTCAGAACAAAGTCTGGAAGTTCTCCCTTTCTTCTAAGCAAAAGCTTATGTGACTTAAACCTCAAATAACTTGATGGTCATTCTGCTAGTCATCTCTCTAGGGCAGGGCTTCCTTTTTTACCTGGAGGGAACCAGGTCCCTGTTTGGCTCTAAGACTAACTTGCTAGATGGTGTGCACCCAAGAGTGCTCAAAGAACTTTCTAATGAATTTGCAGAGCCTCTGTCCATTATCTTCAAGACCTGGAGGACTGGGACTGTACCACAAGACTGGAGAATAGTGAATGTTATCCCAATCTTTAAGAAAGGGAAGAAAGATGACCTGGGAAACTACAGGCCAGTCAGTCTGACTTCTGTTGCTGAGAAGATATTAGAGCAGATTTTAAAGGGATTGGTCTGTAAGCATTTGAAGGACCACTTAGTGATCTGGGGAAGTCAGCAAGATTTTGTCCCCAACAGACCTTGTCAGACCAACCTGTTTTCCTTCTTTGATTGTGTGATGAGCTTACTGGATCGTGGGAACTCTGTAGATGTGATTTATCTGGATTTCAGTAAAGCTTTTGATAAAGTTCCCCATGACATTCTGATGGGAAAAGTGGAAGACTGTGGACTGGACTATAGGACAGTTCGGTGGATAGAGAACTGGTTAGGGGACCATACCCAAAGAGTGGTGGTCAATGTTGTTTCATCAGATTGGAGGGAGGTGTCCAGTGGGGTGCTACAGGGCTCAGTTTTGGGCCCAGTACTTTTCAATATTTTTATCAATGATTTGGATGAAGGGGTAGAAGGACTACTCATTAAATTTGCTGATGATACCAAATTGGGAAGAGTAGCAAACACCCAAGAAGTTAGAGTTAAAATTCAACAAACCCTGAATACCCCGGAGAAGTGGGCAGTTGCAAACAGGGTGCAATTCAACAAAGATAAATGTACAATATTACATCTGGGCCACAAAGATGTCAAGCACAAATACTGGATGGGCGATACATTTCTGGGGAGTAGTGTAAGTGAAAGAGATCTCAGGGTAAGAGTGGACTGTAAACTAAATATGAGCAGTCAGTGTGATGCGGTGGCAAAAAAGGCAAATTCAGTCTTGGGTTGTATTTAAAGGGCCATAGCATCGAAATTGAAGGAGGTCATAGTCCTTCTGTATACTGTCTTGTTCAGGCCGCACTTGGAGTACTGTGTGCAGTTCTGGAGGCCTCACTTCAAAAAGGATGTGGACAAAATCGAGAGGGTGCAGAACAGAGCGACGAGGATGATCGGGGTCTGGAGACTGAGTCCTACAAGGAAAGGCTAAGGGCCTTGGGAATATTCAGTTTGGAGAAGAGGAGATTGAGGGGGGACATGACTGCTCCCTTTAAATATTTGAAAGGCTGTCATTTGGAGGAGTGCAAAGAGCTGTTCCAGTTGGCAGCAGAGGATAGGACCCGAAGCAATGGGTTTAAATTACATGCAGAAAGATATCGGCTGGATATTAGGAAAAAGTTTTTCACGGTCAGACTGGTTCAAAGGTAGAATCAGCTGCCTAGGGAGATGGTTAGCTCCCTTTCACTGACAGCTTTCAAGAAGAGGCTGGACGAATATTTGTCAGAGATGCTTTGGGCTGATCCTGCATTGGGCAAGGGGTTGGACTAGATGGTCTGTATGGCCCCTTCCAACTCTATGATTCTATGATTCTATAACACAAATATTAGCATATGTAAACAGTTTAACTGTGTAATGACAGAAGTGAACTTGCAATACTCCAACAATATTACCAGGGCTATTTTTGGGCAAGAACGCACAGGAACGGAGTTCCAGCTGGATCCTGAGTTAGCCACGCCCAGCAGGAACTCATTAGCATAATAGGCCACACCCAGCAGCAGAAACTCATTAGGATTGGCTACATTTGAGGTGTGTGGCCTAACATGCAAAGGAGTTCCTGCTACAAAAAGCCCTGGGTTTTGACAACAAACAAGGTAAACAGAATAAGAAGCAAAAGGTAGGTCTGGCTGGATGACCACACTTCTGATAACATGGGGGTATGGCCTAATATGCTGATGAGTTTCTGCTGTTGGGTGTGGCCTATTATGCTAATGAGTTCCTGCTGGGATTTTTCTACAAAAAAAGCCCTGAATATTACAGACTACACTTGGAATACTAGATTCACTGAATTGAGTGAAACAAATTTTGAGTCCAGTGACACCTTTAAGACCAACAAAGATTTATTCAAGGTATGAGCTCATACCTTGAATAAACCTTTGTTGAACTTAAAGGTGTCACTAGACTCAAAATTTGTTCTGTTGCTTTAGACCAACATGGCTGCCCACCTGGATGAATCCAATGAAATTACTCAAGAAGGATAAACACAGCTCTGCTTTCCAGTTTTTGTTGATACTTCAGTACCCATATATGTATGTGTATTTCCTGGCTTCTCATTACTTGATGACTGGCAGCCAGATGTGTGAACTGATTCTACTGAAAAGAGCTTCATTTGAGGGCCAAACTAGATGATACGTGTGATGTGATTTTTGGATGGGTCAACCTAACTTGCAGTCACACATAATATTGGGGAGCTGAAATTCCCAAGCTCTCCAGGGCCCAGTTTGGCTTGGGATCATGTGGTGGGGGAAGGAGGTGCTTCAAATTTCCCTCACATGCCATTTTCTGAAGATGAAATGATCATGGAAAAACCTTATTTGCCCTGCTGTGCTGTAGTCAGTATACATGCAAGCAACTCCACAGTAGAACAACCCTGTGGTTGTTTTGGCTTGGGAAAACAGTGTGAAAGGGAAGGCTGAGGTACCTCCTCCTCTTTGCTGTGCTCCCAAGCTGAATTGGGCCCTAGAATAATTGCTCCCAAATGCTACATCTGATTGCTAGTTGGGTCAGGCAACCTTTGACCCAACTCATGTCACATGTATCATCTAGTCTGGACTTGAGACAGAATCAGGTAAGATTACTTACTTAATGTGTAAAGTCTGGGGTTCTCTCCCCCCCTTTTTTTAAATGGCATAGTACTGAACAGTCTTTCAGGTGTCATGGGTATAAAACCACACAAAGTACCCTAGCAAGCTAACAACTAAATATTAGTGGCCTCTTATGACTTATTCATTATAAATTTACTATAAATTGACTATTTATTACATAAGAAAGAGCTGCATACATAATCGCCTTCTTCATCGTACCTTCATAGCAACTGTCTGAAGGGGATTAGGCTGAGGGAGAGTGACTGATCCAAGCTGGCAGAGTGGGGATTTGAACACAAGTCTCTTCGGTCATAGTCCAATTCTCTAACCACTATGCTAGCTCTCCCAATCTCTGTCTCAGCAGTTGAAGCTCAGTGTAGCTCAAGATGAATAACAGCTTCCCTCACTGCATCTCATCTTTTCTTGAGCAGCTGCCTTAATTTCACGGTAAGAGAGCCGGAATCACAACTTCAGTGTCAGACTGACCCTGACACAAAAGCTTACCATTTAGACATCCTGTGACTCGACAGACATACAATAGTCCCTGTTTTGTGAATATTATTACTTGGGATATAAAAATGCTGGGATGGCCAAACTTCTGAGTCAGCAAGAAATCACCAAGCCTTTCAAAAATGGAAGTTCAGGCAGCCTTCCTCCTCTGAGTTGCAGCGAACAAGGCATATATTTTCTTTCTGCATGCTGACTTAAAAAAACCAACAACAATGACATGCAACTCTATCTGCATTCTAATTCCAGAATAATCAAAATAAAATTAAAACTGTTTATTATTACTAGAGGTATTTTTGTCTCTCAGTTGTCTGTTTTGAATTGTGGTTCTCTAAAATTCAGTTTTCTGCTTTAAAAGGCAGTTGTAGTTGCCAGACATTTTGCCTCCTGTAAGACAACATATAAAATATGTAGCCACTGTAGCATACTAGATTTAGAATTTAATAGTGTATATTCCACTGTAACAGCTCCATCATAATAAACAATCGAGAGAGAGGTTAGGAAAGGTCAGCAAGCCAGTACATGACCACTGGGGGAGCCTGAAGCATTACTGTGCTCATGCTCCAAGCTTCTTTTCTCTGAGGACTCTGGCTCTGGTTAGCTGCATAAAATGCAAAAACCTTCCTCAAAGGAGCCAGTTCTCATAATACTTATGAGTAAAATACCAGGAAGTAGATTAAAGTGATCCATTCTGCTACTTGGCATGGAGCAGGAATCCAGGTGGGAAACTCATTTGGTAGCTGATCTGGTGCCCTCATCCCATGCAGAAAGGATGGAGGAGGTAGTGAAACCAGAGCAAGTGGCAATCTAAAAGGGGGCCCAAGGAGTAAGGACACCAATGGGGAGATTCCAGCTGCAGCTTAAACACTTATGACCTGGTGGACACGGCGACCATGGGAAGCAGAGTAAGGAGCAGCAGGGGAAGTCTTAGCCATGGGGCATGACCCCTTTTCCCAGTCCCCTTTCACCAGTCCCCTTTTCCCAAACAGAGAGGGAAAGAAGAGGATAAGGTTACCAGCCTTCAGGTGGGAGCAGAGGATCCCCCGATTACAAAGGCTTCTGCCTGCTGCTGGCCAGCTGGCTGGCAGGGGGAAGCCCCACCCCAAACTGCCACAACCCAGCACGACATCCCCAGCATCATGACATCACACAGAAGTGACATCATCATGCTGGGGATGGCACACAGCAATGCTTTGGTATTTTGGGCAAAACTCTATGGTAACCACATTGGGGCATCATGCGTGGTGACGTTGCCCCACCCCCACTCCAGTAAAGCTCCCTCCCAACCCCCCACTGGTGAGAGCAGAGGACCTAGCAACCCTAGAAGAGCAAGAGCCAGGTGGCTGTCCCCACTACCCCTTCTGAGATTTAGGCTGCAGCCAGCTTGCTCAGCAGTCACCTCACACCCAGCTCTGTCCTTTCCAGGGCTCAGGGAGCCATCAGCCAGCTTGGGGGTTACTGTGCATGTACCAGCTCTTTTGGGGGTCAGGCAGTAGGCAGTTTGGTGGCCACCCCACACATCTGCATGGGGCAAGGGCCCAGGTGTGGGGCCTGGGGACAGTGATTTTAGGCCCCCATCCCGGATTTTTTCTCCAAGCCCTTGAATCATTAAAACCACCACTGGGGAACAGTCAAGAGTGAAAGGAAGGCTGGATGATAATTAGGGTTACCAGCCCACAGGTGGGAGCAGGGGATCCCCCAATTTCATGAGGTCCCACCCACTGCCAGCCAGCTCTAAGCTGCCACGACCTGGCGTGACATCCCCGGTGTGATGACATCACTTCCACATGACATCATCACATCAGGGAGGTCACATGCAGTGACATTGCTCCCCCACTCCCAGAAAGCTCCCTCCCAACCCCTGCTGGCATGAGTACAGGACCTGCAGGGCTCATTTCCTGCAGGAGCGCACAGGAGCGACGCTCTGGCAGTAAGGAGCCCGGGGGGGGGCATATGCAGCAAGCCCTGCCCCCTGCTCCCAGCATCCCCCCCACCTTTCCCGACCTGCTGGCCAACCCAATGGAATGCTTCTGTGAGCTGCCCCTCGAGCTGCTCTGCCACTGCATGGGCTCTGCCTGTCCTCATGCTGGCCCTGGCATGGCGCCTCTGCAAGGCGGGCCCTGGTGACTCCTGTGAGGCCTGCGAGGAGCTCTGCCCTGACCTCCTGTGCCTACTTGGCCTCCTCCTGCACCTCTGCCCCACCACTGCCCTGGCCCCCTACCTGCTTGAGGCCATGCACATCTTCCCCCCTGCCCTCCTCGACCCACGAGCAGCCACACACTTTCCTGCGCTTGCTGGCCATCCAAAAGAGTCCAGTGGCACCTTTAAGACCAAGGTTTATTCAGGTAAAAGCTCTCTTTCCTCTGTGAGGGCAGATCTGTGCATTCCCCCCCCCATAGCTAGCAATCCAAAAGAGTCCAGTGGCACCTTTAAGACCAAGGTTTATTCAGGTACAAGCTCTCCCTCCTCTGTGAGGGCAGATCTGCGCACTCCCCCCCGCCCCGCATAACTAGCAATCCAAAACAGTCCAGTGGAGCCTGAGCGGCGGGTGTTGCCTTCTGACACACTTCCAGGGATGTCAGGGGGTGTGGCATATGCAAATAAGTTATGCTAATGAGCTCCTGCACCTCTTTTTCTACGAAATGACCCCTGAGGACCTGGCAACGCTAGCTACAATGTCTGCAGACCTTGTTTGGGATAGCAAGGACATGCAAAGAAGTCAAAGAAGGGGGAGAATGGTGGTCAAGCAGTTATGGCCATTAAGGTGCTGTGGGCTGGACTGATTCTCCTCATGAGAAAGAGTGCTGAGAGCCCATTTCCTTCCATAGCTTAAAGCCAAAGAAAATCAAACTGGGAAATTACAAGAATATAACAACTTCCAGTTTGCTTGAAACATAATTCTATCTATTACATTTTTGCCCTGCCTTTCCTCTAAAGAGTTCAGGATGGCAGACATCATTCTCTCTTCCTCCATTTTATCCTCACAACAACCATGTTAATTAAGTTAGGCTGAGGGATTGACTGACCCAAGGTCACTCAATTAACTTCATGGCTGAATAGGGATTTGTTCCCAAGTATCCGCCATTCCTAACCTCAATGGTTTTTAGCAGTGGAACTCCATGTCAGGTAAAATCCTGAGATATTTTTTTTTCCTTTTTATAACGCAGGGGTTGCTATTTGGAGAGTGAGAACAACCGGTGTGGGAGGAGGGGGCAGTAGCTATCCAAGTGGTTGAGTTTAATTTATACAGTTTTGTACAATTTGGGATCCGTTAATTCAAATCTACTTTCCTCCCACTGCTGTTTCCAAGAATTTAAGATAGATCAGTCTCTTGTTTTTATGAAGTCTGTAACAGATATTTATCACGTTTGTTGCAACCCTTCACAGAAGTTAGGTAGAATCTATGGGACTGTCTCATTTTTGTTTTATAATAACCCTGGGATATAGATTAGGCCAGATTTTAATGCCTCCTCAGATACCATTCAGTGATCATTTTGCCTGAATACAGCTTTGAACCCAAGTTTTCCAAGTCTATCACTTTAGACACACTGGTTTGCACTGCTAGAATTTCCTGCCCTATTCTGTAATAGTTCTGAAGTTGCATGTCAGGAAGTAGACTGAAGCCATCTGGATGGCTCCTTCTGAATTCTCAAGGGCACACCCCCTTCCCCAGCAAGCAAAGGGGGAAGCAGGTATGCAAGCTTTTCAATGACTAAATCCAACAGATTACTCATACAAGCATGAGCGATTGCCAGTCTTTTACAGAAGACTTTTCCTCCCACATCTACCTCCAGCACCACCTTTCTGAAACCTCTTGAGGAGGGGGGGAAACCAGCTATTATTTTTATGGATGAATTCAGCCTGCACAGTACAGAAGCCCACTCACGTTCTTTTGTATGCAACAATAAATACAGGCTTTGGAAAAAGACAGGAGTTCTCTTATCAGGGGCAGGACACAGGGCCCATTAGGTCTTTAGTCACATCTCAAAAGAAAGTTTGGGTGGTGGTAGCAACTGCTGAGTTATAGCAGGTCTGTGGTATTTTCTCTGTTGCTGCTGGGCTTCCACCTGAAGATCTTTCACATGTCTGCTTCCTGAGGAGTTGCTTTCCTCTGCTTTTTCACCACTTTTTCCAAGTTGGCAAGGCATTCCTTTGCATGTGACCCAGTGAAGGCTTTCCATCAGTGCCTTTGTCATCATAGAGGTGGCTGCACCCTGCCCATCCCCCCCCCTTCTTTCTTTTGCTGTCATTAGGATTGCCAGGTCTGACTCAGGAAATATCTAGGGACTTTGAGGGTGGAGCCAGGAGCAAGGACGTGACATCACTATTGTGATTTCATGTCCTGTGATGCCAATGTCCAAGTTAAAAGTCAAGTGATGTCACTTCCCAAGCTCCACCTCTTTCGATGATGTCCCTTCTAGCACAGTGCACCAAAACCCCACCTGTCCCTTTCACAACAAAACAATTCCTGTACTTTTTCCTCAGGGAATAACGACAAACTTCCAAAGTTATGCATGACCACAAGAGAATGGAAAGCCTACAATGGCCACAATGTTCAGTCACATTACATTCCTTCCCACTTGCAAGCCATGTTTACACCCAAGAAGGCAGGAGGAGGAGGGGGAGCAAGGAGCCAAGGACTGCCAAGCCTCTCAGAAGAGGAGCTGAGCTCTATGCAGGGCTTCCTTCTCTGGCTGCACCTCCCCTTCCCAGCCAGCAAGGTACCTTGGGTTTCACCAGGGAAAGAGATGCCTGGGCAGGTCGGGGTAGAAATGGTGAATGTGCATTTGTGTGGGAAGGAACACTTGCCCACCCTGCCCCAGCCACCTTACCTTCCCCCAAGGCAAGGGGCCTGCTGCGCAGCACAACCCATGTCTCGGCTTTGTTCCAGAGTGTGGCACCAGCAGCTGCTTGGCCTAAGGAGGCCTTGCCTTGAGTTGACTCAGGAGGGAGTGGACAGTGAGGGACATAGGCGATGGCAAGTAGACCATCCAGCATGCACTCCCTGGCCAAATGAAGGCTGCCAGGAGCAGGTGTTAGCCAAATTGCTCTATTATTTAATAAAGATGGGGAATTATAATTATTAATATGCAATTGGCTTATCTATAGGATCTGACCTTTGTATACCAGAGTTAGAATTCCCAAGCACCCAGGAACAGACACAGAAATTGGGTGGCCAAAATAATGATTTCTTTACTAAATATTCTCAAGCATACACACAATATTCACACAATATAGCACTAAGGAAGTAGAGGTGATTGATGGGTTATAGAGGGGTGATACAACCTGTTCAGATGTGCAGAGGTCCATGGATTCTGGCCTAAACTCAGAGAGTTCAGGGGTGGCCTGCCATTTTGGATCATGGCAGAAAACACACACTCTAAGGCCATCTGTGTGCTGGGATATAGGCACTGGCAAAGAATGCAGGCCAATGGGTGGCCCTGGGGGCTGGTCTCAGGTGAGAACAATAGATTACCTGGACCAATGATGGGTCCCAGAGGTTTGTGATGCCAGTAGGGGCAGACCTTAGGTATGACCAATGAACTTCCAGAGAGGCAGGGTCTGGATTTAACAATAGAAGCCAGGTGTTGGGTAGCTAGTTAAATGGATTATCTGACTCACTAATGGTCCTGGCCTGGGGTGGACAAAAGATGGGAGCCGTCCCTGATTAGCATCAGGAAGGGTCGTTAAATATTTGAATGATTGATTGGTTTATCCTGGTATCTTGAGGGACAGAGGCAAGAAAGACAAAGAATTTACACTTAGAACACAAAAGGCTGGGTGAGGTGCTGGAGAGTGCCAGGCGGCTTCTAAAGACTTGCCTCTGGAACTCATTGTTATTCCATAAACATAATCTCTGCTGGGTGGAGGGGGAATACTGGAGGCTTGCTCTGAGGTCACCTTATGAAACCTGAATATGAAATCTTTTTGCAGACCACTTGCAACCCAACTCTGTGGTCAAGCTGAGAGTGCCTGGCTTTTTGGACTTCAGGTTAGAAAGTAGGGCACCCCTGTTTTGGGGCTACCCAAGTGCCTCTGGTAACACAGGGGCACTCTTATAGGCAGCTACTAAGTAGGAGGGCAAGGCTGCCCAAGCCCAGCACCACCTCCTCAAATCCAGTGCCTGTGGGAGACCTATGCACTGGGGCAGGGGGAAATCAGCACCACTGCCCTGCTAGAATCTTGGGCAAAGAAACACATGGCTCTGGAGGCCTCCAGCTGTGACACTCTAGCTTTTGTCTCTATGGCTTCCATAGAGACTATGCTAGAGTGAGACAATGTGGTCACCATTTTGTCCCCTGCTGCCTGATTCTTACAAAGCAGAGGTGGCGATCTAAAAGCAGGGAAACCCCATCAGCACCTGGGGGTTGTCAACCCTAGCTGTCGTCCTGTATTCAACATTGCGGGATTATGTGGAGTTCCCAAGGCAACAGAGTTCCACCTTTTCTTGAAGAGAGGCTGCATTTTTAAATAGCCCATCCCCTCAAAAACAAACAAATAAGCAAGCAAGCAAACAAAACTGTGCAGGCTTACTAGAACCCATATTTAAGCTTACTCACACACAAATACCTCCCATCTCACTTTCTGAGCCCCTAATCCTGGGTTATGGGAAACTCCTACCCCTGCACCCTGGGGCTGAAATTCAATCTAGATGGGGGGTGGGTGGGAATCCAGTACTGGAAAGGTAACCAAGGAAGTTTGGGTGAGAATAATTATCAAATATAGCTAAACACACAATGCTAATATAAAAATACACTATATTTAAGTTATGCATAGGAAATATTAAAGCCATAATATAAACCACATATCTAAGATTCTGTATATAAGTACTTATACTCAATATCGGGACAAATGTAAGAATATATAAATACAGGTTAAAAAGTACAAAATGTGTGCAAATACAAGAACCAAACATGTTTCAGCTAAAAAGTCTTCCTTGGTGGCTTTCTAAGTTGAGCACTCTATAAATTACACATAAATATATTTAAAACTCACCTTGAATAGACTGGACCTAAAAACAAACAATTGTCAAATACCTTGTGGACCTAAAATGATAAAAAGGAGAGAGAGAAAATTAAGCTATCTCTATAATTGAATTATGGTGCTGGAGAAGACTCTTGAGAGTCCCCTGGACTGCAAGAAGATCAAATCAGTCAATCCTAAAAGAAATCAACCCTGAGTGTTCCCTGGAAGCTCAAATACTTTGGCCACCAAATGAGAAAGGAGCACACACTGGAGAAGACCCTGATGCTGGGAAAGATTGAAGGTCAGAGAAGAAGGGGACGGCACAGGATGAGATGGTTAGACAGTGTCGTAATAGACGACTTTAACTAACCACATTGATTGTGAAAAAGAGATTGAGTTTTTAGACACTCTCAATGACTGTGCTATGGAACAGATCCTACCAGGGGAGAGGCGATCCTGGATTTGGTCCTAAGTAACACCCAAGACCTGGTGAGAGATGTAAAAGTGATTGCACCACTTAGGAACAGTGACCATAATGTTATTGAGTTTAACATTTGTATAGATAGGGAGTTGCCCAAAAAGACTGATGCAACCACTTTTAACTTTAAAAAGGGTAACTTCTCTGGTATAAGGGAACATGTGAGGAAGAAATTGAAAGGAAAAGTGGAGAAGGTCAAAACCATTGAGGAAGCCTGGAGACTATTTAAAAAGACAATCCTAGAAGTTCAGAAAATATATATACTGTAAGTTAGGAAAGGCACAAATAGGTATAGAAAAAAGCCTGCATGGTTAACAACTAAAGTAATGGAAGCTGTAAAATGTAAAAAGGATTCCTTTAAGCGGTGGAAAGCTCGTCTCAGTGAGGTTGATAAAAAGGAACACAGGCTGTGGCAAATAAAATGCAAGTCTGTGATCAGGTAAGCAAAAAGGGAATATGAGGAGCATATCACAAAAAAAACATAAAGGCCAACAATAAAACTTTCTTTGAATACATTAGAAGTAGGAAACCAGCCAGGGAGGCAGTGGGGCCCTTGGATGACCAAGGGGTAAAAGGAGTAGTGAAGGATGACAGGGAAATGGCTGAGAAGCTGAATGCATTTTTTGCCTCTGTCTTCACTGCGGAAGATGACAAGTGCTTGCCCAGTCCAGAACCACCTATTTTGGGAGGGGTTTGAAAGACCTGAATCAGATTGAGGTGACAAGAGAGGAAGTCCTATGACTGTTGGACAATAAATCACCAGGCCTGGGTGGCATTCATCCGAGAGTTCTGAAATAATTCAAATGTGAACTTGGGGATCTCCTTACATTAATATGTAATCTTTCTTTCAAATCTGCCTCCATTCCTGAGGACTGGGAGGTTGCTAATGTCACTCCCATCTTTAAAAAGGGCTCCAGGGGAGATCCGGGAAATTACAGGCCAGTCAGTCTGACGTCGATACCGGGTAAGTTGGTGGAAACTCTTATTAAGGAAAGAATTAGTAGGCACATTGATGAACAAAAACTATTGAGGCAGACTCAGCATGGGTTCTGAAAGGGAAGATCTTGTCTCACTAACCTGTTAGTGTTTTTTGAGGGAGTGAACAAACATGTGGACAAGGGGGACCCAATAGATGTTGTTTACCTTGGCTTCCAGAAAGCTTTTGATAAAGTTCCTCATCAAAGGCTCCTAAGTAAGCTCAATAGTCAGGAGATAAAAGGACAAGTCCTCTTGTGGATCAAAAACTGGCTTATAAATAGGAAAAAGAGAGTGAATATAAATGGGGTACCACAGTTATCAATACTCTGTCCGATGCTTTTTAACTTGTTTATTAACAATTTGGAATTGGGAGAAAGCAGAGAAGTGGCTAAATTTGCAGATGATATGAAGTTGTTCAGGGTGGTGAAAACCAGGGAGGATTGTGAGGCACTCCAAAGGGATCTGTCGAGGATGAGTGAGTGGGCGTCAACGTGGCAGATGGGGTTCAATGTGGCTAAGTGCAAAGTGATGCACATTGGAACCAAAAACCCTAAATATAAATAGACATTGATGGAGTCTGAACTGGCAGAGACTGACCAAGAGAGAGATCTTGGAGTCATAGTAGATAACTCAATGAAAATGTCTAGACAGTGTGTAACTGCAATAAAGAAGGCCAACGCTATGCTGGGGATTATTAGGAAGGGAATTGAAAACAAATCAGCCAGTATCATAATGCCCCTGTATAAATCATTGGTGCAACCTCATTTGGAATACTGTGTACAGTTCTGGTCGTCACACCACAAAAAGGATATTATAGCACCGGGAAAAGTGCAGAGAAGGGCAACTAGAATGATAGAAGGGTTAGAACACTTTCCCTATGAAGAAAGGTTAAAACGCTTGGGGCTCTTTAGCTTGGAGAAATGACGGCTGAGAGGTGACATGATTGAGGTTTATAAGATTATGCATGGGATTGAACAGGTTGAGAAAGAAGTACTTTTCTCCCTTTCTCACAATACAAGAACTCGTAGGCACTCCATGAAATTGCTGAGCAGTCGGGTTAGAACAGATAAAAGGAAGTACTTTTTCACCCAAAGAGTGATTAACATATGGAATTCACTGCCACAGGAGGTGGTGGCAGCTACAAGCATGGACAGTTTCAAGAGGGAATTAGATAAACATATGGAGCAGAAGTCCACCAGTGGCTATTAGCCACAGGGTATAGATGGGAACTCTCAGTCTGGGGCAGGTGATGCACTCTATTCTTGGTGCTGGGGGGGGGCAGCAGTGGGAGGGCTTCTAGTGTCCTGGCCCCACTGCTGGACCTCCTGATGGCAGTTGGTATATTTTGGCCGCTGTGTGACAGAGTGTTGGACTAGATGGGCCATTAGCCTGATTCAACATTGGCTTCTCTTATGTTCTTATGTGTTATTGAGGCAACGAACATGAAATTAAGTGAACTCTGGAGAACGACAGAAGACAGGAGGGCCTGGCCTGATGTGGTACATGGGGTCATGAAGAGTCGGACTTGACTGTGCGACTGAACAACAACAAAAATAATTGTCAATCAGAAAAAAAATATGTAAGGAAATTATAAGTATTTTGAAAGCCAAATAACTACCTTACTCACACAGAGATGTTCATTCATGAAGTAAGAATAAATATTCTTAAAATGCAACATGAGCCACTCATACAAGTGTGTTTTATTTCATATGGCCATGGATCTAAAAAAATATAAATGGACAACTAAACAACTGTAAATCCAAAAACTACAGAATTTTTAGACAGGAAATTTAAGGTTGTCTAAAATACCTAAATTGTGCACTATTTTACTTAAATCCAATCTGTAATATTCAGAATCCAGACTGAATGCTCAGTTACAATGTAAAAAGTTTTTTCTCAGTGCTACTGTAGTACAACCCTGCCCCGATAATATAGATACCAAAAGATCTTATATAGTAACTTTTGGTCATTGAAGAATTATGGAATACGTTGGTATTAAGGCAGAGATCACAAACAGTACAATTGTCACATGGAAAATATCCTTTTAGAGTGTACCCCATTGCTGTTAGGGTATCATCTGAAGTATGATCTTTAAGTGTGCTCCTGACCAGAATATCTTTAAAATTTTTAGTCCTCTATTTACTTTTTGGTTTTTATTATGTTTTTAATATCTTCTATGCATAATTAAAATATAGTGTATTTTTATATTAGCGCTGCATGTTTAGCTATAGTTGATCATTGTTTCTCACTGAAATTCAGTCTCTCAGTAGCTGCTACCACCACAAGAGATCCCACCTTAGTACCTGCTCCTCATTTCCAGCCACTCTGGGGTTTTCCAGCCCTGAAAGGATCTGGAACAGTGGTTGTATGTCAGTGAAAGAAACAGGCATGGAGCTTCCCCTCTCCTGCTTGGTAACTCAGTAATCCACCACTGTCTGATCAGCTCAGAGCTTTCCTTTAGTAATCATCACATTAAAGAGGGGGAAAGGTACTTTCATAGCTAAGCATACTATTCTAATGTAAGACAAGACCCCTCCCCCCAAAGAAACATGGTGTATGGTAATCTGCTATAGTTGTACATCAATGTGGTTCCAAGGTCTTTTTTAAAAATGGTGGACACTGCCATGGGAAATGGCAGCAGCTCAGTAAAAAAAAGAAGGTGTCTCAGAAATGGGGCTTGGAAATGACTGGATGTGGGCAGAACTTTTAAAAGGGCAGCAAGATGTTCAAATTCCACATGCACAAAATGTCTCAGGTATGTTCTTTCCAGAAATCTTGCTGCAAGCTGGTATTAAAAAAAGGAAAAAGTCTAGAGGAAATCAGCAGAATAATGACTGGAAACTGATCAGTGTAAGGCTGGAGGGAAACAGTTTAGCTAAGAAGTCAAGCTAGAGGAAAAAAACCTTTGCTGAAATTACCTGCTTCTCCTCCACTTGCAAGTACTTAGCCTGGATGGGGACAGAATCATGAGCCCTTGGGTGTGAGCCCAGAGGCAGTAGCCAAAGGACTCTTGGCTTTTGGCTCCTAGCCTGTGGCCTGTACTGGGTAACCCAATGGATAAGGACAAGTCCATAGTTTAAATTTGTTGTTAAATTGAAACTTGGTATTTTCTGTAAGATATTTTGGGTCCCTTAAAGAAGACACAAATAAATATGCCCAAAAGAATGAATGAATATAAGGGTTCCAATCTGACTTCCATTTGGGGTGTGTGGGGGGGTATTTATTTATGTATTTCATAATGTATATATACATACATAGTCTTTGATGCACTGTGGTCACTGTAAACATCTTAAATAATATATACATACCTATAACCTTGTATTGAAGTCACCTGTTAGTACACACAAGATGTGTAAAACATTCTGCTGACTTGAGCTGGAGGACTTAACAGGACATGAAATTGCCACCTTAATTGTAAAACATGTATTTATTGTATGAGCATATATCCTGCCTTTTAGCTGGGCTATCAAGGTGGATTATAAATAATATCAATTAAAACAACAATATATGTTTGATCCATTAAAATCATGAAACTCAGCAGCTGCAGACAACTACCAAAACAACAGGAACCAACATCAAAACCATGAAATCCTTATGGACAAGACAAAATCAGCCTAGCAGAAGGGCCTGGCAAAAGAAGGCAGTTTTTAGCATTCTTCTAAAACTCTGAAGAGTATGGGCCAGCAACACATCTCAGGGGAATGAATTCCAAATTTTTATTTATTTATTTTACTTCAGTTATATCACACTTTTTACTCCAGTGGGGACCCAAAATGGCTTTAAAAGTCCTCTGCTTTCCCATCTTATCTTTAAGCAACACTTTGAGGTAGATCCAGAGGAGTCAGCCGTGTTAGTCTGTGGCTGCAATATTAAAAATAGTAAAAAGCCCAGTAGCACCTTTAAGACTAACAAACAATTCCAAAGAAAGAAACTGCTGTTTTATATATCTACGGGATCTCGGGATCTCCCCCCTCACCACGTATATATCTCTGGCCAGTTTCTTCATAGCTTCCATGCATCTGATGAAGAGAGCTGTGTTTCTTGTAAGTTTATGTTACAATAAAGTTTGTTAGTCTTAAAGGTCCTACTGGGCTTTTTACTACTTTGAGGTAGGATACACTGAGCATGTGCAACTGGCCCAGTGTCACCCAACACACATTACTGGCAGAGTGGGGATTTGAACCTGGGTCTCCCAGATCCCAGTCTGACACTCAACCACTATAACATGCTGGCTGGTTCTCAGTGCCACCTCCAAGAAGTTCCTGTTGTATTTACTCAAAAAATCTCTGAAGGAGGCAGAACATAAAACAGAAGCTCTCCTGCTGACCTAAGCACATGGCTCATGATCAAAAAGGGAGTCCTGTGAGGTACCCTAACTGCAAATGAATTAGGGCTTTAAAAAGTCAGAGCTAGGGTGACTCCAGAGCTAATCTGACTCCAAATGAATGTACTATGTTTGTAGTAGCAACTATCTCCAGTCAACAAATGGACAACCACACTTTGACCAAACTTAACTCTAAGAACTTTAGCAAGGCAGCCCTGTAGCGAATGGATTTACTATTCTAGTCCAGTCTAGAATTTCTAGCCCAGTCTAGAATTTACCAAGCCATATGAAACTGCAGCCAGGTCAACGTTGTATGAGTTAAGTCAACACATTAGGCAAATGTTGGGTTTGTGCAGTATAAGTCTTGTGACTGAAGAAAGGGTGTTGTGACATGATGCCATTGCAATGCTGCAAAAGCATGTTATGGAAGAGAAAGAGACTGGGTCTTCCTTTTTTAATGCCCAAGATAGCGTTAATCCCACAGATATATAAAACAGAAGTTTCTTTCTTTGGAATTGTATACATTGCTTCTTTTGTCAACTTTTGATTCACTGGAACTTATTATAGAGCTAAACTTTATTGTCTTTGCTTACGATACCACGGTAATCTTTTTGTAGGCATTTTGTTACATTTATCTAGCAAGCCAGATTCACACTCCCACAGTAACCATATGGAGAAAAAGCCACAAAAGCTGTTAAGTACATTTAATTGCTGTTTTGATGAGCTCATATTTTAATTATGTTTATTGATTCTGCATGTGTTGAAATGGTCTTAGCGTTTCAGGGGGGGAATGGAATCAATAATGCTGTAATTACTGGACAGTTTTATGATTTTTTATGTCCTGTGTAATTAAAACTTGCATATAATATTTTAAAATACTTTTAAACTAATCCTTTGCTTTGGGTTGTCTCCGTTACCTTCTGTGCTTAGGCAAAATTTAATTTTCATGCAATCCGACTCTAAAATTAAGCTGAGATCTCAGGGTATTTGCGATCATATAGTCACCTGCTCTCTTCCCCCACTGGAAGACTGAAGATAGCAAACATACAATATTTACTCACACAATCCTAAATGGGGGTGCAAGGATATTAGTAGTTTAAGCTTTACTGCACATGCTCAGCTGCCAGCACTGGCTAGCATTCTGTCTTGGGTATCAATCTGCTGAAGGGTAACAGGTCTTCCTCAAAGATCTGTCACCATCTTGTTTCAGTCAGTGGCAGGCATCTGGTATAGCACAACATTGTAGGATTCTTAGGTGCAAGAAAACACAAACAGATTTAAAGCCACTTCTCAGTTCCTCAGCATTTTAACTATCTCCTGCTACCAAGGAATGCCTTCTGTAAAATTTTGCTACTATTGTGGAAGTGGCAGCCGCACAGAGGGAGAGGGAAAGCCAGAGGCTGCACAGAAAGCATTGCCATACTCTCTACCCCATTCTTTTGAACTTGCCAAAAGGAAGGCTCTTCAAATAGTACTGACATCATCAAAGCCACAGAGCAACAAGGTGCTGAGTAATTGCTGAGATGCTGTAAGTGAACTTGGTAAGTGGTGTTAAAACCAGTTTTATCAACACAGGTCCTCTAACACCTGAAATAGTTATTGAGTTCCTCAGCTCAGAAATATCACAGAGCTGGCTTTAATAAAAGCACCAGGCAACCTCAGCACCATTTGCGTGTCTTTCACACATCCTTACCTATACTACTGCCAACAAAATTGCCAGTGTGGTGTGGGGGGGGGGGAATCTTCTTTCATCACTGCAGTCATTAGGCAATGCAAACAGTGTTCTGCAAAGCAATTTTACCTCCCTCCATTGTACATGTGAATACAATACAAACAGGGCAGAATTAAAATCAGGACAGTGGGGAACATTTCTGGTGTAGAAAGTGTTCTTTCAGTGAGGTCAAATCTTCCTCTCCCTTTCCAATATTTTCATTTTTGTGGTTATTTTGTTTTGTTTTGGAGGGTTTGGGTTTTTTGGAGATCACTTCATGAATGTGATGACATCACAGAGCCATAGCCAGAAACTTTTATTGGGGGGGCAAATGAGTACTCATTAGTTTACCATTTATTTACCAATTTTCTACTTATATGACATAAAACAATGTAATCCAATTGCATGATAGACCTAATAAGCAATGCAATAGGACTAGGATTACAATAACTAGACAAGTGCAAAAAAAAAAAATCAGACATGCTATGTCATGCAATGCAGAAAATGGAATTCCAAAGAAATGAAAGCAATGCTGTAAGCAGTTCTGAGTCTGCTACATCATTTTATCCCTTCATTCTTTAATCCCTTTCTCTCTGCTTTATTCCAACATGATGCTACTCCCCCTACCATGTTCCCGCAGGCTTTTAAAACCAGAACTCTGCAGCCCTGCTAAATGCTAATTTTGTTCTATCCAATTGGATAGAGAATTCACCCTTGGAAGATTTATGACAGGATCACACCTTTTAACCTCAACTCCTTCCCTTTTTACATGGAAAATTTACACTTGAAAGCAAAGCTGCTTACAGATTTTTGTGAGCCCTGGGCAAAAAACTATAACCAGGGAACAGTTTTCCCTTTGTTATGGCCCATTTCTTCTCTAGCCATGCTCCTTCACAAAGTGGCTCCTCCACTTTGGTTCTTCCTTTTCTTCTTTAACAAATCCTTTTTCCTTTTCAATTTGCTTACTCTGGTAAAAAGAAATTCAAAATGTTGCTTTCTTGATTACTTTTTATTACCTTGTATAAAACTATATAACTTACTAGTAGAATTTATTATGGTTGCTAGACCAGCCACATACATATAGTTATAACAAAGGTTTTCAGAAACATACGAACTATATAATTTAGATGCAACATTGGTATAACAAATATATTTATTTTTCTATAACAATATTTCTTTTAAACATGAATTATATCTGATGTCTGCAAACAAAAGCTAACTGAAAGTCAAATCCTCTGAGTATCCAGGCAGTGGTAGAGTGGTGCAACGGTAGACATGTGAAGGCCTGGAAATTTTCTAGAAAGTTCCATCTCTAGGCACATGTCATAAAAACACTTGCCACCCTTTTTTCAGCAGCAAAATGGTAAATCAAAATCCAGGTCCAACACTCTAACCACTATTTTGAACTTTTTCTCCAAACTTGTCACCAGGGACAGTGCTTTCCAAGATAGCAAAAAATATTTTGAAAACGTGCCCTGGATTTCAGATCAGCTCTGGTTAAATCAGAGGCACAGAGCCAGCTTTAACAGAAGAACAAAAACATGGAATGGATGTGAAGGCTGCAAGAAGAATCCTGTCACCATCTGAAATTTCGGTCAACTGAAGATAAATCTATGAAATGTTGGCACTGATCAGTCATCTGGTTTATGCCAATCCATTTATTAAATTCTGCCCATTATGACTGGAGCAAGAAAGCATAAAATTCATTCCCAGAAAATTTTTATGAAGAAAATATGATCTACCACCTAGTTAAAGGTGGAATAATTATGTTTAAGCAGATGTAGGCTGCACTCTTATGCAGAGTTACTTGGAAGTAAGTTCCATTGAATATAGAAAGACGAACACGTAGTTCTGAGATGCATGTCCTAAACTATTTTAATGAATTGTAATTGTCTTCAATTGAAATAGTCAGATTTAACTATGCTTAGAATCACAGTTCGTCTGCTTCGTTTCCCTGTGTATAGTGTGGCCTGGATTTAGCAGCTACTCATGTAATGTAAGAACTAAAGTGTTCTTCTTAGTGATTTTCCTCTAGAGGCACGAGACAATGGACATAAAGAGAAATCAGATTAACAAACATAGAACAATCAGGGATGAACTAGTTAAATATTTCTGTCTTCAGCTAAATTGCTGTCAGTAGACATAAATATCCATTGACATTACCTGGCGGTCACTCTTCCCCCTGGCTCAGAGTAGGTCATTTAGGGGAAGGGGAAATAAGAGTGTTCATGATGATAGGAGGAAATCAGAGAGGTTACAAAGTTTCACTTAGCTGTAGATTAGTCTAAATTAAATAGAGTGGCCTGGTGAGGGGTCTCAGTCTTCAGGGCAACCCGATAGTGAGTCTAGAATCACAGTCTATCTGTGTACTAAATTGACGGCAATGAAAATAATACTCCCCAGACACAAAAGTACACTTGTTTTCAGATTAATGCATCCTGAATGTGAGCTTTTCAGCCCCTCTTTGAATAAGTCAACGTGTGCGTGCTCACCTGGGCTAGGAGCTGACTTTGAGCTTCGTTATTTGAAAATATCTTTGCTATGAGATGGGCCATTCAGACTCTTTAAAAAATGGACACTGCTTTGCTGAGAGCTGGAAGAAACTGTCTCTAATGAACCAAAAAGACTTCACTAACAACAAATTCAAATGACCATATCTGAGAGCTGTTTTTCCAGGCTGTGTTGAATATACCAATGGGAAATGAATTTTCCCCCAGCCATTCAAACAGAAGCAGTCCATGAATTTGTGATGTGCTCTGTGTAAAAATCAGGCAAGGTTACCATTTATTTATTTAAAGCATTTTTATGCTGTCTTTTGACCCAACTCAGGCTGAGTTCAGACTGGCAGTTTGAAGCGGGAGCCAGTCGTGGCAAAAAAGCCCTGGAACAAACTGTTCCGGGTTTCCCCGGTCATACTGTGCCAACTGATGCAGGAGCATACTGGGAGGAGGCGCGCAGGAGCATTCAGACTGCTGGCCCGGAGGTGTGGCTGTAAACGGCTTTTTCCTGGTAAATTGTCTGGATGCCTATGTGTGTCTGAGCGCATGAGCGCATATGCGCTCATACACACAGGCATCCAGACAATTTGGGGAGGATCCCATTGCGCCGGCACTGCATTGGGTGGTAGAGCGGAGCACAGCCAATCATATCACTGCTGCCTTATGCTCAACGCGGGTTGCTCCTGGCTTTTCGGCTGAGTGTTCACACTTTCCAGAAGCAGAATGCAGTGGGATAAAGGCACTCTCCAGGATTTGCTACCATTTTCAACAGGTATCTTTTAATCCCGGGAGTGAAGCGGAACAGCACGGGTTGCCTACGGGTGGGGAATCCGCTTGGGAAACATGGCTGAAACATGGCTTTAGCAGGGCAAATTGACAGTCTGAACTCAGCCTCAGGGTCTCTAAGGCAGCAAGCATTAAAATATCAAATATTAAAAACATTTCAGATATTGAAAAATAGCATTTAAAATATATACACAAGCAAATATATTCGGGCTTGGGTGTCACCAGTATGCTGATGACACCCAGCTATGTCTGCTTTTGCATGGCCACCTGGATGCCAACCCAGAAAATCTGGCTATGGGTTTGGAGGCTGTGGTGGGATGGTTAAAAAAGAGCAGGTTGAAACTGAATCCAACAAAGACAGAAGTTCTGTGGATGGGGGGAGGGGCTTCAGGGCTCAGATTCAGTTTAATCGTCCTTGACAGGGTGCCACTGGCCACTAGCACAGTCTGCCAGGAGCTTGGGTGTGACCCTGGATTCCTCCCTCAATATGGAAGCCCAGGTCACACAGACAGGTTGGCATTTTCCCATCTACACCCCCAGATGCTCCAAGAACACTTTCCTTCCAGCCCTCACAAACTATAAAACAAAATTCAAAAGAACATAAGTGTTGAGTGGGGCAGTCCCTATTCAAATATCCATCATAGTTCAGCCAATCAGAACTAAGTTTGCAGGCAGAAACATAAAGAAGACCAATCATGAATCTTTTTGCCCACTCCACTAGATCCCACAATAATTTAAACTGGCATGGTAGGTTCACACTATGTTGATGTTTTAGCCATTCATTTGTGTTTATATGGTCTTGCTGGTGTTCACTATGCTTTCTTAACTTCTGTCTCTAAAACATTCTGTCTCTGTCTCTAAAACATTCAGTCAATCATTGCATCTAATAGATGAAGGGCTGGCCTTCATGTCACTTAAAAAAGCAAGAAAACCAGGCTACACACAGACAAGACAGGGGTCTGTAAACACTTTGAGAATCCCAAGATGTGCAGGAAAATGTCTTAATAAACTAAACCAAAGAAAATTAAAAAGAAATTAGTAAAAAAAGTCTGTGTTGCTTTCTGCCATGCTTTAATTTAGAATGCAAACTTAACCCACATATTACCCTTTAGGAGCAATTCTAAGAAGGTAGGGTGCCAAGTCCTAACAATGAGCCAGTGTGGGGTGGGAGGGAACTTTCCATGAATGGGGAGGAGTGCCACAACATTTCTATGTCACAAGGAAGTGATGTAGGCACATCAGGATGTTGGGTGGTGATGCTTTGGATTTTGGGCAAAACTGTATGGTAGAATTAACTTCAAATCATAGATTTTTGCCCCCAAACCAAAGCTTCGCCACCTGATTTCCCTGATGTGCCTATATCACTTCTGGATTATGTAGGCATGTAGTGCTTATTTCTGGTTTATTGGAGATAAGAGGGGGTAATTTGTGGGGATGAGAATCTCCCAAAAGTGGGAGACCCCTGCCCTGACCAGGGTGTCTGGCAACCCTATAAACAAGTCAACTCAGAAGCAAGTCCCATTTTAGTTAATCAGGCTCCCTCCCAGAAAACTGTTCTTAGGATTTGTCGTGGGCCAGCCTGCTTTAGCTGAGGATCACTTAGCTGATGCTGATAACATCCCCATTAGCACCTCTGAGGCTTAACCAGCTGATGCTGTCAATTTCCCTGAGATGAAGGAGGCAAGTCCTAGCACCCCAGTTGCTGAGAACAGCATGTACTACAGACCCATGAGCACCAGAAGAGGCAACCCAGAGAGGTGGTGCCTCAACAGCCGAAGATCTTGGGGACACTTCACAGCCTGCCTCACTCCCCTTTCCCCAGAGTAAGGGGAATGCAGGATGAGGCGGGCACTCTTGGAGTTCCTCAAGAGGAGGCAGAGCATGTGCCTTGCTGCCAGGCAACTGCCAAATCAAGAGGAACACCTGGGGTTAATGAGCCAAATAGATGTCTCTCTCACAAGCAATGAGACCCAGCTGTGAGTTGCCGATAAAGGACGGGGCTTCAGATGGGGTAGGTGTGGGAGTAACTTGTCACCTTTCTGGAGATGTGCAACCACACCACCTGTTCCTGTCTGCCACTCCTGAACCTTTGGCTTCAACCCTGGACCTGCTCAGGCTTTGCTTCTTGAGCCAGTTTGGTGTAGTGGTAAAGTGCGTGGACTCTAATCAAGGAGAACCGGGTTTGATTCCCCACTCCTCCATTTGCACCTGGCTAGATGACCTTGGGCAAGCCATAGTTCTGATAAGAGCTGTTCTTGAAAAAAGAGCAGTTTCTGTCAAGAGGTCTCTCAGCCCCACCTACCTCACAGGGTATCTGTTGTGGGGAGGGGAAGGAAAAGGAGTTTGTAAACCACTCTGAGACACCGTTGGGTAATGAAGGGCGGGGTATAAATCCAATATCTTCTTCTTCTTCGACCCTCAGCTGGCTTCCCTTGTGTATGACTGTTGGACTGAACTCTCAACTTTGGGCTTCTGGTTAGTGATTTTGTCTCATCCCCTTGGTCTCAGCTGAATCTGCTCTGACCCAGGACAGATTGCAGCTGTAGTATCTCAGTCAGAGAAGTATAGCTATCAGGGCTGCTACCACTGGGTTAGGAAATTCCTGGAGATGTAGGGACAGCCTAGGGCAGTGATGGTGAACCTTTTAGAGACTGAGTGCCCAAACTGCAATCCAAATCCCACTTATTTATTGCAAAGTGCCAACACGGCAATTTAGCCTGAATACTGAGGTTTTAGTTTAGAAAAAACAATTCATACATCAACATCTTTTGTCTTAAAAGAAAAAAAAAACAATAACAGAGCTTTCAGTGATACAAACAGCTTTTTATTGAAAAGTAAAAGTTTGCATTTGGCATGAAGTTTGCATTTGACATCATACACACAAACTTCTTCCAGTTAGTACAGGATAGGACCCTTCCTATTTACCTGGTCTGTCTTTCTCTACATGATCTTACACATTTTCACACCTAAAGTGACATCCCTCTTCCCCCTTCCATGGGAAAGAGACAGAAAAACAGCACTCTCAGTGGAATCTGCCACTTCTAGATTGATTCGAAGTAAATTAAATTTTGATCCTGCAAATCTTGACCCAAGAACAAATAAAGCACTTCAACTTGAGCACTTCAACCAGGTGACCCACCCCCAAAACATATCAAGGCTGCACGGTTTTGAGGGAAAGCGAACTAGGTATCCCCATCCAGGGATGTACTAAAAGGAAGGACAGGATTGCCCATTGGAAACAATGGGAAACACTTGAAGGCCCACTGGAAATAATGGGAGACAGGAATGCCGATTGACTTGCATGGGCTTCATTGAAATACATTACAGTACAAGTAGAGTTGCAATAAAAATGCGGAATGGACTTTCCATTAGGGTCTCTGGGCCCAAATACACTACTCTGGGAATGGAATGAGAGACCACGGAGTGGAATGACAGCCCCAGGGTGGAGCAGGAGTGTTCAGGGACTGGAATGAGAGACCACGGAGTGGAATGACAGCCCCTGGGGGTAGTAGGAGTGTTCTGGAACTGGAATGACAGGCCCAAGAGTGGAATGACAGCCCCGGAGTGTAGCAGTAGCATTCTGGGATTGGAATGAGAGGCCCCAGAGTGGAATGACAGCCTCAGGGTGTAGCAGAACACTCCTGCTACACCCTGGGGCCATCATTCCATTCCGTGGTATCTCATTCCAGTCCCTGAACAGTCCTGCTCCACCCTGGGGCTGTCATTCCACTCCATGGTCTCTCATTCCAGTCCCAGAACACTCCTGCTCACCCTGGGGCTGTCATTCCACTCTGTAGTCTCTTATCCCAGTCCCTGAACATTCCTGCTCCACCCTGGAGCTGTCATTCCACTCTGGGACCTGTCATTCCAGTTCTTTCTTTCTTTCTTTCTTTCTTTCTTTCTTTCTTTCTTTCTTTCTTTCTTTCTTTCTTTCTTTCTTTCTTTCTTTCTTTCTTTCTTTCTTTCTTTCTTTCTTTCTTTCTCTCTTTCTTTCTCTCTTTCTTTCTTTCTTTCTTTCTTTCTTTCTTTCTATCTTTCTTTCTTTCTTTCTTTCTTTCTTTCTTTCTTCTTGAACACCCTGCTACAGCCTGAGGCTGTCATTCCACTCCATGGTCTCTCAATCCAGTCCCAGAGTAGAGTATTTGGGCCCAGAGACCCTAATGGAAAATCCATTTTGCATTTTTATTGCAACTCTACTTGTACTGTAATGTTGTCAGAAGGCTGAAGCTCTGTGTTGCCACTTACACTATGTTCATTGTTCATTGTTTACTATCTTGTCTCCTGCTTTCGCGCTTGCGTAGATCTGCCTGCTGTAATGTGGGAGAGTACTCTCTTGCCGCTGCCTCTTATCACAGTGGCCTTGATGAATAGGCTTTGGAGCATTCCTCAGTCTGGGGAATTTTCCAGTCTTACGTGACTAGGTGCTGGTGGGGGGGGGTAGTGCTCCTGGGCATTAAGTAACACTCCCACTGGGAGTTTTCCCGTGTGCGCACGCTAAAAGTTCATTTGCTAGTTTTGGCTTTGCATCATACTATATCAGTGTCTAACTGATCCCCCAGGGCCATTCCTGACAATAGCAGTATCACTGTGGACAACATCCTTATATACCAGTAAAGCATATCTCTATCTGAAGAATGTCTGGACTTACTTGCTATTGAGCCTGACAGAAATTGTCAGGAATCGGCAGTTTCGGTTTCGGCGGAGCGAATGGCGGCCACCTCTCGGGACTCTCCCAGAGATGGTTAGCCCACGCGCGGTTGGAGGGGTCTTTGCACATGCGAAAGACCCTAGTGAGCCTTAGGCAAAGGCTCCGAACTGGGGGCGCTTGGGGAGTAGCCTCTTTGCCGGCAGACAGCCGGGAAATTGAGGCTTCCTCCCCGCCCCAATCGGCCCCGCTGCATTGTGCCTGTATGGGACTTAGCAATGCCACCGACTTCCAGGAGTGAAGATAAGCGACATGATTTAAAATAAAAAGAAGAACTGGCATCGAATCGTGAGTTGGAGGTCTATTTTGAAGCGAAAACGCGAACCCCCCGTAAGCGCATAAGCAGATGGGAGGAGGGAGGAATCCCCACCCCCTTTGAGAAACGGGACTTATAAAGGAAAAGCGAAGGGGGGCAAAGGGAAAAAAGTGTTGGTGAAAGTATCTTTGGGGTTTCATTGAAGATTAAGAGCTAGCTGGTCCCCTGAGGGACGCGGCACGAACTTTGATAAAGTAAACAAACAAAGGAAATGTCGGCGTTGAAAAAGGTCCCACAGAAGCCGGAAAAGAAGGGAGGAGGGACTTCCAGTCTGGGCAATCCCCCCCCAGAGCCTGCTGTCAATCAACAGAAAAGCGGGCCACTGCACCCTCTGCTGGATCAAATGCAGAAAATCAGCGAAACTTTGAGTAACATGGAAGGTGTTCTCAACAGTCAACAAAAACAACTAACAGAAACAGCAAAGAAGATGGAGGAGATCGCACAGAAGTGTCTGGTCTCGACGGAAGACACCAGGAAAATAAAGAAAAGGGTCAACAAATTAGAAAAGCATCAGGATACGCAAGAAAAAAGAATTTTAATGTTGCAGATGGAGAAATCCAACCTGACTCTCCGCTTTCAGGGCATTAAAGAAGAAGAGAAAGAGGATCTCAGATCTATATTGGTGAATGCCTTGGCACCCTTAACTGGCAGAGAAGCGCGAGAATTAAAAGAAGAGATGGATACGGCCTATAGAGCCTACTCCGCTTTTACAAAGAAAAATAATCTGCCAGCAGAAGTGGTTGTCAAGTTTACTAAGCAGCGTACCAGAGATCAAATTTTACGTGCAGTCTCAGCGGTACCCTTGAAGATTGGGGAGCAGACTATCAGAACCTTGAAAGATGTTCCTTACGAAATCCGTATGAAAAGGAAAGCATATAAAGGATTGACCACATTTTTACAAAAACATTAGACCATTTATAGATGGAGTTTCCCCGAAGGACTGGTGTTTAAATATAAGGATAAAAGAGAGAAGATTGACTCCGTCTTCAAAGCACAAGAATTTCTGAAGAGACACGCCAGTACAGAGGAAGATGCAGCACTTGCAATTTGGACAGAATCAAGCAGCGAAGAGGACAGCGGCCCAGAGGAGGGAGGTGCTGGAGCGGGAGATGTGAAGGCCAAAGAGGGCCCATCTTACAATTTGAGAGATACAAAAAGAAGACAACCTAAGAAATAACTGTTCGTGAAACGTCAGAAAGGAGCTGATTAACAACTAACCCCAAAGGACATTACTAACTTTACTAACAGAGTTATTTTGGACTCTTGAAAGGTGAAAAGAAGATCTTCCAACCACGGTGGTTGCCAAAAACTGTACTTATACTAACTAAAACTAATTTTTTAACAGAAAAATTCACTCCCCCCTTTTCTTAGCCCATCTATATACCCTACCTCTTTCTTATTATAAAAAGCAATAAAATTCTCTCCTTTTTAGGAGGGTTTATTACAAAAAAAAAAAAAAGAAATTGTCAGGAATCAACATAGCTCCTGCCGGTTACGTCTCTCTTGGACAAGATGACCGGCCCTGGAGGAGTACCGGTAATGGTCCCTACAATCACGGTCCCAATTACTGTGATCCCAGTTACTACAGTCCCCGTCACTACAGTACCAGTAACCATGACCATAGGGGTTCCAGCAATGATGGCCATCTTTCCGATCTACAGCCCAGTGGGAACCACACCGAGGGACAGATGGGTCACCCAACAGAAGCCACGGGACTGGATGAAGAATCTACGGGATTCAACCCAGACCACCTGGATGCTGCCGGGTAGTCAAAGCCGAGACAGCCTGCTGGATCCCCACCCGAGTTTTGGAATAACACCGGGGCAGACCCCCCCAGTGGCCTGTGCAGCCCAGTCCTAGCAAGGATGTGGACACTTGGATCGACACATTGGAAGAGGATTGCCACAGGATCATGCAAGACATGGGACATTTACTGCAGAACCTACCGAATATGATGGACCAGGCTATTCAGGCCCATATGGCAGCGCAACCTGTGCCAGCCCCAGTACCTGCCCTGGTGCCAGCCCCAGGATCGGGGCTGGGACCCGGACCCCAGCCATCCCTGGGGCAGCCTCCTCCAGGCCAGCTGCTTCCGGGCCAACCACCCCCAGGTCAGCCGATCCCGGGTCAGCCACCACCCGGCGGGCCACCGGCAGTGCCAGCTCCAATGCCCCAGCAACCTCCTCCTGGACCGGGACCCCTACCTGCGCCGGGGCTGGTACCTGCACTGGTGCCGGTAGCTCCCCAAATGATGCCATGGCCCAGGGATCTGTTGGACATCACATTTGATGGAGATCCAGAGAGTTTATCCTTTTTCATTCTGCAGATGGGAAAGTTCATCTGATGCTGGGGCCACCTCTTTCCAGATAAGGAACAGCAAGTGGAATTTATTGCCTCCAGGCTACGGGGAATAGCTACCAGCTGGTACGTAGCACTGCATGACCTAGAGGCTGTGGAATTAGGGAGTGTGGATGCTTTCATGTGGGCCTTGAGAAATCACTTTGAGGACCCAGCAGCAGCCCAAAAGGCAGAGGCATTCCTTCGCACCTTCAAACAGGGTCGCCTCACGGTTCGCGAGTACTCCACGGAGTTTCAGAAACACGCTGCTAAGATCCGATACTGGACAGACCCTGTGTTGGTCCAAGAATATCGGATGGGGCTTGCAGTAGACGTCCGCAACAACGTCCTGAGTTCCAAAGAACCGCGAACCTTACAAGGTTGGATGGAAGAAGCGGAACAGGCTGAGAGCTGGCTGTGCATGATGAAGCTAGACATCTCACTGGGCACTAGTTGCCCCACCACCTCTCCCCACCCAAAGGCCAAGCAATCCCCACCGGCCTCGACCCTGCGGGACCAACGCAGGAAGCAGGGGCTTTGCCTGAAATGTGGGGACAAGGGGCACTTCGCTGCTTCCTGCCCCAAGGAAGACATGAGGAAGCCCCCACCTCGGGAGGAGGATAAACGGCACATGGGAACCCTGTCAAAGAGAGGCACCGCTAAATCCCGGAACCCACGGGGTCTCTACACACACCTTGAGGGTTTTGAGCCGCAGTTGAGTGAAGAGGAGGTGAACGAGTTACCAGGAAACGAGCAGGTCCTGTTGTAGGTGGCGCAGCACAGCAGGACCCATCTCCCAAAGCACCTAAAGTGGTGAGCAATTCTCTATTATCAAAACCCTCCTAAAAAGGAGAGGAATTTATTCTTTTTGTAAATAGAAAGAGGTAGGGTATATAGAGGGATAAAGAAAAGAGCGGAGTGAGTATTCTGTTAATAAGGGTTAGTTTAAATCAATATAGATACAGTTTTTGGCAATCTCCGTGATTAGAGAGTCTTCTTTTCATCTATCAAAAGTTCAGAGTAACTCTGTTCATGAGGTTAGTAATGTCCTTTGGGGTTAGTTGTTAGTCAACTCCTTTTTGACGCTTCGCGAACAGTTATTTCTTAAGTTGTCTTCCTTTGGTATCCCTCAGGTTATAGGATGGGCCTCCTTTGGTTTTTCCTTCTCCCGCGCCGGCACCTCCCTCCTCTGGACCGCTGTCATCCTCACTACTCAAATCTGTCCACATTGCGAGTGCTGCCTCTTCCTCTGAACTGGCGTGTCTCTTCAGAAATTCCTGCGCCTTGAAGATGGAGTCAATCTTCTCTCTTTTATCCTTGTACTTGAACAAAAGGCCTTCAGGGAAGGTCCATCTGTACATGACCTGTTTTCTTTGTAGAAAGGTGGTCAATCCTTTATAAGCTTTCCTTTTCATCCGGATTTCGTAAGGCACATCCTTCAATATTCTGATGGTCTGCTCCCCAATTTTCAAGGGCACCGCTGAAACTGCACGCAAGATTTGATCTCTGGTACTCTGCTTGACAAACTTGACAACCACTTCTGCTGGCAGATTATTTTTTTGTAAATGTGGAGTAGGCCCTATAGACCTTATCCATTTCTTCTTTTAATTCACGCTGATCTCTGCCAGTTACGGGTGCCAAGGCATTCGCAAGTATAGATCTGAGATCTTCCTTCTCTTCTTCTTTAATGCCCTGAAATCGAAGGGTCAGATTCGATTTTTCCATTTGCAACATCAAAATTCTTTTTTCTTGCACATCCTGATGCTTTTCTAACTTATTGACCCTTTTCTTCACTTTTCCGATGTTTTCCGACGAGACCAAACATTTCTGTGCGATCTCCTCCATCTTCTTTGATGTCTCTGTTAGTTGCCTCTGTTGACTGTTGAGAACACCTTCCATATTAGTTAAAGTTTCACTGATTTTCTGTATTTGGACCAGCAGAGGGTGCAGTAACTCGCTCTGTTGACTGACTGTCGGCTCTGGAGGGGATTACCCGGACCGGAAGTCCCGCCTCCCTTCTTTTCCGTTTTCAAAGGGACCTTCTTCATGGCCGACATTCCTTGTATTTGTTTACTTTATAAAAGTTCGTGACACGTCGCTGAGGAGACCTGCTAACTCATTCGCTTCAATGGCACCCCAAAGGTAATTTCACCAACCCTTCTTCCCTTTCATCCCCCTTAGCTTTCTTATACAAGTCCTGCTTCTCAATGGGGGGGGGATTCCCCTCCCCCCGACGCTTATTCGCTTACGGGGGAAGGGCTCGGGTTTTCGCTTCAAATTCAGACCTCCAACTCACGGTTCCTGCCGCTTCTTCTTTTTGCTTCAATTCATTTCGCTGTTCCTCACTCCTGGTGGAAATCGGTGGCGTTGCTAAGTCCCATTACGGGCACGCCACAGCGGGGACGATTGGGGCAGGGAGAAAGCCTCAATTTCCCGGCTGTCTGCCGGCAAAGAGGCTACTCCCCAAGCGCCCCCGGTTCGGAGCCTTTGCCTAAGGCTCACTAGAGTCTTTCGCACATGCGAAGACCCCCAACTGCGTGTGGGCTAACCGCCTCCGGGAGCATCCCGAGAAGCGGCCGCCATTCACAACGCCAAAAACCGAAACCAAGTGGTGAGCAATTCTCCATCCCTCTCTTTCATGACTGTAATCATTATGAACCCGGCCATGATGACCCACATATGGGTGCGTGGCCTCATAGAATTGAGGTGCGGGAGGGATCTCATCAACCCTTCATTGGTGTCGGGGTTGGATGCTGCAGTGGTCAGATTAAAAGACCCCATCATTTTCACACAGATGGATGGGTCGCCCATGAAAGAGCCCTGTAAGTTTGAGACTGTTCCGTTGGGAATACCGTTGGTTCATGGTGGCTCCACAACCCAAGTTCCCTCTAGTCCTCAGTAGCCCGTGGCTCCACGGACATGACCCTTATATCCTGTGGGAGGACGGAATCGTCTGCTTCATATCACCAAAGTGTATAGAGCACAAATGGGACCCAGCCTGGGGTACCCCCCCCCCCGACAATGAGCCTCCCAGGGCTTGCCTTGCTGCTGAGGAACTGGCTCTCATCCCTGAGGAATATAGAGATTTGTCCCAGGTTTTAGAGGAGGAGGAAGCAGATGAACTCCCCCCTCACCGCAACTCTGACTGTGCTATTGAGCTACTCCCGGGTCATAAAATTCCCAAAGGAAAGATTTACACCATGATTCCTACTGAGAAAGAGGAGTTGCAGAAGTTCATCGACAAAAACTTCGCTCGCGGCTTCATCCAGCCTGCCTCCTCCCTGTTTGCAGCCTCCATGTTGTTCTGTAAAAAGAAGGACAGGGGTCTCCGACTGACTACCGAGGTCTGAATGCAGTGTTGGCGACTAACGCATACCCAATGCCCCTAATCAAAGACCTCCTTGCAGAGGTGGCACAGGGCAAGATCTTTTCGAAACTAGATCTGAAGGACGCTTATTTCCAGGTGTGCATCTGGCAGGGAGATGAATTTAAAACTGCCTTCAACACTCCCTTAGGACAGTTTGCATACTGGGTGATGCCATTTGGGCTCCAGGGGGCTCCGGGAGTATTCATGAACCTAATCAATGAGGTCTTACATCCGTACCTGTTCAAGGGCATGGTTGTTTACCTGGATATCTTACTGTACTCCCCTGATTTTGAGTCCCATGTTCAGTTGGTGAGACAGGTACTCACAAAACTCTTGGAGCACAAACTGTTTGTCAAGCTTTCTAAATGTGAGTTCCACCAAACCCACATTGACTTCCTCGGATACCGTATATCCCCCAAGGGACTAGAGATGGATCCCAAAAAACTGGTAGCCCCCCAAAACCCAGAAACAGCTCCAAAGTTTTATCGGGTTTGCAAACTTCTACCGCCAATTTTTGCCCCACTTTTGCCCCAAGTGAGCCTGCCACTCACGGACCTCGTGAAGACGAAGGGGAAAGGGGCGGGGGCCCCCCAACCCAGGGCAAAAGTGGACTGGACCCCAAAATGTCAGGAGGCATTTGACCAGTTAAAACGTCTATTCACCACAGAACCCGTTCTGGCACACCCTGATGAAACCAAGAAGTTTGTGGTGCCAGTCGACGCCTCTGACACGGCCATGGGGGGGCAGTCTTACAATGGGCAGCTACATCCCCTAGCCTATGTCTTGCATAGATTTAATGAAACCAAGAGATTCTGGCCAGTGTGGGACAAGGAAGCAGCCTCTATCTGGTTAGCCCTGGCCACTTGGCGGCATTGGTTAGAAGGGGCCCAAGTCCCGTTTGAAGTCTGGACCAATCATAAGAATCATAAGCCCTGTAACCTTAATGCCAAGCAATTCTGATCGGCCGAATTTTTCTCGAAATTCCAATTCACCCTTCACCACTTTCCAGGGCGTTGCAACTCCCTGGCGGATGCTCTCTCATGCCTACCCCAGCATGACAGCAAATGGGTGGAGATCCGAGAATCCTTCTTCACTCCCTCTCAGTTGAGTGGAGCAGTCATTACTCGGAAGCAGAGCCATGTAAACCTACCTCCTCCGAGCCAGGGGGCCCCTTGGGAGGAGCGGTTTGCTAAGGCAATAATTGAACCAGAAATGCAAGCACTGCAGTCCCAAGGGTCTTTGGAACGCCGTGCAAACGACTGCTGGTATAAAGGAGAAAAGTTATTTGTACCTGAGGCATTGAGGGGGGAGGTGTTGCAGTCGGTCCATGGCTCAAAACCAGCAGGACATTTTGGCTATGTCAAATCTTTACACTTGCTACAACGGAATTTTTGGTGGCACCAGATGAGAAATGATTTATCCACATTTGTGCATTCCTGCCCAACCAGTAGCCTTTGCAAGCCAAGAGGGGGGAAAACCCCTGGATTGTTGGAACCCTTGCCAACCCCCCAGAGGTCATGGGAAGTTATTTCTATGGATTTCATTACCAACTTGCCCCCAAGTAAGCACATGACAGTGATTTGGGTCATTGTGGATCTTTTCTCTAAACAAGTTCATTTCATCCTGTTCCCGGGGCTGCCCACGGCTAAATTGCTGGCGAAAGCATTCCTTCAACACATTTGTGAGATTGCATACGTTGCCAACCAAAATAATATCCGACCGCGGCAAACAATTCGTTTCTAAATTGTGGACAGAATTAATGTCCTTAATGGGCATTGAACCCACTCTGAGGAACGCCTACCACCCAGAGACTGATGGTCAAACGGAACGGGTCAATCAAACCCTGGAACAATACTTATGCTGTTTTACTAATTTCCAACAAGATAATTGGGTCGATCTTCTCCTCCTGGCCGAGTTTGCTTATAATAACTCATGGCATTCCTCCACGGAGGTCCCCCCTTTCAAATCAGCCTTAGGATATGACAGCCCTCCTCTACCATTTCTTAAAACCACTCCAGGAACAGTAGGGGAGGCTGCGGTCTGGTGTCAAGAACTCAGCGCCTCCTGGCCACTTATTTGTGAGGCACTGGATACAGCGAAGGTATTGTATTTCAATGTATTTCAATAAAGCCCATGCAAGTCAATTGGCATTCCTGTCTCCCATTATTTCCAGTGGGCCTTCAAGTGTTTCCCATTGTTTCCAATGGGCAATCCTGTACTTCCTTTTAGTACATCCCATACATCTACCCTCCTACATGGCTCCTCCAAATGGCATTTTAGTTATTCCCATGAGTGCGAAAAGCCAGAGCAAATTTACAGTCTGACTAAAGGTGCAATCCTATGCTTTCATACTTGAAAGCAAGTTTGGTTGTCTCAGTGGTGCTTAATTTTGAATAAATATGCACAAGATTGGGTACTGCTTTTGTGGCGGCTATTCATTTCTGCCTCATCCCTCCACCCCAGCTCATCGTTGGAGAGTTGGGAGCTCTGAAGTTCAGGGACCCTCTTTCATCACGGGGGGGTGCCCTGTGTGTGAATCTCTGGAAGCTCTCTGGAAGCTATAATTAGGGGGAGGGGTGCTGCGACTTACTTCCACAGGGCAGGAGCTCTGGCTCACCTTGAGCCACCTCACCACAGCACTGGCTGCCACCCCCTCCTGCAGCACCAGCTCCAAAACAGTCTCCATGTCCAATTCCTTGAACAGCCCTTCTAATCACAGCCTCTGAGCAGGCGCACGAGACATGCCACCCAAAGCAGTGGGGCAGCCCCAAAAGGAAGCAAAGGGGGTGGGTACTAAAGTTTTTCAGACTCCAGGTTAGAGCACAGGATGCCAGAGGGCACAGCGAGAGAGACCAGGCAGAGAGCTAAAGAGGAAGGAGGGGGAGGAGGAATAGTGCACCTCCCCAAAGAAGGCGGATTTGGAAACTGAAGTGGCGAGCTCATGCAGATGCAACTTTTGGCAACGAGCCTGAATGGGCATCCCTGGGAATGCTCAGCCTCACTCCTCTGGGGCAAAAGGGGCATGGATTGGAGCATACATTTGCAAAGGAAGGGAAGTTGCCGTGCTTTCCCAGGCTAAAGGGGCAGGGGCAGGCTGCGGGGATTCCTTGCTGAGCAGCTCCTGGGCTTTGAGTAGCCGGGAATTGTGGGTCAGTGTCAGGCTGTGAGGAAGGTGGAGCCCGCGGGGAAAGCGATTCCCCTCTTCTCCCTCTCCCATGTCAACAAGTGGGGCACCTGCACCAGGGGTTTGCATGTCTTTTCCTCTCATGTGTGCTTTCTAACCAGGGCCCAGGGTAGGGCCTAGGGCCAAACCAGGGCCAGCTGGTGCAGCAGCTGCAGCAGCACAATAAGCAGGCTCAGCTGCCTCCTTGCCCATGCCCACAGAGAGGGCTCCGAGTGCCACCTCTGGTACCCGTGCCATAGGTTCGCCACCACTGGCCTAGGGAGAGCAGAGTTTGGGGAAGTGAGGCATCTCAGTGGGGACAGAGTTCACTGTCTGAAGCTGCCATTTCCTGCAGAGGAACTGATCCCTGTGGTCTGGAGATCAGTGGCAATTCTGAAAGATCTCTAGGTTCCCATCTGAAGGCTGGCAACCCTAACAGCTTTGTGAGTTTACAGCCATCCTAGATGGAACAGCACTCAAATTATACTATTTCAGTATTCACAGCAACTAAAGAATATGGAGGAGTTTCTTAAATATACCATCCCCCATGCCAATGTACTGTGCCTTCTTAGTTATTAAATGTTGTCCTGTTTGTTTGTAGAAGTTCTCTCTGAGATTTGCATGTGCTAATTACAGATGTGGCTAGAATTCCCTGTGTCAACATCTTGTTTAAATGCCCTGTTGGGGGGGAAATGTCTGCATGGTTCTGACAATGCTAGTCTTCCTAGATACAAAGAATGTGGAACCACCAAACATGGTACATATTTGTTTCGGGGGGGGGAAGGGAAAACTTTAAACAAGAATCTTTTAAAAAGAGCAGGTCCACATATGCAGATGATGGTTACATCATGATGGGATGGTTTGCATGTGTGGATACACCTAGAGCTTTTTAACCCCACAGGCAGACTTTTCATGATCACCCATAGGTCAAGTGCTATCAATATCACAGGTCACCCATTTATCAGAGAACATTTCTGCATATTTCTTGGATATGCAGAAATTAAATAAACACAAGGTCCCACCACCACTCTAATGAAAAGGCAAAATTGTCATGAGTGATGGAATCTTGAGCCTTGTTTTGTGAGACTGGCTTTTCAGCTCCGATGAAACAAAGGGAATGTGAACACTTTTACAAAAACCTAGCATTGCCTTTTCATTTACAGTGTCTTAGTTTGCTAACATATCATCTGAATAGGCCCAAATTCAGCTATATAGCTAGATTAATCACTGTCTTCATTGTTATTTGCAATGACTTTGGGGTTTTTTTTCTTGTTTTAAATAAACACTTTTGTTTAAAGTTAACATTCTTTGCATTGGAATCATGAACTTTCAGCCTGGTCTTTTGAGACTGCCTGACCATTTTTGTACTTTGTTGTATAAAGAACTAAACTATCATAAGTAGTTGCCAAGTTATTCTCATTTGGGGATTCCATTTTAAGAGTAATCAGATTTTGAATTATCTTAACTAATTCTGCTGTATGTGGTTCAGCTGCTGTAATAGCCTTGTGGCCAACCTTGACCTTCCCCATATGCTTTGTCTGCCAAGGATGGAAGCAAAAACACCAGCACCCCTTCACAAATCGAGAAAAATAATGATCTATAAATAATAAGCAATGTTATGTATGGTCTGTGTTAGGGGTGTGCGCTTCATCATTTTTCATATCTGTTTCAAATCTGGAGTCTGGAGAGGATAAGCTTTTCAAACTTTTTTTGCACGGGTGTACTGTTTTGAGTCCCCAAATTCCAGGACCATTTTTACAGTTCCTCTCCTCTCCCATTTCCCTTCCCTCAGAGGCAGCAGGAGCAGGAAGGTGAGGGGAGGAGAGGAAGCTGGCCCCACTAAACAAATGTTAGTTGACATCTTCTGTCCCTTTTAATTTTAAAGGGGCTAGTGACTCTACTTAACAGCTGATGGTGACTAAAAGCTGGTAATGGGGTGGACAGAGGCCAGGTCTACAGGCCATTGTACATAGTGGGATCATTATGTCCTATGGGCTATAGAGAGGTCTACCCTGAACAACCAAGCCTGGTGGGAATGTGGGACCCTTCCCACTGATCTGGCAGAACGGCAAAGCCTGACAGGAGTACAAAAGCCCAGCAGCTAGTTCAACTGATCACCCACCATTTGCTGGACACAGTTAAGTGTCCCTTCCCTCAACTATCAGCTCTTAGCTGAGTATCTGGTAATCACGTAGACAAAACTTAGGTCTATCTGCAATTGGAAATAATAGGAATAAATGTTTCCTATGGGCCTTAGCAAAGCTAGGTCTACCCATACGAAACAGGGGCCCCATTATCTCCAATAGCCTGTAGGCTTGGATTCTCTAATGTCCATAGAAAATACTGGCCCCCTTATTTCCAATGGCAGTACATCTTGCAGCCTGTCCACCTGACTATCAGCTGTTAATGGATATCAGTTGTAAGGTTCTAGTTCCTTAAAAATGTAAAGGGACAGAGATGTCAACTAAAAGCTATTTGTCAGGCCAGCTTCCTCTCTCTCCTTCCCCACTCTTGTACCTCACTGAAACGCTTCTGAAATTCCAGGAGATAAATTGTGAAGTAGATTACTTGGAGATTTTTATATGGGTATTTAAAACTTTTAAATATGGGTGGCATCTACATGGAAATGTAAGCATTTGATAATGGCCACAGCCCATTAGCAAAGTGTATGCTTAGCATGTCTGAAGCTTAGGATTCATTCTTCAACATAATTTAAATCCTGTAAAAAGATCTGATATTGAGACCCATGATCAGACATGGCAGACAGGTTGTTTTGGGGACTTAAAATCAACTCATTATTAACTCATTATCAAAAATCAACTCATTATCAAAAGACATATGTGACTGATCTAGTCCCTTGGAATAAAACTGATTCTACAGTTGATTCATATTGAAATGTTCTGTTGGAATACAGTTTTATGGATACCATGAATTTCCAAAAAGGCAAATAAGTGGGTTCGAAATTAAATGAAGCCTGAACTGTCCCTAGAAGCTAAAATGACTAAACTGAGGCTATTGTACTTTGGTCACATTAAGAGAAGACAAGAGTCACTGGTAGGGATGGGCACAAACCACAAAAATGTGGTGTGGTTTGTGGTGAACCACGAATTGAACCACAAACCCAGTTGGTTCACATACAAACCAAACCAGATTCATGAGGTTCATGCAGAAACAGCTGAGCTGTGGGTGCAGCCTGCTCCCACAGCTCAGTTGTTTTGCGATCTAAACAGCTGAGCTGCGGTAGCAGGCTTTCCTCACAGCTCAGCTGTTTCCAATCTAAACAACTGAACTGCAGGAGCAGGCTGCCCCTTGTGGCTCAGCTGCTTAGACCAGAAATAACTGAGCCATGGGGACAGCTTGCTCCCACAGCTCAGCTGCTTAAAGGGGCTTTCTTCGGCAGCTAAGCCCGGTCATTTAAACCAGACAGTTGCTCTTCATGAACCACCATGAACTGCAGCAAAATTCGTGAAAGTTCATGGTGGTTGTTCAGTTTGCAAACATTGCTTTGTAAAACATGAATTGGCCAAAATTTGTAATGAACTTCAGTTTGTCAGCTGGTTCATATCCATTCCCTGGTCAATTGAAAAGACAATAATGCTAGGAAAAATTGAATGCAGCAGCAAAAGAGGAAGACCCAGCATGAGATCCATGACTCAATAAAGGAAGCCATGGCCCCCAGTTTGCAAGATCTGAGCAAGGTTGTTAATGATAGGACAATTTGGAGAACATTAATCCATAGGGTTAAGACAGAAGCAATTTGATGGCACTTAACATACTGTAGTGGCTCAAGTGGTTAAGACACTGAACTGCAGGCTGTGGAAGGTCAGTAGTTCAGCAGTTCAAGACCCGTGAGTGCCGCATGACGGAGTGAGCTCCCGTCTCTAGCTCCAGCTCCTGCCAACCTAGCAGTCCGAAAGCAAGAAATTGCAAGTAGATAAATAGGTACCACTTCGGTGGGAAGGTAACAGCGTTCTGTGCGCCTTGGTGTTTAGTCATGCCGGCCACATGACCACGGAAACGTCTTGGGACAGCGCTGGCTCTTCGGCTTTGAAACGGAGATGAGCACCGCAACCCTAGAATCGGATTCGACTGGCTTTCGAGCAAGGGAACCTTTACCTTTACCTTTAACATACATACACCACCATTCCTAAAATGAGGATGAGTTTGAAGCAAGGAGTTTTATACTAGGTATAAATAACAATTTTTTTAATTTTGACTTTGAAAGGACAGGGAGATATTCAAACCTTTAGTTTAAGTGCATATGATCATTTGACTCAATTCCTTTAAAACATTATGAAAATAGCTCTAACATGACACAGCCACCCATCACAGAATCAGCATTTTATAATCTCAGCTCTCTGACTGAGCTAGCGTCAAAGCAGTTGAAACAAAAACATTCAATTCCCCCTCCCACCCCAAATAGTCCTCTGTTTGGAAGCTTTAAATCATTGCATAATTATAGACATTTTCTGTTATAAATGAAATACAAGTATAATGCATACATTCTCCAAAACAAATACATTTACCTTTAGAACAAGATTTCAATGTATAATGCTGAAATATCCTGAAATAATGCTATAGGATTGGAGCCACTGAGTTGCTTCTGCTTGGGGAGAAGCCTTCCTCCAGAGGAGAAAGCCCTTCTTCACCAGAGAAAAGCTAGTGGAAGGGAGCCATTGAATCCCAGTCCCATTTCCCCCTCTTTTATGAAATGGCCTAATACTCTGCCAGTAGATCTAGGTGGGCTTTGAGAGCAAGACAGAGCTGCAGCCTACCTGCACAGTGTCTTCTCTCTGTTCAGGTTCCTCCGCAAGGTGCCCCTGGTACCCCCAAGGCATCCGTCTGGTGAACACCCTCTTCCACCAGTGGGCTGTCAATGAGACCTTCTTTAGGGCTTGTGTGGGCCTCCTTCTCCAGAATCATATGTTCTTGGACTGCAAGACCCAAAAGCTGCAGGGCTGTGCCAAGCGTCCCCAAGTATGGTTCCTAAAGCTACATCTCAGTGAGGGTACACTAGCTTCAAATTTGCTTTCCAATTATCTTTACCCCGCCTTTGTGTCCCTCTTTCTGTTCCTTGGAATTTTGCTTCCATCCTGCTTCACCAACTCCTTCAAAGACACTGCTGTGTTTCCACCCAACTGTACTGGTTGCTGCATCCTGTTGTATACCCACATTGACATGTTGTTTCCAGGTGTGTTAAGCACAGCAGTCATTTCTCCTTTCCTTTGTGCGAGGTATGTTGGTTGCTAGGCAGACAAAAATAAGGTTGCACCAGTGCAGACTTGAGTAAAGACTGATAGTGTCACACAAGCACTGCTGCCTCCTTATATCAGGGGAAAGTATGTCTAGTTTATCTGAGGGGAAGGCACATTGAGGTAACTCTTTCCAAGTGAAAAACTGGAATTTCCCCAAACAAAATACTTCCACTCCCTCTTAATTTGCAGACAGTGGTTTGGATGCAGTGCAAACTTTCTACTTTTGTTAGAGTTCTTGTGCAAGTAGAAAATGCAAGAAAAAAGACTGAGGTAGCCACTTGCTTGAAGCCAGCCTTATTATATTCCAACTGGTCATTTCTGCTTGTTCAATATGTTGTATGATCAATTTCTCAGCACTGTAATAGATAGGGTGCTACATGAGATCCTGAGCAAGCAGAACTGTGCTAAATTTATTTATGTCTCCACTTGCACATCTCTGGATCTGAGCCATGATGTTGCCAATTTATGCCAGCCAAATTCAGGGCTCTGGCTCCCCTTTCTCACTTCTGCCCCAGGACAGGAGCTAAGAGATACAGAAAGCGACAGAGAACTACACAGGGAACTTCATGAAAATCACAGAAACAAGACATTTCTCTTTATTTATCAGGATGGGGAATAGAAATCTTTTGAATTAATTAAAATGCACACTCACTTCCTTGTGTTCTGTGTATGAAGCTTATAGGACATACATATGTGGGCATGTTTATGATCTTCCATGGATCAGATACTATTTAATTTTCTAGTCATGGCTATTTAAATAATTACTGGGTAATAATTACAACCCTAAAGCCTTAAAACACAATAGCCGGCTGACATGATTTGCTTATATAGGGGTTTAGCTTCACAGTATAAACATACTAAACAAACGAATGTTTATCTTTCAACCTGTAGTCCATAGCACTGAACTGATCCCACCTGGGAGACAGACTCTGAATAATGGGCCATTATATTTTGATGAGATACACAATTGCCTTGAACTTGCCAGGAGTTCAGGTGTGGGTATATCTGTACTTTGAGTGGCTACAGGAATGTCCGACTCAGCACCCTTGTGCTCATGCATCTGCCTGGCATAGCCCTTGTAGGGACCCGGCTCTATTTCACTTGAATAACTTAGCTATTCATGAACAATAAGGTTCAAATTGTACTTTTCTTTAACACAACATTAACTCTCAAAGAGCTGGAAATCAGTATTCTGTTCCTTGAGCTTAGATTCCAAATCAGTCACAGAGAACATTATATGAGCCGTAATCCCATTAAATATATCATCTTGCAAATATCTAAATCCAGTTAATTAACTTGTATTGCAAAAGAGCTTCAAGATAGAGGGCTTTTGGTGAGTAGCCATACTTTTTAGCTCTCAAATTATACTCAAGGTAAATGCCAGTGCTGCCTCCTCTTCATTTCATAACAACTGGAATAAAACAGAGTTTCCAGACGATACCCTGTAAATATTATTTTACAAGGTTTTTAAAAAAGGGTTATTTTAATGAAAAACCCTTCTATTGATATTTGATTATGAAAACTGGATCTACATCAACAAAAAATCTGTAACTTTAGTTTTGAAGAGCTTTATCACATTAATAATGTCAGAGCCCCTGGAGAAATCAGTTCCCAATAACAATCATTCAGAAGAAATAAAGTTTATTGAGAGATTGATAGGATCCAGATTCGTAATGTACTTTGTTAGGACTGAGGTCCAGTATGCAAAGCCAGCAATTATACTATAATCAAAAATACATCAGTGGCTCTTGGCCAATCACTTCTAAGCTAAAAGCCCACCAAACTAATGTTCTAAGATTCCACGGAGAAAAAGGATACTAGAGACAGAGCAGGTTTCAAGGTTACATGGCTATACCAGACTCTAGACGGATAATGGCCAGAAACGAAACCATACATTCCAACTCACACCCTCCCCACCTATCCATGGCAGCCAAGCCCTTTGGTTGACATTCTGCCACCCCGAAGGCCCTACCCTGCTGGTTTTAAGGGGTAAGCTTTGTGGAAGGCACACATGAGTTGGGGGCCATTTAACATGTTCACTGCACACCCATTCATTATGTGAGGGGTCAAAAATTTTGAGTCCAAAATGTCTTCAACCTCTTGATGGGGTTCCCCATTCAGCATCAGAGGCAGAGGGGCTGCTGGTCATTGTCTCCACTTGTTCAGACCCGGATCCTTCTTTAGCAAGCTGAAATGAAACATGGGGTGCACATGCTTAAACGATTTAGGGAAATCTAGTTCGAAAGCCACCTCATTTATAACCCTGGTGACTTCGAGTGGTGACTTTGATTGATATATTTCCACCCCAACTTCCTCCTTGGTTGCAACCCTTGCAGATGCTTGGTAAGCAAGTAAACAGAGTCTCCTGGTTGTAAGTCCCATTCCAGGGTCCGCCCCTTGTCTGCTTGGATTTTGTAATCCTCCTTGACTTTGATCAATGTCTTTTGGATGTGGCCCCAATGTTCATTAAGCCCTTGCTACCAGGCACTCAGATTTCCCTGGTCTGGAGCAGTTGAAGTTACTGTGGGGAGGGGAGCCCCTTCGTAACCATAAACCATTTTAAAGGGGGAAAGTCCAGTTGAACTGTGTACAGAATTATTTTAACTGTACTCCATATAAGGTAACAGCTTTGTCCAATCATCCTGCTGTTCAACCACTTGGTTCACCCTTTCGGTTTGGCCATCAGTCTCAGGGTGGTAGGTGCCGCTAAGCCCCCATTCAATGCCCAATACCTGCAAATGTTCTCTCCAAAACTTGGCTACAAATTGGGCCCTCTGGTCAGATATTATCTTGTGGGCACTGAATGTAACTGGACCACGTGATGCATGAACAGCTTGGCAAGTGCTTACATGGGATGAAGTGAGCCTATTTGGAAAACGTGTCGACTACCACCCAGATCACAGTTTTCCCCTTGTTAGAGGGCAGATCTGTGATAAAGCCCATGGAGATGATCTCCCAGGACTGGGTTTCCAAGGGTCTTAGGGTCCCTGGGGTTTTCCCCAGCTACCTTTTCCCCATCAAGCAAGTCTGGCAAGCCCCCACATACTGCAAAATATCAGCCCTCATATGGGGCCACCAAAACTGTCTTTGAATTAAATGCAAGATTTTCAGGTAACTGTAATGACCAGCCAGTTTCAATTCATGCCCAAACCCCACATGGTTGAGGAACAAACAGCCACCCCTCCCTATACCAGCACCCATTTTCTTTTTCCTGAAGTGAGGGTTCCTTGCTAATTTCATCCCGGTCTGCATCTGAGAGAGCGGTTTTAAACTTGCAGACCCAAGGTTCGCCATCAGCTTGCAGGGCTTCTTGGTTATAGCTGCACATAACCCCCCCCCCCAGATGGGAGGGCGTGAACATGGCGTCCACTATCTCCTCCTTCTGGCTAGTGTGTTGAGGTAGGTGGGACAGGGCGTCAGCCAAGAATGAAAACAGAGCAAAATAAACTTCATTATCAACAGAACCACAATTATATCATAGTAATATCATAATAATGGTTAATTCTTTTTGGCCTTTTCTTCCTCATCTAACAGTTTCCAGTGCATAGTGCTGTTTTTATATATATTGCAAAACATTCTATCTTTGTGAGATATATATATATATATATAGTTTTGTGATATATGTGTGTATAGTTCTTCTATCTTTGTGACTTCTGGCAAATACAAATTAAACTACTTACTGCTAGGAGTTCTGTTTCTGATTAAAGTACTCCATTCAGTATGCTTCTTTCTGCTTATGTTTGAGATTAGGTTTGTATATTTTTTAGTACTTTTATTATGTCTATCATAATTTTATTCTTTTTTACTATTCTTTTTAATTTTAACACTATAATACATAGAACAGTTTACAAAACTTTAAAATACAAAACAACAATCCTTATTTTATTGGGTTTTTTTGTGAGTCTCCTTGAACTATTTGGAGAGGCAGGATACAAATTTTCAAATGAATAAATACTTTCTCTAAATTAAGTTGCTATAACCATATTAGTGTTCAATTTGTTATGATAAGAATAAAATCTCTGGCCTGGGAAATTCCTGGAAATTTGGTGGTGGTGCCTGAGTGGAGTTTGGATAGGGGGAGGAAGTTCAATGGGGATGTGATACCTTAGACTCCACCCTCTAAAGCTGCCATTTCTCTTAGGGGAACCCATCTCTGTACTCTGAAAATCATATTCACTAATAATAAATATTGTTTCATTATCAAAACCACATCATCTACTAGTAGTTCATTCAGCATGGAGTACAGAGTAACCAATAACCTTAGAGCCAGTCTACCACTTCAGGGGGGGAAATGCATGGTCCAAACATCATTGGATTTTTATTGGAGGAGCAGTGTTCAAATATTTGAACTGCAAATCAATACGCTGCTTAGGGTCCCCATTTTTCAAGGTTATACGTAAGTGCATTGTGGATTTGGCAAGAATATTTGGATTCAGGAAAGAGAAATGCTTGTTTGATGGTAGGTGGTTTAAATTAGGGTAAATAGGGTTGTCAATAAATTAGAGTAAATAGGGTTATGGGGCCAGGAAATCTCCTGTAATTACAACTGATTTCTAGACAAAAGAGATCAATTTCCCTGGACAAAGTGGCTGCTTTTGGAAAGGGGGTAAACTCTGTGGCATTATAACCTGCTGAGGTCCCTCCCCTTCCCAAACCCCTTCCTCCCTAGACTCCACCCCCAAATTTCCAGGAATATACAACATGAAGTTGGCAACCCTAGATAGTGGGGGCCACAGTAAGCCATATGTCACTTCCATAGGGTCTGGGGAGTAAACATGCCTCAGCAGAATCAAAATATTAACTTTTTGCATATTGCTTCATACTAAAATTTATATTTTGATTTCAGTACAAAGTTTGTCAGACCTATTACAGAAAGCATTCAGCTACTCAATATAGTCACACATAGCAGGTTCAAGATACATTAGATCAAGTCCATAAACAACCTGTAGATACAGCAGACAGGGAGAAAAAAGTCAGTTGAAGGATGCATTGCGGATTCAATCAACCTTACCTAGGTTCAGTTAGAGCGCTGTTAAGAAAACAGTGAAAATAATTCTACAAAATAATCTAGAAGAAGCCAAGCAAGTGTTAACCAGTTTAAGTCAGCAAGATTTGTTTCCTACCTAAGGGTTAAACTCCACATACTTCTTTGTGTTATGTTTTATCATGTTGTCTCAAAGATCCAGGCTGCATGGGCTGCAGTGGTATCCTAATGACAGTATAATTAGGAGTATCATTGTGGTAATGACATTTTTCATCCAGAGAAATGTCTGCAAGAGAAAGCCTCTCTTATTTGGCGAGTTCCACCTGCCTATCAACCGTACCCTCAGTTTCATTCCCTCAGCTAGAATCATAAAGGTAATGCCGGGTGTTTGACAAGGCCTCTGACTTTGCGCTCATCTAATTAAAGAGAAACACATCCAAAATTCTAGTGAATTATTTTACTTTTAAAAAACGCTGCCCATTCATTTTGCTTAAAGATTTACCTGGCTCAGTGAGCTTGATTAATGAAAGGAACAATGAGTCTCTTGTTAGCACAGTCTACAATCACTTGGTTCAGGGTCAGCGGGCTCAGAGAGAGGCAAGGATGGTTAAATTTAGTCTCCCCCACACACTTAAAAATCCTAAGGACTGATAAGTTTCTGATTTTTATCTGCCAGTCTAAGACCAGAAGGAAACGACAAAACCTGTCTCAATTTCCAGACTTTATTTAGCAGTTGTTGAGTTGTTTAAGTTAAATAGCACATGGAAAACCACACGGGATGTCACACAAAGGAGCGTGGCAGTTGCCTAATGCAAACATTTGGCCTTCTGTAGCTTAAAGGCATATTTATGTTTGGGTTTTTTTTTTGGGGGGGGGACATTGCATTTCATTGCTATTGGGAAAACAAGAAGCTTTGTGGCAAATGCATTTCTACACCAAATGGGGACCAAATGTAACTGCCAACTTTTGAAAATTCAAATGAGGGACATACAGCCTTTGATCATGTAGGCCCAATATTTTAGTGTCACTTATTTAAACCATGATGAGGTAAAGCAAGGAAAAACAGAGAATGAAATAAAATTCATGAAATATGCCCATATTCTAATGAAATGACAGGACAATGAATAAAATGCATATTTGCCATTACTCAAATGCTGTTCTTTGTTTCTTGTCACTGAATTTTATGACTGACAATAACTTTATGCTATTGTACTACAAAAACTTTACTTGAAATACCTTAGATCTGAGCTATCTAGCTGTGACTCCTACATTGTGGAAAGGCCTGCCTCAGGAGGTCAGGAAGATCCCACACTTCTATCATTCTGCAGATTATGTAAAACAGAATTTTTCAGGAGAGCATTTTATAAAGGGAATAGGGCTGTAGTATAACAGAAGGATTCAGGAGGATGCTGCTTTATAAAATAGGCTATAAAATAGGTCTGTGGCCTATTCCAAGATTTATGGTATGCTTGATCCTGCTCTTATTGCACTGGCTTCTACTTTTGTAACTCTATTTTCTGCACAGTTTATGACATATCATGTCTGATACCTTTTCTTTTTACTTTGCTTTTTTAACTTTTCTGATTCTAGTCCTGTTGCATTTTTAATTGGGTGTCTTACACTGTTTGGTCACATTGTTTTATATCATGTGATCCACCTTGAGTCTCAGTGAGAAAGGCGGGCTATAAATAAAATTCTTTAAAATTAAAAATGCATCTAATTAACTTTCCAGTGACCTGTGGTTTTGCAAGGGGGGTTGGCTTTGATCTGGCAGCTCCAGTTTTTACAAGGTGTACTTTGCTCTTGTGAAAAACTTTGCTTTGATCAAACCAGTGCAGTTCCTGACTTTATCTGCCAATAACAATCAAGAAATTTCAGTCAGGGTGAAATGGACCAGAACAAAGGTAAAGTAGGTAGATTAGATTTCAAAACAAGAGAGATGGAGATAAGCCTTAAAAGTTGGTCTTCTGCTCAAAAAGGGAGAGTTAGCAGGTTGTGGCAATACAGCAATTAGCTTCAGTTGGCCCAACATTTGGTTCCCTATATATGAGTTGGGTTTAGAAATTTGCACACAATCCCTTACTGCAATGCCATAACAATTCTAGGACACTGAGCAATGGGTGTGCATCCCATCCATCAGCCATCAGCAGGGCTACTGGTAGAAGGCTAGAGCAAAAAATTTCTGGGGTCCAAGACAGCTGGTGGGCCTCTGTAGCCAGCCTCATTCTGCATTTTGATTTTTTTTTAACTTCTAACACAGTGCAGTACTGCAACCACTAGGATTACAGGGAAGTCTGAGCACAGTAAACAGTGGTAGCTCTGACTCTGCTGGTTCGGCCTTTCTGCAATGTTTACTACAAAGCTGAGGGAAACCCTTGCTTATTAGACCCTACTAAACCCATCAACCAAGTCAGCATCGGAGCTAGGCAAGACCAGCCAGCACAGCTCATGGCTGCTACAATCATTGCTGGGATACAGACTCTTAGCAAGGTCTCCAGCAGTCTATGGTTCTCCTCTTCCTTCCTTCCACCCAGCTCCATACTTCTGTCTGCACAGCCAGGACTTGCAAAGGGGCAGCCCTGTCAGTGTGTTGTAGTAACAGCATCCTGAATATTTTCTTAAATTTCTCTCCCTCTTTTCTTCCCTTTTCCTTCATTTTTTTCTTGCCTTTTCATGATTTGCCTTTACTCCTCTGTCCACACTTTAAATTTTTCAGTCTTGGTCTCAACTTCTCAACCATCCTGGTTGAGAACATAGAATGTAAGCACCTTGCACCTTGTGGACACTGACTGGGTGGAAAAGTGGCATAAAATGTTTGCAGATCAAGTGACATACAAATGATTGCAGATCATATTTTTCTATCTAGCCTTTAGACAAACAGAATGCCAATTCATATGGTGATGTGCAGTCAACAACATTAAAAGAACTTCTCTTATGGCATCAGGATGTGCACGTAACCAACAAAGTCTATGTGCATTCAGGGAGGTTTAACGGGAGGGGCACACTGATACCTGTGATTCCCCATGTATATTCTGAGGATGTATAGAAATCTGTAATTGATGGAATTAGCCGTCACTTCAGAATTCTATAGAACGTAGATAGAGTTATCTCCATGAAAGCTAGGTCCAGTTGGGATTAAAAGATGAGAAAAACAGAAGCAATCCCCCCCCGAGATTTATATTTTATATTGTCTAAATGGGTATCTGTGGGGAGACTCTGGGAAAACAGTTTCATAGCACTGTTGCTGCAACACTTCATGGTGGTTAAAGGAGAAGTCAGCAACATCAGCTTAATTCACTATCTCAGTTGCTAAAGGTTCCACCATGAAAAGATCTAGCTCTTCTCTAAGCAGGATAAATATACGCACAAAAATGTCTTTCAGTAAATGACATATTTGCTATTCAAATACTCTCCTAATCATGCATTCAAAAATAACAGATTTGGGTAGTTTTAATTTTCAAAGATGATGTCACTTGAGGGGAGTCAGTGGGTAAACTATAACCCTTTCCAGAAACCTGCAATTACCTCTCAGAATAAAGACATCAGTGTCATGATTCAAGAAATAATGGCTAATGATATGTCTACCAGAAGGAAATGGTGTTATTAATTACCTCACTGTGAACACACCATTTATTGACAGCTTTGAAGGCCATTCGTCCAATTAAGTACACCAAGTAAAGCTTCAATTAGCCCATCTGTGTAGCCTTGCAAAGCAAAAACATGAGAGCATTGTCTCCCAACAGGTGCAAGAGTACATTTGAGGTAGCACTATTGATTCTGAGGGTGTGAGTGTAACTATCAACAGAAATCCAAATTTGGACTGATAGCTTTACAGTGCTTGTAACTTAATGTGGGAAAATGTGGGAGATGAATTCACTTCTAAGCAACTTTGGGGAAGGAATCTGTTATCTCCTAATTGTTCCTAAACATCTGCACCTTACTAATATGTGTTCACATATTTAAAAGTACAAAGTTCATTCTAATCCTTGGTGGCCATAGAAGCGAAAGAATACTAGTTATTAAGCCAAAGCATTGGGTTGCCAACCTTCAAGTCTGGCCTGGAGTTCTCCCAGAATTACAACTGATCTCCAGACTATAGAGATCAGTTCCCCTGGAGAGAATGGCAGCTTTGGAGAATGGAGATGGCAATATCACATCTCTGCTGAGCTCCCTTTCCATCCCAAACTTTGCACTCTCCAGGCTCCATCCCCAAAACTCCAGGAACTTCCCAACCTACAGTTGGTAACTCTACAGAATAAGTCTTATTTAGAATCTTTCTTGGCCAATTTTTCTGCTAGCACTGCTGAGACCTGATGGGTAACAGCATAAAAACAATAATATGACATTTCAAAACAAGGTTAACTTAAAAGTAATATATATTGTGCTGAGTGTGTGTGTTGTGGGGGATCTTAGCCACAAAAAATTATTTAACCCCAAGAATAAAACTCCTCCAAAGCCCTTTTCAATAGCTATATTTTGTAGGGCCAGCAAGCTGAGAATTTCCATAACCTCTTTCCAGAGGCTGTTCCAAAGGAGTAGGGCAGCAGTTGAGAAGATCTGGGCCCTGACAGTTGCTGATCAGACCCTGTGAACAGAGAAGACAGTAAGGAAATCATGCTAGGGAGTGTGGAACCATCACATGAGAACATGAGTGGAGAAATGTCCTTTGAAGCAGCAGTGCCTTGGATTGTATCCAGAAATAGGCAGTCACTGTAAGGGGCTCAAAATAGGTGAAGTATGTTCCCACCAGCTAGCCCCAGCCAATAAAAATTCTGCCACATTTTGCACTGGCTGCAGTTTCCAACACTACAATCCTGAACAGACTTATACCCTCCTTAGCCTTTTGATTTAGAACAGTGCAACTCTGCTTAGGTTTCTCATATTCAAGGGCATACCCATGTACAGCATGTTACAATAATTTACCCTTGTGGTTACTGTAGCATTAATCAATGTAGTCAGATCAGGTTTCTGCACAAAAGGAACGTTTCAAAGCTACAGGCGGCTGAGGAAGAAAATGCATTTTGCTGCGTTATTCACCTGCTTCTCCAGTAGGGGGCTAAGATCTGACAGAACTGGAAAGCTCTTAATGGAGGCTTTCAGTGAACAGATGAAAGCAAGATCTCTTGTAATGCAGCATTCCTTACCAAACAGCGTTACCTTTGTCTTGTCTGGGTTCTGAGTTCTGTTTCAGCTTGTTCTTCCTCAGCCCTATGACCACAGCAATCAGGCACTGGACAGGAGCAGAGAAGGCAGCAAGTGAAGGATTATTTAATGTAATATATAGTTGGGTGTCATCAGAGTACTGCACCTGATTTCAGAGCTACAGACAATCTCATTGAGGGCTTCGCATAAATATACAACAGCATGACTGACAGCACTTAACATGATGGACTCCTCTTCCCTTGCCAGCTCCCACAATTGTGATCCTGCATTTCCTATCTGCGCCTTTTGCATTTGGCTTGGTAGAAATACTATCCTGCCAAATCCTACATCCCCACATTTCAAAGTGTAGCACAGTCCATTTACCCACGGTAGCTGATTGATCTAACAATAAGGATGCATTCCTGTTATCCATTTGTAAATGGAGTTCATTGACACATGCAACCACAGCTGCCTCTGTCCCAAAGCTAGCCCTGATGGTAGATGAAAAAAGGGTAAAAAAGAATTGAAATGTGCCAAGCAGATAGCCCTAGAGTTGCTCTGCTGTATGCTATTCAACAATCTTCCTTCCAAAAGGCAAACCAGAGACAGGTCTATAATTGACCAGCAGTTGCTTGTTTAGACTTCTCCAAAAGAAACACAAAGACTGCCTCTTTAAGGGGCTTGGGAGCCAGGACCCTTTTGACATCACTCAGAGAGATCATTGTGAAATCAAAGCAACTGAACCAGGTAGTGCTAAAGACATGATTACAGGAGAACATAAGAAGTGTTCTTCTGGATTAGATCAGTGGTCCATCTAGTCCATCATCCTATCTCTCACAGTGGCCAACCAGTTACCTTGGAGAAGCAACAACAGGGCACAGAGACCAAGGCAGGCCTTCCCCTGATGTTGCCTGATATAGTACTTATGTTTAGAGGTTTACTGAATGTGGAGGTTCCCATTACTCATTATGGCTAACAGCCACTGATGGACCTAGCCTCCTTGAATCTGAGTCTAATCCTCTTTTAAAGCAACCTATGCTCATGGCCATCACTATATCCTCTGGTGGTGAATTCCACAATTTAATCACCCACAGATTTTAAAAAAGCCTTTATGTTTGTCTGTCCTCAATCTATTGCCTATCTACTTCATTGGGTACTCCCGAGTTCTAGTATTTTGGGATGGGGGGAATTCTTTCTATCCACTCTCACTACCCCTGCATAATTTTATAAACTTCTATCATGTACCCCTCCATTATTTGCCTTTTTTCTAAACTGAAAATGCAATCCTCCCCCCCATTATCTTGGTAGCCTTTTTCTATACATTTTCCCGCTCTGAAGTATCATTTTTGAGATACGGTGACCAAAATGACACACAGTCTTCCAAGTGAGGTTGTGCCATAGTTCTATACAAAGGCATTACAGTATTGGCTGTTTTATTTTCTGTCATTTCTAGAGTAAACCTCAGCATGGAGTTTGCCTTTAAAAAAACAACAACTCCTGGGACATACTGTAGCAGAGAAATAAACTTTCTTTAACACTATCACTGCTGCCTCATAGACTTCACAGTGAAGCTGTATAGCATGTTCTATCAGAGTCAGCCTGAGATTTCTGCCACCTATACTGTAGAGTCTTCTGACTACAGTTGCCAACTCCAGATTTGGAAATTCCTGGAGATTAGGGGGTGGAGTCTGTAGAGGGAGGGATTTGAAGAAGGGAGGGATCTCAGCCTTATAGTCAACAATCTAAAGCAGACATTTTCTCCTGGTGAACTGATCTCTATAGTCTATAGAACAGTTGTAATTCTGGGAGATCTCCAGGCCCAACTTGGAGGTTGGCAAGCCTACTTCTGACCCTCTTTAGCTTACCTAGCTCTGAAGTAAACCATGGACCTGGGATTCTATTTGAGGGTGAAAGAAGACACTGGGGAACAGCTCTGTCAGTCACTTGTTGGAGGGTGGCATTTCAAGCACCTCAACAAGAGTCACCTCTTAGTTTCTCTAAGTCCCCCATAGTGCATCCTGGAATCTCATTGGACTCATCTGCCTCTGGGGGTCAACAATACTAATTGGTCTGCAACCCCAGCAGAATCAGATCCATCCTTAACTGAGCCTCCAATCAGCTGAATATCTGACAGGCTGAACTTCCATATAACCCTTTAAACAGATGGATCAGCATGCGCCATCCAACTGGAAGGCTGACCTAGCAACTTTCAGGAATATACTATAATATGACAACTACTCTCCTGTAGTCTAAATGGAACTTGAAAATTATGAATGTACTTTCTTCATGCTTCACTAAGAATGCATTTAAAAGGTCAATACTGCACATGATACCTCATGTCAGAAAGAAAGAAAGAAAGAAAGAAAGAAAGAAAGAAAGAAAGAAAGAAAGAAAGAAAGAAAGAAAGAAAGAAAGAAAGAAAGAAAGAAAGAAAGAAAGAAAGAAAGAAAGAAAGAAAGAAAGAAAGAAAGAAAGAAAGAAAGAAAGAAAGAAAGAAAGACCTGGCAACATTTCTCTGTGTGATGCTATTGCATGGATATCACCCTGGGGCATTTCTTCCTAGTGTGTTGGAATCTGTTAGGTCCAAGGATTGAGTGGGGGCAAATGGTATATTTCATTATATCTTACAATGTCTTCACATTTTTCAGAGGTCATTTAGATATCATCTGGTCTCCAGATTGCCAAGATCATGACTCCTCGTTTCAGGCCATATGTTGTTCCTTTTGTATAACATCTAGAGGGCATAGAGGTACAACGATCCTTTATATGGCTGCTTTCCTGCAAGTTTTCAATAGTCATTGAATAGAGCAGGATATATTGAGGTCTCTGGTTGCTGATAGGATCAGACCAAAAATCCAGGCAATGATCAACACCAGAGAGCAGCATTAAGGAAGCCTGAATAATTGTTCGAACATGAAGAATCATTGCATAGTTTCATTTTGTTCAGTGGACTGCATCCATCAATACATGGAAGTTTTGTTATAAATAGAGAAACATACCAGACAAACAGCTGAAAGAGAAAAAAAATAATAATGTTATATGTGTTCCACAGTATTTTTCCAGGTTGCTGATGATGACATGCTGGCAGTACAGCATTTTGTAAATATGTGGTATTGTTATACAGCAGTACTATGCAATAAGCTAATTTTCATGTATGCAACCAAATTATGTGATTTCACCTAAAGAACTACAGAGCATCCCCAGTGTTTTGCCCAGTCCTTGATCTGACTTTCCACCAACTCCAAGAAAGAAATCTTTCCATTATGCCACCAACGTAAATCAGACCTGTGTTTTTCTTCTCTATCATCCCTTCAGGCTCAACAATTAAGCTGCATTATTTATTCTGAATTATTTTAAGGCCTCTGCAACTACAAGTTTAAATATACAGTAAGTTGATACTGACAGGAAAATGGACTTTGAAACATGTTTACCATTTCCCGTAGTCTGAGTACTATCTATGAGCCAGTACATGGACACTGAAAGATACAGCTTTAGACTATGGAATTCAATGTATTGTTATTGCACCATTGTCATTCTACAGTCTTCTCTTCATGGCATATTAGTCAAGCATTTCAAGTGTAGGAGTCTGTGGCAATGACCAGTGAACCAAGAAAGAACTTGGGCAACAGCTACTCACTTGTACACATGGACTGATGGTGAGAAATGGTTAGGTCTATGAACAAATATAGAACCCACGAAGCTGTTATATGCATGTACCACTAAAGAACCTGAGAGTGCCAAAGAGAAGCAGGAGAAGATACTAACATGGAACGAAAGAAAGAAGGATTGTCCAGGGGCACAAGGCATAGGGAGGAGGTGAATAGTACAAGTCAGAGGCTTGAGAAGATACGAGCCCCCATGACTTCTACCAACACCATGGCCAAGGGAGGGATTGCCACCAGCACAAGCAGAGGGAACTGAATTCAGTGGAAAGGACTGAACCAATGACAGCCCCCAGCCAAATTCAGTACCTGGTGACAATTATAAACTGCTTGCTCTGCAGATCTGTTGCTCCCTGTCAGGGCTGAGTATTGTGGGTATAATCCACAAACAAAACAAACTGATTTAGAATGTAGGGGCTAAACTAGCCTACAACTAACCGCCTCCCACCCCGTCCCAGTTCCCAGCCTACGTAAGGCAACACTGAGGCTGTAAAACTGCCTCAGTCACTTTTGCTTTCAAGGCTTTTAATTTTGTTTATCTAGCGAACAGCTCACTATTAACACATCCTGAACCTTGAAATTCCTGCTGTAGATCAAAACCTCAGTGGGGCAGAGAAAGAGCAACAATGTTTGTAAACAAGCAGAGCAGCATCAAAAGACAACAAAAGGTTTGGTGCATGCCACTGGGAGCACACTTTTTAAATTCACCTGCAACTTGAACCTTGATCACACTTAGAAACTCAATATTTATTGCCACATGAAATGTGAGAAACCCTCCACTCCAGCAGAAGTGACATTACTGCCAAATGGCAGGTGATCACAAGGGCTACATTTCGACACAGTGCTGCAAACCAAAAGATTCTCACCCTTGTAATATCCATGTCTGTAGAATGTTTTGTGGCAGCTAGTTTTACACAAGTAAATGAAAGGTTCTGCAAACAGGATGAGACCTCATCAAGTCCCTCCCACCACAATAGCACAGGGGTTAGCTAAGTGGTAAGGTTAAGACGCTCAGCTGCAGACCAGAAGGTCTGTAGTTCGGCAGTTCGAGACTCTAGTGCCGTGTGATAGAGTGAGCTCCCGACTCTGGCCTCAGCTCCTGCCAACCTAGCAGTTTGAAAGCAAGAAACTGCAAGTAGATAAATAGGTACAGCTTTGGTGGGAAGGTAACAGCGTCCTGTGTGCCTCTGCATTTAGTCATGCCGGCCACATGACCACAGAAACGTCTTTGGACAGCGCTGGCTCTTCAGCTTGGAAATAGAGATGAACACCACCCCCTAGAGTCGGATTTGACTGGCTTTTGAACAAGGGAAAGCTTTAGCTTAACTAACCCATGCCTTTAGCTTAACTAACCTTTAGCTTAACTAACCCAAGGGAAACCTTTAGCTTAACTAACCCATGCAATAGGTGGGATCCTGCACAGCAGTTCCACAACAGGGGACTCCCAGGATCAAGACTGGGGGGGGCATATTAAGCTGCTGCAGGAGGAGGAAGCCATGAAAGTCACATGGAGTATATGTCTCACTCCTTATTGGTTGTCTCCCTTTCCAGGATGCTTCTAGGATGAGTGCTGCTTCAATTCCATTCCAGAATGAGCTTGCCCTGGTCTCCTTTCTTGGGGGAGAGGCTCCATGAAAGCCTGCTCCTCACTCCGGTTTCCTTCCCTGGGTCTTACCTTGGAGTTCAGCAGTATAACTTGATGAAGCTGTCAGTGGCACCCAAGCCTGCCCCTGAGCACATGGTGCAATCCCCTTACATGTGAGTAGCCCCATTGGGTACATCTACTCTGGTGTAAAATGAAAAGTGCGGATGGGATCCATGGCATTCAATGTAGCCAGAATTTTGATCTCTCCTCCTCCCTTCCTTCCCCCACTGAGGCTTATCGTTAGTATATGTATCTTTTTCAGTCTCCCTCTGCATTGTTCTGGTAAAGATATCTAAAGTCTTAAGGAACTGGAGTTGTAGAATTCTCCCCCCCCCCAAGAACACCTTGAGGATTGACTCTGAGTCAGCTTCCTGTATAAGCCAAGCTGCAGGAGCTGGTGTCGGGCCACCCAATGGGACTGTTTGTTTCAGTGCAGGTGCCCTCCAGCACTGAAATGGTGCAGTGCTGGCATGCAATTTTTTTCTCTTAAAGTTTGCTGCCCAAACCTGCCCTTTCTGGGTGGGTTTTGGGCAGCAACCCATGAAGTGGAAAGAAAAAATTTAGATTCCAAGCAAGAGGCTATCTTGAGAATTCATTCCACAATGGGGGAGGAAAGGCATGGGAAAAACTACAGCATGGGGATGTTAACGAAGCTGTCTGGACACAAGAACACCCCCCCAGTAACATCAGGGACTGAAAATGGAACATTAAGGAAATCTGGAAAATGTGTGTTAAATTTCACATAAACTGCTTTGGCATGCCACCTACTTTACTGGATTCCTGTTCTGCACTGGTAGTATCTGTAACTAAGGAGAAGATGATGGTTATATCCCATGCAAGAGTCTCTCATCTCCCAGGAAACATGACATGAGAAATAACCACCACATCATCCCTCTGACCCTTATAATTCCTAGGCAACATGAGAATCAAATGACATGACCATGTCAACCCTGCCAGAGCAGGTTTTTAATGAGATGAAAAAAAGTGGGAGAAAAAAGAAAGTGGAGTGGTTTCATTTCAGATGAGGCGGGCTAACCTGTTGCAAACTTTCTTTCCATCTTCCAGCCTTGCACAGGTTGCAGCAGTCTGTGGAAGACAAATTGTGTAAAGACAAACCCTTAGAGAGGCAGCTCTTGGATGCTCAAGATATTGAGTGGGAAATGTTCCAAGTGCCTGCCTCTGCGGTGCCTCTCTCTCCCAGACCTGGTTCCATAAAGGGTAATACCCTCTCAGCAACCCTAGATAGAAAAGCATCCTGGCTTTTCCTTGTCTAGCCTGCCTGGCCCAGAGACAGCTTCGTCGGTCCTCCAACAGTGAAAGTGCTAAACTCAAGAAAGCCTATGGTCAGCTAGCTACCCTCAGACAGGCGTAAACATAAAACATTTTCTTAGGGCCAAAAGAGGTGTGACAAAGACCAGGCACCTCAGTTGATCTATAAAATGCAAAGTGCAGCCTCATCAGCTTCAAACTGCAACAGGGCCATGTGGTGAAGAAGGTTTAATCCTTGATTTGGGTTCATTCATCAAAGTCAGGCCACACATTTTATAATTAGCATTTTAAAGGTGGTGGTGGTGACTTTTTACAAACACACCTTTTTTTTCTTTTAAATTCTAACAGCAGAGGGAGGGAACTGATTTCAGATTCAGTGGTTAAACTCCCTCTCTTCTCTGCATAGACCTGATTTGTAAGCTGCCTTGAGCAAGTCTCTGGAAAGGCAGCATACAAATTCTCTAAATTAATTACTAAATTAATAGCATGAGCTACTATCCACTTCCAACAAAGCAATACTCAACAGCTACTTGATTTATTTTTTTAAAAAGCAGCAAAGAATCTCTTGCCTTTATTGTGACATGAGCTTTCATGGGAGGGAACTTATTAGATGCAGGAACCGTGTATTTGAATTCTCCACCTGAAAAACACTCTGCATATTCAAAGCCTAGAATAGCCTTCTTCCTAACTTTCTGTGTGAAAGGCATTTTTCATGTGGAACACTGAAGCTGCCTTATACTGAATCAGACCATTGGTCCATCACGGTCAGTGTTATCTACCCAGACTGGCAGTGGCTCTCCAGGGCCTAAGGCAGAGGTCTTTCACATCACCTATCACCTGGTCCCTTTTAAATGGAACCTGGGACCTTCTGCATGCCAAGCAGATGCCTTATCGCAGAGCTGCAGCCCCTCCCCATTAAAAGATCCAGTCATTTGAAATGGTGCAGGTGCAGGACAGCTGTAACACGCGATAGTTCTGATCCTGTAATGCAGCTCTCAGCACCATAATACAAAGCAGAGAGAGTCACACAAATCAGCCTATAGAGTCCATCAGGGAATTATTTACATGTTGATCTCAAAAGTGAAATTAAAAAGAACCCCAGTTAACCGGGATGCTTAATCATTTCAGCCAACCAGGCTCACTGCTGCCCTGTTGAAACAGCCACATGAACACAGAATTCTCTTATCTTGCCCACGATCCTTTTAAAAGTCCTCCACACCAGACAAATGAGATTGTATTGCATACATCGATCCCTCAGTACCAGAGTGAGAGGTGCCATACATCCTTTGCCAAGAGCCATACAACACATCATATTGTCGCTTATTGCTGCTCAGGCACCACAGAGTGTAATCAGAGACAAGAAGATGGTTATCACCAATGCAGCCAGCAACAAAATTTCTGAGCCAAGACTCCAATGAAAAATATACTTGCACGTGGGGCTTACGACATTTATGTTGGGGATCCTGGCTAGACTTTTGTGGAGGAGAACTGGATAGTCTCCCTGACATGTTCTTAGAATTTCTTCTAAATATGATTACGAAGCAGGCTTTCATCGTATTGCATGCTGAGCTGCTAATGAAACTACAGGGATGGTTGCATTTTAATCATTCTCTGTGTTCCACCAACCTACATAAGCTGTGTAATGAATCACTTGTGTGAAAAAGTTTGCATTTTACCTGTTTGAAACAGAAAAGCAAAAAAACCAACTGGTTTAAAATGAAAAACTGGAGTGTATCAGTGGGAAAAGTGAGCCATGCACTTCTGCAGCAGTCCAAGCTTATGATTCCCAATTTCCCTAAAGAAGGTAGCAGCAAGAAACTGGTATGGAGTCAATGCAACTGAGCAGTTTATCATGTGGCACCATTTTCTACCACCTCATTGCTGGTTGCCTATATTACTACACATGTAGAATAATCTTTTCTGCCACAGATTCTTATGCATGGTGAGTGTTGTGGGATCTAGCAACTGTTAAACTTCCCAAATAGCCCCCATGTTTAAATAGATGGCTATATAAGCAATCTATGATGTGATGTTGAGTGAGATCTCCACCAGACGGAGAACTTCATAGCCATAGTCTTCTTCCTTCCCTGCTTTTTCTCTTTTGCTTTCACAAAGCCATGTGTTCTTGATGTTCACTGAAAGATTTAAGCAGGCATTTCTAGTGAAGTATTTTTAAAAACATTTATGTACTGATGCTTTTGAGATTTTGCTAAGAAAACATATCCTAATGCACCAGAAGTTACATTTGTCATGTGTTGTGCAAAGAGAAGTGCTGAGTGTGTATAAGTGTGTGCATGTACTAGGGAGATTTCACTTTTTCATTTTGCAAAGATGCACAAGTGTACAAGAAATGCACAAGAAGTGTACAAGAAATGCACAACAAAAAATTGCAAAGCAATTTGCATGACTAAACAATGTATGTAAAGAATGTGCATGGATAATATACCACTTGGGCTTGTTTTCGCAACCCATTCAATAATCCACATCTGTAAGGACAACAAAGTAGTGGCAAAGTGCTATAGAAGTTCTCTGAGAGGCAAGAAGAACTTACGCCATCACTCTACAGCAACAGTATTGGTGGCACAAGAGCAACCACAGAATATTGCAAAACTAACCTGCAGTCATCTGTATCATAGTGCATGTAATTGGGAGCAAGCTTCTCCAGGTGGTATACTGTGATTCTGTTTTGAGTTATTTATATCCCCAGGTGATAAACAGATCATGTATACATGTTCAACAATGTATAAAGCACGAAATGGGATTCTAACTTGAAAAGCAAGAGGACTATTGTGATGAGGAATCCAGAGCCTATTCCCTGCCTACTGCTCATCTTTCCACAGTTTTGCCCCTCACAAGCTCTTGTTCCAGCTGGACTTCTGGTATCAGAGTAATGTCAAGGAGCAAACTGTAGGGATAAAACCTATGGGAAGGGAAATGGTACAGTCCTGCTCACCTGTGGCCTCCTTTTGCTCTCAAAACCCTACTTGATATTTGATGGAGAGAGACTAGGCATCGTTTGAAGGCTGGGCCTGCCAATGCCATGTGTAGTTCAGGCCTCAGATGACAACATTTGATAACTTGCATTGGGCACACTACTACTTGTGCTAATCCTAAAAACACAAGCTTGCATTCATAGTTTTTGGGAGCCAAGTAGTTGTTTAAAAATACTGCCAGTTTCTGCATCCAAAGATAAGTTTAAACCACTAGAGACTACCAACAGAAATGATAGGCCATGCAACTGAAAGAATAAAGGTATATGCAGGTTCGTTGGTGCTGAATCAACTCCAGCATGACTTCAAAGTTATAACGGCAAATTCGATCCCAAGCTTAATTTGGGTTTTGTGCTTAGTCTTTAAACATACCTCTGTTCCTTATTTAAAAGTACTTTATGCTAATATACCTCATAATTATTTTGTGCCAAAGTTCACAAGCAGGACCTCCCAAGGTATACATGGTTTAGCCAAAAGGCTATATAGTTCTTGCTATAATTTACACAACAATCTGCCTTGTTTTTCTAGGCAAGATATTCTATCTCTTTTTCATTTCCATTTTTGATTGCCCTACAAGAATGTTGCAGAACATGAAAATATGCCAGCCCATATATGGAAGGTGACTCTCAAGAATGATGTGCTCCATTCAGCAGCAAAAAAGAAAAAAAATACAGGTGGAAATGTCAAAAGAATGTACACAAAGTACCCCTGTAGACAAGATGCCTCCAAGGCAAATAAACTACATGCCAGGTCACGCATATCACCACTGCCGGAACTGATTTCCCCAAACTATACATCAAGGGAGTTTCACCCAGTTGCCAAACACACTGACACTTTGATAGATTTTGTTAAGCACTGACATACAGTAGAATAATTCCTATCACACAAAACATAACACAATCAGGCAGACACAGGCAACCACAACAGTTACTCAGATCAAGCAGCTGTGACTGGGGAAGAGTTGCTTATCAAACCATAGGTTCCGAAAGTTTGTATGTATAAGCTATGCTTGCAAACCCCCCCCCCAGGTACTGAGCACTATGTGGTTCTTGGTAGTAATAATGTTTGGTTGCATCCTTTGCCCTCAGATATAAGGTAAGTCTGGCATAATTTCATGGAAATCAGCATTAACTTTTAGGCAGAGTGCTCCAACACTCCCTCTGTACAGGCAAGTTAAAATACCATGTAAATATATAGTACTTTGCCAAACCTGGAATGCAACTTTTCATCTATACAGCTGGGCAGAGGAAGAACACAGGGCACAATCCACTGGGGAGCAGACTCCAAAACATATTGGCCACAACCACCAACACTCCTCTCCCTTGTCCTAGTTTTCATCAGCTTCCCACCCTCAGTCTTAAACTCTGCATATGCCAAGATAAAAACATCCCTTAGAGTCTCCCTCACTTCTAATGCATGGTGGTAAACCCAGGAATCCTCCTCCCGACACATCATGCATCTTTAATGCAGATTTGACATTTAGCATCTTTAATAGATCCATGGGATGTTTGTTTCACTCAATGATTCTATATTAAATAGCATAAATGGCCCAGTCAAGAGGCAGCACAGTGACTTTGGATATAGGTTCTGATACATGGTAGGTCCCAGAGTGATGTAGGGAACTCTGTCTTTCACCCTTATTACCCTGCCTGTATAATAACTGGGCTCTACCTCACTGGCTTATTAGGGGGAGAAGCAGGGCTATTTTGGGGCAGGAACACACAGGAACGGAGTTCCGGCTGGCTCCTGAGTTGGCCACACCCAACAGCAGAAACTCATTAGGATTGGCTACATTAGGGGTGTGTGGCCTCACATGCAAAGGAGTTCCTGCTCCATAAAAAGCCCTGGGATTTGAAAACAAACAAGGTAAACAGAATAAGAAGCAAAAGGTAGGTGTGGCTGGATGACCACACTTCTGGTAACATGGGGGTGTGGCCTAATATGCGAATGAGCTGTAATGTCAGGGGTGTGGCCTAATATGCTAATGAGTTCCTGCTGGGCTTTTTCTACAAAAAAAGCCCTGGGGAAAAGTAAAAATAAAAAAGCATTTGAAGCATATAAAATGCTATTAGAATGAATTTATGAAATGCTTGCCACAAGAAAGTTAAATCACTAATGGAATCTATCTATCTATGTTTGGCCAACCCTTCCTCCAGGGAATACAGGGAGGCATGGTCCCACAGCATTTATCCTCACAAGAACTCTATAAAGGTAGAGCTGGCTAAGATCCAAATTACATGTTATGTTTTCTTCCCTATTATTTCAAAAGACTTTTTTCTTTTTTTTCAAATGCAGTGGATGGGGCTGTTTTTCCCCAGGAGCAGAATGGTATCAAGGGAAGAGGAATCTTTAAAATGCTTTTCTCCTTCACCATTTTAACACTGAAAAATCTACCTTTCAGCTGCTTTTATCCATCCCCCCATAAAGCTTACAAATATCCATAACTATTCTGCAGTGGGGGAACAAGCAACTTCAGGTGCCTTTTTCAGCTTAAAAAATGATAGGGATGGAGAGAACCAAAGAGCAATTGACTGCATTTTCAAGGTTTAAAAAAAGTAATATATTTTGACCCTAAGAGAGAATGCCTGGCCAAAGGTCACCCCCATAAGGTCCTTTCTCAGTGTGTCACGATTTGAACCTGTGTATGATGGAAGATGACATTTCACTTCTTGACTGAATTCTGAGATCGTCCCAGTTATTAATCCTGAACTTGGCTTCTGTTAAGCACTTTTGGACTGCAGCCATATAATTATTTAATTAAAGACTAGATCAAAAACATGCTTTCTTCCAGAACCTTCCTGTCATATGCAGTTCTCTGCTTCATAGAGTTGTATAAGATCTTTTTTCCAGAATCAAAATGAAATGAAGAATCCTGAAATATAGCCTTCCTTTAGCCAAGGGGAAGCACCAACTTACAGAGTGAGCTCTTTCACTCTAAGGTATTAGGTTGTCTGTTATTTTGCCAAAGATAATTTTGATTGCCACCAGTTGTGCAGATGTCTGAGAAAATGGATGTCACTCATCTCATATTTATTTCAGAAGCCTGGAAAACAGGAACTCCTCAGTTATTCTGGCAAGTAAAGAGGTTATAACTTCAGCCTTGATGGACAAGAGAAACATTTAAAAAACCTATTTATTTTTACAATCTGATGATCCAATGGTCTTGGATAACACAGATCATTCTAATACCACCCTCTGTTTCCACCCTCACATAGCCACTGCAGCCAAAAGATTTGCTACAGCCAACGTCATACCAAAATCAGTTTCAGCCAGCAGGAAAGCCAGAGAGGCAAAAAAAAGCATCAGAAACTATCACCAGCCAAATCCAGACACCTCTCCAAGGGGCCACCAACACACAGTCCAAAAGGGTGTGAGATAAAGTGTCAATCGCACTGGATCCTACTTGGCACAATCTGTCCAAGTAGGCTACTCCTTGGTATCTACACAGCAGAAGGGAAAAACATCTAATATAGCCAAGAGAAAATACCACCCTAAGGTATGCAATTTAGATTCAAGATCTCCATTGAGAAATGCAGCAATCATAAAAGAAAAGAAAAAGAAGACCAAAAGCTTCCCTAGAAAATAAAACCTTCAAGTAAAGGTGGAAAGCTGGTTTCCAGGTTTTGCATTCCACTTAATCCAAGACACAGTTCCAAATGGAGAACTACAGAGTCAACACAATGGGGAACTCCATTAATTTTCTAAAGAAAAGCCTCCAAGGCTAAACAAATAGAACTGTCAGCTACAGTAATCTAAACAGCTGCCCGGTATGGAAGCTGAGACAGCCCTAAACTTGAATTGCTGCAGGAACAATTGGCTTCATGAGACGGAAGCTTGGAAAGGAAATGCCTAGGTAGCAGAACAGAGACACTTGCTCAATTGGCCAACTTCCAAGAGAAGTGTTTAGTCCAAGGAGATCTCAAATAAACTCTAGATACTTCACAATTAATTACTAAGCCCCCACCAATACAGCAAATCTGAAAAGCCTTTTAAAGCCTACACATACCCACTGGTGTTCTAGATAAAAGAATAGTGCCATCTACATAAAATAATATTGGATTCCATCAAGTAGCCAGAACAGGGATATGGGAGTACACCACTGAAAGTATCCCTGCAAGGTCATTAATACAAAGATTGAACAGGAGGGGGGCCAACAGGCAATTCTACTTCACCCCTCTGGACAAAGGGAGGTTCTTTGTCAATTGCCTCTCAGTGTCACAATGAACACCGGCAGTAGGATTGTTATATAGCTGTTGTATTAGATATAACAGTCTGCAACCAATGAAAAATGCATACTGTGCCCTTACTGTTGCTAGCGATCCAACTGGGATTGAGGACTTTAAAACTTTATCAACATTTCAATATATGGCATAGAGATGACAGTTGTGTACGGACATATTTTTTTAGATATTTGGAATCCTTTATAGATTCTTATTTGCAGACCTGCCACCATTGTTGTTATATTTTGTTATTTTTTCTGTTTGGGGTAATTAAAATTAATTAAAAATATAGCTGTTGTATTATGTATAAAGTTTACATTCAATGAAAGTGGCATACAATTTATTCCACTCTGTAGAAATATAACCAAATGTAGCTTCTAAATCCATAAGGGCTACATAGAGCACCCTATTCAGGGCAGGATGGCGCTACATACTTCTCTGCCAAATGAGAGAGAACTCGACAATCATTCAACATGGAGTACCCCTCTGGAAGACTTGCCTGCTTTGTCTCCAAAGTTCCCTCAGTCTCCAGCTATGAGTCCAGCTTATGATATAAAGAGGAGGCATATAGCTTCCCTACAGAACAGAGCAAGTTCATAGGATAGTTAGATGGATTGGACCTACGTTCCTTCTTATAAACTAGAGCAATAATAGCCTAGAGCCAGCTTTGGGATGATACTAGTATAATTTACTATAGCTAACAAAGCCACTAAAGAGGTACCTGCCCGCTAATCTGGAAAGGTCTTTAGTAGACTGCAGATACAAAGGCCAAGTTCAGACTGGCAATTTGCCCGGCTATAGCCACTTTTCAGCCGTGTTTCCCAAATGGATTAAAGGGGGCGTTCACACAGGCACATCTGCCTGGTGTTCCCCACCTGTAGGCAACCTGTGCTGTTCTGTTTCACTCCCATGTTAAAAAGATACCTGTTACAAGTGGTAGCAAATCCCGGAGACTGCCTTTATCCCACGTCAGTCCACTTCCTGAAAGTGTGAATACTCAGCCGAAAAGCCAGGAGCAACCCGCATTGCTCCCGGTGCATATGATTGGTTCATATGATTGGCTGTGCTCCGCTCTACCACATAAGGTGCATATGATTGGCTGTGCTCTGCTCTACCGCCCAATGAGCAACAGGATCCTCCCCAAATCAGTTGGATTCCTATGTGTGTATGAGCGCATGAGCACATGAGCACTCATGCACTCATGTGCCCATGTGCCAATACACACATAGGCATCCAGCTGATTTACCAGGGAAAAGCCGTTTACAGCCACACTTCCGGGCCAGCAGTCTGAATGCTCCCACACGCCTCCTCCCGGTGTGCTCTCGCATCTGTTGACCCCGTGTGACTGGGAAAACCCGGAACAGTTTATTCTGGGGCTTTTTTGCCACAACTGGCTCCCGCTGCAAACTGCCAGTCTGAACTCAGCCAAAATGTGGCCCAGGTGCTTCACCAGCCTTAAGGCACTGCATCAAATCTCTTACCTCCCTCTCTGATAATGAAGGCCAGGTTGCCAGAGGGCTGCAATGGAAAGCAAGAGTGACAGAAAAAAGGGAAATGTCTCTAGGTGCTTGTGTTTGCTAGGGCACTGATGATGAAACTAAACCTTCTGAGCTGTCGCAAGCCCTTTCCAAAAACAACTCAAGACCTTCCACTTCTATGTATGCTGCATTATAAATCTATCTAAGAATGCCAGAATCTATCTGGAGAATGTAAGGTCAACTGAAAGCACTTTTCCAATTGGCATCAATGTCAAACATCTTGTGCAATCATTGCACAAGTGAACTATGGCCGCAGTGAAAGAAAAGGCCTTGCTTCACTGACTCTTATTAAGCTGCTTGCTCTGGTTTCACCCCAGTTTTTTTTCTTAAACAGCTGTATCAGTTCAGCTGCATATGATACATTCCACACAAAAGAATGCATGTTAGAGATCAAATGGGAATCCCCAGCCAGTTCCATTACCTTTCAAGCTGTAATAGTGACTGTGGGTGGAACTCCAAGTGAACATCTGAGACAAAACTTCAGCGGCTCCCAACTTTGTTCTTGATTATCTGGCTGACCAAAATTTGGTTTTTGGTTCCCAAGTATTCAGCAACATGTTAAATTGATAAAAGACTTCTGTGATCCTGATTCTTCTCTTCAAACATTCTTACCAAAAGATCACATTTTTCATCTTGATATCCCCCAAGAGCAAGGCATGATTTCAAAAGTTCCAGGAATGGCTGCATAATTTATGATATTGTATCCAGATCTTGGTTACTGAATTGTAGCAGGGGTCACTCAGTAGTATATTTTTTGAGCCACCCAACTGTACACTTGAAGTTTAAAAGAATAACCAAAGAGATGCAACTCTAAAAAAAGAAAGAAAGAGATTTTCCAGAACTGTGACAACTTAACTTTTTATAGTTACTTTTCTAATGGCACAATCCTATGTGCGACTTCTCAGAAGTATGTCCCAGTGGCATGTATCCATCCAGGCAGTTCCAAAGTCTTAATAGTACTTAAATATGAACATAAGGCTTAATAGTACTTAAATAGTGCAGACCCCCTGGTTATGTTCTTGAGGGTCTACTGATCCCCAAGAACAAAATGGGGTGGGGCTCGGTGGGAAGTGGGAACATCATGCTTTGTGAGGTCCAATATTCAATGCAGCTTACTCCCAGGTAAGGGTGTATAGAGCAATAGCCTTAATTTTGTTTTACTACTGTGATTTAAGTGTTTATCTAGATTCAGTGATCCTCTAAGGATGGTTAACCACTTACATCACATCATTAAATATTATTTATTAGTTTAAAACTTTTGACATCATCTTTTCACCCAAATACTTACTTACCTTGATTTTTAAACTACCCTCCCCCATAAGACAGGGCTCAGGGTGATGTACATCAAAAAGTCTTTACAAATTAGGGAGCATCAAATATTATAACATTTTAACTTTAAAAACATTTAAAATAGATTATGTATACAATAATTCAATAAAAACATATAAACAGACATAACACCAAAAACCAGGGAGGAGGTCAATAATTTATTTATTTCGTTTGATTTATATTCTGCCCTCCCTGCATGGGCAGCTCAGGGCGGTTTACAACAGGCTAAAATACGATACAATAAATACAATAAAACACAGATGCATTTTACAATGCAATAGTATAAGATTCAGACAAACAACCAGATTTATATAAAAAGTGCTGTTGCATATAGACGGCGATAGCATCTTATAAGGCCATTTTATGATGGTACTATGTGGCCATACCGGTATAATTAGCTGTTCTTGTTACTATTATCACAAGGATCTTAACAGTTCAGTTGTTGGCAATTCAGATGTTGTCGACATGTTAGTGGCGGCTCCTAATCGGAAGTCTGGTGGAAGAGCTCCGTTTTACAGGCCCTGAGGAACTGTAGGAGGTCCTGAAGGGCCCTGATGTCATCTGGGAGCTCATTCCACCAGTGTGGAGCCGCCACTGAGAAGGCCCTAGCCCTGGTCAATGCCTATCTGGCGTCTTTTGGACCAGGGAGAGTCAGACAGTCTTGTGACCCTGACCTCAGTGCTCTCTGGGGAACATGTGGGGAAAGGTGGTCCCTCAGGTAGGCAGGCCCCCAACCATATAGGACTTTAAAGGTCAAAAACAGCACCTTGAAGCGAATCTGGTATGCTATCGGCAGCCAGTGCAATGCCTTCAGCACAGGCCGGATGTGCTGTCATATGGAGAGGCCCATCAACAGCTTGGCTGCTGCATTTTGCACTAGCTGCAGCTTCCGGATTTGGGACAAGGGCAGCCCCATGCTATTGGGGCTATGCAGAACAGAACAAAAACCCTCCCTCCAAAATTAGAAAGCAATCTATGGGTCCCTCATGATGTTGAGATGGTTTATCAGATTTAAGACAATGACAGCTTTTTATTTATATAAAATATTCAAGGATAGCTGCTGCCATTTGTGTTAACTGTCATTTGCTTACTGTGCTTCCAGACCTGCAATAAGAATTCCTAATGTTTGATATTAGTTTCACAGAAACTAGGAATAGTTTAATATAATCACTTTTTAAGCAAAATGGATGTTGAGCATGTGGATGTGCTTGATATCAAAACAGGGGAAGGGGGCAGGATAAGATGTATCTTGTAGGAAAATATTGGTAGATGTGTCAAATGACTTCCGCCTTTCCCCTGAGGTGTGCATCTTCGAAGCCCAGGTCTCTACCACCAGTGCCAAAAAGGAACCTTGCAGAGGATCATGGTGGTGGGGTGGGGCAGTTAAATTGGCATCAAAGACACACCCCAAGCTCCATTCCTTCCCCTTAGAAGTCTAATAAGTTACAAGTGGAGATTCCCATTTGCACTCAAAAGGATCACAGGGACTGGGTGAATTGGGCTCAGAGGATATGGTTCCTCTGAGTCCAGTTTTGTTTCCTTCACCTCTGAAATGTCAAGAGGTTCCCACTAGTAAGTTTTTTTGATCCAAAAATAGTCACGTTCTCACTTTTTCTCAGGCCAACATAAATACAAATAAAGGATGCTAGTTTCTGAATCCTGACCACAGAAATGACTTGATAGTGGGTTAAAGTAATGTTATGCTTGAATGCCACCAGAAATAGCTTCCCTACTGTGAGTGATCTTCCCCCCAGTGCCTGTATCATTTAATTCTTATATATCTTACACCACTCTTCCCTATGTTCAGGTTTACCACTTGACTCTCTAGAATAATCAAGAACATGATCTACAGGAACCATGACGCAAAAGTCACATGGCAATGACTTGCAGACAGGGCCAGCCCACCCACTAGGTGAACCAGACTTTCGCCTAGGGTGGGCCCTGGATGCGGGCGCCAAAAGCCACCCCGCCCCCATCAAAAGCCCTGCATCACGCGCCCTGGCCATTGCTGCTGCCCCCAGCCTCCGCTGCTGCCTCTTTCTCTCCCCTGTCTGCAAGGAAGGAGAGTCTCAGCAGGAAAGAGAAGTGGGAAGTTGCTCTGCAATTCCCATTGGAGGTCGAGCCATCTTTTCCCCACCCCCACCAATGGGGCGGGGGGGGGCGATCCTCCAAGCCGAAGGAACCAGCTAGTCTACCTCCCTGAAAAAGGGATTTTCTCCTGGCTACCCCACCCCCACAGTTCGGGGAGCACTTAAAGAAATATGGGCGGTGGGCCACAGACAGGGAGCGACCAAGGGAAAGGGCGGCTCGGCTTCCTTAGTCCGAGGGGGAGGGTTAAGGGAAAAGCTCTGAGCACCTTTTGCTTGCTGGGCCTGGAGGGTCTTTGGAAGCTGGGCTGGCTTGGCAGCCACATGTGGGGCTGGAGCACCCACACGATAGAAAAGGGTTTGCTTGGCCCAGGTGTGTGCATGCCCTCCCTCCCCAGTTCATCGTGCACTGCGGTGGGGGTCTGCCCACATGACAACGCCTCTTTCCCAGCCATGGAGAAGGTCCTGCCAGTCTCGTGCCCTCTTATTCCTCCTCCCCCCCACCACCAGGAGTTGTTCCTTGCTGCTGGGAAGGCTTGGCCAAACAGCAGTGGCGCTTGGACTCTGGCTGGGTGGGTGGGTGGCCCCGGCACCCCAGGTCTGGAGGTTGGCCCTTCCAGCCATGCTTCAGCTGTCTTCCAGGGAGCGGCCGAGGCTTGGGCAGAGGGCGGCTGTGCTGCCACCTGCACCCAGCAGCTAGCAGGGGGTTGCCACAGAGCCTCCCGCAGTGCCCTTCCCCCCCACTGGTGCACGCCAGGCTCCCGGGCCCATTTCAATAATACAGATCTGCCGCTGTGCATAATTCAATTAAGGAGGGGGGCTGCAGAGTGCTGCGCCACTTGGGTGGGCAGGGAAATTGCTGCCAAATGAATTTCCCTTTAATAAGGGGAGCCACGCGGTGCAAAATTAAGCTGTCAATAAGGGCGGGCAGGTGGGCAGGAGAGAGAGCCAGGCAGATCCCCTCCATGCGCACACACAAGTGACCATCATATCCCAACCGATGCTCCACAAGGCGGGGGGGTGCCACAAGCTAGCCTCGCCTAGTGTGCAAAAGAACCTCAGACCGGCCCTGCTTGCAGATATGGATAGGACTAACAGTGTGGTCACACAAGCAGTTTGCCACAGCACTATATCGGCTCTAGATAAGACACTTGAGTTGATTACACAGTGCCCCCTAAGCCAGCATCATGCTGCTGAGGGCCTGTGATTGGTCGTTTACATCACTAACATGCTGTAACTACAGAGTTGTGGCTGGATTGGTTGTTTTTTCCTAAGTCCCACTGTGCATGCGTAGAAGCAGACAAATGCATACGTGCTCCTGGCCATATTCTATGTGGGTGCTGAAGTGCACACTGGAGTGGGGTTAAAAAAAGGATGTGCCATAAATGGATTGGAATGATCACACTGTTCATGCATTCCCATGGCATGCCCAGGTGATCAGATGCCCAGAATCCCACCATGAATGTACCTCGCCGAGTAGGCACTGGAATTTGCCAGTGACTATATAATTCGTGTGAGTAGTTTTAGCATGAGGTAGGGACAAGTGGAGCATGGGAGCCAGATGTGTGTGTTTGAACACGCCCATTTGATCCAGAGGGGAGGGATGGCTATGTCAGGCCAAGCTGCTCCTGTGATTACACTCCAAGTGAGACCACACCACATGCTACAGTCTTCTGCTTGGGATGATAGCACTGCAACATAGTGATTGTCTCTCTGTTGTCTGATTTCTACACTGCAGTTTATTGATAACATTTTATGCTGCCTTTCCAATTGATCAGGGTCAGCAAGACAGCACATATAAAAACATTAAAACATTTGAACAATTAAAAACATTTAAAATTATAAAATAATTTGATAAAAACACAAACACCAGAGCCAGGGAGGAGGGCCAATAATCGCCATTGGGGTATGCTAAACAAAACAACAGTTTTCACCTGCTGGCAGAAGACATCAATAGAGGGGGACAGCCGAATCTTCAAAGTTTTGGTGCCATGACCATTTTAACACTTGCAACCAGGAATCAGTTGAGATAATATACAACATGTTAACCCAGCAGTCCAGCGTGGGTTTGGACATATTTGTTACAGAAAGGTGATCTTTCTAGTAGTTAAATTTGCCACATGAATCCCATGTGGTTTTCAACTACAGATGTTGCCACTGTGGCATGGAGGCCAGACCCACAGCATCATCACCCATGCTGCACTGGTACACAAGAATGAGGTCTGAGAGCCACTGTTCTGTAAAATGGCCAAGATCTACTACAATATCCCAGAGGCCAGAGGTGCCCTTAAATCCCAAGATGTGTCCTTGCTCCACACTGCTACATAGACACAAACAGATTTTAACTATTACAAATTCATGAAACTCAACTGTCACTGTAGTCTCAGAACATATTCAAAGTTTGTTTTTAAAAAACTGTAATCTTTAATATCTCACTTCTACTTTTATTTATAGAAGTTGAGTCATTTTTCTTTAAAAGAAACATGCAAGGCAATGAACAAATTTTTGTCATCAAGTTGCAGCTGACTTATGGTGTCACTGAAGATTTTCAAGGCATGGGACATTCAGGTGGTTTGCTATTGCCTGCCTCTGCATAGCAACCTTGGTATTCCTTGGTGGTCTCCCATCCAAATAATGGCCGGGGCCAACACTGTCTAGCTTCCTAGATCTAACAAAATCCAGTTAGCCTGGGTTATTCAGGTCAGGGCAATGTAAAAAATCAAAATCAAAATAAATCCTGTAGAAAATAGCTAAAACAACCAATATAAAAATATACAATAAAAATAAAACAATAAAACAGCAACAGCACTAATGATTAATGGGCAGCTAGCTAGTTATCGCTTCTCAGCCTTTTGGCTAAGATCAAGTGTAGTGTGTGTGTAGATTAATGAGGGGGCACAATTATACAAAAATCTATTTCCTGGTCAATGAAATACAAGCAAAAATGTTGCATGGTAGAACTTTCAGGGGAGTGAGGAGAAAATTCCAAAGCAAGATAACATTTTACCTCTGCACAGATCATTGATAAAAACACTTTGAATGTTGTAGAAGTGTTCTATAAAATTTCTGAGTGTTCTATGGATCTTAATGATTTAAAAAAAAACCCATAAAACATGGTTAGCATTCATTGAGAGCATTCATTTAACCCCCCTAATGTATTTTTTTTTAATTTTGCAGGAAAACCTGTATAAGGTTGGTGTGGCCCTGACATATGGATTTAGATATCTGCAAGTGGGGGGCACACGTTGCTTTTAGATACATAGATAGTGATAATATTACAATGTATTTACTGAAGTTTATCAGTATTACAAGGAGATTGAACTGCCACAAAAATTGGTAGTACGTTTGCTAATTTTCTGGAGTAGAGCGGTTTAATGTGAGAAAGCCTCTGATAAAGGGGATTTTCCTCCTCCTGGTTGGCAACTCTAATTAGTAGCCATGAGTCAGTTTTTTTCTCCTCCATAGCACACAGAAAAACATCTCCTGCCTTGCTGTCATTGTGTTACATTTTAAAAAACTAATCTTGTTAGCCAATAGGCAAGGAACATAGGTTGTGATGTGGGGTTATGCAGCAGTTTAATGTGATCAATACCTCCCCTCCATCCCCTCTCACAGGCATGTGAAAGCTGCCTCTGGCCATGCTGTAGAATAGCTTTACTGAAAAGGACAGGAAGGCAGCTACGCTTTTGTTTGCTACCAAACTTTAATTGACTGGAGGGCTTTTGATAGCCACTGGAAAAATTGATACATAATTCTTCACTTTCTCTGGCTTTTTTGTTTCATTTTGTTTTTACTGGGCTGCTTTGTTTTGTAACCAGCTGTTTTTAGTAATTTTGGAAGCCGCCTCTGTTGGGGGCCCTGATCTGGATGGTCCATGATAGCCTGATCTTGTCAGATCTCCAAAGTTAAGCAGGGTCAGCCCAAGGAGTTCCAAGTCCCTATGCAGAGGAATGGAATGGCAAACCACCTTGATTAGTTTCATTAGCCTTGAAAATCCTGCAGGGTCACCATAAGTTGCCTGCATCTTGATGGCACTATACATACATCTCTGTTGGGGAGAAAAAGTGGGCTAAAAGCCTTATTTGTATTAAAATCAATAGGGGAGGGAGGATTTTACAGAGGATTGTCATTTTAGGCAGAAGCTCCATGTTTCTTGGAACATGCACTTTTGTGCTTCATAAAGTTGTGCAAAACCTCCCCCCCAGGCAAGGAGGAGGAGGAGGAGATTGGATTTATACCCCACCCTTCACTTGGGAGTCTCAGAGCGGCTTACAATCTCCTTTCCCTTCCCCGCCCCACAACAGACACCCCCTACCGGTGGGGCTGAGAGAGCTCTTTCAAGAACTGCTCTTTCAAGAACAGCTCTGACAGAATGGCTTGCCCAAGGTCATCCAGCAGCTGCGAGTGGAGGAGTGGGGAATCAAACCCAGTTCTCCCAGTTTAGAGTCTGTGCACTTAACCACTACATCAATATTCCTGCTAGTATTTAATGCATGCCTGTAAGTGTATTTCAAAGCAGTAAGCAATAATTTTAAACAAGTGAAGTCACAAGGTGACCTGCAGAAAAATTCAAGACTAGCAATTTTAAATTGTGGCAGACTTTTATTTTCTGCCAGTTCCATGGCACTGTCTGATCATCCAAAATATTATCCCCATGTGAAGAAGAGTTTGATTTATACCCCGCCCTTCACTCAGAATCTCAGAACAGTTTACAGTCCCCTCCCACTCCCCACAACAGACACCCTGTGAGGTTGGTTGGGCTGAGAGAGCTCTGAGAGAACTGCTCTTGAAAGAACAGCTTTGGGAGAACTGTGACTGATTCAAGGTTACCCAGCTGGCTGCATGTGGAGAAGCGGGAATCAAACCTAGTTTTCCAGATTAGAGTCTGCCTCTCTTAACCATTACCTAACACTGGCATGTGCACAACTGCATATCCAGTTTGGTGTAGTGGTTAAGTGCATGGACTCTAATCTGGGAGAACTGGGTTTGATTCCTCACTCCTCCATTTGTTTTCCCAAATGCCTGCTCCCATCCCTGACCTTTGCTTACTCCCTCCTTCCATTCAGACTGTTACATCAGGCGCTTGCATGGAAGGAGCATTCATGCATTTCAGCTTCACCTCTTATTTGATCTTCCCTGTGCTGCCGAGGGAGGAGGGCAAGAGAGGAGCCATGCAGATTTGGGTCTGCAAGTTAAGCAGGCCCACCCAACTCAGTGGGCCTCCTCCATCCCCAACCCTCAATATTCTGCACACATTGAGCCCCTTACATAAATGCTGGGCTTTTCTCTCTCATCAGGGCTGCTGTGCACTCCTTTCACATGCTTACATAAGCAGGCATGGTTGGTGAGCAGGCCAGCAGCTTTCCACAGGCATCTGTGCCCACGGGTGCTTTCCCTGAGTTGCCTGCAAGTGGGAAGCCACTTGGATGGGTTTGGGCAGGTGGGGCCAAAGAGATTCTGTCTGTTCGCACATCAACAGCCAGCCATCTTTCCAGCAGCCCAGGCAGCACAGGAAGGATCATTATCCAACATACTCTGACTGGAGGAGGAGGTGGCAGTGGCAGGCAGTCGTCCTAGCCAGTGCCTTGGCCAAGGGCAGCAGGAAGATCCCAAGGGGACTGGCTGCACACAGCTGGCATCAAACCAGCCCTCCTCATCCCTTATGGTTGCCAGCTCTGGGTTGGGCAATCACTTTGAGATCTGACAGAAAATCCTGGAGAAGGCCTGCATTTGGGGATGGAAGGGACCTCAGCAGGGGGTATAATATCCTAATATAGGCCCTTGCTGTCAACATTAGGATTGGTTTCCCCCAGTGGCTCATGGGCTAGATAACAGCTCTGGACAGGGTGATTCCAGCCTCTGGGCTATATGTTAGACATGTCTGGGCTAGTGCATGTATCAAGGGTCCCCAAGCTTTCTGAGCCTGTACACTGCTTTGGAATTCTGATATAGGGTAGTGTGTGCAATCACAAAATAGCTGCAGCAGGAAGCAGAGCCAAGTACAAAATGGCTGCCACAGGAAAAAGAGCCAATCACAAAATGTCAGGGAGGGAGATTATGCGGTGGTGCAGGGATGGGAGCGGTAGCGCAGGTGGTAAATCACACCTGTTATAACAACAAGCGAACAGCCACAGATTGAGTCCCACCACGACTGGGGTGAGCTCCCGGTCCTAGTCCCAGCTCCCGCCCACCCAGCGGTTCGAAAGCATTTGCAGGTAGATAAATGGGTACCTGCCCGTAGAGAGGCGGGGGGCACCCTCCCTTCCAGGGGGGTGCAGCAGCGGCGACATCAGCGGTGGACATCAGCAGCAGCGGCGGAGGCGGCGATGGCAGCAGCAGCGGCAGGCGAAGCAGACGGCCGAACCTGGCAGTGGGCGGAGCCGTAGGCAGAGCTGTGATGTGCGGGCGGCGCGATGGCGCGGCACGGTGGAGCCTGATGGACGTAGACTGGAAGCCAAGGCCGACGTGGGCCTGCGCATCGGGAAGAGGCCTGCCGCGGAAGTCTCCTGGCCAGGAAGATCTTCGCCAAGGGACTGAGTACATCGAGGCTGCAAGGCGGACGCCTGGAGCCCCGCCAGAAGAGAATGGGAAGCCCTGCTCAGGGTGCCGGTAGGATGTCCCTCCCCCATCGATTGTGGCCCTAGTTAGGGAAGGATTATATACACCGTGTAAACCGCTCTGAGACCCCTCGGGGCTTGAGCGGTATATAAGCTGAATTAATAAATTAATAAAAAAATAACTCTAATAATAACTCTTCATCATTTCAGACAGAAGCACCGATCAACATTTTTCTTGCATACACACTGTTTATCTTTCATTGTGAAGATTCATGTGCAGCTGCTGGTAAATCAGTTTTTTAAAAAATCTGCACAGCCATTCAAATCTCCAATGGCCAATTAGAAGCCCTGCTAGACAAAAGCCCCACCTAGCCCTGCCCACTTTCTAAAAACACTTGGTGGGCACCAGGAAATGTATCAGCAGGTGCCATGGTGACCATTGGGAGCCCTGGCATATATAATCCATCTACCGATAAAGCTAACAATCTCTTGAAGGGACTAAACTGAGTCCAGCCTAGGAAGTATTAGGGGTAATATTAGTATGGTTTTCAGTTCCAGAAAATCCAGTCAACCAAGGAACACATCATCATTCTCCCTTACTTTTCAGTGTCTCTATGTGGAATAGTGGTAAGAATCTGTAGCCATACAAGTGGAAGGTGTAGTCTAGTGGTGTGCAAAGGAAAATATTGGTATTTTCCAGGTTCGAATATATTGAAACTGAAAAATATCAGTATTTCCCGATATTCCTGAATCTCAGTATCAGTATGGTATTGGGATTCAGAAAATAATCGGGAAACCTGAATTCTATTCAGCTCCATTATAGCCTATGGAGACCATTTCTGAGGTTTCTGGGGAGGCTGGCTTTTGGGGTATAGGCACCAAAATTTCCACATAGCTTATGGTACCTCTCCTCACAAGAACCCCCAAGTTTCAAAAAGATTGGACCAGGGGGTCCAATTCTATGGGCCCCCAAGAAGGTGCCCCCATCTTCCATTGTTTCCAATGGAAGAGGGGAAGGGATGTGGTCCCTTTAAATGCCTTCTCCAAGATGAAGTGTGACTCCATGCTGCAACAAGTGAACTAGGAATGCAAAATGCCAAATGCCTCCAGAGGCGTTTAGGTGGGTGAGTAACCTTCAAGGATATTTAAACTTTAGATCCATTAAAAAATTCAAATACCTTGCTGAGAAATCAATCCATTATACCCTTGGCTCCATTATAGCCTATAGAGACCATTCCTCATAGGCTATAATGGAGAATCAGTCTGGGGGTACATGGGGCTCTGGGGGGGGCCTGTTTCTTGACCCCCCCAAGTTTTAAAAAGATTCGACCAGGCGGTCTAATTCTGTGGGCCCCCAAAGAAGGTGTCCCCATCCTCCATTGTTTCTATTTGAGAGGGAAAAAAGCATGCAAAGGGACACAGTCCCTTTAAATGCCTGAATCATGTGGCGGCAGCAATGGCTAGCTTCTCCAAGCTGAGCCTGAATAAAAGCCAATATTATTGGCTTTTATTTAGGCTCAGCTATATTGGTAGCTGAGTTAGATTAGGGAATCTGTATTTGGCTGTATTCAGTTTGGTTTATACCAAACACACACCCTTACTGTAGTTAATTAATTCTCAGGTTAAAATTTTAGGCATATACTCTGGAGGAAAAGCCCTCATTGTGTCATCTTACACATCTATAAAGCTATGTGTTGTAAATTACAATATTTGGCAGTGGTGCACAATGTGACATTAAGAGTGCTCTGATGTGGTAGCAGTTAAACTGTAGTTCTGAAATTACTTTAATTTCTGGAATAGAAAAACTATTCAAAAAGAAAAGGAATGCAGTTGTAACAGACATTGCCCACAAACTATTTTGGCTAATTATATAAAAAGCAGGACATATTATTTGGGGGAATCTTAATTGTGCTGTTTTACTGGTAAGTGCATACTACTAAGGAATGGAAGGCTTTGCTGATAACTGATCAAATCCACATCTGTTAAAGAAAGATTTGTTTTTCATTTTCTATCCTTGCTATAGAGCTAATACACTGACTTAACCACAGACTGAGGAGAAAGCAGGTTTTTCTAATGCTATTGTTCGAGCTCTTGTATAAGTGGCATGATATTCATTAATGAGACCCTTTGAAGTTACCTCTAAAGGTGTCCTGGGGAGTCAATTTTCAAGGAATTCCTAATAGAAACCACAGATATCTGAGAATGAGGCCCACATCACCTTAACAAGGCCTGCATGAATCATTTAGAGGAGGAGGTGACATGACACATTGCAGTGTTTTTCCTTGTTAAAGCTATTGGCACCATGCGACAGGCACCTACGTGGGGCAACAATAGAAGCAATCTGGTCTGCCACAGTCAGCCTGTGACACCAGATTTCTTAAGACATTTCCTGCTGATATTGGTTAGTTTAATCCCTGAAGATTTAGAAAACAGTGTCCTCGAGACCCAGAAAATGAAGGTGACAGCAGGCTGAAGCAATTCACTTGCCCCTGACATATGTCTTATAGGCAGTGCCTTAGTTACTAACCCATCTGCTAAACTTCCTAACATTTGTGGCTGTCTTGCTGTGGAAATGAGACAAGCTTAACTCAGATACTTTTTCTCCCTGCTAAGCAGGACTACAGTTATTTATTTATTCAAAGCATTTCTATGCCACTTTTCCACCCAAATAGGGTTCTTCAGATGGCAAACATCAAAACATTTAAAACACTGAAGCAGCATTTAAAATAACATACATACAACAAGAAAACATATATAAAAAACAACTGCATAAAAAGTAGACACAGAGACATAACAACACAACCAGGAAAGATGGCCAGTAAGATGGTATGTCAAAAAAACCCAAAAACAAAACAAAAGGCTTCACCCACTACCAGAAGACAACGATGGACGGAGACAAATGAATCTCCCTGGGCAATGACTGAGAATCTCCCTGGGCAAAGGGCCATGACTGAGAAGGCCCTTTCTTGGGTGGCCGCTCATCTAGCCTCAGATGGTGGGGGCACCTGAAACAGGACCTCCGAAAATGTCCGCAGTTGACATGTAGGTCCATATGGGTGAAGGCAATTCAGGTAGGCTGGTGCCAAGCCATATAGGGATTTAAAGGTCAATACCAGCACTTTAAATTGAGCCCAGAAGTAACCTGGGAGCCAGAGTTGATGGAACAAGACTGTAGTGATATGGTCTGGCCACAGCATACTGCCCCAACTACAGCTTCTGGACAGTCTTCAATGTTAACACTGCAGTAATCTAATCTAGTACATAAGCAAAGACAAGTACACATAAATGATAAGCAAATGCTTTCAAATCTAACTCCCTCTATTGCATGCAGTTGCCTACAATACATAGCAACTCCAGCCTTTGACCTGGATAGCCCAGGCTAGCTCAGTCTTGTCAGATCTCAGAAGCTAAGTGGGGTCAGCCCTGGTTAGTACTGGATGGGAGAACACCAAGGAAGTCCAGGGTCACAACACAGAGGCAGTCAATAACGTACTACCACTGAACATCTCTTGCCTTGAAAACCCTATGGCATTGCCATAAATTGGCTGTGACTTCACAACACTTTCCACTACCAGCAGAACAGGCTGACAAATTTATTTCATAGAGAAGCAATGTTACCTCTTCTCAAATTATGTTGCTAGATGGAAGAAACCTCATTTTTTTTTTAATCTCTGAGAGTTCCAAACCAATAAAAACATTGAACAGAATTACACATTTTTGCTACAGACTTCCTCCAAACTGTGTGGAAATCAAAAAGAACTAGCAGGTGGCAAATGAAGATGGAAGAAATTTGAGCATAACTGAAGACCTTGGACTGGGCTTGCTTGGTACTGGAGACATACTGTTAGGGAAAGGAAAATATGTGTGTGACTGGGCCCTCAGATTAGGAGTAAGTGAGATGCGAGGTTCTGAGGGAACACTCATAAGAAAGCAGCAGCTCTGTGATCAAGGTTGGCCTGGCTGTATAGATAAAACAGAAATAACTTAGGCACCAAGGTTTAAGGGGTGCCAGATTAGATGGAACTGGATTTTTTTTCTCTATGTGAAACGTATTTTTTTTTAAAAATCATACATTCTACATTGTTCATTTTAAATGTCAAGTAAATAAACATTAGATGTCTCATTTTTCTCTATAATGAATGTGTGTGCCACGGGAAGTCACAGTTCACCCAGGGTACCCAAAACACTTGAGCCAGCCATATACAATTGACACATGATTTTATAAAATTCAAGGACTTTGCCCAGTTTAATTGTCACTGTATGAAAAAATTTGCAAGACAGCAGGCATCTTTTAATTTTCATTACTTTCATTTGATGAAAACAGATGGAAGAATCACTATGTAAGTATTAAGAGCTGAAACCACTTCACATAAATTCTCAGTCTTTATAACAACATTGTAAAATGAATTTGGCTGCAGTGTTAAATGCATTTATTGTGTGCTCTCTTTAAACAAGAGGCCAATTGTCAACAGAATGCAATACAGTGTAACCAGTATCTTTAAATTTTCTAGTAGGAATTCAGTTTAACCCCATTAAACGATTTCTGTATAAGGTATATAGTATACGAGATAGAAAACTATAAAAAATGCATACCCACAAATAAATTGCCTTAATAATTACATAAAAGTTAATGATTACAGTGCAACTTCTGGAAAACATGAAAAATCAACACTATAGACTAAATGACATAGTATTGTGTATCATTGTACAATGGTTGTCAGAATTATGAATCTAAAGGAAGTTCATGCTTCTAACAAAACATGTACGTTTATGCAAATTACAATAACTGCAAAATATCCTCAGAGAATCACCTCAGGCTTAACTACTCTTGGGTGTTACATTCTAAAGCTGCTTTAAATATGTCAGGTGGTATGTTAGAGTAAGCAAGCCTAAGACACTAAATACCCAAACATTCATGGATATTGTAAATTGGCTACAACCTACTTATGATTATCTGTGCAGACTAACAACTTGCATGGAATTTAAAACCCACAATTTACACACACACAGCCCACCCTGCAGCTGTGGTGTAGATAGCACAGAAAATGTGTTGTAGCAGTAGTTAGGACACAAAGAAATCCAGGACCAGTATAGATTACTGCTGAATTTGAGACTTCCAAAACACTTTTGCTGTATACCCACTGCTGCATGTTTTCTAAAGCTTATGTACAGCAGTAGCTGAAGCTGTGGGTTCCCAGGCCACCTGAAGAACAGGTGCCCATAGCAAACTGGATAGTGTGACCAGGGTTTCATGTGGGCTGGAGCAAAAGACTGCTGACAACCAGATTTTCAAAGGTTTTAAAGTAGCTCTTTATTCAGCTCCTGATATATTTGCCACCTTAGGATGCCACAAGGAGGCGGCTACCTCCTTTCTTGCATTCTTGCCCCTGGCCCTACCCTTTCCTGACCACTCAAGGGTGTGGCTCACCATAGCCTTTAAGGCCTGCCCCAACACTGTCCCTCAAGCCCTTGCCTCTTAAAGCGAACTGGCCCCTCTCTCCAACTGCCCCCAATGCAGCTAACCAGCCTCATCCCACATTGTCAAGCACCAACTGGTTTATGGATGTGGCTGTCGGTGGGCAGTGCAGCACATTTTACCTTCCATTTCCTGCTGCTCAGGTGGCCTTGAGAGAAGTACACTCAGGCCTGGTGCCACAACTGCATCAAAAAGGCTTGATTATGGTGTGTCAATGCACAGAATTCCCTGATGTACAGGGGTTTCTCCACTTTCTTCAGATCACAAGAAACTGAAGTATGAATTTTACTGAGGTAGATGAGGTAATATAATAACAGATTCAGTGAATGATGCAAGATTTTTTCCCAATGAAATTTTGGAGCCTGACTGTAGGTGGATTTCAGTGATTTCCCTGTGATACTGATTTTTAAACTTTTTTGTTTTGAGCATTTTGAGCATTTGGGGAGGCCTGATTTTCCCCCCCCTAGTTGTTTTTGATGCTAGGGGATAGGATGAAGGAGAGCTTTGAAGACTGTGTTTTATTGAAGCTGTTTTTATGGTTTTGGTTTGTGTTAATATTTATAATTTTGTTTTCTTGTAATGCATTTCAAACATAGGCAAAATTTATACTATGTGGTTAGAACTTGTCCTGGCACTGAAAAGAATGCAAAAGCCAGCTCACTTAGGAGATCAGAGATAGTATGTTGGAGAGGTGTTTGCATATCCCATGGTTCTTGGACAGTTTTCAGAGGATGACCATCATATTATATCTAATGAATGTAGATTTTGAATTCTGCTGTGCTAAATGTATTAAAACAACAAGACAAGTTACTGGAGTGCATGATGGCATTTTATTGTGTCTGACATGCAACAACAACTGGGGAAAATCTAAAATTAAGATTACAGATTTGATCAAGTAAGAAATGTTTAGGACTACAAATGCAACCCCAAATGACATGACATGCTTTTCATCATTCTACACATACAGATGCCACATAGGTCTATAATGTGTGACTTCCCATGGCCAAAGAAGTACACACTTGATCAATCATTGCACAAAAAACAAACCATCATTTGCCAAGACATGCTCATATTTTTTGTAGACTTGCTATATGATTCTACAGCATTATATTGTACCAAAATAAATATATCAACGTGGAAATATCTAAGTTGAAGGAAGTAGTTGCATCATGTGTAAGACTGAAATGACATATTTGAAAATTTCAAACGAGGGCCAACAAAGCTTCCAGCATTGTTAGGAACAAATTACACATTAGATTCATAATCAGAAATCCCAGTTTTGTAGCTCTTGGAATGGCACTTGAACTACAGCTGCAGTGTTGGCATAGGAAGAGTTTACCTCCTCCTTCTGAGTACATTGTTTGTCTGAAAGAAACTGATTGTGCCCCAAGCTGCTTATAACTCTAGTAAGGGGGAGAAGATGATTCCTGTATCATACCTGTCTTCTCCCCTTTACAGGTGACAGCTTGGATGTGTGTGTCTGCTCTCTAAATATTACAGAAATCATATGGGGAGGGGGAGTTAACCCCATATCTATCCCACCACTACAGCCTTCATGCAGACCAGACCCTCTCAAGGGTACTTGGTAAGGTTAAAGGAAACGCCTAAGCAGTTACACCCTTCTAAGCCCACTGAAAATTAACATTGCACATTAACATTAACTGTCACAGAACACTAGCAGTATGTGTAGCTTTGACCATTACATGACAGAAATGACACTGAAAATCTTTGGAAAAGAACCCTAAACCACTTAAAAGAACAATACTGATATATATTCAATACTGCCAGTAAACAGTTATTACATTTAAAATCAATGTGGATACATAGAGTGGGGATTCAGAAGTGCAGGCCATGTTACTGCACTAACATGCTTCTTGCACTTCTGGAAACCAGCCCTTTGAATACCTGAAAGAAATAATTTTAACAGAATTAGAAGCCCTTTTAATGGAGCAGTTCTGCAATCAGTCAGCAGCTGCTTTTGAGAGAGCAAGGTGGGCATATATCAAGCATATTTTAAAACACAAATTCATACAGTATTTCTACAACAGTCAGGGGTGCTAGGAGTTCCATTTCTGGGGAAATCTGATCTATGCTAATCTTTAAAAGACATGGTTGTAAATAATATTTTAGTGCAGCAATAAAGATAATATGCTTTTAAAAATATTTTAACTGAGCAAAGATCATGAGACTGGGGATAGAAAGGGACCACACTGATCATTACTGTGTTCAATGGAGAAAGTGGACGCATTCATAAAACCTTCAAATACAAGGCAACACTGTCATAGCTGGACCATTACAAATAGCCCTTGATTTACAGCTGACATTAGATGTAGCTAAGCTTCATCTATGGATAATTCTACATTCATTGGTAAGTGGCAATCAAGCTCAACATAAAAACACAACAGCAAAAGTAATATAAATATTCAACATTCTCTTTGATGGCAATAACTTTTCACTTGATATTTACAATCCTAAACATGACTTCATGTGCTTTACAAAAAATACTAAATATTCTGCTGGTAGGTGGTGCTGCTTCAAAAGGAACATTTCAAAATGTCTGTTTGGTGATAAGCCCTTCATGCGAACAAGAAAGCTCTGTCAAGAATGTGTGAAACATGTGCATTCCCAACATCACCCATCTGGGGGATGAATGATGTGGGTCCTGAGAGGATGGATTTTTCCAGCTCCTAAACTACTCTACAGAAGCTATTTTACACTGAAGGTAAGTATACAATGCTCTAGTAGGCAGCCTTTATTCTAAAATGAATATTGCATGTGGTTTAAAGAGACCCAGTGAGTCTGAAAACATTCTAAAACTGGAGAGTGATCCCACTGAGGTTGTACTCAAGGAGGAGTTTCTCTGAATGTGGGTGAAGTGATGCAGGTGTAGCAACCCTACTGTCATATGCAGAGGCTCTTATCTCAACTACAGCTGGGGCTTGGTTGTTGCTCCTAAAAGTGTACTGTTGTACATGGCACTTGAGTGCCTGTCTACCGTCTCTCTGATGATGTACCAAGTCTTTGTAGAAGCTGGCCAGAGATAAAACTTACTTCAAAATAGCTGTCTTTAGACTCAAATTATATATTTGTATGTAAACAATGCACTGTGCCTATTTTAGAAACTATGCCTTTTCTAAGGTACATCTCTGTCTTCCTGATGTTTGCAATTAAGTATCAGAAATAAGATGCTCATTTATAGATCAGAGAGGAGGACATGACAAGAGAATAAACACAAATTTTTCAACTAATGCAGTCTATGAGAGAGTAAACACCACATACACTATCATCAAGTTCTTATTACCTCTGTTCTGTACTTTGATCATACACATTAAGAGTCAAATATGATTTGATAGGTAATAGAGATGAAATATTTCTAACAATATAAGCTTAAGCATTCTATGGTTTAGGCTCCTCTCTATTTCACTTGAGTAACTCATTGAAGAGGTGTGAGGAACTTGCACATAGTACAAGCTCAAGTTTATCATCATCATGGACAGCAGTCATTAGTACACTGAAACATTTGCAAGCTTTGAATGTTTCATTTTTAAAAAAATACAATGTGGTTTAAACACTGAAGGTACACACCTCCTTCAAATGCAGAAAGCGAAAAAATTACAAAACAGATTAGAATGTATCATTTGGCACCTACATAAAGCAGAATAAAGAATGAAGACTTGGAATTGGACAAATGCACCATTCTAAGCCCTGCCTATAGATGTGATGGGGAAAAAGTTATACACATGGGCATCCTGAAAATATGTTGGCACCAAGCCACATCAGACAAGCTGATATAAATCCAGTGCCAGCTTAGAAATGGGCAGAACTGAGGACATGTTGGGGACAGACCAGGATTTACTGACCATCCTAAACTCCCCCAGTCTCACCCACACTCCTGGGGCCAGCATGAAATTACACCAGTGATAACTCCAGCAGAGTTTTAAAAATATTTACCGAGGCCCCTAGCCCTGCACAGTTTAGGATGTTGACTAAATATGCAGCCAATCATAGTCCCCTCTCCCTTGAGCGCTACAGAAAAACAAACCAACCAGTACAAGCTATTCTTCACCACTGCAGACATCTTATAAACCTGCATATGGGCAGGTAGGGAGGAATGAAGCTGAGGGGTTGCTGGGATGAAAGAGATTAAGTAGTGGAAATGTCCCTCATCTGCAACAAGGGGTGTTGCTAACAGAAAATGATTATTGTGGAGGGCTGCCAACCAGCATGAGCAGCTGATCCCAAGTGATTACCTTCTATAGTACAAAACTTCAATTACACCTGGGATTCCCTACAGGGCTCTTTGGTAGGTATCCTCATGCAAGACTCAACCTGAAGACCTTAGCTATACAATGTCTGTGAATTTTTGCTGCATCATCCATTTATCTCCTGCTACTAGGAAGATAACAGAGAAACCTCCTGAGATATTGTGTTCTTTTGTTGTTGTTGTTGCTTCAGAGTCTGCATTTCCTGCCAGGCAAAAAGATGGTGTTCCTTTGTGCAGGGGAGGTCTCCGGTATTCTAGTAGGGTTGTCTCTGCAAAAGGGAACATGGCTGCAAAAAGGGGCTTAAGCACACATCTATGAACTATCTGAACTAGGGGCAATTTTCTTTGTAAAAAGATGAAAGGTAGTTTTATTCTTCACTTTTTTTCTCACAAAACTCCTTTTGTGTAGTGCCCATTTTGCAAACATTAGCACAAAGGAATCCTACTTTTCAACACTCCACTATCCTTCATTTAAGAAAACTTATTCTATACTTCATCCAGCAAACACTCTATTAAGAACTGTATAATGCAAATTACAATACTATAAATTTTTTGATTGGTATGAAGCAGGTTTCCCATTAGAAATTGCATTTTGCCACTCTAAGAGGTGGACACAAAACTATATACAAGGATTACTCAATCTGAGATGTGTCTAACCAAATGCATCCATCACACTTAAAAAAAGGACACTATTTGATATTTGACAAAGGGTATAGGGTTTTTTTTAAACCCACTTATTTAAAGCAATAATCATCCATAATAGCACAAACAAGCTAGTATACAATTTGCATTTTCTGTCTCAGTTTGGCAAAAAACATAGAAATATGCATATGATGACACAAACTGATTCTTTAAAATGTTATCAGTCAGCTGTATTGATCTTAATTTACACAGACATCTAACACGAGATATTACTTTTGTTTCACTTGCTTAGCTTTAATTACTTTAATGTAATGTTTAAATAAGTGGTATGCTGTAACTGTATGCAACATATCCAGCTTTCGATATTCTAGACAATTGTAATAACTTGCTATGTGCCATTTGGAAAGCCCATATTCCGAAGGACAAGATTTAGAAATACCAATTTAAATGTTTCAGATGAATTCCACTTTAGAACCAATCCATACTGTAAAAACATGGTATGAAGCTTCCTCTTTATTAAGTGTGGTTTGATGGCTATTAATAAAATATTAATAATAAACTCTCATAGTATCGCATTTTTCTTAATGTTTAGTGTAGCAAACTACAACCTGCTTGTGCGCATCCACATTGACAGCATGCTGTATCAAAGAGATTGACTGAGCTGCAAAGTAAATATTCAAGTGTATAGGATCCTATGTGTACAGTTGTATACAAGATAGCGATGATGTAAAAATTATCCTCACATAAATGTTTAATGTAAAAGGAGTATTTTATGAGAAACAGAACTTAGTTTATTTTTGTAAATGTTATGGAGTTCACATACCGGCTTGGACAAAACTTCCAGATATTTAGAGTCAACCTATCTTTTAGGAAGAAATGAGGGGACAATAGAAATTAAGGTATCAATAAACTGTCCATTACTCTCTAAAGAAATGCCATGGGGTGGTGATAGGGACCTCAACTTTTGGAAAATTTGCCAGCACGTCGAGAAGGTTCATATGGCACTCGGAGAATACTGGGAGTTTCTTCCATTACTCGTACAAGAAGATTGTCAATGTAGTCCTCAAGTTCACGAATGTGGGTGTCCTTCTTCTTAAGTTGTTCTTTATGTTTCACTAATTCTTGTAACACCTCTTCATATGTAAGATTACGATACACTGCGGTGGCATCAAAAGGATTTCCATCCTAAAATGAAGCAGAATTTAAAGAAACATTTGTGAAAATACAATTATGGTACCAAAAAGAGAGGGTGTGAATCCGAAACCTCCTATTATCCTAGTATCATATATGAATAATAGAATCATAGAATGCTAGAGTTGGAAGGGACCTTGCAGGTCATCTAGTTCAACCCCCTGCACTCTGCAGGAGCATAGCCAAAGGATAGCCCTACATACCTACAACATACCTAAAAGATGGCCATCCAGCCTCCGCTTGAAAACGTCCAGGGAAGGAGCATCCACCACCTCACGAGGCAGACTGTTCCACTGCTCAACCACTCTTACAGTTAGGAAGTTTCTCCTGATATCTAGCGGGTATCGACTCCCTCGTAATTTCCACCCATTAGATCTAGTCTTGCAAACCAGAGCAAGAGAGAATAGATCTGCTCCATCTTTTACATGACAGCCCTTCAAATACTTGAAGGCTGCAATCATGTCCCCTCTAAGTCTTCTCTTTCCCAAGCTAAACATACCCAACTCTTTCAGCCTTTCTTCGTAAGACTTGGATTCAAACCCTCTCACCATCCTGATTGCCCTCTTCTGGACACACCCAAACTTGTCAACATCCTTCCTAAAGTGTGGTGCCAAAACTGTACACAGTACTCCAGGTGAGGCCTGACCATAGCAGAATAGAGCAGAACTACCACCTCCCGAGATCTGGACACAATGCTTCTGTTAATGCATCCTAAGATTGCATTAACTTTCTTCACAGCCACATCGCACTGCATATGACTAGAATAGGTCATGCATAATAACTGCATTTAAAGAAGAACACAGAAAAAACATTTCCAGTACTGACCTCAAACAGCTAATCTGCTTCTGGTAATTTGTGGCTTAATGACTCATCAAAAATCAATCATCTTTGCATACACACAATAAATACATCTTTACAATGTTCAAAATTAACTGCTGACTTCAAGCTATAATGTGCCAAACTCTAAAGCCCATCTAAGGTAACTTCAGGGGTTTTCACAGAATACTAAAGAGTAAATATATCACGTACTACTCCTGTGCTACCTTCACTTTCATGATGATCAATGGGTTACAAAAATGATGAATTAGTGAGTGGCCTACCGTAACAGACTCTCCAGTTTTTAAGACTCCTGGAACTCTTATCATACAAAAGAAATGCTGAAAGAATACTCTCACTACAGCAGTTCCCCATCATACTATGGACTGATGTAAGGGCTGATTCTCATATTACAACCGTGATGCAGAACCTACTGGAAATGCTGCTGCATGATGTGAGGCCATTAACATCAGAGATTGCTAGAGAGATCCCTCATTACAACTAGATTCTTCATGCCAATTTGGTGATAGCACTGGTGTGGATACTAATTGGAAGGTGCTATACGTGTCTGGTCTAACTGGAATAGTCTGGTAAGAACAAGTATGCATTTTCCCCAGGCTAGCCATTCTACAGGAACATCTGATTTGATCCATGCCCCTTTTAAAAAGGGCCCACACCCAAATTTTACCAATACAAATTTAATCTTAAAACAAGATTTTTTATTATGTGTGAGCATTTACACATAGTCTGATTTACAAAACAACTGTGGTCCCAGGAAGAGCACTGGAACCATTTGAATAATTTTGCTGATTAATCCTGGCATCACTTCAGTAAGAAAGGAATGAGAAGTTTTAGCAAAATATAAATACTAAGGAATTTACAGTACACCAACTTTTCAAGCTCTCACTGTTGGTCTGTAGCAAAAGCAGGAGCAGATTGTAATTGAGATCTAAGGGAAACAGGCCTCCATCTGGGACCCACAGTGCAGCGTTATTAAGTGAACATTTCTCTGGAATACTTCCCACTCTCCTGGCAGAAGATGCTGCAAGGGAACCAGTCTACATTTGAAAAAAATCCAAAACGATTAAAATGGATAATAGATGTGGTTCAAAAACATTTCTTGGTTGCTTCCCAACAGTGAGATAATTCTTCTGCACTCATGCTTTTTTAATGAATGTACATTCTATTTTAAGCATTTGTCTGTATCTAACACAATCTATATTTAAATAAAATGTTAAATGTTAGGGGCTAATTCACCCATATATGTACAACTGGTCACACAGTTACTTGCAGCTGAATATATGAAAACAGAGTTGCACTTACCTGTAACTGTTGTTCATCAATGTCTTCCTGTGCAGGCACACATTGGGACTGCACTTATGCAGGCCAGCTGTGGGATATTTTATTTCTAGCTCAAAAACTCCAAAGAGGGGATGCCACACCCCTTTTGGAACCAGTTTATGGGCAGATTTTCCCACCCAATGCATCATGTGCTCCGCCGGCAGGTATCCCCTTCCCTCAGTTCCCGCTAAGCTGCCGCGAGCCCCCTTCCAGGTCACAATAGGCCCTGTGAGAGCTCATGGCGGGGCATGAAGGAGGGAATGTGTGTCTGCACAGAAGGTGTTGATGAACAACAGTTACAGGTAAGTACAACTGTTTTCATCTTCTGTCTTCTGGTGCAGCCTCACATTGGGACCATTAGTGAGCTACTCACCAGGGGAGGTGGGGGTGAGCCTCTCACTGGAACAAAGCCTGTAGAATAGACTTGCCCACATCTGCTTCTTTCCTTGCCTGAAGGTCTAAAGAGAAGTGCTTCACAAATGTGTCCCTTGTCGACCAGGTTGCTGCCTTGCAGATGTCCAGCAGAGGGACTCACCAATGAAAGGTGGCAGATGACCACTGCGCTTGGGTGGAGTATACTTTCACATTGATGCTATGTAGCAGGAACAGATGGCAGCAACTACCCATCTGAACATGGACAGGGCTGAAGCAGCTTTATCCTTCTTGGGGCCCCAATAACAAATAAACAGTGCTTTGTTTTTACAAAATGGTTTGTTTCTACCTATAAAGTAAAGGAGGGCCCTCCTAATGCCAAGAGTATGTAGGGCCTTTTCCATTTCTAAGCTTGGAGCAGGGGAAAATACCAGTAGGACAATTTCCTGTTCTAGGTGGAACTGGAAACTACCTTACGCAGGAAGTCTAGACCCAGGTGTAATATAATCCGTTTACTGAATATCTTGAGAAAAAGCAGATCAACCCTGTGTGCTGCCAGTTCACTGACTCTTTTGGCAGGGGGAAACAGCCACTAAAAACACTAACTTCCTTGAGAGTAAAGTTTAGGAACAGTAGGCTAGAGGCTCAAAGGGTGGGTTCATCAGTCTGGCTAACACTAAGGGTAATGACCACTGTGGGACAATATGGGGTGCAGGAGGGAAAGCATTGGACAGCCCCTTTAAAAGCACTGAGACAATTTAGGAGCAAAAACAATATTCCCCTGTATATCCTCATGAAAAGCAGCAGTGGCCACCAGATGGGTCTTCACTGAAGATGCTGCTAAACCAGTCTGTACTAATGGCAACAGGTTTTCCAAACCTGATGATAATAATGGGCAGGTAAAAGGGAATTCACCTCTAGAAGACGTCCAGGACTCAAATCGATCCCACCTTCTGTCCTAAGAATATTTGGTGGTTTATGGGCTTAAAGCAAGATATCCTGTACCCCTTGGGAGAAGGAACACCCTATGGCTCTATGTCATCAAGTGTAGCCATTTTATATTGTGATGCAACAAGAGACGATGCATCATTAGGTCTAGGGCGGGAAGGAACAATATATACCGCACCTGCTAAGTGTAACAGCTCTGAGAACCAGATCTGGCAGGGCCAGATGGGAGCTACTAGGATACAATCCATCTGATCAGTCACCACCTTCCCTATAACCTTGTTTAGGAGGGAGAAAGTGGGGGGACACATAAAAGAGTGTGCCTGACCAAGGGATCTGGAATGTGTCTACCAGGAAGTTTAGATTGCGGCCCACTAGGGAGCAGAATTCTGGTGCTTTCTTGGACTTGGATATGGCAAACAGGTCCACCTGAGAATATCCCCAGGGGTCGAAAATCATCTTGATATATCTGTGCTGGATAGACGATTCATAGTTGGTCTGCTAGATCCTGCTCAGGTTGCCTGCTTCTGTATTTGAAGTCCTTGCTATGTGGATGGCTCTGGGAAGGGCTCCAATGCTCATAGATATTTCCCAACCTATTATTCCTCTAAGCAAAACTTCTGGGAACCCATGCCTCATTGTTTGTTAGTTGTTGTGGTGTTGTCCATTTGGATCAGCATACCCTCTTGCCTCTGAAAATATCTGAAAAGGAGGTAAGGGCAAATCTTACCGCACAAAGTTCCAGGTCATTAATAAGGGGAGCATTTTGCATTAAAAGCCATGGGCCCTCATCAAAAAACCTTTGCAATGAGCACCCCAACCCAATAGCAATGCATCCATGGTCACAGTGACCTGGGGAACCCAGAAACCCAACTGGATCCCTCAGAACAAGTTAGCGTCATCTAGCCACCACTGCAGAGGCTTAACCACCACCCTAAGTATAAAAAAACAGCATCTTGGGGGATGTTTGTTAGGTTCATACTTTTTAACAAACCAGATTTCCAAGCTCCATATGTGCAGTCTTTCTAATGGAATCACGGCAGTAGTTGAGGCCATAAGCCCTAATAGTCAATATCCCTGGAGTGTCGGAGTAGAGATAACTCAAAATTCTGTTCTTTGGGCAGCTGTCTGAAGTGGAAACATCAATATCAAGGGCTTTCACCATTCTTAGCATCTGTTCTCTGTAGAGACGGAGGTTTTCGCTAGGAGATACTGAGGTCGGGTGACGGGTCCAAGGCACTCTCGGAACTATAATGAGATGCTGTGGAGACATGGTATTATTGGGTGATGTGTTTGAGGCACTCTTGGAACTATAACAAAATGCCGCAGAGACCTCTCCTTCAGGCCTGTGGTACAGAGACCAGAATGGAACCAGTGTGGAGTGGGCATCCATGTATTTGGGTAATGCCTGTGTAAAACTTGAGGTGATGTCCAGCTCATCTATTAAATAGGATGGTGACATACAGTAATAATGCTGGGGGGAGCATAGGTTGCCATGCTGAGGTCCCGATTCTGAGGGTACCACAGGAATGCTAGGTTGGTCATAATCTGTATCCAAAAGGGAACCGGCAAAAGATGCCCAATGTGGTGACAGGGTGAGTGAGGGAACCAGGATGATGGCATGATCAGTCTCCAGACTCTTAGAAGACTTGATGAGTCTCATCTTGGGTGCAGACTCAGTCCTCTTCATATGCTTTGATTTCTTATGCCTCTTTGCAAGAGGTTCTGAATGCGACCAGACCTTGGTCAATGGTTCTGGAGAAGGCGACTGCAGGGACCTAGCTTCTGCCTCCAGAGTGACCAAAACTGCCCTTTTTGGAGGGATTGGAGCCATCCTGATAGTTGGGCCCATAGGAACTGAACAGACCAATGGGGGCTGGTACGGGGTTGGTAGCTGGAGCCGAGGGAAGCAGAACCAAGATAGTAGGGCCTGAGCTTGAAGTCACCTTGGAAGGCACCAAAGAGGACAAAGTTTTCTCCCACAGTGCAGCTTTCAGCCTTTAAGTGCTATCTAACCGAGTCTTCGAGGTAAAGCGCTGACAAACTGAACAAACTCCAACACTGTGGGCCTCTCCTAAGCACAGGAAGTAGAGTTCATGCTTGTCACCGTGCAACATTTTTGTTCCACATTTTGAAGATATTTTTTAAAAACAGTGCCTTAGACGCCATAACGAGGGACCACAAGCACAACAGGGAGAGCCTGGACATTAGGGCTTACCTCCCATGAAACAGACCCCCAAAGTAGTGCAAAATGAGTCCTTGATGGACAAAAAGGAGTCTTCTTTCATCCATAGTGACAATGAAGAAAATCTGCAGAACATGCTAGAAAGCTTCCTATCCTTGTGGCAGCAATAAAGGAACTGAGAGATGGGGGAGGGGCTGCCGAAAGAGCATGTGATGCCGATGCACCCTCTTTGGAGTTTTTGAGCTAGAAAGAAAATATGTCACAACTGGTCTGCACAAGCACACTCCCAATGCGGGGCTGTGCGTTAAGATGGAAGATGAAGTTTTTTCATGGAGAAGTATTATATTTACTATGCTATCAGGTGATGTGAAAGTTCTGTCCAATGACTTTTTATATATGCAGGTAATCACTTGATGTTATAAGACATTGAATGATGAATACGCATTTGTGAATATGTCCCCCCCACTTCGAAGCAATCACACTGACGACAGAAGTGGACAGAAAAACAACAAGAAAAAAGGCAAGTTTTAAAATAAGTACACTTAAAGCACGGTATTTGGCAAACAAAACCAGGTAGTGATTATCCAAACATCTGCTACAAATCACAATTGCATCACAAGTATTTGTCCAATTGAATAATCAATCCAGAAACGATGTCTTAAAAAAACCCAAAACTGATGTAATTGGAAAGTTTGCACAATATTCTTAACAAAAGCCGCACCCTGTTTGTTTTGTGCCTAAATATCTATCCAGTAATGGGAGCAGAGAGGGTACCTCTTTGCCCCCTTTTTTCATGATTCATCTCTGCCAGATCTTGTCTACCATGGGAATGCGGAAAATAGAATTGTGTAACTAAGGCATATCCAAAAACTACTGTTTGAACTGCCTTTTCTTTGACAACTCAACCTTTAGGAATGCAGCCAAGGATTTATGGCTTCTTAAGCCTTGTTTGTCTAATTACCCATTCTAGTCCTCCCATGGCTGTGATACAAAAATCAGAGCACTTGGATTTAAGCAGATTTCAATGGGACTAAATAGTCTGTGGATGAGGTTGTTTATGTTCATTTTCAAGACTGCTTAGTATGTCTTGCAACATCTATATTTTGGGCAAAATAAGAAATATACCAGAATTCTAACACAGCATTTACCTAGAAAGAAGAGTCCACTGATTCTACAGAATGATTGATTTACAGAAGAGTAAACTAAATTTACAGATTTCTAAACTAACAAAGAAAACATGTGTTTTAGCAGTCCTTTCTAATGAGTCAATGAACACTGACGGGCAAGTTTATCAGATTTAAGAGTCTGTTTACAGCCAAAAAAAACAACTGGATGACAATTTAAAATGGAAACAAAGTTCTAAATAATGTAAAATGAAAGGTGTTTTAGACTACAATAATAAAAATATGTGCAAGTAATTAATTCTCTGGTGTGGCACTGACAAAACAACCCTCAAACAGGCTCACTAGAGAAGGAAGGAAGGAAGGAAGGAAGCAAGGAAGGAAGGAAGCAAGGAAGGAAGGAAGCAAGGAAGCTGCATTTGAAAAGCCATCAACAGCTCAAATCCTGAGGCACTTATGACATAAAATATTTGAATGGTTATCATCAGCCCTCTAAGTCAAACCTTAAGCTTTAGGAAGCTTGGTGACATAAACCAATGCCTGTTTAAAGCTGAAGGCTATCATTAAGGAGGACATACACTGATGATTTAGGAAGCATGCCACCTCAAATATGCAAGAATTCAGCTTCACTCCCTACCCCCTTTCATAGCAATCTCTGTCTGGACTTAGGCACCCCTCACATCATTAAAACAAGCAGGTGGCAAAGTTGGAATAAAGCTAATTAGGGCTAGCTAGCAAGCCAGTATAAATGCTACAAGTTAAGCACTCGGTCAACTGTCTAAATATCTGAGCTCTTGGAAACAATCAAATGCAAAAGTGCATTTCAACGGTTTTCATTCATGAGATATAATCTATCATTTCAGTTAAATTGTGTTTTTGTTAATTATCCAATCCCAAAATTCCCATAACAGTATGTAACACTTCACAGATATATCTTTCTGGAGGATTTTACATTAAATTCAGATACAACCTGCATAGCACAGGAAAAATACCCAGCATTGTTTGATGTATATGACAGCCCTGTCCACTTTGCACCCTCAGAAGCAAGATTTTCCTTCCATTTCCCTTTACTGACTGAGCCACCCTAGTAATGTGTTTTCTTCTTTACTGAAGAACTTTGGCTGTCCCACCCTGCCACAGTACAATATTTTGGCTGTTGGTTCAGCCCAGGAACCTGAGAGAAGGATCAGGAGCCTGCTTCAACTTAAACAACTTAAATGGCACTGGAGGTGTTTTGAAATTCAAAAATAGCAAAATATTATATTTAACATAGAGGGAAAAGTTCAAGTGAAATCAGGGGTTGAAATTTCTGAGGTAAAACCAGTACTTGCACAGACTTTAGTTCTTATGTTGAAATTTCTGAGGTAAAACCAGTACTTGCACAGACTTTAGTTCTTATGTTTCAGGCTAATGAGAGTTTCTTAAGCTTTTCACAATGACTTAAATCTTTATGTTGAGAGGCTTTTGTTCCAGTGTTTTCCCCAAACACTTCAGTACACTTTCTTTGCATACTCTTTTGGTTTCCAGAAGGCTGCTACACTATTTCTAGTACCCAAACCCCTTCTCTTGAAACACTATTATTTATTTATTTATATTTATTTATTTGATTTTTACCCTGCCCTCCCTGCCGAGGCAGACTTAGGGTGGCTTACATAAGAAGCAATAAATAACACAACAATATAAATATCAATATAAAATGCACAAAAAAATTGTTAAACCCATTAACATAATGATGGTGGTATAAAGGTGGTAAAATGCTTGTCTTGAGTTTTTAACTGTCTCTTTTTAACTAGTACTTGTCTTGAGTTTTGAACTGACTCTTAAGGTCTCTACAGGCTGTTTCTAACCACACCAGACCCGGGATCTCTGCACTCTTCAGAGTTAACTCCCTGTTTGACTGGGTGGGGAATTTTATTCTCTCTCTAGAAGATCTATCCCCTTTCCTTGGCCCAAATGGGAGTCTCTGCCTGCCTGCCTGTGTTAAACTGCTCTCAGCTAAGGCTGAAATCAGACTGTCAGTACTCAACTCAGTCAAGGCAAAAACCTGACTAAATGTCTCCTCAACATGCACAGGGGTGTAGCCAGGATTTTTTAAAAGTTGGGGGCATTTTAAAAACGGGGGGGGGGATGGAGCAGGTGGGGAGGGAGCTGCGCCACTACCACTGCAGCTATCAATGTGCCACAATTCACAATGCAGATGATAACCAGGAGGGTGCTGGATTGGCCACCCTATTGCCATAACTTCACTTCTTTCCCATGCCCCATCCAGCAGCATCCCATCTAGCAGCGTGAGAATGGAAGGCAGGGCTGGCCGGCAAGCTTGTAGGGTGAGGAGGTGGGACTTCAGCAGGCAGACTCAGCTCCTGTAGGCCGGCTCAGTGAGGGTGATGGTGCATGGCATGAAAAATAAAATAAGGATTGGGGGGGCTGGCTGGATGGAAAGTCATGGGGCCAGGCCCCTAGAGGCTCCACTGTAGCTACAGGCCTGAGCATGCAGCTCTCTCAAGACTTTCTCTGCTCAGTGGATGCTAACCAATCAGATTGCTTGGAGCAGCCTGTCACTCACGCTGTCTGGCTCTGTTAAGAATTAACCCTTCACAGTCTATCCATTTACACAGCACTTCTAAGCTTTTAAAAGTGAAGTCCGTCACAATGTGTTTGTCTACAAATATAACACACATAAACACGAACACATTGCTGAAAGCAGTCATAGCACATTATTAGATATTGCATCACAGATGGTCCTTCATTAATATATCTTTAAGATGTTCACTTATGCTCAGACCATATGCACATTTTAAATTACAATCATCATGTATGTATGCAAATACGGAAGTTACTGAAAACAGTATGAATCCAGTCTTCAGCAAACATGGTATGCGTTTTTATATATTTTAAAGAAATGAGGAGAAATGTAATTGTAACAAATATTTTCTTGTCACTTACCAAGAATATTTCTATAATACCCACATTTCAGGAAAGAAAGTAGAAAAAGATTTTTAATAGGTGAACCGGTAAGGAAAGCCTTGATGTTTGGATACAAATGGATAGTCACAACTACTGGGAAATGAAGAGATAAAACAGAATTCTTTGATCATCTGTTTGTTGTTCTAATGAGGAACTTTGCTCTGGGAATATCATCCTAGATACTTTCACATCTCTTGTCCTACTTGCGTCATCTCCCTTTCAGCTCTTAATTAGGCTTTAAAGAGCTCTCACTGCCCTTTCAACTGGCTACTGCTCCTGTTTAAACATTGTTCATTCACAGACAGGTGTTGGCACCACCAGAGCACAAGGCACACAAACTTAATTACCAAACACTGCATCCAAAGGAAAAAAAGAAACAACAATTCATTGGAAGTACACCCTACAAATTACTTCAAACTATTTAAGAATAATTTTGCAACACTTGAATTTTTTTACAATACTTGTATTTCTAGTTTAGCATATAAAAACAATACTTTCTACTGTCTAACTGTATTTTGTATAAAATAAACTGGACTTCATAAACTTACATGTAAGATATGTGAATTGGAACAAGACCACATGTTGCTATCAAGCTCAATTCCTATAAATAATTGGTAGGTAAAAATTCTTATCAAGTTTTTGCTAAACAGCTGTTACATAATCTTGAGTATTATTTTTTAAATGCACAGAAGTTAACAAAAATATTATAGACAAAGGGTGAAGTTCTATGCAGGCAACACAGAAGTAAGCCCCACTGACTTCAGTGGCAACTTTGTATGACTAAATATGCAGAGGTACACATACCATTAAAATCAATGAACTGCAGTTTTCTGCCAAGTCACAACTAACTTTCAATAGAATAGACTCCAAGACTACCACACTAAAGCAGGTTTTGATATTGCTTTTAAATTCAGACAGCTTGGTTGAATTCATTTTCATCTGACTAAAACATTAGATTAGTGCATTAGATCTTGGACAGATCAAAAAGATTTTTTTAAACTATATGAGATAAATTCGAAATATTTCTAACTTTTGCTGCATCCAACACACTGTAACAATGTTTAAATCCCAGGGAAGGGAATGTGCATCCTGATCATTTGAGTTGAGTGATAACTTCACCCCACAAAATCCAATGCGACTTACTCCCAAGTGTGTATACATGGGACTATAGACTAGTTAAGCAGCTTGTGCACAAGACCAGCAGCTGCAGCATCTTTTCAAGCAACAAATGCCAAATTCATTCTTAAACAACTACTCTGTTTAGAGAGCAGGCTCTAATACCACCATGTTTCTATGTGAATGAGAAGGGGTTCATCTCTGAAATTCTCACCACAGTGGCTATTCTTTTGACTTCACATGATCAACGAAAATTCCAAAGAATTAGTTCAAGCCTCTGAGAACCGTTTTTATTGTTCATGAGAGTTCATTTATTTACACTACAAACTCTGCTATGTTTACTCAACTTAGTATTTGCATTTTGGTTTAACCCTCCTAAAGCAGTTTCTAAAGATTCATAGGATTTAGATTTGGAAAAGACTTGTTGAGTTTCTTCTTCAATAAACCTATTACTTAGGAAAAAAAATAAACCTATTACTTAGAATATATATATCCTATCAAACAAATTAAGTAAATGATTATTGAAGTACCTGATATAATAAGTCATATTATATAAATCTATAGTGGAGCAATAGTGATTTGAGTTCTAGTTGCTCATCTTAGATATAAACTTGGAAAATAAAAATGGGAAAAGGACAGAAAAGGGGAATTAACATGACAAAGAAGTTGGAGCACCTTCTACACAATTAAATACTATAGATCTTGATGCTTTTAATTGGGGGGGAGAACTAGGGTAGAGTATTAATGGTTTATAGAATTAAGAATGATGGATATTTTCCTCTCATATAACAGAACAACAGGTCATCAAATTACCTTGTTAGGCAGCACAATCATGGAAGATTGGCTACAAAGGTGTGTCAACAGCACTTAGCTAAACAGATCCTACATGTTCAGAGGCACTCTCTCACTGATTACCAGATGGCGGGTAGGGGGGAAGAAGACACCTTTATGCCCTGCTTGCAAGCAACTCCAGGAGAAGGTGGCCAGCCAGTGTCAGACACAAACCACTGGGCTAGATGAGCTGATCCAGCAAGGACATTCTATCATACGTGCACGGGAAATCTCATCTAAAGCTAAACCTTTTAGTAGTCATGTCAAATGTACAAAGAAATAAACTATTTCACACATTCCAGAGAACGAACTGGTATATCGGTTAACTTACCGCTGCTTTCCTGAGGTCTTCAGTTTTTGAAGGATTCACATTAAGACTATGGAAGTAACCAAAAAGATATATAGTTAACCAAAAAGTTATAATATATAGTATTATATAATAGAAATAAGATGATGATGGAGGGGCTGTGGCTCACTAGCAGAGCATCTGCTTGGCATGCAGAAGGTCCCAAGTTTCATCCCCAGCGTCTCCAGTTAAAAAGATCAGGTAGGAAGTGACTAGAAAGACCTTTGACTGAAACAATGGAGAGCCACTGCTGATCTGAGTAGACAATCTGATGGACCAAGGGTCTGATTCAGTATAAGGCAGCTCCATGTGTTCTATAAACACACACACATATACACATCATCTATTTTCAAATATTAGATGCACAGATAAACTGTAAAGTTCAAGAACCCTAAACACTGTTTTCTGAGGGAAGATTACAAATAAACAATATCCTTTCCATTATTATTATGCTCTTCTGACTGAAGGTCTTGAGCAAAGTCAGTACAGACACATGATAAAATATGAAGCAGTAGACAGCATAGCAAATTAAAACCCATCTCTGAAAGAGTGTAAAGAAACCACAACTGCTAAGAATTTGGCAACAGAATGCATTATTTCTGGACTGGTGTCTGCCAGCAAAGAAGGACTCATGTGGATCTGACAGGCATGCTGATATTTACTCAGGATAAGCACCCATTGATCACAGAATAAGATGAGGTGGTCTATGGCCTCTGTTACCTCAGATGCCAAGCAGCAATAACAATCAGAATATGGAGTTTTGGTGAAGGACCCGCTGAGCTCTACAGTTGGCAAGATATTCAATCTGCTTAATATAAAAGTGCACCTATGACCTGGAGTTGTAAGGAGGCTTAGCTACAGGGGTGGAGGGTCAAAGACGTGAGAATCCCCACTGCAAAAGCAGAACACACACACCTTGCATGGGCCTGTGCCTTGGTGTGGTCAAACTCAATAACCCTTTTCCTAACCAGCTTTACTGCTTCGGAATAGCCTATACCCCTAACCACAGCAGGAAAGAAACATAGAAAATTGAATTGACTATCAACACATTTCCCCTATACACTTCTAAAGAAACCTTCCTTTGGTAAATGTGAAAGCTCTCCTATCCCAGGTACTGGGCATAGAAAAGAGGGCCTTCAGTCTTAAGCTGAAGGCACCTAACTAGGCCCTGGACTCCAGTGACTGCTGCACAAACACTAATTGGAGTGAACTCCCTGCCACACAGCTTGGTTCACCTGCTATCTGGCATAAAAACTGAAGTCAATGGATTCAGAGACCCCATTAATCCAAATGCCTGCTCCAAACAAAACCTATGGGATAACCTTAGCATTAAAAGCCTCAATAACTGCAGGAATGCACTGCCCCTCTTTGGAATAAAAGAACAGTATGAGTGCATTTATATTTACCCTCACAATTTTTATAGCTGAATAAATGTCACTTTTCCAAGTGAGGTTTGAATAAGTGAGGAGTAAGGCTTGAATAAGATGGTTTCACTGCATTTTTACTACTTTGCTGTTGTTTTTTAAAATCAGTTAAGCTATATTAACATATATCCAGGCCATAAAGAACCTTCAGGTATCTTCTAGATTTTCATACAACAGATAAAAAACTTAACACCATGTGCTATTTCCTGTTCATAAATAAAGCGTGTACAATGTTACAATCATATTTTTCCAATTCTAGATGTACAGAAAATTTTTCCTCCTTACAAACATATGGCAGGGGGACAGAAGTACATTTATACAGTAAATATATTGGTACACAGAAGAGTAACTTAGGTCACAGTATTCAGCAGTAGCATTCAATCAACAATTTTTGGAAAACCATTCATTCAATTGTACGAACCTATAATTCATAAATTCCACTTCAACCTATTTCAGAAAATAATAATAATAATCTACTTGCACATAGATATTGTGGCATAAATTTTCATGGGCCTAAGCTTACTGTGGCCCTTTCTGCACTCTCCTTTTAATCCATGTTCACTGCAGTGTCCTCTGAGCAATACAACCTTCTTTTTAATCCAGTCCCCGTCCCTTCTGCACTTAAATTGAGTTCAACCTTCTTTCTGCATTACATTACCTCCCTTCAGTGGTCAGCCCGGTTTCAGCCTGCTGTTAAACTGCCTTGACTTGAACACTGAGAAAATCCGGAGTGGCAGACAAATGCAGAAAGGACCTCTATCAGATGCATGAAGCTGTGACCTCATCAGAAAGGCATATATACCCTAAGTTACATTTTTACAAAGTGAGGCCCAAAGTAATGCAAGAGATTACTATGCAGAATACAAATAAAAAATGACAGGCAGCTGAAAGCATTAAATATCCATACCCAGCTAGCAATGAACTGGCAAAACAATATGAATGGTGCACATTACAGCCTACAGAGGGACATTTATTTTCTGTACTGAACTAGGCATTCCTACTGAGCTCAAGCCTGATAGCATCAAATTTGCAATGAATTCCAAATCAGTAGTTTCACACTGGAGTATCCATAAAGTTTTCTATTATCTTCTTTATAACATTGGCGATACTTTTGTGCAGTCAATTACTCATATATTGCAGTGCACTTACTAACAATAAAAGTGAAGTAGATTTAAGCTTCCTTTTTTTTAACTTCATATGGTGGAGAACTGAGGACCACTGGGGAAAACTACATTCTATGCTAAATAGCTTTCAGTTCTCAGATGGCTGAGAATATTTCATTTTGGCTTCCTCTATCTTTTAAAGCCACAACCATATTTTCAAGTTCTATTCCAACTACAAGTACTAGAAAGAGATTTTTATTATTAAAAATTAAACACAAGATTATCAGCAATTTTGAAAAGCTACCAATTTTTTCCCTATGGGCCATACTTTACAATGAAATATATAAATGTAGGTATACAGATTTTAGACTCATGAGAATGATTTTTAATCAACAAAGTAAAGAGGCTTTTGAGGGTTTAACTAGAGAAGTTGCTAGGAGTCGTATGTTAGGAGTTCCCAAGGTATTTTTAATAGAAGCAGTACAGAGGTTAAATTTGGATCAGAACCACGGGCCAGGGAAGAGTGAAAGTTAACCTCTTCTCCTGTGCCATTTTCTCAATCTGAAATCTTTCCACTGAGCTCCTATTTCCTGTTCCCCCGCAGAGGGATATGTATAAGGCATACTGTATGTTGCCTATATCTTTCTGCAAGGTAGCTCCATGGCATGGTTTCAGGCCGGGGGGGGTAGTGGCTATGACTCTGATCCAAATAGGGCCACCATTGCTGCTATTTACAAAAGAAAATAAATACTGAGGAGCTCCCAGTACAATTCCTAGTATTTTGTCCAGTTTAATTCTAGAATAGGTCCAAATCACCCTAGACCAAAAGAGCTAGTACTCCATGAGAACATGCAATATGGCAATCTCATGAGTTATTCATTAATAAGTTACCTGCTGGACAAAATCCAACTACTTTTGTGCATGATAAAATAACCCAAGATACTAAATAGTTAAATATGTAGTGTAGGGCCACAAGCTTTAACTAGTTTATCACTATATCGCTCAACTAATGATGAAATCCTATAACAGAGTTACACTAGCTGTGGAAGGAAGGGCACGAATGGGACCCAATTGCTTCGCACCAATGAAGTGTTAACACACTAGATCAGAAGCAAGTGTGCAGTATGACAAGGCTGGGCTGGTACAAGGCTGGGACAGTGCTGGCTTGGTACACTAACTGCACTGGCAGAAGAATAGAAAAATGGACAACCTTTATGCATCCCAACCACAATTCTCAACAGAAATATTCCTTGTGCCAGCTTTGTGATGCACATAATAAACAAGGGTTTCCAATTTTTTTAAAAAAGCTTCCACTATACATATAGATCATGAACAGCACCAGTCCACCCTACCCAGTCACAGTTTGGTATTTTGATTGACAAAGTAGCCACAGACTGCACTGCACCCAGAAAAGGAACTTCGGTGATACATCAAGGCATGAAGCATGGGGTGACATTGCCCTGCCCTCAAATTTACAAAATGGTGGGAATACCATGACTGGTAATTTTAATGAAAAGTCATATGCTGAACAAATAAACAAGAACAGGAAGGAAGGACAAATGGTTAATGTTTCTATTCTCAGACTCCTCATAATACTCTACCTCCAAAGCACTCACTAGGAACCACAATTCCATTGCTGCAACAAGCACTATTAAGACAGAGAACTTCTACGAAGGAGAACATTCCATGGTGGAGGAAGAAACCACAGCTAACACTTGCAAGACCATCCATCTTCCTCTGCCCCTTACATGTGCCAGAGCCAGAGACAATATAGCAGTCACTACTGAAACTGATCATTCCAGCAGGATAGGGCTAGGAAGAAACTATTGCTATTGCAGTTGACGGCTGAGATCTAGGCAATCTTGGCACAGAGTAATGAGGACAAAGATGTTATGGTTAAGGAAAGCAGGTAGAATATATCTTTCTGGAATGAGAATAACCAACAATAAGATCTGGAATAAGAACATGAATAGAAGTATTGATCCCAGTTGGAATTACAGGGTTCACAATCCTCCAATGTTTCATCATAAATGGAGGACCAAGTATAGACAGCTCTGCAGAAAAAGTAATCCTCCCAAGGATCATAGGTCCAATTCTTTCTATATCCTGAAGCTCCTTGTCCTAGGACAGCAGTGGCATAGGTTTGTGCCATGACACAGACACAGACTGTGCAAGATTAACAAGCTGGTACCACAGGAATGGATAAAGATGATTATACCTTCTGAAAAGGAGCAACCACTGCCCATCAAAATGACATCAAACACTACTCCAGGAGACGATATAAAGAATTGCTTTGACTGGAGGGAATCACAGCCAGAATGGAGAAAGGGGCACTCGAGGCCTATTAATCAAGTGCAGATGTAGGATCCAAAAGTAACCATACCACATCAAAAGAGGACAAACGTGGAGGTGTAGATCAGTCAGTGGGATCACTAATACAATATTCCATCTTCTAAAGTTCATGCTGAGAGTCAGCAGACTAAGCTTGGCCAAGGCATCGTGCTTTTGACCTTGATCCTTGAGACACTTGGAAGGTATGCTTTTAAGACTTGTTAGGAACCAAAGCACCAGAAGCAGACCTTGCATTGGGACTGGTAAATGGAATATGAGCCACTGGAAAGGTTAAAACAGAAGACATACATAGTATTCAACAGCCTGGGACTCCGTAACTAGTCACAGACCAACCAGTGCTTTTCTGCTAAATACAAAGTGCTTTTCTGCTAAATACAAAGTGATGATTAACTGCTTCTGCCAAGTCTGCTTAGTAAATTCCTGATAGTGTATGGATATGTATGGGTACCATACCATACCAACAAATTAACAATCATGAGAACTAGGCCCACACAGTGAAACACAACAATCTCAAAAATATCTGCTGTGTCACAGTAAAATAGGAAAACAAAAGAAAATGAATCAAGTGAGCCAAAATTCAGGTCATACTATGACCTACTACGGAATGAACTGCCTGAGGAAAAGGAGAGGGAGAAAAAAAAATCCCAAGAGCTGGCCAAGTAGAAACAATATTCCCTGAGCTTCTGCTATAGTAATGGTCAGAAATGATCTGAGAAGGAAATCAGTTGCTCCACCTTCACAAGGTATGTGCAAATAATCCATAATATCCTCTTGAGGGATAGGAACAGGAGCACCATTTCCTTGGATATAGCTAAGGAACACTCCCCATGTGCATTCTCTTTACTAAGAACCCATATATGGACCTAAACTGAAACTACACAGAAAAACTGGTGTGATACCTCCTAATTCCTAGGCATCGTAGATTCTAACATACACCCTCTGAAAAGCTAACAGAACAGGAACTGCTGATCATTTGTGTTACCTCTCTCAGGATGACTATGGGAACATTCACAGGGACAACTCTAAATATAAAAGCCTTAAGGTACATTTTGACACTTCAGACACACTCCTTGGTATAATTACCACCATCTCCATATCGCTATTAACTGCAGAAATGCAAGAATTACAGAGTATTTAAATCTTAATCTCAAAAATACAGATACACCTGCATAGCACAATTTTCTTTAACAACTTATATATGCAGAAAAGGTTGTCTTAATTAAGTCAGGAATTAATACAATATTTAAGGTGAAGATCAAAAGATTTCACTGCCAGGTTATTTTTTTAAAAAAGCAACAACACACAGCTTGTATTGTGTAAGCCATCCCATTTCATTACTTACCATTCTATGTAACTTATTTTAATGACATTAAATCAGTATTTTAGCTTTGTATATAGAATCTCAAAACTAAGATCAATTTCATGCCAGCTCTCTAATATATTCATTTTATAGTCTTTTTTTACAAAAATGGCAACCTATGTTGCTATTTTTACAAAAAAACCCAAAAATACAAAAAGACTACTTTATAATCTTTTTTTTTTTTTACAAAAACAGCAATCCTATGTATGTTTAATCAGAATGTGCCCTGCTGCAATCAACAGGATTTACTTCTAAGCAACCATAATAAACCTTTACAGAAACATAACACATGTAATAAAATGTTGTGAAAACTTTAAAAACTCAGTGTTCACTGGCACAGCCCTCTCTGAAAGAAAGCAACCCTCTATGCATTCATGGTATTTTAAGTTATATAATAATATTTAATATTTCTTTAAAACAGATTCTGAAGGCCTGAGAAACTTCCAAAACCATTTAATGCTATGAGCATTATGTAATATTTATAAAAAGTATAATTCCATTAAAAGGCTGGTGTATGTTGTTAAAATACTGGCATAAACTGTTCTCGTCAATATCCTGTAACTGTCACACATTCCAAAACAGTCTAATGTAAATGGCATTTACTGAAAGATAGCTGTGTTATCATTCTACTTCATATGCTTGCATACCACAAAACTGCATGGGCAAACTCAGCCCAAACTGTAAAACAAGAATGGTACATTGGTACTTACCTGAAGGTTCTTTCTCTTCAGTGGGGGAGAAGTCATCCAGGAACTGGTTAGGTCACGCCTCTAGGCTGACCTCTCCAGTTATGTCCAAGCCCTGTGTTGTTTTCATTTTAATTCTTGTGCTCCTTCTTTTCTTTCTGATATTATTATTATTATTATTATTATTATTATTATTATTATTATTATTATTATTATTATTATTTTGTGGAGCAATCACACCATGTTGTATGTGCCACCCTTGGCTTCAATCGAGTTGGTAGTCCTCTGTCCTAGGGTGGGATGTGGATGACTTCTCCCCCACTGAAGAGAAAGAACCTTCAGGTAAGTACCAATGTACCATTCTCCTTCAGTGGGGGGAAGTCATCCAGGAACTGGTTAGCAGTACCAAAGCTGCTCTTCTAGGGTGGGTGACTTCTCTCTCCAAAGTCTGTTATAATACTGGTATGCTTAAGGCAACGTCCATGGGCACCGCCTGATCCCTCCTGTAACGCCTCACCCATGCGGACAAGGAGGCCCAGGTGCCTGCTCTGCAGAATCCATCTGCTGTAGCTCGCTTGTCGAATGCTCCTGTGAAGTGTGCTGTCACCTGACCTGATGGTGCCCTTCCTTGCCCCATCGTAGGTCTTGGCCATACACTGTCTGATCCAGTAGACCCCTATGGTCTACGGGGCCCTTTCGTGATACGAACGGTGGGTCTGACCTTTGACAGGAAGGCATACCTACAGAGAGCTCCTCCATATGCCCCATTGTGTCAGGCTTGTACTGTAGGGTGCTCCGGATCGTAGCAGAAGGGCAATACAATCGGTTTTAGGCAATGCGTGTAGCACCTTGGAGAAGGCTTCAGGTCAGAGACCTTTGTCTCCGTGTTGGGAACCTGTCAGACTGGGGGTGCCAAGGGTCCTCCTCAGTTGGTAGAGGCCCGTTTGAAATGTCTTCCATGGGTGACTGTAGGGTGCCATATTGATGGCCCCTTCGCCTGAGACCTAATGTCCCTATGGTCTTGGGAAAAACTAGAGTCTGTGATCATCTATGATCAATTTTTGTGCAGTCAACTGTAACCATGCTGGTTCTACGTGCAGGATGGGCCATAAGTGCGGCCGCTCTGTTCTCAGGGGTAGCTACCCAGTGTACCGGATCCAGAAGCCCACGGGGTCATCTTGGTTGGTTGACGGACGCAAACGCCACTTCTGCCCTGTCCCTTGTGATCTTGTTGAACATTCTTCTGAGCGGAGCTGTGGGAAGGAAGGCGTACCGGTGGCCTTCTGGCCTTGCCGCTGGGTCCTGAGGAGCCTCTCGATCCGATGGCTCATTGAGCTCGCTAGCAGGTCCCTTAAAGGTGTCCTGAAAACTAGTGTGATCCGGGTAAAGACTTCCTCACTCCAGGCCCCTTGTCCTGGACTCAGGCCTTTGCCGTTCAGCCTGTTTTGCAAAGGCAGGTGATGCTGTGGGCTGCCTCACTGCTGAGAATGGAGTAGGCTGCTGGTCCTACCCCAAGTTTGATGGTATTGGCCACTATTCAAACTCCTTCGTGCGTCCTGCCCCGGGAGTATGTCTGTGAGTGATCCTAGTAGGCCCTGCCTGACTGGCAGGTGCAGCTGGACCGCCGTTTTCTTGTACCTGACACTCTGTATACCATTCCATATGGTGACCTGCTGTGTGTTCAGGCTGCCCTGTGTAAGGAGCACAGGGCACTGCCGCCCTCTGTGTGTGGAGTCTCCCTTCTGAGCGTAGTGCTGCTACCAGAATATCCCAGATCTTGGTAAAGACTCTGGGTGCTGGGGAGGGGTCCAAGGGAAAGCCTTGTAATGGAAAGGGTGGCGTCAGAGCGAACCAGGATATGCAACTAAGTCCTCTGAAGTTCAGGGAGGCCTGGAAGGTCCCCATGTCTTTCCTTCTTTCTTTTGTTATTGTTGCGCCCTGGTGCCTGAACAGGGACCTGAGTCCTGGGCCCTCAGATTGAAAGTTTAGCCTTGGGCTGACAAAGGCCCACTGGTGTCTAGCATAGTAGTTTCCCGACCCTTGAGAAGGCCAGGAGCCATCTGTCAATTCTGACAGTCATGCTAGTTGCTTCTGGTTGTGGCTGCCCTATTTAATCCTGAAGGATGAGGCCTGTTAGACAGTGGATCTCATGCCTACGTGAAGGGTCTCCCTTCTCTTCCCCTACCTGGGGTTAGAACCCATGAATGGAAACGCATGTCTGTGGTGTCTCCCGCTGAGGCAGGAAGGTGGCAGCATTGCCTCCTTCACCTTTGCCTATCCTAAGTTCCAAAGAGACACCTGTCTGAGGGCTACTCTGAAGTTAAGTTACTCCTTGAGAGTACGGTAAGGGTTTCGTTTGCTTGAAAGCTGGACAAACCCTACTCTAGGGTTGCAGTGCTCCTTTTCTGTCCCAAGCCGAAGAGTCAGCGCTGTCTGACGATGTTCCCACTGTCATGTAGCTGGCATGACTGTATTCTGAATCGCATAGAATGCTGTTACCTTTCCAGCAAAGTGGCACCTATTTATCTACTTGCAACCCCTTGCTTAGCACTGCTAGGTCTTGAGCTGCCCCCTACGACCTATTGGACTGCCGTTTGGTGCCTTAACCAGCAAGGGCCTTGAGATCCCCCTGGTCTCCTCTGCTGAGGCCATGCACGCTTTGTGACAGACAAAGGGGAGGTTCCCCCTTTAGGAACTGCCCACTCTGCTCTGATGCTGTTATCAAAGAAGGCAGGAGAATGGTGCAAGAATCTGCGCCTGGATTGGTGTCTTGAAACCTCTGAATTTCCGCTTTGCAGAGACTAGAGGTACAGGTTTTCCTGCCACTCCCCAATGGGTACCCCGGCGTCGAACGCATTTGTTCGACAGCCTTCGAAAGGTTCAGATATTAATCCAGTTGGATCCGACTCTGGGGGGCAGTACTCATCCCTGTTTCCAAGTCGAAGAACCAGCATTGTCCGAAGACGTCACCATGGTCATGTGGCTGGCAGGATGAGACACCCCGAGGCGCAATGGACGCCATTATCTCTCCCATGAAGCAACCTGTATATCTACTTGGAATTTCTAGCTTCGAACTGCTGTGTTGTCAGGGGCTGGGACCAGAGCCGGGAGCTCACAGTCAAGCTGCCCGTGGGTCTTGACTGCCCAATTACTGACCTTCCGGTCATAGTTCAACATCTTAACCACTGATCCACCATGTCCCCTTCTTTTTTCTCTGTATCTCCACCTAAGGAAGTGATGGTAGATGTAATGTCGGCCTGCAAGGGTAGATAAGTGGTGTGGCGAGTGGTGTGGCTTGTCTTCCTGCAGGAGCCCCTCCGAGGGGCCCCTTGCTTGCATGCACAGGTTTTGGGGTTGTGCCCTTGCTTGCATGCACAGGTTTTGGGGTTGTGCTGGGCTTCGCCCCCCCCGGCTTTCAGTATCCCGAAGCCGTTGGGTGCCACCCCAGGCCACTCCCATTAAGGGCCAGATCTAAGGAGGACCCTAGTTTGCACGTGTTGTTGGGGGTGTGCTGGGGCTCCCGCCCCAACCCCCTGTATTCCAGCGCCCTGCAGCCCTTGTGGTGCTGCCGCCCAAGGGGCCCCATTAAGGGCCTGATCCAGGAATGTCCCTGCTGAAACTCTGAGGGACTGAAAAGGGGTGTGTGTGCCAAGCCGACTGGGCCCTGTAGCGGTTGCAGCTGATGATCCCTGCAGCGGCTGCAGCTGGTGGTGGACTTATGGGACGCTGTTAAGTTCCCACCGAAGTGGCACCTATTATCTACCTGCCACCTGTTGCTTCCGAACTGCTCGGCTGGCGGGAGCCGGAACCAGAGACGGGAGCTCACTCCGTCATGCGGCACTCGTGTCTCGAACTGCTGAACTGCCAACCTGCCAGCCTGCAGTTCAGCATCTTAACCAGTTGAGCCACAGCAGCTCCTGTGGCTGCGGTGGGAACTGCGGCCAGGGCGAATCTGCCCCTGTAACTCTGGTAGTTGCAGGCATTGCTTTGGGACTATGCTCAAAGGGGCCTTCTCCACCGCCGGAGCGGATCCAGCACATGAGGCCCTTTGTGTCTCTCGCGCTGCCCGCTGGTTACTTGGCTGCCGCCTATGAGTGTGGGGGTGGGTGGGATCCCCCACCACCAGAGTGGGCCCTCCACATAAAGCCCCCGGTGTCTCCTGCACCGCTCGCCGATTTCTAGTCTGCCTTTACGGGTGAGGGGGTGAGGGGGAGCCTACCAGCTTTCCCCGCTCTACCAGCCTGCAGGTATCTCTGGCCAATATGTGTGCTGCTTCCACCGGCGCCCTCTCCAAGTGCCATCCGAAGACTTCCCATCGTCTCGGACCACTCGCAGGGTGGGGGTGCAAGCAGGGACCGACCGGCTCAATGCGTTCGGCCGGCCCCTCACTGGTGGAGCCTCTGTCTGTAGACCAGTGTTGCCCGACCCCCGATTGTTGGGGGTAAGGGCTGAAGCTCTCTGGGACCAGTAATGCACCTTTACTGCCCTCCGAATGCTCGGATGGCGGGAGGGGACATCCAACCTTTTGGTAGGGGAGGGGCTTGCCTGCTCCGCGCGCCCCACCGGACGGCCCCGTTGTGGTGCTGGATTCCTGTGCTGGCTGGGGGTGGAGTAGAATTTGCGGCTGTTGCTGCAAGGAGCCCCCTTCGTAATGCTGCCAGGTCCCCTGTGCCGCCCTGGTGTAGGGATAGTGGCTAAAAAGGGGGGGGCTGTAAGTTCCCATGGGCATGCAGCCCCCTGCCTCCCCTGGATCCTTGGGACCTGCCGGCTGCCTCTACGGGGCTGCCCCCCCCGTCAGAATAAGCTCACCGCGGGGGCTCACCGGCCCCTCCTGTTTCCCACGTCAATTCATTGTTCCGCGTGTTGTCCGTTCTTGTTGCGGGGGGGTCGGTGGGAGCCAAATGGCTTCAGCCACTCTGGGTCCCTGGTCCCGGCCGCGTCCTCTGTGCCGCCATCTTGGGCCACGTGTGTGTGTGGGGACGCGGGAACCGGCTGGCTCAGTGCGTTCAGCCGGTTCCGCGCCAGTGGCGGGGGCGCAGGGACCGACTGGCTCAGTGCGTTCAGCCGGTCCCGCACTGATGGAGCCTCCTTCCTCAACTCAGAGCAGCAGCTGATTCCCAGCCGCTGATGGTACGGAGGTCTCGTCGCAGCCATTCCCCCTCCTCCCGGTACCTCGGGCGGGGGGGCAAATCTTCCTCCTCCTGGAGCAGCCGCTGATTCCCAGCTGCTGATGGTGCGGAGGTCTCGCGGCCATTCCCCCTCCTCCCGGTACCTCGGGTGGGGGGGGGGCAATTCTTCCTCCTCCCGGAATCTCCGGGTTCTGCAGCTTCCTCAGATCCTGGAAGGGAAGGGTAGGTCCTCAGACGTAGACCTCTCCAGCTCAGCTGCTATTTAACTCTAAACTTTAAATCGCCTATCTTTAACTAATTTTTTTCTGGCTTGGAGCAGGAGCTCCAGACATCCTACCGAGTGCAGGGCTATGCAGAAACTGGTGGAGAGGTCAGCCTAGGTCCCTCCAATAGGAGCCACACAATAAAGAAATTTGCATAGCCTATCCGAGCGAGCAGAGGCGTGACCTAACCAGTTCCTGGATGACTTCCCCCCACTGAAGGAGAATATACTGGATATTAAACTGACCTCTCATTGAAACCAGTGAATAATCCCTATACAAAGGATAACTCAATCAACTTTCTTTCCTCCTACTGAATATTCTTTGTCTGCAGGACTGCGTCTAGCTAGATTTTGACCTATATGCCCTAAGCAGGGAAGTCCACAATTAGTACAATGCTAAGCAAAAGTATGTTTTAGCTTCTCCTAAAATTCTAAGATGCCCTGAAATGGATAGCCTCAGGCTAGACCAATCTTAATTCTTTTTTCTTCTGTTATTTATGCAGATATATATTCAGAGTTAAACATTATTTTGGATGTCTTTTAAAGAGTATTTTCAGTAATCTCTTATCTATACAAATGTAAAGTATGAATTTTGGGTAAAGTCTTATCTTTGACAGGTGTCACGTTTGTTCGCTTGTATTTAAAAGCTGGCAATCGAGGTTATATAGTCCTTAACATCGAGGTTATATAGTCCTTATCATTGCACTGCCTCCAGGAGGATATGGGCCAGATTTACTGAGGCACAAAAAAAGTGTCATTGTGAATAGGTAAGGGTGCATTTTCCCTGACCCGGATGGCTCAGACTAGCCTGATCTCATAAGATCTCAAAAGCTAAGCAGGGTTAGCACTGGTTAGTATTTGGATGGGAGACTAGAGTTGCTACATAGAGGCAGGCAGTGGCAAAGCACCTCTGAATATCTCTTGCCTTGAAAACCCCACAGGGTTGCCATAAATCAGCTGGGGGGGGAACTAAGATAGCTGGTGGTAAACTGTATCCTTCATGGTGGAAAGAACTTAAGTGCAGCTGACTTATAGTGACACCACAGGGCTTTCAAGACAAAAGGCAGTCAGAGGTGATTTGCCATTGCATGCCTCTGTATCATGACCCTGGACTTCCTTAGTGGTCTCCCATCCAAATCAGCACATCTTAGAATGTTTTCACATACTTATAGTTGCATAGGTGAGCAGTCAGGTTAGAACAGATAAAAGGAAGTACTTCTTCATCCAAACAGTGATTAACACATGGAATTCACTGCCACAGGAGGTGGTGGCAGCTTCAAGAGGGAATTAGATAAACGTATGGAGAAGAGGTCCATCAGTGGCTATTAGCTACAAGGTATAGATAGGGACTTTCAGTCTGGGGCAAGTGATGCACTGTATTCTTGGTGCTGGAAGGAATTCTGGTGTCCTGGTCCCATTGCTGGACCTCCTGATGACACCTGGACTGGATGAGCTTTTGGCCTAATCCAACATTGGCTTCTCTTATGTTCTTATGCTCTTAAAAAGGCATCCAAAATAATGTTTAAGTATGAATATATATATATATACACACACACACATATATATATATACACACATAAATAACATTGAAAGAAAAATAAATTAATTGTTCTGTTTACCTAATGTTGCAAATCAATTGAACTGGAAAACAAGTTTGTGAAAAATGGGAAAACCATACTTTTGCCAGCATGGAAGATGGAAAGTTAAACTCCACAACAGAAAACTTGACAAATACTTGCATGGTCAACAACAGGTATGCCAAGGTAATACCTGACAACCTTAAAACAGCCAAGTCTGAACATTAAATCTTATCAGCGTGCAGAAGCATGGAAATTCACAGATGATACAAATAATGTTACACTGAGACAGACAGAGATCAAGAAAGCAGAAAGATAAACAAAACAGATGGAGATTACTCAAGACATTTAATTTTTCCTTGAGATATGATTTTCAAAATGTTTGAAGCAGCAACAGAACGTTTCAAAACATAAGCTGTCAATAGATTACAGGATAGAACCAAACAGGTTTGATTTGTGTTTTTCATGACAGAATGCACTGAAATACATTTTAACATGCTAAAAAATCCCTTCTAATACTAATACAGAAACATCAGGTCCACTGTTTTGGCAAAATGTACACAATCTGCTGCCTTGATCATTTTTTCCTTCATGTTTTGGGGAAGGAAAAGGTTTCCACTGAGTGAGCTGAAGACCACTCCCAGATGCAAGATGACTTGAGAGTGAGTTGGCTCTTCTTTGAACCAATTAGGAAGTCATTCTCCATAAGGCATTAAATAGTGACCTGGATGTCCTGAATCACTTTGAGTGTGAAAGGGGACTGACAAGCAGGTTGTAGCTCTGGATGTAGTAGGTGAATGCCCTTGATTCAGAGACAGGCTGCTACTACCATAGTAAGCTTGTTGGATGACCCAGCCAGGGCAGGTGCATGTGCTAATACTAACCCAAAGAACATAGCCCTGAACTATAAGTGTTTTTCAAATGTGCCTCTGAGGGAAGATTTGTGCAGCCAAAAAACTGGAATGTGGAGATACTCTTTTGTCAAGTCTGTGGAAACTGAATTCCCTACCTTGAAGCATTTCTGCTTTCATCTTCAGGGTTTCCATATTCAACTTTCTGTACCTTACAAAATTGTGAAGGACCTTGATGTCTAAGAGAGCTTTCCAGTCCTTGTTCATTTTGGGAACTGAAGTGTATGGCATACACAATGAAGAATCTTTGATGAGATGGTACTGGTTCCATTGCCTTTGTCTATATTAAAAGATGTACCACATCCAGTGTATGTCACCCTCCTGAGGGGGGCATGATGAGATAGGAGCCATGAGAGATCAGTTGGTAGAGTGTAGAATTCTATGGTGCAGCCCTGATAAATGGTGTCTCTTATCCAGCTGTTGGTGGATGATTTTAGAATCCCTGGCAGAATTGCTACCCTGCCACTGGCAGCTGCCTGAAAGCAATGTCATTGTTGGTACTGTTTGCCTCTTTTATTGACTCAAAATAATTGTTGCAATGTTAAAAGCTGGGCATTGGATGTGTAGTTCTGTCTGGGTCTTGTCAAGGTCGTGTTTCTGCAGTCTCCATGAAATCAGGGGTGGGGTGGAGGATGTTCCTGTGGTTACAAAAAGGATTTGGAAGCTGTATCCTTTCTTATTTCTACCTTCTCACTTAACAAAGAAAGTTGTGGCCTTCTTTCTAATCATTGGTTTCAGCCTGAATGGCATCCAGATTATCACCAGAGAACTTACCCTGAAGAATGGAGAAGAGGTCACACTGGATTTGGATATCTAGTGCGCACTTCATTTTTGGGCTACAGGTTTTGACAGGCACCATTGCTGAACAAAATCCATGTAATAGCTTTTACTAGGGCAAACCAAGTTGACACAAAAGAGCTCAAAAGCTTGCACAACGTTTTGAATCAAATTGGTTGATCCTAATAAAAGGGATCAAATAGGTTTTGCTCTTGTGTTTGACCAATACAGCTGTACAACTTTTTTGTTTTTAACCACTGCTGAGGCCATAGATCTTGAGGAAAACTCCATGGCACTCAGGCTGGTATCTGCCATGAAGCCCATCACACTCTCTCTCTCTCTCTCTCTCCTCTCCAGATAGTCAGAGAGCCTCTCTTTCAAGTCTGGGTACTTGCTTAAAGGTAGTCATGGTCCCTATGAGTAATGTTATCAGAGAGACCTCTGCTGGAAGCCCTTATGGCAGGAGTCATAGCTTCATGAGAACTGCAAAGGGCTGAGTCACTATTTCTATACATGGCATTCTCTTCTCCATCCTCAATTATGTCCAAGCCTATGGCCAAACCTACAGTGGGAGCATTACCCACAGAAGCATTGGTTAAAGGACTGCCTACTCCCTTACAAACTTACTTGAAAGCTACAGTCATCTTCTAATGCCCTGCCTCAGGTGCCTCCACCTTCTGAGAAGGGGTGGCAACTTAGTGGGCGGCAACTTGGGAGAGGGTCTTCTTGGAACTCTCTCCTCAGACGCACCTGTCCTTTTCTGTTTCCATCTTCCGCCAGCGGATGAAGACTTATGTTTTATCTGGCATTCCCTCAGGCAAAGGCCTTCCTGCCCTATCTTTTAATTGCTGTTATTATGTATTTATTTTTAAAATTCTTTTATACCCCGCCTTTCTCCCGAATGGAGACCCAAAGCAGCTTACATCATAAGAACATAAGAGAAGCCAATGTTGGATCAGGCCAATGGCCCATCTAGTCCAACACTCTTGTCACACAGCGGCCCAAAATACCAGGTGCTTACATCATTCTTCTCTCCTCAGTTTTATCCTCGCAACAACCCCGTGGGGTGAGTTAGGTTGAGAGAGCATGACTGTCCCCTTGAGCATAGATGGCATGAATGGGGCTTCTAACCTTGGTTTCCCAGATACTAGTCCAACGCTCTTACCACTATGTTTCTGTATGCAAATTTTTGCTTGTTTTTAATTGGTTTAATGATGCCTTTTTATTATGTGTGTTTCAAATCTGTTAGTTACCTTGGTGTCCCTGATGAGAGCACAAGGCCAAGTATACATTTTGTAATTAAATAAGTCAACAGGTGCTATGTGTGTGTGTGTGTGTGTGGGGGGGTTCTTGGCATGGTGCAGGTGGAACCTCTGAATCCTGAGTGATATCCATTTTTCCTTTATTTCCTGAAAGGAACTTGGGAAAAGAAACATATTATCCCAGCCTCCTAAATCTGGTAATGACTTCTTGACCCCTTCTGGGTTCATGTATTTTAAGAGCCTATAACTGTTGGATCCTTATGGCACAAATAAACAGCGAAGGGAGCTCCTCCTGTGAAAAAAGGTGTCTGGACAGTAGCCCTTCCTAGAAAAAAATCCTTGTGAGAAATTTTCCTTGTCCTCTCTGTCTGACCTAACACCTGAATTCTTCAACTTGATGACAGAGTTGTCTTATTTAGATCTATAATATGTAGTGGAGAGAGAATTACACAAGGAGCAAAAAGGACCAATGTATGCTACTTTAGTGAGCCAGATTTTGGGTTGGGGTGGTCAAATGCTCAGGAGTTTGGATTGCTGGTTGCATCTCTGCATTGCTGGTCATCAAATGAAGGCAGAAGATGGTTTTAGAGAGTCTGTATAGTGCTTCTAATAAGCCTGATGATCCTCCATTCTTTGTTTCCATTCTCCTGGCTAGCCAGGCCTACTAGTCTGGTAATATGAGCACCAGGTTTTCTACACAGAAATCAGAGAGATCAAGGGAATGTTGTTGTGGAGTTTCCCTTTGGAAGATGTCACAGTAGCCATTCTCTCACATCAGAGATGGAAATTTCAGTCTATTTCATGCTTCCAGGGATTATGGGGAAACCAAGTGTCAGGATGTCATCCTCTCCTCAAGTTCAGAAAGTAAAGGCCATGTAGACTATGAAGCTTGATGCTGCACTTAGGTTCCAGACACTCAGATTTATCATGATTAACAGATAAAGGGTACATTCAACAGCTTAACTGTTATCAGGGGACACATTACTATGCACTCATACATCTCAGCCAAACATAACTCACCTAATTAAAATGCTATTTTCTTAATATATCATTTTAATTGTTTTCTCTTTTCTCCCTCATAATCTTTGCAAAGGCCGCTACAATTTTTAAATAAAATTTCAATCATAAAAAGGAACAGAGGAATGTATGCATTGCTATTATCAAGACTGTTCTATTACAGAAATGTAATCTAAGGAGTTTATATATAACAATACTAATTAGACACCTCACTGAGACACCTATCTATTCACATTCTCAAATCTGGCATTTGATCATGCTAGTAACAACCTGTCGCCTTTAACTACTGGACTATTTGTTACCCTGTGTCCAGTGCCTAAGAGCTTGTTAATTACCCAAACTCTCTTTCTATAGGTCTTGTTAATTACCCGTCTTCTGTCTCAGAGGACCTTGTTAATAACTTGCACAATCCCTCTAAAGAGGGCCTAACAACACATTAAAATTAAAGATGCTTTTCTTTTAGCACCTGTCAAATGCTGTAAATTGAGAAATTTTCACATCAGTGTATTAACCTACTGTAGTGTAGATTAAAAAAACAAACATTTTTTTAATAGAACGTTGCATGTAGATCTGGTTACTTTATGTAGGATTTTTATATTTAAATTGACATTTGTCCTTAGATATGTTCACTGTATGGGACTGCCCAGTAAAACATCTACATATTAACTCCTTAAGAGCTGCAGGTAATGAATGAACCCAGTTCAACTGACAAAAGAAACCAAAAGGTATGTAAAAATAAACTTCCACAGCAGTATATTTGGATTTAAAACACATTTAATCACCTCTAAAGAAGAACTGGGGTATTAGGGCACAATATAGACTTTAACTGGGTGCCTGTCTGGTCACCAATGGTAACTAGAAAGTGCTCTCCTGATTATTAGATTAGAGCCTCTGACTTATAGCACATTTTTCCCACAGCATGAGTTCTACTTTATATTTTAAAAACCCTCAGAATGTGGAGCGTTAAACATTGATCAAAGTCTTGTCACTTACCAAATGAAAAACCTTTTCCAGAGAACTATGTTCTCTTTTTCATGCCAGTAAGGGCCAATCAATTCAGATAAGGACCCCATCAACTAATTGACTGTGATTGTTTAGGTTGTTGTTGTTGTTTTTGCAGTGAGGTGAGAGAAACATGTGATGTGAGTTCTAGTTACAGACACAGTAGAATGAATCTAATTTTGAATAAAGTTTGTGGGCCATGCAAGGCTGCTTACAGTTATGCCTCAAGAAGAACCACGCATTAGTACTAAAAACAAGTCACAGCCCAAGTTCTAACAAAACCTGGTTCAAGTTAAAGGATTGAAGGAGAAATGGAAGCTTATCTACAAAGATAGCCCTGTGCGGTTTTCTGGAAATGAGGTGTCAATTCAGCCCCCACTCTTCCACCACAATCTTTGGTCAGTTAGAACCTGTCAAGCTGAATCAGGAACTGAGGTCACATTTTTTCCCCAACGCCAAGGTTTTTAAAAAAGCCCCAAATATTTAATTGCTTTTTTTGTATGTTAGAAACTTTCATGAATTTATTCGCAAACACAACTCCATTTTGTCTTCAATAAGTCACAAAGGGAGGCTTATAATTATTGTGAAAGTTAGCCCACTATACTCTTAAACTATTCATTTACTGTATCAGCGATTCTTAATGATTTTACATTGGCCGGTGGGGGGGGGGAGACGACTGGTTACTGAGATAAGCAAATTGGTAGGATCTGGTCTCAACAATCTTCTGATGTTAATGTTCATTGATGGAAACATCTGGTCAAGTCATTGACTTTTAGTATCTTGTAGAGATGCACAACTGCTCTCATTACAAGGCCTAGGAACCAAGGCCTGAAACACCACTCCTTCTCTGATTTCGTGTTACTTGGTTTTAACATTGTTGTTTGAATTAAGTTATTTTTACTCATGGAATGTGTAACTTTGTCATACACCTCTGAATGCCTTCAGGTAGAAAACAAGTAAAAGAATTGCAGAAATAAAAGCCAATGGTCTTTTGTTTTTGCGGAACAGAAGTCATAAAGATTTGTGTACAGACTAGGGCTGTATAGAGACCCATTTCATATGGGTCCCATCCATACAGCAACACAAATCCAGGGTTTTTAAAAAATAAACTATTTCATTGTTCTATCTCCCTAATGCTCTCAAAAGTGGCTAATATAAAATCATAGTGTGCTGATCAGATTAAAAACTAAGAGCAAGGCTATTCAACAAAAGAATTTCATATATAGGAAACGAAATGCTATTTATCAAGGCTTTTTCAAAGAAGTTGTTTTTTCACTGTTCTAAAGAAGAAAAAAACAAATGGAATAACTATAAGCTAACCAGGTGGGATTTCTTAAGCAGGGAGTTCCAGAGGTGTGTATCTCAGTGAAAAGGCCATCACCACTTAGGCTAGAACTGGACACACAAAGTAGGGTGTCTCCTGATGGATCTTAAGGCATGTGAATTTTTGCTTGCGGAGGAAACATTCCTTCGTCGCTTAAAGATTTCTTCCAACCAATCAGTTAAGGTTAAAAATGGCTTTTCATGTTTGAAGTGCAAGGCTGTTTGTTAGTGGGGGAAGTAGAGGACAGAGCTTCCCACACAACAGCTGAGCTAGCTCCTTTACAGCATACCAGGAGCCATCTGGGGGCAAAATAATACTTAAAAAATACAAAGAACTATTTCAAAAGTCTATGGCCCTAATTAAAGCACAACATATTTATGCTTGAAGACTTAATGGCTTAATGTTATAAAAATAGTGACGGTAAGACGTAATATCTAAATAGAAAACCTTACCTAGAAGATGACAGCGCATTTGTTGGCTTGAAGCTGCTTGTAAAGGGATTAGTCGGATCAAAATCAAAACTGCCTTGATGGTTTTCAACAAATACACCAGGTGATTTCATGTCAGCAGAACCATCTGATCCTCCATTGCTAAGTCTTTCTGACCGCTTACTATCTTTTTTCCCAGTGACTCTTTCGAAGAGACTAACCTTCTCCTTTTTCTCTCTCTTAATGTCTTTTTTTATTTCAGGAGTTTTTGAAAACAGGCCTACGTTTTGGTCCCACGATATAGGGTTTTCTTCAAATGGATTCTTCTGTCTTGGCAGTGTTGCAAACTTCTGAGGCAATGAAGCACTCACATTCGTAAAAGGGTCATTCTGCACTCCAAAAACAGACTCACTGTCATCAGCTGTGCTGTCAAGATGATTCACTTTAGTTGTATCTGCACTTAATGTCCGTCTGTGTGGAGATTTTAGATTTCCTGCAAATCATTTTGTTATTAGTATATAGTTAGTGACATGACATCAAGGCTGGTTATAAAAAGAAATTCATAACTTTGCTTTTAGAAGCTTTTGCAATTAATCTTTATTCCAACAGATAACTTGGTTTACTTAAAGAATTCCTAATATAGGCACGACCTGGTGAAAGTTAAGCATATCCTAATCCCATCAATTTAAATGCAAGTTAATTAAGTATGTGCTCAAATCTCAACTGCTGAATCAATGGGATTTATATACCAACCTTCAGCTGGATCATAGTCCATGCTATGTGTAGGAAAGTCCATGTCTGTGCCTAAAGCATTCTTGTAAGATTTGTAAGAAACTGTATAATATTATCTGAATCTCTTTCAAAGTAACTCTAGAGACAGTTACAGGTATGGGAAAAAGCAAAGGGAAAGTTGGAGTGGGGAAGGAGGAATAATATTTTTTCCTCTGAGGACTTTATTTTCAAATTTTCTTTCAACTGAAAAACAGAAACAATGTGAAAAACTAAAAACAGCACTTACAGAAATGTGTTTTTTTCCTTTGAGAGCAGTGAGTAGAACGCTTTTAAGATATGATTTTAAAATTTTGTTTTAATCTCCCTTTACTCCCTCAAAATGCTATCTATGAATACAGTAACTATTTATAGTAATTTACAGCACAGGGTGATTACAATTCCTGCATCCTAAGGACACATACAGCCATCTACTCATCTTGCCTCCTTCATCTTCCATAGCATGTGAAAGAAACCAGTCTGGTTTCATAAACATATGCACCAAATCAAGAAATAAATACATGCATGAAAAAGACAACAAGTTTGTTTCTATCAATGGCAATTTTAATTTCTTTTAAGTTTACAAAAATAAAAATAAAACCTCAGGACTGGAAGCTACTAATCTTTCAGAAAGTTTTCTGATAAAAAAACGAAACTTCACAATAGTATTTTAAACAATTATTTTAAAGTGATACAATATAGGTAATTTTGTCCACAGTTTCAATGACACTCTCTGTGTGTATAAGAGATAAGTCTATAACAATGCCAACTGTTAGGGAGTGACCCAGACTTTAGATTGTTAGTTATGGTGTATACTGTTACTGGATATGAATGCAAGATTTTTTTTAAAATGTTCAGATGATTAAAAAAAAACATTTATTTTACTAAAAATTCAATGCAATCTATTTCTAACAGGGGTAATTTTCCCAAATGACAAGAAATAAAGCATGTATAGGTATCACAGGGTACAGCAACTTGCTGCTCTTGCTTTAACACAATATATTTGTAACTTTTTTTTAACAGAGTGGATACTTAAAAATGTCATAACTATACCCCATCAATTCAGTGTTATGAAGCTATACATAATGCATTTTACATTTATAACGTAAGGAAGTTCAGATTTGTTTAGATTCAATATTGAATATATTTTATTTTTTTTCCACATAATTTCTAATTTTCCATTATATTTGGGTTTCAATAAATGGCAAAAAATGACTAGACATTAGCAATCTGGCAACTACTTCAAATACACTTTGGTCTGAAATGACAGAATGAGTGATAGTGAACCATCACGTGAGTGTCGGGGGGGGGTACAGTAAGAATACCATCATAATCCACCGTATTAAACTGGAGGTGCCAATTAATCTACATCACATCAGCTGAACTGAGTCAGTACTACACCACTGGGCATAGCCACCACTATTTTAAAAAGCTCAGTTCCAAGAAACACATCTCTGTCATGAAGAAAAACTAAGCAGAGCTGTGACATGGTATGAGTGGGATTTTAAAAGCATTTCAGCTGCCACAACTCTCCATATGTAATGGTTAGCTACTTGAAATATGACTGAAGCTGATCAACAGTATCTGCCACTTTCATCATGCAGATTATCACTGTAGAAGTCAGCAAGTGCTGGGGTGGGAAGCAATGAGGAGCCTGCAAAAACTAAAATATGATGTCTTTGCAGCACAGGATCAAAACATATCTTGTATCAAAGTTTTGTATATTTTTAAAATATTGTTTATTATTATTATTATATTATCATTATTATCACTACTATTGGATTTTAAGCATTTAACTTGCTTTCTGCTCAGGAATACTCTCAGAGTTGGTATAGAAGTATGTAAATTAATAGCATATGGGTGTCCAACAATATCCACTGCTTAAAACCAAATTTTTACTCACCACCTTCATCCACAGAACCAACAGACTCTAGATGACGTCTGAAGAGGTATGGATTTCCAACTGTGCCTGATTTAATTTTTTCTGAAGAAACTTGAGGTCCAGTCAAATCAGACATTGAATGAGCTGATGATAGTCGTTGAGGTCCCAAAAGAAAAGGCTTTTTTGGTTTTGATTTTAACTGTATTTCGCTAAGGGAAGTTACAGCACTCGTTTCTGGAGTGTGAGTGCTTGGAATGATCGCAGAAGATGTATCCAAAAGAGTCCCGTCAGTCTTGCGTCCCTTCATTTTGTCCTTTAGTTTAGCAAAAGGAGATTTAGTTTTGTCCTTCATTGAGAGATCAAACATACTTGCTGTCATGTTGTTCCTCATAAACTGAATATTGACTTTTATCTCTCCTCTGTCTTTAGTTCTTTTTCCTTGTTTAGATTCTAGGCCAAACCACCTTAAAAGAGAAGATAGCATATGGTAAACTATGTTGCACTGTACCAAATATTCTGCTTTTTAAAACTACAGCTTAAAATTTCATTTAACAATAACAAGAACCTAGAAATCATGAAATTAAAACAATCTCTACACCTCAATGGTTTGGGATGAGTTCTATTTATTTTATTTATTTTGTTAGACTTATATCCTGCCCTCCCCCACACTGTAGGCTCAGGGTGGGTACCATATAAGTCTCCAATTAATGCAGATTTACAATTAAAGTATACTATAACAAAACATTAAAATCAATAAAATCACCAACACACTAAAACAAAAATGTGCCTCAACAGATAGCACAGTGGTCCCATCCAGCTTCAAATATCTGTTTTGCAACAAAGGATCTTGCAATGAAGTATTCAAAATTAAAAGTTTATTTCCATTATCCAACAGAACATTGATATAAATGTAGCATACATATTCAAGCATTTTCTGAATGTTCCAAGCACTTCACATGCATTATATTTATAAAGCTTCAAAACCACCAAGTGCCATACACCTTAGTAATCCTACCTACCATTGGCTAAAATCAACTAGCATTTTTATTCCTACATTACAGATGGGGCTGAAACTGAGTATAGCTTAGCAGATAGTGACTTCATGGAAGATATGACTGTTAACATCATAGGAAGGGGAGGCAGGGCTACAGTGCAGCAATACGGTCGAGTTTCTCAGGGGCTCTGAGACTCACCAACTTCTGGAGCTTTTTTAGGGGTCCATTTGGTTTTCCTTGGACCCATCGGTTCATCAGAAGTACGAACTTAATGCAGAGGGCTTTTATATCTGAGCCCCCCATTTGTGGCAACAACAGGTGTGGAGTCAGAATTGTCCTGAAGTGGGAAGCACCAAAGACCAGCCATGACAGCACGACTGACAAGCTGTATTACCCCTAAACAAAGAGCCTTCAAACCTTGTCATACCATCTAGGAGATGAACTTGTAAGTACTTTCTTTTTCTTGACAACTTTTAAGCTTGGAAAACAACTCTCATTTGCCCCTATAAATCCTCCCGAGAAGCCAAAGGAGGTGCTGAGGAATTTTCCCTCACGCATTCCTATGTTAAGCGGCAGAGCAGAGCTCCGGGAAGTCAATGTCAATATAAATACAAGGGGCAAAGTAATATATTGAAATCTATCTGCTATTTGGAAAAGATCTTAAATACTGAAGAACAGTGACTTACTTGATTTATGGAAAAGAAACGGTCTGGATTTAAAATGGCGACGAAGCTGGCACTCTTAATGGCGTAATTCCACAGAGACGATTGTTTACAAGAGTCTCAGCTTAAGAGTGAAATGGCTTTTTCAGCACAAATCAGAGAGGACTTGCAACTGTCAGAAACCTTCTGGGAAGAGATCATTCTACGAATGCAAACTAAAATATTTGAAGCTATCTCTCCCATTTTGGAACAAATCATGAGCATTTTTGAGAGTGAACAGTCTAGTTTACTTGAAATAACAGACCCTCCATTGCAGATGATGTCATCCTTGTCCCAAAACCTCGATCAATGCAGCCTGTCTGGAGATGTGATCCTTAATATGAGAGAAATAACAAAAGGCTACTCTGACTGCTTGAAGTCTCAAGTTTTCTTAGTTACCAAGCACAACAAGGCGTTTTTATAGGCTTTGGGGTGTTTGATCTCTCACACAAGCAGTCTGGAAGGGGAGGGGATGAGTTTCAAAGGATTTTCAGAGACTGCATAGGGTTTTAAGTGCTACTACATAAGTATGACTGAAGAAGAGGAGACCTTCAAAGTTCAAAGGCACAGCAGATCAACAATTCTGGGGAGACATTTGCAGGGAAAACAGAAGAAATACAAACCGTATAACTAATTTGTAACAATATATCTTGATTGTTTGCATGGTTACACTGATTAATGAGAGGAAGATTTATCTAAAGTGAAACTCTCAAACTGCTAAAAAATATTTGTTTCTATATTATTTCTTTCTTCCTTCTTTTCTCTGAATTTATACTGATACTTGATAAATGACTGATTAAGAATATAATCTGTAGTTATAAATATTAACTATCTTTATTGTCTTAACTGATTAGTGAAAGTTATAAGTAATAGTTGGTTTATTTGATACAATATGTTCTGGATATTTGTAATGCTCAAACTGATGGTTGATAAAAAATTATAGGGTAGTTTTGATATTTAAAGTGGGCCTTGCAGGGAAAAAATAAAAGCCATGGGTTGATTACCTAGAGAAGGTGTAATGACTTAAGTATTGTGAAAGAAAAGATGGATCTATATAGTGTGAGGTGAAAGTATATTGGCATTGTAAAGTTGAGAGTTGATGTTATGAACGAGACAATGGCTGGATATTTTGAATTGTATTGCTCTTTTTTGTTTTATATAACTCTTTAAAAAACTAATAAAACATAGGAAGAGCTTTTCTAAATCAAACCAAAGGTCCAACTAACTCAGCATCCTAGAGTGGCCACCAGATGCCTCTGAAAAGTCCCCAAGAAGCATGAAAACAACTCCCTTCCTCGGCCACTCCCTGCTCCTCCCTCCCCTCAGACTGCTGTTCAGAATTCCAATGTCTCAGAAAATGGAGGTTTCAATTAGCCATTATGGGTAAACAGACACTGAAAGACCTATCCTCCATTAACAGAACCAGCCTTTGCCATCTAAGCAAGTCACTACCTTAGTGTCTGTGAGTGCCATAAATTAATTACACATTGTATGAGAAGAACTTCTGTCTTTCCTGAATCTACAGTCCATAAGTGAGGCCAAGACCTAGTGGGAGCTTTCCCACACAGATTATTTATTTATTTCATTAGGCTTATATCCCGCCCGCCCCACATTGTAGGCTCAGGGTGGGTACCAACCAATTAATGCAGATTTACAAATTAAAACATTATAATTCATCAAAATCAATAAAATCATCAGCATTAAATCAATAAGACCAACAGCATTTAAAACACCAACACATCTCAACAGATGATAGTGTGGTCCCAATCCAGCTTCAGTTACTGGATGGGAGGCCAAATCAAGTGGATGCCCGCTGCCTCGACTAAAGGCCCGGCAAAGAGGTCCATTTTGCAGGCCCTGTGGAACTGTAACAGGTATCTCAGGGCCCTGATCTCTTAAGGTAGCTCATTCCATCAGGCAGAGTGGTGCCTAGATGAGGCAAGTCCGACATCCCTAGGGCCAGGGACAAGGAGGAGCTGGTTCGTAGAATGCAATGTTTTACAGGGTTCATATGGGAAGAACTGGTCTCAAAGATATGCAGGCCCCTGGAAGTATAGGGCTTTAAAAGTTAGCATCGACACCTTGAAATGGATCTGGTATTCAATAGGCTGCCAGAGCAGGTATGTGCCTGCACAGGCAGTGACATCAACACCCACACTGCTATGTTCTGCACTAGCTGCAACATCCAGAGCAAAGTCAAGGGAAGCACCACATAGAGAGAATTACAATAATCTGATCTGGAAGTGACTGTTGCATGGGTCACCGCAACCAGATCACCGGGGGGGGTGAGGTATGGGGCCAACTGCCTGACTTGCCTTAGATGAAAAAAAGGCAGACCTGGCAGTGGCAGTGACCTGGGCCTCCATAGTCAATGAGGCATCCAGAAATACCCCTAAGCCCTTCACTTTCAGTGTCAGCACCAAAGGAGCCCTGTCAAAGGCTGGGAGCCCAATACCCAATCCCAGACCCCCCACGACCCAGGTGCAGGACCTGTATCTTCAATGGATTCAATTTCAGTCTGCTCTGTTGTAATCATCCAGCCACAGCTTGTAACACCCTGTCTAGATGTTCAGCAGCAGAGTCTGGGCAGCCATCCATCAGTAGATAGCGCTGGATGTCATCTGCATATTGGTGACAGCTCAGTCCATACCTCCAAATAATCTGGGTAAGGGGGCATATATGGATGTTGAATAAGATTGCGGAGAGAATCAGTCCCTGCAGTACACCACATCCAAGTGAGTGCTACTGAGACAGCTCTCCCCAAGCACTACCCTGTGTCCCCAATCTTAGAGAAAGGAGGCCAGCCACTGTAAGGCTAGTCCCTGTATCCCCACCTCAGTGAGGTCAACAGTTCATGGCCAACCATATCGAACACCGCTGACAGCACCAAACTGCCTTGATCCAGATGTCTTCGGAGGTCATCCACCAAGGCTACCAACACTGTCTCCGTCCCATGAGCAGGGCGAAAGCCAGAATGGAAGGGATCCAGGATGTTAGCATCCTCCAAGAAAGCCTGGAGCTGCATCGCCACTGCCCTCTCCACTGTCTTACCCAGAAATGGTAGACTAAATACTGGGTGGTAGTTACTAGGGACCATAGGGTCCAAAGATGATTTCTTTGGGAAGGGGTGGACCATTGCCTCCTTTAAACTCTCTGGGAAGGCCCCTGTTGATAGGGACAGGTTGATAATCTCCCTCAGGGAAGTCCCTACCACATTGTCACAAGCTTTAAGAAGCCACGATGGGCAAGGAGCAAGAGGACAAGTGATGGGTTTCACGGCTTCCAAGGTCTTGTCGACTGCATCCTGGGTGAGCAGACTGAAATGGTCAAAACAGGACCCACAGACAGACAAGGGGATTCCAGTTCCCTTACTGTATCAGGCATGGCTGGGAGGTCGCAGTGGAGCATCAAGACTTTATCTACAAAGTCGCTTGCAAATGCCTCACAGCCAATTACCAATTTCCTAGCATTTGGAATCCTGTGGGCAATGCTCCCTCTAAGCTGTGGAGTCTTATGAGCAAAAATTCTACTTTGTGAGCTACTGGCACTAAAGTTGTGAGCGAGCGATTTGGCTACTGCATAAATTAGTTTGCTCTGGAGCCATCCTTCCTGAGCGAAGACAAAAATGTGTGAGCTGGAGGCTAAAAAACTGTTAGCTCAAACTAACTCAGCTTAGAGGGAACACTGCCTGTGGGGCAAAGTAGTCAGAAACTGGATTATTCTAAACTAGGAATAAGGCCCGTTGTGGAAATAAATACAACGAGCTCTAGAAAGAGGCTCCGGGAGAGTGCCCCGGCTTTGGACACTCAGTGACAATTTGCTGTGGCAATCTCAGCAGGGTATAATGACAGAGTCCACCATTTTCTCCAGAGGAACTGATCTTTGCTACCTGAAGAGCAGTAGTAATTTTGAGTGATCTCCAGCCCACCCTCAAGATTGGTAACAGTGGTTCCCCAGGATAGAGTGGCTGGTTTGGAGGGTGGAGTCTACGGCATTGTACCTGTCTGAGGTCCCACCCCTCCTCAACACTCACCCTCTCCAGGTTCGACCCCTCAAATCTCCAGGAATTTCCCAACCTGGAGTTGACAACCCTATCTCCCTCCCAGCCAACCATCAACCTACCTTTAGTTTTCCATCTCCTCCCCCTCCCTCCTAGAAAGCAGTTGTAATTTTGAGTGATCTCCAGCCCCCACCTGGAGATTGGCAACAATGGTTCCCCATCAGGGAATGGCTGGATTGGAGGGTGGAATCTATGGCATTGTACCTGTCTGATGCTGGGAAAGATTGAAGGTCAAAGAAGAAGGGGATGGCAAAGGATGAGATGGTTAGACAGTGTCATCGATGCAACGAACATAAAAATTGAGCAAACTTCAGCGGACAGCGGAAAACAGGAGGGCCTGGCGTAAACTGGTCCATGGGGTCGCAAAGAGTCGGACTCGACTGTGCGACTGAACAACAACAACACCTGTCTGAGGTGCCACCCCTCTTCAAACCTCACCCTCTCCAGGCTCCATCCCTCAAATCTCCAGGAATTGCCCACCTGGAGTTGGCAACCCGATCAGGACTGGGCCCAAGGAGTTTTTCCCCAAAGGCCAACATAGGTGTGGAAAGGGCCTTTTACTGACAGAGGAGAAAGTACAGGTGACAACTCTGATTAGGGAAATACCTGGAGATTTGGGGGGGTGGATCCTGTGGAGGGCAGCATTTGGGGATGTGTGTGGAAGGACTCAGCAGGCTATAATGCCATCGAGTCTACCCTCCAAAGCAACCATTTTCTCCCAGGGAACTGATCTCTGTCATCTGGAGGTCAATTGTAACAGTGGGAGATCTCCAGGTCCCACCTGGAGATTGGCAACCCTAGGGGAAAGTCAGCCGCACAGCGGTGAGTTGAAGAAAATGGTTTGATGGTCCACCTCGTTAGCCAGCCAGCCATGCTGAAGCTAAGCGGGAGAAAGAGCCTTTTCCCATTTATTCTGACAGGAAAGTGGCTGTTGGGGAGGGGGTTATGGGCAGGGGAGGGGGTTATGCTGAAAGTCCTTTGTTGTTTTACTCACAGAACCAAGCTTGGTTACCTACCAACAGCCACTGAGGGGACTGTCCCTCACAGGAGTCAAGAGAACTGTCTTCCTCAGGAGAGAGAGCTGTCTGCCAGGGAGAGTGGGTGGGGAAGAGGAGCAGACCCAGCACCTGGCCAATGGCACACGAGTACTCTTGAGTGGCGGCTGATGGGCCAATGGCTGAGGGAGGGCATTTTACAGCCAATGGGAACGCATGGAATCTTACAAAACCAAAAGATAATTATTATAAGGAGAGATAATTGAGCCAGGCGTGAGTTTGCAGATATGATGGAGGCTGCATAGAAATCCTTAGTGGCCTTCATTGCCATCTCATAGGTTCTCATAAACAACCTATAGGATGTTCTTGTAGCTTCATCATGGGCTCATCACCACCTAGTTTAAAAAGCTGCTCTGAAATCTTTTTAATATTAAGTCTCAACAATCTGGTACAGGTGGAACCTCTCTCTTTTGGAAAGAGTCAGCTTGTCCCAACCATTTCCCTGTTGCTTAACCTGTCCTCATTGTTAAAGCTTTCTTCCAAACATCACCATCAACCAGGTACTGAGAACACTCAGCTCTGCCTGTTCACCTGCTCTGAGCATGGAAGGGGCATCATTTCTACGCTACCTTTTAAGTTCTGGACTTCAATACACTACCTAGTAACTTCCCCTCCCCCAAAGGGAATAGCTACATTTTTCAGTGGGGGTTTTTGATAGCTCAGTTGTTAAAAAGAAATATTAGGGCTTTCTGTATGTCTGAGGGGCCCCTAGGCTAAATGTTCATTTGACCTCCTCTCTGCACCCTGTTTTTTCCCCTCAGCTGGGGAAAAAACCATATGTACACACAAACTTTTCAAACATTATCATTATCTATATTTGAAAATTCTACTGAATTCAACACACTCATTTCAGCAAATGGGATTGCTGCCCCATTGATTCTGGGACCACCAAAATTACTGGGATGCTGGAAAATATCGCAGTGCCATCTATAAAAAACTTGAGCTGACATCGTAAGCATTTCTTGCTGCTAGAGGCTGGGATGATGTCTCCATCACCTGCTCCTCAAGACACACTTTTGTTCTGGCTGGAGGTATAAAGCAGAGTAGAAAGAAACAAGTTAATTGATTATATATTGCTTAAATTTATAGGCCAAACAGAACAGTAAGAAAAGACCCCTCCTGCAAAGTGAAAGCCCTGTAAACAAAGTACTGAAATTACTCTCAGATCTGCCCATCCACCCCCTTATAAAGGTTCTTAAAATATTCATGGACATCACAAAATTATGATGTATATAAGAAACTCAAAAAATAATACCCATTAAATAACTAAAAGAACTCCTTCAGCAGTTGGAGCAATTGATCAAACAATGTGATAAATTCCTAATTATCAAAGTAAGTTAGCTTCCATGCATATATGAATAAAACCAAAAATATGCAGTAATTTGAACAGAACACCAGCCTTCTTCTCTATTAAGTTTTCAATCCTTGCTATCAGAAAAGCCATGAATGTACTAGGCAGAGCTTATTAATCTTTTAATATAAAGGTAAGAGGTAGAAAATATGTTAAATGATTACTTTTTAAAAACAAAAAGACTTCTGGGATGTGTGGAAACACGCAAATCAATTTTTTAAAAAACAAAACAAAAGTAAAACCCTTTTTCAAAATGATGGTGCTTTCCACATAGGGTTTGGTTTGTATAGTTTCTCCATTGCTGCTATGGCTTCTGAACAATCAACAGAGCTTTCATGTGGCAAATTTCCTTGCACTGGTTCCTCACAGTGGCCGTCTCCCAAACCACCTGGCCACAGTGGCCACCTCCTAAACGAATCAACATCGTATCTCTAGCCCTAGCTGAGATATGCCGCTGCGGGGGACTAGGGCAAGGAAAATGATGCAGATGCAGCTGGGACTAGGAAGAGCCACATGTTTCTGTTCACACAAGTGCCACCAAACTTTTCTCCCAAAACATCACAGCAAAGCAGACTTGGGAAAGAGCCACAGGAAAATTGTGGAAAATGTAGGTGGTACATGGTAGCACCATGACGCTGTGGCAAAGCAGGGAAGAAACCTGCTTCCCAATAGCACTCAGCCTGGAACAAACAACACCATGCATTAATCCTTGACAATCATCACTGAATGCTAAGTACTATACGTGCAGCTTGTTTCTATGTACATTGACTCAGATAAAAGTCCTATTTACTTTGATAGGACTTACTTCCATGTATGTATGAGATGCAGGCCTAGAGTGTTAGCAGATCCCACATTTAAGAACAGAAATGCTCCACTCAAGAACTTGAGAAATTACTTTCTAAAGGAAACTGTTATCTCAGCATAATGAATGTAATTTAGAAGGAATGGCAAGTGACAACGCTGAGAAATTAAAACACCTCTGTAGTCATTTCTATTCCGGATTGCCTAAAAGCTCTGTATCAGTAATAAGTAAATACATTTCCATATTTGCATAGGATTTCAATTAGATATTTCTGAAGTGATACCTGATGCTTATTACACAGAATGTATATAATAATCTATAATAAAATATACGGTTAAGATAAATATCTTGGACTGTCTTTGTGGCTAATATACATTGCTACAATTTGAGTAATAATTTTCTACCAACTGGCCTTAATGTTTGTCATTAAGTATTAGCAACTAGAAAGTTTCATTACTAGCACAGTCCCTATTAGTGATTCAAAGGCAAACAATCTTGACACTGATAACCACTGATCTTAGCAAAATACTCTGATTAGTATAAAGCCTACACCTTGTATACAACCTTTGGGGCCTGTGTGAAGAAAGCTAACAACAATTGGGAAAGATTTCCTATCATTCTCAATGGAAAAGTGAAACAATACCTATAGGTTCATGTTTACAAAATAATTCCAAGAAAACCTGTGTTGATTTTCAAGAATATCATAGAAGCAGAGCTATAAGCAGTGGCCTTTTTTAAGCAGAAAACCAACAGAAGGCTCTTGTAAGGACACTTTTAGTTATCTACTTAAAACAAGGATTAGAAAACAAATCAGTGTATAAGAGTTTTTCCAAAGTGATACAATATAAACATTTTTTTTTCTAATACACGCACGAACAAACCTAAGTAATATACTTCCTGATTAACTGAATGGGAAGAAAGTGCATTGGGACAATTTTTTTATTAGACAGGGTGTGCTTCATAAATGGGGAAGAATATTAGGAAAATAATTTGGCAAGGAGATATGTTTCAGCCTTGAACTATTACATGCTAAACTTATTTCCAGTTCTAGTACATTATTACATTGTACTGGACCAATAGAAATAAACATTTGCTTATTTGTGTGTAGGGAGGTTGTTTACAATATTTCTAGCTACAAAAATGCATACACCTTCAAGCATTTACGACAGCTGGTTTCAATTAAGAATGCAGAAAGGGGAGAAGTGGTGATCACAGATAACTAGGGAAAGCTACAAAGAGGTATTAGATATAATCAGACTAATAACATACTATTACAGATGTAAACAATATTATGTTGTGACACATCTATAAATACTACTCAAGTCAAAACAATCAAGAGATGTGCAAAATGCCCCAATAACATAAATTCCACCAGAAACAATTGCATGGTAACACAATTCAATATATATTTGTTCAAGTAAGAAAGCAGCCAAGGTTTTGTGTGCACTAAATCAAGCAAATCCACCTTTGTGGCAAAAACACCCAAATGCTGCAGTCATGACCACATAAGTAAGCAATACAGGAATACCCTTCTGTAGCTTTCTGAGATTGAAGGAGACACAGGCCTGTTCCTCATACTGACCTTACTCCCAATCTTCTGTGTGGTTGATCTCCAAGTTTTGGAATCAGCTTAGAATTGAGCATTCTGCACCTTGTCACTTTTTCCGTAATATTTCCTGATTTAAATTTGTTGTTTTTCTGTTCGCACTGGGTCACAATCCAGTTTTAAAATTTTAGTGCTAGATGTCAGTGATGTCATTGCTGCCATTACATTGCCTTCCCCCTTTTTTAAATTTGCACAGGTGCATTAGTGACACAGTGCACTAGCACTAAATTGAGACTGATTATCCAACATGTCACTTTAAAAAAAAAAAAAAAAAAGTCCACTACAACATGGCTACTGATCATGTTATCTTGCACCATTTTGAGTAACACACCAATGAAAGTCCATTGCAACAAACACAAATAAGAGTGGTAAGTGCAGCAAATTAATGTGGGGGGAAATTCCCCTATTTACATATCACCCTGGGTGAAGGGGACAGATAGGGAAACCTGGGATGAATGGGGTTACTAAAACCAAAGGTGGCAAAAGGCGGGGGGGAGAGAGATGAAATTGCTGAAGAAATTAGCAAACTGTCAATAAAGTAAGAACATTTTGAACATATCACGACTGATGTCATCGGTACAATGCAAGCAAAAGGATGACTTGGGGAGCAGACTCCAAATTTATAGGAAAATAATAAAAATAATCCAATCTCAGAATAAGAATAATTAAAATGGTCAAGGGGTGAACAGATGCCTTTAAAATAACACATAAACACACTATCATATGTATGATCATCTAAAGATAATAGCACTTAGCTATCATTAGCAGACTATTGCTAGTCTCCATTATAAAACACACACCCCAGTATACTGTGTGCCGGGGGGGGGGGAGGAGAAGGTGGATGGAAAAGTAGAAGGGGGCCTGGATACAGAAGAGGATGCTCAAAGGGGGCATAGATCACTGCTGCAAAAAATAATGAATGACGCATTTTGCACACAGAATCAAGCCAACTTGCAATTGGCTTGAAAATAAAATTGTCCTATAAGTGCTCTGGGGGGCAAATGTAAAAAACCCCCCACAACCCAACAAAACTTCGACATTGACCCAGAATGAAGAAAATGAGTTGCAGAATGAAAAATCAGAAATGTTGTAACATGACTATATATCCAAGGTAAAATACATACACAAAACAGGCCACAGACAAAGTTTGGGCATAAATTGGGCATCAGAGACAGTCAATACTAGTAACAGAAGTTGCAGATTCTACCCAAGTACACAAACTCTCCACATTTCTCTTGCCAAGTCATTTTCAGAGTAAATGAAAACAATATTCAGGCTCTGGAGCCATGTCTATATTATGCCAATATTTTTGCAACATCCACCAGCATATTTTTCAAAATGAGGTAAATATAATAAAATCTGAATATTAAAAATTGGGTGGGGCTTCCAAAACAAGATTTACAACAAAAAGACTGCAAAAAAGGTGACGTTAATTCTTTATAGTGAAACTGAATATGAAATAAATTCAACAAATCATTTACAAATTATAAAAACTTAAACAGAACCTAGTGGACAAGTGATATTTGGAATGCTGTATCTTGTATTACCCATAACAGTATTACTGTTTTAAACAGAATGCAAAGGTAATTTAAAAAGATGCTGATTTGAGCAATACCAGTAGCACACAAATCCACTTATTTACAGGTTTTTATTTTAAATGTTTTGCGCAAAATAGAATTAAAACTAGAATTCTAAAAATCAGTACAAGATCTAATGGAAGTATAGTGGATGAACCAACATTTCTTCAAAAAATGCTTTTGCAAATATAAGCAACATTAGCATGGGGGTTGTACTTAAAATATATGCTAAGAGACTGTATTATTCTAGTTACACTGTGAAAACAAGAATAACTAAGACTAATGTTTCTATTATGGCTTCTTTCCTACAGCATAGGTATGATAACATCAGTGCTCAATTTCGATAATTAAAATTAGAGCATATCCAAAATATGGGGGGTAAGAAAAGAAATAGAAACTGAGTCTTTAAAGCTTTCATAGTTCTACATTTTGGATGGTCTCTTCTGTAACACTGATCCCCATTAAATACCAAATGACATGATAACCCATGCTATTGGCCCAAATGGCAAGTCTTACTTTCCAATGAAAATGTCAATCTTGTCTGAGTTCCACCCCCTCCACCAATCACAGGGGAATAACCCCCCTATGCACACACACACACCCCAGTCACAGGAATAAACTACAAGAGATGAACCAGTCTGCACTATGTGAAATGTGATCTTGGAGCTACATCACCTTCCTCCCATTATTTCTAAGTACAGATTGGTTAGTGAGGAAGACACATTCAACCAATCATTATACAGTCTGGTTTACCCCTTAATTCTCACTGCATTGAGGGGAAAGGAAATGAGTATGTGTGCAACACACCTTATAATAAGTAACTAGTGAATAGGACCTATGCCACCTTTATACTCCATGCTCAGCAACATCTAACCAAGGAAAACAGAATATGAGTAACTATGGTATTTCTGGTGCAACAACACAGGGGCTGTAAATGAAACCTTGATGACCACCACCTGCACCTAACCTGAACTAGTGTTAAAAAAAACCTAATGATTTTTCACACTCATGAAAGGAAAAAAAAATCTGAATAATGGTAATAAAAATATTTATATGCCAAGTTATATTAACCATTGTTTTAGCTGCTTAAATCTTGTGCCAGAATGAAGACAGTAAAATATTCAATACAAGAGGGGCCCCTTCATAATATCACAGCTTGAAGAAACTTTAACACTCAGATTATTTTAAAGGCATATGCTGTTCAAAGGTGCAACCAAAAGAAACTTAAAAGTGCTACATGCAAGAGGTTATTAGTCTGTAGTCTAATACACTGTTAAAGCCACAATGGGCTAGCAACCATACTTCTCCCTGATAAAAAGAAAGCCCTGCATGTTGCTTGGTCAGAAATCTTCCGAGGAATTCTAGATCAGCTGGTAGCCTTCATTTTTCTTAGAAGGGGGAAAAAAACGCACTAGGGAATTGCTGACAAGGTTCAGCATTGTGCAGAATATTAAATATCTTTTTTGTAATACTCCAGTGACTCTGAAGTCTGTCTCTTAGAACACCATATGTACAGCTGTGTTGGATGGAGGAAGCTATTAAATATATTAAAAACTAGAAATATTACCAATAAAGACACTTCATCAAATACTTGGATCTCATTTATCCCCCCAAATAAGTACAGTTATGGTCACATCAATGTTACAAAGTCTCTTTGGATATAATGCTCCAGATCTGCTAAATGCATTTGAAAGCAAACCCCCCCTCAATTTAATAAGAAAATTATTAGCTGTTCTGAAAGAAATCAAAATTACGCATGCCAGGCATCCAACTTTAGTATTTAGAATTATGGGCCCATGGGCTCAGAACAGCAATGCATTCTTAACTTCCATATAAATAACTACTACTGGACTACATATACCAGAAATTTTGTTTGTTCAGAGGCCCCACATACACATCCAAATGACAGTGGTATTTAAAAGCAATATGCTGTATACAGGGGTCTTTTCGTAGAAAAACAGCTGCAGGAGCTCATTAGCATATGGTATGCTAATGAGCTTTTAGGCTATTAGCATATGCCATGCCCCCTGACATCACCGGAAGTGATGTCAGAAGGGGAAGCAAAAGGGGGGAGGCATCTTCAAAAGCCTCCCCTTCCCTTCCCCAGCTGGTCTGGGTGGGGGAGCTAAGAGAGAAGGGGTTTAAAATTTCAACTCCTTCTCATGAGAGTTGGGCCACAGAAGGAGGAAAGAGGGAAGGGAAGAGAGAGAGTACAGAGAAGGAAAGAAGGAAGGAAAGAGGGAAAGAAAGAGAAGGAAAGGGGAGGGGAGGGAAAGAAAGAGAGGGAAGAAGGAGGGAAACAGGGAAAGGAGGAAAAAGAGAAGAAGGTGGGAAAGAAAGAAAGAGAGAAGGGAAGGAAGGAATGAAAGAAATTTGGCTGCAATTCGGCCCCATTATATCCTATGGGCCATTGAAGTCAATGGTGAAAACATAGGGTATATTCTGGGGGCTGGAGGGGAGGGGGTTTGAGGGAGAGGCTCCAAACTCACAGGGTAGCCGATGGAGCCTCTCCCCAAGATACCCACCAAGTTTCACGAACATTGGATCAGGGGGTCCAATTCTATGGGCCCCCAAACAGGTTGCCCCCATTTCCTCCATTGTTCTCTATGGTGGGAAAAACAGTTTTTTTCCCACCATAGAGAACAATGGAGGGAATAGGGGCAACCTGTTTAGGGGGCCATAGAATTGGACCCCCTGATCCAATGTTCGTGAAACTTGGTGGGTATCTTGGGGAGAGGCTCCATTGGCTACCCCGTGAGTTTGGAGCCTCTCCCTCAAACCCCCTCCCCTCCAGCCCCCAGAATATACCCTATGTTTTCACCATTGACTTCAATGGCCCATAGGATATAATGGAGCTGAAATTGACGTTCGGCTGCCTGAAAGACTTCCCAGGACCCCGACTGGGGGCGGGGCTTGGCTCCTGAGCTCCCGGAGCTGTGCTCCAGTGCGCTCCCCCCCAAAAAGACCCCTGGCTGTATACTAATCCACTAGGGCTTGCAGAGGGAGGGTGATAAAAAGTTTCCGATTCTTGTTTCCCTGAACTATGGAATTCTTACATTTTTTAGTAATGTCTATATCAGAGGTGTCAAACTCATTTCTTACGAGGGCCAGATCTGACATAAATGTCACTTTGTTGGGCTGGACCATATGTGCCATAAAATGTAATGCCAGATACCAGAGATATAAACTGTATAAAGGAAAGCAGCTGGTAAGTGCCAAGTTGGTGTATCCTCACTGCAAGGCCTCATCGGCTGGGAGGGGGGGCAAAGGAAAACCTTCATGGGTGGACTGGAAAGCCTGCAGGCAGACGCTCCCACACTGCTTGACTACTGCAGAGGAGATTCTCCACCATGCTGAAGCCACAATAGGAATGGCTCCACCCACTCCTCCCACCAAAGGAGTGTCTTGTTCCCTGCCTTGCACTAGCTGCTTGCGGGCCACATAAAGAGTCCTGAGTGGGCCAGTTCTGGTCCCCGGGCCTTATGTTTGACACCCCTGGTCTATATTACCATACAACTGTCTTGTTTTCCAATGTCACAGTTATGCTCTCACCATGCATTACAGATATGTCACCTGTAGTCATTTACCAATGTTCAACTTCTTGCTGCAACGAAAAATGCAAGGTAGAACAAATCCCGTATACATTTTTGCCTTACTGCTACAGTAACGTTAGTCCAGATACCATGCTACTAAACTGAAGCTCTATGCAAAGGTCTCAGATTCTTCCTTGAGCAGGATTCTGGAGAGGCTGCATACACATTCCCGAAATAAATAGGATTGCCCTATTCTGCTCTCAACTCTCCATGTTCTCTACATATTGGATTTTCACATTTGCACAGGGAGCCCACAGATACAAAGCCTAACATGAAGACTGCACCATGTAATACTGACTGAGCGGTGTAGGCCTACATGCACACTCATCCCCTCCGTTCATACAACACACAGAGAAAGATGACAGAAACCTTGAAATAATTTTGATTTATTATGTTATTTCTGGATTTAACCCCCGTTAAAAATCCCTGTTACTAAGATGGAAACAAAACTCTATCAATGGTGATGCCCACATCCAGTCATCACTACTAGAAGAAGAGATTGGATTTATACCCCGCCCTTCACTCAGAGTCTCAGAACGGCTTACAAACTCCTTTCCCTTCCCCTCCCCACAACAGACACCCTGAGAGGTAGGTAGGGCTGAGAGAAGTCTGATAGAGACTGCTCAAGGACAGCTCTGACAGAACTATGGCTTGCCCAAGGTGATCTAGCAGCTGCAAGTGGAAGAGTGGGGAATCAAACCCAGTTCTCCCAGATTAGAGTCTGCACACTTAACCACTACCCAAACATGAAGACTTCAATTTTCAATCTCTGTGTGCGAGGAGGAGATAGAAGTATAACAACCAGATGCATTCTTGTCATGAACAAACAAAAAATTGTCACATTTCAACTGAGGCAACTTGGGCTGTATGCATGTAAGTCTCCATATGAACATGAAACCCAGGTGGTTCTGGACAGGCAGCTGTAATGACAATACTGCCACACATACATCCCCAAATTCTGCACAGGGTTAATTCCACATCTCAGCACAAGGAAAGGGAAAGGCAGCTTTGCTGCAATGGTGAATGGGGAATACCAGTTAATCTTTTGTTACAGATACTCAAGCTTATTGTTCTGCCCTGCCCAGGAATTCTCAGCAACTAAACCTCACCCCACTGGAAACCAAGACAACAGCCTGCGCACCTAGTTGGGACCATTCCCCCCCCGCCACCAAGACATGGAAGAGTCCAATGCAGCAGGAAGACCAGAGCACCAGTTGCCTAGAAGCCCACCAGTAGAACCAGCTCCTGGCAACTCAAGACAGAATGCAAGCCAAGGAAGATCCCGAGGACTATGTTAGACAGCAACGGCCAGCAGTGGCCAGAAGCATCAAACTGGCTGGCTGCAGAGGTTGGGAATAAGGCATGTGAGGACTGGACGATGCAGGGGTATGGCAGTTGAAGGGAAGGAGCTTGCCCTCTAGATAATCAAGTGCTGAACAACAAAACTTTCACTCTAAGTTGCTTAGAATTAAGCTTTTTTAAAGAAGAGAGAGGAAGATCATTAAATAGTTGGTCACTGCATGAGAGGAAGGCAAGTAGACCTGTTGGGGTTCATAAAGTGTTTTGTTGTTGTTTTTGGATTTTTGGTGGAAGGGTAAACATTTTATTCTTAAAACAAGAAAAAGAAAACAGTGATAGAAAAAATTTTTAAAAGCTACTTTGAGTGCTTGCACTTGAGATAAGCAGTGGACAGCAAATAGCCTAGAACACTCAAAAACAAAATATGTTCTTAAAAGTTCTCAAAATGACATCTGTAAAGGAGGAAAGGAGAGAAATATGAGAGTCAATGGCCACAAGTATTAACTATTAGCTTTAATACTTATACAACCACAGTACAAACAGTATTGCAAACTGCAGTGGATTTACTAGCTGAAGGTAAAAACCACATATGTATTTTCAAAGCAAGATGTGAGGTTTAATCCTCACATGCAGCTTCTCTTGCACTATCAAAATCACTGACTCTCTTTACAACTGAGTAGCAATTTCATATTAATTGTTCAATAAACACCTATATGAGAAGAGCTTCCAAAATTCAACAGGCAGACTGTCTCCAAAAGACATATTTTACATCCCCAATGAGATACCAGCTGATGAGTTTCCAGGAGCCTACTTGCTTCTTGAGTCTTGCTGATAAAGCCAGAAGATCTCTTTAAAGGAGCAGGAAAAAACCAGCAAGTTTTAGGTCACCCACCACCACCTTCTTGATTAGTAAAGCACACAGCTCATCCTGGGCAGGCACAGCACAGCCACATGTCCTTAGTTTGGTCACAGATAAAGGTTCTCATATCTCTAGACTGGGCAATCTTTCCCTCTGGCCATGGAGGGAGCAAACTGTTCTTTTTTAGTGTATGAAACCATACAGCACCTCTTCCACAAAGACTCAAGCCCTGTTCAGTGTACAAGTGCAACTCTGTGGTTTCTCTGCACCTCTCAGCAGCTTTCAATACCATTGATCATGGTGTCCTTCTGGACAACCTACGTGGACTCAGATTAGGAGGCACCGTTCTGCAGTAGTTCTGGTTTTACCTGTAGGGTAGGTTTCAGAAAGTGGTGCTGACAGACTGCTCTTCAGCCCCTTGGCCTTTGGCCTATGGCATCCCACAATGTTCCAGGTTGTCCCCTATGCTCTAATATTTATATGAAACCAGTGGATGAGGCCATCTGGGGATTTGGGCTGGGCTGTCACCAATATTCAGATAACCCTCAGCTCTATCTCACACTTCCAGCTGATCCCAAGGAGACTGCAAAAAACTTGAACCAGTGACTGGAGGTAGTTTTGGAGTGGATGATAGTCTATAAACTGAAGCTTAATCCCATTCTGGGGTTGTACTACCCTTGAAGGAATAGATTTGTAGTCTGGGGGTGCTCTTGGACCTAGACCTACTGCTGGATAAGAAGGAGGCAACTGTGGCCAGGAGTGCTTTTTATCAGCTTTGACTACTTAGCCAGCTATGTCCTTTCCTGGGCAAAAAAGATCTGGCCACTGTGGTGTCCACCGTGGTTACATCTAGATTAGATCAATGCAATGTCCTCAACTGGAGCTGCCTTTGAGAAGTATCTGAAAACTTCCAAATGTTACAGAATGCTGCAGCCAGGACGCTATCACTCCAATCTTGGTCTATCTACACCAGCTTCCAATTTGTTTCCGGGCACAATTCCAGGTGCTAGCCTTGACCTTCAAAATCTTATATGGTTTGGGTCCAATATACCTGAAGGACCACCTAATCCCATATGAACTTGCCCGACCACTACTTTGGTGCTTCAAGTGCCCCCACCTTCTGAGATTAGGCAGGTGGCAACCCAGGAGAAGAACTTTCAGTTATGGCACCAAAGCTCCGGAACTCTCTCCACAAGAAGATGCATCTGCACCATCTGTTGCTGTTTCCACCAGCAGGTAAAGATTTTTTTGTTTCATTTCACATTCTCTCAATTATTCTTCCTTCCTAATCAATGTTTTTATGTTTTCTATGTAATTTAACATGGTTTTTTATTATTTTAATAGGTTTTTATCATTTTAATATGTGTTTGGGGAGAGAGGTTAATTTTAATGGTTTTAAAATGTAATTTTATCATGTGTTTTTTAGTTTTTTAGATACTTTGGTGGCCCTTGAGAGGGCAGAAAGCCAGGATATAAATTCCATAAATAAAGAAATGTATGCATGATTTTTTTTAATGTGTACACTGAGTAATTCTCAGATTATATGCCACGCATGTACAATTTAACATGTGATGTAAATTCCACATTTATACAAGTACTGGTCCTTGATTTCATTTGTAAAGTTAATTCCCAAAGTTCCTAAAGGCTAAACAACATTAGGGTTCCTGTCCTGCACCATATATAAAAAAATCTTATGACGGCAGCAGCCATTATTTGGCAAACTGAGAAACCAAGCTGTAGTGATCTGTTATAATCTAGGGATTTTTAACTGATTTAACTTGTTTTAGGCCAGGAGCCATACACTAATGCAGCCAGTGATAAGCAGGGTGTAAACTGTTACAGTCAAATTCCCCTTGGCTTTTCACTTCCTCCTGCCATATAATTATGAAGAGTGACATGTGCTGCAAGGAGTTAAATGGAGTTCCTTGGGACAGGGAATTACTTCAGGCTAGCAGAAAATCATGGTGGTTCAGTATAAATTGTGGCCCTTGGAAGGTGTGAAAAGGTCTAAATACATTGTGTTCCAATTTTCACGCCTTTTATTGCAGCTGCAATAATTTTCAGTGTCAGAGAAGAACCAGGCTATCACAAATACACTGACACAAGGAAAGTATCCTGAATGAGTTTCTCCAACATTTTATGCTCACAAACATTTGAAATTCTCATTTTTATCAAACTCTCCACCAAATTTTCATGAGAGCTACATTGACACAATAGAAGTTATGGCTTCTGTGAGCACTGGTAAAGCACTTAGTATGACAATGAGGCCACAATGAAATCTGGAGAGGCCAAATGAAATCCCAGACACTTAAACCCCTTGATCAATGCCATGAAAGAGGATGGCCTGGTTTATGATATCAGGGCTAAATCCTAGTTGATGTGCACTGAATTAAGAACAGGGCCTTGCCCTGAGCACACACAGATCACATTCTTTTGCCTGTGACTCACTGCAGCCTATCCTCAGAAACAGGATTAAAGAGCACGGATAATTCTCAGGATAGATAACACCTTCATTTTAATTGGGAAAAATCACAGCCAAGTCAAGCATCAACTCGAATACATCTGGTACCTGTTTTAGATTCTAAATGAAATGCCCCAGAATAAGGATGACACCCCAAGATGGAGCTAACAAGTAGAAGAAGCTCCAATTTGCTCATCAACATAACAATCCAGGAGAGCCTCTACTGCTCAAATCATACCTCCTAGGGCCCCAAACCAAGGGTAATTCCCTCTCAAAAAGGCAGAGCACCGAGACCCCAAAATCCAAGCAAGCTACACATATCTCATGCCTCCTTTCGTTCAAATCCTACATTCTTACCCCCTTCTCTTCATCTACCCATCCCTTCCCTAGGATACCCAAGGAAGTGAGAGATGGACAGAGGAAGAGAGGGGACTTCTGCACTGTTATTTTTGTCACTCGTTTGTCCCTATTGCTTCAGAGGTTTTTCCCCTTAATGTGTTTTGCACTCTCTAGTAGTCCCAGAGGGAGCAAAACACATGTGGAGGGGGGATACCCAAAGCAATAGAGACAAACGAGTGACAAAAATGACACTATGGTAGTGGCCAGAGTTCCCTCATGCCCCCTGCTACCCTAGCCATTAAATTGTTAAACCTCTCCTTTGTCTAGTCCAAATTTTGTAATGACATAAGATCTATCAGGAAGGAGAGACTACGAGAGTCCAACAATAACTGCAGATGAAGAACACATCTAAATTCATCTAAAGACTGCAGTGTTTCTCACCTTAAAGCCTGACAAAGTGACTTTAGAAGCAGTAAAAACTGAGCTAACCAGCTGGCATATTACTGAAAGAATATAAACAGACCAGTGATATCATAAACACAACAGTCAATATGAAGAGTTTTCAGTCTCTCTAGTTTTCAGTCAAACTATAAAGTATCTTGTTCATGAGATTTCTAACACTGAGAAAAATGATTCTTGTTCCTCTATTGAATAATTAATGTAATGGGATTGACACTCAAATCTTTGGAGAAACCCCTATTGTTTCAATTTCAAATGGGGCTAGAGTGAAAACTAGGAGCAGAACAGGATAGTAGTAATACATGAAAACGCAGAAGGGTCTGTTGAAGCAAAATAAAACAAAAAAAGTGTTAATCTTTAACGTGTCACAAGACTTTAGTTTTATACAGGAAAAAAGCTTTTCCAATACAGCGGTTTACTCATCAGTGCTTTTCAATATGTTTATAAAGTGCATCTGAAAATGTTGCGACTTCATAATACACGAATAGCAGCACTTCCCCCTAATTAAGTGGTCTGGTTTTCGCAACAATTCCCATTCGCTTTATTATGCACATCATTTTACACTAGCCTCCATTTATGAATATTTCATTCCATTCCATTACTATTGCATTAACTATTTTGTTTAAAGTTCCGTGAAGAAACTTCTTAATGACTGAGCAATCCACAGAAACACTATAGCCATCTGCATAAATAATACTTTGTTAAACTGGAATACCTGGTAGAACAGTCTTGTATTTAAGAGATCTAAGATTTACCAGCACTGAATTTTTAAAATAAATTGCAGTTTATGGCAGAGTTCCTCAAAATCTATACTTCTCTCCAAAGCAATCGATTCACATTCTCAAAGCCCAGAATTCCACCTTGGAAGCCTTTCTTTGGGCACACTTAATTGCTTCCTAATTAATAAATATAAACATTTTCATTATTGTTCAAGCATGAAAAATGATGATGCTAGACATATGGAAGAGTTACATGGATCAGGACATACTCTAACTTTAAGCAGATAAACACACACATTGAAAATGGCATTAATTCTGACTGCTTCTCGTCCTTTGCAATTTTGGGCCCATGTGGGTAGCCAACAGTGAAAAATCAAATAATTATTAGTATGGAATCTCAAAAAGCATAACTTATGAGATGAATATTTATTATTCATTATTTATACCTATAATGTATGAAACATTACATATTATTTCATAAAATCTATTGATTCCTTCGAGTATCACATACAGGAATTCACACACCCGACAGCATTCAAATACTAGAATAGTGGGTAAATTTGATACAGATAACAGAAGGCATAAGAAGCCTACACACCAGAGAAGGAGGCCTATGTGGACTGCTGTTTTAAAAGATAGTTTCTCTAAAACTACTAACTACTGCTATAAAACTTTGTACACATTGTACAAACGTTTAACGAAAGTGGCACTACAAAAGAAGTTTCTTTGTTCAGCAATTAGTCCTTCATATTATTTTCCTGCTATGGAATCAGAAATGACATTCCCATAAGATTGTTTTGCATTATCATTTCTGATTATGGGAATGTCATTTCTGACAGCCTAGAAATCAATATATTCCACAATCATCTACCATTTGAGAAGGAGTCGCTATTATACATGACCACACATCACCAATAAACTGTCTGTGTATGTGCTAAGTCAGAATCCTAGAGTGCACACCACTAAATGCTCACTGTGGACTAGGAGACCATCAATAAGGATGAAATGACTAATAACATTTAGCTTTTTATAGCACTTCCAGTGTTCAAAGCACTCTACCTGCAGCCTTTTGTTCCTGTTTGTAGAAGGATGGTGTCATAAGAAAATGGCTTTCCCTAAGGCTACCTAGTGAATGTGTTGGCAGAGATGATTTGAATGGGCAACATCCCAGATCCCAGCACATTCTCTTAGCCGCTACTTGACAATATCCTGTAACAGCCTAGAAACTCATACACTCCACTATTCCCTGGTGAGCTCTCATCTACGATTTTGGAATACCAACATAACTTATTTTGCTCTCCTTGTAGTTTAGAATTGTCAGAAAGCTTAGGGTGTATTAGAGTAAGGCTGTGAGATTTTTTAAAAAAGTTTCACCTTAGATTTCCAGTATAAGAAAAACAACACTTACTCTGTTTTTCTTCTTAGCTTGTCTTCAAAGATATCATTCAGATTTATTGCCACTTGTCCCAGAAATTTATCAAGGCCAACGAGAGACCTGTGCATGACTATCAAGCAGAGAATGTATTTTTCTGAATTTCCTTCCATCAGCAATCCAGGCAATTCAAATGAGGCCTCTTCTTTCCACACAGGGTCCAGGGTTTTCTCTGCCACTGAGGTGGAGTACTTCTCCTTTCCCAGTTGAATGATCGTGTATGTATCATTAGTACCACCTTTGCCCTTTGCCTTTAAACCTTTGGCCTGGAGGACTGTGACCTGCACATGAGTGGGGAACCACTTCTGGGTTTGTTCTGCCAACATAGTCTCCGACATGGGGTTCAAGCAACAGTGATGAAGCCCGCAGAAGTCTTAGGACTTTAAGGGTGCACTTCAAAGCCTTACAGCTTTTTGATAACGGTATGTGCAAACCTCTCAACTATTCTTTAACCCACTGGGCCCAGATTTCTTAATCTACTTTAGCCTGCCATCTACACATTGATCCATATTTCGCTGATTCTTCTTTTCTATCACAATCCTGTCAGTCCTTTCCACCCTTCGGTTCTTCCACACTCTTTTCAGGTTAACTCCTTCTCTGTAAGCATAACTTCCACTCCCTGCTCAACCTAGAACGGGGCGGGGGCAGATAAAGCCTTTAAGTAACCGCCTGAAGAGATACTCCCTTACTGGCAAACACCCACAGAGCTTCCCCACGTTATCTGAAGCAACGATGCACCAGGTACCCTAGATTTCATTCCAGCGGGTGGGGAGGGGCAAGGAAGCAGCGAGCGGGGTAAAATGGCTCCGTCCATCTAAGGGGGCGGGGGGGGGGAGAAGGAAGCTGCTCCTGAGGTAGCCCTCCCCACCACCACCAGGCCTCCCTTCACCCTGAAACTTCCCCGGTTGCCTCACTAAAACAGCTGGGAGACCAACAGAGAGTGAAGGGTAAAACTGCGTCGCCTTCTGCCCACTGCTGCGGCGTTAAACAAGCCAGCGCCGTCGCCTTCCGCCGGGCCTGCAGAGCGGGGGCGCGCCGCAGGTGGGGTCTCTCAGCGCAGCCCCGCCGCCGCTTCCCGGGGACACGACGGGCTCCAGAGCTGCCGGGCCGGAGCTTCCACTTCCGCATTCCCCATATTGCCTGAGCCGGCGCTGCTGAGTGGGAGCGAGCGAGCGGCGCCGCCTCCTTCCTTGGGCGGTCAGAGGGCGGAGGGCAGGGTTCCCTTCCCTTTCCCAGCCGCCGCGGAGCTTCTTGTCCAAGCCAGCCCAGCCCACCACTGGCATCGCCGGCCTTTGAAGCGGGTCTACCTGGGGACTGTGGCAAGAAAACAGAAGAATGCTGTGGCTGTGGAAAGCGAAAGCCTATGGAGAATAATGGGGACCCGCCAGACACGCACTGGGGGGAAACAGCCACGCGCAAACGAGGGATGATGAAGCGGGGCTTCAGGGTCGCGAATAAAAGTGCGTCTTGGTACTAAACCCCTTCCCCTAATCTGAAGAATAGGCGCAGCTCTTTTTACGTTGTGCATAACTAATCACGGACAGATTGAGCAGTGACAGCCTTCTTTAATACAGACTTCGTTAGAAATCTGTTCAGTTGATTTCCATAGGACTTGCTCGCCAATGGTTAGGGCTGGTTTAAGTTTAAACACACCTGCAAGCTTCAGCATATGTATTGCCGGAAGTATGTAATTCTGCCCAGTTAGGCACACCTAAGGCGAAGGTGCAATTTTTAAGGGAAGTAAATCCCTGGGAAATTAGTGGAGTCAAGTAGCAGTGCTGTCACTCGGAAGCCAGTTGTATGGAAGTTAGTGACGCACAGTGAACATGCTTCTAAAGGGAAAACAGTGGATTTCTCTAGCTTTTTCATATAGACCCCCCATTCCACCATCAAATCTATGGTTACCAACCTCCAGGTGCAGCTTGGAGATCTATTACAGCTGATATCCAGGCAATAGAGATCAGTTTCTGTGGAGGAAATGGCTGCTTTGAAGGGTGGATTCTATGGCATTGTACCCTGCTAAAGTGGTCCTCCCCCCCACCCTACCCTCGCCAGGCTCAACCCCCAATATCTCCAGGTATTTCCCCTAGAGCAGGTAATCCTAGTCACTTCACAGATCAACTCTCTATGTCCACATGCGGTTTCCTAAAAGCCATGATCTAAGGCTCCCTAGTACTGCTTGTGGTGCAAAAAAAGTATCCAAGGAATGGATCAATATGATTATATACATTCCTTGAAAATCAATTATCAATTCAAAGAATACCAGGTGCATTGAACAGATGTTAAAAATCACAGATCCAGCACTTTGTGACACCACAGTAGGGCAAAAACATGGGTATGAGGCACAGATCCTCCTGAATCCTATTAATTTTTTTACATAAACTAGAGAAATCCATTGTAAATCACACACAAACATCCATAGACTGAACCACGATGAACCCAGATCCTCTGGGGGGGGTTTGCACCACCATAGTACAAAAATACGGACCCAAGGTATAGAACTTCATGATTTTTGCATGGAGTCCCACAAGATACATTGGAACATTACATATAACATTTATGTCTGCAATTTGCACAGGTTTTTTTTTATGGATTCAGTGCGTTGTGCCAATGCCAAAGTATAAAAACATGGATCTGATCCCGATGAATTCACATGATTTTTACAACACAAAACTGCTATTTTATTACAGCTTATATCCTTGTTCTTAAACAATACCATAAAAAACATGGTTCCGATAATTTGTGCTGGAATTAATCCATGTCTTTGCCTTCTAAGGAACTGGATCTATGTAACATCTTCTCCAGGTAACTTCTGATGTTTATAACCTCAACTATCATCTCTGGTACCAAGAAACACTAATTTGTGTAAGGAAATAACTGTTTAAAACAAACAAACAGAGAGTGTCTTTCCTGCAACTGGCCTCCTATGGATTTTTAAGTACTTCCATTAAAAAAATAGTTACCATTTTTTTAAAAAAACTTGCCCAGTCAATTGGGGCCATAGTATAATAGATTAAAATGCTTCTAATTGGTTAACAATACCATCTGAAGCACATTTTCAGAGGGTAGCCGGGTTGGTCTGCAGTAGAACAGCCAGCACCTTTGAGACCAACAAGATCTGACAAAAGGAGGTTTGACTCTTGAAACCTCATGCCCTGAAAATCTTGTTGGCCTCTAAGGTGTTACTGGACTGAGATCTAGCTATCCAGAGCACAGTTACAGACTGGGGACTTTTATGGACTTAGAAGGCTGTAACTCTGCTTAAGACTGCACTGTAAGCGTACATGAAATGTGCAAGAGGGCACTCTTTATATTCGGAATAGGGTTGTAGTTTTAATTGACTGACTGTGTCCATTTTAAGCAGTTTCCCTCTTCTTTTTTCTTCCCCCTACTAACTTCATTATTTACAGTGTATTGTAATTTTTACTTAATTCTTCACTAATGGTGTAATCCAATTTTATTACATTGTTTATTGCCTAATGGTGTGGTTCCATTTTATTGCATTATTCACTGTATGTATTGTCCTGGTCTTTTAAACATTGTTTTAGAATTCTGAAAGTCTCCCTCCCCTAAACCCCACCTTTCTTAGGCTCCATCTCCAAATATCCAGGAATTTCCTGATCCAGAGTTGGCAACCCTGTACTGTGCTCATGACAAACTTTGCCAGAGAACATTGAGGCAAACTGACAAGGATCTTGTCTCAAGTGTAAGTGAGGAGGTTCACACAAGGGATATTCACCCTATGGTCATGTTTTTCTTGACCTTTGAAGCATGCATAGGTAGGATAGAGTAAAAGAAAAGAAGGCCTGGAAAACACAGAGTCCTGGAACAGAGGATGGTTTCCACCAGCACCTAAAGGGATTGCCACTGTGAGATAAGCTGTTGAAGACCCAAGTGTAGTTCTTTGAAAGTAATGGAGGAAGCAAGGCAAGAGAAAATCAAGCAAACTTTCAAGCTGAATACAGGGTAGATGTCAGCTGTAGCTGCTCAGGTCAATAATAAAAAACAGTTTTGAGTTCTTAAAATCCCAGGCTGGTTAACATTATCTGGCTGCTCTGAAGAAAGCAGTTAGTAGATGTAATCAACGTTAATCACAGTTTTGGGTTACAGTAATGCTTTCCCTGAAGAAGCAGTACTTCATGGTATGGGTTATGGGTATGTTTTAGGGAAACTAGTAAGAAACGACATGAAGTTAGACTAGAAAACTAGACAAATACTATTCTTTTTCCACAGGCTGTTGAATGAAGACCCTACTTTTTAATCTTAACTAATTTATTAATCTCAGCTACTATTCCAGGACAGCCAAAAATCCGCATATTTTTATGTATAACAGTCATCAAGCACAAGAAATGAAAAAAATCAACTGGTGAAAATTATAAATCTTAAAGAATTCTGTTGGGGTCCCTGTTCTTGTTTATGTCTTTCAGAATCCAGAGCAATTTTGACAAATTTAAGCTATATAACAGAATGTCTTTTGATCTTCAAAAATGTAGGGTGCTTGCCACAGAAAAAAGCAGCTACTCCACCAGATCAGAAAAAACTTTTAGGACAAGAGGCATGTTTAATAACATACTTTAAGTATAAAAGCTACTTGAAATGCTACAGGAGGTGGGGGAGGGCACAGCATTTTTCACCTGAGGGAAATTCCCCCCCCCCCAGACCCTAATGGGCAGATAAATAATACTTTGTGAGAATACAGATTCATACATCAAATTCTCATGCGTAAAGAGCTACTTTCAAACATTTTAAAATTGGCCTGATATAATAATTATCATTACCATCATCATCATTGTATGGCATTGTGTGTAGTATAGCCAGGAGATCCTAAGATTGTCTGGCAAAGTGAAGTTCTATTTTTTTTAGCATTATGCACCATAATTACACAGGACTGAAACATATTTGTTCTCTAGCAAATATAGCCCTGCCACTCAGCAAACATGAATTATTCCTTCAAAGTTTTTTCCCTTGAAATTCAGGGCCCTGAGCTACTAAAGATGTCACCTCTTTATAGCCATTAAGAGGCATGTTTCTTTGATTCATGCAATTTCAGTATTGATGAAGAAAAGCAGCCAAAAGGTACTACTAGATATCTTAGTGGTAAGCCTACTGTGAAAACATACTTATTGCAATGTAGGGTGCACCACTTTCTTCCCTAGACTAAACTCAGAATATCCATTCTTTCTGGCTGATTTCTCACTACAGCTGCCTCGGTGTTGCGCCGCCATTTGCCCCGATACTATTTGTCAATTTCTCACCCGAAGCCGCGGGGCTGCACTTGACCTGCAGCTTCGCCCGATTTTCCCCGCAGTTTCATGATCCTCAAAAAACAGGATCACGAAATTGCAGGGGAAATCGGGCGAAGCTGCGGGTCAAAATGCAGCCCCGCAGCTTCAGGTGCTGCTGTGCCAAAGCACAACTTGAGAAGGAGCTGTGAGGTCACTAAACCCTCTTTCCCCTCTCACCCCAAAACTTGTCTGAAGCAAAGGGGGAGGAAGGGCAAAGCAGACCACGCATTTGACTTCCTAGGCTGCTTGTCTGCCAAAACGGTAGCAAATGTAGAGACAAGCTACACTCTGGTTTTGGGAGAGGAAAAAAACAATGTGGAACCCAGTTTGTATGTCTTCATGCTAACAAATTCTATTGATTTGGGATTTGCTTTATCATGCATTAACTTACATGCACATTTCTAATGCATTTATCTATATCAAGGCAGACTGATCATGCTTGACTTTTACTACAGTATTCCTTCCTATATAAAGAATAAAGAAAGCAATCCACCCCCTACATATTTGCAGGGTGTCCTGTCTTTCAGTAGCAGCAGTCTTATACAGCCAAAGGCTCCAATTTATTCATTGAGACATAGCTCATCAAAGCAATGAACTCCGGACTGATTATTCCACAGCAACAGGCATTTTTCATCACAAAGTAACAGTCTACCTCTTAGTCAAAGCTCCTTAACTGTTACAATAAGGGTTCATTTTACCTCCTTTGGGTTTTAGAGTTCAAACATTAGAACTACCAATTAAATCACACACTCTGATAATAGTGAATTCCATTAATCAAACATTGCAGTAGTGATTAGTGGATTTTCTACCAGAAATTTGCCATTAGCAAATCCAGTTGGAAAATGCATTGAAAGCGGATTATTTGGTGAGTGTGATCACAGCCTAGGAATATGGTCCTTCATAAAGTAGCAATTGTTAATGTGTAAAGAGTAAAAAGGGGGTTCCAGCTTCAGTTGACCTAGATTTTATTCAGATTTTATTTATAAAGAGACATGGCTTTTTTAGTGGTGGCATCTCGCCTTTAGAATGCCCTCCCCTGTGAGACTCACCTGGCTCCTACCTAACTTTATTTTGAGCACCATGCTAAAACATTCCAGTTTTTAACAAAAGGGCCTTATCCTTTTAATGGTCTCCTTCTGGCTCAAGGGTAATTTTATCTATCTCAGTTGAGGCTGCTCAGTGTGTATTTTATGCTTTTGTTATATCCTGACTTGTTTTAATGGTACCTAAACAGCATGATAAAAAGTAGAGACATGACCCTGCCAAAAAAAGTCCGCATGGTCAAAGCAACAGTATTCCCCGTAGTAATGTATGGCTGCACAAATTTGACTATAAGGAAGGCTGAGCGCCGAAGAATAGATTCTTTTGAACTGTGGTGCTAGAGAAGACTCTTGAGAGTCCCTTGGACTACAAGGAGATCAAATCAGTCAATCCTAAAAGAAATCAACCCAGGGAAAACCAGATACTGAAGCTGAAGCTCAAATAGTTTGGCCACCAAATGAGAAGGGAGCACTCACTGGAGAAGACCCTGATGCTGGGAAAGATTGAAGGTCAAAGAAGAAGGGGACGGCAAAGGATGAGATGGTTAGACAGTGTCATTGATGTAACGAACATGAAATTGAGCAAACTTCAGAGGACGGTGGAAGACAGGAGGGCCTGGCATGATCTGGTCCATGGGGTCGTGAAGAGTCAGACTTGACTATGTGACTGAACAACAAATAAACCTGTTTTTATTGAATGTGTTTTGATGGTATTGCTCTAGTTTTAATGCTTGTTTTTAATTACTTTGTTCTAGCTCTCTGGAGCTCAGCAGCTCTCTGGAGAAGTGGCATATACATTTTTAAATAAATAATAAATGTTACAAAATAATCCTTTTACAACAGTGTAAAGGGGCTGCAGTGGCTAAGACACTGAACTGCAGACCAGAAGGTTGGTAGTTCAGCAGTTCGAGACCCAAGTGCTGCATGATGGAGTGAGCTCCTGTCTCTGGTCCCAGCTCCTGCCAACCTAGCAGTTGATGGAGTGAGCTCCTGTCTCTGGTCCCAGCTCCTGCCAACCTAGCAGTTCGAAAGCAAGAAATTGCGGGTAGGTAAATAGGTACTGCTTCAGTGGGAAGGTAACAGCGTTCTGTGCACCTCGGCATCTAGTCAGGCTGGCCACGTAACCATGGAAATGTCTTCGGACAGTGCTGGCTCTTCAGCTTGGAAATGGAGAGCAGCATGCCCTAGAGTCAGATTCGACTGGCTTTTGAGCAAGGGAAACTTTTACATTTACCTAAAGGGAATAGACTCAATTTTCCTTTGTATTTGTACTGGTAAATTTTGTCTGAAGAAAATATGGATAAAGTTGAAAAGATAATTTGGGTTGTCTGTTTTCATTGACAAGGCTGCAATCACACACTAATCCACTTTTAATCCACTTTCAATGCACTTTCCAACTGGATTTTACTGTGAGAACTGGCAAATTCAAATTCAAAAGTGCATTGAAAGTGGATTGTAAGTGGATTATTTAGTGTGTGCAATCGCAGCCCAAGTGATGTAATAAAAAGGATCTTCTTCAATTACTAACTTTCCACAAGTAAGCCTTAAATTGGCTTTTACAACTGAAAATCTATGTTACACAAAATGTGATCATATTGGACTCTTTCTCTTTCTTCCTGTTCTACAAACAGCACATCCCAGTCTAAAAAAGAGTTCATAGAATCATTTGAGAAATGTGCTATATAATAAATGGTGGGGGGGAACCTGCTGTATTCATGCATTTAGGAAAAGGCTGAAATTAAGAAAATACATTCTGAACAAAGTAGATGTATATGAAGGATTACATACTTTCAACATTGTTTTGCTATCTGAACAAATGGATATAAAGTTTCTCAAAATACAGTCTGTAAATAAATCAATGGACCTATCCATGTAAAATTAAATTGTTTTGTAAGGAACATCATTTAGATGAAAGATCATAATTCTTCAGAATTTTTTCAGGGCTGGAGCTCATTATGGTTTTCAAAGGAACTCATTCGGTTTGTAAGAGGGGGCAATCCTGGCACGTAATCACCAAGAGTTGATCCAGCTGCCATTGAAATCTCTCCACTGGAGAGATCCAATAACTTCAATGTGAGTAGTTTTGTTCCCCCCATCTCCATCTGGGCATAATCAAAATACACAGGGCCATATTCAAGCCATCTGTTAATCTCTTTATACCAGCAAGGGATCAGTTTAGTTTACAGTGCATAAAATACATATATTTCCCATTATATATAAATTTGCATATGTGTCTTAGTATTTATAGCTCTTAACAAGCGTATCTTTCTTCTATCAGTAATGATGCTTCTGCAGTCCTCAAACCAATTAATGTGAGCAAAATATATTCATTTCTATGGAATTTTGCGTTTGTCATTTGAGGATTGCTGGCTTACTGTCTTAGTGTAAAGTATAGCAAAATGTACGCAAAGACAAGCACATCGGTTTATATATGCTGCTTTTGCTGTTTTACATATTATGTAATGAGCTGGTAAGCCGCCTTGGAACCCTGCTGGGAGAAAGGTGGAATAATTTGTTTTAAAATAAATATTTGCCTAATAATACTCCTGTGTACAGCTGTTGGGATAATTGGATTTCCCTATTCTATTGTTTGCAAGGTTGCAGCCTTAACCTGCAGTATGGCAAAGAAAAGCGCTGATTGTGCCAAACTCTTTTAAGTATGCACATAACTGGATCAGATCCAGTGGTTTGGCAACCAAGTAAATGAGCGCAAGGATTCTCCTTATTTTTAACTTACTAGCTCTCAGCCCTTCGAAAAGGTCAAGCTATAAATCAGATTTTAAAAAGGAAAATTGTACGTTGCTTTTAAAGAAAAAAAATAGTTAACCATATTGCAACATATAATTTGTCATATGTAAGGGAGGTACTGTAAGGAGTAGAAAACACAGATACTGACCCAGTCTACAATATACTGAAATACTCTGGTATTTGTAAAATGCACAATGGAAAGTTTCATAAACAGAAACAAACCCCCTGCATGTAATTTTTTTCCTCATTCCCCTCCCCCTCTTCAATTATATCTTCTTTGCTGAGAGCCAGTGTGGTATAGTGGTCAGAGAGTCAGACTAGGATCTGAGAGAACCAGGTTCAGATCCCCTCTCTGCCATGGATACTTGCTGGGTGACCTTGGGCCAGTCATTCACACTCAGCCTAACCTACCTCGCAGGGCTGTTATGAGGATAAAATGGAAGAGGATTATGTAAGCCACCTGGGGTCCCCATTGGGGTGAAAGGCAGGGTATCAATGAAGTAAATTTAAAAAGTAAAAATGAGTCAGCAATGTTTGGCTCTAGACTGACCCAGATCAAGAATTCATTGATTTGAAATGGACCACAACTGTGAGTATGACTATGCCATTTTGTTGCACCGATGTGATTCAGCACCAGCACTGAAGGAGCCAGTGACTGTCCGTGCCACAGCTACTGAAGCTGTGTTGAGTTGACTGGTCTGAGCAGCTGCTTTGTTCCTTTCACAACCAGATGAGGTTCTCATCAGGAACTGCAGCAACTGTTCGGATCAGTCATCATGATGCTGGAGGTTGTTGGGTGGCTGCTGGCCCATGGGACATCCTGTCTCCCTGGTATGTCTGCATTGTGTCAGATTCCAATACGCTCACAGATAAAAGTGAAGGCACATAGCAGCTGTTCTTTTACACAGGATCCTAGAATGGGAGGAGAAAATGAACCTGCTTTCCTGGGGTCTAGAAGTTCAGTGGAACTTAGCTTGGACTTCGGGCCCATTACTAGGAGATGGCATGACTATAGTGCTTCCATACATGCTAAATAATGCAGTTTCAATCCACTTCAGCAATTGTTTGCAAGTGGATTTTGCTGTCTCACACAGCAAAATCCAGTTGCAAAGGGCAATGAAAGTGGACTGAAAGTGCATTATTTAGTCTGTGTGAAAGCTGACTATGTCACTGCAGAAATATAATGGTCCCCCCTGCCTTTCATGATTTGTAAGATAGTATTATGGGATACTGTCATGAGGGTGAAGGGCATGTTGCAAATCTCCCCTGAGCCGGGAGAAATGATGCTTCAGCCCTGTTCTTCCCACAAGGTAAGAACACAAGTCCATTTGGCGAGAATTTTGAAATACTAGGCAGAAAAGTACAAAGCAGAACAACTATTTGTATTTTAACACAGCAAAGCAATAGCAGGGTAGAGAGAAAGGTGATTGTTTCTGTATCTATGGGACTGCCTTTGATCACCTGAGTGAGTACCAGGAGAAGCAGAAGCAGAGTAACGTATGAGTCAAAGGGAAAGTAGGTTCCATAACATTGCTCAGCATACAAGTTACACATCCTGTAATACTAGGGATATGCAGTGAGATTTAATCTAATCTAATTCTAGCCATGCCCCGTTGGAAAATATAGTTATTGCTCTGAATTTGAACAAAATTATTTCTTCTCTTTAGGAGTAAGTGGAAGCCATCAGAGCCAACCATTATTTTTGCTCCCAAGATGGCTCCTGAGTTTAGTTCTTCTCCTCTGAATGCCAATTATTGTTTAAAATCCTCACTAGAGGATTCTGGGAAAGGAGAGAAAAGTCTGCCATTTGGAAATATTGTTTCATTTTCTCTATTCGACAGGCAAACATTCCTGTATGGTCTACAGCAGGTGAACATTCTTCTGCAATTTGTAAAACTCTGCTGTGAGACGGGGGTGAACACATTCAGGCACGGGCTCAAGAGTGAGAACAAGGGTGTTAAAAATATACAACAAAACTATCCCTGTTTTCATCTAGGGAATGTTAGCCAGTATGTAATAGCATGTAATATAACAAAATATAAAACTAATGAGAATGTTTCTGATTTTAACTGAATTACAAAATAATTGCAAAGATAGCATCTTTGAACCACATTGGGATTTTCACCTTCAAACATTCCCAGAGATTCTGCTCCATATATATGACAATTTGAATGAGGAAATTCAACTGAATAACAGGGGGGGAAATAGTTCTAGAGTTTTTACATACAAATGGCAAGTGTGGTCTGGCTACATGTACATTCTATCCCATTGTTTGTCAGGATAAAGACTATGTGCTTCACATGCTCCAGATAGATTGCTGAGCGTCTTCCTGATCCCAGATTTTAAAAGACTGAAAGGGCTGTGGGAATTGTCTGGATTTACTTTGGCACTCACAAAATTATTGGAACTAGTCTTGGATATGTTCTCATAGTATGAATATAAATTAGCTTTAGGCAGATTAGTTGGAGATTGAACTGGGAAACCCTAATTGAGGCCTTAGGCCAATAAATAGCTACTCTGGGGCTAAATTCTTTCATCATTCACATTACCATAAGTCTTGAGGAGTTCCATTGAAAGTCAGTGATGGTTTAAAATGGTTTTGGGCAGGGAGATGGAAAGAAAGTTCTGGCCTTTGATTATTATTTGTAATTTAAAAGAATGTGTTTTAATTTCAGAAATCCATTAAGCCTTACTGTCTTATTTTGGAATATGGTAATAAGCCCAGTTTACGTTGGTATGGTTCCCGGGCATGATCAAACTCAGCCTAAATGATGTGGAAGTAGTGGAAGATGGGGGGTAAGATCCATAAGAACTGACATGTGGAGTACCCCAGGATTCTGTTGTTTCTCTTACGTTGTTTGTAGAGCAGCTGGCTTGAAAATGCCAAGCAGCTGCCCTGTGTCACTTTATGGCTTGGCTGGGAGTAAATACAAGCCAAGCTGGATGTAATGTGTTGCCACTGCTGATCAATCATGCTGCTCCCACACATAAAGCTCTAGGAGGGGTGATGGAAAACCAGCCACAACAGACAGAGAGTGGGGTGGGAGCAGAGCTCTTGGAGTTCCTTCTGATGAGGCTCCATGGAGAGCAGGGAGCACAAACAGAGAAACCATGCTCAACCTGCCAGGCCCTATGGTGGCTTCCTGGGATCCCTGCAGTGACAGAGCTTTGACAGCAGGGTAGAAGATAGGTTCAGACAGTGACTCCTGGAGTACCTTTGGAGGACAATACAAGATGTATGATATTAAAGGCCTTTCCTATGAAAAAGCAGACTAAAAGACTTGTCTTTAGGCCTGCTGGCACCTGTTGGGAGAGTGAGGGCATGGGGGCATGAAGGGCACTGTCATTTCAACAGCATAATATTATTTCCAGGGGCAAACCCAGAAGTGATGTTGTGCCATCAATGCAAGACACTAGTATTCACCAGAAAAGAGTTTCTGGTGAATACTAGAGTGTTATGTTGACTGTGTGACATCCCTTCCAGGTTCACTCCCCTGAAATGATGTCACATCGATCAAGTGGCAGTTTTACACTCATTTTCCCCCTATTGCCCTAAAAAGTGTGTTGGGGTATGTGTGTTCCAGAGCGGCCATCCTGTGTGCCTTAGTTTCTTGTGTGTTTCCAAGTCCAATTTAAAGTTTTAATCTATAAAGTTGTTCATGATCTAGGATTTACATATCTAATGGAGAGTCCAGTATTTACTAGGGTGTGCATTACGGAATTCCTGAGCCAAAAATATACATGAAAAACACTGTTTTGGATCATTACTTCAGGTTCCCAGGATGGTATTAGGAACCCAGGATTTATAATGAAACAAAATCACTCTTCCTGAAAATCTATGTTATTTCATGTTGGGTGCTTACCAAGTCAGCAGGAGCATGTGTATGTGCTTGTTGTGTTTTTCTTTGATTCTATTTGTTTTCCCAAGGAGCTGCAGTGGCTCAAGTGGTTAAGATGCTGAAGTGCAGGCTGTGGAAGGTCAGTAGTTCAGCAGTTCGAGACCCGAGAGTGCCACATAACGGAATGAGCTCCCATCTCTAGTTCCAGCTCCTGCCAACCTAGCACTTTGAAAACAAGAAATTGCAAGTAGATAAATAGGTACCACTTCGGTTGGGAAGGTAACAGCATTCTGTACACCTTGGTGTTTAGTCATGCCGGCCACATGACCATGAAAATGTCTTTGGACAGCACTGGCTCTTCAGCTTTGAAATGGAGATGAGCACCGCAACCCTAGAGTCTGATTCGACTGGCTTTTGAGCAAGGGAACCTTTACCTATTTGTTTTCCCAGGCAACAGCATCCTTCTGATTAGAACCTGGAAAGGGTCCAGCACTCCCAGCCAATTACCTTTGCAGATAAACTGCAGAGAGGGAATGCACAGCTTGCATGCACACCTGTTTTTCTCTGATTCTGCTCATTTCCTGAGCAATGGCATCCTTCTTTCCAATTGGATCCTGGCAAGGGAGATGCACAAAGTGCTTCTTGACAATTCTTCTTGATTGCTGTGCTGTAGCAATCTTGATTATGCTGTTCAGGTGTGTTCAGGTTTATTGACATTCATTACAGAAATCTCATGGTCAGTAATCTGAGTCTAGGACTCAGTGGGAAACATGAAATGGCTCGGCATTGTGAGCTTTTGTACATAAATTGCTTTGTGTGCTGGTCAAGAACATGTGAAGGCATCAAGACGCAGAGTGAGTGCTATGTGCTTGTCCACAAAACTACAGTCTTCCCAGACAAATGACTGCAACTCCAATGAGGCAGTGCAAGAATAGAGAGACAGCCATGTATAGTGGTCAGTATCAGCTTGCTATCTGGGAAGTCTAGGTTCAAAGGAAATGTGCTGGGTGAACTTGGTCTGGACACAGTCTCTCAGCCTAATCCACCTCACTGGCTTGTTGCTATTCCCCATCTAAATAGTTCACATTGCTTTCCTACTGAGAAAGACTGGATCATGAGGGCATGAATACAGTAATAAAGGGAAGGCAAACCCAGTTGTACCCAGGACAACTACAGCATAATGAGCCCAACAAAACACACATACACAGCATAACAAGCCCAACAAAATACACACACAGTGTAGCAAGGCACACAAAAGCTCATGCCTTGAATAGAACTTTGTTGGTCTTAAAGGTGCTTTGTATTTCTCCTGTGCAATTGAGGCAGCTGATCAAAGGGGAAGAAAGGGAGGACCCTCAGCCAATGGAAGGGAAGAAAGGTATGCCATTGTCTCCTGTGTGACTGAGGGGTGCCTGACCAGAAAGTAAGCTCTGGCTCATTCACTCTCTCCCCCTGGAAGGAGGGGGGAGGCTCAACCAATGCAGAGAACAGAGGCTTGCCTATCTATCTCTCCTGGGTGACTGAGTCTGGCAAAGCAAGCTTTCATACAGCAGTAGCAGAACTGGACAAGGAAGCAGGAGAGAGCCAGTTGCTCAAGGGCTGGATAGGAACCCTGCTGGGGCCGGATCCAGCCCACAGGCCTCATGTTTGAAACTTCTGCTCTATGCAATTGGCTAGAACAGAATTAGCAGTTAGCAAGGCTGAAGAGTACTGATTTTAAAAGCCTGCAGGGGCGGGGGGAAGTGAGATCATCCTGGAGTAAAGCAGAGAGAGATATTAAGGAATGAAAGGATAAAAAAGTTGTTGTAGCAGAGTCAGAAGAAAGTAAAGAAAAAGACACAGAGAAGAGGACAGTGTTTCACAATAGACCTGTAGAACTCTTATTGTGGAATTATTTTTGACAGAACAGGAGACAAATACTAAGGAATTTAGGTCCAGAGGTAAGTGAGCACAGATCTTTTTGCTAATATATGCTAACCCACAAGAATCTCATTCACAGGTCACTGTTAGAAACCTTAAGTTAGTGATTTACAGAGAAAAGAAGGTTGACTTTACAGTTTCGGGTTTCAGTAACTGGAAGAAGGCTCTCACATTTCTTTAATTTGGCGAACTATATAAGTTGCTGGGGAGGGCATTTTTATAAATCTTATACAGAACACAACTGTGGTCTATGCCACAGTGTAAGCTATATATTATTGATTTGTTGTATGCTCTGTCATGCTCTTACAGCATTGTTTTCATTTTTTTGTAATTCCATTTTCTCTATAGCATGCTTGATCCTTTTTTTTGCATTTTTGTAACTTTTATAAGCCTAGTTCTATTGCATTGTTTATTAGATATCTCATGCTGTTTGATTACATGCTGTTCTATACCATGTAGTCTACTCTGAGTCTCAAGTAGAAAACTGGTAAATAACTAATAAAGTATAAATAAATAATGATGGGCTGACCACCCCATCATTTGCCCCCCCAAAAAAAAAATTCTGGCTACAAGCCTGACCAGCCCTCCTGTGGACAAGAGAGGCAACATCCCTGACCTGAAGAGCAGCAGGGACTTACCTCTGGGGACTTACCTACCTCAAAGCCTAATCCTCTGGCAATTGTGCAGTGGCTAGAGACAGCAATTATGGAATACTGGGCAGAGACTCAGGCCTGGAGACAGAGCCACAGCTTTGACAAAGACAGATGGAGGTTGTGGGAAACAGGTGGACCTCCAGGCTATAACTGGACATTTGAATCTGGGACTCTGTTCTTATTCTAGGGTTGCCAGTCTCCACATGGGACCTGGAATTCTCCCAGAATCACTACGGATCTGCAGATGACAGAGATCAGGTTTCCTGAAGAAAAAAGGCAGCTTCAGAGAGCAGACTCTATGGTATATCATAGATTCCAGGTGAAATCCTTCCCCAAACTCCTCCCTCCACAGGTCCTACCCCCAAATCTCCAGGAATTTCCCAAACTGGAGTTGACAACCTTACTCGTGAACACTCTGGGCAACAATAAAGCGCAGCCTTATTTGTTTATTCCTGGAGAAGTTGGAGAATGATGTAATACCTGGGTGGACCCTGGCCTTAGTGTCTTTACAAGGAACTATACAATTTTTAAGATAGGAAGAGGGCAGAAGGGGAAAAAAGCAAAAATGGTAGTAAGCTTGCTGCAGGAAAAGGACATCACAGTGGAGTGACAAAAAAAAGTGGAGAGGAAGCAGTGGTCACTTGTGTGAGTGTACTGAATGATCCATAGTGGTAAATGAGAAGTACCACTACTACTGGCTGTATTCCACCAATAACTATCTTCTTGCAGACACAGATGCCCCAGAAGGTCAGACCAGAACCAACGGGTTGAAATTAAATCAAAAGAATTTTTGGCTAAACATTAGGAAGAGCTTCCTGACAGTTAGAGTGGTTCCTCAGTGGAATGGGCTTCCTCAAGAGATGGTGAGCTCTCCTTTGGAGGTTTTGAAGCAGAGGCTAGATGGCCACCTGACAGCAATGCTGATTGTGTGAACTTAGGCAGATCATGAGAGGGAGGACAGGAAGGGTTGCCTCAGTGCTTAGTTCTTGTGGCCCTTTCTTACAAGCCCAGGGAAATGCTGATCACCACTTTGGGGTCAGGAAGCACTTTTCTCCAGGCCAGTTTGACCAGGGATCCTGGAGGGTTTCTTGCCATCTTCTGAGCATGGAACAAGGATCACTGGGAGTGTGGGGGAGAGGTAGTTGTGACTTTCCTGCATTGTGCAGGGGGTTGGACCCTGGAGGTCCCTTCCAACTCTATGATTCTATTAATTAAATTTAACAAGCATCTGTTGTACTTCCATAACACATCTTGTCAGTGTCATCCCTCTAATATCTAATTGGAGTTTAATGAATAAGTGATGCTTTGGCAAAAGAGACAGAAGTACAAACCTGAGCCGGCCTTGGCCAGGAGGGCGGGATAAAAATGTAATAAATAAATATAAATAAATAAACCTTATTACAATGATTACTATCAGGAGTTGCCAACTTTAGCCAGAATGAGTGTGACTGTTCCATAATGATACCTTCCCAGTCCCTAAAGCACCCTTCTCTAATTGTGGAAAACTACATTTTTTACAGCTCTAAAACGTCTGAGCAGTACCACTAAACCAAACAGAAAATAGTTTTCTGTTTATTCTACTGAAATAATCTAATTAAACTGAATGAAAAGCATTTGGAAAAAAGAGAAATTGTTTTGCAAGAACAGCTTTTTGCTTAAAGTGCATATTTAGAGATTTTTTGGTCCAGTGTGACACATTAAGTTAATTTAGCACTTTTTTTGTCTTGATAGCTTACAACAATGTATTTCTTATTCAGCAAAGATAACACTATGCTGCTTTTGCAACAGAAACCGGCAATGCCAATTCTAGTATCTCATTAAAAAAATGACAGTGCCAAAAATAAAAACTGTACAATTTCAATATCTTCTTCCACAGTCTCAAATTTTGGCTGGTATAGGAAAAGGTAGCCCTGATCTGGATAGCCTAGGGTAGCTTGATCCCATCAGATCTTGGAAATTAAGTAGTGTTGGCCCAGATAGTATTTGAATGGGAGACCTCCAAGGAATACTAGTGTTGTGACATGGAGGCAGGCAGTGGCAAACTACATCTGAACGTCACTTGCCTTGAATAGCCTATGAGGTCACCATAAGTCAGCTACGAGTCAACAGCAAACAAAAAGGGAAAGGTATTTCTATGAATCATTGGTCCTCTTCCTAGTTTGCTACACCACTGTGTTGCTTAGCCTTCTTAAAGTGTGGAGAGGCAGAGATTACTTTCATGACGAACATCTCCGGTTTGTGGTTCGTGAACCAGAGGTTTGTGCCCATCCCTATCCATGACACCTCCAACCGTTCTGATGGTTTCAGAGGTTTGTGAGGTGTGTGGGGGGAAGTGAGAGGGATCGCTGAAATGGCTTGCAAAAGCCATGTAAAGGGAACATTCCCTTTAAATGGCTTTTGCAAACTCTCCCCCCCTTCCATTTTGCTGGCCTCGGGAAGCCACCACCAGCAGAAAGGAGGGAGGGAAGATCTCAGATCTTCCCCTGAACCTCATGAACCAAACCAGTTGGTAAATAGGGAGGTTCGTGCTACCTCAAGAACCACAACTGGGACAAACCTCTATGTTCCCAGTTCTTGCCCATCCCTAGTAGAGACTAATCTAACACACATGCATTGAAGCTATATGGTATTTACGGTTAGCAGGGAAATGTCAAGCAAAGAACTAGGCCCTGAATGAGATTTTTGTATTTCTTCACTTTGTATTTAGCTTTGTTCCAGTTCTGTGGACCATAAATGAAAAGCGCACTGCTTGGATTAACTGTGCAGCCATAGTTGCACTGTAGCTGACAGTAAAATCCTAAACAGAGGTGCAGCCCTCTAAACACATTCATATCAATAAGGCAAAGTACACAATACATTTCTTCACTGATTTTCACTAGTTTGTCCATGTTCTCTGCAAGCACGCAGCAGCTCCAGGGAACTGCTTCTAAAAAGAGAGAGAACTCAAACAGGCTTGGAATGGCACGGCAGGGGAGGAAGGGCTCCTGCCTCATACAAATATCAGGTAGAAAAGTCAGCAAAGGGCAAAAAGCAGAGACTGGGTGAAACAAGCAGTTCTCACCCAATCCAGTCATTCTGGCTGGATGAAAAGGAAAGTGGTGGGTAGACCATAAGAAGGGACATTCTTGCCTAGAAGACAGCGTTCAGATTGTTCATAATAGACTGCAGTTTCTCCATGCGCCTTTTTGCTACAAAGGAATCTCCCTGCTAACAATAACACACCTGCTTGTTTATCATTGTGGCTGAATTTATCCATCTTCTAACACAGGATCTATGCCCATATTTAGATTAGCCCTGTCCATATAGGGCTGCCAGCCACCAGGTGGAGCTTGAAGTTCTCCTGGAATGACAGCTGGCCCTCAGACTACAGAGATCAGTTCTCCTGGAGAAAATGGCAGCTTCAGATGACGGACTCTATGGCATCACATTCCTATTGAACCCTCTCCCTTCCCCAATCTCTGCCCTCAGGCCCATAGCTACAGTGGGGCATCTCAGGGCTAGGCCCCCCAACTTGCTGGGAAGGCCCCCTGACTAAATGGCATCACGGCCTTCTCTCCTGGATTAAATTGATTAGCCAGTGCCCCTTAAGAAATGTAAATGCCCCGACTTTAAAAAATTCTGGCTATGGGCCTGCCTAGGCTCCACCCTCAAATCCCTAGGAATTTCCCAACCTACAGTTGGCAACTCTGTCTCACTTCCATTTCCACATCATTGTTTGTATTGGCTCCATGGCCCCCTCCCCTTCTAGGATCTTATAGGGCAGACTTAGTTTCCAACACCTGGCTTCAGCCTCTGACCCTTTGCTTGGGAACTCAGATTGACTTGCTGCCCACCCACCTGGCCCCCTGCATTAGTGCTGGAGTTTCTGTTGAATCCCCACTTCCAAACTTGTAACAGCACCATCCCCAGATCAAAGGGTCCTGATTACTGGTATTTGGATCACTGTTCTAATTAGTGTTTTTTAGTTTATTGGGCTTTGGAAAGCATATGAGGGTACTGCCTTTAGGGGCATTTTGCTTCAGGCAGGGCCAAAATCTGAGCCAGCATCTCCAGGAATGGGTCCATTTTTGTGAACACAGGCTCTGTATGAGGTGCTGGACCATATTAACAGCGACTCATCTCTAGAATATATATGTCACCAACCACATGAGGTAATACTTTCTTCTTCCCTCTCTCTCCTTTTCTGCATTTGCTCCTTACCTTCTTACTTACCCAGATCCACAGAAGACTAGACTGAGCATTTGCACAGATCAAATAGCTAATTTAATGTTTGTGAGTTGTTTTGTTTTCACATAATTTTAGCTGCACAAAAAAGGAACATATTTTCTGAATTTGCAGTGTTTTTGTTTATTTGTTTATTATTTCTCTCTTTGTTATTATTTCTCTCTTTGTTAAAGAGAATGGAAAATTTCAATAAACTAATGTTTTTTAAAAAATAGAGAAAGCTTTTTTCTTTCTTTGAAAAAGCTATGGAAGTTTGAGTTAGAGTTGTTTTGAATCACTTGAGGGGGGGAAACATTACCACCAATACAGATTGTGCATGTACATATGTTTTGTTTTGTTTTGTTTTGTTGAAATGGAAACATTCTTTTATGATGAACTGTACAAACGGCTCAGCCTGAAAAAGAAAACTGCATCTGAAAAAAGAAACCCATTGGCCATAACCCTGTACCATTAGAGTAAGTGCATGGTCTTGACCAAAAGCTTACTTACCATGATTGCTCCTATATTGGATACTCCAAAATCTGACATATTTCAGTGTTTGGTGTAACTTGTTCATTGTAATTTGACACCAAGTACAGCTATTCTCAAGTTTTTCTATGTTCCATTCTTGCTTTTATTTGCAGATAATCTCTTACAGGCTTCCAAAGATAGGAGGGCCCAGGCTATTAAGGACTAGTGCAGCAACATCAATTGTGGGAGCTTTGTGGTACAATAGCATCTCACAATGCTCAAGAATAGAAGAGCATGATGTTTACAAAGGATTTTATTCTCACGAGGAAACAGGGAAATAGGAAATAACAAGTGGGGACCCACAACAAAATGTTGCACATTATTAATGTCTTTTTCATAATATAGTTGGTTACTGTTTAAATGGCTTTCTTGCAATAACCAATTAGTCAGCTTTTTGGATTTTCTCATTTTGGCAGGGCATCCTCTTCTGTGAAGTACTTTTGGCATTGTATTGTTCTGTATAGTACTGATGAGGGATTGTTGTTTCTGACAAAAAAAAGGCAGATATTCTTTCAATTGTTTTTTTTTAAGGGAGGAGGCAGCTCTGCGACAGCCTTCTGTGAAGGGAAGGGAGTGACAATTGGAGCCCACTTTTCCCTTTTCTCTTTTGTTTTCTCTTTTTCCCTTTTCTTCATTGAACACTGGAAAGAAAGCTGTCTAGCCTTGCTCAGTTCCCTTGTGCATAGTTAGCCAGCCAACTGAAGCTGACTTCAAAGAGGAGTTGCCCGAGAATTACAATCATTTGTTTATGTGAGGTGAGATTTCAAAGACTGCCTTACTGGGTACTGCAGGTCTTGAGGTGCTACAGGTGTCTTGTATCACTCTCCTTCTGAGTACCCTTGCCAAAAGCAGCTATTTAAATGGCCATTGCTGTATCAATGGATCAGCCTGAGGCAGCTTTGCTTGCTTAGTCTCTCGCCTTCATGTGGAGAATTGTGTGGTTGCAGGGCTCCAGTCTTCTTCAGCCTGAGATGAGTCCACATTCACCCACAGCACCACAGCTGCCTTTGGCAGTTTATTTGTCTGTCATGGTTGCCAAGGAACATTTTAAAAGGTGGTGTGTACAAACTGACACTGGTTGGAGGAAATCCCACCTCCTCTCCACCTGCCCCCTACCTCTCATCACTGTGCCTACCCATCCATTAATGACATCTCAGCTGTCCTTTTATAACTTCCCTCTGGCTTCTAGTTAGAAGAGAGAAACAGTGGGAAGAAGCAGTGCCCAAGCAGGTGTGTGGGGGGGAGAAGCAGTTAGAAGCTGGAGATAATGGTTTTATAGGACAGCAGAGTCCACAGCTACAGAGATTAGGGTGAGAACTATTCTTCTCTCCCACTTGCAAAACTTTGCAGTTTCAGGCTCAGATGTCCTTTTAAAACTTTCCTCTGCTATTTAGCCATTCACACTGCAAGAAGAACAGTGTTGGAGATGGGTGAGTGGCAGTAAGAAATCCTCCCCAATCCCAGCTCCAGTTCTGCTGTTGCTTCCTCCACTCTTCCCCCACCCATTATCTCTCTCTCTCTCTCTCTTTCACTCTCAGCCAGTCAGTCTTTCTTAAGTTGGTGGAGGGGGAGAAGTCCCCCCCTTGAAAAAGTTTTAAGAGGACAGTGGAGCCCACAGCAAAAGAGGTAGGGATGAGAAGCTCAGATGTCCTTTTAAAGTGTCCTCCTGCTATTTAACAATTCATACTGCAGGAAGAATCCTCCCCAATACCAGCTCCAGATCTGCTTTTGCTTCTTCCCCTCTTCCCCCAGTCATTATCTCTCTCAGTCTCTCTCTTTCTATTAGCCAGTCTCTCTCACTGTTGATGCGGCGGGGCCTGGAGTGGATCTCATAATGGCCAACCAACTGCCCTGGAAGGCATACAAGCAGGAAGAGCCTCCCTCTGTTGTTACCCCCACCCCTGAAACTGGTCGTATGCCTAGGGAAGGTCCAGTGTGCACTTCTGATTTCTAGTATTTGGGGAGAGGGCATTTTTAAAAAAGATCTGTCCACTTTTTCCATACTAAGTTGCATAAATCTCTATCATGTTCCCCCTTAGTCATATATTTTTATTCTAAACTGAAGATCTTTAGTGTTTCCTCATAGGAAAGATGTGCTCACCACTTGATAATTCTGGTTGTTCCTTTCTGCATATTTTCCTGGGATGTTGTTGTTTTTGGAGACGGAGCAACTACAATTGTACACAGTATTCCCTTCATTGATGTACCAATGTGGATCCTTGCATTCATCTACTCAGAATGTGATAAAGCTTGTGGATCTCTGTTCATCCATAAAAGGGCAATTGCAAGCACATGTAGTCTCAATTTGGATCAGGGAAACATGAGCAGGGTAGAGTAGCTAAACCTGCTTCTGTGTTGTTAAAAAAAATGAAAAAAAAATGATGAGTGTTTTTTTAAAGGATCCATGTGTTTTCCTTTGAAGTACTAATAACAATGCTGGGTTGTGGAGTGGTTTTGCTTAGTGAAAACTCAGTAAAGGTTGGAAGCGCAGTCAAAATTATCTCCTCACCCTGTGAAGTCCTGAATCAAAACCATGGATGCTTGCAACTTATTTTTTGCAGGTAAATGGATTCCCGTAGTGTTTGTCTCCCCTGCTTTGGCTCTGTCTTGTCCGTCACTAACTGTCAGTGAAGTGCCGATGCTGGCTAGTTGTGGTCAGAGTTGGGGATTAATAGAGTGCATAAGTGGAGCTTTGATGGCTCAGGTCTCCCTCTCATTAGCCTGGAACATCATTTCAGCTATTGGTGCTCCAAAGACAGAACAGAGATGCTAGTTCAGGGGTTGTGACCTGTGAATAAACTCCCGGTAATGTAAAAATAAATCCTCAAATCATTCCAAATGATGTGCTTCCATTTCCTTCTTCTCATTAGATGATGAGAAATTTCATCCAGCTGCACAACTCAACTCTCTGGAAATATTCTTTTAATACTTAACAACCCACCTTCTTAAGTTAATACCTATTAACCCCCCTCCCCCACAAAAAAGAATTTGATTTAGAATTTGTGTTTGTCATGCAAATTTTCAGTTCTGTTCTTTTTATGATAATGTAAAATAAAGTAGTGTCTTATGGTAACATTGTAAATCATTTGCTTTCTATTACACACAGCTGGTTTTGTTACAGTAATGATTTTGTATGGGTGCACACTTGCCTTGCATTTTAAAGACATTCCTTCACATAGTCCACATGCAATTGATGTCTGCTCAAATGTAAGGAGATAAAGACAGAAGAGTAATTTATTCTAATACATTAGCATGTTTTCCCCCAAACATACCTACCATATAAAACACTTCTATTTATAAGAGTGACTTCTCTCCCTGCTCCCGTACTCTGTAGATATTGTCTATAGTTTTCAGTTTAGTGAAGATGCAGAATGAAAATTAAAACCAGCTGGTGCTGCTATATGGGTTTAAACTTACTTAAAAGAACACAAGATGAACAGTAAGAATTAAACCAACCACAAATTATTTTGAACTGTCTGTTTTATATTAGAAGTAAACTGTTCACTGCTGGTTGTTGTTTCAAAACCATCGCCTCGATTTTTGATACTTTTCCTTGTGATCTAACACAAACAATATCCCATCAGTTTAATCCATTGTTAGTCCAGGATTATTATTTTTTCTATTATAGTCATGTGCCCTGAAATATTTCTCACCCCATTTTTTGGCCTTGTGCCAAGGAGTGACACCGTTTCAAGAGGAATGAAAATACAATATTGAAAGAAATGCTTCTCTTTGTTGTTGGCACATACCAATTTCACACCTTGAAAAGAGACTAACCATCTTAAAATGGGCTCTGTCTCTTTCCAATGCTCTGACAAGGCATAGTGTTAAAAAAAAGGTCCAAAATTAACTATTTTGCAAATAAATGTAAAATATTTAAATATCTAACTACCAGTTTTAAAGTCAGCTGCTAGACACTGAGTTGACATCTATAAAATGGCACATCCTCTTACCCCCAAGTCTAAGGTTGGTGAGGAACTCTGAGCCAAAGTAAATATGAAGGTGGCTATGGGTTTGTCCCATGGCAGTTGATGCCATTTTAGAAACAGTTGCAATTCCTTAAAAATTGTCACAAGGCCCTCGTCCAGATCATGCACGTGACACAGTGGGCCCAGGTGCTCTTGTTTCCCCCCCATGCCTTTTCAGGACCCAAAGCTGCTGTCAGGTTTAGTTTGGCTCTTTTCCCCCAAAGCTTTTTGAAAGGCCAATTACTCACCCTAATTTACGTGTTTGTTTACCACTCTCAAACAGCTCCTAGAGGTTAGTAAGGCAGGACTTCCCATTAGAAAACGCATGCTGCCTCCTCTTCAGCACAGCTTGTTGTACTTCATGTAATAATTCTACATTAATAATTGTTTCCATCACTTTACTCATAACAGACATTAGGCTAACAGGACTATAATTTCCCAGATCTCTCCTAGATCCCTTTTTAAAAATTTGCAGCTTGCTGCTTTCCAGTTTTCTGATAAGGGAGCTGATATCAGTGACATTGCATATCATTGTCAGGAGGACAACATTTTCACATTTGAGTTCTTTAGATATTCTTCCATGAGATTTTTTTTTTTAGTTTTGTATTTGTCAATTAGCTGTAGAACTTCATTTTCTGTTAATGCTCTTTGAACCACTTGTTCAGAGATCCTCCCCTCCCCAAAAAGTGGACCCAAACTAGATATCAGCCCATGTCTTGTACAGTGAAGACCAGCACAAATAATTCCTTCTCTACAACTGCACATCTCTGTAAATTTCCCTGACACCTGCCTTTTAGATATATATCTATTCTCACAAAGAGTTTCTGTAGCTCTGCTTCTTGGAATGGAGTTTTAGCCCAAAAGTGGCACCAGCAGGCAGTAGAAGATATAAGTATCCCAAGCCCGTGCATGCACACATGTACACACGCACGCGCACACACACACTCCTTCTCCATTGCAAGTTGTCCCCTACTGGAGTTTTTTCCCCCATCCAACAAAATGGGAAGGTGGCACATGTTTTTATGTGACATTCAGTGCCAGTCTCAGGTTTATTGAACTTGTTGAATTTAATGGAACAAATCTAGCTGAAACTAGACTTGATGGCTGTCACAGCTCTCCACTCCACTTATCTTTTGAAGGCTAATCCCACCAAATGTGACTTCAGTACCAAAAAGGTCCATGCAAGGAGGAGAAAGGTTTTTTAAACCTCTGTTTTCTTCCTTTAAAGCTCTAATAACCGTGTAGGGAGCCTGTTTCACTTCATGAAACTGTGCCAGTGGAAGGCTCAAGACCCCACTCTCCTCTGCTTACATGACCCCAGTCTGAATCAGACATGCTCAGAACTGTAATTTGCCTTTATATGAATGTCTCCATCAGGTCTGACCTTAACTCAAGTTGCATTGATTTCAATGAAAGTTAAGTTATGACAAACCTTAGTTGGATTAGGCCCAATATCTTAAAATATGCTTTGGGGCAAAAGGAGTTCTTGATCTTTTGAAAAAATGTGTCTCAACGTTTGATAATTGGATCACATTCTAAGTTCTACCCCCATTCCCCCCATCTGGCTTTCTTTCAAGCTTAGACACATCTGAAACTCACAGCACCATTTCTTCCCTCAGTTATAACACTTCTATAGTGAGGCTTTTACAATATATGCCCATATAAGGAAAATCCTTAAGAAGAGCTGGATAATGTTAAATAAATCTTTTAACATCAGAACTGTTGTGACTGCCAAAATTAAATAGAAGGCTGTTTTCAGACTTCTGCAGAACTTCATCTTGTCACCATAAGGAACTTTCTCTCCTTACATGCTGACGCAATGCTAAACCAACCAAATATGGAAAATAAACAAAACTTGCAACCACAGAAATACTGTCATAAATATTTTGATAAATGTTTATTTAATACAGTAGTTTGAATAACTATTACCTTTTTGCACTATACTTGTTTTACCTACCTGGTAACAGGAGCTGTGATCATTTTCCTGAATTGTCTTCCTCAAAGTACTTGTCTACTTTGCTGTAAAAGGCCCTTTGATCTTGTTCCTTTTGTAGTTGTACCGTTTAACTCCTCAGTACAAAGTACTTTTTTGAATGCAGAAGAAAATAGAGGACTTTTGTCCTGATCTAGCAGGTTTGTTCTTGTGTTCTTATGTTCTTATTCCATTAGAAATTCTGTTTGCAAAGGTAGGCAGTCTATTTCTACATCAGTGATATCTGGTTTAAAATGCCTACAGTTTGGGTTGTGAACAGGTAATTGGTGGGATGAGAGCATGAATTTAGAGACATTCCTTTACAATATATTACATTAAGAGTTACAAGAGAAACTGTGATGGGACACTGAAAGGCTTGGAACCCATTACAGTGGTGGACATGTTGTCTCTTTCTATTATAAGGGATTCTTTTCTCATGCAGAACTGTTTGTACTTAGTGAACCAAAAAATTATGACAACATCATTGAATCATTCGGAGGATTCTCAGTTGCATTTTCTACAAATGGATTGCAGAAGAGTTTACTTTAAAGTCATCATGAAAAAGATTTTGTTTGACCTGTTAACATTGTGAGTGGGTGTCCCATAAGGAAAGAAGATGCTTGTCTGGAATCTATAACTTTTCCTGTATTGTTTTATTATCAATTCCAGTTAGACAATTTAATGGTTGGAAGTCACACCTTTCTAGCTATCGCTAAACCATTGAAGCATTAACTACTTTGACCAATATTATAGATCCTAATTTGGTACATTAGAAACATTTTCAGCCCCAAGATGTAGGGCATATAAAATCTGCACAATTTAAGATCAGCTTCCTGGTGGTCACAATATGCAAATTCTGTGGAATCAAATGTTCCAACAAACACTAATTTGGCCCTAGAAATATGATGGAAAATCCACCCTACAGTTTTATTTGTTGTATTGTCCTTTGCAAGCATAATTTCTTTGCCCCAGGGATATATCAATATGCCCTTTTTCATTTCTTTTTGTTTCATACGTTGTCATGGTGAGCCTCTTTGTTGCACCTGTTTTTGCTGCTGTTCCTAATTAGTTTGTCTATTTTATCCCATTTATGGGATTTCATGCCATTGCTATGTTATACACCATTTATACAGAACAGATGCAAGAAGCAGGGAGCAATGTTAATGGTAATTTTTCTATCACATTCTGTTGGTGTGATTGAGAAAATAAGATGTCTGCAATTTTGGCCCTAACAGAGAGAGCTCTTTAGGCCCCTAGGATTTTCAAATTAAAACTGTGTGATAGAAGAATCTGGTAACAGGCTTAACCCCTAATCCTTATCATAAAAAGCACAGTCCAGAGAATAATAATAATGATAATGGTTTCAGGTCTGCAGTAGGTGAGCAAGATTTGAGTTCAGTAGTACCTTACAGACCAACCAGATTTCCAGGGTATAAACTTTCAGGAATCAAACCTCCCTTTGTTAGGTATCTGTTGAAGGGAGTTTTGACTCTAGAATGGAGTTTTGACTCTAGAATGCAGAATTCTTGTCTTTAAGGTGCTGCTGGAATAGAATCTTGCTATTATAATGATAACTAGAAATAAGGCCCATTGTAGAAATAAATACAATGAGCTCTAGAAAGAGGCTCTGGGAGAGTCCCCTGGCTTTGGGCACACAGTGTGAATTTGCTGTGGAGCCTCAGCAGGGTATAATGACAGAGTCCACCATTTTCTCCAGAGGAACTGATCTCTGCTACCTAAAGAGCAGTTGAAATTTTGAGTGATCTCCAGCCCTCTCCTGGAGATTGGCAACAATTGTTCCCCAGGATGAAATGGCTGGTTTGGAGGGTGGAGTCTATGGCATTCTACCTGTCTGAGGTCCAACCCCTCCTCAAAGCCCACCCTCTCCAGGCTCCACCCCTCAAATCTCCAGGAATTTCCCAACCTGGAGTTGGCAACCCTATCTCCTTCCCAGCCAATTGTCAACCTACCATTATCTGTCCCCTGACTTCAGTTTTCCATCTCCTCCCCCCCCCCTCCCTCCGGGAGAGCAGTTGTAATTCTGATTGATCTCCAACCCCCACCTGGAGATGGGCAACAATGGTTCCCCAGGACAGAATGGCTGGTTTGATGGGTGCAGTCTATGGCATTGTACCTGTCTGAGGTCCCACCCCTCCTGAAACCTCACCCTCTTCAGGCTTCAGCCTTCAAATCTCCAGGAATTTCCCATCTGGAGTTGGCAACCCTATCAGGACTGGCCCCAATGAGTTTTCTCCCAAAGGCCAAAACGTGACAGGACCAAGCTTGGTTGCCTACCAACAGGCACTGAGGGGAAAGTAGGGTTGCCTGCTCTAAGTAGGGAAATAACTGGAGATTTGGGGGGTGGATTCTGTGGAGGGCAGCATTGGGGGTGGCGGAAGGACTCAGCAGGGTATAATGCCATAGAGTCTACCCTCCAAAGCAGCCATTTTCTCCAGGGGAACTGATCTCTGTCATCTGGAGATCAATTGTAACAGCGGAAGATCTCCAGGCCCCACCTGGAGATTGGCAACCCTAGGGGAAAGTCAGCTGCTCAGCAGGGGAGAATGGTTTGATGGCCACTGGGCCAAGATTGGCAACAATAGTTCCCCAGGAGGAAATGGCTGGTTTGGAGGCTGGAGTCTATGGCACTGTACCTGTCTGAGGTCCCACCCTCCTCAAATCTCACCCTCTCTGGGCTCCACCCTCAAACCTCCAAGAATTTCTGTACCTAAAGTTGGCAACTTTATCTCCTCCCCTCTCAGTAGCCTCTTCCTAGGCAAAATTCTGTCTTTCTCATTAGCGGGGAGCAAAGCAGCTTACTTCATTCTCTTCTGCTTTGTGATCTGTACAGCAACCCTGTAAGGTAGGTTAGGCAGAAAGTCTGTGGCTGACCCAAAATCACCCAGGCAGGTTCCATAGGGATGCTTTTGCTGAACAGGAGCAAGCAGCCAGGGCTAGTGATGCCATGCCAGTCAGGAGACATGAAGTCACTCTGAGAGTGCTGGCAGGCCTAGGGTTGCCATTGCCAACAAAGACAAATTGATTTAAAGGAGGATGGACAAGTCTCCATATCTCTATTTTGCCTTAAATTGGTTTTGATGCCAGCAGAGTGAGAAAATGCCACAGGCTCTGGGTGGGTGCCCCATGGTGAATGTACCAAATAATTTCTAAAGATTTTCCAAAACACTACTCTGTTGATAAATCATTTTCTACACTCACTGCATCCCCTGCCAGAACACAACTCATCTCCAGCACTTGAATTAGTACCAGAGCTTTTTTTGCCTTGTGGTATTCTGCTTGTGGTGTGATCTGTCTTCTTTGTGGTGTGGCATGGTTGTGTTATTAGGTTTGTTTCTTTTGAAGGAGAAGTGTTATGAGTGAGGACATATTTTACCTCGGAATACACCAGATCACATATGCAACTGACAGTTCCAGCTGTCTTGCGGGGGGGGGAGATTTGAGGTGTGGAATGGAGTGAAGTCCAATCAGTTTCCATATGCAAATGACCTTGAAATCCTGGCCCAATCAGAGAAGAGTGGCCTAGGCTGCAGTGGGTGGGAGAGAACTCAGGCAATGCAGCTAGTGGATAGGGACAGCTTCTGAGTGACACATCAGAGAGCCAACTGATTTTGCCGGGCATAGAACCAAGTGGCTTTTATATTTATAGAGCGATAAGCAGTGGCCACAGCTCAGTGATATGGTTTCCATGCAGACTGTCCCAGGTTCAGTCCCTCCCATCTTGAATTAAAAGGAACTCAAGTAGCTTTCATTGAGGAAGACCTTTCTCTGCCTGGAAACTTGCTGATGTATGTCAGATAGGGCTGGATTAGAAGACCAGAGCCTTAGCAGAAGGCAGAATCATATATTAGTAACTGGGCAAAGAACTCCCATTATTTAATTCAAGTTTGGGCAGATTTGTACATGTTTGATAGTTCTGATTAAATTTATCTTCCATCCTAAAAAATAGTCTAAAAGAGAATGTGAGAGAACCATCTCAGGTTAGTCTTTGACAAATCTTTGCATCACAGTACAGACTGCCTTACAACATTACATGGACAATTATTTAATACAAACTTATTCCCAACTATGACTTTAGTCAACTCAGAACTGATCCATGTAAAACCCCACCTGGTTCAAAGAAGAATGTTTTTCTTCCAGAAAACTGTAAGGCAAATTGACTGACTTCAGCTGCTTGCTTAGGGAGCCAGAGAGAACCAGCTACAACCACTGCAGGACATTGTACATGCACAAGATTTATCTGCTGTCCTTAGTAAGTTGATGGAGCATCATTATCTGTATCATTATTATCTACAGAGCAGAAACCATGTTTAGAGCTGCATAAACAGAAGAAGGCATGGTCTTTCACCTTGGGAGCAGATCAGTCCAGTAGATCAAATAGATTAACTCAGTGACTTATTAGCCTTAAGAGCCAGGCCTCCAAAAAGAATAGATTCCTCTAAAAATAAATGTATCTCCTTATTAAGCAGAGGGCTCTAATGGCATGTGGTTCCTTTTAGCCACGAACTGCTCTACTGGGATTATCAGAGGACTTTTAAACACCCCACTTTTGTACTGATGTGTTAATGTGCAGACACAGTGGTAATGGATTGGATATATGTAACCTTAAAGTAATTTTTGCCTTGTCCTTTCCTCCATAGCCCAGATGTGTCTGGCTTGCATCTTCGATGTGGTTTGTTGCCCATATATGGATGAGGGGGAGAGGCAACAGGCTGTTCTATGTGGCCTTTGATTTTTGACTCCTTGTTGCCAGATCCAATTTCTTTGCAGCCCTTGCCCTGGGGCCACCCATCTGCCATACTCCATTTTTCTAACAGGTTGAGTATTTCCTCACTCATTTCTGTTCAGATCCATTTTTACCTCAGACTGAACCTGGTAGAAAGTTGCCAAATTCACATTCACATAATACCTAGCCTATCATGTGAAACATGAATGATTCTGAACTTAGTTTGCAAGAATTCTCAAAAATAAATTGACAATTGCAAATTACCAGATTGCAGCAGCCGTATGTATCTCAACACACTCACATAGACTTCATTCAGACTTTATACAATGGAACTGTACATTATCTGAAGCATTATGCAGCTTTAAAATTGAGGTCTATTAAATTCTTTACATTTGGTTAGTTTGAACTTCAGTTTATATCCAAAGGGTTGTTGTTAGGATGTGACTGTATATATGACATTATTGATGGAAGTACAAGGGAAAAAGATGGTACCAGAGATGGTAGCTAGGTTTGGTTCCTTGATCTGTACCTCTGTTACAGGTTTTCAGTAAGCAAGGCAGACTATAAAGAATGCAAATCTAGATATATATAAAAGGCTAGCCGTATTCCTGACTATTCACCTTCTACCTGATTGGGCCGGCCTTTCACTGTCATTTGCATATGCAGGCTCATTGGGCCTCACTCCATTCCACACATCATCGCCCCCCCATAGCCAGTCAGAACACAGAGGTCATTTGCATATGTGGCCTGATTGGCCCTTGCCTCTAACATTCTAAACAGTTTGCTGTTGCTGTTGGGAGTCATTGAATGTGTCCTGAGGTAAAATACATCTCCCTATCTTCCCCTAAATGTTCACTGGGGTTGCCACTCTCCCTATGGGGTCTGGAGATCTCCCAGAAATCACTGTGTTCTCCAGCCACAGCACATCATTTCCCCTACAGAAAATTTCTCTGAGGTTTTACAACTCATCTCCAGATGACCAAGATCAGTTCTCCTGGAGACAATGGCTCCTTTGGGCAGTGGACTCTATGGCATTATACCCTGCTGAGGTCCCTCCTCACCCCAAATCCTGCCCTCCATATCTACAGGTCTGGCCCTCCCCTTAGTGTTGCCATCCTCCAAGCAGCACCTGGAGACCTACAAGATCAGTTCTCCTGGAGACAATGGCTGCTTTGGGCAGTGGACTCTATGGCATTATACCCTGCTGAGGTCCCTCCCCACCCCAAACCCTGCCCTCCCTAGGCTCCACCCCTCAAATCTACAGGTCTGGCCCTCCCCTTAGTGTTGCGAACATCCAGGTGGCACCTGGAGATCTCCAAGATCAGATCTCCTGGAGACAATGGCTGCTTTGGGCAGTGGACTCTATGGCATTATACCCTGCTGAGGTCCCTCCCCACCCCAAACCCTGCCCTCCCCAGGCTTTACCCCTCGAATCTAAAGATATTACCCAACCCAGAGTTGGCAACCATGTAACTGGCTATGGAACCACTTTCTAGACCCTTGGAACCCAGAAAACATGGCATAGGAGGAGGTACTTTTCTACCTTAGCTGCCACTGCATAGCCCCAAATCAACATAAGTCAAGGGTGGAGGGAACCATACCTGCTACCATGCGGCTGTCCTCCCATACTACCCACTTGGAGAAGCAAAATGACTTGAGACAGCCCTGCCTTATAGCTAAGCAAAAGAAAATAAACATGGCTCATCTCCCTCTATTTTCCCCTTCCCTCTGTCACTCCACCAGCCACAGCCGGGACACTCACCTGGAGCTTCTTTCTAGAGCTCATTGTATTTCTTCCCACAATGAGCCTTACTCCTAGTAAATAAATAAATAGATTAATTGAGCTATCTTGAAGTTCTTTGTTGTTGGTGGTAGAAAGTGTTGTCAAATTACAGCCAATTAAAGCAATGGGATCAAATATGGAGTAGAAATGTGAAAATAACCAGGGTGGTTACATATAGAGAAAATATGTATAAAATGTTTAATAGATAGGATATTACGCCTGATAAGATTGCAAAATATGACGAGAAATGTTCTAATAAATGTTGGAAATGTGGGAACAAGACAGGCACATTTTATCATATGTGGTGGACTTGTGAGATTGTAAAAAAAAAATTGTATATAGGTGCATAGAACGATTCAGAAAATTTTAGGGCGGACCGTACCTTTTAAGCCGGAAACTTTATTGTTGGGTATATTGCCAGAAGACATAGCTAAAAATGACCATTACTTAATAATATATATGGTAACAGCAGCTAGAATTTTGTATGCAAAATACTGGAGAACATCTCAGGTACCATCCCAGCAAGAATACAGGACCAAGATAATTGAAGCTGCAGAGATGGATAAACTGACATCGTTAATGAAAGGTTATGAGGACTTTGCTTTTCAGAATGTTTGGCATCAGTTTTATGAATGGTATGATTCTAGGATGAAAAAAGAAGAGGATGGAATGGACACAAGCAGGAATAAAAATAATTGAATGATCAGTGTATAGAAATAGTATTTGAGTTAGACTTTAAGGATACCTATATAAGAGTAGTGTAATGACAAGGCAATGATTATGTATGGTAAGCAAAAACATACTTGTATCCCCCCATATGTGTTTAATGTTGTATATCTGTATTTGTGGTGTATGTTGTTGTATTTGTGTAGGTTAGGATATGTTACGTTGTTATGTATTGTCTGGGTATTCTGAAAATAAAAAAATGCCCCGGAAGGGGCGCTTAAAAAAAACCCAAAACAGCCAATTTATGGCAAGCTCATGGGGTTTTCAAGGCAAGAGACAGTCAAAGATGGTTTGTCATTTCCTGCCTCTGTGTCACAGAACCCTGGTATTCCTTGGTAGCAGGCCTGTAGCTACAGTGGGGCATCTTGGGGCTAGGCCCCCTGACTTACCGGCAAAGCCCCATGACTTCCCATCCAGCCCAGGGCCTCCAAGTGGTTATGGATGTGGGGGAGAAGCCAGGTATTCCTTTAATTTGATTAGCCAGTGCACCCTAAGAAATTTAAATGCCCCCCTGACTAAAAAAAAATCCTGGCTAGGGGCCTGCTTGGTAGTCTCCCATTCAAGTAGTAGCCAGGGCCGACCCTGCTTAATATTCGAGATGGCTAGCCTGGGCTATCAGATCAGGGCAAATCCTTGATGAGCAAGCAGGGGAAGAAAAATCAATATTTCATATTTTAAAATCATGTTATGTACTGTAATAATAAGGTATGAACTTGAGGTTTGTGAAGGTATCTTAAAGTGAGCAACCTGATTGGCTGCTCTGCGAAGTAGATGCAGTTGTTCCAGAGGGAAAAAAATCTATTGGTTGTTATCTCTCTTTTCTTATTGGTTATTAACTTTTTTAAGGGCATGGTTACCATAGCCCAGTTAGTTTACAAAGGGAGCCTGTTGCTCCACTGTTCCTTGTGTTGGTTTACTGTTGAATGAATAAAGCTGAATCACTAGTTAAGATTGGACTTACGTCTCATACTTAACAAATCACTTCTGATAAGTTTACTAGTTCAGGTTAGGGTCATTAATTTCATTCTAGAGCAAGCCTGGTGAGTGCATCATCAGTCTCTTTAATCATTTAATTTAGAATTTCATCAGGGAGCTATAGGTTGAAAATTGTGCTTAAAATGCAGCCATTGCTTGCAAGGGCTCTTTGATTTGCAGTGGGCCTGCTGAATCTATGGCCAGTTTTTTTAAAAAATCAAACACAACATTTATATCTGCACCAAAATGTAGTGCCAATGCTTTGCCTCAGCTGCTCTGTAAATGAGAGAGTGCATGTCTGAATGTTCCCCTACATCGGTGGTGGCAAACCTATGGCACATGTGCCAGAGAGGGCACACAGAGCCCTCTCTGTGGGCACGTGTGCCCTCACCCCAGCCACTGGAGCACCCATAAGGTGGGGTGCTCTGCCTCCACTCTTCGCTGCTCTGGGCCTCCACCGCCTGCCAGCTCGCTGCCTGCCCATCTCCCGTCCCAGTGGCCCCTGGGAAGCCCTCCCCAACACCCCACCCCATCTTCGCAGGTCCATGCTAAAGTGTGGGCCCTGGGAAGCCCTCCCGGACCCTTCCCCATCTTTGCAGGGCCCTGCTAAAGCACGGGCCCCTGAGAAGTCCTCCACAACCCCCCTCCATCTTTGCAGGGCTGCGCTAAAGCACGGGCCCCTTGGAAGTCCTCCCCGACCCCCCATCTTCACAGGTCCATGCTAATGTGTGGGCCCCTGGGAAGCCCTCCCCAACTCCCCCTGTCTAAGTGTGCCCCCCGGTAGCAATGCAAAGAGTCCAGTGGCATCTTTAAGACCAATCAAGACTGATTTCCCACAAGCTGCTGCTCCACGCTCGCACTTCCCTTTGCCCCACTGTACACGCAGATCTGCTACAGAGAGAGCTTTTACCTAAATAAGCCTTGGTCTTAAAGGTGCCACTGGACTGTTTGCATTGCTACAGGGGGAAACATGCAGATCTGCCCTCACAGAGAGCTTTTACCTAAATAAGCCTTGGAGCAATTTCCCACAAGCTGATGCTTTGCACTCCCTCTTCCTTTCGTGCCAATTTCACACCATGTGCTGGGCGGTGGCATTTTGCCCCACAGCTTTGCCCGATTTTCCCAGCGTCTCAATCCTGTTTTTTGAGGATTGAGTAGACGCGGGGGGGAGTTGGGTGAAACTGCGAGGCAAAATGCGCCCGCCCAGCACATGGCGTGAAATTGACATGATCGGGGCAAAGGGAAGAGGGAGTGCAAAGCAACAGCTTGTGGGAAATCGCTCCAAGACTTATTTAGGTAAAAGCTCTCTGTGACAGCAGATCTGTGTGTTTCTCCCCCCCCATAGCAATGCAAAGAGTCCAGTGGCACCTTTAAGAGAGAGAGAGAGAGAGAGAGATCTCCAGGCTGTCTTAAAATCCTGGGTTGGTTCTGTGTATGTGTGAGAAAGATCATGATCCAGACTGTCTTAAAATGCGGGGGGGGGGGGTGGGTTGTGAGGGAGAGAGAAAGAGAGAGAGATCTCCAGGCTGTCTTAAAATGCTGGGTTGGTTCTCTGTTCTTCTTCTTTACAACCCCTTGGCTTAAATTGTATTTTCAAACAGCCATCCCTATTAGAACTTTACACTTCAGAATCAGTGTGCTTATTAAACCTGTGTACTGGTGATCAGTAACTACATTTGCTAGTGAGGCAACTTATCTCTTTCTCCCCCTGGCTTACCAACCTCATGTTTTTCTTTTCAGACAAAAGCTGTTAATGTATGAGTTGTTTTTTCTAAACTAAAACCTCAGTATTCAGGTTAAATTGCCGTGTTGGCACTTTGCAATACTTAAGTGGGTTTTGGGTTGCAGTTTGGGCACTCGGTCTCTAAAAGGTTTGCCATCACTGCCCTACCTTAACAAAAATAACCCCTTTACGTCCAAAAAAGTTGTCTTGTCAGGAAAAAGGTTCAACTTTGCCCTCTCCGTGGAGGGAAGTTTTTTCCTCCCAATGAAGGAGCACTGGGTTCTGCAAACAGTGGTACAGCAGAATATATAAGCTGATCAGAGTACTTGAAGGGCAGTTTTAATCCTCTTCCTCTTTGGTTGCCTCCTAAAAACACTGAAATCCCCCCCCCACCCACTTGTCATATGGGGCACTGACAGCCTCAGTCACGCTGATAGGGCAGGAACCATGATTTGTAATTTTCTTTTTATCTTTCATAGTCTCTTGCCTGCTGAACATTTTCTTTTTGCCCTTTTTGCTTGCTGCTGGTCAAACTGAAAATATTCTACCTAACAAGGATTTAATTTGACAATTTGTAGATGGTATTCTTGTATTACCCTCTTAGACCTTAAAAAGAGCCTTTCCCCCCTTTTGTGGAGCATTAAAACATTAAAGGCCGTAAATTCCACAGTCACCTGTATCCATTTATTGCTAATTTATTATGGAACATATCATAAAACTTTGCTTGACATATAGGCCTCTTCATAACTATAAATCTCTTTTCAACTGTTTAGATAACTTACACTTAAGTTCAAGAAAAGACCTCTAGGAGCAAACATTTAAAACATCTATTTATTATGCAGCAACTGTGCATACAGGGTAACCATGCCAAGTGTGGAATGAAAGAGTAATCCGCATTTTTAATATTTATCACATCAAATTCTCATTAGGGCAACTGTATTCTAAAGAGAAAATTAATAATGTAAAAATAATACCATGTGATATGCTGAATGTTTCATTAAATGTTTGGAAACTTATCTCAATAAATCTGTTATTTTAGTCAAGAACACTTACATGGGTTCAAACTTAATAGAGGGGATTTTTAAAAAAATAGCTGAAATATAGCTGAGAAGTTGTAGTGATTGTTTGTAATTTAGAGACACATCCTTACAAGGAATGATTAGGATGGAACTTTACAGAGAATCCCTGCTGGCTAGAGGACAGGAGCTGCTGGCAGTTAACTTAGGAAACATTCAGGGAGGGTAGGAGAACATTGTGCTTGTTGGGCAATAAACAATTTCAATTACTTTTGTTTTGGTGTGCCATGATGTGACAGAACCTCTAACATATCAAAATATTGAATACCATGAATGAGACTGTCTTTAGGCCTTGTGTGATTAAAACAGCCCAAATGATTTGACAATATATGCTAAATATCATATCAGTTAGTTAAGTCATGAACAAATAAGAAAGTGGTCATTATGCTTGGGAACTGTCATTTCAGTAAAATTTTGCTGGATTTCAATATGACGGTTTAGATGGAGTACTGCACATTAACTTCCCCATAAAAACAAAAATAGCATTTATCTCTAGTACCGCCTCTGCCTAGATCAGGCCTGTAGTCAGGATTTTTTTTTAATTTTGGGGGCCTTTAAATATGTCGGGGGCACCCTCACCCCCCCCCCAGCAAGCACCATAAATAAAATAAAAAATTGAAAGTTGGGAGCCTGGGCTGGCTGGGAAGTCATGGGGCCTTGATGGTAAGTCAGGGGCCCCCAGAACTGTAGTCTTTAGAGGCACTGAAAAGTAGAGCTCTTCCAACATGTTTTTTGGCAGTTCATGAATGGAGAGTAGGGGCTTGCTTCCTTCTACTTGTGTTTTTTGTGAGACTGTGCTTTTTTAAATGGGTGTAAGCCAAGGCTGTAGCCAGGATTTTTTTTTTTTTTTTACCTCAGGGGCATTTAAATAAGTCAGGGGGCACCCAGGCTCTGTCAGGAGCAATGAGAGAGTAAAAGTTAAAAAAAAGCAATGAGAGAGAGAGAGAGAGGCAAGGGCACTGGCAGGCATGGCAGGGTGATGGCTCAGTGTGGCAAGGCTGTGGCATGTGTGAAAAATAAAATAAACCAGCTGGATGGGAGTTGGGAGCCCTGGGCAGTAAGTTGGGGGGGGGTTGGCCCCAAGATGCCCCACTGTAGCTACAGGCCTGGTGTAAGCCATTTTGCATCCCAATAACTGGGAGAAAAGCAAGATGCAAACAGTTTAAAATAAATAGTTACAGGTCTGCAGTTGAAGAGATAGGGCTTAATAAGCAAATCAAACCTTAGTCTTTTTGGTACGAAAGGCAAAAAGGTTCTGCCACTGCCCATAGCCAGTCCCACTGTTAGGAAGAATCAGGAACATCAACTGCTTTAGTAGTAAATTTGGCCCATTTTTAAAGAACAGGAAATGTTCAATGAGTTTATTTATTACTGCAGGAGGAGGCTTTCTGTTTCCAAATCCCACCAGAGGCAGCTGTTTTGTCTCTATGGACAAATCAAGATCTGTTCAAACAATTGTCAATTCATAAATATCAGAAATGTTCTGGGTCCAAACAAGATTATTAGTATCATTTGGAAGTTACCAAAAGCGTTCCAGGCTGATTTCAGTGCTTCATTGTTGCTGGTTTCTTTTTCCTGAGCTTGGCTTTTTCCTGAGCAACAGCTGGGGCAGTGAGGAAAGATGGTTCCTCAGCAACAGGGACATCAGTTAAGAGGATCATACCAACTGGCATTATTATAACCAGCATTTCCACTTTCCGACAGTTTGTTACACTATCTCGTCTACTTTGGAGAGGTGGCTTTCTGATTCCAGGTAGCTATGGCTCCTTGGTGCCTACGCTATTCGGTTATTTAAGGTGATGTGCATGTTAGGAAGATGGGGGAGATCCCTGCCTGTATTTGCTAACAGGTAGACTTGATGACGTGGGAGCTGCGGTGGCTCAAGTGGTTAAGACGCTGAACTGCAGGCTGTGGAAGGTCAGTAGTTCAGCAGTTCAAGACCCGGGTGCCGCAAGACGGAGTGAGCTCCCGTCTCTAGTTCCAGCTCCTGCCAACCTAGCAGTTCGAAAGCAAGAAATTGCAAGTAGATAAATAGGTACCACTTCGGTGGGAAGGTAACAGCGTTCCATGCGCCTTGGTGTTTAGTCATGCCGGCCACATGACCATGGAAACATCTTCAGACAGCGCTGGCTCTTCGGCTTTGAAACGGAGATGAGCACCGCAACCTTAGAGTCGGATTTGACTGGCTTTCGAGCAAGGGAACCTTTACCTTTACCTTTTTAGACTTGATGAAGGAAGACCAGCTACACTTGCCTCTCATCACACAAGAGGTACACCCACCAAGCAGCCCACACACTACACTTGTAAGCACAGAAAAATGCTTTGCTTGTGCTAGCTGGCAGACAAGCAGGGATGCAATTTGAGAAGGAATATAAGAGACATCTAAGTCTTACTGCCCTCCCTGACCACTAGGCAGCCCTTCAGATGGTTGAGACAGAATATTTATTTATTTATCAAATTTATATCCCACTCCCTCTCCCTTGAACAGGACTCAGGGCAGCTAACAACATATAAAATACACCAATAAAAACAATGCAAATATATAATGAATTATCTATAAAATATAAAATGGTTAAAAATCTATACCCATTAAAATCTATCCACTATCAAGCAGGATAGGATGTGTGGATGATGAAGACACAGTGCTGCCTGGTGGATCACAATCACCCAAAGGGTGCCTGAAAAGAGCAGCCTTACATGCCCTGCGGCACCTAGGGTGGTCTCACAAGGCACACACCTATTCAGACAGCTGGTTCCACAGGACAGGGGCCACTACTGAGAAGGCCCTTGCCCTTGTTGACACAAGGCAGGCAGTTTGTGGACCAGGGAGCATTAACAAATGCTGAGATGAAGATCAGAGAAGATGGGGAGGATCATGCCAGGAAAGGTGGTCCCAAAGATATGAGGGTCCCAGGCCATTTTGGGCTTTAAATGTAAATACCAGCACTTTGAATTGGCACTGGAAACTAATTGGGAGCCAATGCAGCTGCTATAGGATAGGTGTTATATGCGCTAACTAGGACACTCCTGTCAGCAACCTGGCAGCTGCATTCTAGATCACTTGCAGCTTCCAAAGCATCTTCAAAGGTAGCCCTGCATAGAGTGTGTTACAGTAGTTCAGTCTCAAGGTGACTGTTAAGTGAATTATCATGGCAAGGTCCTCCTGAGACACATAGGGAGCGAGTTGGCAGGGCCAGCATAGATGATAAAATGCACTCTTTGTCACTGAGTACACATACTTGTCCATGGAAAGCAAAGAATTGAACCATACTCCCAAATTCCTGACCATGTCGACCATAGAAAGATGAATGGCATCAAGGGTTGGTAGAAGTGGCCACCCCAGCGGTCCAGGCTTCCCCAGCCACATCATCTCTGTCTTAGATGGAGTTAGCTTCAGCCAGCTCTCACTTAGCCATTCCACCATTGCATCCAAGCAGGAAGCCAAGTCCAGAATTCCGGCTACCAGTTGTTACTCAAATAAGAGGTAGAGCTGGGTGTCGTCTGCATATTGATAGGATCCCACTCCAAAGTTCTGGACAATTTCTACCAGAGGGTGCATATAGATGTTAAACAACATTGGGGAGAGAATTGATTCCTGCAGAACTCCACAGGTTAGGGCCTGTGGTGACAACCTCTATCCACCCATGATTATCCTCTGGGGCCAATGCTGGAGGAATGAGGAGAACCAGCTCAAGGGATCCTAGGCAGCTGACCAAGACCAAGCAGTTTACTGTGTCAAAAGTAGCAGACAGATCCAACAGGATCAGTAGTGCCATCCCACCTGCATCAAGGTGTAACTGGAGATTATCAGCCAGAGCAACCAGAGCTGTCCCAGTCCTGAACCCTGGCCAGAAGCTGGATTAGAAGGGATCTTGGGCAGATATCTCATCCATCAATTTCTAGAGCTGTTCAGCCACTGTTGGCTCAATCACCTTTCCCAGAAATGGAAGATTAGATACTGGGCAGTAATTGGCTAAGTCCCTCTTATCTAACAATGACTTTTTCAGGTGTGGTATCACCATTGTCTCCTTGAGGGAGGTAGGGAAAGAACCCTGGGAGAATGAGAGCTTTATAACGTCTCTCAAGGCTCCTTCTACCACTTCCCTGAGGGATTTCACCAACCAGGAAGGGCAGGGATCCAAGGAGCAGGTAGTAGGCCACACAGCTGATATGACCATGTCAACATCCACCTGGGAGTGGGTTGAAGGAGTCAAAAATGGACCTGATTGCACACACAGGACCCTGAGATTCCTATTGACTCCAAATCTGGCAGCTAAGTCTTGGCGAAGGCGTGAGACTTTATCTGAAAAGAATGTCACAAATGTGTCACAGCTAATAGCCAAATTTTCATCTCCTTTTGGAGCCACCAAATGGGTGGTCAGTCGCCTAATAACTCTAAACAACTGAGATGGATACAACATGGCAGATGCAATGGAGGCAGAGAAGTAAGAGTGCTTTGCTGCCTTCACAGCCTCTTCATAGGCCTTCAAGTGGTCTCTATAAAGTGCTCTTGTTGCTTCATCATGAGTTCATCACCAGCAATGAAGGACTGAGTATCCTGGGGGAGTCAGAATATTTTACTTAGCTATTTAATGTACTTATATACAGTACTCTCAGTACACCCCGCCAAGGCAGTAGAGGTAGACAAAAGCAGAAGCTAAGGCATAGCTTCTCCAGCAGCAGTAGCAACAGCAGTGCAATCCTAAACAGAGTCACACCCTTCAAGGCCATTGATACAGGTGATAGAGACATATCTGAAGAGGTGAGCAGTGACTCCCAAAAGGTCATATCCTGTCTCATATTTTGTTAGCCTTGAAGGTGCTACTGGACTCATGCTCTTTTCTTCTGCTACTGACAGACTAACATGGCTACCTATCTTGATACAGATGATGTAACTGTTTCCAGGACTGCTCTGTAAGCAGCACGGTTTTTCTTCAGTACAAATCTCTCTCTTCCTCTCCCTGTCCCCCCCCCAATCACTCACTCATACACACAACGTAAGATGAATTGACTCAATAAAAGAAGCCATGGCCTTCAATTTGTAAGACCTGAGCAGGGCTGTCAATGATAGGATGTTTTGAAGGTCATTAATTCATAGGATTACCATAAATCAGAAGTGACTTGATGGCATATTAACATACAAGTCACATGGATAGAATGTTTTTAACCAAAATCAAAGTGCCCAGGCAAGGAGAACTAAATTCTGCCCTATCCTGCTCCAATGCTTGAGCATTTTTCTGCCAGCCAGGCTCTGATACTGGAAGTCAACCAGGTTGAGAGAAAATTGCTGAAAGAAATACAGTACAGGAAGGTAAGGTCCTCTCACATAAGGTCTCCATTTCTGTAAAACAATAGACCCCTTCCCCAGCTGGGGATCTTAGGAAAGGAAGAAGGAAGCTCATTCATACGCAAATTCATGCCTTCCTCTCTGCAAGTGAGAATTTAATTGCCTCAAGAATGGGCATGCGGACTCCTATGTGCCTTAGTTATGGGATGGAGGAGTCCTTGGGTGAAAAATGCAATCTGTGAAAACTCACCCCAATGTTGAAGGAGTCAGTTACATCTGGGAGAGTGTTTTCACTGCAGCTGATAGAGGCAGTTATTGATTTCCTAATATGACTCACTTTATTTCCAATATTAAAGAATCGTTCTTGCTTTTAAAATGTCACAGCTTCTTCTGAGTCCTACAGACTTGAACTGGGATAAGTAGGATGTAATAATTTAAAGAGGAGAGGCTGTGGCTCACTGGTAGAGCATCTGCTTGGCATGCAGAAGGTCCCAGGTTCAATCCTCAGCATCTCCATTTCAAAGGACCAGGCAGGAGGTGATGTAAAAGACCTCGACCTGAGTCCCTGGAGAGCACTGCCAGTCTGAGTAGACAATACTGACTTTGATGGACCAAGAGTCTGATTCAGTATAAGGGAGCTTCATGTGAAATAATTCTCTGAAATGCCAGGTCTTCACCCTAAACTGAGCTACTCGGCAGAATACAGCTGAGTCCTCACACATTGAGGTCACAACTTATTTTGTTCAACTCAAGTATAAGGAGTAACAATTAGTAGTTTAAAAGTTTTAAAGCCTTTTTGCAAGACTTGTTAAGACAGCAAAATGCTTAGGATTGTCTTAAATGGCTTACATGGATGCCCTTCAAATATTAAAGAAAAATATAGTTATCCTATTGAAACCCAGGAACCTTTTCCTGTGACATATGAAGAGGTTATTATCCTTATGCATTGGGGTGCATCAGTCTGTGGTTATAGCTCTTCCTGGGTTTGTTGCAGAATTGTATGTAACTGATAGCAGAGGCATGGGCCCATGGTAAAGGGGGGGGGCTGATGTTGACTATATAATATTTTTATATGTACTACATGTTTTTCAGCATAACCTTTACTGTGACAGCACTTACCAGTGTTGAGTACTGGCACTTGGGGGGGGGGCTATCCGAAGTCCTGATCCTCAAGCACTGGCCCACCTCACTTAGCCAGAGAGTGGATACTCAGACACAGCCTAGAGGGGATCTGCAGAGAGAGGGCAAAATTAGTGGAAGTGGGCACAACCTTATATATGAATACTGGCACTTTAAAACAACAACAAAAAAGGCCATTCTCACCATTCACTGAGGCTTCCAAAGTCCGGGGGGGGGGAGGGGGGGCATTTCCTTCATTTCCTTTGTGATTGCAGGGCCAGCTTCTTCACATAGAGTCTACTCCCTCTACTGGCTGTTTATAGATGTTCCAAAGACACAGTCTCTGCAATTCTGCATCAGAGATCTTGGGGATTTCCATTTGAGGCTCTTTAATTACCATTTGTCTCAAGAGTGAGCTTTACAAACCACAGCACATATATCACAAAAATTTTACATGTTGTATATACTATAGTATCTATAAAAGCAGTATTTTAATTGAATTCTAGTAGTAGTGTGGTCACAGCACCTCCCAAGTATCTGTACTGGGTTTTTGCAGCTTTAGCACTGGCAGCCAAAAGTCTTGAATATACCCTCTCCTTTTTAAATGTCAAAGCCCCACTGCATTTAAGACTGTATTGTATCATCTCAGTTCTCCCACTTCAGTCAGAATGGTATTTGTCATATAGGTGCTGTCATTAAAGCCCTTCTTCCCCATCTTTGGTACTGTGCTTCCTTTCTTCACATCAGTGCAAGTTGCCCCACTTACCATGGAAAGAATGGGTTTTACTGTACTATAGGCAAATTGGAGCAACTGGCAAAGCATTTAAATTCATCTGTGCATTGAATATTTCTGGCTTAGCAATAAGATCATTCTCATAGCAAATGGGCTCTTCCCAATCTTAGCTTGTGGCACACTGTGATTTCATTTAACTAATTTCAGTTCATACTTGCACTCTTCTAGTACTGATTTTTAAAGGGTGATTTAGGTATAATTCCCTGTTTCAGTGAGGATGGGTTCTTTTAAGCTGCACAATTCTATTTCTTTGGGCCACAATCAGTTGAAGTCAACTGAACACAGGATCACAGCCTTTGCTTGTTTATTATAGCATTGCCTTTGCTCATTGGCAGCTCTGTTTTCCACCCTCCCTTCTCTTAATCATTTTCCTTTTATTTCATTTGCAGTTGTATGCTGTCTTTTCACTAATGAATCCTGATGGACAGATCTAGAATTAGAAGAATCTGTAAAATATTTTATTGTGCTGTTTGTGTCTCTAAAGTGGAAACACTAATGGACAGCTTAGCTATTTTGCCAACATGGGATAGTGCATATAGACCTAAGAGTTATTTATGATGCTAAGGCGAACTAAACTGCATATAAAATGTTCACGCATTTATGAGTATAACCCTTCTCAAGCAGAAGAACACACCATACAGGATGACATTAGACAATTTCCTTCAGCAACACTCGGCAATCTTTCTCAAAATGTTTCTTGAAGAGAAGATGAGAGGATATGCCACAATATTTATTCTAAAAATCAAAAGAAAAAAAATACCCTTTGTCTGTGGTAGATTTGCACCTAAGATAGTTTACTTGCCTGTGTTACTTCTAAATAAATTAGGAGTCATTTGGAAAGCTGTAAATAAACCTTTCAAATTCTTTACAGAAAAACTAACAAATCTTCAAGAGGAAGAGGGGAAAAAATGATTTATTCTATTTTCCCAGCACTGCTAGTTTCCAGGTGTTCACCTTTTGATCTGGCTACAGGCAATGATTTTCTGAAGTGGTTTCTGATGGTGTTTGACATCATTTATGGCACTCTTGAACAATCTTGTAATGTGTTAAACTACACAAAATTAAGTAAGTTAGTGGCTAACAAAAAACACCAAAAGGGCTGTGATATCACAGGCTAGTTTCTACCTGCAGCAGTCTATGTCAGCTCCTTAAGGTGGGGAAGTCCTATTTCTGGCATTTTAAGAGCAAATTACCAAGAATAATTCATAGTAAAATACTGATAGTTATCACAGCATTGACTGGTTGCCTCTGATCTGAACTTTGTTTCCCCCCTATCTTTTCCCACTTCTCCTGCTGCACACATTTCATGTGAGCACTTTTTATATAGAAAAGGCTTATTGTCAAACAAAGATGAACAGTACTGCAAATGATGGTAATGGCATAAGGGAAGAAGAAGATGGGAAGAAAGGTGTGAGAAAGGCCCATATGAGAAGATTTTAATATTGTATGGTGTAGGCATGGTCTGTCAGTGTTAAGAACACATAGCAGCTTCACATCATGCATCTGTTGCTGGACTGCACCAGTTCACACCACAAATGTTTAATACTCACACAAGTTAAAAAAAAATTAACAGAGACTGGGTCACATCATGATCCAACTTTCAGACAGCTGTAATTACTTTTGTGATTGGCAGGACATTTGGGGGAATCAGAAGTGGCTACAGTGTCAAACTGGGACTGGGTGATTCAGGGCCAAACTACATGTGACAGTGTCCTTGTGGCAGCCATTTTAAAGTCTGTGACTGTGCCCCACCCCCACTTCACAGCTGTTTTGGCAGTTGAAAAGGTGCAGTGGGAACAATAGTGCTGTGCTGTGGTATTTTTAGATGACTCTTTAAATGGTAGCATCATCCTCCACAAGCATACTTTCACATCTAGTTTGGTCCTCAGGTTCAAATTCCTGGTCAGCCATCAAGATCACTGGGTGACTGTGAACCAGTCATTCTCTCTCTATCAGCCTAACCTATTCTATAGGATTTGTGTGAGGGGAAAAAAGTGGGAAGGGCGAATCATGTAATCTGCCCTGAGCCCTTTGTAATAAGATAGGTGCCACACCATTTCTGATTTGGTAGGTACAATTTTTAAATATTTTCCTGGAGAAGTAAGAATGTTTTTTCAAGAAATAAGAATGTTACTAATATCAGAAACTATTTGCAACTGCTGAGGAAAAGTCTAAGTCTCTTACTGGAAAATAACAATATAATGCAGTAACCTCCCAGACTGATAACATGCCATCACAACATATATCAGGAGGGGTTCTCCACAGGTGAACCAGGGAAGTCACATTTGTGTGAGAAAACCTGCATTTGGCCTACTGATCTTTCTTTCTGCCTTCCACACTAAATATTGTTTTCTGAAGTAACAAAACATCTGCCCACATGTGTTGTTTTCCTTTGTCTTACACGAAAAGCCACATAATACCTTCCATTTGGCCAGTTCTCCTTGGCCGCTTGCCTGTTCTTTGGGTTGAGTACAACCCACTAGTTTTATAGTTCAGTGTTTTTCTTCTCACTGATGTTTCTCTAACTATGGGACCGGCCACACATGGCAGGCCTGCAGACAATAGTTTCCTTTTTTGTTTTGTTTATAGCACCCAACTGCCTTCCATTAAACTGTGGCCATGCAACTTATCTTGTTGGCAGCCTACAGCACCTGTTAACTGTTCTTCTGCTTTTCAGGAATTCTCTGTCTGGCACAGATTCCAAAGGGCCAACAAATGTGATCAACTGGAAGGGAACATTTATACCAAAGCTCCACAACTGGCATAGAAGCAAAACTGTACACCTGGGAGTACAGAACCATGGATCCACCAGAGCTGTTTAAAAAGGTACATCCCTTTTGAAAACAGCATATACTGGGGGAGGCTGTAAGACTAAGCTATGATTTCACCAGTACTTTTGTACATTGGTTATCTCTGCTATGCAGAGATTGGTTAGACCTGTGGATTTCCTATCAGAATCAGAGACTGAGTTCAGAGTGGCAGTATGAAGCATGAGGGAGTCATGGCAAAAAGACACGGAATAACCTGTTCCGGGTATTCCCCAGTCACACTGCACCGACTGATGTAGGAGCATACTAGGGAGGAGGTGCAAGGGAGCATTCGCACTGTTGGCCCGCCCCTGATGGAGGCGCAGCTGTAAGCGGCTTTTTTTTTTTTTTTTTGTAATCCGGCTTTCAGTGTTCACACTCCTGGGAAGCAGGATCAACATACTCTCCAGGGTTTGCTGCCACTTTCACCTGGTACTTTTTAAACTCAGGAGGGAAGCATTACAAGACGGGTTGAGTACAGCTGGGGAACGCCTGACAGCTGTGCCTGTGTAAACTGGCCCCTTTAATCTATTTGTGAAATGTTTCTGAAACATGCCTATATTGGGCCAAACTGCCAGTATGAACTCGGCCAGATACTATTACAATGCAAATCCCAGCACTGTCTCTCTACCAACGCATTAGGCTTACCTCAGGTAAAAGAGTAGTTGTCTAGTTATCAAGAAGAGAGATTTTGTTTTTTTCCTGCTTGCCCCAAATAGGGCAAGGTTTATTAAAAGTTTTTATTATTTTTCTAAACACAAACATGCATTCACAAACACACACACAAAAACACATATGGGGGGTGATGATAGATAGTTTCACTTTAAGCATATCAAGAAGAGAGATTTGACCATAAACAGAATCCGCATTAAACATTTTAAGTTTTATAATTTTACCAATGCTTCTGTTGAGGACTGGCTAAACTCTGCATGTAGCTATGGGAAAATGTGCTGTTAGAAGATTTCATAATCTGTGAGAATATCCTTCTGGACACTATAATTTAGCATCATATATTTGTGTGGTTTAAGAAATATGTAGTACCGTTCTTACACATCATAACAAGACATATGTCCAAAGATGTCATGTGACAACATCCAAGAGTTGTCTTCTAGTCCATTTTAGAGAGGAATAATCCATTCCCTCTATATACAGATGAATTCTGAACAGGGATGAAGGGGAATTGAAAAATTCATGGAGGATAGGCCCATAAGTGGCTATTAGCTATAATAGCTAAATAGTAATTCCATGTCTGGAAGCAGAATACTTCACAATGCCATCTGCTGGACAGCAACAACTTTGGCCTTTGCTATAGGCCTTCTGGGCAGCCTTTGGTTTGATCCAGCTGGACTCATCTTATGCTTCTGTGTTCAGTGAGGTCTACATTGTTGATTGTGGACAAATGGTCTCACAAGCCCTTCCCTGTTCATGCTGATTGGACTCCCAGGAGGTTAGAAGAATCCCACAGCCACTTGACAATATGCCTCTTCCCCTTGCTCCCTAAGGGTGCCATTTACAACCTGGATAACCACTGACTGCCACCAATGACTCTTAAGTCTATCTCCTGCCAGACAGAGTCTGTGCCTGTGTTACAACTTGGAGGCCCTGCCTAGTTGCTGCACCTCCTGCTGCCCTTTTACAAGCAGCAGCAGGGGTGATATATCACAACAGAGCTATCGTGTGTCAGGGATGGTGAGCTTCTCTGTTGCCCTTTCCCAGTATCCCACTTCAGATAGTTAGAATGAATAGGTGCAGTGCATTTCCAGAGGCCAGGTTTAGAGAGTTCAAAATATTTAGAAGTTTAATAAATGAACAGAAGAATACACATCTTCTGTTTAAACTTTCAAGCTTAGCAAGGAAACAAAGAAAAGGTAAAAATATGCAGACCTCTTTCCCTTCTCTAGGTACTTCCTAAATAAGGTTTTATTGATGACATACAAGCTTTGCTTGGAGTTGCAATTAGAGTTCATCATTACTTTGGATCGCCAAGCTGGGTCTCCTGTCCTCCCCATTATCCCTGCCTCTTGGACAAGATGGAGTCCCTTGGTGAAAGCTCAGTCCATCATGGCATTTGAAGAGCTGGCCAAAATGGAAGATGGGACTTCTCCCTCAGGTCCAGAACTTTTGTAACCCCTCTTTCTCATGCCTCCCTTTGGGATGGCTTTCCTGTCCCAAAGGGAGAATTTTCCTCCTATGATTTTAATTTTTCCTGCTTTATGGCTTTAGTTGTGACTTACTAACAAGCTGAGCTTTAGTGTTGTGTGCTGGGAGCCTGATGGCTACTATCTCCACCTTCCATTCTCTCAGTCCTGCAGTGAGGCTCCTGTCCAAGGACAGAGAGCAGGCACTATAATTAATATACTAGGGTAAATTCCAGTGCTTCCTCTTAGCTGTGGAGTCTTGTGATCAAAAAATCTACTTCGTGAGCTACTGGCATTAAGTTGTGAGTGAGTGATTTGGCTGCTGCATAAATTAGTTTGTTCTGGAGCCATTCTTCCTGAGCTAAGACAAAAATGTGTGAGCTGGAGGCTAAAAAACTGTGGGCTAGCTCATACTAACTCAGCTTAGAGGGAACACTGGTGGATTCTTAGGTGGAGAGTACGTCTTCACAGTCAGTAATGGTAGCATTCCAGTCTCATTTTAAATCTATTACCAGCTTGCTAAACTGAAGTACTTGTTCACACAGGCATGTTCTTTCCCCAATGATGCATAACATGTGCTTAAAATAGAATGGACACAGAAGACTTTTTAAAAAATTGGGAGAAGTCTCCCTCTCCATTCTAAGGTGCTGGTGTTTTGCTCTTATAGTAAGGGCCTCCCTGGTGCAGGGAAGCACATCAACAAAGTCAATGGAGAAAAGACCATGCTGCCTTCAGGTAAGGATGGAAAGAACCTCATAAAATGTATACAGTGCATCCTACCACTGTTCTGCTTATAGAAGCAGATCTTTTCCCAGCATCCAGTTACCCATGAAAAGACACTGCTGGAGGAATGGAGCCCTCACAGACAATGTGTTAGCCGGATTGCACATAATTATTAATGATAATGAGGGAAATATGATTGATTATCAATAAGCAATCGGCTGCGGGAGCGAACACCTGTGTATACAGAGGTCTAGCCCCACCAAACAGACCAGGAGACTTTATATAGTTGAAAAACAAAGTCTTTACTGAAGTTCATCACAATCAAACAATACACAGTCTCACACACAATTACTCAAGTCTAGGAAATACAGAGAGAGGCAAAGCACATTTGCATTAGCAGGTAAATCGTTGGTGGGCAATACCTACCGGTCCCGTCGTGTAGAGAGTTCCTCAGGAAAAATGGAAGGGAAGGAAACTAGAAAAATGGGGAACCATATGGCCTGGCCAGCAGATAGCACGCGGAAACTCAGGCTGCAGACCTAGAGTTTAAAGATGGAGGCAAGGGTTGGGGATAGCAAGCTAGACATAAAAGGGTCAAAGGTTCAATAGGGGTCAAAGAGCAGAGAGAGAGCCGGTGGTCAGGCATCTCCTTATAAGCAGGAGGGAGGGGGCTGGTCACAACCCCTGGTTCCACCTCCTGGTAGGTCTGTCCCTAAAAATACCCTATTGGTTGGAAGGTGTAGGGGAGGTGTACCTGGGGAGTGGTCAATATTGAGAGCTAGAAGCTTAACTCATGTCTGACACCTGGTAGCAGCTAGGATGAGTCACTGGGCCGATTCCATTGTCTTGATGACTTTAGCCAGGCTGCTGATGGCCATCAATTAGTTACCAAGCAACAGTGAATAATCTCTGCCAGGTCTACATGAGGTCTTGCAGGTGAGGGGGGGGGGGAGGGAAAGAGGCTGCCTGCCTGATTTAGAAGGAAGTCTTAATGGCAGTTTTTGGAGTTCTTAGTCCTTACATTTCATCAAGGCATGTTGCTGTGTTTAGTGCATACTGGGTCTGTTCCATTCTCCTTCATGAGGAACAGGCTGGTAACCTATGCTGGGCACTGGAGCTGCTGGGGAGGTCAGGAGAACGTCTCTTGCCTGAGTGCAGTCTCTTCTGGCACTGTGGTGGGGTTACCATGTGGTTCAGTTCTTTAGGTATACACTGGCACAGTTTATTATTTATTGCAGTTCATAAAGAGGCCCAAAAGCCTTGCAGGGCCACAGATGTGGATGGGAAGCAAGCTGCTGCAAGGAGGGGAATCAGGTAAGATCACTCATCTTCCACCTTTTCTCACCAGACAGTGGTAGAATACAGCCCATTAGGTAATAAATGTGTTTGCAGCTTGATAAAGGAATCAAGTTCTAGCTTAGGGAGCATCCTGGTATAGAGGAAATGGCTGGGACATGGATCCCAGGTGGGGTTGCCACCTTCTGTTTTGGAAATTCCTGGAGATTTGGAAGTGGCACCTGGGGAAAGCAGGATTTGGGGACAGGACAGATCATAATGCCATAGACTCTACCCTCCAAACCAGCCATTTTCTCCAGGGGAACTGATCACTGTCATGTAAGGACCAGTTGTAATTGCAGGAGATCTCCAGGGCCCACTTGGAAGTTGGCAACCTTAATTCTGGGGCAATATGTCAAAGGACATTTTCATGCATACTAGGTGTAATAATATCATATGCTGCTGCATCATCAAGAGAAATAGTAATACATTCTATGGATTGTTGGATCCAATAGTTGCTTTCCACTAAATGAAAAATTTTCCATTGGTGGAGTATGCTCAGAATCTTCACTTAGTGGAAAGGGACAACTGGATCCAACCCGTCTGCATAACTAAACATAGTCCTACAATTCTAATTACAGGCTTGGGGAGCCTTAAGACTAATTTCTTCCTTTTATTTGGTATGGTATCCAACAATTTCCATCTGAGTAAACTTTCTTGCCTGAAAAAAAATTCTTCCCAAAATGAATGGAAACATATTTCCATGCTAGAATGAACACAAGAAAGGCTTCTTATTAGTTAACAGTTCTCATAACTACTGTGTGGTGTTATTATTTTCTCTCTGCTCTCCTTGGACTGCTTGCAGTTTTCTAACATTATTAGAAACCTTAATAAAACACTGCATTTTAAAAAAGCTCCAACATCTTTAACAAGAACACAACAGAATCTGTTTTCTAGCAAAGCTGGGCTGATATTTTACAGTTTTTACACAGATAATTCAGATCCTTCAAGCCCAGTCAGAAAAGCTGGCAAAGACGAAATGCTCATGTTATAGGCAGGGGTCTTTTTTTGGGGGGGTGTATTTTTCATATGCGTGTGTGTTGTGCACGTGCATATGACTGTATGTGCATCTGGAAGTCATGGTGACTACTGGGGGCCTGGAGGATATTCAGAGAGGTGGCTGAATAAAGCCTGCCCCTGCCTCTGGACTGCTGGTATTCCAGGGAGATTTCCCATCCAAGTACTTGCCGAAGTCAACCCTGCTTACCTTTAAAAATTTGATGATAGCTTGCCTGGGCTATCCAAGTCAGGGCAATATAGGAAGTCTTAATATTATTTATTTATTTAGGCAGGCTCAGGGCGGCTCACAGTCATGTATTTAAAAACATTATGCAACTATTAAAATAAATAAAATAGTCAAAACAGTTTAAACCACAACAAAGTGCAAAGTGCTAGCAGTGTAGTAAACAATGGTGGCATTCTTTTGACATCCAGATACATCAGTTACCATATTCCAAGTCCTTGCCAGGCTGTCATATATTGCTTTGGTGCTGATGTTACTTTAGTGTTGATGTTAGGGCCAGGGCCACGATGTTACTAGTGGCCCCCTAATCGAAAGCCTGGTGGAAGAGCTCCATTTTGCAGGCCCTGCGGAACTGCAGAAGGTCCCTCAGGGCCCTGATGTCCTCTGGGAGCTCATTCCACCAGTGTGGGGCTGCCACAGAAAAGGCCCTGGCCCTCATCACCGCTAGCCTGGCTTCTCTAGGGCCCAGGAGGGCTAGACAGTGTTGGGATCCAGATCTTAGTGCCCTCTGGGGAACATGTGGAAAGGCAGTCCCTCTGGTAAGCAGGTCCCTGACCATTTAGGCCTTTAAAAGTCAGAACCAGCACCTTGAACGAAATCCGGTACACTATTGGCAGCCAGTGCAGCACTTTTAGGGTGGGAAGAAAGACACAGCAACAGCCTCATCACTGCATTCTGCACCTGCTACAGCTTCTGGATCTGGGACACAGGCAGCCCCATGTAGAGAGCATTGCAGTAATCCAGTCTCGAGTAATATTCCCAGCAAAGTCCATCACTGCCACATTTTTTCATGAATGGGCTTAACTAAAATAAGGAATAGATTCAGATGGGTAGCCATGTTGGTCTGAAAAAACAGAACTGGACTCAAACTTTGTTCTAAAACAAGGAATAGCAGCTGAGAACTAGTGTGCTGTATTAGGCAGAGTGGTGGAATAGGAACCCCCACTTCTACCATGGAAGCTTGCTGGGTGACCTTGGGCTTACCACAGACTCTTAACCTGGCTGAGAATGGAGGAGGGAAGAATGATGGTCTAAAAGCTGCTTTGAGTCCTAATTGGGGAGAAAAGCAGGATATAAATAAGTTCAAATATAATGCATCATCTTTGCGCTGAGTTAAAGAACCTGTCAAATACTGAATGAACAACAACCCACCCAGTAAATATGTATTGACATAATTCAGTGAATAAATAGATACTGTAGAAATTCACAGGATGTGAAGAAATGTGAAGAAATAAATAAAAGATATACAAATACTGATGGGAGAAGAATGTTCTGTTGTCAGAACCTCTGATATCATTCCATATTTCACTAGGAAACAAGTGGAAACAAGTTAAATAATGAACAAAACCTGAAGATTTATCAAAGGGTTTGAGAATGTGAACACTGGTTGCATGCTGCAGAAGCCTGATCAGTTTCTCCCTTGCAAAGACATTTGACACCACCTAATAATTGAGATCCAGCACTGCCTTTTATCAAGCATCTGGTGACTGGGGCATGTAGTGCAGAGAGCGAGGCTGACTATAAATTCACCACTGGGTAAATCTTCCTCCCCAGTTGGTGGATTCTCATGACTATTTCCCCCTCTAGGCGGAAGTCAACATGACTTGATTTTTCTCAGTAGATTTGTGTGTGTTGAAATGATTTTGACTGTGCACATTGAAAGTTATAACAGCCTGGGAAATCTTTGGAAATTACATGAACCAGGAGACGGTGAAATGCAAATCGGTGTTATGGTGAGCCATCTGAGTGCCTGTTATAGCACATGCAAATCCACTGGAAGATGAATCTGAACTGATGTTGTCAGGTTGAAAAGGTGCTGAATATCCATCCAAGAGGTACAGTGATAAAGTAGGTCCCCCTGACATCAATGGGATCTATTTACTAGAAGTGTGCATAAGGATATTTGTTTATTCTACTCATCAAGCTTCCAACTTGCCATATAACACAATAGGAAATAAAGGAATTTTTAATCTCTTTGCAGAGTAAAGACAGGATCTAGGTACCATTTCCTAGGAATAAGTACAGGAAACTTCCAACCCTCACTTCTTCAGGGCTCATAGGAGCTTAACATACTTTTGAATAGGTATTTGTTACCATGGAAATTTGGTGCAATGAAGGCAACTTTAGCACTACCAGTCATTTATCTGTCTTGGTTGATTCTGCCAGTCTGTCATTTTTGACTAACATCAGTCACCATTCTCTAGCAAAAAAACCAAATGAAAAACAAAAAAAATCCAAAGGGACACTCCTGCAACCTGCTTGAATCTGTCAAGAAATGTAATGCTATCTCCTAAGGACCTAACATCAACTTGAAATGTCTTTGCCTTTAAACGTGTCAACTAGTACGGGGGGAAATTATGATATCACCAGTTATCATTATTTTGAATAGGAGCAGTACTTTTCTTGATGACCTTTGAATTTTACAGAAGTACACCTCACTCTATACTTCCTGCATTCATGGTTTTTTGACGTATATATCTGCCTAGTAAGGATCTACTACAATCATCTGGCAAAGTGGGATCTAGTCAACAAAAGCTTATGCTAGTATAAAAAGAGTAAGTTTTTATGGTGGAATGAGACTGTTGTTTTATTTTTTTCTGCCATAGACTTACCTGCCTACCTTTCTGGAATCAGTGACCACTGAGATAGTCATGTGGACAGCAAGTAACTGGTTCTCTTATTTGGCTGAAAGCACCTAAAATCTTGCATTTTGCGCAGAATGAATCAACAGCATCCCCAGCAACAACCGGTACTCATTCTTAAATAAACAGCAGGATCCATTTGTAGTTTGATAGCATTACATCCAAATAGAGAAGGGCATGAACTGAGAAATGAACCACAGTTCAAACATGAACCAGGCCAGTTTGTGGTTTGTTTTGAACCGGTTTGTTTGCTTGAGTTGTTCCCGAATCCAAAAACCGCCTTTTCCCTGTGGAGGGTCATTTGGTTTATTAGAGCGGTTCATTCTCCAGACAGCCTGGAGCCAATTCAATCAATTCCTAGGCAACACAGGAGGTGGACTTGCGGAGAGCCCTAAAACACCCATAGGTGAAGGGGCATCCTAGGGAAGTCCTCTATGAGTTGGATGCCTCTAGCTTGAATGGAGGCAGCTTGACATGCTTCTAGGAGAGCACTTTCCTGGGGGCACCTGCTTTGGGGGGCTGTAACTTGGCCCTCAAAAAGCCAATTCTCACCCAATTTGGAGAGCAGGTAAAGGAGAGTCAGCTGGAGATTTGCTGCCAACTAGGAGGCTGTTCTACCACCTCCTGAACTCCTGAACTGAATGAACCATGAACTGGTTTAGGAAACAGAAAATTCCATGTAAATTCATGGTCTGTGGTTCATTTCATCAATTGAACCATGAACCCCACTGAACCACCATTTTCCCAGTTACTGCCCATCCCTACATTCAAGCTCTTTGAGGACTAGAATGTACAGAAGTACTGTCTTACTGTATTACTGATAATATTCTTTCTCTTTATATTTGTAGCATGCATTTTTCTATTTCAAAGAACACAAAGAGAACATTTATTTCAGATTAAATTACTTTGCCAGTTCACCTCTGTATATGGGGCAATCAAAATTTATAGATTTGGCAGCACTTTAATGTGACCATTCTGATTTTCTTTTTCTTCTGCTATTCAGTGACTGCTGAAGAATTTGAAGTCTTACTGTATTTTAAATCCAAATACCTGGAATTTTGATTTGAAGGATTAAATGCTATGGAAAATGAGATATGATTATTTTTCAGTTTTTGTTAAAATCATGTTGTTTTTTGTTACTAATGTCACAGATTTTTTTCATCAAGCGGTTCTCTTATAAAGACAATATACTCTCATGTAATTTGGGAAGTGGTCAGATATAGGAATCATATGTATATGGTACTATAAATTCCAGACAAGTTGAGACAATTCTGTTGTGTTTGGGACCATCCAAAACAATAGGAAGTACACTCTGTGACTTTCAAAGGCTTAGGACAAAGGGGGCACTGTAGCTCATTGCAGAGTATAAACTTTGACTGCAGGAGGTCCCAGGCTCAGTCCCTAGCATCTCCAGTTAAAAAAGTATGTAAGGAGCAGGTAAGAGAAGAACTAGTCAGACTAGACATTGTCAAGTAGACAAGCCTCAGCTAGATGAACCAATGATCTGCCTCAGTATAAGGTGGCTTCATATGCTCAAGGCAAACAAAATCTGGAAAATATTAGAGTCCCTAGATCTGTACAAGAATAAGAACATAACATAAGAACATAAGAGAAGCCAAGGCTGGATCAGGCTAATGGCCCATCCAGTCCAACACTCTGTCACACAGTGGCCAAAAATACCAGGTGCCATCAGGAGGTCCACTAGTGGGGCCAGGACACCAGAAGCCCTCCCACTGTGCCCCCCCCCAAGCACCAAGAATACAATTAGTATACTTTCTCATTTGCATCCCATAGAGCTCTTTGTCCTACAGCTTGATGGAAGGCCAGGGATGGATTTAACTGCAAGCATGGTCTTATGGAATCCTAGCTAGGATCAAGGATTGGGGGAGACACATCATAGACTACTTAGCTCACTCTTATTATAATGTAAAGCACTGAAGTGCAAATATGCGGGGATGTATATGCAAACCAGAGTACGGAGTTTGAGAAATTTTATAGATGCTCTCCAAATCATGCTGAAACAAATCTGTTGAAATTCTTAAATAATTGTATACTATCTTGAATTAATCTGCATCTTCAAGAGTGAAGTTTCTTAACTGTATCAGCTTCTTACTCATTAGAATTTACAACTGTAAAAAGTTTAATTCATTTCAAGGTTCTTCTATATGACAGATACTTTTCATGTGCTTTTGATATTGTCCCTAAAATTCTTTTGATGAGGCCAGGACTTCCAGTCATTGCTGCTACGGCTGCTACCTGAACTGACTTCAGTCTCCAGACAGTAGTCTCCAGGTGATATGTGCAGACATGGAGTCACACACACATTCATTTCCAATGTGCTACTGAGACTGTGCCATAGCAAGTGCTTTCAGTGGTATGCCAGCATTTACTGAGCATTGAGTTCTGTACATACCACCAACCTGCTCATGACCACCTCTGCATGCCTCAACAATGGGTGGTAGCCAGTTTGTTCAGTAGTTTTGACTCCACTCTTAATTATCCTTGACATGTATTTTCCTTATAAGTCAAAATGAAACTGAACAGACAAAAGAACATTTGTTTAGTTATCCATATTAATACGATACATTCTTGGTTCCATTCTTTCCATTCGCCTTGTTTTTTTCAGTTGCTATAATCTGAAGTGTTGTCACAAGAGCAAAGTTATGTATGAAGCAATCGATGGATTGAAAAATCTGCCTAAGTCATGAGCAGTAATGAATACTGCCTTTTTTAAAAGTGTGAAGCCAGAAAAATGATGTTAGTTGATGTTAACAAGGCCCAAGAGTAATGAATTACTGCAACATGATTATGTCCATAGAAAAGTATTTCCACTCCACTGAGCAACGCAAAATAACCCTGATTGAGATTCCCTATTTAGAAATAAGGTGTAATAAAAAAAATGATGACTCAATAAACTAATTATTGTATTCATTTTATTTTTAATTGCTGCTGCAAGGAAAGTAGAATGCCTTTCAGAAGGCCAAGGTTTCACAGCCAGATTTTCATAGCAGCTGGGGTTCAATATAGTAGAATTTAAATTAATTGTCTTTGGGTATAGAAGCTTAATGCTCAATGAATTAAAAATGGAAGAAGGCTTTAGACATCTATGGCAGGGAATGCCAACTTTTATCTGGGAAAAGTGATGCTGGGTTTTGTAAGGGCACAGGATTCTTCCCCCACCCCATTTAGGATATTACATCACATTGTTGATGCCATCAAGCAGATGCAGACCCTGCATGGGAGACTGTAATAAATATTGATCTTCTAAATCTGCTGGGCATTAGCAGTGCTCACAAAATTTATTTATTTATGTATTTATTTAGATTTATGTCTGCAAGCAGGCTCAGGGCAGGTAACAACAGTAAAGTTACAAAACCATTAAAAACAAGTATAACAAATAATTAATTTAAAAGGCAGGAAATACAATAAATTCGTAAGGTTCAACAATCCTAAATATTTTTAGGCAACTAGGCCATGAACCAAAGAACAGTGAAGATCTTATTCATATTGTTAGCCCCGACGCCATTATGGGGCTTTGCTATGGACTGTTTGCTGTTGCCACATGGTCTATGTACTTGCTAGACTGTAAAATGGATGCCAAAGGAGAAGCCCATAGAGATGGGAAAAAGCTGTCTTTTTACTCTGAGGGACTTCATTGCATACCTGCCGCATGTCACATACATGGATTAAGGGCCATACAGCAGACAAAGGACTTTTCCTCTGCCAGTCGTTTGCATGATGGGATTAAGTGCCTGCCCCACCCAAGCCATACACATGAACAATGAAAGAGCCATCCGCTACCTGGAGAGACCATCTGCCTGCCAGCCAGCTTCCTATGTCCAGCCCCCAGGTATCCAACAGACAGTGTAGCCAATGAGATGTGAAATTGTCACTGACACAGCCGGCTGGGAGGGTCAGTAGGTGTACACCGCCTGGCCTTCTCCGCCCAACACCCAAGACGCTATAAAAACGTGATCTCTGGGTTAGCTAGCTCGCTGCTGCTACCCCTCCTGACCCCTCCTAGACCAGCACACTCGATCCACGCCCTGTCTGTTTGCTTTATCCTCTTAAGCCCCCATCCTGTACCTTACACCCTTGCCTCGCTTCGTTCCAGTCTGCAGCTGGAACTATACACGTGTGTTATTAGCAGGTCTATACCACGTGTCCCTTCTTCCATCCTTCCTACCTACCCTAACCCCATTCGCTGAAAGATTTAGGAGCCGCACCTTGGAGGTAAATATCGCCCTCAACGAAACAACGTTTACCTGCTCATGCAATTGTGCTATGTCTATCTGTATTTCCTAGCTCTTGAATGTATGTGTGTATGATTTGCTATTGTTGAGTGTAACTGTTATCAGTATTGTGTATTTAAGTAAACTAAAACATTATTTTGAGTCTTGTCTATCGCCTCTTCACTGGGAAGGTCCCGCAGCAGCCCATTCCTCGTAGACATAGACCAAAAGATCCCAAAATTAATTATACCTGTTGTGAGGTGCTCTACCCCTAGAGAGCATTTTGCCCAACAATATGGGCAGCATACAGATCAAAAAGCTTCAGCAAAGGAGGCCAAATAATTGGCTGCCCGCCGCCTCAACCAAAGGCCTGGCAGAACAATTCCATTTTGTGAAACTGCAATAGATCTCACAGGGCTCTGATCTCAGATGGAAGCATGTTCCACCAGGCTGGGGCCAGGGCAGAAAAAGCCCTGGCCTGGTTCGAGGTTAAGTAGACATCCTTTGGGCCAGGGACAACTAGTAGACGATGCTTCGCCTAGCGCAAGGCTCTCCAGGGCACATATGGGGAGAGGCGGTCCCTTTGATATGTTGGTCCCAGACCACACAGGGCTTTAAAGGTCAATACCAACACACTGAAATGGATCCAGTACTCAATTGGTAGCCAGTGCAATTGGTGTAGCACTGGCTGAATGCACACCTCCATAGACATCACATAGCCGCCACATTTTGCACTAGCTGGAGTTTCTGCATCAGTTTCAGGGGTAAGCCCGCATAAAGTGAGTTCCAGAAATCAAGCCTGGAAGTGAACATTGCATGGGTCACTGTAGCCAAGGCCTGTGGGGAGAGATAGGGAACCAGTTGCCTGATCTGCTGAAGATGATAAAAGGCCAGCCTGGCAACTGTGGTGACCTGGGCCTTCATAGAAAGTGAAGCATGAATTAAGATACAGCATGACAACACACCCATTACAGAGCCCCAAGCAGGATCTACATAAGCTTGATGGCTTTCCTACTATTATCAAGTTGACCAGCAACCCAGTGTGTTTAATACAGATATCAATCAAATGCTAAAGAACCCACCACAGGATAATATTGGGGCATCCTGCTACATTTTGATATCTGAGACAGAAAATCCTAATGGCAATCCACTTTGTGGTAAAATATAATATATAAATCAACAGATGAGAATTGCATTCCTTCTAATAGCAGCCCAAATTTGCTGTCTGGGGCAGGCCATTTTGCCTTGCCTGGCTGGTAGGACCGGCTCTGGGATTATAGATGCTTTCCAAAGGGATAAAGTGAATACAAGAATAGGCCGTCCACATGTCCAGCATATTTGAAAGGTGGGGAGGTGGAAAATCTATTGATGACTCAAGAAAAGAACAAAGCTCATGGTTTCCTGGAGTGACTGGAGGTGGGGATGGGATAGATGCTTCCCTCCGCCCTTCAAGCACCTGCCTTCATTATACAGTTTACTGTTCCACCTGATGCCTGGCCCTGCTAGCAGCAGGAGGTAATTTCAGCATGGAACAGCATTAATCCTTCTCTTGAAGATTAAGACTTTTACATCACCTCTTCATTGCCAAACCTGGCATACCGATGTACAGCACACATGCAGACTTGCGGCACAATAGCAGACGAAGTTGCCAGAAAACTAAACCCATTCATTCATTACTTTGGCAAGAATAACATGACAGTAATAGTCGATAATTTTTTTAACGAGCTGATGTATTTCAAACAAATCTCAGATGTCTTTTTGAAAAGTATTTGTAAATGTGGTTTTGAAAATTGTCCATCAAACAGATAACTATCACAGGGAGACAGTTACAGCCAACTGGTGAAAGCACTCAGGTTTACTGTTTTGTAATCAACCTTGACTTTCCCTCTCTCATAGAGGCACACAAGACAGAAGGTTTAATCAAAGACAGATGAGATGATCCTGTAAACAGAAGGGAGTTCTATCATTCCACTGGCTTATTTTTCATGTTGTTTGCCACTGGCCACTCCATGAAAAAGGGGAGGGGTTGTGGCTTAGTGGTACAGCATCTGCTTGGAATGCAGAAGGTCCCAGGTTCAATCCCTGGCATCTCCAATTGAAAGGATCAGTTAGGAGGTGATGTGATCTGTGTGAGACCCTGGAGAGCTCCTGCCAATCTGAGTAGCCAATACTGACCTTAATGGACTGATCGCTTGATTCAGTATAAGGCAGCATCATATGCTCATGTATGTACATGTCCAGTTGCCTTAACAGAGAAGCCATCAGAAGACCCAAAAGCCTCAGGCCCCCTCATTCCATTTGTCCTGAGCCTCTTGGTCAAAAAAAGAAAATCCTGAAAATGTTATTTTAAATAAGTCTTGCTTTTCCAGTGTCGAGGGCCAATGTGGTATAGTGGACTACCCTGGCTACTAAACCGTGGCTCTTCAAAAGTCATTTGGTGTAGTGATTAAGAGCAGCGGACTCTAATTTGGAGAACCAGGTTTGGTTCCCCATTCCTCCACATGCAGCTGCTGGTGAGACCTTGGATCAGTCACAAGTTCTCTCAGAGCTGTTCTCTCAAGAGCAGTCCTTGAAAGAGCTCTCTAAGCCCCAGCTACCTCACAGGGTGTCTGTTGTGGGGAGAGGAAGGGAAGGTTGTAAGCCACTCTGGGTATAACTCCAATCTCTTCTTCTCTTTCTCTTCTCTCTCTTTATTGCAGTAGCAAAAGATTTGGATTGGACTGGATTGGAAGGAGTCCAGTTCAAATTCCTACTCAGCAATGAAGTTCACTGGCTGATTTTGGGGTTGCTGTTCCAAGCCCAAGCTATGTACCCTTATATCAGTTTAATCATTCAACTTAACCCTCTGGTAAGGTGTTTTGTCAGAATAAGATGGGGAAACTGCTGGTGTGAGCTCTGTAGAAGGTTAGTATTCAGCTGAGACAAGCAGCAGACTTACTGTCATGTGTCATAAGTATTGCTCTTCCCTAGACCCTGCTCTAGGGAAGAGCTATGGAGTTCAGGAAATTTCCTGTGGACACACTGCAGTTGTGTAACTGCAGTTGGTAACTGACTAGCTGGAGACTCTGGAAAGGAAGAGACAACACAGAAAATAAGCTAAGAAGGCCTAGGAAAGTAGGGAAACAGGAATTAAAGGCTCTTCCAGGCAGAAGCTTATAAAAATATTTCTGTTGACTCAGCATGCTGGATACAAACCACGTGGGTACTGTGTCAGTACCTGGACTAGTTGCTAAGTCTAGTTGCTAACAAAGACATCTACTTATTTTTTTCACATCACAGACTATTATAAAGAAGAAGGAGGTAGTAGTAGTGTTGGTTTTTATACCCCACTTTTTTCTACTTTAAGGTGTCTCGGAGCGGCTAACAATCACCTTCCCTTCCTCTCCCCACACCAGGCACCATGTGAGATAGGTGAGACTGAGAGAGTCCTGAGGGAAGAACTGTGACTGGACTAAGGTCACCCAGCAGGCTTCATGGGGAGAAGTGGTGAAACAAACCCAGTTCTTCAGAGTAGAGTCTGTTGCGCTTAACCACTATAGCCCATGTACATCCTCCAGCTATGGACCTTGTTTGTTGTTGTTTTCCTTTCTTTAAAAAAGGGATGCAAAAATCATTTATATGGCTATTCAAATAAACAATGATTTGCCTAGTCAGTGGGAAACTAACCAAATGGCATTACTTAGAAAACAATGAAACTGTTGGGGCTGCTTAAGCACAAACATGTGCATGTGAATACAAAAGCCCTTACTTGAGAAAAAACAGTCTTCCAATGTTATGTTTTATACAGCATGATGTATTGAGTATATTTGTTGAACGTGTTTGTTTTTCAAGTTGAAAGGGGAATGATTGTGCCGGTAACATTCCAAATTCAGCTGTGCTAGTAATTTGCAGAACCCCTTTTATAAGAAATACAAGAAGATGAAATTACGGAATTGAAAAAGTGATGACTGCCCTTACTTAAGGAATCACAACTTCTACAAAGGAGCACAGTAAGAGCTTCAAAGATGATTGAGTCTCATGGAAACAATGTCAGATAGTTGTGTCTTGTATTACTCGGCCATTTTTCCTCCTTGTTATGTCACCGAACAAGCAACCTGAGTTGGGTCACTCAGCGGTCAGCTGCTCATCTCGACTGTTGATCTAAGCAGCCTTACTGAGACACCACGGGAAAGACAAGATGATTTCTTTAAGGAATAGCGCTATTTATAAAATAAATATACCATCTAAAATCTCTCTCTTGCACAAATGACAGGTTAAGAGAACTCCAGCAGCTGTATATTTGTTGAATACCAGCCTCCTGCGAGTATAAATTGCACCTTACAGGGCAGAAATACAATACAGTCCACCAGAGATTTCCCTGCAAGGTGTAACCGCTTGGCTACGGGCAAGTAATGACTTGCGTTTTCAGCTGCTTCTTAGTAAGAGCCTTAGTAATTGGAATCAGTTATTCAAAACATCTCTAAATGTGATTTAAATGGCAAGGATTTAATAACATAGAAAGAAGTCATTACGGAGGTTCAAGCAGGGGGAGAAGGGAATTCCGTTTTTGAGAGCAGAGGGAGAAAAATAAAGCAATTACTTGATGTAAAGGCCAGCCACAGAACTCCCGCTGTCACAGAGAAATCAAATCTGTCAGCAATTAGTGGGATCTTAGGAGGCAAAGAACCCTTCAGTGTGGAACAGTGAATAAGGGGTTAGCAATTATATGAACTGATAAAAGTGTTCTGGTTTTCAAGCAGCAGGTTAACAAGCCCCACTTTTTTCATAACTTGATGCAGATGTGATGATTCACACTTGGTGACTTTTTTCAATGGATTTCTATGAAAAGTTGGGGGGGGGGATACTAAAATACTGCATTGGGCAGATTCTCCTTATGTGAGATGAAACACCAGCACATCAATTACAAGCACAAAAACAGTTCTAAATACTGTACAGCCTTCTCCATGCATTGATTTCTAGTGGGCAATGTGGATCTGGAGAATCTTGGTTTACTTCTCAGCCTGGCCATAAACACAATGGAGAGACTTGGTCCATCCTATCATAGTCTTAATAGTAGGATTAATCATAATGGGGCTGTAAACCATATTGCCCAATAAAAGCCCAAATCTTAACCATTTTTTCTCAGAAGTAAGCCCTGAGGCTTTTGATTGATCTTACTTCCAACTACATACACTTAATACAACAGAATCCATCATGATCAATGTATCTAATTTTTACTATAGCCAAATCTGTGGGTATTTAATAGTATCCATGAACAGACAATACAGATGTTTCTACAAACGTGAAGAAATCTCCAGGTTTGCAGGGGGAAAAAACCTCTGTAATCTTATCTATAAAACCCAAATAATAGAAGCAGCTCCTGTAGCTTTAAGAAACAAATGCCCTCACTCGCTGTTGCTAAGCAACCACAACCGCAACAGTATTAAATGCTGAAGCCTTGGTTTTTGTCAGTAAAGAGCAGACAATGAGGCAGGGCCATTTTCAGTGCTGTTTTGGCCTTTGAGGGAGGACTTATTGGGGCCAGGCCTGGCAGCAACCATGGGTGACTTGATACCATTTGAGTTCCATCACTTACCCAGGGCCAGCTTCTCACTCCCAAGTTTGAATACCCATTCTGCCATGCAATCTTGCTGAATGACCTTAGGCAAGTCACACACTTCACATTCTTATTGTAAAGACAAAATGGAAGAGAATGATGTACAATTCTTTTGGTCCATATTTTGGAGAAATCCAGGGTATAAATGTAGTAAGCAAATAATAAATATACCTGAAGATGGGAGACAGGTGCAATGTGGACTGATTGGTGGGTGGACAGAAGAGAAGGAAATAGAAGAAAGTAAGGATATGGGGGCTGCCAGGAGGAGGGAAAGAGGAAATAGTGTATGAAAGGGCATTGTGGGTTTCCAACTATACAACTGGACCTGGCTGGCATTGCAGAACTTTGCCAAACTCTTTCCAGAGAGTGTCTGCAGGAGTAGGAATGGAGGGAAGACTGAAGATGGGGAGGCAGATAAAGGTAGGTAGGCTGGTAGGTGGGAAAGAGAAGAGGCAGAGCAAGGTGAGAGACTATGGGGTCTTTGAGGAAGGGGAAAAAATAAATAGTGGGGAAGGGGAAAATAAGATCTCCCCCAACAAGTTCTTGCAGGTTCCTCAGTTGTGAATATCTACTATGGTAAAGTGGTTAGACTAGGACTGGGGAGATACATGGGTTAAAATCCCCAGTCTCTCGTTAAATTTGTTGAATAACCTTTGACTAGTCAGTTTATTATTTACTTATTTAATTCATTTATACCCTGCCTTTTACCCCAATAGGGACCCAAAGTGGCTTATATCATTCTCCTCTCCTCCATTTTATCCTCACAGCAACCTTGTAAGGTAGGTTAGGTTGAGAGAGTGTGACTTGCCCAAGGTCACCCAGCGAGGTTCCATGGCACAAGCAGGGATTCAAAGGTGGGTCTTCCAGATACTAGTCCCACACTCTTAACCACTGCACCACACTGACTCTTAGCTAAATATATTTCACAGGGTTGTTAGGAGGATAAAATTTGAAAGGGAGAATCATGTCCACTGCTTTAAACTCCTTGAAGGAAAGGTGGGATAGAAGAGCCAGTGTGGTATAGTGGTTAGAGCATCAGACTATGATCTGGGATACTCAGATTTTAATTCCACACCAGACCCTGACCTGGATGGCCCAAGCTAGCCTGATCTCCTCAGATCTTGGAAGCCAAGCAGGGTTGGCCCTGGTTAGTACTTGGATGGGAGGCCATCAACGAATTCCAGGGAAGCAATACAGAGGCAGGCAATGGCAAACCACCTCTGTTAGTCTTGAGAACCCTAAAAGGTCACCATAAGTTGGCTGTGACTTGACGGCACCTTACACATACATGCACTCTGCCATGAAAACTTTTTGGGTAGCCTTAGGCCTGTCACACACTTTCAGGCTAACCTACCTCATGCGGTTGTTGTGAAGGTAAAATGGAGGAAAGAAGAACAATGTAAGCTGCTTTGGGTCTCCACTGGGCAGAAAGGTCAGGTATAAATGAAGTAATTAGTAAATACTGCTGGAAAAGTATTTTGTGTGGTGTACAAAGAAAAGAAGAAGATACTGAAGGGAGCAGGAAGAAAACAATTAGATAGGATACTGAGGTCAGCATCATCTCTCCTTTAAGTGTTATTCTTTGTCTGTCTCCAGATTGCTACTCTTGGGGTAATTTTCTCCTTCTTCTCTGAAGTTCCACACTCTGGCTGCAGTCAGATGGGCAGATGCTATTCCCTTACGGACTAAATGGGCTTGGTCACACAGCCACATCTGGAGCCTGTTCTCCAGTTGTACTCATCCTGTCATATGATGAGTTGGATGCGGTGTAAACAGCCACCAAGGAAAGTCCAGTGCTTACAGATGTCCATGCATTCATCCCATGTTTCTGGATGTCTGAACTCCCCTCTTGCAAAAAGCCATCTGGGAAGTCTAAACTTTCCCTTCCATTTCTACCTCCTTTTTTTCTTTTGGATGTGGTAGCAATGTGTGCATAAGTGCCTCTGTGTGGCCAAGTAGTCATTCTAGATCAGGAGTCCCCAGGGGAGTTGTTTTTGAGTGACAAATCCCCCCACCAAAAAACCCTCTCTCCTCTTTCTGCATCAGAGTCTGAGAGCACCCCATGATTGACACAAAAGTAAATGCACTGAAGTCAATGGGACTACTCTCATGTAAATCTGCACTACACACACCCCTATGTATTCCACAGAAGAGAAGGGTCAGAGTAGTTGGCAGAGAGATTGTGGAGCTGTAAGAAAGGAGCTGGAGCTCCAGATGGGTGAAAGACCAAAAAAAAAGAAGAAGAAAAAAGAATGTTACAACAATCTGAACGACTGGCCATGGGGCAAGTGTACAGTGAAACTGGTTCAGGGTGGGACATCTGATCAAAACTTCTCACAACGATTTAAATCACTGCAAAAAGAGGTGCAGTCAGATCATGCCAAGCCTCCAGTGTGACCGCAGCCTCAGTCTCTTCTTCTCTCAGAGCTAGAGATGTAGTTAGGAACCTATCTCTGTCTCTCCTCTTTACTATCAGATATGTTAGTTCCCAAATAAGCCTTTATCTACTCTTTAATCAGGTTGTGCACCATTGCTGTGTTCATTACTCTGCCCAGACTCAGCACATCTCTGATTAAAAGTAGAAAAAGTGCCATTGGTTCTTTGGCATGAGCAAGCAAGAACAAAAGAACAAGGAGGGTAACTTCCTGTGGTGCACTGCTTGGTCACTGGATGGATAGGCTCACGGAGAGCAACTATCCAATTTGGAGAGAAATAATAAAGACCCACCTCATTGAAAGAGGCTTGTGTACTGTTACCAAGACTGACCGCCCAGCTGAAGTTGCAGAGCAACAGTCTGCCCTAAAAATGACCAGGTAAAAGGTGCTATTATCACTGGTTTAACAGACTAAGGGTCATTAAAATGGGGCTAAAGCTTTTAGGGCCAAATTGGAAAGACTGGATGTAAAATCCTCCTTAAAGAGCCTGCTCTATCTTCAGAAACACTTGTTTAGCATAAGAATGCAGGAAGGTGCTAATCTCTGGCATCATCTTGACAAGATGCTAGAATAGGCAAGGCAATTGAGAGCTGCAGAAAAGGAAATTCCAGATGAGCATATGTTTGTGTTAATTTTAATCAGCCTGCCAGAATCATATGACAATATAATTTCTGTGACTGAGCCTATGAATGATTTCTCTCCAAAGCACTATCAATCAATTGGAGGATGCATACTCACCCAGAGAAGTCCAGAAATCTGAAAGCCAATCTGAGAAATCAGAGACTAGCCAAATGACTTTAACAAGCAGCATGGCATAAGCCAAGCACAGTGACCCCTAGAGCTGATACATAGTGATATTTGTGGACCAATGAAAACTCAAACCTCTAGTAGGAATAAATATGTGCTGACTTTTATTGATGATTACTCAAGATGCATTGTGACCTACCTAATTAAAGAGAAAAGTCAAATGCTGGAAAAATTTAAAGCATATGTGACAATGGTCAGTAACAAATTTCAAAGAAAGTCATTAGGAATCCACACTGATGATGGAGGGGAATATGAGAGACATGAGATGAGGAATTATTTGACTGAACAAGGAATAGAGCATCAGTCCCATACGCGCCAAAGCAGAATAGGGTAGCAGAAAGGAAAAACCATTCTTACACGGAAAAATTCAAAACAGAGTTGCAGCTTTCTAGGTCCATTGACTTCAAGTGGATCCATGAAGACTAATACAAGGACTGTCATCAGACATTTATACTGCTTTATACCATATTTATAACACAGAAATTTATACCACAGATGCACTTGCTTGCTCCCTACTTTTGCTAGTTATTGTACAATGATTTTATAATTTTTTAGGGCTGATAATGGATAATCTTGTCACAGTTCAAGAAAAGAACAAAAAGGGGGAGGGGAAAAAAAACCTGAACCTAAAACCTAGAATCCAGAACCTGACAAAGGTTAGTCAAAAATGGGAAAGGGGGCCAATGTTAAAAACTAGATAAAGAAAATATAAAAATACATGTATTTATTAAACACAACTTTAAAAATATATAATGGCCCAGTCACACATTATAAGTATCAAAAGATAAAACACAAGGGCTTGTAAATCTGACCTGACGCGTTTCGGCCTACATAGGCCTTCCTCAGAGGTCAATAATGAGGAACATATTGGCTATTATAAAAACATATAGTACAATCATACACAATCATATATATGTATGTACACAAGGGCTCTTTGCTTGAGGATTATTTGGCTCTACAATCATAGGAAGGTGTTTCCTGGACCAGAAGTTTATATCTGAGAATCACTTGGCATGTGATTGCACTAATAGAGGCCTCATTTGTATTTTCTTGCTCTATGCCTGGTGGGTTATCTTGAAACAACTTGCTTCTGGTCCTTATTGTATTTATGCTCTGTATATGATTGTGTATGATTGTACTATATGTTTTTATAATAGCCAATATGTTCCTCATTATTGACCTCTGAGGAAGGCCTATGTAGGCCGAAACGCGTCAGGTCAGATTTACAAGCCCTTGTGTTTTATCTTTTGATACTTATGAATAACGTGTGACTGGGCCCTTATATATTTTTAAAGTTGTGTTTAATAAATACATGTATTTTTATATTTTCTTTATCTAGTTTATAACATTGGCCCCCTTTCCCACATTTGACAGTTCAAGAAAAGTACATTAGAAAATTCTTAGGTTGCATTTCAGACCCATTGTTTTATGTATCACAGAAAGAAGGATCTCAGTGTGTCCTGCTAGTCTGACACCTACATTTTATTCTAATGATCACTGCACTGATTGATTTAAATCACATTTTATATAGTCCTTGAAAATCCAAAGAGAGGCACTAGCTACAACATTATGAGATTTTGCTTCCTCTCAGAGTATTTCAAATAACATTGACTACTCCTTGATACCTATATGAAGTATTGTGTGTGTCCACTGTAAGAAAGATAAATAAATCAATAAAATCAGAGCTCTGTACCAACACAAGTTCCATGTCAAGATGACCTGGATTCTGCAAATTAAATTAAGCATATTTAAATATATCCTGCAAATTAAATTAAGCATGTTATGAAAATTATACTAAGCATATTTGATTATTTCTGTTTGTTTTATATTAATAAGGGCTTAATGAGATGAGATAATAAGAAATTTGTTGTACTTAAAATGCAGATTTATATTTATATTTACAATGAATTCTATATAACTTTCAACCAGAGTTTCAAAGGAAGTAGTAAGGAATCGTAAAATAATGTAAAAGGCAAAGTTCTAAACATATTTTTAAAAGTTTGGTTTGTATCCTCTTAAAAACATACCAATGTACAAGATAAAGAATAAACTCATGGTTTCTTGGTAAAGTGATAGTGGTAGCCAAGGACACAATGTAAACAAATCCACCTATCTAAAGCCTGCTGAAATAATTAATATTAACCACATTTTGAAACAGTAACAGGAATGGTGTCAGGGAAATTTCTTAAGGGAGAGGATTCCAAAGTTCAAGGGCAGCTATTTAAAAGGCCTAGTGGATGTCAACTTTGTCTCTGTAGGAAAATGAGTGTTTTCAGCGGGTCTCAAATGCATCAACTTCATTTTAGGTTTTAAAGGCTAGTGTCATTACTCTGAATTATGGATGGAAATAAACTGGTGGGCAGTTTATAACTACATCCATAGGTTGGAAATGCTTGATCTACATTCCAATTCTAAAAAAGGAAACATCAAAGATTGCAGCAACTTTCTGACTATCACATTAATTTCCCAAGTAAGCCAGTTTTAAAACCAACTTTGTAATGGATTTGAAAATAGTGAACACATTTAAACTGGATGAAATCGAAGTAAGAATAGTGACCTGAAAAAGTAGCACTGCAGCTTGTGGGTGCTGTAGGACTTGGCTTTATTCCTAAACTTCAGCTGTAGGCCCAGGTCCCCTTTTCTTTTCTTTTTTTTTAAACATTTTATTATAGGATATGTTTTACATAGTTAAAATTCCATCTTATAGATATCACATACCTTTTTTCTTTTCTCCCCACTCCCCCCAGTACAAGGCTTCCCGCAATGCTCCTACCCCCTTATAAACCCTATTATCTAATTACCATTCACAAAATATGTCATTTCCATTATCAAATTAGGTAACATTTTAGCAATCTTATCATTCTTTTTCTTATTTTCTCCTTAATAACTGTCAAAGCAAATCAATCTATTTTTAACATCCCAATTTTTCTCAAGATAGTCTTTAACATCTTTCCATTCTTCAAAAAATGCTTCATCTTCTTTGTTATTAAGCTTTCTTGTCATTTTGTCCATTTCAGCCATAAAAAGCATCTTCTTAATCCATTCCCATGTTTCAGGAATCTTTTCTTGTTTCCAAAATTGTGCATAAGTCATTCTAGCTGTTGTGACCAAGTACCATAACAATGTTCTCTTGGTTACATTTAATTCTTCCAGTTTAAGACCTAACAACAAGATTTGTGGATCTTTCTTAAAAGTACATTTCAGAATCTTCTGCATTTCATTATGAATCTCTGACCAATAACTCATGGCTTTTTCACAAGTCCACCACATATGGTAAAATGAGCCCTCTTTCTTTCTACATTTCCAACATTTGCTAGACATACTCTCATTTATATTAGCAATTTTCTTTGGAGTCATATACCATCTATACATCATTTTATAACAATTCTCCTTAACATTAACACAAGTTGAAATTTTCATTGACTTTTTCCACAAACATTCCCATGATGCCATAGTTATTTCATTATTTACATTTACCGCCCATTTTATCATTTGTTCTTTTACAATTTCATCTTCTGTATACCACTTCAGTAAAACCTTATATATTTTTGAGATCATTTTTTTCCCTTTTCCACCCATATAGTCTCAATTTCATTATTCTTTGCCCTAAAGCCATATTTTCTCTTATCAGTTTTAAACAAATCATAGATCTGTCTATAATTCAACCAATCATAATCAAATTCCACATCATCTCTGTCTCTCATAACAAAACTTTTCCCATCAGATTTTAAAAGATTTCTATACGGTAACCAATCTAATCCTTCATGTCTCGAATATGGTTTGATCACTTCTGCCAGCACTATCCAAAGTGGTCATTCTTCATAAAAGAATTTTTTGTATCTCATCCAAGTCTCGAACAGTGATCGCCTAATAAAGTGGTGTTTAAAAAATTTGTCAATTTTTGATTTTTCGTACCATAAATACGCATGCCATCCAAACTTGTTATCATGACCTTCTAACGCCAACAACTTCATATTTTCAAGGTTAATCCATTGTTCTATCCACGTTAAGCAGATAGCATCATAATAAAGTCTAAGATTTGGTAGTTGAAGTCCTCCTCTTTCCTTAGCGTCACATAAAATTTTCATTTTAATTCTTGGTTTCCTTCCTGCCCCAGGTCCCCTTTTCTTATCTGTATCTGGATCACTGCCTGCATCCTGTACTAGAACACAAAAATCTGTCTGTAGTCATTTATACTGAGGTGAATTCTGAATTCTGCTACTTTGATACACTCAGGCTGCAGTCCTAAGAACATTTTCCTGGGAGTAAGCTCAATTGACAAAATGGGAGTAACTCCAGAGCAGACTAGTTTAGGATTTCTCCCTTAGGTGCGCTCCCTGTAAGGACAGTTTGAAAACTACCATTGCTATGGAATGATGCTACAGGTTTCATTTCAGAGACCCATTGACACAATCACTTTATGCCCATGATAAAACAGAAGCACTGGCTACCAATTTGTTTCCAACCATATTTCAGGGTATTGGTGCCAGTTTGGTGTAGCAATTAGGAGCATGAACTCTAATCTGGGAGAACCGGGTTTGATTCCCAGCTCCTCCACCTGTAGGTGCTGGGTGATCTTGGGCAAGCCACAGTTCTCTCAAAGCAGTTCTCTCAAGAGCAGTGCTCTCAGAGCTCTCTCAGCCCCACCCACTTCACAGGATGTCTGTTGTGTGGGGAGGGGAAGGGAAGGAGATTGTAAGGAAAGTCACTCTAAGACTCCAAGTGAAGAGTGGGGTATAAATCCAATTTCTTCTTCTTCTTCTTCTTCTTCTTCTTCTTCTTCTTCTTCTTCTTCTTCTTCTTCTTCTTCTTCTTCTTCTTCTTCTCCTCCTCCTCCTCCTCCTCCTCCTCCTCCTCCTCCTCCTCCTCCTCCTCCTCCTCCTCCTCCTCCTCCTCCTCCTCCCATGGGGTAAAATCTAGACTCAAAACAGAGTTTTGCCATTTGCAAAAATGGCATTGAGGGAGTGGTTAAATCATTTGCTTGTGCTTTGTCCCGCATTCCACATAAGGACCAGCCTACACATAAAGATTTGTAACATGCTGTGTTGGTTCTCCAGACCTGACTTCAACTCAAGCAGTCACACATCAGCTATAAAGCAACATGTTTCCAGGCACGTAGAACCCAGTTCAGATCTGAACTGTAGTGCAGAGGAAAAGAGTTTCTGACTTCCCCTGTGCCATTTTCCTGACATGAAATGGCCCCAGTGCCACTATTTGTCCCCACAGGGGGTATACACATGTACTGATGGGCCATTTGTGCAGTTCCCAATAGGCCAAATAGGGCTGTTTCAGGTCCGGAAAATGGTGTGCAGGGTGTGTGTGTATGTGAAGTCTCTTATCCTCCTGTGTGTCACTGTTCCACATGCGTGGGAAGCAAGTTCCTGCTTAGCTGATATGTGACTGAATCAAAGTCAGGGGAACTCAAACACAATGCATTAAAAATCTTAATGTGCAGGTTGGCCCTAACCCCATCCCCTGATTTGTAGTTTTCAATACTCTAAGAAATTTATTGATGGATTTGTCATTGTTACATCTAATTAAACTTCAAGTGAGCTTTTGCCAGTCATTGGGAAAGGCATGGTGTTTTCCAAAGCACTGAAAGCTTATGCTTGAGCATTTGTAATATGTGGCCTTCTGGTATTTGATCACACGTTGCCCAAATGCTTTCAGCTCTATCATCCCAGCTATAAGGGCTGGATGCTTAGTTTGGGTTTCAAAAATGAATGCTAGGAGGCAGCTGAACTCTGCATGAATACCCTATTCTGTACTTGTCCTGTGCTTGCACAGAATCAGAGGCTCTGTGCAGTCTTGGCTGTAAGTATATCACAGGCTTTAGGGAAAAGATCCTGTACTGTCTACAAATATATTCCCTGCTTCTGGTACACCTGCCAGTACTGTTGGTTCTATGCCAGTCAGAGGTTAATTGCTATTTTCACTAGGAAAGATTGTTGGACTTAAATGAGCACAGATAATAAATTATAATGCATAGTTGTGGGATTGCACAATGAGCACCCACTATAATCGGGTTGCCAATTCTGGCTTGGGAAATTCCTGGAGAGTTGGGGAAATGTTATTCCAGGAGAAATTCCGGCTACACCTGGAGATTGGCTGACCTATTTCTATGCTATGCCATGGTCTTTAAATAATTTTTTTCAGTTGAAGAAAAATGTGAAGGGTCAAAGAGACATATTTTTTAAAAAAAGAAAGAAAGAAATGGCATTGGTTATATTTCTATGGGGTTGCTGATTTCCTTAGACAGTAAAATCAAATCTTTCCAAAGAAATCCACATCTCTGTAAATACTGCAGCTACTAGAAGAGTAATGCCCATCTGCAGCCTAACATTTCTTGTGCAATTCTATCTCTTTTTCTCAGTATGTCTGAGACTTAGCTGAGCTTTGTTCCAATAGCCTAGGGGAGATGGGACTTGCCCAATATATAAAACACACACACAGCAAATGCTTGAAAAATTGCAATGATATGGTTGTGTTGGCAGCTTGTGATATACTGAAATGAAATGTACCTAAACAATACAGGTTGAGCCCGGGTGCTTATATTTGGCAAACACCCTTTTGTGTCTACAAAGAGGCTGAACCAGGCAAATACCTTCCTGCTACAGTAATTCCCAAAAATTGAAAATATCTGAGCTAGCATGTGACTAAATAAGCTTAGATGTTATTAGCTGCTTCTGCGACTGGCTGTGTGATAGACAGGTGGTGATGGTGGTGCATTGACACATAAGTAGATCTTCAGGCTCATTCATGTGACTGCTTTCCCTTGGGACAATGGCTCTTTGTTGCCACAGATAGATCTTGGAGAAATTTCAGAGTAGTAAACTTGTCTTGGGAAGGTGATGCTTGTAGAAATCTCATGACATGAATCCCATGTCATCTACCACTCCACCTACACACTAAATGAAACTGTACCAATTAAGGGTTGGATTAGGACCTGGGAGACCCAGGCAAAAATCCCCACTTAACCATGAAGCTTACCAGATAGCTTTGAGCCCCTCCCCCCTCTTTCTCTCTCAGCCCAAGCTATCTCATTGAGGGCAAAATGGAGGAGAAAACCACCTACACCAATTACATGCTTTGTAAGAACATCAGGATAAAATTGCAAGTGGTGGCACTACTCAGATCAAAGAGGTCACTTTTCAAATCCCTCTTTCCATTCTTTAGTCCCCCACAGAGGTAGTGAAATTAAAATATGTAATGATGTAAAACCGTGTGATTTTCTTTCTCTCTCTCTCTTCCTAGTTGTCTATGTTTTGCAGTCTGTTCAGCCCAGTTTGTGCTGTTCTCTTATGCATGTCACAATTTAGAATAAGATATATTTGGTGTGGAAATGAGCATTCCTCCCCTTGTCTTACTTCACAGTAATGCTACCCAAGAATTATGTCCTGTCTTCATTTGGTAGGCTAACAGCTTTTCAGGTGTGCCATTATGAACCAAGCTATGCTCAAAGTAGATTATGGTAAATGAATACAACAGGTGGACACCTGCAATTGTGAGCCAGCCTAGCTGTTAATGGATTAAATACAGACCCATTGTATTTAAAACATTTATCATTTCTTGTTAGATAAGAGAAGCAAATAAGCTCATTCTCCAGTGAATAATACAATTTTATCATGAGCCCTATGGACTGATTTCACCATTGACAACCTGTGCTTCCAGTGCATGCTCTTCCTACGGTTTATATGCTGGTTATTTCACACGGCACCTGGATAATGCCATATCACAGGAAATGGAGTTGTGGGAAATGGAATTCTCATGATTTCCAGCTATCCTGGTCTTGTTCAAGGCCCAAGAATCATTTCTTTGACAACAGAATTATGAGCCTCAACCATTGTCTACCACATTCAATGTCATGAAAGTAAAAAAATAAATAAATCTGTTTTATGTTTGAAAATACATCATGGACCATATCACAGTAATAGCTTTGCTGTCTAGGCCACCTCCCCCATTGACTGCACTGGATTCCAACAGTGTCTACTCACCACCAACGCCTTTCGCTTCTGAATATGCCACTGCAGAAGTTTAGTCCCCATGCCATGATGAGTGGCAATAATATCATCTTTGTACCAGACCTAATCCACCGAGTCTACGGTCCAGATTAATTTTTCAACTGTCCAGTGGATTTCTAATTTTTTTCTGGATTATTACAATGCAGATTTAGAATGGTTTTCCTGTACCTATAGGGTAGCATCTTCTTCAAAAGGAGCCAGGGTGATATAGCATATATCCAGAAAAAAATAGTTTTTTTCTGAGTTTATTATGACTGCAGATACATACCTAGTATAACAATTGAGTAACAATTGATAATTTCTGCCTAAGAAGGCTTTGTTATCTTTGTCATCTTTGATTCCCTAATACTGAGGTATGCTTTAGTCAACATTTTTTCATCCCCCCCAGAGTCATACACTGGAAATACACCCTCCCACACACACACACAATGCTGTTTTTATGCCAAAATTGTATGTAGCTTAAAGCAAGTTGTCAATTAGGCTACTTAATTTTTGGCTGCAGTTAATTGGAACCTAGTGTCTTTTGTCTTTTAACTGTTAATCCTAAACAAGAAACCACAATGATTAAATGTTCCTTAAACAATATGATTCACATATTTTAAAATATAGTATTCAATTAAGATATGGGGCTCATTAATCTTTTTTTAAAAAATAAAAAAGAAAACAGATTTTTTTTCATTTGAAAACAAAGCATGCTCCATGATTGATTGACTTGCCCTGTTGCCCAAGTGCTGAACTGTGGCTGCCCACCACTTGTTCAGGAAATCTCATGCAGAATATGTTTGTGTTAAGTAGGTTGCTCAACACTGCCTGCTCTTATTAGCAGCAGCAGAGAACCCAGCCTTGCTATCTGAGGTCCCTGTTATCCAGAGATGACCAGGATCAACCTAGTGATGTTAATTGGCTTACAAACCTTCTTGGTGTCAGAGTTCTGGATTCAAGTACCACTACAGGGCTGATCCATGCATTACATCACTCAGTCCTTATGAATACCTCCATTCAAGAATATTAGCAACTTTTTGATAATCAATATCCATCTCTATCCTGTCAAAGGTGCTAACTCCAATTTTACCAACTGCCTATAAAGTTGATGCATCAAAGATGGAACCAATGGTTGGCAGCAGAACGTCTCAAGGAAAGACCAGCATGTCCTCACAGGAGCCTCCTATCACACAACACAAAGACCAAAGTATTTCTATGGAAGTCCCAGAGGGACAGCTGAGTCCTGAAAGCTCCAGCACAGTGGAATGTGAAATAATTTCTGCAGTAGTGAAATTTCCCGCATTGATTTTTTAAAACTGCAAGTCATGTGACATTTTCTGCAGTAGATTTTTCCTCACCAGGCACAAACCCGAAGTTTTCTCCTTTTCACCCCGCATTTTTGGACTCCCCTGTTCTAGCAAGTTCTGAAAATGCAGAGTGAGAAGGAGGAAACTTTAGATTTGCACCTGGTGAGGAAAAATCTACTGTGGAAAATTTCATATAACACGCAGTTTTTAAAATGTTGATGTGGGGAATTTCACTACTGTGGAAATGGTCTGAGAAAATTGGAGGCTTGGGAGGAAAACACAGAGCAAGAAGCTCAGGGAGATGCTGGAAAAGTTTTCTGCAATATGTCAGGAAGAACTTGACAAGATTCATTGGATCTATCATGGTCCATCTGAAGAAACATTTAAAGAACTGGAATCTAAGGAGGGTTGAGTGAACTTATAATGATTAACTAAAAGCAGAAATGTAGGGACTATAAAGATAAAGAAGAGTATATAGTAGCAGCTTGGCTTAATGGAATTACCTAGGCTCTGTATCTAGATTTGTGGTTCTTAAGAAATACATGCCTTTTCCTGTAGGAAAAGTGAGACGCTGGGAGGGGGGGGGTAAGCCATGAATGCAGTTAGACTTGTCTTATTATTTCCAAAATAGGAGATGAGGAAGTGTTCTTATTTGCTCTCCCCCCTCCCCATACTGAGGGAACTCTTCTTATAGTATTATTAATTCTATATTGTCACTCCTACCTTATGAAATAATTTTGAGATGCTGTGCTCTTTATTTCTTCCCCCTCAGTATGTGTGTGAATTTTAAATGTTTTAAATATTTTTTAAAAAACAATTAGCAACTTTGAATTGAAGCAAATCTTCAGTTTTACCCAAATGGCAATGAATAAGTAGGAAGACATCACGAAACACATTCCCAACATATTTCTTTTACTACTCTTTTGTACCCTTAATTCCATTCACTGCAACATAGTTATCCTGGCTTTGTTCTGATATAATTGAATGTTGGAGCAAAGGCCTTCTTGAAACAGAATTTTATTCTTTATTTAAGAGATCTTATATTTAAAGAAAGGACAGTTTCACACATGCATTTATATCACAGTTACTCAACACTTGTTGTAATGATGACTCCAAGCTAAATATGTCAGTGGAATCCATCATAAAGCATTGTATTTGAGGTGATATGTGATGATATGTCATGTTTGATCTTGGAATGCTCTTTCACACATGCAACTCACCACTTTATGTTACAATTTCAGAAAGATGAATATGCATGTGTCAACAGAGCCTTAGTCTGAGATGCTTTGTGGCTGAGGAAAAGTCATTATGGATCCTGCCCATGTGTATAAGAAGAAGAGCCATGATCTCATAGAACTGTTGACTGCATGACAGCCAAAAAGATGGTAAAGATATTTATAGATCACAGTTGCCTAGATTGTACTGGCTTCCTGTGCCTAGAAGTGAGTGTGCTTTCAATTGGCTAGGTTGTAGAACAGTTCCATAAATTAACTTCTAACCAGCCATCACTTCCCATGTAGATATGACATGGTCTGCTTTGTATATAGATGTAGTAAAAGTTATTTTTTACTTAAAAAAAAAAAAAACCCAAAGGGGATTTTTTATTTATTTGCATTTTATATAGACTACAAACTAAAGAAAAAAGGAGTGGGAACTAAACACTAAGGGAGAAAGAAAAGCAAACCCACACTAAACTAAAAACCCAAGAGTAGGAGATCATTCCACCCCGTTAGCATCTATGTTAGTACTACACAGTTAGCATGCATGAATACCGCGAGTTCCTGTCTAACTTTCCCTGTTTCAAAATTAGCTGATTAGTTGTTATGAGAGTATTCCAGAGCATCTCTCAAACTCGCTTCATAAAGGCCAATTTCAGAGTCCTTCTGCCTTTACTTAAGTTTCCTGTCCCTAAGTGCATAAGCTGGTCTTCGGGCATCAGCGCCTTCTTCTGCCACCAGGTCCTCGTCCGTCTTGGAGGGAACAGAGACACTTGAACCAGTTTCGCCGTCTTCTTTAGTCCCCAGGTGACGTTTGAGAAATTCCTTGGCTTTAAACACAGAGTCGATCTTCTCTCTCTTATCATTCATCTTAAAGACCACTCCTTCCGGGGCTACCCATTTGTATCTAATTTGGTTGGTTTGGAGAAAGAGTGTCAAGTCCTTGTAACTTTTCCGCTTCTGACGAATCTCGAATGGTATGTCCTTTAAAACCTTGATACTGTCGTTCCCCATTTTCAATGGAGCTGCCGAAGTTGCTCGTAAAATTGCATCCCTAGTTTGTCTTCTTGAAAATCTGACTGATATTTCACCAGGTAGGCTGTTCTTTTTGGTGTAGTTTGAATACACCCTATATGCTGCTTCAATGTCGTGCATAATTTCTTCTGCTGTTAAGCCTACAACTGGCGTGAGAAGATCACTAAGGAGCTTCTTTAAATCTTCCTTCGAAGACTCTGGCACCCCTTGAAATCTGAGGATCATATTAGCTTTTTCCATTTGCAAGGGCAAAAGCCTATATTCTTGATGGTTTTGCTTATTCACCACTTGATCCACTCCTTTCTTCAACTTTCTGTGTTCGGAGTGCATCTCCTTCACTTCTGCAATCGTCTGCTCTGTTTGTTTAACCGTTTCCGCCACTTGGAGCTGCTGTGCTGCCATCGTCTGGTTTAAAATGGCTAACTACTGGTTAATACCAGCGAGTTGATCCATGACTGGCTTGAGTGTATCCGCTAGTAGTCTTATGACATCTGGCCCCTCCTCCGGCCTGGGACTCTGACTGCCCGGAGGTTTCGGTTTCGTCACCCTCTTCCCAATGCCCGACATCTTGGATTATTGTTTACAGGAACCAACCGCTCCTTCACCACCTCTGAAATTCACTTATGCGTAAAATCCGCTCTGGTAAGTCTCTCAAAACCAAACTGCTTTTCTCTTTTCCCTGCACCCACCCTTTTTCTTCTATTTGCCACTCGTATGGGGGGGGAACTCCCTCCAAACTGGTGAGACAAAGGGGCAGGGAATTCAATGTTTCTTCCTTAAATTGCTTGCATTGAACTAACGTTCATCCTTGGCTGCCTGCAGCCTCACCTCAGTTGTCACATCTTGCCCGATCTCCTCCACTTGCCCCGGTCAGCCTAGCTCGCGCCATTCAGCCACCAGTGGTAGGACCATTAGGGCGAAGGAACGCCTCAATTCAGCGGCATTCCGCCGCCGAAGAGGCAACTCCTTAAAAGCCCTCTGGCTAGGAACCCTTGCCCAGGGTTCCGTGGAGAGGCCACTTCTGTAGCCCCCCTCCAAACCACTGATGTGCTAGCCACTCTCCCGAGCCTCGCTATTGACCGGAAGTCTAAAAGTTATTTTTTACCATGGGATCACAGAATAATCTGAAGTCTATTTATGTGATTGTACTTTTAAAAAATGCCTAGAAGACAATGCAAGTCACAAATCTGCCACTCTGGCCAGCATAAATACAGTCAACTAAACATGCATGCCCACTGGGCTCCAGACCCAGCCAGAGAAAAAGCCTGACAAAATAGGTTTTGAAATCTAATTAAACTTCCAGTTTCTTGCTGCTGATAGAAAAGTAAGATACAAAGAAACCTTTTTCCTCTTTCACCCTGGCTTACTCCAAAACAGTATTTTCTTTACCTCTTTCCTAGTACTTGTTTTGCGTATTAATCCAGTCTCTTGCTTTGTTCAGGTATACCATACTCTATAATTTAAGACTGGCTGTAATGATAGCTAGAGTCTTTCAAACAGACCCATCAAGGACTGAAATCAATGCAGAACAAGTTTATGAAGGATCTGAAAAACTTTGACTTGCAAGATGTTGCAGGAACAGTAAAAAAATTCTATGAAGATTTTATTGGAAATATTTATATGTTACAGGAATTGCCTTGACATTTCCACATTCTTTGAACATGAACAAACATGTAAGGAGAAAAGGGAGTTCTGAGTAAATTAACAGAAACTATTATAAACAACAAGTCATTAGGTACCTCGAAGAACAAGGCTGGATATGGAGAAATTAGCAAGGCTTCTGCAAAGGGAAATCCTGTCTAACCAACCCTCAGTTTCTTGAGAGGGTTAACAAGTAGGTGGATAATGGTGATCCAATAGGCTGGGTGACTGGATAAAAATATGGAAACCTGTGCATTTCTTTTGTTATTAATTACAAAAACTGTAAAAATGGGATATTTTGTAGTTATCATAATCAATACAAAAATGAAACAAATTCCCCATTTAAATAGTTTATAAGGGGGGGAATAAAATGTACTGGAAGCGGCAGTTCAGCATGGTGATTCAATCAACTCTTTATTAGGTTACATCAGAATAAGCTTGCAGAGGCTGGCTGCAAGCCGCCTTTTATTCCTGAACTCCCCACACCCAAACCACACCCAGCACACACCCCAAACACTGTGATAAACTCTATTTATAAATCCATAGTCCAGATTGGGCTACTTTAGGATCCGGGCTAGCCCATTGGTGCAACCCTTGGATCCACAGTCTCTATTGTTCTCTCGAACGAAGCTCTGGCCCTTTTCAGACCGCATGGTCAGCCATGTGGCGGTAGCCATCTTTTCTCAATACATTACAGAGAACATGATTTTTTTTTCATTTCATTTTGTTTTTCCCCCATTATTGCAGGCTCTGAGCTCTTTTACAAGACAGCCAGCATTTTCATAAATAAAGGCATAGACGGATCACAGTGTTCCTTAGGGGGAGTAGGGGAGAGAGGCTTTGGGCTTTCTTGATGAACTGCAAGCTGTAGCCGTTAGGATTACCTGTATGCATAAGGTATTCCAAATATGAAGCATATGGGGTGGGACTTGTGCCTTCTTCTCTCCTTCCATGAGAATATGAAGTGGGACTTTGCCTTCTTCTCTCCTTACAATGCTTACCTTGCTGTGCCAGATTTCCCCTTGCAGTCTGCACTCCCCTGCTTGCCTATTGCTCTCCAAACTTTATCTCTCATCCAAACAAATCTACTTCAAGATCCTTCTCCTGCTGCATTCCTGCCCAGAAGCAGGAACACAGCAATATGAATGTCCTCAGGGAATATTATAATCCCCCTGAGTTTTGTCCAGCTGGAATAGTAAACCATGCAGACCCCAAGGGGTCTTCCATTGAATCTAGTGGAAATAATAATGACACTGAATTATGAAAATGGAACAAGAATAATGAAAGGAACAATCATGCAATATTTATTATTTATTTCATTTTACAAAATTTATATCCTGTCTTTCTGCTTTCACAAGGGCCACCAAGGCAGCTGACAAATTAAAATATACATAATGAAATCACATTTTAAAACTCCTCTCCCCTCAAGCACACATCATTAAAACAATTAAAAACAGCTAAAATATGTACAGGGACATAAAAACAGCAACTAAAACAATTGGTCAAGAATGATCACAGAGGAAATGTCAATAAAACCATAAGAAACACCCACTCCCTTTTGAAATTAATATCAAAAATGAAAGAACTCAAACACACAGCCATGCACAGGTCCACTGTGTACAGTTCTGGTTGCCATGCCTCAGAAAGATATCGCATCCTAGAAAAGTACAGAAGAGGGCAATCAAGACGATTAATGCAACACCTTTCCTCTGAGAAAAGGCTAAAGAGGCTGGGGGTTTATATGTTAAACAATTACTGCAGACCATGATGGAGGTGTATAAAACTATGCATCAGATAAAATATATAGATGGAGAGAACTTTTTCTTCTTTCCTAACACAGGGGCAACCACTAACACTGGTGGGCAATACATTCAGGACAGAAAACGTAACGTTATCACCATGCTTGGCCAAAAACTAGACATTGCAGTTTTAATTTTGAACACATCATTAAAACATTTAATTTAAACCTAGTGCATAAATGTCCTCATCTAGATTCAAAATCAGAGAACTGAACCAAATCTAAACTTGAACTTAAAAATCTGTTTAGTCTTCCACCCATTTTACCCATTTGACTTCAATGAAATTGACATCCAATAGGGCCATACTTCTAAATCTTTTTGTAAGGACTCAAACAGTCATCACATTAGGCTACTCTTAATATTAAACTCATATGTGTGAGAGAGAAACCTTTAATGACATAATAATACAACAAATCAGAAATTCAAAAAGCTAAACACCAGTAAATATATATATGCACTTACTAAAAAGGTGTCCACCAAATAAACCCATTTGGGATTAATAAAGAAAAAAAATAATTCTAAGTATAACAGTCTCTAACCCTTAGCTTCCATACACATGATAAGAATTCAGCAACAGCTGCAGTAATTTCAGGAGATTTGTCAGATAGCAAAACCCCCCAAAACAAGTCATTATTAGTCATGACTTTTACAGAAGAAAGAAGGGGATGGATCAAAGAATGATGTTGCAAAGCATAATGCAGACAGCAAAAAAGAATATGTTGTGCAGAGTCAGGGTCATTGTAAAAACAGGTGCAAACTCTTTCTTTATAAGGAATACCCTTACATCTACCTGTCAAAACAGCCAAAGGGAAGAGATTGAACCTAGCAAGCATAAAAGCTCTGCAGTGTAAAGGGTTTGCCAAATTAGAAAAATACTGGACCATAGAGTCTTGTGTGGGAAAAAGACCAAGAAAATGTGGAGAACAAACTCCAGAACTACCAGCACTAGTCACTTGAGCATCAATGTTACAAATCCTCCTTTGGACAATCTGAAGAATATCAATTTCCCCAGAATTGGCCGAAGAATCCAGATCAATACCAATGGATTTGATTTTAGACACTATAAATTGACTGGGGGGGGGGCTAAAATGGATGATGCCAGAACTTAATATCAATAGACCACGCCCTTGATTCAATAAGATGTAAACCCAATTTGGCACAGAGTGAAGTAAGCAACAGAATTGGGGAGCCCAAGTATCCTGTGCAGAAATAAAGTGTTAATACATTCAACCTCTTTATGTCCAAGTGACTGGCACCCCCGCAGCTGAACCCAAAAAAAAGTTTTGAATTTTTTTTGCAAACATCCCCATCAAATACTCAAAAGAGTTTGACAAGCTTTTAGTTTTCTATGAGATAGTTGCACAACGTGTACATATGCTCACACAGACAGAGGTGCTCACCAGTCCCCAGCCCAAGCCACAAAACTTTCCAAATGGGTAGAAGCAATGAAGAGGGAATAGCTCTTTAAAGAGGGAATAGGCTCTGACCAGGGCACACCTGTTCTATAAATTATTCTTCCCAATCTTTACCAGCATGACTTCCTGCCTGGGTTGCTAGGAATTACAGTTTTTGCAAATTCCTAAGCTTAAATTGAAAAACTGATAAAACTACAATTTCCATCAGCCCCAGATATCTAATAAGTTTTGTGCATGCGCTAATAACAGCCACCAGCTGACAGCTCATGTGATTATGGATTAAATCAACAGTACACATGTACATACACTCCAAATACTGCTCACTTTAAATTGCAAATGAATCAACAATCCAAGGGTGCTTTCATGGGAAAATGGGCATTGTGAATAGGGTAAGATTATTTGCAGTGATCACAGAATCACTGTTGGTCAATCACATTTTATAATGTGATTTATATACATACTGTATGTCACATGTTAGACCATGTGTGAATCCTAATGTACAAAGCAAGTCCCTCACATGCATATTGTTCCCTTCATTTTAATGTTGTGTCCTTTTAGCGGCAAACCAGATGACAATGTCTACATTTCTAAATAAAATCTCTGCTGTATTCTTGCTGATCTTCTTCCTCAAACCAAAATCATGGAGGAGATGGAGACAGAAATGAGGGTGATAACGATAAAGATTAAGCAGAGAAGTGGACTGTTCTTGCTATTGGCCAGACTGACTCTGATGCTCCCTCTAAGCTGTGGAGTCTTGTGAGCAAAAATTGTACTTTGTGAGCTACTGGCATTAAAGTGAGTGAGTGATTTGGCTACTGCATAAATTAGTTTGCTCTGGAGCCATCCTCCCTGAGCTAAGACAAAAATCTGTGAGCTGGAGGATCAAAATCTGTGAGCTAGCTCACACTAACTCAGCTTAGAGGGAACACTGGATGCAACTCAGTTCAGTTCCATTCAGTGAAATACCCAAACATTATTGCTTTGGAACATTTCCCATTATGACACAAGACAGCATGTGCAGAAACATTACAGTCAAGGCAAGCTAGTCAACAACTCTAATATCAAATACAATTTATCATGAACAAATGCTTAGATGTGTGTGGTGGTTGAAGAAAAGGTTTAATAATTTTTATTGGAAACACATGCTTTAAATTAAAACTCATAAATTATCTGGATTGATATTCCCATAAATTCAGGTGATGAAAGTGCATCACACAGGGCTTTAAGGGAAATTTTAGAGGTAGTAGATCTGAGCCTTTGTATTATTAAATGAAGTGTCACCTGAAGATGGTACTAAGGAAAAAAAAAACCCAGAAGTACTGTACTATTATTCAACAGTAGTGCTTTTTTCATTCTAAAATAAATGGAACAAGTTATCATTTTTTCTTGCATACTTCCAGAGATGCAGTAATGTCATTTGATGCAATTTTAGTTTTCACATCAATTTTAATTCTTACCTGATGTTACAGTTAAATTGCCATTTTCTTCATCATCAATACTAGTAAACTACCTCAACTTCCAAGCATCTTTCCAAACACTGGTACATTTGCAGTGCCATCCTAAGGAAGTCTACTCGGAATCCTTCTCAAGTCTATTCACCCTGGGAAAGTGTTCTTAGGATTGCACAGTTGATCCTTTTTTATTTTAAAGGTGAATTCAGTCTTCATTAACTATAGAAAAGGATGGTGTTTTGGAGACAGCAAACTGGGGGGAAAAACCTCTGTGGGCTGGATTCAATATATCTGTTCTGCTAAAGGCAGTACTTTCCTCTCCTGAGAGAAATCTGACACAAAGCTCTTCCTCCAGCCTTTTTTTTAAAAAAATAACAATAACCAGGGGTCTTTGGGGGGGGAGCGCACCGGATCCCAGCTCCGGGAGCTCAGGAGCCAAGCCCCGCCCCCAGCCGGCTTCCTGGGGAGTCTTTCAGGTGGCCGAATGTCAATTTCAGCTCCATTATATCCTATGGGCCATTGAAGTCAATGGTGAAGACATAGGGTATATTCTGGGGGCTGGAGGGGAGGGGGAGAGACTCCAAACTCACAGGGTAGCTGATGGAGCCTCTCCCCAAGATACCCACCAAGTTTCAAGAACATTGGATCAGGGGGTCCAATTCTATGGGCCCCTAAACAGGTTGCCCCTATTCCCTCAATTGTTCTCTATGGTGGGAAAAAAGTAACTTTTTTATTTTAAAGGTGAATTCAGTCTTCATTAACTATAGAAAAGGATGGTGTTTTGGAGACAGCAAACTGGGGGAAAAAACCTCTGTGGGCTGGATTCAATATATCTGTTCTGCTAAAGGCAGTACTTTCCTCTCCTGAGAGAAATCTGACACAAAGCTCTTCCTTTCCCCCCCACTATAGAGAACAATGGAGGGAATAGGGGCAACCTGTTTGGGGGCCCATAGAATTGGTCCCCCTGGTCCAATGTTCTTGAAACTTGGTGGGTATCCTGGGTAGAGGCTCCATCAGCTACCCTGTGAGTTTGGAGCCTCTCCCTCAAACCCCCTCCCCTCCAGCCCCCAGAATATACCCTATGTTTTCACCATTGACTTCAATGGCCCATAGGATATAATAGGGCCGAATTGCCGCCGAATTGCTTTCATTCCCTCCTTTCTTTCTCTCTGTTTCCTCTTTCCCTCCTTCTTCTCTTCTCTCTTTCTTTCTTTCCCACCTTCTTCTCATCTCTTTTTTCCTCCTTTCCCTGTTTCCCTCCTTCTTCCCTCTCTTTCTTTCCCTCCCCTTTCCTTCTCTTTCTTTCCCTCTTTCCTTCTCTCTACTCTCTCTCTTTCCTTCCCTCTTTCCTCCTTCTGTGGCCCAACTCTCTTAGCTCCCCCACCCAGACCAGCTGGGGAAGGGAGGTGAGGCTTTTGAAGATGCCTCCCCCCCTTTTGCTTCCCCTTCTGACATCACTTCTGGTGATGTCAGGGGGCGTGGCATATGCAAATAGCCTAATAGCTCATTAGCATACCATATGCTAATGAGCTCCTGCAGCTGTTTTCTACAAAAAGACCCCTGACAATAACAATAATAATAGTTGTTGTTGTTGTTGTTATTTCACCCGTATCCCTGCTACTTAAGGGCTCTGGGCGATGTACAACATTTAATAAAAACAGCAAAACCATACAATAAAATATAAAAACAGTAGTGGTACAGCAAGTCTAAAAGAATCAGATGGTGAATTTTCACAATTTCTTCTCATGCTGGACGGCGGCCACCTTATGGGTGGGGGGAAGAAGAACACAGCAGTCTGGAGAGGAGGAGTGGGTGCCAGCCAGAATGGAAACCATTGCTGTCCTCAAGCAAAAACCAGTGGAACATTTCTTTCTTACAGGCCCTGCCAAATTGCATGAGGTCCCACAGGGTATTCAGCAGAGAGTTCCATCGGTTGGGGCCAGGACCAAAAAGGCCCTGGCCCTGATTGAGAACAGCCAGATATGTTTGGGCCAGGGATCACCAGCAGTTTGCTATCCAAGGAGTGTAACATTCTCCCTAGGAGGAGATGGTTCCGCAGATATGTTGGTCCCTGACCACTCAAGGCCTTGAAGGTCAACACCAGAACCTTGACCTTGACTCAGTATTCTACTGGAAGCCAGTGCAGATGGTGCAGCACGGTTGTATATGTGCCATCCATGATGTTCCTGTCAGGACTCGTGCCACTGCATTCTGGATCAGCTGGAGCTTCCAGGTCAGTCTCAAGGGCAGGCCAGTGTAAAGCAAGTTACAGTAGTCTAGTCTGGAGGTGACCATTGCATGGATTACCATGGCTAGGCCAGGGTGCAACAGGAAAGGAGCCAATTGTTGAGCCTGGTGCAGATGGAAAAACACTAGCCTGGCAATATGCATGACTTGGGCCTCCATATTCAAGGAAGCATCCAAAATCATGGCCCAACTCTTGACCGACTGGAAGTTTTCTTGCAATGGATGAAATCATTGCCCCTTGTGGAATGAATCTGCAGAACCCACTCCAGTGTTTCTAAACTGAATTTGTTCATTGAAAGAGTTTCCCCCCCCATTAATACATATCAAAGAAAGAAAATTGGTGGGGGTGTATATTTACAGATAAGCTGAATGTATGCTGATATTATTTGAAATGATTAAATATTTTTAAAATACTATTATTTTAAATGTCTGATCCTTTCTAATATTCTAAGGAATGGTTCATATTATCAATGATTTCTACAACTAGAATGACAGCCACACAGCTTTACCTTTGCATAATTGCCCCTTTCATGGCATAATCATCGTATTCATTTAAGAAAGGCCACTTTGGAAAAAGAGTAAGTCATAACAATGAATTATGATTTTACACCAGGGGAAAAAAACTGTTAGCTTTGCAAATTATAATCACATGATCAGTTCAATTAATTGATTAACATTTTCAATTGACAATTTAATAAAAACTGTAGAGGGCAAGTGCCATCTTAAAAGATCTTCCTTTCACTTCTTCAGAGAAGGGAATGTCATTTCAGAGATGCCTGCTGCAACACCTGTATTCATCAGCTTTTTAAAATCATATTATCTACTATGATAATTTAATCAATGAAGTCCTTAATTCATACAATTAACTCCCACAACTCAAACAAATAATTGCAAAATGTGTCTTTAAACAAGTGATTTCCCTAAACATGCATCTTGATTTGAGTAACTATCCACATGTCTATTTCCATCTAATGGTAATATCAGCAGACATGATATTTTGTAGATTAGTAATACAGGAGCAGACACCAACCTTACATCTTTACCATGTCTACCCTTTATCCAGACCTAAGAGCATTTTTTCACATTTAATCTCAAGATAAATGACCCACTCTTGCTTTATTTGCCTAGCCACATCTAAGAGGTTTCAGCAGTCTCATATAGCTCCATTCAGATGGTTGTTTTTCTAATGTGAATTATATTATTTAACCTTCCTTTCAACTTAATTTAGCAAGTCCTTGGATTTCAGTCTCACTAACCTTCCCATGACCAAGAACATGTGAGTCTACCCCCTCCAGTAAATAATTTTCTCCTTCCTTGAGTAAACTAGAATGCAGGAGACCATTTTATTGATGTTTACTCCGTTTTTCACTCTTGGCAGTGCAAATGAACCCACTGTGACCTTTTTGGACCAAGCGTCTTTGTCCAGTACATTGCTCAAAGCATCTTGCAGCCAGATGTGAGTTGAATCTTCTCAACCATTTCTTGCTACCTGCAATTACTATTTATATGTCTGCTTATGAGCAATGGATAGTTGTATCTTATCTCTACATGGAGAGAAGGTAACTTCCATCATACATCATAAGAGAAGGAAGACACTCTATAATCTGTATTTGACCAGATCACTTGATAGCTGTGTTATGGTCTCATTGCTTCCTGATGTCTTATCATCTTCCTGGTGTCTTATCAGCAACTACAGATACTATTATTTTGGAGGGTTTTAACCCTTCAATGTATTTTTTGAAAGATTTCAGATTTTTCTTTAAACTTTGGGCTTCTTTCAAGTTTGCAGAAAGACCCCTCTTTACAGTTCCAGTCTCTGGATTTTAGTATCCACATACTTAGCCATTTTGATGATTTGATATATTGATGATAAGCAGAGGACCCATGTGGAAGAGGGGAGACATTTCATTTTCCCTCTCCCTTACTATTTCCGCCATCTCTTCCCTGAAACTTCCATCACCTCTCTGCTTTTCCTGCTTCCTTATACTTTCCACTCACCAACCAACCTACCTTTATCTGCCCTACCTCTTTCCCCTCCATTTACTAACAGAAACCAAGGCCTAAAGGTTGTCAATACTGTCATGATTGCTTAGCAATGGCTACTGAAGGCACCAGTTTCTTAAAACTACAGGTAACCCTTTTATAATTTGGAAATTTTTAACCCCTCCATTTAAAAAAAAAAAAATCAGATTTTTCTGCAAACCTGGTGTTTTTTCAGGTTTGTTGAATGATTTGTCATGTCGGCCCCTGTCCCCTTTTCTCTGGATAAGTGTCTACAGATGGGGTCATACTGAGAATTAGATATATTGATATGGTCTTCTTTTTCTTTTCTTTTTTTGTTGGTTTTTCTGTTACAGTCTAATTTTTTCATCCTTTTTCTTCCTAAGTACCATTAGTGATGCATAATACCCACCCCCATCTTGCTTAGCTCATTTTGTGCTTTTCTGAGAATGTTTGAAAAAAACAAAGCACAGGAGAGCTTTTCCTCTTCCATAGTTTCTGTCAGTTCTCCCTTGTCCAAAGTTTATCTTTGCGAGGGCTATTGGCAGGGTGGATGGCTTAAATAAATGAATGTCTCCTCTTTTCTAACATCTTATGCAACAAATTTTGGATGTATGGATCCATCCTGCACCACTGGTGGCAATGGTTATGCATTTATTTTCCATCCTTTTGTGATGCTGAAGGCTACCGTTTTAATGGTGCTGCCATCTCTACATTCCATTCCTGCAGCAGAAGCATCTGGAAAACAGACTTATATATGAGGCCAAATTGACTTGCATCTTCTTTAAATAGCCCAGTTTTGTTAGAACAAAACTTTCAATGCCCTACAATTATTTAGCTATTTGGCTAAAAAAATTGGGCAGAGAAAATTCCTCACAGGATATGCTTGTTAACAAAAGATTAAATTCTCCTTAGAAACTGTCTTAATAGTAAAAAGTGATATACACTAAAGATATCTGAAACTATACTTATTTTTCAATGAAATGGTCAACTTGGTCCTCAGACAAGTTAACTACGTGGCTTGGCTTAATCCTCACAGTCACTGGAACTAAATCATTTTGCTGATTTTGCATTTACTGGCCCTATAAAATTTAAATTTAGATTATAAGAACATAAGAAGGGCCTTGATGAACTATGCCAGTAGTTCATCTAGTTCTGTATCCTGACTTACACAGTGGTTAGTTGCCCTGGAGGGCCAACACAGCTTGGAGGCCAAAGCATTCCCTTGATATTGCCTCCTGGCACTGGGATTCAGACAGCCTCTGAATGTGGAGTTTCCCTTTAGTTTCCATGAGTAGTAGCCACAAATGGACTGTATAAATTTGGTGGATTTCTTGAGATTGCTCAGTAATAGGTGTATCCTCAATAATCAGGCACAGTAATCAGGCATTCCCCATTTTTTCACTGCTTTAAGTCCAAAGCCCACAAATTCCAGATGGAATTTATTTATTTATAAAAAGCATTATTAAGTTCTCCAAGGTAAGCACAATTAAATCATAAAACTGGTGTCTACATAAATGTACATTGAACACAAACCATTTATCCTACAATCCAATAAATGTAGCAGCAGAAAAAAATTCCTTCAGAGTTTCTTAAGGTAAGTAAGAACTAAATACTTGCCCAAACAAAAAGGTTTTAGTTCTAGGAGAACTAGCTAGGGTTTGCATCAGGGTTTAGGATTGTTGGGTGGTTTCTGAGGCCTATGAGCCTCATGAGGATCTTTTGCCCAGTCTTCACATGGCATGGCACAATAGCAGCAGTGGCTGCTACCTGCACTCATGTACTGTGTGGTAGTGCTGTGACTGCCCCCCCATCTTGTTTGGATGACTAAACCATGAAGGCAACTAGGAGCAACCCCTGCCCCTTGATTTCCTGGTCCTTTCTCTGTGCAGTGCTGGTGATAGCTGCTACCATTGCTTCTTGTTTGATGGGTAAGTGGTTATGGCAGTAGAGATGAGTGAACACCTCTCAGTTTATTTCACATTCTGTTCACCAACTGCAACCAGAGAGCTGATTTTTCAACAGGCTGTTTGATTCCTTCGGAGCAATTCAAGCCTACTCATCAGGATACTTTTTGCACATTCATACAGTCACACTATTTCACACATGCATATTCTTAAGTGCCTAATGGGAATCCTGGTTTCCTTCTTTCTCACAGCCCTGTCATAGCTCTTTGCTGCTTGGTGGTCAATCATATAAATAAACTGTGGAGGATAAATTAATTGGTCAGTCAGTGATTATAAACAAACACTATTTTTAAAGAAATTCTATGGATTGGTGCTTGTTGAAGTCTGTATTATTATAGAGTTTATTTTGGTCATGTGAATTTTCATGCAGCCTTATGACTATTGTAGTGCCCTCTGTCTCCTCCATCAGTAACTGACCTTTCCATCCATGATGCTGAGGAGGAATTGATTTTACCTACTGTGCCAATGCAAAAGAAGCTTGCAAGGCAGAAATAAATGAAATTCATCCACAACAGCTATTAACCAGACACAAAGCTGTTCAACAGTTGTTCAAGGCACAAATGACAAGCTCCAAAGCCTGGCTCAGAAGTGATCATGATGAGAACAAAATATTCAGCTAACATAGCTTTTCTTTATAAAGTTTTTACACTGAGTCTTGGTCTATAATGCTGGATTTTAATTAATATTTAGTTTTATGATGTTTCATGTTGCAAGCCATTTTGATCAGGTTTCTTGAAGAGGTGGCATACAAATATATTAAATAAATAAAGTTTGCAACAAGGCTACCTACTCAGAATGATTTATTAGGACAATCAAATCTCTCAGATGGCTAAAGAAACTGCACCACTGTACCTCAACATACCGTGAAGTATATATGGGAGAAGGAGAAAGTACGCCTTCAGTTATTGCAGATTCACCCATATGGGGCTTTAAAGACAAATCCCCTCACTGCCATAAATTTAACATGGAAATATAGTGGCGATCCATTTCTTTCAGACCTGGTTATATACTCCCAGCAAACAGTCTGGCTGCTGTACTTGGGACCCAACAAACTTTGCTAAGTAGAACAGTCTACAATGCTTATGCTATAGCTAATGTCAGCTGGCCCCAGCTTACAAGAAAAATTGGAGTTCCTCCAAAATGATTTCTTGAGACTGCTTCTATATCAATCAAATTACCATATCTGGCAACTGCACTTTAACAATAAATGAAAATCCATCACTCAGATTCCATCATCTCTACAGTTCAATCCCTCAGTCATAATTAATTGTAACTTGATCCTAGTATCATAATGAGTTACCTTGGCACTGCAGAGATGAGGGCAATTCCACTCTGGCCTCTGTCACCCACCAGCCAAAGGTCCAAGGGATCCAAACAGAAGTATGGTAGGTCAGGAGCTGTTACAAAAGAGGTCAGAAGTCCTGGTTTCCCAGGACATAGGTGTGTTATGGTGTACTGTAGAGCACAGATATTTTTAAAGATCCAATCAAAAAAGTAAATGATCCATTCAGAGTGGGTGTACAACTCAAGCAGAGTGGGTGTGGACCCATCTCATGGTGAATTAACAAAGTAAGATGGATCTCATCAGCACAAAAACTGCTTTTCCCCTGTGAGTTAAGGCAAGTGCATTAAAGGGGAAGTTAAAGGATTTTTAAAAAATATTTTATGATGTAATAAATATTTACTCAATACAATAAAAAGATATATATAATGAATATAGTAAACATAATAAGTACAAGGTGAGCATATTTACCCAAACCCTAAAATCCCTGTGAAATTAAGAACTCCATCATTTCTTGGCTTTTTGGCTAAGTTCAAGTGTAAAGAGCTAAATTTTATGATAGACTTATGGTATACACACAATATACATTTTACCTCCTCCTCAAGATAAGATTTGGCTTCTTTGATGATTCCGCAGAGCTATCTGTCATTACTGTGAGGAAGGCATTCACAGCTCTGCAATTTCAAATGATGCCTCTGGCATATTTAAAGGAGAGATTTGCCAAAATTCTTGCTAATTGTCATTTATATATTTGTACCCTGGGAGAAGTATAGGATATTGTACACTAGGTATTGTACAGCTTTTTCAATGAGTCCCTTAGGGAAATATTTTTTAAAGGAAATTCTTGATGGTGTTTTCATTTTTAAATGATGCTGGAAAAAACATATCTGATAAATAGGTAACATATAAGGTCCCCATGTTTGTTCAAGCTGTTCAATCCAATTAGCTATGGATTTTTCGTCCAAAATGTGGTACGATACATGGCAGACCAATGATGATAAACTGTAGTACTGTGTTTTGTCAGGTGATTTTTATATTGTACAATTCTCCTCCCCCATTTTTGAGATGATGAATGGTATGAAGCAAATAAATTTGACTTTGAGTTGAGTGACAACTGCACAAGAATATGATAGCGCTCGTTTAAATCGCCAGATCGCACTATCAGGGCTTGCACAGAACATATTTCCCATGCCCTGAAACTCATCTCTATCCTGAAAATAGACTTTCCAGTGCAATCCTATGCATGCTTACTTAACCGTAAGCCTCAGTTCTTTAAAATGATCCCACCTCTCTCCGACAAATATTAGTAACAGCAGCCCAACTGGAGGCCTAAGGCAGCTTTAACCTTGTGAACTTGGATTAAAAGTGAATGATTGTTTCATATTCCAAAGCAAATTACTGCTTTGGCCAGAGTTGTTTGGTATCCAAACCACTAAAGGAGATGGGAGTAGCCACAAAAGTTCAACTCTGATCCAACTTAATCCCTCCGGGGAATAATGGAAAACTTGAAACATAAGTGAAGTATAAGCATTTGTATACCAGGGAGATTGCTGCAGATAAAATTGATTTCAAGATTGGAAACGCTGTCAAAATCTGAAACTTCATCTCTACCCCCCACCCTAACAGTGTTTTCTTGTATCAGGTGTTTTTTGAAGTTTGCACATGGCACTCTCATTTGCATTTAATGTACTTCAGATTACTTCCTTTTGTTGTGCTAAGCACTTCTCTCCATTGAGCCTAATTTGATGAGGTCATGCTGTGACCCCTGACCCTTTGGTTCCTAAGTGAAACCATCTGAATGCAAAGTAAGTCCTCGGCTTGTTCATTGACACTTGATATTTGCAGATGTGCAGCTGGATTTGCAAATGACTCATTTGCCAGGTTAACACTTGACTGGAAAAAAGTAGAGTTCAAAAATTCTCACCAGAGACAGTAGGATACGCAGAACAGAAATGGGTCACAAAGTCTCAGAAATACACGTAGCTTAAAAACCTGAGTGTATGTATATCAACTAATTACTTCATGGGATTTCTGGCATTGCACAAAAAATTGTGGTTGAAACACCTCTAGATTGACCATACAAAGTATCCAGTTCTTGTGGATGCATCATATACCCTCTTGGTTTCATAATGTCCCTTCAAGGAGAATCCAGGTGGGCAGCCATGCTGGTCTGAAGCAGTAGAACAAAGTTGGACCTTCCATTTCAATGTATCCGAGGAAGTGTGCGTGCACACAAAAGCTCATCCTCTGAATAAAACTTTATTGGTCTTAAAGGTGTCACTGGACTCAAACTTTGGCCGAGTTCAGACTAGCAGTTTGAAGTGTGAGGGAGTTGTGGCAAAAAAGACATGTTGTTCCAGGTTTTCCTGGTGACACTGCACCCACTGATGCGGGAGCATTCTGGGGAGTAGGCGCAAGGGAGCATTCACACTGTTGGCCCACCCCTGGTAGAGGCACTGCTGTAAGCGGCTTTTTGTAATGGAATCTGATGATATGTGCTTATGCGCATGAGCTCACGTGCATAAGAGCATCCCTACTGGATCAGCTTGTTTGTGTTCACACTTCTGGGAAGTGGGATGAACGTGGGATGAATGTACTCTCCAGGGTTTGCTACCACTTTCAATTGGTATCTTTTAAACTCGGGAGGGAAGCGTTACAAGACAGGTTGAGTACGGCTGGGGGATGCCTGACAGCTGTGCCTGTGTGAACCGGCCCTTTAATCCATTTGTGAAATGTTTCTGAAACATGCCTATCTTGGGCCAAACTGCCAGTCTGAAATCGGCCTTTATTCCTTCAAGAAGAAGGTCTAAAAGGATGGAAAGGACACTCACATACACAAGCTTTTTCCAAGCAGTATCAATTCTCCTGAAATGCAGATCTTCTCGGTAAGATTTGTCAATAAACAGATTCATGAACCTGGTTGCTTGATGTATAGATAGCTGTAGATATTACAGCAAGGCTGTAATTTAGCAACGTAATTACTCCAGTTTTTTTATCATTTCCCATTCAGGGTGCCTTACTACCATGAAAATATTCTTAAGGATTGCAAAGTGACTCATTGAAACTATACACTGAGTAGCAAATGCTGAAGCAGCTTTGCTGGTATAGATGATGATAGAATGCTGACTATAGGATGCTGCCTTGGTTTATTGGTGTCAGTATTGTGTCTACAATTCTTCTGGATCTCAGGCTGAGAAAGGACTCCCCCAAACCAGCTATCTGAGAGCTCTTTGATGAGGGATGCAGTGATTGGACCTGGAACCTTCTGCATGCCAAGCATATGCTTTATTACTGAACCACAACCCCATTTCTAGATGAAGAAGGAGAGATGGGAACATGCTGGGAAAGGTGGGAGTGATGAGTTCTATGAGAATTGAGATGTAACCCTACAGAAGATGGGTGGGTGGGTTATGCTTTCTGAAAAGCAGGATCCTAGGCAGAAGGAATTCTCTTGGATTCTCTGCCTCTGATTAATTTATTGGAAACTCTACAAAAACTTAGCTGGTTGATATGCAGAAGACTATCTAAACTATTTTCTTCTGAACTTGACAATGATTTTATTCAGTTTTTCATATTTAGCCACATGAAAGACACACAGACAAGACTTCAGTGAAACAGGAGCAAAGTGGACTACCTGGAAAACTTGATCTTTCTTTTCTTCCCCCACTCTGTAAGAAAATATAACTGCCGAAGTTCAGAAACTACAGGCTTCCTTAACAAAGACTTCTGTGCCTTGATAAGTCTCCTCCTTCTCTCTCAACTTATCATTTATGGGGTGTTTTCTGAGTGCTCAAAGGGCTATCCATAATCATTATGACAGCCCCATACAGTATTACTACCCCTATATTGCTGGTGGGGAACTGAGAGCTAGTGATAGGAGATTTGCAGGGGTAAGACTCTCCAGTTTGAAGTTGGCCCCTCCTTCTCAGACTGTCTCAACAGCCAACCATTCCACAGGAGGAGAGAGAGCCAGACTCCTTCCAGATGCCTGTTTGCATCCATTTGTATTTATCTCCTTTAAATTTTATTTTAAAAATGAAAGGAGGTGTATAAACCAACAGTTTTGTCTCTCGGCCACTGTACTGCCCTTGTCTAATGCCCCTTCCTCCCTTAGTTCATGTCTCACCTTCAGTTTTACAGTTTTGGCAGCCCTTGCAAAAAATATTCTGAGTCCCACAAAACTGCTAATAGTTCCACAGGAAATGTGTGAATTAAACACATCAGTGCAAATTTGCTTTTGCTGTGTCATTTATACTGCAATCCTAAGCAGTGTTACACTCTCCTAAATCCACTGAAGTCAGTGTGCTTAGAAAGACGTAACTCTACTTAGGATTTTGGTGTTACTCTGACGTGTCTGGATTCCATGCTTCAGAACTTAAATTTCTTGTTGTGCTTCTAGTAAAAAGCCTTGTGTAAAACAAATAAAATTCTCTATTCCAATTCAAACAAGGTATCATAGTTGAACGAAAGAGCTGGATGTTTAAAGTAACATATTTGCCTGTTTCTCCATTTCCTATCTCTTCCTGATCACTTGAAGACATAAGTGCATATTCCTACTTAATTACAGTATATCTAATAGATTATCTTTCAAATGGATCAAAAATACATTAAATTATCAACACTAGTCAAATCGGGGCATTATATATTTGCCAAACAATTCTACTTTATATGAAAACAACGCTCTCCTTCTTTTCCCAAGGGTAAAGAGTCTGTCAAATGAAGAAATAAAAGACACTGTTAGTTTGAAAAAGCCAGACCATGCCAAATCACTAATTAAAATTTAGATTGTGTGGTAGCAAGCAGGTGCATAGTGTCTTTAGGGAACAGGCTAAAATGTCTACTCTTGACTTTTAATTTTAAAGCGGAATATGGACGTCAGTGATTATGAGCACAGAACTGAAAGCAAACCCTATGAGACACAAATACAACACTGGATTTAGAAATGGTTCTGTTTACGGGCTGACCCATGTATTTCACGAGGCTCTACAACCTCATAATTCAAGCAGCAGATTAGACAAACAAATTCTCCACCATGTCAGAAACTCCCTACCCACAAGAAGCCAGAATGTTTGGGACAAGGGCTGTAGGCTTGTCTTCTTCTTACAGTGTTCAGTTTCCAGATACAGGGATTTCTTTGTCATGTGGGGAAGCACCTAGTCAGCCAGTTCATCTTGAACTCAGGCTGTTGAAGTGCTCCAGCAGGCAGCTCTGTCAGAAAGAAACGCTGCAATGGACTGTTTTCTTAGTAAGCCTATTGGCTTTGCTGTTACCTAATCCCATCTAGCGCTTCCTTCCTTCCCAGGCCCAGGATTGCACAGCTGCAGCCTGAGCCAATTCAAAGGATTTCAGTTGTAAATGGAATGGGCTCTTTTCCCATTTATGTGTTTACAAAACTCTGTAAAGTGCCGGGTGTGTTGGTAATGATGATCATCATCATTATCGATAGGGTGTAAAAGGAAGACCTTGTAAAGCAATCAGTAGGCAGAAAAAAACAGGTGTATGTTGCATGGAGAGGTAAAAGTGCACTGTTGGTTTAAAACTGCACAGAAGTCTGTGGGTGTTTGAGCACCAACATGCCCTGGGGCTGGATTTGAGTCCAGAGTTGGGCCGGGAGGGTGTTTTGCACTAGAGAGGTTAGAACAAGAAGCGCAAATTTGATAGCAAATTGAAAGCGTCTTGGTATCTAATTCATTGGAAGCTAAAAGGATTCTTCCTTACAGTACTTGAAGATTACTCATGTAATCCTGTTTGTACAGCTAAGTGAAACTGCAGCACATTTTCCTTGTGATATACTTTTGAATCTCAAAATAAAATTTGCTTTGACTAAGAAGACAGCCCTTTGGTGCTTGTGCTCCCTAAGAACTGGGAGGGGGGAGTCCTCTAAGTTCAACTTAGCCCAAATCATGATTATTCATGGTTTTTGTTTGACCCTGAAGGTAGCCCCTATTTGGCAAGCGAGGCTGCAATTCTAGCAATAGGAGCTACAAAACTGAATATCAAGATGCCCCCCACCAAAGTGCTTCTGAGGTTATCCAGCATTTCAGCTCTGTCATCAAGCCTTACATCTTTACATGCAGCCTTGAAATGACAGGAGTGTTCCGTCCATGATTTTTAGCTACACAATGTGTCTTTTGTAGGACTGGCAATAAGCATCAATACAACTATATATGAAAGCTTTCCCCCTTCTGGAAGACTTCATGCAAGTAGAAGCAGGCGTGTAATTCTGGAAACTCCCGTTGGGGCTTGTCTTTTTAAATAATGATGCAAAATTGACTGGTAGTTGTTAAATTGAATGAACTGAATGGTATGTTATATTGAATGAAATGAATATATATACCTGACTGGGATGTTGTAACAGCATACAATGCACTTTATAGAATGATAATTATAAACAGAACACATTAATTGACAAAAGTTTCTTGCAGTGTATATTTTTTCCTTACTTTACTCTCCTAACACTGCAGCTCGGGTTGCCACAACCACTAGGTGGGGCCTGTAGCTGTCCTGGGAGTACAACTGATCTCTCAACTACAGAGGTCAGTTCCTCTGGAGACAATAGCCACTTCTAAGGGTGGAGTCTATGGCATCACATCCCTGCTCAGCTCCCTCACCTTCCCAAACTCCACCCTTCCCAGACTCTGTCCCCAAATCTCCAGGAATTTCCCAACCTGGAGTTGGCAACCATGCCATATCTCTTCCACCAGGCTTTTAACTAGGATTATTATTATTAACAACTGTAACAGCTGTAGTGCCTGGTCTCTGGTTGGTCATTGATAGCCTAGGTGCGCCAACTACATCTGAGGAAGATCAGTGAGCTGGAACTTAAACAACTATGGAATGCACTCACATGATAACATCATTATGACATCAAATAACAAAGCTAGCACTTTAACATGGTATTGTTTTAATGAATTGTTTTTAAATGTTTTATGAACTTTTGATTGTTATTGTGAATTTTATCCCATGTAAGCGGCCCTGAGCGTGCTCTGGTGGGGTAGAGTGGGGTATAAATAGTAAAATAAAAGAATTATCCTATTATTCCCCCACACACACATCTCTTTGCTTCATTTTAATCCCACTCTTTCTCTAAGTGATCAGGGTGGCATAGATGTTCTTCCTCTCTCCATTTTATCCATGCAACCATCCTGTGAGGCAGGTTAGGCTGAAGGAGTGACTGGCCCAAAGTCATCTATTGAGCTTCATAGCAGAATGGGGACTTGAACCCTGGTTTAGCCAGTATATTATGCCAGTGCACAGTGCTACCCCAAAACTTTATGTTGACAAAGGCTAATGCCTCAGATTAGAGGATCTGCTTTGCATGCGGAAAGTCCCAGTTTCAGTCCCCAGTATCTCCAGTTAAAAAGGAGCAGGTAGCATGTGATGTGAAGGACCTTTACCTGAGGAAAGACTCTGCAACTGTGATAGACAAATTATCTGACTCAGTGTAAGCAGCTTCATGGAGAAAATGACTGGCATCATATGGTGAGAAATAAATGGCATCTTGTCTATATGGAAAGTTTGGGAAATTGCACCAGGACCCACACCATTTGGGGGTGGCCACTCCAGTGACTGCCATGGGCTCTTGCTTTTTTACTTATGATATTTACCAGCTTTATTAATGCCGCCCCTTCCCTAACTGGAGCAGCAGTGTCCTGGTAGTTTGGATGCATCCACCACCATTCTTGAAGTGACTCTTCCTAATCACGGGAGGAGTTGCTGTAGATCCAGCTCTGACTGCCTCAGAAAGCAGGCATCAATTTCAGAACAGCAGTGGGTACTCCTGGTGGTCTGATTCAGGTAACTCCTGCCCTACATTCCATCTAGCAGCACTGTACCACATCAGTACCAAGAACTGTCCAGGACACCAGAACAGACACCACTGCCAACCAAAATATTCCACTTTGTTACCCTGATCTGGATAGCCCAGGATAGCCCAATTTCATCAGAACTTGGAAGCTAACCAGGGTTGGCCCTGGCTAGTATTTGGATAAGCAACCTCCAAGGAATACCACGGGTGTGACACAGAGGCAGCCAATGACAAGCCACCTCTGAAACATCTCTTGCCTTAAAAATGAGTCTAGCTCACCACCTAGTGGGGCATAACACTAAAAGAGCTAGAACTTCTGGCAGCCAGGCAATCTTCGGAGATCCTGGCTATGCTACACACACTGCCATATGACAATCATCATCATCATCATCATCATCATCATCATCATCATCATTTCATTTTGGTCTTAAAATTATAAATTTAAATATAACCACAATTTTGAAAAAAAATGTATTTTAATTACCATCTCAGGTAGGGAGTATTATGATAACAGAGATATGTATTTTGAAGCTCACCAGGGGTTTCCTGGGGTTCAGGGAGCCATTTGCTTTCCCAGGGAAGGGGGGCATAAAATTCACCAAGAGGTCAGCAATAGTGGAGATGCATATCCAAAAAGAGATAACCATTTGCTCTACCTGCCAGGAAGGGCAAGATATCAATCTTGCTGTAGTAAAAACATGATCTGGGCAATGTGCTGTTGAATGACTGGGAGATGAGGGTTCACAAGCCACATGAGAGTGGGCTCCCGAACTCTGTATTGGGTAAGAGACTTCCAGCCAGCTAGGCTGGAAACATCCAGTTAAGGTTGTTTAAATGCTAGGAAATGAATTCCCCTGTACAGAGCAGGTATGAATCAGGATTGACATTTGCTCGACAGGCATTCAAGGAGGCAGTGAGGAGGGAACTTTTGTATTGTTAAGTTTAGCATAGTGATATGATTTTCCCTGTTTCTTTCCTTAGAGCTGTGTAGCTAGTAGGCAAGGTAGTAATTTCCCCTTGTTTTGTGCTCTAGTTCAGGTTTTCCTGTTTAAGAGAGGAGACCGTGTTTCGAATTCCTCCTTGCATGCCTGGACCTTTGTTCATGCAATCACCCACCCAGGGGATGGGCTGAAGTAATTGGGGAACTCATCCCTTTGTACATGCATAGAGGCAGCCTTGACTAATGTTCCCCAAGCCACTGGTAAACATGGCAGGCTGGATTTAGTTTGGGGTGGTGGCACTGAAGAATGTGCTTACATGCACACAAACACACAAACCTATTTTTAAATGGCACCAAGATCATAGCGCAACATCAGTTCCTGCAAATACCCAGAAGTGATATTGTGTTGTTGGTGTTACATCAGTGTTATGCTCTAGAATTTGGGCAAAATTCTATGGTTCTGGTTCACTGGAAGTGCTGTCATGCCATGAGCGCAGCATCATTTCTCCCATTTCCATCCCCCCAGTCCCAGGGTGGAGGCAGGAAAAGGGACTGGAAAGAAGAGAGAATGGACACCGTTCTGTTATAATTATTTGCTTTGGGTGAGGGAGGTTGAGAAGGACAGGAGGGGCTCAATAATATGCCAGGTCCCAGGTCCTACCATCACTGCATGTGAGCAGCTTCCTGCAGGATGCAATCACCATGAGGAGAAACATAAGTTGGTTGCTATATGGTTCAAGTTCATACATATATATGGGCCTAAGGCAAGATAATATGCTACTTAGGGAATATATAAATATGCATCTGTATCCATTTAATACAAATGGTTTTGTGCCATTTTTCACAAAAGGAAATTTTACAAAGCCCAGTTATTGAAATCAAGGCCCATAGTAATAAAACAGGACCCCCTAGGATGGTACATCTGTATAGGTCTAACTTTTCAAATCAGGTGAGCTGTTCTAGCACATCTGATCCCTGTAGCACAGATGTCTGGAGTGCTTCCATAAAAACACGATCTCTTTATCTTGACAGACTCCACACAGCTTATAGAAGTTACTGTTGACAGTACTTGGGCCCAACACCCCTGCCTCAGTTCTGCCATGAGAGGTCCCTCTCAGGCCATCTTTTCTCTGAAATTTCTCCAAAATCTTCTTACAGCATTACCTCTGCTAGCAGCAAAAGGAGATAGGATTGAGGAGGAAGCTGATGCATACAAATGTGTGCAAGTAAAGAACGTACTCTAGATGAGCTAGAGAGAGGATTTCATTCTGTGAGCTGCTGTGAAACATTTCATTTTTGTGATTGCAAATCAAAAGGGTTAATGATTGGGATGGAAAGACAATACAGTGCAGGACTTCAGAAGCGGTGAAGATTTAAACTGCAGTGAAAATATCCTTCTTTTGATCAGTCTTATGGAAAGAATGTGGTTGAGGAAAATCAGTTATCTAAGCATGATCCTTAGCTTCTACTCTGGGGCTTAAACCTCAAGATTACCAGGAAAATGAGTCCCCCTTTAGGACTTTGCTCCATAAAATTATTTTGGCAGTCACGCTGCACATAATTCTCCTTCCATATGTTTCATTTTCCTTCTGAGAAACCCCACCCATGAGATTTCTGTAGACTCAAGGCCAATCTGAAGCATGAATAAACAAAGCCAATGTAGTCTGGCCACACTTTTATGCAGAATCATTTGAAAACTCCTACTTCTTCGGCAAGGACAGTATTTCTCCATCTCACCTTTATTTCAAACTCCTCATTCTACAGTAAATGGAAAGAATGTAGTCAGGAGCAGGAAAGGGTGACATATGGCAATTGAAGCCAGTCTACAGGCCTTTATACTGAAGGCGTATTGCATGTACTAGATAAGGCCACTCCCAACTTCTTGACACAACTGATAGCATTAGCTGCTATAATTTAACCATTTACTTAGTCAAGGACTAACTTTACAATAAATTTCATTTGTCATTTTCTTGCTCCTTCAACTAGCTATTGAGGAATTACACAAGTTAAAGACAGATGATGAAGAAATTGGAATTGTTCAAGATTTTCTGTTCCTTGATTCAGTCATCAACCAGAAGAGAGAATGCAACCAAGAAATCAAAAGGAGACTGAGAGTCCCCTGGGATAAGTGCAGGGGAAGAAGTGCCAACCCTGGTCAGATCTATATCTATCTATTTATTTAGCTATTTATTTATTTATAAATTAGACTTCTAGACTGCCCCCCCCCGTGAACAAGGCTCAGAATGGTGAACAGCAGATTAAATAAACACAATCATTAAATAATTAAAACAATAAAAACAGTAAAACAACACAAAAGCAATTTCAGATGACACTCAAATAAATCAGACAGAGAGAAAAGGGAGAAGCCAGGCTAGATGGATGATCACCATTGCTGTCCTCAACCATAGGCCTGGCAGAACATCTCTGCCTTATAGGTCCTGCAGGGCACAAATGTCATTCAGCAGAGAGTTCCACCAGGTCAGATCTAGGGCCAAACCCCCCCTGGCTCTGGTTGAGGACAGCCAGATATCTTTCAAGCCAGGGACCACCAGTAGGTTCTTCTCTCTGGAGTGTAATGCTTTTTGGGGGGTATACCAAGAGAGGCAGTCCCGTAGGTACATTGGTCCCAGACCATTTAGGGCCTTGAAGGTAAGTACCAAAACCTTGAATCTGATCCAGTGTTCAGCCTGGAGCCAGTGCAGCTAGTAGAGCACTGATTGATTGTGTGCTGTCCATGGGGTTCTGGTAAGAACCTGCGCTCCTGCATTCTGGGCTTATCAAATGTCTGTTAAGTTTATTATAGGATAAACAGACTCTTCTTTAAAGTTACTAATGAATAATACACTGGTGCTCAGTGTAAGTTATATGATCCTTGTTGTTTGTATCAATACAACAAATACAACAAAGTACAACATAGTCTATTTCTTACAATAACCAATAATAACAAACAACAGCATGTACTTTTGTTTCATACAGCTTTGTGAAAGATTTTACAGCATACACTTTTGCTTAGTACAGCTTGTGAAAGATTCTGACGGGATCCTGGTTTACTTTTAGCCTGTTTCTTTATCTTTATCAAAGAATCCTCACACTTAAAGACTACATGAATGGAAGACTTTTGTAATTACTTGTATGGCATACTGCTCCTGTTTCAAATCTGCCTTCTCCTTTTTTAAGTATCCTTCACAACAATTTTAATTAACCTCATCACCTGAGCTGTTGGATCATGGTGCACAGGTCTGTAATACATAGTATCCTCCAACTGTCTCCTGACCTCATGCTCATAATCTTTTGTGTCTAGAATTACAGGAGTAGGATGTCATAGAAGTAAAAATTGATACAAACAACAAGGGTCATATAAACTACATTGAGTATATTATTCAATACTAACTTTAAAGAGAGTCTGTTTATACTGGTTGCCATCTCATGGTATATATTGTGTTTGTATTGGGATAACTGTCCGTGATCCTGTAATTTGATAATTTAAAGACCCATATAGAATTTACTAAATAGCTAGGCTTTAGGTCTGTTGTATATCTTGCCCTTGCAGTTAATAATTAGTTTGATTAATTTGATTAATTGATGACTTGGTTATATTTAAATTGATTAAACTGAATTTGTATATTGCATTAATTAATTGTTTGATAGTTTTATAATGTTAATGCAATGGGGGTGGGGTGGTTAGAGGGAGGGTAATTTGATTGATTGATTGAATGAATGATATAATTTTCACTGACCTAATTTTTTCCCCTCTGATTAACTGACTACTGATTTTCTCTAACCAAATCGGTTTATTTTATTGGAGTTGATTAGGCTGAATGTAGTTGTTTAATTAATCAACCCAGTTGGTTTAGCTGTAATAGGGTGGGTACATTAGGTAGCAATTTAAATAGCTGGAGGAGACAATACGGGGTACTTAGTTTAGACAAAGGGTCAGTGTTGAGCCAGATAGATCTTATATTTTGGATAGTTATAGCCTTTACGGATTGTTGGAGAGTGTAAGGGTTGACAGCACCAATGAAGGGGGGCCATGTAAGGGTCAGGGATACCAGTGATCATGGGGCGGGGGAGATACAGTGGTGGGAGTAGGTGCCCTTCCTTTAACTGGAATGGAAGAAATCAGAGATATGGAAATGCTCGGACTTCTCCCCATCTATGTCTCATCCCAAGGAATGTTGGTTGTGGGGCTAGGAAAACTTACCCTTCTCCGATACTGAGGTTATTCAATGCCAGGTCTATCTATCATAATATCAATGTGCTCCATGATTATCTCATGGAGTCACAGGTAGACGTGGCCTGTGTGATCGATACCTGGGTAAGAGATGGCGAAACTGTCGCCTTGAACCAGCTTACCCCACCTGGGTTCTTGGTCTTTTACCAGTCACGGACCTATGGGAGGGGGAGGGTGTGGCTCTGCTTATCCATGAATTTTGTTCCTTCAGGTCGCTTCCTGCCCCAACAGTCTCTGGCATTGAATGTGTAGGTCTAATGTGTGATGTCGAGGAGAGTTGGGCTATCTGGCTGGAATACCGACTGCCTAACGTACTGGCAGACCTATTAGATGCTGTATCAGGCTGGGCATTGGAATATCCCAGGATCCTGATCCTGGGTGATTTCAATGTTCATGCCGATGATGCAGCGTCTGTCCAGGCCAGGGAACTAGTGTTGTCCATGGAGGCACTGAGACTCTCCCAGTTTATATCGACTCCCATGCACCAAGTGGGCCACACGCTGGATTTGATTTTTGAGGTGGGGATACATGTGGATCTGATGACTACAGATGTAGTCCCATGGTCCGACCACTTCACCTTGAAGATCCGGCTGAGCATACCATGCCCACCCTGTTTAGGTGGTGAGCGCATTTATGCATGCCTGAGGAGTCAAATGGACCCTGAACGGCTTCAGGAGGCTTTGCAGGATCCAATGCCCCCTGGTGTCTTGTTGGATGAGCTGGTGGAGGACTGGGATAACTGGGTCTCTGAAGCCATCAATGAGATTGCTCCCCAGCACCCTCTGTGCCCCCACACCAAAGCAGCACCATGTACACCACAGAGCTGTGAAGGATGAAGTGGGAGCTAAGATGGCTAGAGTGAAGGTGGCGGCGTGCTCATGATGAAATGTCACAAACATCTTATAGGATGCTTATGAAAGCCTATGAGATGGCAGTGAAGGCTGCAAAGAAGGATTTCTATGCAACCTCCATTGCGTCTGTGAGCTCACACCCAGCCCAATTATTTAGAATGATTCAGTCCATTACAACTCAACCTCAGGGCAGACCAAATAGTAGGCTATCAGCTGTGAGGCATTTGTGAGGTATTTTGCAGATAAGATCATGGCACTCCACCAGAACCTCCCGGCCACAATTGAGACAGTAAAGGAACTGGAAGCCCCCTGTCCATCTTCTGGTCCACTATTGGACCACTTCAATCAACTCGCCCAGGAGGAAGTTGACAGGACCCTGGCAGCTGTGAGGCCCACTACTTGCCTTATTGACCCGTGCCCTTCCTGGCTAGTGAAATCTTGCAGGGAGAGCATTTGGGCCCCTCTGGAAGAAATTATCAACTTGTCCCTATCTACTGGGACTTTCCCAGAGGCTTTAAACGAGGTGGTAGGTTGCCCGCTCTTGAAAAAGCCATCATTGGACCCAGTGGTCCTGACCAATTACCGCCCAGTGTCGAACCTACTGTTCCTGGGTAAGGTGGTTGAGAGAGCAATGGCTGAACAACTCCAGGCCTTCCTGGATGACTCTTCCATCCTTGACCCTTTCCATTCTGGCTTCCGTCCTGGCCATGGGACACAGATGGCTCTGGTCGCCCTTACAGATGACCTCCATAGACATCTGGATCGAGGCGGGTCAGCACTGCTGTTGCTATTAGATTTAATGGCAGCATTTGATACAGTTGATTATGATCTTATGACCCACCACCTCACTAATGTAGAAGTCCAGAGGACTGCCTTGAAATGGTTTTCTTCCTTTCTCCATGGTCGGGGACAGAGGGTGGCACTAGACTAGAGGGTCTCCCTGCAGTACCCGCTAGAATGTGGAGTGCTGCAAGGGACAATCCTCTCACCAGTGCTATTTAACATCTATATGCGCCCCCTCACCCAGTTAGTCCAGAGTTATGGGCTGGGTTGCCATCAGTATGCTGATGGCACTCAGTTTTATCTGTTAATGGACAGTTATCCATCCTCTGTTCCTGGAAATTTGGCCAAGGCTTTGGATGCTGTGGCTGGATGGCTGCAGCAGAGTTGATTGAAGTTGAATCTATTGAAGACAGAGGTCCTGTACCTGGGTTGTGGTGGGTTGGAGGTGGGCACCAGGTTTCCTACACTGGAAGGGGCACCTCTGGTGCTGGCACAGTTGATGAAGAGCCTGGGAGTAACACTGGATATCTCCTTATCTATGGAGGTCCAGGTTGCTGTAATCACCAGATCTGCATTTTTCCATCTTAGACAGATCAAGCTACTGAAGACCTATCTCTCCCCATGGGACTTAGCTATGGTGACCCATGCAGTGGTTACTTCCAGGCTTGATTACTGTAACTCACTCTATACAGGCTTACCCTTAAAGCTGATCCAGAAATTACAGCTGGTACAAAATGCAGTGATGTGCCTGCTGACATCAACGCCTGTGCAGGTTCATGTTCGGCATGTGCTTTGTCAGCTGCACTGGTTACCAGTTGAGTACCAGATCCACTTCAAGGTGCTGGTAATTACCTTCAAAGCCTTATACAGCCTGGGACCAACATACCTAAGGGACTGCCTCTTCCCATATACACCTCAGAGAGCATTATGCTCTGATAGTCAACATCTCCTGATGATCTCTGGCCCAAAGGACATCCGCCTAGCATCGATCAGGGCCAGGGCCCCTTCCTGGTGGAACATGCTCCCAACTGAGATCAGGGCCATGTGGGATTTTATTCAGTTCTTCAGGGCCTGCAAGATGGAGTTGTTCCTCCAGGCCTTTGGCTGAGGCAGCAGGCATCCACATATGCCCCCCCCCAAGACTGCGGTCTCCTACCCACTGATAACTGACCATGCCCTGTTACATCAATGGGCTGGATTCTCCCTACAGCAAGCATGATTATTGATTTTATATGTTTTAACATGTTTTAAATTTTATTGTATTTATTGAATTGTTGTAACCTACCCTGAGCCAATTTAAGGGATTGGTGGGATATAGATGCAATAAATAAATAAATAAATAAATAAATAAATAAATAAATAAATAGATGGATAGATGGATGGATGGATAGATGGATGGATGGATGGATGGATAGATAGATAGATAGATAGATAGATAGATAGATAGATAGATAGATAGATAGATAGATAGATAGATAGATAGATGTGAAGTAAGTTTATTGCACGGCCAATGGTGAGAGACTGTGTTAAAAGCTATTTTTTTTTTAAGGCAAGGGTATAATATATGACCAGAGCACCCTATCTACATTTGTGACACTTTCAAAGAATTCTTAAGATTTCTAAACCAGGGCATCCATTTTCAGATGAAACAGCAAATGTGTGAAAGAGCTGTAGGGCACCAGACTGTGGTGAAATAATGGACCCAATGTATTTAATCCAGGTATGAGTTGAGTAACTAACTTGAAGCTTAATTTTATGTGGTCTCAAGCAGCAATTAGCTTGCAGTGGTGTTGTAAATAATGGGGGACCTGCAAAATAAATATTACATACCATACGTATTTCATCACTTGCATTTTTCATGTTTCAAAATGTATATGTTTTACAAACATAGTCAAACATGGGAAAAGGTAAACAACATTATAACTGTATAGTCACTTTTTAAAATAATTTCAAACTTTCAAAATCTTTCAAGTTACTTTTTTGGGGGGAGGGGGGAAATCTAGGCATATTTTAGGAAGTAGTTATTCAGTGTTACATAGTTTGCATTTCACAACAGAACTGAAACAAAACCTTTGTATGCTCCTGTAATCCATTTGGACTGATTTAGTAAAACCTCTCACAAAAAGCAGTCTAATGTCAGTAAAATCTACAGAATAAGCCACTGAAAATACAAATTGTATTGATTTATCCTTTGGAGTCTAAAACTCAACCATAACTAATTACAATATGCTTGCTTTCAAAATGGATTTTAGAGGCATATTGTTGATAAATAGATCACAAAGGATTATACTGTTATAGTTTTCTTTCAGACATTTCAGAAAGAAAGTCACATATCTGGCCTCATGGTCTAATAAATCAATTAGGAAAGTCACTTTATACATGTGCTTAAAGCTTGAATCCTTTCTATGCTTTCTGAAAGATGAAAGCAGGTATTTGTGGCTGGTATTGAAAAGAAGGTCTGCAAATGCAGTGTGAAAAGCCATAAAGCGCAAAATACTTTCTGTGAATATAACAGATACATATAAAAGCCACACAGCCTCCCGCATGTAGTAGACTGGCTGAGGAGGATCCACATGTGCAGAAAAGCACTGAATTCATAGTTCTTCCTCAAAATTTTGCTGGAACTGTTACCACATGAGCAGTCAGATCCTCTTCCAGAGGTAATTGAGTAGCTGGATTAAGTTCCCCCTTTAGTACACTGGAGAAATCAGTAGAGATGTGTGTTCATAAATGAATTAATTAAAATCTGAACAGAATACCTTTGATTCTTCATTTTACGTTTATGTAACTGTTCTAAAAATCATGTGTAACTGGAGAATTTATGCCATCAGGACTGACCAGATTGATTTTACACAATACATAAGGACTTCAGATCACCCATGCTCTAGGAGTTATGTGTTTCCCAAGTACATGTGGGCCCAATTCTGAGTGGGACTGTGGCACATGTGGAGAGGAGACTTCAGCCCCATGACATTTACCCATAACTCCAGTGGGAAATGCTTGTGTACTAGAACAAATTAAAAGGGCCTTTTGAGATTAGGAAAACAACATAAGAAACAAGGCTGAAGCACCATAGACCCTTCTTCATATGCACCATAGACCCTATCAGAATCAAATCCCCAGATGTCTGGGGAGCATGATGGTCCTGAGGACTTTGTATCATCTGCATAAGTCCTAAAAATTTCTGGTGTCTAGCTTACTGAGAAACTTCCCTGGACAGGAGCTACCTTGAACACTCAAGTGTCAGCTTGAATCACACAGTAAGGCCAAGTTCATACTGGCAGTCTGCCCCAAGAGAGGCGCATTTCAGCAACGTTTCACAAGCGGATTAAAGGGAGCGTTCACACAGGCACATCTGTATGGCATTCCCCAACCGTACTCAACCCGAGTTAAGAAGATACCTGTTAAAAGTGGTATAAAACCCCGGAAAGCGTGTCTATCCCACATATATCCCACACCAACACAGTGTGAACACTAAAACCCAGGATTTTGATTGTGTTCTCATGCGCATAAGTGCATATCTCCAGATTAACGAAACAGAAAGCCGTGCCTTACAGCTGCGCCTTCGGGCCAACAGTGTGAACACTCCCTCATGTCTCCTCCCTGGTATGCTCCTGCATCAGTTGGCACAGTGTGACCGGGAAAACCCGGAACAGTTTGTTCAGGGGCTCTTTTGACACGACTCGCTCCCACTTCAAACTGCTAGTCTGAACTCGGCCTAAGTGTCCACTGACAGAGTAGGACTTTCTTTCCTCCATCTGCCACGGCAGCCCCAAATGGCCCCTGAAATGCTACTCCTGGGGGGGGGGAGGAATGCCCAGGAGCAACATGAGGGGGTAGCTGGAGGTCTGCAGTGGGAAGGAAGAACTGTAGAATAATGCTCCCCCTTCTGTTAGCATGAATTTCCTGTCTGATTCAGACCATCAGCATTAAATTGTACCCAACTTAAAGACTGAGGGGGAGGGAATTCTGCCAAAGTTCATGAGGCAGACGAATGGAGGCAAGGAGAATATCTTTAACTTAGAAGTCATAGAAGACTCGTTGGCCTCTTTGTTCATTGTTGCATATATTCTGTTATGAAAAGACTTGAGGCCAGCACATTCACTGTTTAATCTCAAATCCATAGTTAATATATGAACCTATTTACACTGAGTTACACTGATTTGGCAGCAGCTCTCCAGAGTCTCAGGTAGAAAACAGTTAAGATTTGAGAGAGAGGGAGAGAGAGGGAGAGATGCCAAAGATCAAACTTTGGACCTTGTGCAGACACCCCCTTCCCTAGTTCTCTACTTGATACTGAAGCAGATAGATGAAGCGTGATAACCCAAGAAATGTTACTTAGATTGATTGGCATAGAGCAATGACAACAATAGGGCCAAAGCCTGTGGAAACAATGATTTCATTACAGTATAGTACCAGAGGAATCAAAATATGCTCCTGTAGTTAACAGCTAAGAAACAAACCAAAAAAGAAGATCAAGAAGTCTGATATCTGGGTTGATATGGACAGAATTTACAACACAGAAGTCTTACAACAGTACTGCTCATTTAAAATTAATAGCCATCAAGAATCACATCTGTATGATTTGACGTTCTCCTGGAGGATGGCCTGCGATGTCTTCTGCTTTCAGGTTAAGTGAACAGCATAGTTAGAAGGGAGGTCTGCAAAAATTCCAATTAATAATTGTCTTTTGTGTGTGTGGCCAAGATGTGTGTATGTGTGTGTGTCTGTGTGTGTGTAAGACATTGCTCACTGTAGTTCAGATTGCCCCTGCAGGCGTCTCAAGGGAGAGATTGCTTTCTACATCCTGGCTAGAATTTCCACTAGGACTATATTTGAGGTCTGTTTTCTTTTATTGCACAACAAAAAAAAGGGGAGATATAACATTGCTCAGTTCACATTTGCTACTCAGAAACTATTTAAAAATGAGCAGCAGAACAGGGTCTTTGAGGAATTTGATTTCTATGTTGATTTTTTAGTTCATGTTATCATATTTCTCTGTTGCTCATGTACATTTTATTTTGTGATGACCTGGGTTATAAATAATAATCCTGAAATGAGTTCTTTAAAAGCAGCAAAATCCATAGAGAGACGTTTAGCTTAACTAGATGTTATGGGGGTTTCATAGCTGCTGCCAGGCCAATAAAGTGTGGTGGAGATGACTAATAACATGATGTCATTGCATTCAGTGCTTCGTAGGCCTGACTCCAGTGAAGGGTGTCCCTTCAGGGTAGCCTATCTTGCACTCAGTTGGGTAGTGAAATATCTCGAACTACCCCTGTGGAAGCTTTCCTAATGCAATATTATTACAACGGACATTTCTTTTACTAGGATATGCAATGGAGAACAATAGATGGACAGCAGCTGCCTTGATCTGGATAGCCCAGGCAAGCCCAGTCTTGTCAGATCTCAGAAGCTAAGCTGGGTCAACTCTGGTGAGTACTTGGATGGGAGGCCTCCTTGAAATACCAGAGGCAGGAGGTAGTGGCAAGCTTTATTCATCCACTGAATATCCTCCAGGCTCCCAGTAGGGGTCAGCCACCAGGGGTTGCCATGACTTCCAGGTGTACACACGCGTGCACACAGACACACATGCACATATGAAAAATAATTAAAAAAGAATAGATTGACAGTAGCTCATCCCCTATAATGACCTTTTTAGGTCCTTTGACTCCCCCACATGTTCATTTAACACATGTGCCTCCTTACCAGAGTACTCAGCGGATTTGTTCATCTAACCCCACTAGTAAGCATTAGCCTAAACCCACCCTTCCTTCCCTCCTTCCTTCCTTCCTTCCTTCCTTCCTTCCTTCCTTCCTTCCTTCCTTCCTTCCTTCCTTCCTTCCTTCCTTCCCTCCTTCCCTCCTTCCCTCCTTCCCTCCCTCCCTCCTTCCCTCCCTCCTTCCCTCCTTCCTTCCTTCCTTCCTTCCTTCCTTCCTTCCTTCCTTCCTTCCAGAAGTCATAATCCCTATAACAGTTTGCTTAGAACTGGACTGTATCAAGATTGACCCTCCAGCACTTCTGTCACCTCAGCTTTTGAGACTCTACAAAAACTCCACCACTAAATCAAATGTACGTCCCTCATCAAGTGTTAAAAACCTAAGAATACACTACCTCAATCTCACAGAAATAACACCATTAAGGAATACAAATGGGATTCTCTACTTTGATGTGTTTTCCATATGAGTAAAAGGGATCATTCATCCATCACACAATTGTGTGAGAAACTTATTAGATTCATGCAGGCAAGTAGCAGCATGTGATTAGCATTAGAGTGCAGATGCAGTTATGTACCAAAAGAGAATTTGGTATGTGTGTTTTTCCTTTATTTTCATCATCTAATATGTCTTACACTGGAAAAGAGCATTTCATGTGTCTCTGTGGTGGTGCAGTCCTTAAGATTAATATATTCATCACCAGTTTCTGTCACAGAAGCTGACAGACAGTTTGATCAAAACAAGAATGCTTGAGGATGACTGAATGAATATGCTTGTGGTCATAACCAAAGGCTTTTGTTCCCCATGTTAGCTCTGATTGTATTTGGCTGCATCATGAGAAAGCTTTTCTTCATCAAGCAGACCACACTATCCCCACCTCTCCACTAGTTGCAGGCATGACCATACTATCATGAAACATAGTGTGATTACATTGCTAGCTAACATCAGTAGTGCATCAGAAATCAGCTGCAGTTCAATTAATATGGTCTTTCTATGTAGTAGGCAGCAATCTTGCAGATTTCAAGGTTACCTGAGAACCAGTGATGTCAACAATGAAGCCCAGTGGTACCAGAAAGAATCAAAGACCATCCTTTGAATTGACAGTGGATGGGTTTTGCTCATGCTCAGGTGTCCATATTTGGGATCAGGAAGAAAGTTAGATTGGCAAATTACCCTGGAGATTTTATTTGCTTGACAGCAGCAAAAGGATTGGTTATATATATTCTCAAGCCACCTGCTTTGCAGACACCTTTTTGCAATATACCAGTGATCAACTTGTGACACAATGTGGTCTGCATTGTGTAGATTGCTTTGAGTGTGTGTGGGTCATGGTAGTTATTCTTGACTAAATGTCCAACTCGGTGATTTCATAGCTTTAAAATCACAAGCCTTTGATCGACCAAAGGGATCAGCTAGTAGATTTTTTTTAAAAAAAAAAATTATTTCTGAAATATGCAGCAAGCTATTGGAAGAGGCTGCCCTTTCTTTTTATTCCTTTACCTTCTGCTATTTTAAACTCACATGTTGCTTTCTGAGCAATGCATGGAATGCCTCAACTACAGGTATCTCCCTGGGCTGAGCCCAGTCATGATTTCTGACCAAAAAAATGGCTTTCTGATATGATCCCAATACAGCATTAAGGTCCTGACTGCTTATAGGTCACCACTGAACAAGTGACCTAATTTAAAATCTGTGCTGCGATGGAAAGTATTTTGTGAATGCTTAGGAACTGTTTCAACAGCTGTTTTGGCTTGGTACATTCAAGGACTCTTGTGCCAGGCAGCAAGGACTGTTGAGACTGAATCCAGCAATGTGTTAATGCTTGAGGGAATTGCAAGCAGGATGCCAAGGAGTTCAAGCCCCACTGGAATGATATTTATGATACAACAGAGAAGATGGAATAACATCAGAGAATTGGTCGCCCAACTGAAAGAGATCAATCCCATCTTCTGTCATCATTCCAAGAACTCTGGTGCTGGCAATTCCTTGTGCTGCTCTAATCACTCATGTTATTGCTGAGGGTGTAAATATTTGTAGTGGCAGATCAGTCCTCTTAGACGCAGAGGAAATAGCCATTTCAGCAGCAGGTCAATGCCCACTGTATAATTGCATGGGTATTACCTGATAGTCACATGTGGCCTTATTCTTTACCAGACACTCCGCGTTCTCTGAAAGTTGGCTTGGAAATCAAACTGAAACCCAAATTTCAAACACAATTACAAATAATGCTGGCCTGCTGCTCCCCTTCCACTGCCATCACTACCTGCCTGTTGCCTTGCTTGTTATTTCAAGGTACAAGCACGAATTGTGCAATGAATACCAAGATGTAAACAAATACAGTCAAATCCAGACAAAGAAAATAGGCAATAGTCAGGCCATGACCACTGTGGCTGCACTATGTGCAATAGGGTTGCCAGCTCCAGGTTGGAAAATATCTGGAGATTTTGGGGGTGGAACCTGAGGAGGGTGGGGTTTAGGGCATAATGCCATAGAGTCCAACATCCAAAGCTGCCAGTTGCTCCAGGTGAACTGATCTCTGTCACCTGGAGTGAAGTTGTAATGGCAGGAGATCTCCAGCCTCCACCTGAAGGTTGGCAACCATAATATGCAATGACTGCCAGGTCAGTAGAGAAATGGAAGCGAGGCAGAGAGTTCTTAGCTGAAAGTTATGTCATCTCACAGGTGCATTAACTGTAGAAGACAAGGCAGCAAAACCAGGATAATACACAGCAGTGCAATAGCAGGCAATCCCATAACATTATAAAAGCATCCTCCTGCACCATTCAATTCATGGCAACTCTCTTTCCTTTATTATTAAAAAAAATGCCCCCCTGGGCATTTCTGTTTGACCCATTCTGAGGAATGCTAGGAGACAAACGTGAGTACTGGGCCTCCATGTAGCCTATAATGCCCAGTGACTATTATTTTGTGGTTGGGTTGCCAACTCCAGGTTGGGAAATTCCTCAAGATTTGTGGTTGGAGGCTGGAGAGGGTGGGTCTTATAGTAAATCAGGCCATTAGTCCATCAAGGTCAGTATTTTCTACTCAGACTGGCAATGGCTCTTGTGGGTCTCAGGAAGAGGTCTTTCACATCGCCTTCTATGATCCTTCACTGGAGATCCTGGAGATTGAGACCATCTGCATGCCAAGCAGGTGCTCTATTGCTGAGCCATGGCTCCAGGCTGAGGGTTGGGGCCCTGCCAATTCTGTTCCCATCATCAGTATTTTCTGCTGTGCTCGTGCTTTGTCCCAGCCTTTGGCTGAAGGAAGAGATCAGAAGGAAGAATGGAGAGGCTTCAGCTATTCTACAACAATGCACATCTCTGTCTTGAATTATCCAAAGGCACACCTGAACTCTGTTGTATCCAAGTTATAATCTGGTACCAACTGGTTCCTAATGCATTTTACATTTGGATTAAATTAATTGGATAGCCATTGTATCTCCCCTGTGCTGAAAGATCTGCACTATTTACCTGTCTGTTTCCAGGCACAATGAAGTGCCGTAAACAGTTTTGGGCCACCTTAAGGACTATCACCTCCCATACTATCCAGCCCACCGGTTAAGATCTGCCTTTCGAGCCCTGTTCTCTGTGCCCCAGTCCTCAGAGGGGAGGCATTTTCGGTGATGGCACCTTGTTTCTGGAGCCTTCCCCCTGAAGCTCTGCTGGAGCCTACTTTACTTTCTTTTACATACCAACAAATCTTTTTACACAGCTTTTAATTAGGGGCTTTATCTTACCTGTTTTTAATGGTCCCTTTCTGTTTTATGGATAGTTTTATGTTGATTATGTCCCATGACTTTTTTAATAGCTTGTGGTTTTTTTTTTTTAATATTGTGACATGGTTTAATTGTAAGTTACCTCAAGCAGGATTCAATAGAGATGTGTCCTAAATAAGTAAATAAAAAATATTCCACTACTTCAGTGGGGCTATTTTAGAACAAATGATTTGTGAATTATTTTCTTTTTAAATTTTGGCTACCTGCAAATAACTCATGAAAAGTATAAACACCACGAGGACCAGTCATATTGAATTATAATGTCCCATTCCTCAGGTAATATTAAGCCCAAGTACGTATAGTAAACCCAAGTCTCCATTTTCTCCTCTTCCTTCTATTGACATTTAGATTAGAAGCAAGGACTTGTCTTTTTTGCTTACATTGCTTTGTAAAACACCAGTACTAGTAATTTGGAAATGCTGCAGTACACTTCTAGTACTCTAGTTCTTGAAAAAATGGACTTTGCTTATCTTATGCAAACATGGTAGGAGACACACTAAAAATGAAATCAGTTCTTGGTACATCTATATATTTTATTTTGTGAAATCCTCCCCACATTTGTTTTCTGCCATTTCTTCTCTTGTAGCCCAGGGTAGCCCAGGTGACTTTTTCCTAAGGAGTGCCACAGTTTTTGTGAAACTGTACCATGTCTTATTTGGCTTAATTTTGTTTAGAAGGCACTGCTGTATTTTATCAGGAGTCCTTCCATTTCTGACTATTTGAGATAAGAAACATATAGGGTGTACAGAAACAGACAACAAAGACATTTTCATGCCTGGGACAAACAAATCCAAGTTCTCCTCCTTCATTGGTGCTAAAGTATAATAGTAAGCTAAATCTTTGCTTTACCTATTAAATTATTGTTTGTTTGTGGACATTGTTTCAATTTGTAAGCTTCCCTTGATGCTATTGCAGTTAAACTAGAAAATATCAGTTGTCAAATTGCTGCCCTTCTGTCACTTAGTTCAGATGGCTACTTTATGCTGTCAGGTGAAGGCTGTCTAGAAGTCTCCATAGCCAGGTTCTTGTAGCTCCATGCACTACTAATTAAATATATTATGACTAAATCAATATTATCAACAATTTTTCAAAAGCTATTCATTTTTTTTGCTTTTTTCATGTCAAAGTATATACTGCTCTGATTCAGCTGTGATTCTTCCCATTTCAGATGTTTTAACACAAAGAGTGCATACAATTTCATTAAAATGTTGATCCCCCCACAGACTTTCTAAATTCTCAAAGGAATGTTATCTGCACCAAACACCTTATTTTTTAACATCTCCATTGTCTACAGTTATGTGAGATTTTTGGTCACAGCTTTTATTACAGGTACTGATTTATCTACAATACAAGTATTGATTTATCTGCAGTACTTCTGTTGAGTATATTTGTTGTGCATGTAGGCCTTATGGCAATTTGCCTGTCAACAAATAGCTTGCCCCTGAAAAGGTAGAGTGCTTAGCTTGGTGAAAGATTATACAAAATTTAAAGTTTAGGAGAGACATCATATTACAAGAACTATTAATCTCTACCCATAAAATTCATCCCCATGTCATGGTCTTCTCCTCTCCCTCTTGCTTAGCAAAATCTACCCTCTATCCTAATAATATCACACTGTGGATTTCTCTGCTGTTTCTCTATATCACTGACTACTACTTGCAGGAGCAGGGATTGCACAAAATGATGATGACATCAACACAATGTTGGTATGAGGTCTACCCAGGGCTGCCATTTTCAAAAGTAGCCTGTGTTCTCTGTGTTTCCTCAGTCCCCCTTCACATAATTAGCAACTGTTGGCAGGAGCAGGGAAAAATACAAAAAGATGACATCAGTTCATAGGCTAAGTTTCAGACACTTTTTAAAGAAGTCAACTCAGGAGTGCTGTTTTCACCAGGAGCTCATGGTGTTTATAATGTGTAGTTCATAGATAATCATAGAATCACAGAGTTGGAAGGGGCCATACAGGCCATCTAGTCCAACACCCTGCTCAATGCAGGATCAGCCTAGACCATCTTTGACAAGTGTTTGTCCAGCTTGTTTTCAGTGTCTGGCTGGGGGGGATCTGCCCAGTTGAAGTTTCCCTGTGAGTTAGGTGTCACTGCCTTGTTCCTGAACTGTTGTGTTAGATGCATGGAGAAACCACAGACATGGTTGTAGTGATCAGCATGGTTTACTTGTACACAACCAGAACTCAGAATACCGGCCATGTGGCCAACTATATAAAGCCCCTGGGAACACCCCTAGATCCTACTGGTAGGTTTAAACCTCCCACCAAAGTCTCTATGGGTTCCCCAAAGTAAGGTCCAGGAGCCTAGTCCCTATTGTTCCTAGGGAGTTAAGCTCGGTGGTTACTTGCTGGCGCATAGTGGTGGTCAGCGGACATAACACCCCTTCCCCCATAGTTCGGACCCCCGCAACATTATGCAGTCCTGCAGATACGATGGTTGCCTCCGCTCCCGTGTAGACCTCCTGGGGACTGGCACTGGAACCTCAGGGGTGTCTGCCGGGCTGCACAGTGGGGGCGGTGGCAAGGCATCTGCCGGTGTCCCTAGGGTTGCGGGAGTGTCGACCTCGGGGGTGGCTGCTGCGACTGGGGGAAGGTTCTGCTGCTCTGCCAGCTGTGACTCTTGCTCCTGGGCCTCGGGCAGACTCATTTCAGTGTGTCGAGATGGTGGATCGTCTCCTTGTGGAGGCAGCATATGCTGTCTCAGCTGATCGACATGCTTGCAGAGGACTTGACCATACTCGGTCGACACCTCGTAAGACACCGGGCCAGTAGGGCAGATGATGTAGCCGGCGAGCCACTCAGGGCCCTTTCCATAGTTCTGGACATACATGGTGTCATCCGGGAAGAACTCTCATGGTGCTTCTTGCTGCTCCATTAAGCTGCATGCATCTGGGGCCCTGTCGAGGTGTAGGCAGTCCAGCAGGATCAAGCGTCACCGGTCCTTAAGCAGTTCCACAGGACATCGGCTGCTCACCGGGTTAAGTGTGGTCCATTAAGCCAGGAGGAAACGGGTTATGTGGGACTCCCAGTCCCCCTCCATCAGGTGGCTGAGTGCTTTCTTAGTGGTGTGCACCATCCGCTCCGCTTGGCCGTTGGTGGCTGGGTGAAATGGCATGGACCTCACGTGCCAGATGAGGTTGCTACGGATGAATGTCTGGAATTCCTCCGCGGTGAACGCCATTCTGTTGTCTGACATGATGGTGTTGGGCAAGCCGTGTGTGGCAAAGATCTTGTGGAGGGCACGGATGGTTGCCTTTGCCGAGGTGGCAGAGACAGGGCTTATTTCCAACCCCTTGAAAAACAAATCCAGAGTCACCAAGAACAACAGTCCATGGAAGGGCCCGGCAAAATCTATATGGAGCTGGGACCATGGAGTCCGTGTTGATTCCCATGACTGGTTGGGTGTGCTCAGCGAACTGGGCCAGACAGCTTGGCAGGTACGGCAACGTTTCATCCAGGCCTCCGCTTCCGCATTGATGCCTGGCCACCAAACGTAGCTCTGGGCGAGGGCCTTCATCCTTTCGACGCTGGGTGAGCCTCGTGCAGGGCCTGGAGAACCTGTTGACGGAGAGTGCTGGGGATGATGACCTGGTCTCCCCATAGCAGGCAGCCCTTGTAGGCTGACAGTTCATCCCAGTGGGCCTTGAAAGCAGTGAATTCTGGCCCCTCAGAATTCTGGCCCCTCACCACCCAACCCAGAACCTGGGATATAACGGGGTCCCTGGCCGAGTGGTGGCTGATGTCTGCCACCTGGAGAGGGATGTTGGGAAGCTCTGCCATCAGTAAGATGTGGTGTGCCAGGGCCGGGTCTTCTTCCACATCTGGTAGGGGAATGTGGCTCAGGGCATCGGCATGGCCCATGGCTTTTCCGGGGCGATGCTGCAATGTGTAGTCAAAGCCAGAAAGGAACACTGACCATCGCAAGACCTGCAGAGAGATGACTTGGGGCGTCCGGCAGTCTGCAGCGAAGAGGCCGCGGAGGGGCTTGTGATAAGTGGCAATGGTGAATGGCTGGCCATGGATGTGGATTTTTCTGACTACCGCGATGACTGCCAGCCCCTCCCAATCTATCTGGGCATAATTCCTCTCTGCCACAGATAGGGTCCTTGAATAATAGGCAATGGGCACCTCCCGCCCATCCGGAAGACGATGCGCCAGCGCTTCCCCTACTCCGTAAGGGGACACGTTGCACACCAATGACTCATTGAAATGGGCCAAGACAGAGTTAGAGATGGGCAATGCCTTGATCCCTTTGAATGTTGCTGCCTGGCATGGCCCCCACTCCCAAGGAGCCTGCTTGTCCAGTAGCCAGTGGAGATGGCTGACGTGAGGGTAGCCATCTCACCCTCTATGATGCACCTCCTTAACTTCTCTTCCTGGAGACCTGTGACAAACTGGTCCCTGAGGGCCATGTCCAAGTGCGCCCCAAACTTGCACTCGGATGCGAGGCGGCGGAGCTCTGCGAGGAACTCCACTGTGGTTTTGTGGCCCTGTTGGTTCCGCTGGTGAAACACCACAAGGCATGTCATCTCCGACGGCTTGGGTGTGAAGTGGTTCTGGACTGCCTCGATGATTTCCTCGAACGTGCAGTCATCCAGCCTCTTGGGGGACAGCAAGTACTGGGCCAAGTCTACAATGGTGGGACCACAGGACCCGAGTAGGAGGCCCTTCTTCCTGGCCTCGTCTGTCACTTGGTAGAAGATCAGGACTGACTTCAGACCGGTGACCCAGGCTCCCCATTGCTGTGGATGGGTGATAGCAAATGGTGATACCAACCCCGATCCTGGAGCAACAGCCTTTGTTCCAGTCGGTTGTGGCTGCGTGCTGGAAGCTGCTTGCTCACCCTCGGTGCTCATCAGTCAGAGGAGCATAGGTAGCAGTGCATTGTCTTCTGTTGCAGTGCCCTGTCGGCCAGGTGGGGATACTCAGCCGGATCCCATCTTTGTCGCCATTGTTGTGTAGTGAGTTAGACACATGGAGAAACCACAGACACAGTTGTAGTGATCAACATGGTTTACTTGTACACAACTAGAACCCAGAATACCGGCCATGTAGCCAACTATATACAGCCTCTGGGAACACCCCTAGATCCTATTGGTAGGTTTAAACCTCCTGCCAAAGTCTCTATTGGTTCCCCAAAGTAAGGTCCAGGAGCCTAGTCCCTATTGTTCCTAGGCAGTTAAGCTCGGTGATTATTTGCTGGTGCCTAGCGGTGGTCAGCGGACATAACATGAGCCATTCCATTGACTCCTGTAACTGTAGCAGTCTTTTCCAGAGAAAGCACTGGGGAAAGCTTTTTTTTTGGGGGGGGGCGTGTCTGTAACTGGGACTCCAGAAATGTAAGGTTCCCTGTTTGTTTGGTGTGTGTAGCTTGCATTCTATACACTTTTGAACCTATGCCTGAGATTTTTCCTCGGGGCGTCTTCTTTGGGGGGCTGTAACTTGGACCTCTTATGACTAATCTGCACATAGGGCATGTAGAGGAGCATTATGAGTAGGTCCCCTGTGAATTTGATGCCTATAGCTTGCACAGCGTCCATTATATACACTCCTGAACCTCCTGAACTTGCGCCTGTCATTTCCCCAGAAAGCACTTTCCTGGGGGCACCATCTTTGGGGACTTAGACCCCCTAAGTCTAACCCTCACCAATCTTGGAGGGCCAGGTAGAGGACACTCAGCCAGAGTTCCCTGCAAGTGTCTCTAGCATGCAGGGGGGGCATTCTACCACATCACAAACCTCACGGACTGAACCGGTTCATGTAATCCTTAAAAATTTATGATGGTCTGTGGTTCACAGACCCAGCACACCATGAACCATGAACCGCATTCAACTGCATTTTCCCAGTTCATGGCCATCCCTATGTCTTACAGCCCATTCCTGTTTTCTTGGTAGTCCTACTATATCCTAACTATGTATGCTGGGAAGACTGCCATGTTAATCACAAAAGGGCTGGTGCCCCATCAATCGTTTGCCATTCCCCTCCATTCAGCATTACAGGTTGGTGTGAAATCTGTCACACATCTGTCTTTCAGGTGTCCATTTTCTTTGTGAAAAAGGAATGAGTTGGGGTAAAAAGTGTGAATCCTGTCATAAATCTTCCAAGGGTGAATTCTCTATTCAATTGGCTTGAATAGAATAAGCAGTTAGCTGGGCTGAAGAGTCCTGATTTTAAACCCCTGCAAGGGTGTTGGGTGAGTTAGTGATTTACAGAGAAAAGAAGGCTGAATTTACAGTTTCAGGTTTCAATAACTGGAAGAAGGCTCTCACACTTCTTTAATTCTGCAAACTATGTAAAACAATTGCTTGGGAGGGCATTTTTATAAAGCTTATACAGAACAGGACTGTAGTCTATGCCACAGTGTATGCTATATATTATTGATTTATTGTATATTCTATCATGCTCTTACAACATTGTTTTCATTTTTTGTAACTCCATTTTCTGCATTGCTTGACTTTGCATGTTTGATACCTTTTTGCATTTTTGTAATTTTTGTACCTCTACTCCTATCGCATTGTTTATTAGATCTATCATGCTGTTTAATTACAATGTTCTATACCATGTAATCCACTTGAGTCTCAAGTAGAAAATTGGTAAATAACTAATAAAGTATAAATATTAAAATAAATATATAATGATGAGCTGACCAACACTGTACTCATTTGCCCTCCCCATAAAAATTTACAGGCTACAGGCCTGATCACAAATAAAGCAAAGTGGCTCCATTATAAGCAGTGGGAGCCCTGTGAGGGATTTTAATCAGCTAGACTGCAGGTAAAGCTATTTGCAGATATTTGCCATACAGTAATGAGAATTAGTTGTATAGAGTCAGAAATGACTAAAGAAGGCTTTACTCTATTCACTACATTCAAAATCTAACCAGGGTACATTTGGATCTATTTATTTTAGTGCACCTGATTGTTTGTATTTTATGGCCATCTAGAAAAATCTGCAATTTTACAAATTAAAAATAAATTTGTTTATTCCATTATTCATAATGATAGTAACCAGAAATTATGGATTTGGCAAGTTTCCTTGATAGTAACCAGAAATTATGAATTTGGCAAGTTTCCTCTTCCAATTTCTGCCTAACTTTTCCTAATTTTTTTTATCCTGAAATCTCTGTCTATACCCATTAAGAAGTCTTTTGAAATCAATTGTAAAAGCAACTGTTCAAAACTTATCTAAATGAATTCCATTTTGGTAGCTAATTTAATTTCAAGTAAATTCCTATGTAGCACATGTTACAAGAATTTCTATAAAATATATTTTATCCCAACAGTGAGGATTATCTGACTGTTAGAAGCTAATCCTCTTGAGTGGTATGTCTCAGTCCTGTGAGAAGACATGCAAGATTTCTAACATTACAAGTGTTTTAATTTCAGCTGAATTAATTCATACATTGACACTTTCAATCTTATATTGCCTTTTCAGTAAGAGACTGGGCAGTATCTCTAATGCTAAATTTGGAGATGTTAACAATATAGTTCTACTATCATCCTGTGGTATATAATGATCATAGTTGTAATTATCATCTTACACAGAACAATTTTCATACTCTTCCTTGTTACTTTCTAATTCTCTTCCAAGCCTGCTGACTTTTGCATGCAAAGTCCATGCCTTTTATTTGGACCAAACAAAACAATACAAAATAGTGCACATGCTTTCATGCTCTCCATTTCAGTTAATCAAATAGAATGTGAAAGAAAAAAAGAAAAGGGAAAAGGTCTTTTCAGGTCTGTGCAAAATTCCAGGCAGACTGAACAAAGTACTACCGGATAGCATAGGGACCAGGTTACCCTTTAGGCATTCTGAGGAGAAGAGGGTACAGTGACAGACCCCAGGTGAAATCATAAAAAACTGAAGTTGCTCAGATATTCCTCTGACACTAGACAGAAGTTTCTTAAGAGGCTGAGAGCAGTGGGAAAACATGGTCGTTGTTATTTATAGTAAGAAAACTGTAGATTAAGTTAGATATTGCTCTGGGTAAAGAGCCAAGGAAAGCCCCACTGAGTAATTTCAAACTGGAAGTGATGTCATAATATGGCGCAGTATTGCTCCCCACCCTCGCTTTTTGCTGCTACTGGAGCAAAGAGCCTGGCAGGCTCTGGAGCCAGGAGTTGGAGCTTGCCCACTGCTACCAGGAAAATGGCATGCCTATGCTAAGGAAAATGTCTATTTGTGCCAGAAATAGCCTATAAATAAGAAGTAAATAATAAAAAAGCTTTATCAGTCTTTGTGCTTTGATCCTCAAAAATGTTTGCATTTGAGGGGACGATGGATAACATTTATTAGGTGTTTATTATATACTAGGAATAAGGCCCATTGTGGAACTAAATACAAGCTCTAGAAAGAGGCTCTGGGAGAGTGCCCTGGCCTTGGGCACTCAGCGTCAATTTGCTGTGGCAACCTCAGCAGGGTATAATGACACAGAGTCCACCATTTTCTCCAGAGGACTCCAGAGCATGATCTCTGCTTACCTGAAGAGCAGTTGTAATTTTGAGTGATCTCCATCCCTCCCCTGGAGATTGACAACAATGGTTTGGAGGGTGGAGTCATTGTATCTGTCTGAGATCCCACCCCTCCTCAAACCTCACCTTCTCCAGGCTCCATCCCTCAAATCTCCAGGAATTTCCCAACCTGGAGTTGGCAACCCCTTCTCTTTCCTGGCCAACCATCAGCCTGCCATTATCTGCCCCTCTTATTTCGGCTTTTCATCTTGCCTCCCCTCCCTCCTGGAGAGCAATTGTAATTCTGAGTGATATCCAGCCCTCACCTGGAGATTGGCAATAATGATTCCCCAGGAGGGAATTGCTGGTTTTGGATGGTGGAGTCTATGGTATTGTACCTGTCTGAGGTCCCACACTCACTCACCCTCTCCTGGCTCCATCCCTCAAATCTCCAGAAATTTCCCAACTGGGAGTTGGCAACCCTATCTCCTTCCCAGCCAATCATCAACCTACCTATATTTGCCCCTCTGACTTCAACTTTCCATCTCCCCCCCCACACACCTGCAGCCTCTACCATGCTCTGAAGCCCTGACTGTCATATCACGCTGGCTGTCACAGGGGGGCCATCTCAGCAGGGTATAAGGACTCAGACTCCACCATTTTCTCCAGGGGAACTGATTGCTGCCATCTGGAGAGCAGTTGTAATTCTGAGTGATATCCAGCCCTCACCTGATGATTGGCAACAATGGTTTCCAAGGAGGAAAAGTACAGTCTTTCTCTACAATGGGGACCAAAGCTGCTTACATCATTCTCCTGTCCCCCTTTTGACTTGCACAACAACCCTGTGAGGTAGGTTAGGTTAAAAGTCTGTGACTGGTCTGAAACCACCCACTCAGCTTCCACAGCAAGAACCTGGGTCTGGCAGACCCTGCTTTGAAGCGCTAACTGCTATGCTACACTGGCTGTGGTATAGCCTGGTATCACAACTGAACTCCAGACAACAGATCTCTCTCTCCCCCTGAAGAAAATAACTGCTTTGGAGAGTGGGCTCTATGGCATTCTGTTCAGCTGAGGCTGCTCCCCTCCCTAAACTCTGGCTTCCGTAGACTCTACCATAAAATCTCCAGGAATTTCCCAACCTGGAGCCAGCAACCCTAGTCAGGACTGGCCTCACTCAATAAGTTCCCCACAAAGGCCTGGAAAGAGCTTCATTCCTTTGTCTTTTTACTGACAGAACCAAACTTGGTTGCCTAGCAACAGCCACTGAGGGAAAACTTAGTCCCGCAGGAGTCAAGCGGGATAAGTGTCTTCATCAGGAGAGACAGCCATTTGGCAGTTATGCTGACAGGGAACAGTGGTTGAGATGGCAGTGGGCGGGGAAGAAGAGCGCACCGAGCACCCAGCCAATGGCACGTGATTACTCTTGAGTTGATGGCCCAAAGGCTGATGGAGCGCACAGCACAGCCAATGGGAGAGCTGGAAATGGCCAAAGTGTCAAGAGGATTATATATTTTATCCAGCAGTTCAGCCGAAATTAGTTCCCAGAGCAGCTCATGCATATAACTCACCCCCATTACAACTAGCATTAAATACAAATTTTCTATATGGAGAGGCTTCTCTGCTGACCTGGATGCAACCATGTGGTGGTGGGGTCTGCTTATCTATTGACTTTGATTATGGCTGTTGGAAAGTCACAAGGGCACTGTCGTGTAGTAGTTAGCACATCAGTTTATAACTGAGAGACCCTGATGACAATTTTTACTTTGCCATGAGCGTTACTGGGTGACCTCCTTAGAGAAATCTCTGTCTCTTGTTCTGACATACCTGAAAGGGTAGTTATGAAGAAAAAATGGGGAAGGGAGAATCATGGACACTGCTCCTTGGAGAAAGGATGGAAAGGATGAGATTAAGTGTATTAGACAGGTCAATATTGGGAACATGGTTTTAGATTTATGAGGCTTTTAAATTTAAATTTACCAAGTGGTGAACATGCATGTGTGGCCTAGTCTCCTCTGCTTATCAACACATTACTGGAGTCAAGCAAAAGGACTTCTTCCTAAAGTCCATTTGTCCACTGGGGTGCACCATTGATATTTATAGTTGCTTTCAGTCTGTAGCAATGGGTGCAGCCAGAAGACCAATATATGTATTAGCTATTCATGTTGTATAAGTCACCCTAGTTTTATCTTAGAATCTCACAGCTCAAAAGCACATCAGGAACTCCTTATTTCTGAACACCTCCATCCCCAGGAAATTCGACAGTGCCGACACCAAGGCTCCGTGGGATTCCTTACTTTGGAAATGTTGAACCAGCAACTTGAAAGCTGCTTGAGCGAATCGTGCTGATTCAGGACTTTTCAAATACTTGCTCCATCAAAACATGCTGTCACATTCTGTGCAAATACATTGAAAAAATGTGTTACATTTTATCTGGCTCTGAAAAACTACAGTATGTCATGGCACCATCTGACATGTAACCCCATGTAATGCAACTCAGATTGGAGATGAATTCCCTTTTCCATTGTGGCTAAGAGTAAATTACAGATAGGAGCTTACCATAATGAACCACAAACTGGCAAGACAACCGGATTTCTGTCTGACCAAATTATTATCAAGCTAGTTCAACTGTTCTCAAGTTCTATCGTTTTAAAAAAGTGATAAAGACAACCATGGCAACTTAGGCCTTAACATTCAAATGTCAGGCAGCCTAAACAGCACAATCGTATCCCTGAGTTACACCTGCTGGGTGGGGTTACGATTAGTTCTAAATCACCAGGCCTGGTGGAGCTCAGGGGTGTTTCTGCAAAGTGAATTTAGTGTAGTGTATTCTCTTGCCAGTATTGATTTAATGCTAATGAACCCTTATTTTGGCAAAACATTAGCAGCATAAAAGGGGAAAACTGATGTAATGGAAGAAATGGTAGGGCAATATGGGAGTTGAGAGGAATCTCTCAGGGCTCATTCCCTCAGTCTTGAGGTAACACTGACAAAGAGGTAACATGGAGATCCTAAAATGGCCTCTACTCACTTTAGTCCATCCCCCTGCCTTTGAGGGGGATCAGGTTTCTCACTATAGTGGGATGCCTTCCTCCCCTGTGAGTTGCCTGAGTCAGCAGTGAAAATAATGGGGGGAAGTGCCGTCACAGCAATGCTATCACTTCCAGTCATGCAATGTCATATGTCATGGCGATGTTCTAAATCAAGGGCCCTCAGCCTTTTTGAAATTCTGAAACAAGGTGGTGGGCATAATCACAAAATGGCCCCCACAGGAGGTAAAGCCAATCACAAAATGTCAGGGTGCAAGTTTATATATAACTATAATAGTGACTCTTCAGCATTTCAGAGATAAGTTCTGTTTAATGGAATGCTTTTTAATCTTCACTGTCAATCAGATGCCCTGCTTTGCAAACACCCACAAAGCCCTTCCCATTTTCTGAAAGCACTTGGTGGGTGCCAGGAAAGGTGTTGGTGGGCACCATGGGCCCATAGGCGCCAATCTGGGGACCCCTGTTCTAGACGCTCTTACCATAGGGATTTGGGCAATCACTCAGACATCACCATATGATTGTGCAATGCCTAGCCCCATCCCCAAAAGCTTGTCAGCCCTCAGTTGGCAACCCTATAGCCATTAGAGAAAATTGGTATTCAGTGTGGGCAACAATAATAGCCAAACATATCAATAGCCAAAAATTGTTGAGCAATAATAAATTAACAAAGAACAAGAACATGCCATCAAGTTCCAACTGACTCATGGAGACCCCGATCATGGGGCGCTTTAGGCAATCTATCTGGGAGACTGTTGTCCTGTGGAAGACTGTTCCATAGCATCAGAATGGCTATGAAAAAGGCCCACAAATGGGCAGGCATCATACTGTTGAAGGGACTGAAATCATTAGGAGACAAATGGACCATAACTCATAGGAACAGACTTCATGTTCTGTCCTGGGGTAGCTTATCGTTTTATAGCACTGGAGGTTTGAGAATTCATTAGAATTTAGATGTTACAGAAATATAAAACAACACGTGTAAATGCATTATAAGACCCCAGTTATCTACAGCAGAGTAACAGCATAGAGAGTTAAACTGTATATCACACAGCCTGTCCTTAGAAATATGTTCTTTCCCCCTATTCCCATAGGAGAGTTGCTTTGGAGAATTCTTTAAATAAAGATTAATGTTCATTGTCCTCACTGTTCATTTGTTCTGTTGTGAGAGGTAATTTAATTATTGTGTAAATAATTAAATAGCATAATTAATTATATAGCTTGAGGAAGCTGTTAAGCATGCTTATTCTGCTGATGGCTTGTCAGGCTGGTATTACTTCAGTTCACAATTGGAACTGACTGATATATGACTCTCACATTAACCACACAAATGGTTTGGTAATAAATCTCTTATAAGATCATTTAAAGTCATCAGCATTTGTTTTACTACTTTGAATTTTATAATACTTGCTAATCACAATACAGGGCAATCCAAACATTTTTTTTAAAAAAATACTAAATGTAAAGAGCTTGTTGAAATGTAGAGTTATGAAAGGTTTTTAGTGCCACTGTAAGCAGTTACACGCCATTTGAACTCCATTGAAGTCATTGGGTTTAGAAGGATCTGACTTTGCTTAGGATTGTACTCTTAAGACTGTTTCAATATATCAGGAGAATTTACCACTAGCATTAAATTCACTTCGGTGTAATCATCCTTCATTCTCTGGAGATAATTGTTTAATGAGGTAATGGCGAAGGCAGACACTTTCTCAACTGCTGCTTCTTAACAATGGTTCCTGAAAATCAATCAGTTGCTATTATGGGTTAGATGATGAGCAAATAATTAACTGGACAACATTCAGCCTGTAGTTTTTACTTCTTGAGGTCTTAAACCTAATGATGCCTCATCAAGGATTGACAGTTACCTCCCAATAGCTCATTATGCTGAGTAGTACTAGTCAAAGAGCCTAGCTCGCTGAAGCTCCTCCTACCTGGTCTGTCCCCACCCCAGGTCACCAAGCTGAGCTTTGCATAGAACCAAACCTCCCACTCCTGCTCCTCCCACAGTTCCACTTATTCTGAATGTGGATTTCCTACCTCCAATATAGGCACAGTCTACACAGAGCAGTTGAAATGACAGAACCAGCCTAACTGGGCAGTACCACTCCAGACCACAGGTGTGCATGTGGGTTTACATGATTGTTGCTCTTCCACTCATAGAAAATTGGATGATAGGGAGTAGGATTCTAGCAAAGCCTTTTCACTGGTATGTTTGTAGTTTCCCCACCACCATGGTTGTCTTCAGACAAGCAATTCCCTCCCACCACAACTCCAACCACAAATTATAGCCTGAAATGGTGCAGTCCATTTTGCCATTTTTGCCATTAGTGACCATTCTGCCATTTTCCAAAAATGAATATTTTTGGGGAGAAGGCTAAGATTATTCCTAGCATACAGAGCCAGTTTGGGGTAGTGGTTAGGAATGTGGACTGTAATCTGGGATTACTGGGTTTGATTCCCCACTCCTCCATGTGCAGCTGCTGAAGTGACCTTGGGTCAGTCACAAGTTCTCTTAGAGCTGTCCTCTCACAAGCAGTTCTCTCAGAGCTCTCTCAGCCCCACCTGCCTCACAGAGTGCCTGCTCTGGGGAAAGGAGACTCCAAGTGAAGGGAGGGATATAAATCCAATTTCTTCTTCTTCTTCAGCTTTTTATGTGGGGGAGTATCCTCATGTGATACACACACTTGCAGCTTGAAGTGATGCAGCCAAGGAAGAGAACTCCAATTTTATCTACTGTTTGTCTAGATACGGTCATGGCAAGATGAGGTTTTAATTTCTTCCTGCTCTTTTGCTATCCCTTTATCTGCAGTTCTATGGATGCTATTTTGAGGGACAATAGCTCTAAAGTATGCCTCCTATTTTTATGATCAACTCTAGACTTGTTATGACTATCCTTTTTTGCTGCAATTTTAGGCTTCTTTTTACAATCTGGCTTGTACTGATAATGTTAATACTGTTTTTAAAATTACTGATAATGTTAATACTGTTTTTAAAATTATTTTATAGTATTATTTTAGTTTGTGGGCCACCTTGAGAAGGTTTGTGGAGAGGTAGGTTATAAATTTTCCCAAAATGTTTAGGTTTGTGTTGATAAACAGAAAATGAACCTTAAAAAGCTGTACTTCTAACATCCATAGAGTACCATTGTCCAGTGTTTTAACTATTGATATAACTAGCTTTGATTTCTATCTCTTGTGCCACCCAAATAAATGTGTGTGTAGCACTGAGACTTCTTATATTAAGAGATGGTTTTGATTGTTTAGTTTTGGTAATATAATTTGACATCTAAACATAAGCTGAGGGGTGTCACATAAAAACTTTGATAATATGATTCATTGTCAAATGTTTGCTTTGCCTATCTGGTACTCATTAATTAATTCTTTTTGATATAGCTTGGCTTTACTGGTTTGGAGAAAAAGGGGAATTATTCTTCTTGACGTTGCTAAAATAGCCAGGTGGTTTGAATTCCAACAACGAGATGCTCTAATCTAGCACATTTGTGTAGCCCTAATCAAATCTTTACCAACATATGTGAACTGCCCAGTAGTGGAGCAAATGTTTGTGTCTGTATGATAATTAAATTACATCTGTAAAGAGAAGAAATGAATAATAATGGTTATATAGCTTTTAGGTTATCCTTGCTAAGCAGGTTCTCTATTAAACCTTTTCATATAGACAAATGTTCACCTTTCAAAAACAACAGCTGGTGTTTGGGCACCTTCTGCATTACTCCCCTAGTGCTACCCTAAGCAGTGCCATACCCTCCTAAATCTTTTGAAGCCAGTGGGCTTAAAAGAGGGCCACTCTGCTTCCAGTGGTACCATAAGCTCCCCAAGTCACTAAGTTTTAGGACTTGCTTCCAAATAATTGTCAATCTACAATCTTTTCCAGCCTCCCTCTCCACAATAGATTATTTTATTTAAAACACTTAAGAGATTCAATTATCTCATTCCCAGTTTAATTTTTTTTTAAAGTTTAAACAGCAATGTCCCCATCTGGGGTTACCAACTGTAACATGAAAGTAGTCACCAAGGTCTAGCACTGGATTGGGGCCACAGGCTTTCAATCATTTTCATGTACATTTCTTCTCTCCCTCCTCAGCCCACATCAAACCAGTATACCACAGGCCCTTCATTGTTATGAAATGACATCTCATGGAATCCCTTCACTGTGTTGTGTCTCTCATCCTTAAAACTAGGGTCGTCAGGAGCATGACATGCAGAAATTCCACCAGTGAAGTCCTCCGGCCAAGCACAGAGATGTAGTTATGGTGGCAGTTTTGCCTGTTCCTGCCATGCTGCTGTTAATGTCCAGAACAGTGCCCTTTATTTTATTTAGGCATTTACGTCCCATGTCTTGACAGCTCAAAGCAGCTACCAAAAATTAGAATAGCAACAAAATACTGAAAATTCCAAATCTGGATGAGAAATACACAAACCATAAAACCAATACAAATTGAAGCCTTATAGATTTAAAACAATATTTAAAGCAATTACATAAGCCAAGTGTTATGTTTTGTGTTTAAAACATGCCTGAGCTTCAAACATCATGCTAGTATCCTAGTGAACATGTTCTGATTGGTTACTCTACGCAGTAGACCAGTTAGAGATTATTGAAAGGTTCTGGAGGGAACTGAAACTATTGATTGTTATCCTAGCAGTTCTATTGGTTGTTAACTCATTTAGGGGCATGGTTTTACTTGCCCAGAATGTTTAAAAGAGAGGCTGTTGCCCTCCTGTTTTGTGTTGGTTTACTGTCATGTTTGAATAAAGCTGAATCACTTGTTAAGAGCTGACTGACGTCTCATACTTAACACAAGTAAAAGTAACTGGCCCAAATCATCTTCATAACTACGAAGCTCCCGCCCGGCAACGCCGCTGGTGGGCGGGGGCTGCTTTGCCACCCTGAGGAGTCTGGGCAGCAACAGCAGTTGGGACTGATTCGTCTCGACGTGGTTGGGGGCGGAGCCAGCTGTTCTAAAACCTTGACAGTTGCTTTGTGCGCTCGCCCACCCGCCCTCCCTTTTCTTAGTGTAGGCTGTTGCTGGTCGCCTGTGGGGCCAGGAAGGAATTTTTTGCTTCTACCCAGATTGGCTCCGTGGGTGGAGGTGTTTTTGTTTACCTTACACTGAGGGCAGAGGATTACGGGACATTGTGGTGGACGGCGGTTAAATAGGATGGTCACTTGGCAGGTTTGTGCAAGCAAGAAAATGGAACTGGTGAGCACCTCACGGCATATCCCGTTAGGGAACAGGGGGTCATCAGGAACTGCCTTCGGATTTAAAGGTCCAGGGTGGGGAATGGTGATCACCTCTGGGAACCTTTTAGGGCAGGCTCCTCCCTGCAAGTTGAAAGGCTTCAGGGGTAGGTGCTCCTAGGGGGCAACCAGTTGCTGGGCTGCTGGCCACGAGCCATTGAGTAAATGGCTCACGGCTGGAGCTGGGTGACCCGCTCTTTAAGGGCAAGGGGGTTGGTCAGGGAAGTGACGCCTGCCTTGCCTGTTCCATGCTTGCTTAGTTTTCCATTGCTGTGATGTTCTGATAAATAGTTAATAAAGTGGCCCTTGTTTAATTCCACACTGTTGTCTGCCTCATTATTCCGACTGGGGGGGCAAAGGCTGTGATCACACACACTAAATAATCCACTTTCAATGCATTTTCAATGTACTTTCCAACTGGATTTTATTTATTTATTTAGTGTGTGTGATCGCAGCCTAAGTGTGCAAAGCTCATATTCAATGGGACAAAAAATATTCTACTTAATAGCACTCATTTATGACCATCTGATGTGCACGGGGACCAAGAGGGCAATCCTATAGAGGTTTACTCAAGAAGTCATTTCCCCTGTATTCAGTGGGGCTCACTCCCAGTTCAGTGTGTCTAGGATTGCACTGCAAGTTGTCCAGCAGCAGGCCACTTTGCATCTGGCGTTCAGTTCCCATCGAGCCATGTTTTTGCTCCAAACAGAAGAACAATCCTCCCTCTGTGCGCTTGCCTCCATTGTGTGACCTTGCCGGAGGCTAAGTAATGTCACCAGCTGCCCGCGTAACATGGTCACTGGTGATGAAAAGTGAACTGGCGTAATTCGCCTAGGGATGCAACCCCTTTTAACATATCTAACATTCTTGCAGGTGTGGTGGCTTTATTTGTGTGCTTTGCTTTGTTTGTTTATTTGTCTGACTAATCAAGCCAAGTCCTTCATACTCATCTTCCCATTTACCAGTCTGAAAAATATTGGGTATTTAGCGTCTAGATTGTTTCCAGTCTTTAGATGTAACTGATACCAATGAAAAGAGAGCAGGATACTTGTGCCAAGAAAAAAATTAACAGCTGGATTAGTTTTTCAGGCAATGGGAATGTGGTTGTATACACACTTCCTTTAAAAAAAAAAACCCTTGTTGAGTGAATCAGGAATTCCCCAAATGTTGCTAAAAAGGTGACATGAGCAAGTGTGCACAAGAATTGCTGTGACCTGGCAAGTGGTTCACTTGTTAAATTATGATCATTACCTAAATGGATAGATGTATAATTTGGAATTAGATAATCATGTCAGTGTAGTTAACTGCTGATTTTCAAGGGAACTTCCCTTGCTGGGAGGGAGAAAACAAACTGAGGTCTTCTTGCCTCTGCTAGTATGCTTAAAAGAAAACCTGGGAAATCAGAAATGGCCACATTTACACATTTGGCCCAATATAGAAATAGCAAATTATATGCTGTGGTTGACTCCTAAGAACTGTGAGTGGATGTTCCCTTTGTGGATCAGATCTTCCCACCTCCCCCTGTCTTATTCACACACATGTTACTTGAAATGTTATACCTGAAGTTTGGGAGACCCCCCTGCTCCCAAGCAGTATCAGATGCAGCATAGAAAGGTTTTATCTTGGGTGGGAGAACTATGGAGATCAGAAGTGAACAAGGGCGCCTTTGGAGACAAATCATTTTTACAGTTAGATAATCTATTTTGACAGTTAGATAATCATTTTGACAGTTCGATAATCTATTTACTGCACTGGAATTAGTAGGCTGTGGGTAGAGATTCTACTAGATGTTTCTTTTCCTTGTCATTTGGTCTTGGAAATGATTGGATGATTAACATGTTGTGTTGGTATATTTATATTTTAATAGTAAAGCTTTTTTAAAAGGGGGGGCACACTATCCTTCCTCTTCTTATGATGGATATTCTTATTTTAAAAATACGCTTCAATTGATCAGATTCCTCCTGATAATCTTGTACAGGGGTGCATGACTGAATGGAGAAAGATTACTGTAAACCAACCTATGCATCTATGATTTTGGCTGCACTTTTTGGAATTGTTCATTAAACATTTATCATTTTTAGCAAACAAAAATACTATCCATAAAAATCTATAAAACATATAATTGTGTCATTAATATGATATTATTTAGCATGCATGAAACTTTGATCAGCCATCATGGATATGCAGGCCCCAAGATTTGCTTTAGGACCCCACAGTGATGAATTCACTTAAACACAAAGGCCGTATTAAACAGCTCATAAAATATTGGCAAAATAAATGCAGCATGATTCCTTCATTGTCTCTGATGAGCAAAGTTTGAGTTCAGTGGCACCTTTGTCCTAATGCCAACACAGCTACCCACCTGGATTGTCTTTATGTGAATCTTTGGTTGCTATATGGCACATGTAATGTTCCTTAGCCTGTGGTTTGTTTATGGGATTTTTTTTCCTTGTTCCCCTCTACTTCTCAGTCTTTTTTACTTTTTTCCTGCTTTTGCTGAAACAAATCTTTCAGGACAGCTGTGCTTCAAAAATGCTTTGAAAAGGGGAACTGTATGTCTATGGGACTGGGCTTGCAAAAGCAGTATCTTGGGTAATTGACTGTTTTGGAGCCTCATCTCACAGCACTTTCAGCACCATGCAAGGATGATTCTCCACCCCCACCTACTCCTTCCTTGTAAACAAATCTCCTTAAGTTACCCAACGATGGTTTTCTTTAAAGTGAAAACAATCTGAGTTTGTAAATATGCTGCAGTTGAAAAGGAGTTAAAAATACAGTCAAAGGGATATGATTTCCTCACTTCTTCCTGTGAATTGTGACCTTTGCTTTTTCAACTTCCTCAATTTCATTTCAGTAAATTGTCATAGAATGGCACAACACCTGCTTTGGGTACTTGAGAAATTGACTTTTCCTGCAAATTACCCTGATCAATGACCTTGTCTGGTTACTAAAAGGGCTTGGAGGAGCAGGGCAGCTTTATGTGTGGTCATATTCCGTCCTCCCCTGGTTACTTAGCCCTTTGAAGTTTACTTATCTCTGTAATGTACAGCTCCAAGTGAGAAAAAAGAATGGCTACAAAGCACATGTCACCTAGGAACTCAAAAATACCAGTCCTAAGGCACACTGGAGGCATTTCAAAATATACCAAGTTCTCTAAGTTAAAACTCACATTTGAGAGTTTAATTCTCTATTACTGCCTACTTATTTATATGTTCCAAGAAGACACCAAGTAGTGATAATTACTTTGAAGTATGCAGCACAAAGTGCCCCTGTTTAAAAACAGAACTTCTCTTTGAAGAATACTGAAAGACCTGTGTATATTCATTCTACACAAATGTTCAGATCAGGGGTTATTTCTTCAGAATCAATAATAAAACCTATATTTTTATTCTAGAATTTTGAGGGGGAGCATTTCAGGAAGTCATTTTTGTGCTATAAAGAATTGCTCTGTTGAGCTAACAGGTGTTAAGCCTCAAGTGTTATCCCTCAGGGCAAGATGTCTGAATATAGAGCAATTCCCAGCATCCTTGAGATTGCACAAATTGGTCCAGGAAAAAAGTTCTGAAGCTACTTTAAGGCCAAATGACATGAGAACCTTGTCAAATATCAAAGGAAAACCTGCTGGAAATATAAACACATAGAGAACATTGCTCTTCATTCTGACAAGCTTTTAAGCTCTGATGGCAGATTTTAGTCAAAGAAGGGTAATTAGTCCAAAAGTTACAATAGGGGTAAATGTTTCAGGCTTGATACACATTTTGTATGTGCAGCCCCAACTGACTTTTCCCCTTCATCCCTTTTCACTGCTGAAGTAAGTCCAAGCAGGTGAGGGAAACTGACAGGTTAGATCACCAACCAGCAAAATTAATGATTTTCTGTATCGATTTCTTTACTGATGAGCACCTCAGACTTTGATTGGGTGTCACACATTCCAAAAAATGCTGTGTTTGTTGTTTTTTTCGTTGTTGTTTTTTTAAAAAAACCCTAACAGATACAGAGTGATCAGGGCTGGATTGCATCCCTCCATAGTCTGTTGGCATGTGTAATAAGGATCCAAAGAGCCATGCCCCACATTCTGCATACCAAAGCTACAAAGCTGGGACCAGCCCATTGCCAGAACTAAAGGAGCTATTGGCATTGTTGATCCTTGGACCTTACCCCCACTTAACATATAAAAATCAGCCACATGGCCCTTTTCAGGGAAGCTGCTGGGTCATCTGCATGATCCAGAGCTCTTTAAGGAAAAATAATAATGATGAGGATAACAACAACAACAATAATAGGAGGAGGACGTGGAGAAGGAAGAGGAGGAGCAGTTGGTTTTATACCCCACCTTTCACTACCTGAAGGAGTCTCAGAGCAGCTTACAATTACCTTCCCTTCCCCTCCCCACAATAGACACCCTGTGGGGTAGGTGGGGCTGAAAGAGCTTTGAGAGAACTGTGACTGCCCCAAGATCACCCAGCTGGCTTCATGTGGAGGAGTGGGGAATCAAACGCAATTTGCCAGATAAGAGTCTGCTGCTCATAACCACTTCACCAAACTTGCTCTCAAATGTTGTCACACTTTGACCAATTCCGCAAAAGCAGTTGTTCCACCCATTTCCCCCAGCTGTACTACTCAATTTCCCACTATTTGCTGTGTGGTGGCATTTTGATCTGCATCTCCCCCGATTTCCCTGTATCTTCTTGATCCTAAAAAATAAGGATCAAGAAGACACGGGGAAATCGGGGGGACATGAGGGTCAAAATGCCGCAGTGTAGCAAATAGTGGGGAATTGAGCAGTACAACTGGGGGAAATGGGAGACCAAGGGTGGAACAACTGCTTTTGCAGAATCGCTCTTTGTTTTGTTTATTTTGTTAGTTCATTTGTTGTCCATCTTTCGCACTGAGACTCAAGGCAGATTACAGGCTGAGTTCAGACTGGCAGTTTGCTCCAGTAGCCAGTTGTAGCAAAAAAAGCCCCAGAATAAACTGTTCCAGGTTTTCCCGTTCAGACAGCCCAGGCTGCTGCCAGAAAATGCGGGATGGAGCCGGGTGGGAGCATTCAGACTGCCGCGCGCGGGGGCGCACTGTATTCTGCATTTCCCCATTAATTCAGTTGTGGGTGTATGGGTGTATTTGTGCATGAGCGCATTTTGCCGATTAGGGGAGGACCCCAGAGCGCCGGCACTGCATTGGGCAGTAGAGCGGAGTACGGCCAATCATACCACTGCTGCCTTCTGCCCAACACGGGTTGCTCCCAGCTTTTCAACTGCGCGTTCAGACTTCCCAGAAGTGGAGAAATGCATGACACATGCAGGCTTTCAGATTTGCTACCAGTTTTATGAGGTATCTTTTTAATCTGGCAGTGAAGCGCAACAGCATGGGTTGGCTACGGGTGGGGGACGCCAGGCAGATGTGCCTGTGTGAATGCCCAGTTTACTCCGGGATTGAATCGTCGCTGGCCTGGGTCCCTACTGGGGCAAATTGCCAGTCTGAACTCAGCCACAGAATCATAAAAGCAATATAATGTGATAAAACTAGAGGACATCATCAAAGGACAATGAAATGAAAGCAGCATGCATAATACATTCCACAAACTGAGTTTCACAATTAGAAAACTAAGATACAACAAACTGGATTTCCCAACTGAATCCATGAAATAAAGCCAATATCATATACCAAATAAATAATGCAATATGAGGGGGGAGGGTAGCTTAAAATATCACTGATATAGAAAGCCCTCTTCACATGGAATTCTCTTTTCTCACAGGTTTTCCCTTATGACCAGCCCTCCAGAACAGTTTCATTTCACACATTCTGCAAAATGAAAGAAATGTGGGGGCCTTCCTAATGGCATCAGGCAGGCTATTCAAGCAGGTGGGGGGAATGCTGGGATGTGGACAGTTGTTTTTACCCCTTTTCAGGGTGGTACCTGGGCTTTGCTTGGACGAGTGAAGCTGACTCTGCAAACTGGGAGAGGCAGTCCTATGTTCTAGGAAGAGAAGGACTTTGTAGGCTAACCAACAGCTTAAAATGCACCCAGAAAATAAACAGTAAGGAATGGAGCTGTTGCAAAATAGGTATAATGTGCATACTCTGCTTAGTTCCCAAGGAATTTGTTGATTTGACTATTAATGGATGCTATAATCAGAACCTGGACATTTCGATTCTAAAGCAGCTAGTGCCTTTGGTGGAGTGACAGCAGAACATGGAGGAATCAAATGGGTCAGTGATGTAGCTAGAGCAGAATCTGGTGAATCAGGAGTGAAATCAGGACAGACTCTGCATGATCCATGGATAGAGCCTACTGGAGCATTCCAGTGCTGGTTTCCCAACTGAACAGAGTTTTACCAATCAGGCCAGCAACAAGAGCCAGACTAAGAGCAGGAGAGGCAGAAAACTTCACTGGAGTTCAGCTTCTCCAAAGAGTGTGTCCCTTGGTGTACATCCCAATTGTCAAGCAAAGGAAACATGCACACAATTCTGTTCCTCCTTTTGCTTAGGTGAAATTGAAAGCTTCTCATAGAGGACTTTCTTCATAGGAAGGCTGTGTGTGGAATGTTAAGAAATAGGTCTCTGGTGTGGGGAGGGAAATCATGAATGTTATCTTCCCACAGTACAAGGGACTCTTTGTACATCCCCAAATAAGCCATAAATTACAGTAGTTTAGGAAGAGGTGGCTGAGGTCTTAGCAACAGATGCACTTACAAATGGGTAAGGAATGTCATTTTGCTCTGGCAGTCCCTTAAAAACTCTACACTGATTAGAGAGGGACAATGGGAGAAAATTTCCTCATTCAGGGGCTTGGGCAGGGTGTGGCACAAGAGATCCTGCCCCGTTAATGCTCCCAGCTGGTATTTGTGCTGTTTCCCTAACTAACTGAATCTAGTAAGAGGGCTGGTTTAATGCCAGTTCTTACTGTTTTCAGCCATGAATAATTCGAAGCTCCAGTGTGCTTGCTATAAAAAAATTAGTGCCCAATGCCTTATTTTATTATACATTCAATCAATTAAAACACTCACCACATCTGTTAACTTTTAGATAAGTACCATTAGACTAAAAATGTGTTTTAAGTAGTGTTTACACATTTATTTACAAAAGACAATTATTTAAACAAAGGGACATTCCCAGCTAATTGATATGAAGATATGAGAAAAATGCAATTAATCATCATTAGTGTATGCAGCCTTTTATTCATTTATGATGCACAGCTGTGGGAATAACAGACTGTCACACCACTTTGGGCTGTTGCTAACAGAGGCTCCGACTCCTAAAACTGAAAATATCAGACAACATACCAGCACTGGGAATTTTTTCAGCATCTGCAGTTTATCTTCTCCAATGCAGTAGGGTGACAAACATCTGCCTAGTCTAGAGATGTAGTTCTTAAAAAATGGAAGGAAGGGATAGCTGAACAACTGAATGGGACATCCAACACTGAATCACTTGGGATGTAAATTGGAGAAGAGCGCTCTAAGAGCTTTGCTTCTATGTTTTGTAGCAGTTCAACTATGCCAGAACCTGAAGCCACGAAAACACAGTTTTTATCAACTGCTCAGTCTATCTCTGTTACATTTTTAATTCCACTTTTCCTCCATACAAAGTTATCCCCACCTCTGCTGAAGCCCCACAACAAATGTTAAGGGGTTAGGTTGAGAAAAAGAGATTGGTTGTGTTGCCAGCCTCCAGGTGGTGGCTGGAAATCCTCTGGGATTACAACTGATCTCCAGGGGACAGAGATCGGTTCACCTGTAGAAAATGGCTGCTTTGGAAGGTGGACTGTATGGCATGATACCCCAACTGAAGTCTCTCCCCTCCCCAAACCCTGCTGTGCTCAAGTTTCGCCCCCCCCCAAAAAAAATCTCCAGGTATTTCTCAACCCAGACCTGGCAACCCTAGAAACTGGTCAAAAGTCATCCAGTGATTTTCATTAGCTGTAATGTTTCATAACCCTTGATAGACCCAGTCTCTCTGAAATGATCTGGTTTACATTAGAGCCAGAAGCCATCAGCATATCTTAAGGCAAAGAATTCCACAATAAGTGAAGAAGTACTTTCTCTTGAGCCAGAACTTCTTTTGTTAAACTTTCACATTTTTATCAGTCACATCTGTAGTGTCCCAATGACCAAGCTCCAAGGAATTCGGGGCGGCATACCGCTAATTGCACCCTTGCTGCCATCAGAGAGCAAGTCCTGCCTCGGTCTGCATTCTGAGGGTGCCTATAATAGGGTACACCCCCAAAGCTTCTTCTTTGGGTCTCCTCTTCTCTTAGCATGAAATGCTGGCCATTTGTGCTTTCTTCTACATGGACGTCTGCACATCTGGAAAAGTAGTATAACCTTCTTAATGTCTCTATCATCACCTCTTTATTTCTGAGTTCTGGATTGTGTGTACATTTTGATTGCTTAGCATGATTATATGCAGGGATATTTTCTAATAAAACTATTAAATACTCTTTATATGGATCATAATTTATCTGAAAGGGACCTTTTCCATTTTGACTGAAGAGTGTCTGTTAGTGTGAAAGGTACAAGACCCATAAGAGAGAAAACAGGCTTCTACCAGTAATTGCACAACTCAAGAGAAATCAAACCTGCTTCTAGATGCAAAGCTGCATTAGGAACACAGAAAGGAACCATAAGTATGACTCTCAGGAATTTGGTCCTACAGATCCCTTGAATCTCAGGCACATACAGCAAAGTGGAACTGTTTTACCAGTCCCCCACCAAAAAGAGCTCAATTCTGCAGACACTGTTCTGTTCAATGCATAGCCAATTTGAGGGTCTCCCATAGAGCAGCCATGACACATAATGCCACAAACATCACATGGAACGCAGTCCTCCCACTCCTCTGTAGACACCCTGAATCTTAGCCACATGCAGCAAAACAGCACTATTTTACCAGCCCCACCCCCGAGCTCATTTCTGTGCACATATACCTTTCTATAAACTGATATGGTGGGAATGACAGACCATTAGTTTCCCATTTAATTAGTCCATGAGGAGTACACACATGGTATACATGCACAATGCATCCCCCCCTCTGTTGCTTGTCTGCAAAAGTGATTGGCTGATAGGGCTAGATCCTTGCTAGGATCCAACTAGTTGGAAGAATGCTGTTGCCCGCAAAAACAAAAACAATTAAATAACAATGCAGTAAATGAATTCACATGGTCCTGCTGGCGTGAGCAGTTGACTAACATGGATTTTCTGGAAGGGTTTTTTTTCCCCAGTAAGAATCTCAGATTCCTAATATTATTCTGGAACCCAAAGTAATGACCCAAAACAGTGTTTTTTGTGCATATTTTCAGCTCAGGAGTTCCTTTATATGCATAGCCATAGTCGCCCCACTGCTGGACCTCCTGATGGCACCTGGTATTTTTGGCCACTGTGTGACAGAGTGTTGGACTGGATGGGCCATTGGCCCGATCCAACATTGGCTTCTCTTATGTTCTTAAATTCTGTATGATTTTTCTGTATATAACTATACACTGTATACACAGCACAGAAACAACAGTGAAAAGCGGGGAACAGAACAAGAGGCAACAATATGAACAAATATAAAAGGAAACAGAATTGAGACTGTTCACGCAATCCTTATTGAAAATATAGGGTATCTACAGTCCTAGGAAAGGGGCAGAAAAGAGCCAGCAAAATGATCAAGGGGTTGGAGCATCTTCCCCACAAAGACAGGTTGAAGTGTTTCTTACAGAAGGTGTTGTTTTTTAAAAAACATGTCTAACAATTCTATGCAGAGTTATTCTAGCCTGTGCCTATTGAAATAAGTGGGTTTAGACTGGAATAACTTTGCATAAGACTGCACTTGTTGGGACACATGATAAAATTTATAAAATACTTAATATTTTAGGAAAAGTGACTAGAGAGATATTCCCCCCCCTTTTTTTGTAACATTAGAACTGAAGGTCATTCCTTGGCATTGTCTGACAGTAGGTTTAGCACAGAAAAATTAAATACTTCACACAATGCATCATTTTATGGAATTTCCTTCCTTTTGTTCACTAGAATATTCATGAATATGTAAGCCATCCTCTATTTAAAAAACAATCTGAGCCCTGCTTTTCCTCCCTAGCTCTGTAGATCTCACCTTTAGCTTCTCCTATCACAACATACCAGATAGTCTTACAGTACATTTATTTCCTCTGCACACCTTAGCATGTGTTATTGAGTACATGATATAGTTTAGAGGGAGCTGTAATTCACACTTTGGACACCAAAGGCTGGTATAAATCCTCTAGTCACAAAAAACTACTTGTGACAGGTATTTTCCTTTATGGTCATTCTTCAGCAGGTCCCAAAGAAACAATTTCCTGTACTATGCTACAGGTCAATGTACGGAGACCACTAAAATGAGAAACAAGATGATGATATCCTTCAGCAAATTACTTAAACATCTTTGTCTTGATGTAAGATGGGGACAATATAGCAATGCACACATTCCCTTAAAATAAATTATGATAATGCGCTGCAGTTTGTGGTCCGTTGTACTCTTAATATTCCCCAGTAGTGCCACTGAAGTCAGAAGTGTGTTGAGTTCAATGGCCATAGCTGGTCTGGACTTGACCTTGATAGGACAAAGAATTCTAATTAGGCTTGCTGGACAAGGAGACAGGATCTTTATCAATGGTGTGACCAATGTTCCCTCTAAGCTCTACAATGTTGTGAGCAGAAATTCTACCTCATGAGCAAAAAAAGCTACTAGCATTAAAGTTGTGAGCAAGTCTACATTTGACTATTGTGTAAATTATTTTTAGAAGATTATTTCCATAACCTTCTAAAAATCTCAGAATGAATTCTTTTAAACTATATTTAAGAATAATTTAAATATTATAAGAGAAAACAGAATCAAATCAAATTTCATTACAGAAAATGTCCTCTATGGGGGTAGACCAGGCCTCTGGAGAATGGGTCTACCCACCCCTTTCCACTATTTTCGTAGACCTGGCCTCTAGAGAATAGGTCTACCAACCCCAGTCCACTAAAATGGTAGACCTGGCCTTGGACTGTTGCCCTGTGCTGAGCCTTAGAAAACATACCAGCATGGGGGGAGGGGACTCTTGCAGTCTACTTTGGGTTTTTTAGTGAAATATGACAACCAGCATTACAGGTAAAGTACAACAGAGGTGGAACAATCACTGTCAGAATTCTGCCTAACCTAGAAAACAAGAAATTGCTTAAATGTTACCAACATGCCCAAACTACTTGTTTAGTCAAATATTTATATCCCACTTTTCCCTGTGACTCAGGGCAGCTTACAAATCATACTGAAAAGAATAATAGTGGTGTGCAAAAGATAATTTTTCTGGCTCAGTTATAGCCTATGGGAACCTTTATAGTCAATAGGCCCCATAAGCTATAATGGAGAATCAATCCAGGGTATCTGGGGCTCTGGGGGGTATTTTTTGAGGTAGAGGCACCAAATTTTCAGCAAAGGTGCTGGTGCCTCTCCTCAACCCCCCCCCCATTTTCAAAAAGATTGGACAGGGGGTCTAATTTGATGGATCTCAGAAGGAGGTGTCCCCATCCTCCATTGTTTCCTACAGAAGCTTGGTTGTGATCAGAAGCATTAATCCTCTGAGCTGGCCTCTTAAATGTTGTGCACCAGTGCCCCCTAGCACAGCTTAGAGGGAACTGTGGGTGTGACCTAGTGGAGTTATACCAGTATTGCACCAGCATTGAACTATGGTGTGATGTTACTTCAGTGTAAGCATGACATCAACACAACAACACTGGTGCAAAAAACAAAATTGGTAGTGGTGGTAAGACATCAAAGAAGTAGGACTTTGTCAGAAGAATCCTATATTTGTATGAAGGGGTTCCTGCCTCTGTCAGGATAGACTGGGGGTGGATCTGCCTAAACTGGCCTTACTGGGCAGGATGCTGAAACTGAGGCAGAGACAAGCATGGTCATAGTTCAGGCAGTGAATACATCCAACACAAGACCAATATTCTTTGAGGCTTGGAGGAAGGAGTGTAGACATAGGCAGGCAGGAGGTCAAGTCTGACATAGCAACAGATCCAAGAGCAAGCACAGCAATGATCCTTCCAAAATGGACAAGTTAAGTCAAAGGAAGTCCCAGCTAAGCTCTGCTTGGCTCTCACAGCAATTCCCTCCCCCCAGATCTTCTAATCTGGCCATCCCACTTGGGCTTCTTTCATTGCACTTTGAAAACATTTTACTGGCATTACTATGCCTTAGTACCTGCATGACTGAAATGAATATTAAGAATCTATGTAAGATGGACATTTTTCTTTTTGGAGGGTGTTGTGGAGATAACAATGGAATCTGGAGGTCTTCATAGATCATATGGATGCAGATGCTATATGTCCAGGCTGACACCACCAAGCAATACAGATGCAATATATCTAATTTTCAACATGGTCAGATCTGTGGATACTTAAATCTGGAGACTGGAGTCATGTACAGACAAGACAGATCTTTCTACAAACCCAGGTTTATGGAAAAGCATGAAAACATTTTTTAAAAAAACCTGGAGGGTTAAGCCTCCTTAAAAGTAAACTAAGCAGTGCCTGTAACTTTAAGAAACAAATGTACCCCTGTGGCTGTTGCTAGGCAAGCATAACAGTGTCACCAGTTGAAGCCATAGTTTCGGTCAGAAAAAGGCAGCAGGAGAGGACAGAGCCTTTTACAGGGCTATTTTGACCTTTTAAGGAAGACTCATCAGGGCCAGGCCTGAAAGCAGCAGCCACATGGCAACTAGATACAAGGCGGCATATTCAACAGCAGCCACCCTATCAAAGCCAGTGTGGTGGCATGGTTAAAGTTTCAGATTAGGATTCTGGGAGACACAGGTTCAAATCACCATTCTGCCTTGGAAGTCCACTGGGTAATCTTGAGCCAGTTACACATGCTTAGCCTAACTTACTTCACTAACTTGTGGGTAAAATGAAGGAAAGGAGAACAATTTAACCTGCTTTGGGCCCCCATTATTGAAAAAGGCAGGGCCTAAATGAAATAAATACATGATAAATATTGCTAAAGATGTGGGGGCAGATAAAAGATAAGTTGGGTGGGAAGTAGGGAAGGAAGCAGGGAAAGGGAAAAAAGAAATAGTGTAGGGAGGATGATACAGGGGAAAACGAGGTGCATTTGCACATTCTCTATTGTGCAACTGGGTCTAGCCCAGTGGCCAGCACTATGCAATTGGCCTCAGCTTGTCAGTCAGCACCTCTTTGATTAGGCTGACCCAGTGGGTTTTCCCAGGTAGAGATTGCCAAGGGGAGGGAAGGAGGTAAAGCTGGGGACAGGGTTGGCTGTTGGATAGTGGTAGGCTGGCTGTTGGATTGTCAGGGAGAAGGAAGGAAGAAAGAAAGAGGGGGAGCTATGAGGGCTTTCAGGAAAAGGAAAGAGGAAATAGTGGAGGAGGGGAAAATGAGATGCCCCCTGCAAGTCCTTGAAGGTTACGCACGTTGGCAAAGTTTAAACATGGAAAGGATCAGAGCACCAGCTGTTTAAAGAAAATAATTCAGTTTATTAAAGAAATAAACTCTGACAGAACACAAGGAGAGAGGCTTAACTAACTGACTAACTGCTGTGAGAGGCAGAAATGAAGGGTAGGGTTACCAGGTCCTACCTTTTTTCTGAGCAGGGGAATACTGGGCCCTTCCTGGGATCTTCTGCATTGCATGCAGCATGATGACATCATTTGGAAGTGATGCCATCGCATTGCCAACATGGGGGGTTGATGCTTTAGTTTTGGGCAAAACTCTATGGGTTTTGAGTTCAAAACCATAGAGTTTGAGTTCAAAACCATAGAGTTTGCCACCCCCAACAGTGGCTATGTGATGATGTCACTTCTGGGTGATGTCACTGTGACAAGGATGTCACACAGCAATGTGCCTGTTTGGGGGTGGGGCTTCCTCCGCCCGCCAGCTGGCTGGCAGCAGCCTGGAGCCCTGGAAATCAGGGGAAACCCCTCCCTGACCAGAGGTCTGGCAACCCTAACGAAGGTGCTCATTTGGAGAAGGAAGTCTCCAAAAAACCAATCAAGAGACAAGAAGGACATAATTTGAAATTGTGGAAAGTCCCTAATCTAGCTATGCTAACTAGCAATCCTTCAACTGTCCCTATAGGCTGTTCTTCTGATGTGCATCAAGTAGGTGCACTATAGACCTTGTATATTCCAACAACACATTTGTCCAGTTCTAAGATGGTCAAATCATTAAAGTGGGTTTTTTACTGTTGCATCATGCAGGCATGATGGGCCAAGAACGCAGAGATAACATAAATCATCTAGTCCGGATATATATGTTTTGTTATTTACAGGAGTTTGAAACAAAGAAAACTTTGTGGATGAGTGGGTCTACCGTTCCGAAGAGGTAGATCCAGACAGTCCTTTGATAATAAAGAAGGCCTATTCAGAGGGGGAGAAAGAGATACCTTATGTCTGTCAATCACTAACTGTGAAATGTAAATGTTTTATATAAAGGAATGTACTGAACAGCAGAAAGGGAGGGAAGGAGGTAAATAGGGAGTGAGGAAGCCACGAGAAAGCAGTATGAGAAAATGCAAGTGCAGTTGGTCTTTTTTGTGTGTAATCAAACATGTGCAAGCTGTTCAAATATAGATAAAACTTTTTAAAAAATATGTTCAATTGTGCTGATCTCAATGTGTCAATTTGTGGAGGAATTCGAACAATGGGTAAGTGAACATCTCTGCAGAAGACTACAATGCTGCATCAATGAAACAGGCCAATATTGGGGGGGGGGCTATCAATACTATATGCTGCTTTAAAACTTGACTTGAGCATAAGAACATAAGAGAACATAAGAGAAGCCAATGTTGGATCAGGCCAATGGCCCATCTAGTCCAACACTCTGTCACACAGTGGGCCAAAAATACCAGGTGCCATCAGGAGATCCAGCAGTGGGGCCAGGATTTGGATTCTTTAATATAAAAATTAAATCAATCAATCAATATAATATTCACATCTGTGGTTCCGATGGGAAATACATTTCTGGACATAACTTACCCTCCAATTGAGGTGAAATTCTCATGGCTTGTATACTTCACCCAAGGGATCCTCCTTCTCCAATCTCGGCCCGATAGGAGAAATTTTGTAAGTCTCTTTAAAAAAAAAGAAATTACAATTCTCACTGGCAGAGAAGGCACAGGGAGGCATGAATTGGTAGGGAAGTGAGATTCACCTTCCTTTCCCAGGATTTTTTAAAAGAAAAATAGAACATATGAGTGAGGAGGCCTGTCATCTCTTCACTCTGCAGTGCTTCAGCTCAGTTTGTTTCTTCCATCCTCAGGCTAGTGCAGGAAGTCAGCTAGGTTAGGGAAATATGCTTCAAGAACTGGAGTAAAACTGGTTGGAGCAAGAATCAGACTAAAACCCAGATTTTGCTTTAAGATACTTGGTTCCCATTCTCTGGTTTCTTTACATACGAGCAAAAATGGTGTTCTGTCTTTCTGCCCTGCTGACTAACATCTGAGGAAGGGATTTTTGGTTGTGTGAAAGGTTAGTGATTTTAATCAGGAAATATCAAATCCTGAATCAGCAGTCTTTCTCACAAAGGGATACAATTTGATTCTTCCTTATCAATGCTCTCTGGAATCTTATCTGTTTTGGTAGATATATTAACTAATGGGGGTGCAAAGCTTTAGCCTCTGCCACTGTTCTGTGTGCCCCACCCAGTCTATTTAAGACAGGAAGGCTATTTGTTGTGGCAGAGGGAGTACAAAACCTTAGCATCTGTCCATATCCCTCACCCCCAGCTCTGCAGCCCTGACAACTAGTTCCTTCTGACAACATTTCTTTCAGTCCTCTACAGGCCATATAAGCAGATTGGGAGGGGATAATAGCCTCTGTTCATTCTGTCCCTTGTCTGGTCTGCCTTACAGGATGTACAAGCAAAGTCTCTGTTTGCCCAGAACATGCACAGCTCCAGATAACAGAATCAGTCAGATAACAGGATCATTCAAGTAAACAAGAAGCAGGCATACAATCAACAAGCCCTCCCAAAGTCCATGATGCAATGAAATATTGAAATATGCAAAAACTAAGCACAGAAATTCCAACTGGGTGTTTCTCACATCCCTGTCATGCACATATCTGATGATTCTGAGTCTCTCTACCCCCTCCAACTTCTGAGTTGCTGTTCACATCAACACTACACTGTTCTGACTCGCCTACCTCTCACTGCCAGGAAATGGAAACCACACAACAAGGTGCCAGAACAACCATCAGATCGAAAAGCTTCTAAATTTTGAAAATAATTTTGCTTTAAGTCAGAGCATTTCCAATATTTAGAAAAAAGGTGCTGTTCATAGGGATGTGCATTTGGATATTTCTGGTATTCGTATATATGTGAGAAATATGTTAGTTGTAATTTTCAGGTATATTTGGGTATCTGGGTGACATTTGAATTCTGGAAATATTCAGGAATATTTGAAAATACTTGGGGCTGGCAATTTAAGGCTCCAAGTCTACTTTTCTCCAATTTTATAAGTTTTTCAGATAATAGGAAGAAGGAAGGAGTCAGCTCTCCTAGCCAGTGGGATCATAGATTAGAAAGAACATTGTTATGCCGAAAATAGATGTGATGTCAAAAAATGTTGTTCTTACCACTCTCATGAGGGGACCCTCCCCCCACACACAAATATCATTGGGACAAGGGACATTAGGAAAGTAGACTAAAATCTCAGTTTAAAATAAACACAAACAGATCCCACTAAAGCATCTAAAATGAACCTCTTACCATGGTATATTGCTTTTTCATTTCTTCTTTATAGCTTCTAGTGTATGTGCAGCGGGGTGGGATGGGACAGAAGCATCAGTGATAAAAGGCTGTTGGTTCTATTGGGCTTGCCACATCGGCTTTGGGTTCTTCTGATATTCTCTGGTGTGATATTGGTTGTGTTAGGCTTGCATTACTGTCCATTGGTTAAGTTTGTCTTGCTGAGTTTCTCTTGTTTGACACTGGTTCCATTGGGCTAGTGGTTCTGTTCACATTTGGAGGCTTTTGGCCAGTTGTAATTCTTTTCTGAGTGTTTGGTGGTTGGCTCCTTTGAATTGTTTTCCCTCATAGAAAACAATGGATACAAATAGGATGGGTGGGATGGTAAGTAGACAGTGAGGACAAGTAATATGGCCTTGTTCAGGAGCCCACAGAATTGGACCCCTTTGTTCAATTTGTGTGTAACTTGGGCAGTCTTTAGAGGACAGGCAGCAGCAGGTCTCCTAACATTCTGGCATCATTTGGTTGAAGAGTAGCTGCTTCAGCCCTCCCAAAGTAGTCCCCTTAAAAGGAATAATGGAAACTGAATAATTGAAGAATCCCAAAAAGGTATTGGAGGACCTGAATGCCCCTGGAAACTAGTATTTAAGCTCTTTCAGAAATCTGAACAATAAAAAACCCAACTTTTTAGGTGCACATCCCTAGTTTTTTTCAAGTCAGATACTGATTAGTACCTTTCAGACTGCGAGTCCCTCTTTGGTACCATTCTTAACATGGCCTCCATATATTTGGGTTCAATCAATCTGAAACTAAAAAATGCATCGATACTACATCCCAGCACTTACCATTGTTGTATTGCACAGATGAGGTAAGTGGTGGAGGCAGCTAACTATAGGTAGATTATATGCTAACAGTGACTTAAGACCTATCCAAAAAAAGACTGTTGAAGACTAATCAAGTATTAATGATTTCAGTAGAAGAGTCTCTGTATCACATCTCTTTACAGTGCAATCCTAAGAACCCTTTCCTGGGATTAAGCCTCATTGAATAGACCTGAGTAGAATTCAGAGTAAACCTGCTTAGGATTGCTCTCTTAGGCTGTGATCACACACACTAAATAACCCATTTTCAATCCACTTTCAGTGTACTTTCCAACTGGATTTCACTGTGTGAACTGGCAAAATCCAGTTAGAAAGTGCATTGAAAGTGGATTGAAAATGGATTATTTAGTGTGTGTGACTGCAGCCTTAGTGTACCTCATTGGGAAGGATGACCTTAAATGAATCAAGCCCTGCTTTTTCTATAGAATCATGTAGGGCTGAATTGATTCACAAGTATGATTAGCCAGCAAATGAAAAACCACAGGACAATACAACAAAAGGGCATTTCCCTCTTTCTCCGCTGTAAGGAAATTTGGGGGACACAGAGCTTCTGTCCAATAGTGAAGGCAGGTTGGATAATTTCAAACAACAAATGTCTGCAGCTCTTTTCCAGAATTTAGGACTTCTAGGATTTCTCTGGGTAAAAAGTCTATATCGGTATAATGGAGGCCCCGGTCACACAGGAGGATTTGCCCCGCAAAACGGATGGGTTGAGGGTGCATCAAATGGGCACGATCATACAGCGAAATCTGGGAAGCGTAGTGCACCTGTCATCAACCCATACCATTGGCCTGAAGAAGCGGATTTTAAAAGTACCAACAAAAGGGTAGTAGCAACCGGAAAATTCAGGTCGCAAGTGAGCGTCAGATGGCGGAAGTGAAGTTAATCCAGTGCAACCGGCACATGTATGCATCCCATCACACCAGATGTGTTTTTTCCAAGCCCTCCACAGGATGCAAAGAAATGTAAGCTTGCGCATGCGCAAGAATGTGAAATTGAAACCCTTTGATGCTCTTCAACATTGCCATGTGATCGCCGGCTATCAGCATCTGCGCAGCATCACGGGGACCCGTCTGATCACTGTACTGCACATCGTTTTGCTCTGGCTCTAATTTGCCTCCCTTCAGCGGCACAGTATCTCACTCGTGTGACTGGGACCAGAGTTTGTTCTTTGCTGCCATAGAAGCATGCTTTTCACTGGATGTAAACCTTGAAGTAGAAAGCTTCTGCTCCCTAAGCACTCACCTCAGATGGCCTTGTCTAGGTAGGAAAGAAACTGGGATAATGTTGTCTAGTATTGCAGACACCACTCCCAAGTGATGAAAACAGCAGCCAGCCAGCCGTGCTGCCCTGCCATGCACACACCTGCCATTGTGATACCAGCACTCCATTAATCACTCCCCAAATACCAAGAATTCCTTCCTTTCCTGATGAGGAATGCCTCAAAGGGTTTAGTCATCTGACCATTATTACACATTATGGAGCAAGCACGCTTGCTCTATTTTTTACTGGTAAATTTTTTACTGGTAAATAAAGTATGAATGTGAGATGCACACCTCCAGACAGAGAAGGGTAGTGGGACAGATGTGCCTGGGAGACACAGGCCAATAGCAACTCTCCAGCAAGAGCCTCCTGGATACCCCTGGATGTCTTGATTGTTTGGACGGAACTCACTTTCATATACTATGGTGTTTACAACTGACAGCTCTATTGTATATGCAGCAGATACATGTATTTTACTTTGGCTTATAATTGGACTTATGCAAATTACCCCAACTGTGTTAGCCCAGCTGAATTACTGTGCAATAGAACAGTTCTGCATAGGATTAGGCAAACTGGAGATTTTGACATAAATACAAGCCCAAGGGATGGCAAGAGTTCCTGACTGCATAACCTTGATGGTAGTAGTTAAAGTTCATATCCAGTAGCCAGTTTCCTGCACTGAAACAGTGCTTGGGGAGCTATTTCACCAGTTTTGCTGCTGTGCTATGATTACCACAAGGCTAGACTTTTGTAATGTTCTCCACATGGGTCTGGCCTTAAAGAGGAGAAGTTGGAAAGTCCAGTTTGTACATAATGCCATAGCTCTGCTCCTGTTGGGCACAAAGTAGAATGGACTTTAACATCAATATTGTTGAATTGATAACAGAACTAGCTTGTTTGCACAGTATTTTATGGTTTTATTGTTTAAATTGTTGTTAATTGTTGTTTTAATGACATTGTACTGAGATTGTTGTGAACCGCCCTGAGCCTGTTTACGGGGAGGGTGGTATACAAATAAAATAAATAAATAAATAAAAATGTGCATGCCACACCCATTCTGCAGGCACTCAGCTGGTTATTGATCATTTAACAGGTTCTGTTCAAGGTTCTGGTTATCAACTATGAAGCCCTTCATGGACCCATGACCTACAGGGCCACCTCTCATATTATGCCCCAGCATGACACCTATACTGGTCTGAACAAAGCCTTCCAAAGGTGCTACCCTGCAAATGGGTATGATCATGACAAATCTGAACAGCTTGATGAAATATTGGCTCCCTGCTTGTGACTGGCAAGTAGGACATGAGAGAAACCATTGGTGCTCAAGCACGTCCACATGGGATTGCATTGCAAGTCTCCTCATCCAGCCCTCTAGAAGACTGGTGAAAGCGAAGGCACGGTAATCTAAAAACACAGCTGCTCTCTTATTGTCATGTTTAGAACATGATAGCTGCAACTCACAGTGAGGACAACAGCAAGGAAACACCTGGACCGTACTGAAAATTGAACAAGGCTAAGTAGCTGTAAATGTCATTTCTTCCCCTATTTATTGCCACCTCTGCTTCCCTCCTCTCCTTTTGTTGTCTATTGAGAAGAAATTTTATTGTAAGATCCTTGGAGCAGAAGCCTGTTTTCTTGTATATTGTAGTGCTGTGCATGCAGATGCTGTTAGATAAATAACATGAAACACATGGCTTTTCTCATCTGATTGTCAGCTTGTTGAGCCACAAACTAAATTTAAATATAGAGTAAAGAATAGCCATCTTGACAGAGCAAAAAGTAATCACGGCTCATATGGGAAAGTGTTTCATCACAAGCACCACGGCCATTCATTTCTGTGCATTGCTTTCTAGAAAAACAATGAACCCATCAGGACATTGCCTGTAGAATTGTGTATCTGTGAGACAGAGAGATGGATAATAAAAATCTGTTTTCCTGAAACACATTCATATTGCAACATATATTTGTGTCATAATACTTTTGAGTTCTCCCCTCCCCTTGCCCCACAACGGCATGCATTTCATTGGGACTAAGCTTCATTGCATCCAACATGCAAATATTTGTAAAGGCAAGATCCTTGTTGTCCCGGGGGCAATAGAAGTTACTGAGATCTGACACTTGTTTTTTTGTGTCGGTTTATGTTGAAATGCAGGTATTCCCCAGGCAAGAAAGCCATGGTAACCAACTTCAAAACTTGTCCTGCAGTTTGCTCTTATGAAGCTACAAGCAAGATACAGATTGAGAAGTCTGCGTGACACATTCCCCCCCCCCCTCTCTTTTTCTGGTTTCCCATTTTAAATATTGCCTTGTGAAATATTCCTCATTATCATTTTTAATGTGACACATAAGACAGCTCTCCGTTTAAGTTGCTTGTTAGTCTGATTAATAACTTATTTTTATTTTCCATTTTCTGTGTCTTCTACTTTGCCCCATCAGGCAAATTTTAATCAGTGCTTTTTGACAAGAAGGAATGCAATTTGCCAAACACAGTTTATGCCCCAAGATCAGAGGAGGAAGCTGAGATTTATTATACCCAAGGAAAGCAGGTTCTTAACAAAGTGCATAAAGAGGAGTGTGTTTAAGTAGGTTTTGTTTCTATTAGCCCTTTGTCTGAAAATATAACCTACCTTTGTATATGCTTTACTGGGGTTGTCACTTGTGCCCTGAAGGCCAGTTTGATTTGAAATGTGCAAGAAATTGCAACTTCCTGGGGAAAAAATTGAATGGGGTGTCACCGGACTAAAAAAATCTTAATCTATTGTAGGAGTTGTAGGACTGTGGCACAAGGGCAGAGCATCTGCCTGGCATGCAGAAGGTCCCAGCTTCAATCCCTGGCATCTCCAGTTAAACGAATCAGATGGTATGTGATGTGAAAGACCTCTGCCTCAGAGTCTGGAGAGCTGCTGCCAGTCTCATGGCCTTGATGGAGAAATATTCTAATTCATAATAAGACAGTTTGATGTGTTCAAGTGTTCAGTTAATTAATTGTCAAGAAGAGGAGGAGGAGGAGGAGGATGGATTTATACCCTGCCCTTCATTACCCGAAGGAGTCTCAGAGCAGCTTACAATCTCCTTCCCTTCTGCTCCCCACAACAGACACGATGTGAGCAGTGTTCCCTCTAAGCTGAGTTAGTGTGAGCTAGCTCACAGCATTTTAGCCTCTGGCTCACACATTTTTGTCTTAGCTCAAGTAGGATGGCTCCAGAGCAAATTAATGTATGCAGTAGCCAAATTGCTCGTTCACGACTTTAATGCCGGTAGCTCACAAAGTAGAATTTTTGCTCACAAGACTCCACAGCTTAGAGGGAGCATTGCTTCTGGGTGATGTCATTATGACAAGGATGTCACACAGCAATCTGCCTGTTTGGGGGTGGGGCTTCCCCCACTGGCCAGAATTTTTGCTCACAAGACTCCACAGCTTAGAAGGAGCATTGTCTGTGAGACAGGTGGGGCTGGGAGAACTCTGAGAGAACTGCTCCTGAGAGAGAGAACTCTGAAATAAGTTGTAACTGACCCAAGATCACACCAGTAGCTGCATGTGGAGGAGTGGGGGATCAAACCTGGTTCTCCCAGATTAGAGTCCGCACTCCTAACCACTACCCCAAACTGGCTCTGTATGCTAGGAATAAGCTTAGCCTTCTCCCCAAAAATATTCATTTTTGAAAAATGGCAGAATGGTCACTAATGGCAAAAGTGGCAAAATGGACTGTACCATTTCAGGCTATAATTTGTGGTGGGAGGGAATTGCTTGTCTGAACACAACCAATTACACCCAACTGACACTGTTGGGCATACTATTGTCTGTGCTTCTAACCACTACACCAAACTGGCTCACCAAATAATAGTTTGGAAAAGCATATTACCCATAGACATATCCTCTTTCCCCTAGGAATGGTACAAAGGGGGGGGGTAAAACAAAAGCTCACCTTCTCACCTTGTCTCCCCAATTGGTTTGCATTCTTGTCCCCTCACAGGCCATCCACACTGGGGTGTAATGTTCAGATAAGGCCTATGCACAGACAATCCAACAAGCCTGTTTGTTCATCTCCAAGAAGGCGAAAAAGGAAGCAAGTGCATGATCTGAGAGTATTGTATTTTATATGCACTGGCACTATCTTGATGGTCCAAAGGTAGGGCAGATGCCAGCATAAGGCAGGAAGGTCAATCTGAGTCCCATTCTTACCTCTGCTGTCCACATGTATATACGAAAACCCTAAGGAAAACCCTGCCTCTATGCCCATACCATCTGAGAAGAAGCCTTCATTTCTGTGTGCAGAAGGAGAGAAGATCTCTTCTGGATTGGCATTTGTTCCCTCTACAGTACTTTTGTTGTGATTTCTGTAAGTACCTTTATCCTTCCTTATTATATAAAAGCAATTTGGTATGGCAACATTCTATGCCCTCCAAAATGAGTTGGCTCCGTGTCACAAGGTGTCTCTATCCACTGGCTGTGTTGCCTGAGTTCTCTCCCACCCACTGCAGCCTAGGCCACTCTTCTCTGATTGGGCCAGCGTTTCAAGGTCATTTGCATATGGAAGCTGATTGGACTTCACTCCATTCCGCACCTCAAGTTCCCCCCCCACGATACAGTTGGAACTGTCAGTTGCATATGTGACCTGATATATTCTGAGGTAAAATATGTCCTCACTCATAACACATCACTTCCCCTTCAAAAGAAACAAACCCAATAACACAACCATGCCACACCACAAAAAAGACAGATCACACTACAAGCAGAATACCACAAGGCAAAAAATGATAGGAAAAGGTGCCAGCAGTCACCCCATTACTGCCACAGATATGTACCTGAGAGCACTTCAGAGGATGGTGTGCAGGTCCCAGGTTCATATTATAAAAGCTGCCTGGGGGATTATGGACCATTCACAGACTTTCAACATTAATATACCTCACAGGGTTGTTGTGCAGATCATATGGGGGAGAAGAGAATGATGTCAGCTGCTTTGATTCTCACTGCAGGGAAAGACTGCCCTTTCCCTGGGCAGAAGCTGTGGGGGTGGGGGGGGGAGATGTAAACCTGAAGATAGACAGGCAGATAAAGGTAGGCTGATGGTTGCCTGGAAAGGAAGAGAAGAAGAAGAGAAGAGTTTGGATTTATACCCCGCCCTTCACTGCCCAAAGGCGTCTCAGAGCGGCTTACAAACTCCTTTCCCTTCCCCTCCCCACAACAGACACCCTGTGAGGTAGGTGGGGCTGAGAGAACTCTAACACAAACTGTCCTTGAGAGAACAGCTGTGCCAGAGCTTGTGACTGACCCAAGGTCACATCAGCAGATGCAAGTGGAGGAGTGGGGAATCAAACCCGGTTCTCCCAGATTAGAGTCCGCACACTTAACCACTACACCAAACTGGCTCTCTGACATAGAGTTGCCAGCTCCAGGTTGGAAACTTCCAGGATATTTTAGGGATGAAGCCTGCTGAGAGTGGGGTCTGAGGAGGAGGAAGAGGGGGACCTCAGACAGATACAATGCTAGAGTCCCCACCCTCCAAAAAAACCATTTCTTCCATGGAATACCAGGTGACAACTGGAGAGCTCTTAAAGCTCTGGTGCTAATTCAAAGCGCTGGGGATGTATTGCATTCTGGCAGGGGATGCTGTGAGTGTAAAAAATGCATTATCAACAGAGTATTGTTTAGGAAAATCTTTAGGAATGGTTTGGTCCATTTACCATGGGGCATCCATCCAGAGCCTCTGGCATTTTCTCACTCTGCTGGCATCAAAACCAATTTAAGGCAAAATAGAGATATGGAGACTTTTCCATCCTCTTTTGCATCAATCTGTCTTTGTTGGCAACCCTAGGCCTGTCAGCACTCTCAGGGTGACTTCATGCATTATTTCACTAGCCCTGGCCGCTTGCTCCTGATCAGCAGGAGCCTCCCTATGGAAGCTGCCTGGGTGATTTTGGACCAGCCCTAGACTTTCTGCCTAACCTACCTTGCAGGGTTGCTGTACAGATCACAAAGCAGAAGAGGAGAATGAAGTCAGCTGCTTTGCTTTCCACAGAAAGACAGAACTTTGCCTAGGAAAAGGCTGCTGAGAGGGGAGGAGACAAAGTTGCCAACTTTAGGTATGGAAATTCCTGGATATTTGAGGGGTGGAGCCTGGAGATGATGGGGTTTGAGAAGGGGGTGGGACCTCAGACAGGTACAGTGCCATAGACTCCACCCTCCAGACCAGCCATTTCCTTCTGGGAAATCTCCAGTCTCCAAGGGGGGGCTGGAGATCACTCAAGATTACAATTGTTCTTCAGATTATAAGAGATCAATTCCCCTGGAGAAAACGGTAAGCTGTGTGTCATTATACCCTGCTGCGGTCACCACAGCAAATTGATGCTGAGTGCCCAAGGCCATGGCACTGGCCCAGAGCTTCTTTCTAGAGCTCGTTGTATTTATTTCCACAACGGGCCTTATTCCTAGTTATTAAATAATTCAACTCCATAAAAACCTGCAACCTTATAATTAATTCAGAGGGATTTTTAATAATTAATTTACATTGCCATCCTACACAGAGTTGCAGCCTTCTAAGCCCATTAAAATGGCACAGTCGATTGATTATTTGACTCAATATTGCATGCCTAAAATTAGGAAATGAAAAAGTTGTGATTAGAATAGTTGAGATGCTGAAGCACAGCAGTTTGTTTCCTGATCTTATTATATTTGGGGAAGGGTGCAAAATTCTATAGTATTGGAAGCTAAAATACCCTTTTGCTATAAGAAGCTCATGTATAGTTTCCCTTTTCATTTTTATGTGGAGGGCTCTTCTTATCATTTCCTATTCTGAAGCACAATTGCTAGCTTGTGAAGTCCCTGCAAACCTTTCTGTGGTTTTGGTGTGACGGGATCATTTTCCCATCTGGGGCTTAACACTGATTCTACATCCTTCATCTCCTTCAATATTGCTAACTCTCAGGCTGTTGGCTGCTTTTTCAGAGCTAAACCAAATAGCTTTTGCTTCCTTCCTTCCTGATTAATAATAAAAAAAGATTCCCATTTTCAAGCTCTCTGTTGAATCTGCAGGTTCATGTTTGGTTTTCCTGAGAATGCCTTCTTGATTCACAGTTCACACAACCCTGCAGTTGGCTGCTTATTATTTTCTGTCTAGATGGAGGTCTTTCATCCGCCGGGATTCAAGCATGCTCATATCAGATTAGTGATATGAGCTGGCCCCTGTCATGTGCCCCAACTGTAACCTGGTGGGATACCCATTAAACCACAATAGGGTTGTTTTAATGTCCCAAGATCCCACACAGGTTATATTCATCATAAGCATTCTCTTCAATGTGCCCCTGAATAAAACAAAATAGATGGCTTGACTAAGCTAAATAAAAATAATTGCAACAAAATCCCCCAATCAACAGAACAATATTAACATAAAATATGATGGATAATAAATACATAAGAGAAGCCAATGTTGAATCAGGCCAATGGCCCATCTAGTTCAACACTCTGTCACACAGTGGCCAAAAATACCAGTTGCCATCAGGAGGTCCAGCAGTGGGGCCAGGACACTAGAAGCCCTCCCACTGTCCCCCCCACCCCAGCACCAAGAATACAGAGCATCATTTGCCCCAGACAGAGAGTTCCTATCTATACCTTGTGGCTAATAGCTACTGATGGACTTCTGCTCCATATGTTTATCTAATTCCCTCTTGAAACTGTCCATGCTTGTAGCTGCCACCACCTCCTGTGGCAGTGAATTCCATGTGTTAATCACTCTTTGGGTGAAGAAGTATCTGTTCTAACCTGACTGCTCAGCAATTTCATGGAGTGCCCACAAGTTCTTGTATTGTGAGGAAGGGAGAAAAGTACTTCTTTCTCAACCTGCTCAATCCCATGCATAATCTTATAAACCTCAATCATGTCACCCCTCAGCTGTTGTTTCTCCAAGCTAAAGAGCCCCAAGCATTTTAACCTTTCTTCATAGGGAAAGTGTTCCAACCCTTTTATCATTCTAGTTCCCCTTCTCTGCACTTTTTCCAATGCTATAATATCCTTTTTGAGGTGTGGCGACCAGAACTGTACTCAGTATTCCAAATGAGGTTGCACCAATGATTTATCCAGGGGCATTATGATACTGGCTGATTTGTTTTCAGTTCCCTTCCTAATAATCCCCAGCATAGCGTTGGCCTTCTTTACTGCAGTTACACACTGTCTAGACATTTTCATTGAGTTATCTACTACGACTCCAAGATCTCTCTCTTGGTCAGTCTCTGCCAGTTCAGACCCTATCAATGCGTATTTATATTTAAGATTTTTGGCTCCAATGTGCATCACTTTGCACTTGGCCACATTGAACCCCATTTGCCACATTGACGCCTACTCACCCATCCTTGACAGATCCCTTTGGAGTGCCTCACAATCCTCCCTGGTTTTCACCACCCTGAACAACTTTGTGTCATCTGCAAATTTAGCCACTTCACTGCTTAGTCCTGATTCCAAATTGTTAATAAACAAGTTAAAAAACATCAGACTGAGTACTGATCCCTGTGGTACTCCACTGCTTACCACCCTCCACTGAGAAAGTTTCCCATTTAAACTCACTCTCTGTTTCCTATTTATAAGCCAGTTTTTGATCCACAAGAGGACTTGTCCTTTTATCCCACGACTATTGAGCATACTTAGGAGCCTTTGATGAGGAACTTTATCAAAAGCTTTCTGTAAGTTAAGGTAAACAACATCTATTGGATCCCCCTTGTCCACATGTTTGTTCACTCCCTCAAAAAACACTAACAGATTAGTGAGACAAGATCTTCCCTTACAGAACCCATGCTGAGCTTGCCTCAATAGTTTTTGTTCTTATGCATATCCAACAACCAGAGTGGAATGGAGTTTCAGTCTCCCTTAGGATGCAAGGCTGTAAGTTGGTAGTGGTCTTCAACATGGTACTTCAGCTTAATTATCAGGTGATGGTCATGGCTTGCATCCCACAGAAAATTCCCATTGACTGAAGGATTCCTGTCAATAGAGTGTGACTTCCTAGCCTCTCCCCTGCTGCTACAGCCAGAATGCCTTCTGAAATTCTGCCCCGGGAGTATAGGGAATATCCAGCAACAGAACATGGGGGGGGGGTTTGGAGATAGGCAGCAAGAGTGAGGAATTGGTGAAAATTGTCTGCCCTTCAGCATCTGAACTCATCTGTGGGATCCAGCTGATTTGATTTGATTGATTAAACTTCTACCCCACCCTCCCAGCCTAGGCTGGTTCAGGGCGGTTTACATAATCTGCATATCCAGACTGCATAAACCGCTTCCAATTCTATGATTCTATGATTTTCCTCATTTGAACTGTTGCCAGTGTACTCATTCATACTTTAGAGTTTATATTATTATAAAATACACTTAGCACTGTCTTTGGAAAAGATCTTGAAAATATAGCTGGGTATGAATGCAGGCTCTAACTTCGGCAGAGTACTTAGAGAATATCATACTGATTTTACAGCTGCACTGTTTTGAAATTATTTTCAAAGCCCTTTTTAAAATACTGGTTTTGAAAGACAGATACCTAACCAAATACTAAGAGCGTGCTTAAAGGTCCAACTATGTGTGCCCTTGCCCTCTGAGACGTGATGGATATCTACATAGGACAAGGCCTTTTACACAGCAGCACCGATAGTTTGGAAACCATATGCAAGGTATCTGTCCTTGTATATATTTGAATTTTGGTTCCACAACATTCTATGCTAGCCACAATTGATTTGGCACTAGAACTGGCAGTCAGAAGATGCTGGCCAGGGCTGACTGGCTGCTTGGCGGAGTCCTGCCCACGTCAGCCCCGGCCAGTATCTTTGGCTCAGTCTGCTCCGGTCCTCTGACAGGAGAGGACCGCCTGGAGAGAGAGTGCAGGGACAGACCTTCAAGGCTGAGGCAGGTGAGAGAAGCCCCTCCGCCCCCCCACACCATCCCCTGGGCCTTCTATGGGCCCAGTCAGCCAGAGAAGCCCCTTCCGCCCCCCCCACACCATCCCCTGGGCCTTCATGGGCCCAGTAAGCCAGAGAAGCCCCTTCCGCCCCCCTCACACATCATCCCCCCCACACCCTGTCCCCAGGGCCTTCATGGGCCCAGTCAGCCAGAGAAGCCCCTTCCGCCCCCCCACACCCACCATCCCCCGGGCCTTCTATGGGCCCAGTCAGCCAGAGAAGCCCTTTCCGCCATCCCCACAGACTGTCCCCTGGGCCTTCATGGGCCCAGTTGGCCAGAGAAACCCCTTCCGCCCCCCCCCACACCGTCCCCTGGGCCTTCTATGGGCCCAGTCGGCCAGAGAAGCCCGTTTGGCCCCCCACACACACCATCCCCTGGGCCTTCTATGGGCCCAGTCGGCCAGAGAAGCCCCTTCGCCCCCCCGACACCATCCCCTGGACCTTCTATGGGCCCAGTCAGCCAGAGAAGTCCCTTCCACCACCCCCAACACCGTCCCCTGGGCCTTCTATGGCCCCAGTCGGCCAGATATTATTTATTATTTATTTATTTATTTATTACATTTTTACCCCGCCCTCCCCGCGAACGGGCTCAGGGCGGCTTATATAGGGGCAACCATGTGCCAGAGACAAAACAACTTAAAACCATATAAAACAATTAAATAGATAACATTCTAAAAGTAACCATCCTAAGGTGCTCAACAGTTATTCACAACTCAGTCCAATGGCGGTGTTAGTCACAATGATGTTGGTCGCAACTGTCCCCTCCCTCCACCACATAAGATAGTAACATTGGCGGAGTGGAGTGGAGTGGCGGCTCCTACTCAAAGCTCCGTCTTGCAGGCCCTGCAGAACTGTAAGAGGTCCTGCAGGGTCCTGATCTCCTCCAGGAGCTCGTTCCACCAGGTAGGAGCCGTCACTGAAAAAGACCTAGCCCTAGTGGCCACCAACCTGGCCTCCTTAGGGCCAGGGACCGCCAGGCGATGTTGGGACTCAGACCGCAGTGCTCTTTGGGGCATGTATAGGGAAAGATAAGCCCCTTCTGCCCCCCCCCCCATCTTCTGGGCCTTCTATGGGCCCAGTAGGCCCAGAGAAGCCCGTTCCGCCCCTCTTCCCTTCCTTTCCCCCCTTTCCTTTCTTCCTCTCTCCTTCTTTCTTTCATTCTCCCCCCTCTTCCTTCCTTCCTTCCTCCCTTCCTTTCTAGGGCCCGTTGTCTTCCTCCACAACGGGCTTTGCTCCCTAGTTTTACAATAATACCAAATATACAAGCATTAATCCAATGATTTCCTTCCGATGAAAGGTTGTCACACTCCCTATCTTTTAGTGTTAAGATGCCAGTCTAAGACAATTTTATTCTAGCTGCGATTGGTAGTAGAAAATTGGTTATCATCAGTTTTGGTTTTAAATACTTGGTTTTAAATACTTGTTTCCATTTTTGTGGTCTAGTTTTATCTACATTAGCAGACTTGGGAGATTTGTAAATCAAACTGTGATTTGGAAATATTTTAATATTGATCAATAGACAGTTTACAAATTATTACACATGAAGCCAGTTTGATTTGTTGCTGTGCCTTTCAGTTGGAAGTGTCTGAATGATTTGCTGGATCCATGGGAATTTTTCATTTAATTCACTATGGTACCCAACGCAGTTAACCTGAAGTGCTTTGAGTTAAGCCACTTTCATTTTACCTGATTTGGCCACTCATTTGGGCTGTGATTTTGGATGGACCACATTAAGATGCCATGTCTAACCATCTGGAGAAATATAAGCCAGATCCGCCCACCCACACACACCATCCCCTGGGCCTTCTATGGGCCCAGTCGGCCAGTCTGGGGCAGGTGATGCACTCTATTCTTGGTGCTGGAGGGGGCAGCAGTGGGAAGGCTTCTAGTGTCCTGGCCCCACTGCTGGACCTCCTGATGGCACCTGGTATATTTTGGCCGCTGTGTGACAGAGTGTTGGACTAGATGGGCCATTGGCCTGATTCAACATTGGCTTCTCTTATGTTCTTATGTTCACATGGTGCTCTGCTGAGTTAGTTCTTTTGCCCCACCTTTCCCTATTGTGCAGTCTATGCCACAATAGCCACATCCTTGGAACCATTTCTAAATTCTGACCACCTGACTGCTAGTGATGCCACCCATGTTTAAATATGCCAGGCTGGTACCATGGATTTCTCCATCTCATTATGCTTATTTTTAAACAAGCCTTGTTGCCTTGCCGTTATTGTCCATTTGCAGTTAGAAATGAGACGTATTTCAAGCTTAAGTTCTAGACGATCAGCATTCATCAGACTAGGCTGCTAAGACTAGTAGCTACTGTTGGCGCAGACTCAGACATTAATTCCTTTAATTCCTAATTTGGCCCTTATGAAACTGTCCTGTATGATAATATTGACCTGAGCTTTTTGCAAATGGGAACATAATTTATTGAACAAAACAGAGCCTTGAGTCAAGCAATCAGATCTGCATCTAGGCTGGGAGAGTCACTTACAACATAAGACATTCTAGTCTTTTTTCTTAATGAACAACCAAACAACCAACATAAAATTCATCAAGCAAACTAATTGGTTTAATAACCCTGACAACACCCAATCTTGTAGAAGGATTTGAAGGGGAGTGGGATGTAAATCCAGCACCCCATTCCTAGTAATTTTTTCAACTCTACTTTTGCATGGTACTGACTTCCCCACTGTAAGAATGTGCATGTCCAAAACATTTGAGCCAAATTAGGGTTCTCAGGTTGTGATTTGACATAGGTGTGAATGCCTGATGGATCTTAAGGGTGTGATCAGACAGCAACATCTGGGAAGCATCCCACAGTCATCGGCAACCCATGCTGCTCTGCCACAGAAGCAGAGTTAAAAGACACCAAGGAAAGTCCAATTCTAATGGGTTCTCATGCCGTTGGGATGGTCTGATCATTCCATCCTGGCTCGGTGCCATCCCCCACTCACAGTATGCACGTCATCACATACTCCATAGGGGGCCCTCAGTGCGGAGGTGCAATTCCTCATTTATGTGCATGGGAAACAAATGGCTAAAAAAGAAATGACTCACCCACAGTTGTGTGTGAGCACGCAGTGATGGGCTGAGCCCACAGCTGCAAAGGGATATGTGATCTCACAACTATGGGTCAAATTCCTCTGGAGGAAATAGCCTCACTTCCTCTCAGCTTCAACTGGCACGTGTGACTGCAGCCTCAATCAGCAAAGATCTTCTTCTTTTGATGCTGCTTGTTGCTGGTGACTTCTCACTACTTATTGCCCTTGTGGGCACAGTCTGGCTCTCTAGAAGTCCATTTCAGGTATTCCAAAGTATCCTGTGTCCCCCTGTCAGAATAAGCACTCACTAACAGACTAGGCTGAGAGGACGAAGGATACTAGTCCTATGTGCAACCTGGGTAGGCATGTGAAGTGGACATCAAAGATCATATAATGCAGTGACAGTTATTAAAATGGTTACATTGTGTAATACTTTTCAACATGATAATTAAGCAAGTTTTGAAGAAAAAAGAGGCAAACCACAAAGGTTTACCAATCACAGTGTGGTGAAACTCATAAGTCCTATACCTTTTTCCTAAAGTGCATTGAGTTGTAAACTTCTGCTGATGGGAGAGGAGAGAAATCAAAGTCACTTGATTTGGATTGGTAATAGCCAGGAGATCTTGTGACCAGAAGCTGAATCATGAGAACCTGCAGTTTCAGTAGCATTTTATAACTAGTCTTAATTCACCTGATGCCTTCTCTCTCTCCCCCCTCCCTCTCTCTGGATGTGTGTTAACTGGAAACTGCTCTTGCTATAGGCATTATCAGCCATGGCACTGTGAGTCACAGATCTGATGGGAATGGGAGACCCACTTCCCAGTCATTCTGTCAAGCAATTATACTTTTTGCAAGAACCAGGATTTAAGATGTTCAGTAATGTTGTATTTCAGAGCAGAATGTGACTTAGCAACTAGCAGATTTGGAGGGATACTTGTCAGTCCAACATTCTCTAGCTCTCCAAAGGGTTGGTCCCCAAGAAAATTGCTTTTGTAGGTGTTGATAAAAACATACACTTTAGTTATGTGCCTAATTCCTGTACTGTAGCATATATGATGTAAGAAAAGATAACTTTCATTGGAAGGAGCAATGAAGAAAAAGAGTTCTTAGCTTAGCATTAGCAATAGCAGGCAAAGCTTCCAATATGAAGTGAACAGAAATGGTTGTTAATCACCATCTAGTGGCCATAAGGAAAACTGCATGCAGTTGATCAGAAAGGAATCCATTGAAATTGTATTAGTGCTATAATATTGCCATCCATAATATATATGCTTGTAATCTAGTATGTGGTCAGATCATCAGACATGAGGTGCAGAAGGATTGTGGCTGAAGACTGAGAGGTTAGAAGATATTGGGGTGGAGGGTAGCTAAACTCGCTGATCTTCTGTTGATACAAGAAAAAAACATCCAGGGTTTAGTCTGCTGCACATCCAACCAAAGACTGCTCCAGTAAAGTAAGTCAGAGGAATCTGTTGCTATGACCGGGTCAGCAATGTATGGCTTTTCCCCTTTGCTTCATTCACCAAACAGAATTTGTCCTCTCTGTTATCCAAAACTCCCAGTTTTTGGAATTCATGTGGCGCATGTTAATACAATCCTAAAATAATCCAGCGGCCCAACCCTAAGAATTCCTTTCCACACTACGGTGCCCAATTTGTCTAATGCCACATTCTCTTCAAGATTAAGTGGCATTTAATAGGTTGGCAGCCATTATGATTAATTCATTGGTTAATGGGGGAAGAAAATACAACAAGGAGCCTGCATGTCTGCAATGGTGGAGGGAAGCAGAAAGGGGGGAGGGGGAAACGTAGTTTGTTTTCCAAACAGAAACAGCTCTTGCAGGAAGCTAATTAAACTGTATGGCAAATACAGAAAGGGCCCATTCATTAAAGTTATTTAAAGGACCTGACCTCAGACTGTTTCTGCTGAAACTAAACATCCCTTAAAACAAAGCGACACTCCGAGTGTCCAGTCAAGTGAACTGATGAATAATCTTGTCGATGTTGGTCAAGCTGCATTCTCTGGAACTAGATCATACCCATTTACAGAAATTCAGGATAATGTAAGACATTGGCCCTGGCACCTTTTGTGGAGCGTCACAACTGCACAGCCTGGAGCAGATAGCCTCTGATTACTGCTGCACCCAGGGAAACCTGCCTGTTTGCACACAAGATGCTTATTCCCTCCGATTAATTCTGTTAGTAATTTATGCAGCATGTTGTTTCATCTGTTCCCATGTAACCCTTTATTAGCTATTGAATGCAAATCTGGAGCTGCTGTATACCTGAATCAGACCCTCCGTCCATCAGAGTCAGTATTGTCTTCTCCACCTGGCAGCAGCTCTTCAGGGCCTCAGGTGGAGGACTTTCACAACATGTCCTGCCTGATCCTTTTCACTGGAGATGCCATAGACTGAACCTGGGACTATCTGCATGCCAAGCAAATGCTCTATCACTGAGCTATGGCTCCTGACTCAAACATGTGTAGCCTCAATAGCTTGAGCATATTCTCCATTGTTCAACCTTGGCAGCAAAGTACTCAAAATATATACGGGTGCAAGGTGGGGTTATTGCATTGCTGGCTAATGTATGATGTCATCCTGTAGTTAAGGTTGCTTGAACTCCAGCCAGTTCACTCCAGTCACAAGCAGTGAGCTAATCTGGGCGGTTCAACTGCTCATGAGTAGAACGAGTCTATTTGGTGGGTTATTTTGTGCATATTCACAGTACAGTGCAGTGCAACTGGCAGAATTTTGTGGATGTGTGTTCTCACATTGCCTGATGGGAGTCCTAGTTCATCCTTTCCCATAGATCTGTTACCACGACACACTGCTTTGTAGACAGTTGCTTAAATAAAGAGTGAGCACAGCAGACAGGCAGTTCTTTATAAAGCACTTCTTTATAAGGTCTTCCAGTTTTGTGTTTTTCTAAAGCAGTGTTGTCAACATTATTTCAAGCATGCAAGTTTTCATGTCTTATAGGAGTTGTAGTCCCCCCTCCAATTAGTGACATTAAAGTAACCTGACCCAACAATCTCTGATCCTGGGGGAAGAATCGATGTTATGTATTGCACAGATGCAAAAAATGTCTATAAGGCCTCAGAAAATGAAACCTCACCCCCACAGCTACTGCGCAGCCGCAGCTATGTTCGACACACAGCTCAACTTCGACAGCAATGAGACAAGTTGATCCAGAGTCTAGCTCAGCAGTGATCCCAGCTATTGCCTGCTGCACATATTCAGCATGATGGTTGCCGCATCCCTCCTTATATTACTATGTCAAGATTAGGAGGAGCCAAATCCACTCATTTATGTATTTAGACTAGGACTGCATTGCTCAATGCAGAAACATAGGTACTGGGAAATAGCTATGCTGGTCAAAGTAATAAAATATGTACTCACCATTTATCTCTAGCCAATTACCATAAATGGTGGAAGCAAGGTGATCTCCATTTCTATCTAGACTGCTCTTTTTTGGCAGTAATGCCTTGTGGCAGAACGGTTTGTCCCAGCTCTACTCACTTCAAGCAGTCTTAGTTTTGTAGAGCTTGGATTTCTCTATGTATGTAAGTGTATATAGCTTTCAGTTAATTGCTGCATCATCTCATGGACACCGGAATCTGAGCTAGACCTAAAAATAAACTGAAAGAGAGAGACAGAGACAACAACCGCCAAAGTCAGTTTTGTATAGATTGGAAATATAAGTTTGGCCCTGGGTCATTCCAAAAATGTTTGTAATTAAACCAAGTTGTGGTTGGTAATGCACAGGAGTGTCCGCAGATTGTTCAGCTATTCCCATAAGTAGCACTTTTAAAAAGACAAACAACATATTAGCAGTTATTTTTATTTTCCACAGAAGAAGATACATAAGGATATGTAGAAATTAATAAATCAACACAAAATCATACAGATTACAACATTTTCTACTGAAGGTATCCATTGGTGTAGTGGTTAAGCACACGGGCTTTAATCTGGGAGAACTGGCTTTGATTCCCCACTCCTCCCCTTGCATCTGCTGGATGACTTTGGGCAAGCCATAGTTCTATCAGAGCTGTTCCTGAAAGAGCAGATCTCAAGCGAGCTCTCTCAGCCCCACATACCTCATAGGGCATCTATTATGGGGAGAGGAAGGGAAGGAGATTGTAAGCTGCTCTGAGACTCCAAGTGAAAGGTAGGGTATAAATCCAATCTCCTCCTCCTCCTCCTCCTCCTCCTCTTCTTCTAAATTTCAAAATCTGTGTTTTCTCTTGCATTTCTTTCCATTTATTAAATGGAGACTGCATATTACTCCTGCTAATTTTTTTGTGCCACCTCACTGTATTTCCATTGTTTTCAAATGAGTTAGTGTTTCTGCTGCTGAGGCTCATTTTGTCATTGGGATGATCTGCACCATTTCTGGGTCATTATTTTTCAAGGAGACCAAGAAATGCTCAAGATTTCATTCCTTTTACACAGTGGCACTGGTTGTGTGGGACAGGCTATTTGGAGAAGTGCACAGAGCAGGGTAGCATTTTAGACCGACACACATTCTCTTTTTGAAGGTTACAAAGGTTGAAGGAACTTCTGGCCATTTGGAATTTTGTTTAGAAATACACTTTGTTGTGTGCATTTGGTCTATGACAAAGTCTGTTTTTCATAATGTAGATAAGATCTGAAAGGGGAGAGTAACAACCCATAACCCATCAGTGCCATGAGGGACAGTAGGCATGGGTGTGCTCCCCCCCATCTTCATGTGATTGCTGTTGCATGAACATGGTACCTGTGAATAGTACAGTGTGCATATGTATGCTCTCTTGTTGTGACTGGACACATTCAAAAAATAGCATTCCTGATCGCAGAGAGGAATCCTGTGCATGAATAGTGTCTCTACAGGTAGGTGCGATGCACACAAGCTTGTGATCATGTGGAGGTGGAGGTCAGAACCAGTGTGTTCCTGCCATTTTCCCCTCAGTGGGTGTTTAGTCAATGTGAGTGGGGTCATATGTATAGGACTAGAGTTACACCAATACTAAGGCAATTGTGACTGGCTGGATCAGTGTGCAGATGGAGGAGCCAGTGTAGTATAGTGGTTAAAAGAGATGGACTCTAATCTGGAGAACCAGGTTCGATTCCCCACTTCTCCACATGAAGCCAGGTGGATGACCTCGGGTCAGTCACAGCTTTCTCAGAGCTCTCTCAGCCCCCAAAATAAGTATAGCTTATCACCTAGTGGTGCATAAAAGAGCTAGAACTTCAGGTTGCCAGACAATCTTAGGATTTTCTGGCAATACTGCACACAATGCCATATGATATTTATTTATCAACTTTATACCCTGCCCTCCCAGCCAAAGCCGGCTCATGGATGGAGCCACACGTAAGTAGGTCATGCTGAAAGATTATGCCTGGTCCACGGACACCCAGTGAGCTCTCAGACTGAATGGGGATGTGAACCTGGGTCTTTCAATAATGCAACACTATATCCAAAACTTCATACAGGCTCTCAAGCAGATATTTCCCAGGAGCATGTTCCTATCTTCTTGTTAGCAAGCTTTGGCCCAGCTTTGAAACTCAAAAGATACCCTCATACCCTGTAAAATCACACACAATTACATGCCTATGTGTGGTTGTACCTTAGATCTCAGCAGCTGTAAATGTGACATGGGCATCAAATGTGTAGTGCTTGGTTAGAACAATCAGAGTACATTTGGACATGCAAATGTGGAAGGGAGGAAAAGGAACAGTGTTACAAGTTTGTAGCTGACCCTGAATCATTGCAGTGAACAGAATGGACTACAGAGAGACAGCTTTACATTCAAGACATCTGCCACAGCGGAACAGTTAGACCTTCCTTGCCCTCAGTTGCACAGTTGTCTGTTACTGCAAAGCTTGTAAGAAGAGATAAGGAAGACAAGCAGTGCAGCTGATTTGGGGGCCTCAAAATCAGGTCATTGGGCTTTCTGCCATCAGATTTCAAGGGGGGAAAGCAGATCCGGCCCTTTGGTAGCTGCACCTGCTTGTAGTGTGAATCCCTAGGGAAACATCAAGTGTTTCCAACAAGCTTTTATAGAAGATCTCTCTCTCATGAAAAAGCTCAGTCTTTACATTTTCTGATATTTTTTTCCTCCCTTGAAAATGCCAGGGACTGGTTGAATCTTCTTGTATTAAAAAAAAATGTGTCAAAAAGCTTTCACTTGCTTGTATTGCCTGTAATTCCGTGCAGTCCCAGGGTTTTTTAAAAAAAAAAAATCTCAGAAAGAGGACATGAAATGGTATCTTTCCTCAGCTGCATATCAGCTACTAATTAAAACTGCATTAACCCTAATGGATTGGAACAGGAATCTAATTTAGAAAACCTCTGTTTATACAAGGCATACCAGAATAACAAACTCCGCTGGACTCCACATCCCGCTTTCTCTCTGGTGCCTCCATGCTTTAATATGGCAGTGTTGCGGGGAGTTGGGGGTGGGCGCAGGGATGCTCCTCTTGTGGCTGCCTGCTGCTCAAATCAGCACTGCCCTGAGTTTGCTGAGCTTCAAAACACTTTTGACTGTGGCATCCAGCAAACTCCTGCCTGAGATGTGCTTGTGCTAATCAGTGTCACAGGTGCTTATAATAGTTCACCTAATTACTTCATTATTTTTTGCCACTCCACAGACCAGTTTGTATTTACTGTACAGTATATAGTTATTAAAGCCACTTATGGCGATGATTTCCAGCCATTCAGCGAATCCTCTCCTGGTTAAGGCAAGTATCGTCTTGTTTTCTTTTATTTCCCAGGTGGCTCCGTTAGAAGAGTTGGTGTGGAATCTAATTAATGACAGTAGCTCCTCCAACTTGAGTGATAAAGGTTGTTTTGAAAAGGCGGTTTGAAAACCAAGTCATTTGGGCAGGGGGCTCTTTGTCTACCTCATGGGATGAGAGCGAACCTTTACAGAGCTTTACTTGGGGTTGTTATTCCCCCACCCTAAAAATCTGCAGGCCTTGGGCTCACCTTGTTTGAGGGATGCTAAGCTGTCTGCAGTCCCCCTGAGGCTTGTTGTTCTAATTAATGCCAGACCACAAATTAATGAAACCAGGCTGAAAAACATTGTGATTTTTAGCCTCTCAAGCATCAACAAATCTGCTAGAAGTCAGGGCAGCTATTTAGAGCTAGTTAGGATGGGGACTGTTTACACATTAGAGAGACTCCTTGAAAAAGGGAACCCACATATCCCCCCTGTCATTGTCACTCCTCGAAAGGTTGAGGAGGGAGGGGCTCAGAAAGCAAGGAGGGAAAGTGTGCCATTGAGCACTGTGGCACTCAGCTGGGCCAAGCTGATGGGATTTTGACCCCGCTATAAGTTTCCAGCCTCTGGAAGCGAAGGGCCTTTAGCATCTCAACTTGTTACTGGAAAGGACAGCAGTCATTGACCAGGCACCCATGTGCAAGTGGATCTTCATAAAATAAGGAATCGCCCAAATGACTTCAATATTAGAAAATGTTCCACATGTGCTGTGACGTGGGAATTTGGGGGCAAAGCTGTTACTCGTTTTGTAATATCATAGCCCTTATTTCTAATTCAAGACACCATTTCTGTGGTGTGACTAGTGTGAGATAGTGAGGTATACTGGTTACATTTATTTATTTATTGTTTACAAAAATTTATGCCCTTCCTTTCTGCCTTCATAAGGGTCACCAATGTGGCTAACAAAAGCATATATAATAAAATCACAAAAACAATTAAAACCAACAAAATCATCATGAAAGCAATTAAAACCAGAGCTAAACCACATACAAAAGACATAAGAATAGCAATGAAAACATCAGGTAGGAAAGAGCAATCAATGAGAGAACACCAAATGAAATAAAAAAAGTCTTCACCCGCTGGTGGAAGACAGTAACAGAAGATGACAGACAAGAATCCTAATCTCAGAAGGCACCAAAGCAGGGCCTCGGGAGATGACAACAGTAGTCAGGTAGGTTCATAAGTAACTATGTGGTCTTTTCCCTCTCATACTTCCATGGTACTGTATATTGCTGATTTAACAATCCCAGTGTATAGGAGGGCTTTTATGTTAGCGAGGTTCAATCTTTTTCCCTCAGCAGTGGTTTCAGGTAGATACAGGGGCATTCCATATAAGGACAGACTGCAACTGTATTTTTGGGGAACTGATTCTATTATGTGTATCCTTTTTCACTGCCCCAAATATTCCGGTATGCATAGTACCCTGATCTGCCCCCTCTTTCCTTTGCAGAGGGACCCCCTCGACAAGGGTTTAAATTTCTTCTTAGCAGACAAGAACCCAGCAATAACTCTTTCTGTTGCTGAATTTTTGGCCTATGTGTGGAAGTCAAGGGTATCACTTTGCAAAAAATTTTAAGGCTGTTTCATGTTCAGAGGTAATTTTATTGTGTGTGACTATGTCCGATGCTGTTTTATGAACCTACCCTTTAATATTCCCCAGCGTTTGTACTATCTATGCTATGCTATGCCAATAAAGGTTACGTATTTCCTTTTTTTTAACTATGTGGTCCTTCAGTTATGTTGGTCTCAAACCATATAGGGCTTCAGAGGTTAATACTAGCACCTTTAATCATGCCAAGAAACAGATTGGGAGCTAGCATATGCATGAACACATGAAGCTGCCTTATACTAAATCAGACCTTTTCATGCAGCAAGATCTGTATTGTCTATTCAGGCTGGCAGTGGCTCTCCAGGGTCTTAGGCTGAGATCTTTCACATCACCTACTACCTGATCCCTTTAACTGCAGATGCTGGGGAATGAACCTGGGACCTTCTGAATACCAAGCAGCTCCAAGATGAGAATGGTATGGTTCCTATGACCCACTCCAGCTAACATTCTGGCAGCAGCATTCTGAAAGAATCGAAGTTTCTGAAGACTTTTCAAGGGCAGCACCATGCACAACACATTGCAGCAGTCTAATCTATATGTAACCAGGGCATGCACCACAGTGGCCAGATCTTTTCTTCCCAGGGAAGACCACAACTGGCTAACCAGTCCAAGCTGGTAAAAGGCACTCCTGAAAACAGCTGCCCCTTGCTTATCTAGAAGTAGGCCTGGGTCCAAGGACACCCACAAACTACGGATCTGTTCCTTCAAGGGGAGTGCAACTCCATCCAGAATGGCTGACACCTTAAATCCTGGGTCAAACTTTCTGATCACCAGTATCACTTCCATCTTGTTAGGAACAGGCTTCAATTTATTAGCTCAAATCCACTTCAAAACTATATTTATTGAAATGTGGCTTTTGGAAATGTATTTACTGAAATGTTGCTCACCACCCTGAGCAGGGGCGGATTAAGGCTCACTGTTGCCCTAAGCACTGACCAATCTTGGTGCCCCCCTCCTTTCCACACTGGCCCAGTCCATGTTAGTTGTTGACCTGTCTGACCAGATATACAATGCAGGTTGCAGCAATACAAAAATGTATTCATATGATAACACAATATACTGTACAAACTAAGCCAAGCTTTGGCTACATAAAGTTCTACAAAAATGCAATACAACATCTATTTTAATATTTCACAAATTAAATGTATCCAAGTTCCAATATTCATGACCTGAAAGGCATTCTTCTACATTTTTTCACCCTTTTCCCAATTTTGTGGCGCCCCCTTTGGCCCTGGTGCCCTAAACACATGCTTAGTCTGCTTAATGGTTAATCTGCCACTGGCCCTGAGCCCATGTACAGTGGCAGGGTGGTCTATATATCAAATAAATAAATAAAAAACTCCCTCCAGGCCCCAGTTTAGGGTTCCTACAGCTTTCCTGTGATCAGCAGGAGATGTGAGGTAGAGCAGAATACCATCTACATATTGATTACAGGGTTGCCAGGTCCTACCAAAAGTGGGGGAAACGCCACTGGGAACTGGCAGTTGGCAACCCTATCCTGATAACAGCTCAGCCCAGATCTCCAGAAACAGCAGTTTCATGTAGATGTTAAAGAGTATAGGGGACAAGATGGACATATGAAGGAACACACGGGCCAAAGGCCAAGGGGCTGAGCTGCAGTTCCCAGCACCACCTTTGAAACTTGTCTTCCAAGTCAGACTGGGACGACTTTGAAATGGTGCCTCCTTGTTCCAGCCCGGAAAGGTGGTCCAGAAGGATACCATGATTGGTGGTGCTCCAGCTGGCAGCTGCCACCTGCTGATAGAGTCAGCCTAAGCCTGGGGACACCCAGTTTCAATTGCAGCCATGAAGCTCACTGATTAACCAGTCATTCTGTCAGTCTAATTAATTCATAGGAGTGTTGTGAAGATGACAGGAAATATCTGAGATAAATTCTTGCATCACCAGAATAAGATGGTGAAGATGGACTTTCTCATTTCTTTCTCCTCCTCAATCCTGCTGCAACCTGAAATGAACCTGAAATGCTGTTCCTGGGTAGCAGGGGACAACCAGGAGGAATGTGAGGGGGGAGTTGGAGGGCTGCAGGGGAGGAGTTAGCAAAATTGCCTCCCTTGTGTGTGTGCGTGCTGTTTTTAGGCATGATCCAACCCATGATCCCTGTTCTAATGGAACCACCTAGTGAAGGAACCCTACAGAAAGGGAAAGTGGTATTGGAGCAACAACAGATTATGGTTGTGAACAAGTATTACAGTATAGGACACTGTTAGAAGAAGATTCAGACGCTATCAAGTCATAAAATCTGGTATTCTAGGACAATGAGAGTCCCTTATCATTCTTCTCTTGGAGGTGTGCGTGGTAGCTACAGTTTGCTCCCAGGTCATGCTGAACCCTTTGTATCAGCTGAACATTCATGCAGTTGCCAGCAACACATGCACCATTTATCATAGAGTGACACTTGAGGGTGATCACTCAAAAGCTGTAGTTGTGATAGAGAACTAAAAGCCAGCTAGTAATGATGGAGTCTGGCATATCTTGTCAGTCACATGATTTGTTCAGTGCATGGCACTGTGGCGGAAAGCTGCCATGAGATAATGCTGTGAGCCCCAAGGCTCAGCAAGAGGGTCCCATTCTTCCATCTTGCTGCTGTACACCACAAATTACATGAATTTTTCTCATGAGATTTTCATTGAGAAATGCTTTTGCATTCCTCTGTAAAGAGGAAATGAAACAATTTAGATACTAATAACATGAGGCTCTATTTTACCAAACGTGTTGTTTCCAGACCCCCTTTAAAAATCTATTCTTTAGCTAGGAGCATCTATTTCAAATGATCTGTGGAAAGATGTTTTCCTCTCATAGCTGTTAAAAAGACTACTAGCTTCTCCCTGTGCTTTGAAAGAAAGGCTAGTCCATCTTCAAGGCACTCGGCAGCTTCCTGTGTCTTAATCTTCCTGCTTTGCAGGGGATGAACTCTAATTTGTTTGCATTGACCCATAACTTTGCTTGTAGAATCTAAGGTTACCATAATGGACCTCAACCACATGAGAAGCACACAAGTTCTTTTTAAGCTCTTCTCATAGACTCCCTTCTCAGTTTTTTCCCCTAGTCCCAGTGTCTGGGCTAGTTAAATAAAGAGTGCAGTCTTTGAATTATGCAATATTCCAGTAGAAGCAGTGCCCCATTTCAGTGTGTATCTTGTGCTTTTCTTCTCAAGGTCCTCCTCTGTTTCCCCCCCACCCTTCCCTTCTGCTCAAAGCCCTTTGCTGCAAAGGCTCACACCCTTTCATGATTCAGTGCTTGTTGCAATAACAGGAGGCTTTGGTACTTGGTGGATGGTCACCATAAATCAAGCTGTGATCCATCAGCATTCATTTCCTGGCTGCAAGTGAATGCCTTGCATAACATCCTTTTGCCATTCTGACCTAGGGCTATCAGTCCTGCAGCTGTGCCAGCTGGATACTCCTCTGAACAAGAGATAAGATGCTAGAAGATTTTGCTTGGTTCAGGGAACATTCCCCCCCACACACACACACTCACAAAGGCTGTCTACTTTCCCCACTACTTTCTTCTCAACAAGCCTTGGCCTAATGAGTTCCATTTTTCCAGTCTTCCAAAGTTGTGGGAAAGTAAAAATTGGGAGTATATGAATATTATGAACATCCAGTTCATGAATGGGCCTCTTGACCATGCATTAAAATTAAAACAAATTTAAAAAAACAAACACCCAGATGCATACATGGCCAAGAAGACAATTTTTGTCCTGATTTTTTTATTGGCAAATTTCCCATTTCTGTCTGTTTCTGGCATTTGTGTGTCAGTGTTACGTTAGATGTCATTTATATGAAATAGAAACAAAACCATATATGAACAGCAACATTATATATCTAAAGCTGAACCAGGCCATACAGCAGGAATCAATAGATCTTCAAAATGGACAGATAGTGGGGATTTCCCTACCAACCTGAAGAAGGCCCAAGTTTGCAGAAAAATCTGAAATCTTAAAAAAAATGAAGGGTTAGCCCCCCTCCTAAAAAAACCCCTAAAAGAAATAATGCCTGTAGCTTTAAAAAAAAAAAAAAAAAAAAAAGACTGCCCACTGAGCTCTCGGTGGCCGTTTTGGAGCCTTTGGATTCCTGAGCCTTCCAAGCCTTGGCTTCTGTAAAGCAAAGTCATGGAGGGGCAGGTGCGGAATTTAGACAAGAGAGAGGCTATGGGGACTGCCAGGGAAGAGAAAGAAGAAATAGTGGGGAGGGAATTCAATAGTTCAAAATTCAGTAATGTTTTTAGCAGAAACTTGGTGGGCAGCCAGTCTTTACCCACCTGGTTATAAAGATGGTTACATTTTCTGTTTTCTTAAATGACATAAAGGAACAAATACTACACAGATACTAGGTGATATTCAGAGCCCCATGAACATATGCTGTATATGGTAGATGATTGTGGGTCTTTCCTTTTATATATCTGGCTCTAGGACCGGCTATGGGTAGTTTTGGTGTTAAATTATCTCCATTTATGCATTGATCGGGCCTGTGCATCTTTGTTACTGTAATTAGATATATCCATGGCCTTTGATGTGGTGGATTATGTAACCTTGTTAAGATTTTTGGAAATTGGAGCTGGCATTAGAGGACAGGTGCCAGAATGGTTTAAATCTTTTTTGATCAGCCACATGCAGGAAGTAGCTGTTACAAACCAGGATTTGGCTTGTAGCATTCAACAGAGCTTTGTTTTCTATCTCATGCTGTTTAATATTCAGGTGAAACCCTTGGCAGAGATTGAACTTAACTTTGGGGTTGGATGTTATCAGTATATTGATGATACTGCCCTGACTTGGATAGCTCAGAAAAGCCCAATCTTATCAGATTTCAGAAGCTAAGAAGAGTTGACTCTGGCAAATACTTGGATGGGAGACTTCCTTGGAATACCAGCAGTCGGGAGGTGGGACCAGACTCTATTCAACCACCTCTCTGAATATCTTCCAGGCCCCCAGTAGGGATCAGTCACCAGAGTTTGCATGCACTCACGCACTCAGTCACACATGTGCAGGCACACACACACACACACACACAGACATGCACATATGAAAAAAATTACAAAAAATAAATTGATGATACAAAAAATACATTGATGACATCAAGCTCCACAATTCTTTGTCTAAGTGACCTGAAGTGTCCATCATCATTGCTGGCCACATGGCTAAAGTTTCATGAGCTGAAGCTGAAAACTGGCAAGATAGAGGGGATGCTGAGACTTTTAAACATATTGCTTTGATCACTCTTGATGGCATTCAGTTTGCCCTATTTAATTAAATGTGGAGTATGGCTGTTGTATTACATCTGTCTCTGTTATTATCAAAGCACATTAATTCAGATGAGCAAAGTGCCATTGTCTCTCTTGATCTGCTACAGAAGTTGGGGAGGGGGCTATGGCTTTATGGAAGAGCATCTGCTTGGCGTGCAGAAGGTCCCAGATTCAATCCCTACTATCTCCAGTGAAAAGGATCAGGTAGTATGTAATATGAAAGACTCAAGACCTGAGACACTCGAGAGCCACTGCTAGTCTGAACAGACAATACTGACCTTGATGAACCAGTGGTCTGATTCAGTATAAAGTAGCATCATATATATATGTACAAGTTGGCTGCCTGCCTAAACTCAGCTGACTTGGCCACACTGATCTATGCCACAGGTATCCCAAAACTAATCTATTATGACATGTTGCATGGGATTACCCTTGAAGAAAATTCAGAAGCTTCAGTCCATTCAAAGTGCAGCAGCTCTTTTACTATTTTGGGGCCAAGCATAAAATGCATGTGATACCTGTGTTACAAACTTTGTATTGAGGTTTGAGCTTCATTGTAAGAGGAGGGAATTATAAAAGAATTATAAAATTCTGAGCTCAGATGTCTAGAAATCAATTCAGCAAGTATTTCTAAATCTTAATGTGTTGTCTCATGCTGAACCCTTCTTGTATTTTTTTAAAAATTGAATATCATGGTGGTGTTAATGTCACTTTTGGTCCATTTGCCTTGATTAAAAAGTGAAATCATCATTTAGGGTCCAATTGGCTAAACTATCATTTCTCCTTGGTATCTTTGCTGTTGTTCTATTTCTAAACTACCAAAGGGAAACACAGTGCAGTAGTAAGAAAAGTGACTTTAATAGACGTAGAAAAGCGTCACTGTATTTAGGACTGAACTGCAAATGAAGCATAGGGTTTTTTTATTATTAGGGATGGGCCTGAACCAGGAAAATGTAGTTCAGTTCATGGTTCATGGTGTGGCTGGTTTGGGAAAATTAACCAGCATGAACTTTTAGGGGCCAAATGAACTGGTTCAGTTTGTGAGGTTTGTGACCTGGTAGAACAGCCCCCCAGTGTGCTAGAGACACCAAACTCACAGCTGACTCTCCTCTACCTGCCCTCCAAGTTTGGTGAGGATTGGATTTGGGGGGCCTGAATTATGGCCTCCCCAAAAAGGTGATCCCAGGAATGTGCTTTCAGGGGAAATGACTTTTTGAAGGGTGCAGGTTTGGGAAGGTCAGGAATGTATAGAATGGATCCCGTGCAAGCTAGAGACATCAAAATCACAGGGGACCTCCCCTAGATACTTCTCTACAAGCCCTCCAAGTTCTGCCCCCCTGTTGCTTTGAAGTTTTGTAAACATTTAGATTGAGCAGAGACAGTCTGCCTGGAAACGTATCTGTCCACAAACCACCATGGACTGCCACAAAGAGCTGGAAAATTTGTGCTGGTTGACTTGCCACAAACTTCACTTCATGAAACACGAACCAGCCAAAATTTGTCACAAACTTTAGTTCATGAGCCAGTTTGTGCTCATTGCTAATTATTATTCACTTGTAGCTGATGTCATGTACAGTGAACCTTTAAAGATTTTTTACCTATATGTCTTACTTTGGAACCTATTCAAACTCCGTATCAGATTGGCAAAGAACTTTGTTGGTTTGTTTTAAGGTAATTTGTAATGAGCCTGGAAGATTTATGTTGTTTGCACTTTGTTTTCCATTATCTGTTTCCCATAATCAATATCTGCCTATTTCATAAATAATACAAATGGAGGGCTCAAAGGTATAGTGAAGTCTTACTTCTAAAAACCTTTAAGTTTTGAACAAATGAAAAGAATCTACCGCCACTATAAACTTGTTCCATAAAAGCAAGGAAACAATTAACAAGACTGGGTAAAAATAAAATGTAAATGTAAGAAGTTTTTTTAAAACACACACACACACAGGATTTGTGACTCCTTAGTAATACTTGCTTTCCCCTTACATAGTGCTTTCTATTTTCAAAGGATTGAACAAAAATTAGCTAACTAATTAGGCCAAAGATGATAAGCTTCCTTTTCAAAATGTACCATGCTGTTCAAAACACACCGCATTGATGCTCAGGATTTAAAAATGAAACGGTGGCTCTTTGTTCTAAAATTTCACAAGGTAAGAGGGACACTTCTGACTACACACAGGCTTGCAAGGTTCACTATCCATTGTGCCTCTGGGGGGTTATCCACCTCAATGGGTACATTCCAAAGGAAGACAAACAGTAATGCTTAGCACTGAAATAGTGCTGCCAGTATTCAAAGTGCTTCACATGTTGCAGTCCCTACAACAGCTCTTTAAGTTAGGTCAGTATTATTATCCCCATACTGCAGTTAGGGGATGGAGGGATGGCTTCCTTAAGGACCCCAAGCAAATCAATTACAGAGGTGGGCTCTGAAGCAGGGACTGTCCAGTCATAGCTGGTACTACATCAATTCACAAAAGTCATCTCACTTCCAGAAGGGCAGTCACAATTTTTCATTCTACTCTAGAAGTAAGCTTATATTAGCATTCCTTTAACTGACAGTTAAAAACCTAGGTCATTGCTGAATATTTTTTTCTATAAACTGGATTAATGTGAACAAATGTATTGGAAGGAGCTATAGTTTAAGAAAATGAGATGGGTTCCTGAACTGATTAGAAGGAATCACCAGAATGCTGTAAGTTCTGACTGAACCTCAAGTTCCTCAGCTCCCGGTGACCCGGCAACGCCGCTGGTCGCCAGGGGCTGATTTGCCGCCCTAAGGAAGCCGGGCAGCAACAGAGTCACGACACCTGGCGTCGTGACGTGGGCGGAAGGCGGAGCCAGCTAGAATAAAGGGCCAGGCTCCACTCCTGCCCATTGTCAGTGCTCTGAAGTGCTCGCCCACCCTCCCGCCCTGTTCTTAGTGTAGGCTATGGCTGGTTGCCTATTGTGGCCAGGTAGGAATTTTTCGCTTTTACTCAGTATTGGCTGAATGAGTAGGAGTGTTTTCGCCTACCTTGCACTGAGAGCAGTGGATTGGATAGTTAGTTGTAGTGGTCGACACCTAAATAGGTTGGTCACTTGGCTGGTTTGTGCTGGCAAGAAACTGGAACCGGTGAGCACCTTACGGCATTTTCCCCATTAGGGAACAGGGGGTCATCAGGAACTGCCTTTGGATTTCTATGGTCCAGGGTGGGGAATGGTGATCACCTCCTCTGGAAACCTCTTAGGGTATGCTCCTCCCTGCAAGTTGGAAGGCTTCAGGGGTAGGTGCTCCTAGGTGGCGACCAGTTTGCTGGGCTGCTGGTCACGAGCCAGACTGATGGCTCAAGACAAGAGCTGGGTGACCTGCCCGAGAAAAGGGCAAGGAGGTTGGTCAGGTGAGTGACACCTGCCTTGCCTGTTCCGTGCTCGCTTAGCTGGTCCCTTGCCGCAATGTTATGTTAAATAGTTAATAAAGTGGCCCTTGTTTACTTCCAAATTGTTGTCTGTCTCGTTATTCCGACTGGGGGGGCAAAGGAATTGGGCTGGATCTTTGGGTGGGAGGTGGGAATGCATAAAATTGCCAGCTTTGAACTTCAAAAGTTCTGATCTCCTAAGTGAGGCCAGGGGCTGAAAATGTGTGGATCAAAGGGTAGGACCAGTGAGAGCCAGTGTGGTTAGAGTGGTTGGAGTGGTGGATTGGGCAGACCCAGGTTCAAATTCCCACTCAACCATAAAACTCACTAGACAATCTTGGGCCAGTCATTTTCTCTCAGCATTATCTACAATCATAGGATAAAATTGAGGATGGGGGGGAAATGTAGGATAGAACTCTACAAGGCACCCTGACCTTCTTGAGTAGCATGCCTAGGATATGTCTGTCAAGATGAGGCAGAAGTCTACCAGTGGCAGCTCACGGTTTGCTGAAGGAATTCCAGCTTCCAAACAGGAGCCCTGATGTGTGTAGGAGAGGGACATAATGCCTGAAAGAAGGCATTGTCATAGGACACTGATAGATACAAAGTGCGACTGGCTCACAGCCATGTGGATATGCAGATCCTGAGCACATAGCACCATCCAGTGTCCCTGCAGACAGTGATGTGCACTGGATACTAGTTCCAACCATGGAGCAACAACCTCCAGCAAAAGTGTCTTCCTCATTTTGGGCAATGCTCAATAGCTAAAGTCTTCCAGAGAATCACCTCATGAGCTGCAGCTGCAACAAAGGAGAGAGGAAGGGAAAACTTTAACATTCCCACTCTGTCAACAGCAGTTCTGGCAAATGGTTAAGATCCTCCTGCAAAAGAACTAACATTTGGAAAGCCTGGGACTGTGGGCTGAGACAACTGGCAAGTGAGAACTCAGATCCTTCACCTCCAGACCAGGAAACTGGCATATGATGAGCCTTCGGAATAGATTGGAGTGGGTTTTTCCCGAGCAAGGCCAACAGCAATAGAAGTATACAGCCTTGGGTTTTGCTGTCCTTTCTAATGAATAAAAGAATAAAGCTGAAACTTTAAAAAATATCCACAAAGTCTTGTGGATTTCCCCATGTGTCTCCATTTACAGCCCACCATTTACATCCCACCTTCAAAACATTTTAAGAACATAAGAGCATAAGAGAAGCCAATGTTGAATCAGGCCAATGGCCCATCTAGTCCAACACTCTGTCACACAATGGCCAAAAATACCAGGTGCCATCAGGAGGTCCAGCAGTGGGGCCAAAACACTAGAAGCCCTCCCATTGCTGCCCCCCCCAGCACCAAGATTAGAGTGCATCACCTGCCCCAGACTGAGAGTTCCTATCTATACGCTGTGGCTAATAGCCACTGATGGACTTCTGCTCCATATGTTTATCTAATTCCCTCTTAAAACTATCCATGCTTGTAGCTGCCACCACCTCCTGTGGCAGTGAATTCCATGTGTTAATCACTCTTTGGGTGAAGAAGTTCTTCCTTTTATCTGTTCTAACCCGACTGCTCAGCAATTTCATTGAATGCCCACAAGTTCTTATATTGTGAGAAAGGGAGAAAAGTACTTCTTTCTCAACCTGCTCAATCCCATCCATAATTTTATAAACCTCAATCATGTCACCCCTCAGCCGTCGCTTCTCCAAGCTAAGGAACCCCAAGCATTTTAACCTTTCTTCATAGGCATTTTAACCTTTCTTTAGACCAACCATACACTACATATTCTGCATAAGCTCTCCAGATATGCCACAAGGACTTTTGATCAGACCTATGCAGTTCTGTGGTGAAACATACATATAGCTGTCAGTAGTACATGTACAGACCCACCCAGGAACCTAGGAATGGAGTTCCAAATGTGGAACTCCAGGTGAACATCTGATCAAAAGTCCCTCTGGAGTGTCCAGGGAGGATGAGAGGAAGATATTAACATATGGTTTGACCCTCAGGTATGGATGGCAGGGGAAAAGTGCCTTCCAAAAATGTGCCTATATTTTTCAAGATCAATATGAAAAGTTGTCGGATTATCAAATTTAGAGCTTGCTCACGCCTAAAGCATCTATAAAAAGAAACAACTCTCTCATCATCCACATTTCTGATCATCTTGATATTTTGGGTGGTCATGAGGACATGTGGCTTAGTAAGATTAGAATCTTCACGATGAGCATTTCCCTAATTCCCCTTGAGCTCCAGGGAGAGCAATTTAAATAAACATACATTTGTGAATCAAAGTGCATGCGTGTTACAGGTGATATTTTCAAACATTAGACTTAAATCAAAGCAAAGACTCTAATTTCTAAAACTTTGACTGACCTTGCAAGGTGAAATATTCGTTGAGTTTGCCAGATAGCCTCTAGGCATCCAAATCACTTGGGTCTGCCTTTAGGGAAAGGAGGAGTTAATTAAATTATCTTATATTTAGCATTAATCTTTTTTCCAGGCTTGTCAGGTAGCAGAAAACAAGCCTAGGCTTGACTCTGAGCATTGGCTCCAAGCTTGCGCTATTCATTGGGTACTTCTAATGTATTATTAATTGAGTTGACATCTCTGTTGAGATCAGTTACAAATGGAGAGTCAATGTTATTTCAACAGTAAGCAGTTGATGCAATAAAAGTAAAGAGGGAACCAGTTCACTCTTTCCAGAGGTGCACTGGAACCAGAGTCTATGATACATGTGTGACATAAAACATGAAGCAAAGCATGATTATGCTGCTGATGCAAGAGTTACACAAATAGGAACTATATAGCTGCCATCCCAGGTTATTTTCCTTTGGCAGGCAGACTGAGGGACAGGTTTTTCATCAGGCAGCAGCTGGGTCACTCAGTACCATAGATCCATTGCCCTACGCCAAGCCAAACTTCTGCAGTGGTATTCAATAAAGTTGTGTCCTGTTATACTTGCACATAGTGTTGTCTCAGTTATATGCCCAGCATCCAGCTGGGGCCACAAATGTTGAATATAATAGAAGTGCTACCATGAAGAAATCTGTCTGAATCTCCTGTAACTAATGAGAAATTGTTTCGCATTTATAACACAAAAAGATAACTGAGAAAGGCTTTTGGAGAAATGTAAACACTCAGTCATATAGCTTGGGTTCAAGACTGTCTATGTCCACAAAAAGATAAAAAGACAGTCTCTCTGGCATGCTCCTGGATGAATAGAGAATGTCTGATTGCCCATTTTTTAATTTGTAAGCAATACTTTTGTTATGAGAATAGTGAAGGGTTTGAGCTATTTAAATCTGATTCAATCATTTATAATTGCCACCAACAAACGGACATATTTTAAATAGCCTTCACATGGTGACCAAAATGCATGGATTCATACTGAAGTGAAACCTGGACAGGTGGCCACAGACAAGCTTTTGGAGGACATTGCCAGGATTAGGCCTGCAGTTATACTGAGTCCTGAACCAAATCAAATCATATTATGTGAAGAAAGAGAACTGAAATGCATGTTGAGTTCTAAACCAATATTTTGAGCCAATCGAATGACAGAAGTATGGAACAAAAGGTAGTTGAAACGAATGATTGAGATCTGGGGAAAATATGAGCAAGACAGATAAAGACAGCAAAGAATGGAGAATAACCCCTGGGTAGCAACAACTTCATTGGTTCCTTGTCTGTTTCCAATTCCAATTCCACATGCTGGTTCTGATCTTTAAAAACCTAAACATTCTTGGACCTGGGTACCTGTGGAACAATCTATACCCTTATAGTGTGAGATCTTCCTGCGTGGACTTTCTTTACTGTTGACTGTGCAGGAGGTAAGACTGGTGGATGTGAAGGAGAAGACCTTCATTGTAGAGTTCTGGAATTCCCTCCCTGTGGAGCCCTGAATGATGCCTCACTGATGACCTTTGGGAGACAGTACTTTCCTGAAGGGCTTTTGAAAGGGGACTGAAAGAACCATCTCCCCAGAGTTTATTGTTTTTGAGAGGTTACACTTTGTTTGTTTGTTTGTTTTGTCTGATCAATGCTATTGTTTTGATCAATGCTATTGTTTGCTTTTTAAAATGGTTTGTCTTAGGGCTGATTTTAAATGTTTTCCATCTTTTAAAGCATGATTTGTATGGGCTGTTGGATAATTTTCAACTGCTGCTGTTTGATTAACTTATTTTGTTACCCTATTTTTTATTTTGTTAATTTTTTCCCTTTATTTATTTGATATTAATATCATCCCTTTTAAAAACTCCACTTAAGTGTTTGAAGTAAAACTACTTTATACATAGGTAAAGATATAAATAAATAAGCCCTTCTTGTGTTATGACTTTACAGAACATAATGAAAGCTGGAGATGGTAAGAATGTGTTTAAAAGGATATGTTATCATCATAAGGTAAAGAGGTCAAGAAACAGAAAGAGGCAATAAGCAAGCTTCAGTGCAGGAACATCGATTCTAATTACTGGGTAACTGGTGTAATCACAGTGAGAGCAAAGCAATAGAGTCTCACAGAGCATATTGGCCAAGAAAGTATCACCACTGACTTGTATTGATTTGATTACGTGTATGTATATTTCTATATTTGTTTTCATTTATATCCTCCTAGCCCATTCCTAGACCCCAGGGCATGTAAGGACAATGTAATATACATACAAGAAAACCTATGTTTACCTTACCTATCTTTTTATATTAAAAAACAAAAAACAAAGCAAGAACCAGGAGACAGCCAATGTAATGCAATGGTTTGAGTGTTGGATTAGGACTGAGAAGACCCAAGTTCAGATCCACTCTCAGCCATGATGCCCTCTGGGTGACCTTGGGCCAGTCACTCCCTCACAGCCTAGACGATCTCACAGGGGTCTTGTGACAATAAAATGGAGGTGGGGTGAACCATGTATGCCAACCTGAGTCCCTTGGAGCATAGGTGGATTATATATGTGACAGCTGGAGAGAAGGGAGAAGACAGGAACATTAAATCAACAAGTTTAGCATTTACCTGGTAGTTTTTGGAAGCTCAGAGTGCTATATATTATAATTCTTACTAGAAGAAATGTAATATTTTTATCCCCCATGTTGTGACTGAGGAATAGTGGTTTGACTCAAGCCACCTAGAGAATCTATCACATAGACAAGATTGGGGGGGGGGGTCTTCCAGGTTCTCAGCTCAACTGGTTTTCTATTTGAATGAGTTCCTTACATAACCTCCTCTCAGGGTCTTTCAGGCCCATACTTTTTAGATCAAACCCACACTAACAATTCCAGTGGGCTCCCATATCATGTATATCAATAGGAGCAGTCACTGGGTAGGGCTGTGACTTACAGGAATTTGTTACGGCACTGCTTGTTCTGTGCAGAATGGTTGTAAAAAAGGCCCTGAAGCTGCACCTCTCTCAGTTGAGGGGGCGGCGGGGAGAGAGCCCTCAGAAACCCTGAAAAGAACCACCACAGGCAAAGTCACCAAAATAGGTTTAGACATGGCATTTTCTGTTTCATCCCAACAATAGGGTGTTTCTCAGAAGGAACTTAGAAAAGTGTCTCAGAAGACTTTAACAAATTAAGACACTGCATTCCTGGCCCCAGGAGTTTAGGAAGCCCAGCCTCTGCAAGCAGAAAGCAGCTGGCAGGGGCAGGGGAGAGAGAGAGAGAGAGAGACAGAGAGAGAGAGAGACAGAGACAGAGAGAGACAGAGAGAGACAGAGAGAGACAGAGAGAGAGAGAATATGCCCTTGTGAGTAAATCAAACTGTCAAACTGCAACAGCGGATGTTTCTGCAATCAGGGCTGCCTGTAAGTAAATAATTGTGGGTGAACACCTGGTTTCCCTACTGCCTGCCACGCCTGCCATGGGCATTTTAGACTCACAGCCTCATATTGTAAAGCACGGCAAATATTTATTTTAAAAACATTATCAAAAATATAGTTTTTCTTCCCCACCATACCCCTGAACTGCCCTCAAGGGGATGGGAAGCCAGAATGCAGATATTTATTTTTACAGGCATCAAATACATTCCCACAGGAGAGTGTAAAGAGCGGCCGGGAGTCCCAAAAGACAAGAATCCACAAAGCATCATTTTGGATAATTGGTTGGAGACTAAAATATAATGATGGCTTACAGTCAATCAGCTATACCTGGCATGGGGTGTATGTGGGAAGGCTGCATCCCCTCCCCCTCCCCTGCTGCTCTTTAGGCAATCCTTCCCATTTCTTAGGAAAGGAAACTACTCTGCATCCTCTTCTTTAAAACCTGATTTGTGGTCAGACTCTATGATATTGAAAAATTATTTATTGACCTTGTTTACACCCTGTCTTTCTCTCTAATAGGGGCCCAAAGCACCTTGAATTGTTCTCCTCTCCTTCATTTCTCCTCACAACAACCCTGTGAAGTAGGTTAGGTTGAGACTGTGTGACTGGCCCAAGCCCCCCTAGCAAGCCTCCATGGTACAGCAGGGATTCGGCCTGCGTCTCCTAGATCCTAGTCTGACTCTGGGTCTCAAAAGGAAAGACCCCAAAAGGGAAGGTTTTGCAACCCTGTAGAGACTGGAAATATCAACATGAGAGCATCCAAAACTCTGTGAAAGATGTTGTTCAAAAGAGCCTGATATTACTGGAAATTCCTCTTTAGGGTTCAATCAGGTTGACACTCAAGATTTTTGAAGGCTGTGCAGTTGTTCACAATAAAGATCCAGAGTGGTTTATTCTTTGCATGAGATCTAGAAGTCTTCTTTCAAGGAAGCAGGTCCCAAACTAAGGCTATTGCAAAATAGTATGGAATTGGAGATTTTATGTAGAAGTTGTCATTGACAATGTGTGAGTGAAAGGGATGATGGGGACATGGAACATCATAGATTCCACTTGTCCATGCATTTTTCATGCCTTGTTGCAGCTACTGTTTTTGCAGTCTGCTGCTGCTTTGACACCATGTTTTGTTGTTGTTGTTGTTGTCGGTTGAAACGGCTTCTCCAGTGCATGAACACAGCCAATCAAGGACTGCATAGTGAGCATCATAATAATGTCGTAGTGCCATGTAGTTTATCAGATCTGGCTATCTGATATCACTGACAGCAAACATTGACCTCGCTATGAAGGAAGAAGGAAGAAGGAAGGGGTATCTGTTCCCCCCAGAATGCAATGCTGCCTGTGGCCCCAGGTGCAAACAAAAATGTTTACCTCAATTTGTCTGCCCCAGTCATGACATGGAATATCTCTAGGAGAGTCAAATATCTCTTGGATCAAATCTGCAGTACCACATGAATGCTTGGTTTGTGAGGGAAACATTTGCCCCTACCTGGAGCACTAGATAACAGAGCAGAACAGCAAACTTAAATAGAAGCAAAGCCCTTCCCACCCAGCTAGGAAGTCAACAATATGATTTTTACATCAACACATTGGATAGAGGCACCTGCTAGTGACAAGCACTGTGTAATTCTGCTTACTGGAAAACATTCTGAACAGTAACCTATCTGCCGAGTCACTCTGCTCTCACTCTCCCACCCCTCTGAACTTCCCTTCTGAAGAAGCCAGAATACCAAACGGACCTGATGATTTTTTAATTTTGTTGTTGTTATTTAATGTGGATTCATTATTATATAGGTATATAATAATAAATATAATGGGGATGAGTTTTGACTAGTTAGCATCTAAATGCTCTCATCAGCAAAGCTACTCCTTGTTATTACTGCTCATGTCTGATGCAGTGTGATGCCTGGCAAGATTAACTCTAGTTCTGATACTGGGGTGGGAATACTATCTGATATTAGTTTGGTTTCAACTTGAGCATACTGATGCCAGCTTGATTTTAGCATTAAGAATACATGATTTAGCCATGATTACCAAATGGAACCTCCATATTCAGGGATTTTATACCAGATATTGGAGATAAACAACAGAGGAGAAGCTGTTACTTTAATGCCTTGCGTATAGAGGGCTGCTATTGGACACAGAATGCTGGACTAGATAGGCACGGGCCTGATTCAACAACCCACTTCTTATATTTGTATGTGCCCTGGAAAGCAATGCCATTAAACACACGAGAAGCTGCCCTTAATATGTCAGGTTTTTTAAAATAATAATAATAATTATCCCAAAAGCCAAGGGAGGAGAGAAATAAGGAAAATTTTCATTTGCCCTTAGAAGACCCCTACCACAGGATCTGGAATTGCATGAAATCATTTGTAATCTTTGTATTCCTGGTATCAGGCTAAAGAAGATAACAGGGCCTTTGATGAAAACCTATCTTGGTAATATTTGACTTGTGATTAATGATGTGATCGCTGGGGAAAAAATGTGTGAACATTACACTGTGTGAGAGCTGGCAGTATGAAAGTTATACTAAAGCTACCAAGTCCCATTTGGATAACCCCCTCCCCTGATTATTCTCTCTCTTAGTTTTTATAAATAGCTCAGGTAAGAAAAAAATGTGTTTGAGATCTTTTTGCAAATGTCTTCTTGGGGCTCAGAAATAGCACTGTTCCAGTTGCGTAAGTTGTATCTGTGACTCTATTTAATGACTTGCATAATTAGAAAGGAAAGATGTACAGTTAATCCATTTAAAGGTGTAAAGAAGTCCATTTAATGAACATTATAGTCCTATTAGACTTAGAAACATCGAACTCTTTTATTGAATAAAAAGTTCAATGAGATTAACTTCTCTTAGTTGGTTTTAAAGAATAATCAAACATGTCCTACTCTGATAGTGTCCTACTATTTCTCAGCACATGAATTCCTGCATACCAATGTCTTCAATGCAGGAATATAAGAATGAAACTGGGTGACATTATATTTCAGTTAAATAATTACAAATTAAAGAGGATCACTCTTACATTCTATACTTAATATAGAATGATAAGGCGCTGAACTCCTTGAACTTGTAATTATATAACAGAAATGTTAATCTTCTAGTTTGGTATTCCATTTGGCTGTGTTAACTATATTCTTACAATTATCAAGTTTACTCCCTGACATGCAGGCACTTCTATTGGGAGACCTATTATTTGATGATATCAGAATCTGACCATAAATATTGTAATGGAATTCTGTTGTCAAATCTCAGGCTTCCACAAAGCAGCTAATGGAGTTTGCCTAATATTATGTGTTCGTTAACTGAAGAACCTGGAAGAAAAAAACCCTTGGTGCAAATTACTGATTTTTCAATTTGCAATGCTAAATAAGCCTCTCATTATTTCTGCAGCTTTACCCAGTTTGAAAAGGGGGGGACCTTAAATCTGTCAATGTTTAAGTTGAGCATTGTCTAAGTCACTGGAATTTAATTTTAAATAGATGTGTTTTAGGCAGTTTTTCCTCTGAGTAGAAACTCATTAGGCTTAAGTGTTTGTGGCCAGAGCTATCTTCTTTTCCCAGAATATTATAATGTATGCTCTTGGCTTCAGTAGGTTGAAAACACAGTTTATATCCTCTTCTTGTTGAAGTACCAGGCTTTTTATGTGTTAGCCTCCACATCTCTGGTTGGGCTAAGAGAAAAGGTGTCAGCATGCCTTTCAGACGAACTGCACCCCAATTCTATATAGTTCATTTATTTCAGTGGGATTTACTCTGAAGTAAGTTTTCTGGGACTGCAGCTTCAGTTATGGACTGGATGGCTTTTTCAGCTGTTTGTGAAGACATGATCCATTTAGTCATGGAAGTCAAAGGTACTTGGGTGGGACATTAGTCAAAAATATTACTCTATGCCTTATAGAAATTGATATATGCTAACCAATCCAGACAGATAGATGAAGGGGTTTGCTTTGGGGCAGAAATAAAATATATATCCTCACTGCAGTGTAATTATTGAGATTCTGCATATACTTCAGTGGAAAAATGTAGAACAGTGCATGGTATAGTTTCTTCCTCCTGTAGTATGTATAATCTTTCTTCCTGTCATTGAAACTCATTAGATATTTAGAAGGAAAAGAAACCAATCCTCTAATTTCTGTGCTCTGTCCAATTAGATATGTCAACATTTGGTAAATTCAAGAAGATAAAATCAAGACACAAAGTCCTAGCTAATATACTACAATTTCCATATACAGGCTGTTTCCAAATTTTGTATTTTCTGAGACTGGCTCTAAATAGTTCATAAATGTGTAAATAAATGCATTAGAAAAATATATACAAATTTTCCTGTTTCTATACTTTATTCAGGGGGTTCCTTCCTTCCTTCCTTCCTTCCTTCCTTCCTTCCTTCCTTCCTTCCTTCCTTCCTTCCTTCCTTCCTTCCTTCCTTCCTTCCTTCCTTCCTGAGGTGGTGAATGGAAAGGGAAGAACACAGGGACACATTCACCTTCTTCAGATGATATATGCAGAGCTTCAATACTATGCATGGAAAGGGAGCAGGAACGTGCACAATGGCTCCATCCTTCCCATGTACGATCACTGGAATGTGAGTATAGCATCTGCCACTCTACATGTCATCTGAACAGGGCTGGGCTTCCCGCCCCCCCCCCCATTTTATTTACATTTTGCTTTTCTGGGGACGACGACACCAAAGTGGCTAACAATACACAGAGAGGGAAAACAAACCAAACAAGAAAGGGAGGGGTTGCTTCCAGTGGTCCAGCAGGTCCTCTCTCTCCACTGGCTGCTCTTCTGCCCAGCTCTAGGCCCAACCTGGAGTTGCCAACTCTGGGATGGGAAATCCAACTCTGGGATGGGAAATCCCTGAAGATTTGGAGCTGGGATGGGGGAGGGCAGAGTTTGGGAAGGGGAAGGACCTCAGCAAGATATAATGTCATAGAGTTCACCCTCCAAAGCAGCCATTCTCTCCAGGGGAACTGCCCTCTGTAGACTGGAGATGAGTTGTAATTCCATGAGATCTCTAGGCCCCATCTGGAAGTTGGCAACCATAGCCCAACCCTCTGGTTGAGAAGGCTGAAAGCCCTTGGGCTTGCATCTCTGAGCACAAGGAGATGAGAAGAAACCCAGAGAGATGTTACTCAGCTGCTGCTAACTAGCAGGGTCTTCCCCAACTACACCCCTGCCAGATGTGCCCACCTTCTAGGCACACCCAGACCTTAAATACTTGTGCAGGGAGGACAGCAAAGTCAGTGAGATGTTATTTAATTGCTGCTAACTAGCAGGATCTTCCCCGACTCCTGCCTCCCTGATGTATCTGCTGCAGCCAAGAGACAGATGGTGGCACTCAGAGTGCTCTTCAGAATCAGAAATTCTCAGCTTACCAGACTTCCATTAGGTTAAAATAGCTGTAGACTATTTGCCTCTTGAGATGATATCCTGTGGCAATGGAACTTCTTATAGCTCCAGCTGCCTTTCACCCCAGTCTTTCCATTGGCTAGAAAGCACTATAGAACTTTTCAGATCAACATAGATTCTCTGATAAACTTGTTGCAATTAGGCTGCCTTTGAGCAAAGACTCCTGCTCCAGTTCAGCTCTGTTCTCTCTGCTTCTGGTACCGGTTCATCTTTACAACCTTGAAGTCTAGAAACAACTTTTTCCAAATGAAAGTTAAGCTTCAGAGGATGCTGAATTATGTACCTGACACCCAATGAGATCAAAGAATCATGAAATATGCATATCCCTGTGTAACTGTCTTCTGTATAATGTTGGATGACTGTCTCTCTGTCCATCATCTGCTGGCTTTGCTTCATCAGGTGTTCCATTCTGCACCTTTGTAATAATTCTGTGTGGATTTCGTGAACTTCATATCTATTTTCTGCATGTTGCAGTCCCTGCTTCCCTAATGACAATATTGTCCTTTTAAAAAATATTTATTAAAAGTTATCTTGCTATACACTATGCATACAGTATCTCTTCATATACAGGGTTTGGAGGAATAATATCATTCTCTGACAAATAAAACATAACAGAGTTGGGTTGAGCTTTTAGTTAGGTCTGCTGACTGTATTCTCTCAGTAATTTTTGCCATTATAATATGTTCCCAATTTTTTTGGTGCCAGGTTTTGTATTGTTTCAATTTACTTTTCCAAACTGATGCAATTGTTAATTTAGCAATTGTTAATAGTGTGGCAATTAATTTTATTTTTTCATTTCCAAATTGGAAATCAGGCCAAATATTTAATAATACCAACTCTGGAGTAAGTGGAATTTCACAACCAGTGATAATTTTGATTTTAACTATGATAGTCTCCCAGTGACAATACTGTCCTGATGGAGATCTGCCTCCACTCCCATATCCAGAAAATACCTGTGCAAATGAAAGCACACAGCATTCAGCAACATGGACACCTTGGATCAAAATAGTGCATTCCAGAAAAGAGTCCTATCAGGGGAAACATCCCTATGCATCTGTGTCCTTATCTCACAAGAAAGTTTGTGAGCTGAGGAATGAAGGAGTGCCATGATTTCAAACATCTTGGGTTAGTTTCTCTAGAATCTCAGTGCCAGTCAGAGTAATCTTTACACTGTGTTTCGGATTCTAAAACTGGAGTGCATTAAACAGCAGCATCTCAGGCACCAAGGACATGATGAAATTCAGTTTCCCCAGGGCTCTGATATTCTTAATAGGGAGTAGGAGAGAGGGGAAGAAATCATCTCCCTGCCACTGTCAAGGCCACACTAGTGGATGTGAGCAGATGGGCGGGTAGGAGGGATGACTTCTGCTCTCGACTCAGATTATAACATGAGTTGAAGAAAAGCTGTGCACTTTAATGTTCACTTTGCTTTATCTGAAGATGAGCAGTGCAAGCTGGATAACTTGATAACTACAACAACGTCACTCGTTCTAACCTTAATTCCATTTCTGGGTTACTGTGGTTAAGGTGTTGAGTTGAAGAAAAAGACAAGCTACTCAGATATTCCATTTGAACAGTACCACCCATTTAAAAAAAAACAACAACCCAGGACTTTCTTTTTCTTAACTGCAACAAGCAGGGATAGAGCAATACAGAAGATTTGCTGCTTACCCAGCCCCAAACAGAGTGATGGTCAAAGATATCTAAGGTATAATGAGCAAAAAAGTCTTACCTCAAACTAAACATCTGCCTTTTAGCTAACAGTATACTGGGGTACTGGCTAAGTAAGAGGCTGATTTAAACATACTTCTGCTGAGTGTTGAATACACTGAAGGGTGAAGTTGTGCCCGGCAGTGTCTAGCATCATCTATCATGCATAACTCACTAACAGGTCAGTGCACGAGACAAAACCTCAGTCACTGAGGAGACTTGGGTTGTCCCAGATCTGTCCACTACTTCTCCTTCTCACAATTCTGTATCTTTCACTTCTATCCCATTTTTCCTAGCCAAATGCTACTTCCTCCAACTTTTACCATTTTATTTTATAATGAGATTTCTATCTAGTGCAAGGCCTTAACAGTTTATATGGACTGGAGGTCATCCTGTAGTTCTTTTTAAATGGCACTGCCCTTCACCCCATTGTGTAAACCAGCAAATTGCTACCTAGGCAAAAATTGGGAGAAGAGTAGAAAGGCAACACTGACAATGGTACTGGGCCACTATCCACTATCTTCTTCAGGGATGCTGAGAGAGACATAGATAAAGCAGTCCTCTACAAATGACACAAAAATCAACAGCCTCTATAGTAGCTTTGTAGATTGTGATCACTAGCAGACTCTCTTGGTTGTAAATACAACATGCATGCTAATAGCTTTATGGTATTGCTTGACAGTCTACAATCCTGTGATTGTTGTGTGATAACATGCAATTGTTATCCTGTGCAGAAGTATGTATCATCCTTTGCCTTTTCTAGAAGTTGTAAGGGCTGGGCTTTGATCAGTTGTGACTGTGAACATGAAAGTGTTAACATCTTAGTTAAGTTTCTAGTCCTCATTGAGCTACCTGAAATGAAAGATCTGATATTTTTTTTTAAGTAGATGGAAAATAGCTGTGTACTAAAAGCTTTCAGGGGGGCAAAGGACTTGGCTGCCAAGTACTGATAATTCCAAGAGTTCATTAATGAATGCATCCATTTCTATTTTTAAAGAATGTTCAACTAATCTCAGCTATGTGGGGGGGGCAGAAGTCAACCCTGTCGTCTTCCTTAAATTTGTAGTAGCACTGGTGAAGATCAATATATCTTGATTTGGTTTATACAGCCTGCTTAGATACAGTATCATAAGAGAAGAGATTGGGAAAGGGAATGCTTCTTAACCATTAGAGATAAAGCTATGGGGGAACAGGCTTAAACTCTGTCTGTAGAATATACAGCTGTAAGATTAGGGGAAGATAAATGCTTATTGCTTAGGACTGTACCCTGCTCTAGTGCTTCAGGAGGAAAAAGGGGGAAAGTTCTTAGATATAGAATTAATTCCATAGTGCCTGGAATTTCACTATCATAGCCCAGGCTAAACTAATCATTTTATCCTCACCCGCTAACACATTTATCCACGTACTAATTCTTTACCTAATTAGAAAGAAATTTGGAGCTACACTGGTCAGGAAGGTAAGGATTAGGGTTAAGAAAACATTTGTATTTGAAATGCACTGCCTCCCCTGGACAGTGTGAAAGACCCTTTAAGAAACTCCCACCCTAGCTAATCCATGACCCACAGCAGGGAGGAGTGTTAACAATTTAGTTTAAAACTCACACTCCCAGACAAATGCATCAAAAAACAGCTTTTCTTCTTTGATTTATAGGTATTAGTTGTTTTTCCAAGGCCCATTAAGGACTCTTCATCATGTACTTGCAAGGGGCATTAAGCAGGAAAAGTTGTTCCCAGCTCTGTATTATTCAAAGGCAATTTACACTAATTATTGGAGTCCATGGTGTTACCCATATTAGTAGAGTGATCCATCCCAGCAGGCTAAAAGTACTTTTTTTAAATGCTAATTTATAGTGGTGGTGCAGAAATGGACTGGGACTGAAGTGTGATTTTCAGTTATATCCCAAATGGTTGTCATACTTAAATAAGATGTGCTTGTTTTAAGAGAGTGTTACATTTATTGATGTTTTGTTGGACCACATTTAAAATGAGTTAATAGAACTCTATTGATGTGGTTTTCCACATATAAAATGCAGTGCAATTAGAGACATAACAGTCCAGTTCATAGATTTGCAAACCAAGACATATTTGTAGATCAGCCAAATAGAGAAAAGTTGGGGAAGTAAGGGGGGCAGTGCTTGGGCTGTGCTCCTCATCAAACAGAGAATATGTATAAATGTAGGAAGCTGCCTAGAGTGACATAGACCACTGGGCCATCTTGTTCAGTATTGTAAGTAGCACAACCATTTGCCTACTACTGGGCAGATTTGAGGGTTGAGCCATCTCTGCATGGGCAAGCAATACTGCTGAATACAGAGAATGCTGCATATTTTGAGGTTCCAATTTGTATAAAAGGTAAACCACTATAACCATATAAAAGATTTTGTTCAGGTATTTAAGGATCTTTAAAAAATGAAAATGGAATTGACAGCTCTGAAACTTTGTAGTTTAGGAAACTTGGTCAATAGTTTGAGAGAAACTAGAAATACAGAAATTAAAATGCTCTAGAGATTTCAAAGGGCGCACTGTTAAATTGTGCCTGAAATTATAGTATTGTGTTGATTTGAAAGTTTCTTAATTTCCTGAGATGAGTCTGGATTTCCAGATTGGAGAGGGTGCTGTGTGCCCCACCCTGTGGCAGATCAACTGTTAAGTAGACTAAGTGCGTGCTTAGGGCACCAGGGCCAAAGGGGGCACCACAAAGTTAGGAAAAGGGTGAAAAAATGTAGAAAAATGCCTTTCAGGTCATGAATATTGGAACTTTGATGCATTTAACTTGTGAAATATTAAAATAAATGTTGTATTGCATTTTTGTAGAACTTTATGTGGCCAACGCTTGGCTTAGTTTGTACAGTATATTGTGGCATCATATAAATAAATTTTTGTATTGCTGCAACCTGCATTGTATATCTGGTCAGACAGGTCAACAACTAACATGGACTGGGTCAGTGTGGAAAGGAGGGGGGGCACCAAGATTGGTCAGTGTTTAGGGCAACAGTGAGCCTTAATCTGCCCCTGGCCCCATCATTTTTTTAAAAAATAACAGCAATGAAGAGTTGTATTTGATATGATTCTGGATGTATCACATATGTATGACTGCTGCAGGAAAAGTTAATATTGGCTGGTGCTCCTTTTTTTACCAGCTGAAGGAGTCAGCTGCCAAAATCCCATCTTCTGCACCAGATGTTAAAGAGACAGGAGTCCTGACCTATGTTGACTTTTGTTACCCTACACCAAGAGAATGAGAAGGAAAGCTGTGATTCTTTCCTGTTCTGCCTCCATTGCTGTGCAGGCCTGACTTGGGCTACTTCAGCAGTGTGGAAATTACTCTTTTGTGGCATTGTACCATCCCAGTTTTATAATGCCTTTGAGGGGTGGGACAGTCACATGGGCAAGGTAAAATGTCATGGCTATATCCTGTACAAACCAAAAAAAGCAGTGTATAAATAATGCAATCCAAGGCACTATGCTGAAGTGCAAAGAAAGAAAGAATATTTATATAACACAAATGTGTACAAACAAATACAATATAGTGTATACATATGACATACAACACAGAGTGTACAAAAGAAGCCGGCACAAAGGACATAAGAGTTGACGAAGACTCCGGATTCAAATGTTTGTTTCATTGATACTTCTTTAGTTGTACCACTTAGCTTCATCTAGTGCTCAATATACAGAAGCCTTCATGCTATTATGCAGGGGAAAATATCCACAATTCACATCAAACTAGTTTAAGCAGGGCAACCAATCACCAGTAGAAGAAATTCTTACATGAGCACTAGATGAAGCTAAGTGGTACAACTGAAGAAGTATCAATGAAACGAAGATTTGAATCCAGAGTCCTCATCAATCCTATGTGCCGGCTTCTTTTGTACACTCTGTGTTGTTGTATGTCATATGTATACACTATATTGTATTTGTTTGTAAACATTTCTGTTATATAAATATTCTTTCTTTCTTTGCACTTCAGCATAGTGCCTTGGATTGCGTTATTTATACAGTGTTTTTCGGGGGTTTGTGTATACTATACAGTGTTATCGCTTTCGTATTTATATCCTGTGCAAAACATTATATTGTTCCTTTCCAAACTAAAAGATGTACACTTGGAAGGAAGTTTCTACTGTCCCTCTTTCAGGCTATTGTCCTAGCCCCTCCCCCCCCCATTTTGTTCCTTGTACTATTTTTAAAAATGTCAGATTTGTACCACTGCACTCCTTAACCTAGATATCTGGGTCATGTCATCTGATCACTTCCTGCAGCAGAAGCTAATCCTGACTATGTTGCTAAAATGAAGACTGCTGTTTATCCTGCCCAACAACTGTCCACCCTCTCCATCCATTTGCAGGCAAAAAACTGAACCGAATGTATCTGAGAATCTATGAGAGCAATTGTACACATTGAGATTTTAAGAACAAAATAAACTCAACCCCTTAAACGCAGGATGAGAAAGCATGCATGTAGCTGTCTCGCCACAGATTAGATATTTGAAAGTGATGGACTGCTATGGATTAAACAATATTAGAGCAACCCTACCTGGAATTTATGTCTTTTTTTACTGGAATACTTCCTCCCTTAGTTTAGAAGGGCTGGCTTTTCTTATGAATTATTGTAGTAGTAGTAATAGTAGTAGTGGTAGTAGTGGTGGTGGTAGTGGTGGTGGTGGTGGTGGTGGTGGTAGTGGTGGCAGTGGCAGTGGTGGTGGCGGTGATGGTGGTGGTGGTGGTGGTGGTGGTGGTGGTGGCAGTGGCAGTGGTGGTGGCGGTGATGGTGGTGGTGGTGGTGGTGGTGGTGGTGGTGGTGATGGTGGTGGTGGTGATGGTGGTGGTGGTGGTGGTGGTGGTGGACGTGGTGGTGGTGGTGGTGGTGGACGTGGTGGTGGTGGTGGTGGTGGACGTGGTGGTGGTGGTGGTGGACGTGGTGGTGGTGGTGGTGGTGGTGGACGTGGTGGTGGTAGTGGTGGTGGTGGTAGTGGTGGTGGTAGTGGTGGTGGTGGTGGTAGTGGTGGTGGTGGTGGATGTGGTGGTGGTGGTGGATGTGGTGGTGGTGGTGGTGCAAGTGGTGGTAGTGGTGGTAGTAGTAGTAGCAGCTCTGTATTTGAGTTTTTCCCAAAATGCAACAAAATACCGGGGCATGAAAGCATAATATAACAAGATATAGGCTATTAAAAGACATGTATGTAAGTACATATGTATGTATTTACTTCATTTATACTCTGCCTTTCTTCCCAATGAGGACCCAAAGTATTCTGCATTGTTCTCCCCTCCTGCATTTTATCCTTACACTGGCCTTCTGAAGTAGGTTAGGCTGAGAGTATGTGAGTGGCCTAGGTCACCCAGTAAGCTTCCATGGTAGAGTAGGGATTCGAACCTGGGTGTCCCAAATCCTAATCCAGTACTCTAACCACTATACTACAGAATGAAAAGGAATGGAACACTAAAGAGGTAACCCAAATGGATTTCCCTGAAAAGACCTGCACAATTTTAAAGTAACTGGATAATCTTCTAAGATATGAAGGACAGACATCTCAAGGAGCAAGTCTTACAGTTCTGGAGTGAGGGCGAGGTTCACTAGAATAAGTGCCTAAATTAAGCAGGGATGAGGGGAATCCCAAAACAGTGAGTCATGCCCAAGTTCAGATGATCCAGAGTGGTGAGAGGGAAAAGAATCAGCACATGTTCAAAAGTGTTTATTTATTTATAATATTTCTACACCACCTCTTCAAAGTCCTACTCAAGGTGGCTTACAATTAAAAGTCTCAGGATAAAAAAGGTCATCAAAAACAAGCCATTAAAAACAAGCGATCGGACATAAGGAACATAAAAACAGTCCACAAAACAGAAGCAGACCATTAAACAGCTAATTCCTTCCCCCTCCCAACTAAAAGCCTGTGCAAAAAGATCTGGCTCCTAAAATAAAATAAAGTAGGTGCCCAGCAAGCCTCAAGGGGGAGGGCTTTTGAAAGACGAGATACCACCACAGAAAATGCCCTGTCTCTAGTTACCACCCACCTCACTTCTGAAGGCCAGGGGCACAGGGAACAGGGCTTGAGATGCAGACCTTAACTGGTGGGATGGGCTGAATGGGAGAAGATAGTCCTTCAGTACTCTGGTTCCAAGCCATTTAGGGCCTTTAAGGTAAGAACCAGCACTTTGAATTGTGCCTGGAAATAGATGGGGAACCAGTGCAGATCTTTCAGCATAGGGGCAATATGATTCCTGCAACCAACCCCTGCCTGGCTGCTACATTTTAGAGCAACAGAAGTTTCTAAACTGTTTTCAAAGGCAGCCCCATGTAGAGCATATGAAAGTTTTCTAACTTGGGTGTGATCAGAGAATGGATCACTGTGGACAGATCACACTTTTTGAGGAAAGGCCATAGTTGGCAATGCTGCTAAAAGATGCTACATTCCACTGAGGAGGCCTGAGCCTCCAGCTGTAGGCCAGGATCTAGAAGCAGCCCAAGCAATGAACCTGCTCCTCCAGGGGGAGTGGAACCCCCTCCAGGACAGACTGACTCCACAGTCCCTGAGCAAGGAGGGTAGACAAGGCTCAGATTATACCCTGTACACCTATAGTATAGCATGTTAGTCTGTTTTTGATCAGAGTAACTTATCTGTCCTCTTTGTCCATTTCAGATGCTTTGCAAGAGAAATAAATGAATATCGCCATTTGCTGAGGAAAGAAAAATGTCCTTCCTGACATCAGCAAACAAATAAGCATATTCTGCCCATAGTGCTGAATTATTTTCATTTATTTCATGCATCCCACCTTTCTTACTGAAATTCAAAGTACATTACACAGCATAAATTGATAACAATAACTGTAGGCATCACAATTTTTATGGGAAAGGTATATACCGCTGAATTTATCAATGGATGCATATAGCATGGACAAGAGCTACATTAAGACAATGGGGGGAGCAAGGGAAACTCTCAGACTATTGCTCTGCTGCCATTGGGACCACAAGGCAGCTGTGCATTATGTATGCAATGCTACTGGCACCAGACAGTTCTTGTTCTAATTAAAACAAGACAGGCTTAATCAGTGGGAGGAGGAAGAAACACCAGAAAAAAGAAAGGAAAAAAATGGAGATCTTCTCACAATTGCCTGTTGCAGTGCACAGTGCCGGCTCATCTGCATAATATTAGAGGTACCAAATATGCAAACAGATGTTTCTCTCATTAAATGATATATGTAAATAATATGGGTAGGAGTGGTAATGTTGTTTTAGGGTTGAGAGGTCACTGGGGGTAATTAAAGGTTAATCCAGTTTTCAGTTCACAGACTGTAAGACATGAGTGGCTGTAAAGAGAAATTGTCACTTAACCTTCCATTCATTACCAACAGGCATATGGATTTTCCACTGAAATAACATAAACATATATGCATTTATCCATTATCTACAGTCTAGGCAGGGTGCATCGCGCTAGCAATAGCTCGAAATGATTTGTTGTTATGAATCTAGTTAAGTAGGTGCTGGAATGCCTTAATTAGGCAAACTGGAATTTGATCAGAAATTCTCAGACCCCAATCTAATGTTGTAATCTCATTAAACATATTTCAATTGCTTTGAGATCTTGTCAAACGTTAATAGAAAATTGTCTGAAGTGCTTGCAGAACCATCCCCTTCCCAAAGATAATTAAAATCCTACCATTTCAGGTGCTGGGTTGTGGCAACTGCCTGAAAGTTGGAGGCCAAAGTGAGCCAGCAGGCAGCCAATCAGCACTTTTGCTCCGAGTGCCCTGCCAGGCAGATTGAAAGCAGTAAACATTTTAGCACTTAGAGCTGAGTTCAGCTCACCAGATGAAGTTTTTCCCACTTCTTGTTCCTAGGAGAAAATAAAGTGATAAGTGTTTTTGCCCAGCAGTCTACCCAAGTTCTACCTCGGTGAGCGGGGAGGAAAAGGTGGGCGCAAGAACAGTGTAAACACCAGCAGCCACAGGTGGGAAGAGTTTCAGCGAAACATGGGAGAAGGTTTATGACTTCCCTGGAGCCCAGCAAATACACACGCACACATTTCCTGTCAGACACCTCTTTAACAGCATTTGGTCTCCCTGGAAGAGGTCAGAATAATTCTCCATGAAACTCGCATCAGAAAGCACAAAGACATCTATCCGTTCAAACAACAAGCATATGATAGTTCACTCTCCTCCTACAGTCACTCTCACACACACACAAGAAAGAAAGAAAGACTTAATCTGGGGGAAAAAAATGTGTATTGAATTATTAAATAGTAACATGATTTATAGACAAGTAATGGAGGGGGAAAGAACTATAAATGGCAGAGATTTCATAATTCAAGATTAGATGAACCGGTAGGCCAAATAAACAATAGCAAATGTTATCAACCTAATTGGAATCCCTTGGCATGATGCCACTTTTCCTATTTTCTTCTTAGCATGGCAAGAATTCTAGCCCAGGTCCAGTGGAAATTTTCAACACACTCAGAGCAGCACAACAGAGCTGTGGCTCAGTGACAGATCACCCACTTTGCACATGGAAGGTCCTCCTGAGATCAGTGCTTGGCATTCTAATGAAAAGATCCCTTTCTCTACCTAGGATCTTAGAGACCTGCTGCTAGAAAGAGCAGGCAATACTAGGAATGCCACGATCTTTTCCACACATGAGTTTGCCAGATGAACTTACCGTAATTGATGTAGCGATTCTGATGAGCAGATACTGGGATTAGTTCATTGGTGTGACAGATGTCCTGAACTCCTTCCAAACTGTTTGGCAGCTATGCAGTAGCTTTTGTACTTACTAGCTATACTAGTCACTTGATCCTCCAGCCAGATTTACAGATGGACCCAGCATACTGGTGAACCTGGTCATTTCGGATCCTGGAAGGGAGAGTATATGGAAGGGAGCCCTGGAGCAGCTCAGGCACACGAATGAGGATGGGTGCTGAGCCAGAAGCAGGAAAGCGGTTTTAGCTGCAACCAGTGGCAGTGAGTGGCAAGGCAGCCGGGGGCTGTCTTTGTGCCACTGCTTCCCAGCCATTCTTCACTAAACAGCTGCAAGGGTCATGGTGACCAGGGAGCTACATCACAAAACCTTGGTGACTTGGCCATTAATATCCAAGGCTGCTCCAGGATTGTTTTCTTCTCCTCTTTTTTGAGCTGAAGTACAGTGGTGCACAACCTGGTGGTCTTGCCTTGAGTAGAAGAAGTGATCGGATTTATCTCTCGCCCCTCACTACCCAAAGGAATCTCAGAGTGGCTTACAATCCCTTCCCCTTCCCCTCCTCACAACAGACACCCTGTGAGGTAGGTGGGGCTGAGAAAGCTCTCCTGAGAACTGCCCTTGACAGAACACCTCTGAAAGAACTTATGACTGACCCAAGGTCACACCAGCTGCTGTATGTGGAGGAGTGGAGGATCAAACCCCGTTCTCCCAGATAAAAGTCTGCACTCCTAACCACTACACCAAACTGGCTTTCATTTCTCCAGCAATCTGTGTAGACCCTGCGGTGTCAGAGAGAGGATAGTAAGTCCTCCTGTCCTCCCAAGTAAAAAAAACAGAATGAAGAATCTAAAAAACCGGAAGCCCAGTTTCAGTACTGGTGGAGAGGGAGGTCATTGATCAGTGGTAGAGCATCTCTTTGGCATGCAGAAGGACCCAGGTTCAATCCCTGGCACCTCCAGGCAAAATGACCAGGTGATATGAAAGACCTCTGGTCTAAAACATTGTAGAGCTGCTGCCAGTCTAGGTAGACAATACAGAACTTGATGGACCAGTGGCCTGATTCAGTATAAGGCAACTGCATGTGTTGGTGTTGTGATGCCACTGGTGATGTCACCGATGACGACAGCACCCTCACTCTATATGCCTAATTATTTTGGCATATCTGGAACAAATAAACTGATTCCATGACTGAAGCAATGCAGAGAGAGGGCAGACATGCAGAACCACTGTGCCCAAGCCAATTTGAATGCTTGTGTATTGACTGCTAAGAAAACCCATAGTAAGTTGAGCATGAAGAAAAAAACCCATGTATGTTCAGGGGTGGGGAACCCAAAATGGATACAGGAAATATATCACTGCAGGACTTGCACTACTTTGGAACTCCTTCCCTAGGGAAATTTGTCTGTCTCCCTCTATCACTGACTTCCACCAGCAGATGAAGACTTTTTTGTTTGGTTTGGTGTACTCCCAGTAACTGCTATTGGCCATCCTCCCTTATTCTGTTATGTGTGTTTGTATGTTTATATGCTTTTATTGAATTGTGTATTTTATATATACTTTATTTAAGTGCTCATTTAATGTTAAGATGTTTTAATGTTTTGATGTTTGCTACCTTGGGGATCCTATTGGATGGAAAAGTGACATGGAAATGTTTTATAAAATAAATCAGTAAATAAATCACTATGTGTGGCTGAATCTACAATTTGGTCACCAAACACATATGTCTTTTATTAAAATCACATAGTGCTGCCATGGCCAAGCCAGAGCCATTTTTGAGTGATATATGTCTAGAGGAGGGGGGCTACAGTTTTAACCTGCTAATGTGGGGGAACTACAATTCCCATGGTTCTTTGCAAAACCATGCATGGCATGCACAAGACCCATGCCAAACCACGCATATTGGCAGCTATAATCAGATATCATTAATTGGAGCAACTAAAGTAGGATGTACTTTAAAACTAATTCATTTTGCAAGACATTCATGGTAGATTTGAATTTGGCTGCAGCAAAAGAATTATGCCTGTCCACCAGGCAGCACTATCAGGCTGTAAGAGAAAATGTGCATGCACAAAAGCCAGTTCTGTATGCAGCTACCCAGCAAATTCCAATGAATAGCTCACCAAATAGTTGATTCAGTAATCAATAACTGATTATTATGACACAATCCAAATCTGCAGGAGTTCAGGCATCCCTACACAGTATTGAGCAAGATGAACCATTGACCTGACTCACTGTAATCAGGTTCACATGTTCAGTTTTACATTTCAATTGTAGAATGAGCCTTTCTTTAAAGCCTAGTTATGCTATTTTTATGCTCTTGTTGGGTTTTATGCTGGGTTTTTATTTATTAATGACTGGTATGATTTATGTTCTTATTATGTTTTACTTTATAAACATCCTTGTGCAGGATGCCAGATTCACCCGCTGAGAAGTCAAATGAACCCGTATGGATACACCATAAGTACAACCGAGTTGCTAGAACTTTTTGCTTCGGCCTTATTTACAATCTGACTTTGTTATGGAGGTAGGTCTCTCTCCAAAGGGAACAATTTTGGGCTTGATCCACATAATTCAAATGTAATTATTTTTTTTTTTAAAAGTAACCTGTAATTGTCCCCGTTATGTAGAAGAGCGTCTTTGGCTTTCATACAGAAACCATTCATACTAGCACATGGAAAGAGAGTAGAACAGGTATTAAAATTGTAAGTCCTGGAGTTTTGCATGTCTAATTGCTGCAATTTATTAGGGAAACAAAACAGAGGAGATCTTTCCTGGCTTCAGCCATATCCGAGGGGATTAATTTGTCACTCTTCAAAAACAACTCATAGGAGGAATACCCTCTTTGATTCTTTATTCTCACATTAATTAGGAGTAATAAGAACACTAGATACACTTGGTGCTTAAAAATTAGGAGCAATAAATCTGCCATACATCTCAAGAGAGGAAAAAACAACAAAGATGTGATTAAAGAGTGAGGATGTATCAAAAATGAACCTGACAGTCTTAAATGAACATTATTGTCTTTAATAGTCCTAGTATAAGTGGACCTAGGGGAAGGTCTACATGAAGCAACCTAGGCTTAAGGAAATGGCAGTAACAATGATTGTTTCACTTTCTAGTGGGAGGGATTTAAAACCATACAACTGAATAATGAGACTCATAACCTGGTACCCACAGAAATATGTTTACAAATGTTATGGTACCCTTGTGAAGTGCCATCATGTAGAAGTGGTATTCACTGAGTTCTACATGAGGGCCTTAATACAGCCCTCTGACATACTAAATCACTGTTTCTGAGACCTGATTAAAATTAGTTCTTCTAATATGTTTTTGTTTGTTTTTGGCCATCAAATTGAATTTGATTTTCAAGGCAAGAGACATTCAGAGGTGGCTTGCCCTTGCCTGCCTCTACATAGTGACCCTGGACTTTCTTGGTGGTCTCCCATCCAAGTATTAACCAGGGCTGACCCTACTTAGCTTCCAAGATCCAATAAAATGGGACTAGCGTAGGCTATCCAGGTTAGGACATGGTATTGTAATCATCTTTTATTTTGGTAAATACAATCCAGTTTTCTCATGATACCTATACATCCATAAATCACATCTTGTCAAGGAATTTAGGGCACTTCTGAACAGACTTTTGCTTCAGTTTCACTGCCAAAGTGCAGCAGGGATTTTTTTGTACATTTCTTACACAAATTATCTAATCTGTTTTTCTTCTGTGTATTGTATGTAATTTTCCCAGTTTTCCAAACTGCCTTTGATGCAATGTTTCTCTTTGATGCGATATATCTGTTGGCTGACTGCCTAGACTGTTTCTATAAATGTCATTTCCTCTGCAAATCTGAGCAGTCTTTGCAGACCTCATCTCTTAGCAACAAGTTTAGCTGTGGCTTTGCAGGCGAATATGGGACTTTTACAGGGCATTCCTTTTAAGAGCTGGCACCCCCTTTCCCTTCTCCTCACCTTTTTACACACTGTATAAAATACCTGTTCCCACCTCACTTCAGAGAAAGGTAAGGCAACAAGGGAGAAAAATCAGGGTGTGGTGAAAGTGCCATTAGCCACAGATTGATTGTGGGAGCTCTTGCTATTGCAAAGCCCAGCTAATGAAGCTAACGTAGTTCCTTTGGGTCTCAGTCATAGATAATGCCTGTGCCTATAAAGTACTTTCACACAATAGTATGCCCAACAGTGTCAGTTTGGTGTAGTGGTTAGAAGCATGGATTCTAATCTGGGAGAATGGGGTTTGATTCCCTGCTCCTCTGCATGCAGCTGCTGGTGTGACCTTGGGACAGTCATAAGTTTTTTCAGAGGTGCTCTCTCAAGGGCAGTTCTCTAGAGAGCTCCCTCAGCCCCACCTACCTCACAGCGTGTCTGTTGTGGGGAGAGGGAGGGATTGTAAACTGCTCTGAGAATCCTTCACGTAGTGAAGGGTGGTGTATAAATCCAGTCTCTTCTCCTCCTCTTCTTCTGTCTGATAGGGTTGTCAATCATGGGTAGGGGAATCCTGGAGATTTGGGAGTGGAATCTGGAGAGGGTGAGGTTTAGGGAGGGGAAGGTATGAAATCATAGAGTCCACAGCAGGGTATGATATCATAGAGTCCACCATCCAAGGCAGTCATTTTCTCTGTTGTCTGGAAATAAACTGTTATTCTGGGAGGTCTCCAGGCCCCATCCTATTGGCTGGTGATAAGCCTGTGCTATTACTGCTACTGGGTTTCAGTGTGGAGCAAGTACTTTGGTGGCCTACCGGTTGTTCCCACAGCTTCCTGCTGTTGTGCTATAAGACTGCATCCATTTATTTAAACATTTATATCTTACTTTTCTCTATGGATAAAGGTGGCTTACAATACATAATTAAACCATCAACTAACAATAAAGTACCAATCCCCACAACCTAAACAATAATAATAATAAAAAACCTCCTCAGACTTTTAGTTCCTATGTTCTTCTATTCTCCTAAACAAAATATTATAAAGGGTCTTTGGAGTTAGTATGTCTGTTTGAAATTTGGAGGATGAAACTATTCCCAGAGACATCAGAATATTAACTCAACATTGACCATACACACCACAGCTTCCCATCTGCCCTCGCTATGGCACACATTGCAAAACTTGACCCTCATTGCTTTGCCAAAAGAGATTATCTTCTGTTTTCCACTGTGGGTACAATAAGAAGGAGGATGCACTGTCAGCCTTATGCCCGGGGTTGTGGCTTTGATTGGGCAAAGCACATCCCCACCTAAGAAATTGGCATGGTGAGAGCTCCCCCTTGTGTTTGAAATCAGAACAGTTTGTGGCAACACTGGAGATGGCTTCAAGCATGAACACGGAAAGTTGTTGTAGAAGGGGGCTCTTGACATGGTTCTTGGTGTGAAGCAGTTTCCAAAGGAAACTAAAGCTGCTCCTATGATGATGGCAAGTTAGTCTCTTACCCCCCCCCCACCCAGCCTAGATTCTGAGCCTTGGGTCAGCCAAGATGTTGCACAGGAGCCTGTCCTTCTTGCTCAAAGCAATATGAGAAGCTGTACATCCTCTCGTCGCCAGTGCTCACAGGCAATGGAAGCAATCCCTACATTTTGTGGGATTTCCCCTCCCCCAGCCACTTTTATTAGTGATTTAACATGCACAGACAAGGGTATGTGACTTTGATAAAAGTGGGGGTAATTTCAAACTTTCCTTTCATCAGTCATATTCTTCCCCAGTGTATCTGTTTAGCAAGCGGTGGTGGTGGAAACTGCTGTCAAGTCACAGCCAGATTAATTTGACCCCTCACTGGGTTTTCAATGCAAGAGACGTCTGGGGTGACTTGCCATTGCCTGCCTCTGCGTAACAACTCAGGTCTCCCATCCAAGTAGTGACCAGAGCCACCACTGCTGAGCTTCCAAGACCTGATGAGATCAGGTTAGCCTGGGCCATCTGGGTCAGGGTGTGTAACAAGTACATGGCATATTTTCTCAGGCTTTATGTGTGTGTGTTCTTTATTTTTATTTATGTTATTTACAGTCCTTTCCTCACTTTACATAGAATGGGCCCATACAATCAACAGGATGGGATATTCAATAAGCAATGAAATAGGATTGGGATCGTAAAACCAACCAGAAATCATAAAAACAGAACTGAAGCAAAGCAAAAGTATTAACATGGCACAATAAATAGTGCAAAGCTACATAGCAGGATCCTAGTTCTAGCAAGTTCTGCAGAGTGGTATAAACCACAGACCTTAACAATTTGTCCAAGTACAACAATTTGTGAATGATTTAGTACAGTGTGACTCTATTGCCTGTGTAGAAAAGCCCTCTTGAATAATGCAGTTTTGTGTAGTTTGCAGAAAGCCGGGAGAGTGGGAGCCATCCTGACTTCCTCAAGCAGGCTGTGCCATAAGGTGGGGGCCACAACGGAGAAACCATGTATATGGGCAGTGGTTGATTTTGCCCATTTGCAGATGAGCACAGGTGTCATGGAGAGGCATAGGAGGAGATGTAGGAGGGCCCAAGGCCATGAAGGGCTTTATATGGGATTGGCAACACTTGGGCCTGGTAACTGATGGGCAGCCAGTGGAGTGAGTCCAGAATGGGAGTAATATGCATGCTCCATCTAACTCCTGGTAATAGCCAAGCTGCAGTATTCTGTACCAGTGGGAGTTTCCAGATTTTCCGGAGAGACCAATGTACAGTGCATTACAGTAGTCTAGTCTGTGGCATGTATCCAGATCACCGGATCACCTGTATCAAGGCAAGGGACCATTTTTTGAGCTAGGCTGAGTTGGAAGAAAGCCCCTTTTGCAACTGCATTAACATGATTCTCCAGCAATGGTGATTGTCCAGTACAACCCTGAAGCTCTTAACTCAGTCAGCAAGGGTTCTTTGATGACTGCAACTTATTTGTTTTATTTATACCCTGCATTTCTCCCCAGCGGGGACCCAACATGGCTTACAGCATTCTCTCTTTCTCCATTTTATCCGCAAAACAACCTTAAAAGGTTGGTTAGGCTGAGAGTATGTGGCTGTCCAAGGTCACCCAGTGAGTTTCCATGGCAGCATGGAGATTGAAGCTAGGTGCCCCATGTCCTAGTCAGACACTCTAACCAGTGCATTGTGCTGGCTCTCAACTTGATGCAATACCATGCACATGTGAATAGGCTTTCATGGATTACACAAAAATCTGCCTCTCCTCAAACGTAAGTAATTTCCACCTAGCTCACACATCCAGCTTCTAATCTTCTACTCATAAGGGCAGTAAAATCAAATGGTGTATATGTATGCATGAACTAACCAGCACCCACTAGGTATACAATATAGGAGACTGATTATTAAAAAATCCAGATGTGTGTTGATATATGCAGAGCTTTTTTTCCTGGGGTAATGCATCGGACTGGAATTCCGGAACCTCTTTGGCAAAATTCTTTTTAAAATGTTTAAAAATTCATGAGTTTTCAGAGCCAGTTTGGTGTAGTGGTTAAGTGTGCGGACTCTTATCTGGGAGAACCGGGTTTGATTCCCCACTCCTCCACTTGCAGCTGCTGATGTGACCTTGGGTCAGTCACAAGCTCTGGCACAGCTGTTCTCTCAAGGACAGTTTCTGTCAGAAGTTCTCTCAGCCCCACCTACCTCACAGGGTGTCTGTTGTGGGGAGGGGAAGGGAAAGGAGTTTGTAAGCCGCTCTGAGACGCCTTTGGGCAGTGAAGGGCGGGGTATAAATCCAAACTCCTTTTCTTCTATACAGATCGAAAACTTCATGTCCCTCTTGAGAGTTCTGGCACCTCATTTTTTTTAAAGCCCTGGAGCTATCTAACTGTTGGTGTGAAAATGAAATCCAGTAAAATATCTCTTTTGAATCTGAAATTATGAAATGTCCTCTGGGAGCACTTACCACCAGTTCCTATTTGGCACATTTGGCATTAACTGCCATACCATGACTGCTTCCTTGCTCCTACTGCTAAAGAAATGCACCCGACTTTCTATGTTGTTGTTGTTTTTGTCACCAAGTCACAGCTGACTTCTGGTGACCCCATGGGGTTTTCAAGGCAAGAGACATTCAGAGGTGGTTTACCATTGCCTGCTTCTGAGTCACGACAAGACAACAGTGAACAAGGCAAAGAGAACTATCTTGTGACTTGATGACACTTGATGAAGCCCAACTACTTATTTTCTCAAGATAAAATAAAATGTTAAAACCTGTGAGGAAGCCAAAACTCAACCAAATAATTTTGACAGGACTTCCAACATAGTGTAGTGGTTAAGAGTGGTGGACTCTAATCTGGAGAACTGGGTTTGATTCCCTGCTCCTCCATATGAAGCCTGCTGGGTGATCCTAACCCCTAACCCAAGGTGCCTGTTGTGGAGAGAGGAAGGGAAGTTGATTGTAAGCTGCTTTGAGACTCTTTAGGGTAGAGAAAAGCAGGGTATAAAAATCAACTCTTCTTCTTCTTCTTTCTGGAATGGTGGGCTGCAAAACAAACATGAGACTATTAGTGGCATCCATATATTGATAATCTGACTGAGAATGGAATGCTGTGAGGAGGGATTTTTGGCAGCATGGAACATGGAAGAGTTCTCAGCACCTTTCATTAAGCTCTGAGTCTGAAACCACTCTCCTTGGGAAATTTCCTATATGGCCTGCTTGTATAAGGTAATTACAAGGTATATTCCTACTCCGCTGTCTCTACTGAAGCAGAAAATTCACCACTTCTCCCTCACGAAAGAAAGGACTGTAAAGAAACCCCCATCATGTTTATTTATTTATTTACATACAAAGGCAGACAGAAGAGAGAAGTTTTGGAAGAAGAAAGCAAACCAATCCAGCAAGTCAAAGAAGAAAAGCTCTCCTCTTGTGAACTGAAAAAGGTGGAGATAATTCTCTGCCCCCTTGTTGATAAACAGCTCTTCATTTGCATACAGTTGGTCCTTTTGCCTCTCCTCCCGCCCTGATATTTAAAACAAAATACTGTTTCATTTCTTCAGTTATGAGAAGGGGAGGCAGTGGTCGAGAATCTAAAAAGAGGTTTAGTCCTAATTAAATCTATGCTGCCCAGAGAGATATGTCAAAATCCATGCCATTGGATTTCAAAGGGAAATGGAGTTGATCTGATTAGCAGACCACTTAGCATGTAAACATACGGCTTTAAGTTCTGTAGTCACTATTTGATGTTTCAGAATTGCAGCAAATGGCTTTTGTTTTTCTCTTCTGCTGCTATGGGAGGAAAATCCAAGAAGACACCATAATGGAAACTGGTGTGTGAAGCTGTAAAATAAAAAGAAAAATTCAAACTAATAATTTTTCCAAGGCTTTACCTCCAAGAACGATCCTTCATATAACTAATACAGAGATATTCAGAAACACCCTGGAAGCTGATTTCAAAATGCACAGCTAACTCTTTCCCTTTTCTAAGAAAAAACTGCATCCAATTCATATGTTATTCTGATGAAATGGTTTGAGCAAGAGAAAATGAGGAGTTTGAAAATTAAAGGAATGTTCCACACAAGAAATGAAGTGCTATCACTGAAATCTTTATTTATGTGAAAAGAAAGAGCTAAAACATTACCTCAGAATTCAAGATTACAACATCAGTAGGACATAATGTAAATCCATTCTAGTGGTGAAACATCAGAAGCCATAATCCTTTTTCAAAGACCTTTTGTTATTTTAATGTCTGACAAATTATGCTTTTTTTAAGAAGGAGAGAGAGAGGAGAAAAACACTTAAATTTAAGAGGTTTCTTTTACTTCAGCAAAAATAGTTTCCCTGTTTAAAAAGTTTTAATTTTCTGCATCCAGTAGCATCTACTAGGTTAGCTATGTATTAACACAAGAGGGTTATTTTGTTTCAATAGGTTTCAATACAAAGTTAACACCAAAGACTTTTGCATCAAGTTGTTATGGCAACTCCACTTCTAAAAAGCACTTAAATTTAGCAAAGCCTTTTGTTTTGCTAATGATAATTTGGTAACTGGTCCTTCACATTTAAGTTGCTATCATGAAAACTGCCACACGCATACAATTTAGACATTTATATTTGAGGAAACCAGACATAACTTTTAAATCATCCAAAATTAGTCCAAGTTTAGCTATTCCCTCCGTAAATACAGAACAACTATATGGTTAACTCTCAACTTTAGTTGCCAGTTAGGTACTTGATCAGATCTAACAGAGCTCTTCCTAATGCAGGCAAAATTGAGAAAAACCAAATTTCTATTATGTGCTTGCCTGTAACTGGTAAATTTTTCAAAAGATCTTTATGTTTTTGGAGGTTCCCACTGATGCCTCTTCCCATTGGAGATGCCCACGTGACACCGTCCGTGAGAGTTTCCTGACCCCAGCAGCAGCAGCAGCAGCAGCAGCAGAAGAAGCAGCATTTTGAGAAGCACGGTGCTGGAGGGGGCAGCAGTGGGAGGGCTTCTAGTGTCCTGGCCCCACTGCTGGACCTCCTGATGGCACCTGGTATATTTTGGCCGCTGTGTGACAGAGTGTTGGACTAGATGGGCCATTGGCCTGATTCAACATTGACTTCTCTTATGTTCTTATGTAGACTGAAATGAGGAGGAGGAGGAGGAGGTAGGGAAGAGCTCTCACAGACCAGTTATCTTGAGTCTTGTTATTCCAGACATCATAGATAATACCCATTTTTCAATGAACTGATCATTGCATAATACCTACTTGGTTTTTTGAGAGGTTAGAGAGCCAGACTAGGATGTGTAAGGCCCAGGTTCAAATACCTAGTCTGCCATGGAAGCTCATGGACTTTGGGCCCATCATACAAACTCAGCGTAACCTACCCCACAGGGTTGTTTTTGAGGGTAGAATGGAGGAGAGGGAAAGGATGTAAGCCTCTTTGGGTCCCCATTGGAGTATAAATGAATTAAACATTTTTTTAAAAAAAAAGTTTGGTCCTAAGAGCAATAATCCATAAACTGTGATACAATTCAGAGATTTCCAGGAAGCATCTTCCGTACACACAGTACCATCCTAAGTAGAGTGTCCCCTAAGCCCACTGAAGTCCCTGGGCTTAGCATCACACTGTTAAAGTAGTAAGTATCTCATCATTTCATGAATTAGCTTCTGATACATTTTAACATCAGGGCGTATCTGACATGCATAAGGGAAATCAGTATTCTGAGTGGGATGCCTCCAGCAGAGATCTTGTTGCCATTCATAAATGCATTCCTAACAACTATGAAATTATGTATAGCTGGGGCCATTTTCTAGAAAAAGAGGTGCAGGAGCCATTTTGTAGAAAAAGAGGTGCAGGAGCTCATTAGCATAACTCATTAGCTTAACTTAATTGCATATACTACACCCCCTGACATCACCAGAAGTGTGTCAGAAGGCAACACCCACCTCTCAGGCTCCACCCCAAAAATCTCCGGGTATTTCCCAACTCAGAGCTGGAGAGCCTACCTGATGGCACACATGGGGGAAAACAAACAAACCACCCATGTCAGGTAAAGAGGGGGATACCAGGATACCAGGTCAATATATTTTTATTCTCCTTGGCATTGATGGCTGAGGTGCTTTTAGTTTCCTTTTCTGTTTGACTGGCAGCCTTCCTCTCTGTTATAGTTGACTGTGGTTTTTATATCACTGCCATTTAGTGTTATTTTTGTCAGCCACAACAAGGTCACTTTCAGAGAGGAAAAGCAAGTTATCCAGATGCCTCCAGTCAGATTTCAGTTTGCCTCCAAAGCAAACCTTTATTTCCCCTTTGGAAATAAACAACCACCAAACAGCAAAAATTTGGCTGTCTCTAGTGATCCCTGGAGCCCAATGAACAACTCTCAGCACAGAAAGCACAAACACACCAGTCCTTCCACCAAGTTCTGTGTGTAGCAGGGGGAGAAGGAATACAGATTCGAGGGGGCATTTGTGGGCCTTCTTTATGGAGAATAATTTATAGGAAACTGCCTCTTTTGGTGCCAGCTGGAAAACATTGTCAAAACCAGCCCCTTTGCCTTGCGTGCTGGGCTGCAAATCATCACAGAAGCAGGATCTGGCCGGCAGCTGCTGGCACTTCAATGGTCCAAGAAAGAGAAAGTGGGACCAGATCATGACTGAAGAAGCAGTGCACCCCATAGGGAAGATCAGCACAAAAACACATCAACAGCTGCACCAGAAAGAGCCACGACAGATGTTTGAAATGACTCCTATGGCTTAATCCTGTGCAGGTTTGCTTAATCCTATGCAGGTCCCACTGTCTTCAAGAGGTCTTACTCCCATTTAAGAACACAGAGAACAGCACAGTTAAGTCATCCTTGTGTCTGGCCAAGGAGGGTCCAGCCCTGGTGCGACAACCACCCACAGTTGCACCAGGGAAAGGATTCTGCACTTAAAACCTTCCCTGTGTGTCGGACAACCAGCCTCTCCACTTTTTGCTGCCATAGGTAGGAGAGGAGGTTTATTCTTCCACAGCCAAAGACCTTCCTGCTGAAACCCCACTGGAGGACGAGCTTCAGCCTTGGTCAGCTCACTGCTGTCCCATTTTCACCAGTGCCTGAAGGCATTTTGCTGGTATAGTTCTTGCCTACAGAAAGCACGGTGTCTCCTCTCCCTGGTCTGTATAGGACAGGCTTGAGGGTGCGTGAGTGCTGTGGCCAGCCATAGTAGAAGGTCTCTGTGCCATGGCAGTTGCAGCTGTAGTGGACCGAGCACATGGACTGTGAGCGCAACCTCCCAGGGCTGCCACTGCTGTTGATGCTGTTTACTCCGATCATCCTGGCCGCCAGCCAGGAAAGCTGTGTGTGGGGGGCTCTGTAGGCTTTTCCAGGCCTGTCTGTCTCTGCGGGTGGGAAAGGCAGTGGGGGGGGGGGCTTGCTACATGTGCCTGCTCTTGGGGTCCTTGCTGGTGGAGTGCCGCTCCAGTGTGCTCCTGCAGGATAGTATAGTAAAATTGTTTCTTAACAATCAAACCAGTACAGTTCCCCTTTCCATTAATTTTGTAGAACAGGATAAGAAATCTCCCCCCTCTTCAAAAAAGCTTCTAAAATAACTAAGCATATATTCTACTTACCAGATCTTTGGAATTAGTCCAGTTAGCTGAAATAAGTTAGTTTTGAATTAGTCAGAATGAGTAATTAAAAATGTTTGTTACCTTGACTGCTTAGATACTTTCAGAGCAGAGTTAAAGTGTTATGCTTGACTTGAAAACAGTAGGACTTTGGTAGTTTTATACCTTCCTCATATAATGCACATAATATGTATGTTATCTGCTTATTATCAATAACATTCTCCTTTATATTCCAGATTCTCTTTCCACAGTGTTGCTTTATAGTATCCCTTCCAATACTTTTCATAGTTGTAAAACAATGTTGACTTAACTATGATCCTATGAATTCTTCTTTTGTCTTGAATATCTTTCTTGTGCATGTGAAAAGTCTAGGCTTTTCCTAAACATGTATTTAAAGTACAAGCAATGTGTGATCCAAGCAATCATAAACAACCATATGTGTAGACATTTACAGTGGGGAAAAATGAACTGTCAGTCATAGAATTTACTATACTTGTGTTGTGCTATTTGTTCATTAGGTTTGTTCAAACAAATGCCTTCCAGGAGAAGCTAGAGTAGCTCAGGTCAACCAGAAATGAATTGGATAAATAGATCAGCCTTCAGAAAAATCTGGACTAGTACAATACAGTATGTTTTCACAGATCCAAATGTCCTGGACAATTTTTGGATGGATAATCACATTTTCCAATATATACATGGGCTCAGGGAATCACCAAAATGTATGGGTAGAAGGTTCCTTCTTATTGTACACCAGTTGAATTTCTACTATCTCAATGGATCTATATTTTGAAAACATTTTAATATATATTGTGTGCACAGCAGGCTTCATTTCTGGTGCATTATTTTCATTGTTCCTGGGACTGAAGATAATTTCCCTTGTATCCAGTATAAAAATGCCCATGTGGTAAAATAAAACAGGGACAACCAATCAGAGCGGCTCTCTTGCTGTCAAGTAATTTCTTGCCTAATGCTCAGCAGCCCGAGATTTAGAAGACACTCCAGAACAGTCTACACATTTCCCCCTGTGGCAGATTAGATAACTGCTAATAGACTTGCTTAGAAAGTTTATTTAAAAGGAGAACTTAACTGTATTATTTTTTTTTCATGGAGGTGTGAACATTGCTAAGCTCCTTAAGTCTCTGTGTATAAGTATTATCAGATGGGTTCCTTATGATGCTAATATGCATTAATAAGAAATGTAGAAACCAGCTTGTGCTGCTAATATGTAGATAGGACTATTCTGTAAATAATGGCCTTTTCTGATATTGTAAGACTTCTGGGATTTTGCAATTCCTTGTTAGAGGAGTAATAGTAGCACATCAAGTACACCTTCTCAGTCAACCTACCCATGCTCACATGAAATCAATAGTTAGGCTAAGGGTGAAGATATATTCTTAGGCAAAAAATATGTCAGGGCTCATTCAATAATTCATGTAGTTTTAACTTAAAATAAATCAATGGCCCTATCCCATCATTTAAAAACAAAACTCATTGATAAAATTCATGTTGCCTCATATCAAAAGGCTGCATCCTAAACCAGTACTAATGGGCATAAAGGTAAAGGTAAAGGTTCCCTTGCTCAAAAGCCAGTCAAATCCGACTCTAGGGTTACTAATGGGCATAACGGAAGCTTAATGTGGTAATTATATTTCACGTAAGTAGTACCTTTTAGAGGATGCCCAGATGCCAGATTTCTGGAAGGAAACTAATTACAAAAGACTGAACCCTGTGATTGTCTTCTACTGAGTCAGGGTATTTCCTTTGTGGGAAGGCTCCTTCTATCAGAGAAAGACCTCACTCAGTAGAAGAACTGGATCCAGCCAACGGTAAGGGAGTCCTAGGAGAGGAAAGTAAACCATCTGTTAAAATAAGGCTGCCTATTACAATCTCTTAGGGCCAAACTAGACACTATGTCTGCCATGAATTGGGCTTGAGTTCCCCCTACTAGTTGTACACAGAGACATGGCATTGGGGAATCTCATGTTCTCAAGTACTCTGGGGCCCAACTAGGCTCAGGACATGAGGGGGGAGGAGGAGGAGCTTCGGCTTCCTCCCATTCTATTTTCCTGAGCACAATGGCTGCGGGGGGGGAGGTTATTGGCCCCTTATGGAGTTCCCCATGCTGCAGACAGTGCATGAGGAGCCCCAGAATGTGGGAAATGTCCCCAGGGCCATTTTAGCTCATAATGGCATGGGAGAAAGGCAGACAGTTCCCCTCTCCCAGCACCAGACTGGTTAGCCAAAGCTGATCCCAGAACTCTTGGGGTTAGTTCCCCATCATCACATAAGTCTGTAACACTGACCAGACACATGGCAGATCTAATGTCTAGTTTGCCCCTTTGCTGAACAGCCCATGGCCTTGAGAAGACTGCCTGCAGGTCGGCTTTCGTGCCAGCTCCATGAAATTTCTTTTTCCTGGAGATTTACCAGACTCCCTTTATGAGCCTGATTCAGCAGGGAGGGCGGGGTATAAATCAAATCAAAAGGTAAGTTCAGCCTTGAGTGCTAAGTTTTGAACCAGGAAGATGTAGATTCAAGCTCTGGTCACACTGCAAAGGTAATTGCGCTTTGTTCCTGCTTTGTTTAAATCGGGAACATTTTTCTTCACATTGGGCTGACTAGATGCAGCCAGCCCCTCTCTTACAGCACCCGCTCACCTGCTGCTGTGCTGTCCCTCCAGGCGATCCTGCTGGCCACGGGGGAGGCTCGGGTGGCTGCTGCTTCTGCCGACACTTTGGGGGGGGGGGGGTGCTGCCACCATTGCCCCACGAAAACAGGCTCCGCTGTGTCCGCCATCTCTGCCATCCTCCTTGCCAGCCCCATCCAGGCTGCCGGAGCCCCCACCTCTCATTCCCGCCTCCAGAGCCATCTTTTTTGTGTTGTTTTTTTTAACGCTTCCGGTTTGAGTGCTTGACTAAACATGCGCTTAATAAATCCATTATTAAACGTTAAATGGATTTATTAAGCGCATGTTTGCTCAAGCACTCAAACCGGAAGGTTTTTTTTTAAAAAAAAAAAAAGCACAAAGAGCATTCAGACGGCCCTAATCACAATCATTGCAAAACATGGGCTGTCCAGATAGGCGAAATCGTGCATTCAGAGCGGAAGTGCCAGGAAAACACTTGATTTTCCAGGGGTCAGGAAAACCCAGCATCATTGCGCGAGTGAGCCTGCTTCGGGGTGGGAGGCGGATTGGTGCATGTGAACGTGAAACTGACATGCGCAAGGAAATAGCAGCGAATCCTGATCAAAACGGCAGTGTGACCGGACCCTCAGATTCTCATTCAGCTACACTTGCTGATTTTAGACCACTCTCACTGCTTTAGGCTAACTTGGCTCACAGAATTGTCAAGATAAAACAAGAATCCATCTATGCTTCATGGAGTTTGTTCAAGGAAAAATATAGTCAAATTTAGCATGTACTTTGTTTATTTTGTTTTTGTTTGAATGATCAGTGTTTTTAAATGATAAAAGTCATTCATGATAAAATCGCGTTAACAATGTATGAGAGTGAGATACTTAGAAATCCAAATAAAAACAAATACAGTTCAGCACTGTATGAAGCACAGAAACGTATATGGAAACAGCTATAGAAGGAAAACTAAAAGGAAAACTAATTTCATGACAAAGTGTAAGTAAAAATCTGTTTTAAATAGTTGTACCAATTATTCTTAATGAGGCTCATACACTGTCCCATAGTGGGTGTGATAATATCCAAATTTACAAGGCATTCAGAACTTTAGGAAGCAAACTGTGGCCATTCATGACTGTTCATAGTTCCTGCTAAAGATGGGCACAAAACAGCTCATGAGCTAAAATTACACAAGTGGGCTCACGACTTTGAGCCACCCAATCTCTCCTTACGCTGAGCAGTGGAGCTTAGCTGCTGGGTTTTGGGTGCTCTGCGTGCCACCCAGCCTTTCTGTTTTCTGATCTGCTCTCTCTGTTGCTGGGGTTTGGGTGTTAGGTGGACTCAGGGCTCTGAGTCACACAGCCTCTCCACTCACTCCAAGCAATGGGGCCTAGCTGGTGGTTGCCTCAGCTGCGAGCCTACATTTATGAAAAGTACTGAGGTCAGAGACTCAGTATAGTGAAATCAGCTCAAGTTTATTTAGTTACATCTGAATGAAGATAAAGATAGCCGGTCCACAGATGGCTTATATTCGTGTCAGCACATACACCCAACACACACCCAACACCCATGATAGGTTCTATTACATGGCCCTGGTAACTATAGGTTCCCTGCAGGATCCTGACGCTCCCATTGGTCTGCGCCTAGGATCCATGGTGTCTATTCTTCTAGGACTGAAGGTCTGTGGGTCTGTTTGACCACATGGCCAGGTGCACACGGTTGCAGCCATCTTAATACATAACACTCCTCCATCCTTAGGTCCAAAGTACTAGCATACATAGTCCCGCAAGTACTCCAGGTGCTGTCATTCTCTTGAGGAGTGGCAAGGCTCTGTCGGGGTGCTGTTAGGCATGGTTGGCCCAGTTTGCAGCTTGGAGACAGCAGCTGGCAAAGTCCCGGTTGCCAGAGCAATTCTACTGTTGGGCTCTGGTGTGGAACTTGGGGCAGGAGTTGTGGCCATGTCGGACTCCTCTGGTCCCAATGCTGGTTCCTCCAGGTCCGGCTCCTCATTGCTCTGGGTCATCTAGGGGCAGTAGGCGATGGCATAGTTGGTCTACATGCCTCTGGAGGAGCTGGCCATCTTTCATCGAGACTTCATATGAGAGAAGTCCTGTCACTCTCACCACCTGGGCTGAGATCCAGGGTTTGCCTTGTGTGTAGTTACAGGCGTATACTGAGTCCTCTGGAAAGAACCACCGGAGTGCCTCCTGGGTTACCGTGCCCGGGTTGTGGTCGGGTGCCCTGTCCAGGTGAAGCCGGTCCAGTCTGGTCATTAGTCACCAGCCCATTAAGAGTTCCACAGGGCAGCGTCCCATGGATGTATGTGGGATTGTTCATTGGCTGAACAAGAAGTCGACTAGCCTGTAGTCCCAGTCCCCAGACGATGCGGAGCAGCACTTCTTTGGTTGTGCATACCATCTGTTCTGCCTGTCCGTTGGTTGCCAGGTGGAAGGGAATGGAGTGGATGTGCCGAATCCCATAGTACTGCACAAAGTCCAGGAATTCTGCTGACGTAAATGCAGTCCCATTGTCCGATACCAGAGTGTTGGGAATGCCATGGGTGCTGAATATCTTCCACATGGCTTTGATCGCTGCTCTCAATGACACAGAGGAGACAGGGACCACCTCTAGCCACTTAGAATAGGAATCCACGAGAATGAAAAATGTCTGTCCCTGGAACGGGCCTTCAAAGTCTAGGTGTAGGCGGGCCCATGGTTTGTGTGCAGATTCCCATTGTCTCACTGGGGCCCTGGAAGGGACCGGCTATGTTTCCTAGCATGTCTGGCAGCATTTAACCAGGTCCTCTATCTCCCCATCCATGCCAGGCCACCATACATTGTTGTTGTTCAGTCGCACAGTCGAGTCCGACTCTTCGCAACCCATGGACCAGATCACGCCAGGCTCTCCTGTCTTCCACTGTCCGCTGAAGTTTGCTCAATTTCATGTTCGTTGCATCAATGACACTGTCTAACCATCTCATCCTTTGCCGTCCCCTTCTTCTTTGACCTTCAATCTTTCCCAGCATCAGGGTCTTCTCCAGTGAATGCTCCCTTCTCATTTGGTGGCCAAAGTATTTGAGCTTCAACTTCAGGATCTGGCCTTCCAGGGAACAGTCAGGGTTGATTTCTTTTAGGATTGAATGATTTGATCTCCTTGCAGTCCAAGGGACTCTCAAGAGTCTTCTCCAGCACCATAGTTCAAAAGAATCTATTCTTCGGCGCTCGGCCTTCCTTATAGTCCAACTCTCGCAGCCATACATTACTACGGGGAATACCATTGCTTTGACCATGTGGACTTTTGTTGGCAGGGTGATGTCTCTGCTTTTTATCATGCTGTTTAGGTTTGCCATCGCTTTCCTCCCAAGGAGCAGGCGTCTTTTAATTTCATGGCTGCAGTCACCATCTGCAGTGATGTGGGATCCCAGGAATGTGAAGTCTGTCACTACTTCTACGACTTCCCCTTCTATTTGCCAAGGAGTGATGGGGCCAGATGCCATGATCTTAGTTTTTTTGATGTTGAGCTTCAAGCCCACTTTTGCGCTCTCCTCTTTCATCCTGAGCAAGAGGCTCTTTAGGTCCTCTTCACTTTCTGCCATCAGAGTGGTATGGTCTGCATATCTGAGGTTATTGATCTTTTCCCCAGCAATCTTAACTCCAGCTTGTGATTCATCCAGGCCAGGATTTTGCATGATGTACTCTGCATATAAATTAAATAAGCAAGGTGACAATATAAATCCTTGTTGTACTCCTTTTCCTATGCTAAACCAATCTGTTGTTCCATATCCAGTTCTAACTGTTGCTTCTTGACCCTTATACAGGTTTCTCAGGAGACATGTGAGGTGGTCTGGTACTCTTTAAGAACCTGCCATAGTTTATTGTGATCCACACAATCAAAGGCTTTAGCATAGTCAATGAAGCAGAAGTAGATGTTTTTCTGGTACTCTCTTGCTTTCTTCATAATCCAGCGAATGTTAGCAATTTGATCTCTAGTTCCTCTACCTCTTCTAAACACAGCTTGTACTTCTGGCAGTTCTCTATCCACGTACCGTTGGAGCCTAGCTTGTAGGATCTTGAGCATGACCACCATACATAGCTGTGCGCTAAGGCTTTCATGCCTAGCAGTGGCTTGTGGTCTGTGAAAATGGTGAAAGGGCAGTTGTACAGGTAGTTGTGGAACTTACACACCCCCACCACAATCGCCAGCACCTCCTTGTCGATTTGAGCATAGTTCCTCTCCACTGAAGACAGGGTGCATGAGTAATAGGCTACCGGGACCTCATGGTGGTCAGCTAGTCTATGACCCAGGACCGACCCCACCTCATAGGGCGATGCATCGCATGTGAGCACTATGGGGAGGGATTCATTGAAATGGGCCAGGACAGCATTGGAGGTTAGGAGGTCCTTTACCACCTGGAAAGCCATGGCCTGCGGTGGCCCCCACTTCCAATGTGCATGTTTGTCCAAGAGGCGGTGCAGAGGCTCGGCCATGGTTGCTTTGTGTGGAAGGAATGTGTGATAAAAATTCAGCAGGCCGAGAAAAGCCTGCAGCTCCGATTTGGAGGAGGGGATCTTGTCTGGCGTGGGGTGGATGCCGCAGGTGTCAACTTTAAATCCCAGGAACTCGATGCTGGGGACCCCAAGAAGATACTTTTCTTTCTTTACTTTAAGCCCGACCTCGTTGAAGCACTGTAGGATGGCTTGCAGAGGTTGGAGAAGGCTTTGGGAGACGCCACTGCAATCAGAATGTCGTCAAAAAAGGGTTGCCCTCCAGGGATCCCTTTAAGCAAACAGTCCATTAGATTCTGGAAAATCCTCAGAGCTACACTGACCCCGAACTGAAGACACTTGACTTTAAATGCCCCCCTGTGAGTTACGATTGGCTAGGCTTCTACTGTAGCATCATCTACTGGCAGTTGCTGGTAGGCCTGTGCCAAGTCCAATTTACTGAAGATTTTGGCCCCGGCCAGGGACACTAGGACATGGCTCATCACAGGAACGGGATACATGTGGTCTTCAAGGGCCTTGTTGATTGTGCACTTGTAGTCTGCACAAATCCTGACATCCCTGTTGGGCTTGACTGGGGTTATGATTGGGGTCTCCCACTTTGCATGGGGTACTGGCTTCCAGGAGCCCCTGGCTGACCAGGAGGTCGAGTTCAGCCTCTATTTTGGGCTGAAAGGCAAACGGGGGCCGCCGGGCTTTCAGACAGAGGGGCCAAATGGCAGGATTGAGAGTCAGGGCCACCGGAGGACCCATGTAGTGGCCGAGTGATCCATCAAATACTACCAGGAACTCATCGCACACTTTACTGAAGTTCCCCGACTGCACATTATGTATCCCAGTGATGGCTAGACCCAAAGCGTCAAACCAGGCTAGCCCCTGTAAGCTGGTGAGACAGCCCTTGACCACAACCAGTTCCAATAGAACTTCAAATTCTTTGTATTTTATATGTAACTGGCCCACCCCTTTAATGGCTACTGGGTTCTTTTGGAAATCCCATAGCGTGGGACTGGGTCTACCAGTGGGGGTCCCCCATTAGGGTAGAGCATGTGTAAGGTCTCCTTGGAGAGTATCAAGAGGGAGGACCCTATATCTAGTTCCATCACGCATGGGGCATCCTCTATTAACACAGTCACTTTAATCTTATTGGTGGACCCCCGGTTGTGATGTACTGAGGTGCTGTGGAGTTCAGCTGTTTCCTGGTGGGTGGTGGCACGGCGCTGGTGTCCTTTGGATCGACAGGCCTGGGTGATGTGGCCTTGCTTCCCTTTAAATGGTGTTTTTCAAATAGGGCTACCCATGCCTGAGTTCAGGGAACCATTGTGGCTGTCCCTCTCCCTCCCTTCCTGCAAGATTTAAAGGGCACTCCAGCTAATCAGTGGGCCACGTGCTCCTGCCGATCAACTGGAGGGTCCTTTTAATGTCACGGGAGGGGAGAGGGGGCAGCAGCTGTTGTGGGGGCATGCCTCACATTTGAGGGGGCAGGCCCCCAATATGCTCCACCGTGGCTATGGGCCTGCTCCCCTACCCTCTAAATCACTGCTGTCAGAGGTGTCTCAGGGCAGTGCTGAAAACTCTTTTGCCTCTGTTGAGAGCCCCAGGAACAGATATGGAGAAGGAGGCTTTCAGATCCCAGGTGATACCCTGTTAGAACTGACCTCCACTGGCCCAGCAGGATTGGTACGGTGCCTGGGGACCAGGGGCCTCTGGCATGGGGTGGTAGTGAAGGATTCTTTCCCACATGATGCACCCTTTGCATCCACTTTCATCCTGTCAGCACTGAAGGGTTCACACTCAGGAGCGGTGGGCAGGTATAAACATGAGGGACTGCTTTTTCCACTTGGTAACTGGGATGTAATCTGCCCCATGCACTATGAGAGTTTGTAGAGGGGCAGGTAGCAGGATGAGGTTCCCTATGTGTTTGGTGTGTGTGTAGTTTGCACAGGGTCCATTCTATACACACCTGAAACTGCACCTGATACTTCCCCAAACGCACTTTCCTGGGGGGACCCTCTTTGGGGGGCTGTAATTTGGACTCCCTAAATCCAATCCTCACTAAACTTGGTGGGAAGGTAGAGGAGAATCAGCTGGAGATCCCCTGTGAGTTTGGAGTCTCCAGCATGCCGGGCAGAAGCCAGTTCTGCTGCATCAGACTTCATGAACTGGTTTGATTCATAAAGCCATTTAGTTTGTGACAGTTTGTAGGTCAACCAGGAACCATCATGAACTGCATTTTCTTGGTTCATGCCCACTCCTTGTCTCCACTTGCAGCAGCTTCCAACAGCCAGTGGACAACTACTGTTTCACACTTCACCTTCCCACGGAGATAAAAATCGTAGATTAAGGAGCCCAGATCCTTAAAAATAGGCAGTGTTCTCCAAACAAGAATGTAACCTATTATTAAGGGAGCTAGCTGATGGCTATCAAGCACAAGAACCTCATTAAATGTGTGCTGAGATTTTTGTATTATGTACATAGCATAAATATACCAATAGTTGTGTCCTGTTTTTTTACTTGTGGTTTGGGAGACATTTAATGGTAATGTTGCATACACGGTGGGCAATAGTGTATTAAAAGTTAAGAACCACTGAGCTATGAATTTACTGTTGGTTGCAAGATTTAGGTGGGTAGCTGTGCTGGCCTGAAGCAACAGAATGAAGTCTGAGTCCAGTGGCACTACACATGTTTAACATCATTCAGTTTTCGCATCTGTTGTAAACTCCTTTATTATGCTGCATGCTAATCTACTACTATTCACAGGTTTTACCAACCACTTTCATTGAGTCTCAGCTATATTTATTGCTCAATTACCTATGCATCTTGACTCTAATTGGCCCTTCCTGGCAATCCCCTCCTCACCCTCTAACTATAAGTCATGGTTGGTGACTTCTGTTTCAATGTAACGGAAGACGTGTGCATGCACACAAAAGCTTATACCCAGAATAAAACTTTGTTTTAAAGGTGCCACTGGACTCAGACTTTGTTCTACTTGTAGCAAGTAAGTGTTTCTTGTCCTTTTTAAAAAGTCTCTTTGCACTTTTTAAATTGCACACTGGAGTGTATGATCAACTGTTACTGCTTTGAAATATGCAGTTTTAAACAAAGGAAACCTCATCTAATAATGCTAATCTAACATTAAAGGATCACAAACAAGCTTAACAGAATCACAGAGTGTGGAGTATGAAAAAGGAATTCAAATACACTGCAGCCCTAGGTTCTAATTTTCATACTGGGAGAGGAAGGATACCACCTATTTACAATGGCCCCATATGGAAGCTGAAGGCTAACAGTACTCATTTTCTCAACATCTTTTCTTTCTTTCACTGTGGAACTCAAGGTGGCATACAGTATGTTCTTCCTGCCTAGCTCTAGGAAGGTTGCTTATATCATGTGCTTTCAGTACCTGAAAGGTGCTGTGCATTTGTAGGCTACAGAAATGAGCAAAGAACCTTCATGTGGCCATACATTACTTGATCGAACAGCCATAATCATTTTGCTTTAACTATGTTGCACCTCCATGTGGGGGGGTTCTTCAGAGGAACAGCCTCTTCTGTCAGAGGAAGGCTAGGCACTTAGCTGAGTGGAATGGCAGGATACATCCAAGTTGTTCGGTTCAGTGTTTCAGTATGGAAGCATGGTTTTATTAAATTATTAGCATGATGGTCTGAATACAGAACACTCCATTGACTATGGTTTGTTTGAGTTTATCAAACCAGGATCGTTTATTAACCACAGTGAGTCTTAAGTGTAGCTTTGTGTAATGTACAAATGCAAACATCCTGGGGTTTAATCCCAGTTTGTTCCTCATCTATACCCTTCTAGGCTATGGTGCGAAGGTACCAAACCCAAAATTTGTTGGAACAAACTATGCCTTAAGTGACAGTATGTGACCCCTGCAATCCATGAATGCACAAGCTATTTTAGCTGAGTCACTGTAATATTTTCTGAGTAACCCATGCAAAAGGGAGGACTTTTCTCCCAAAGAATTTACAATCAATTCAGTTATTTGGATAAAGACACACAAGTGTGTGTGTGTGATAGGATAACTATATACCAATGCAGTTGTATGTGTTTCAGGTGGATTAAAGTCTAAGGTAGTAAGTCAAATGTTTCTTCGGGTATCTACTTCCCAAATGGCAGCAAAGGAAGATATAACCCCCATCCCCAATTTTAAATTATGAACACTACTGCGTGTATATGCATGTGGCAGAATGTAAACTGAAAATAAATGTTTTCTCTTTATCACCCCCCAGTTCTTCAAAAATCTAACCCCCCTTTCTTTGCATCTGCCACAATGCAACTTTTAACACTATGGATAAGTACATTTCCACATTTCCCCCAAATAGGTTCCCATTCCCCCGACTGGGGTGGGGGTTTACCTGCTTTCATGGCTCCCAATCTGCTTGCTCTGATCCGATCAGTGGGGGGAACCTCACCCCCAAAGAGCCCCATGTGCACCAACATGACCGGAGGTGACATCATCATACTGGGCACATTGCAGGAAGGATGCTTGCTCATTTAAGGAAAACTATAGTGCTTTTCCTTAAATGATCAAGCATCCTCTGCAACATGCCCTGCGCAAAGCACACGTGCCAAAGAACTCCAGGACACCACCCCACCCCCCACCCCCCGGCAGCCAAGTAAAACCTGGCAACCCTATCCCCAAAGCCTCACTGGCTTCTCATAAATCAGCCCATGTATGGGTAGGTTCCGATAGCACAGTATAATTTTTAAAAGAGGTTTATGAAATGGTGGAAAAGTGCTATAAGTGAAGAGTAGTCTTGATGAAGTTTGACATCCTCCCCCCCCCTTTAAGCAATGTGTAAAGACACACAAAAATATGGTTGCATAGTGGGGAAAACAGAGTTAGTTTTTAAAAAGTGCAGGAGGGGGAACTACCCAACCAGCACCTGCCACCTACACAACAGTTACTGCAGTAACTGATTCCCAGTGTCCTGACTGTGCCAGAAAGGAGCTTACAAGCTTCAAGGCCCAACCCCTGCTCTATAGCCCAGAATCTCTACTGGGTCTGTGTGCAATTGGAGAATGAGCTACAGCCAGCTGAGGGGAGGAATGATTAGCCTATTCCAGCCAGCTGAGGGGAGGAATGCTTCCTATTCCAGGCAAACGGGTTTAACACCAGAGAGAAGAGAAATTGTTCCTTTTCTTCCTATGTTCCCTTTCTGATGTTATATATATGGTCACATGCAGGACTTGTGAAGGCTCCACCATCCATCTGGATTTTGTATGCATTGTTTAAATAAACTGAAACATTTTACTGAATAATTTTTGCAAAATTTCCCAAATATATTTTGGAAAGTAGAAATTTCATCTATTAGAACATAAGAGAACATAAGAACATAAAAGAAGCCAATGTTGAATCAGGCCAATGGCCCATCCAGTCTAACACTCTGTCACACAGCGGCCAAAAATACCATGTGCTATCAGGAGGTCCAGCAGTGGGGCCAGGACACTAGAAGCCCTCCCACTGCTGCCCCCTCCAGCACCAAGAATAGAGTGCATCACCTGCCCCAGACTGAGAATTCCCATCTATACCCTGTGGCTAATAGCCACTGATGGACTTCTGCTCCATATGTTTATCTAATTCCCTCTTGAAACTGCCCATGCTTGTAGCTGCCACCACCTCCTGTGGCAGTGAATTCCATATGTTAATCACTCTTTGGGTGAAGAAGTATTTCCTTTTATCTGTTCCAACCCGACTGCTCAGCAATTTCATGGAGTGCCCACGAGTTCTTGTATTGTGAGAAAGGGAGAAAAGTACTTCTTTCTCAACCTGCTCAATCCCATTCATAATCTTATAAACCTCGATCATGTCACCCCTCAGCCGTCATTTCTCCAAGCTAAAGAGCCCCAAGCGTTTTAACCTTTCTTCATAGGGAAGGTATTCCAACCCTTTTATCATTCTAGTTGCCCTTCTCTGCACTTTTTCCAATGTTATATCCTTTTTGAGATGTGGTGACCAGAAATGTACACAGTATTCCAAATGAGGTTGCACCAATGATTTATACAGGGGCATGATGATACTGGCTGATTTGTTTTCAGTTCCCTTCCTAATAATCCCCAGCATAGCGTTGGCCTTCTTTATTGCAGCTACACACTGTCTAGACATTTTCATTGAGTTACCTACTACGACTCCAAGATCTCTCTCTTGGTCCATCTCTGCCAGTTCAGACCCCATCAACGTGTATTTATATTTAGGATTTTTGGCTCCAATGTGCATCACTTTGCACTTGGCCACATTGAACCCCATTTGCCACACTGACGCCCACTCACCCATCCTCGACAGATCCCTTTGGAGTGCCTCACAATCCTCTCTGGTTTTCACCATCCTGAACAACTTCGTGTCATCTGCAAATTTACCCACTTCACTGCTTACTCCCAATTCCAAATCATTAATAAACAAGTTAAAAAGCATCAGACCGAGTACTGATCCCTGTGGTACCCCACTGCTTACCACCCTCCACTGAGAAAGTTTCCCATTTATACTCACTCTCTGTTTCCTATTTATAAGCTAGTTTTTGATCCACAAGAGGACTTGTCCTTTTATCCCATGACTATTAAGCTTACTTAGGAGCCTTTGATGAGGAACTGTATCAAAAGCTTTCCGGAAGTCAAGGTAAATAATATCTATTGGGTCCCCCTTGTCCACATGTTTGTTCAATCCCTCAAAAAACACTAACAGGTTAGTGAGACAAGATCTTCCCTTACAGAACCCATGCTGAGTCTGCCTCAATAGTTTTTGTTCATCAATGTGCCTACTAATTCTTTCCTTAATAACAGTTTCCACCAACTTACCCGGTATCGATGTCAGACTGACTGGCCTGTAATTTCCCGGATCTCCCCTGGAGCCCTTTTTAAAGATGGGAGTGACATTAGCTACCTTCCAGTCCTCAGGAATGGAGGCAGATTTTAAAGAAAGATTACATATTTTTGTCAGGATATCCACAAGTTCACATTTGAGTTCTTTCAGAACTCTCGGATGAATGCCATCCGGGCCTGGTGATTTATTAGTTTTTAAATTGTCCATCAGTCGGAGGACTTCCTCTCTTGTCACCGCAATCTGATTCAGGTCTTTCAAACCCCCTCCTGAAATCGGTGCTTCTGGAGTGGGCAAGCACTTCTCCTCTTCCACAGTGAAGACAGAGGCAAAAAATGCATTCAGCTTCTCAGCCATTTCCCTATCATCCTTCACTACTCCTTTTACCCTTTGGTCATCCAAGGGCCCCACTGCCTCCCTGGCTGGCTTCCTACTTCTAATGTATTTGAAGAAAGTATTATTGTTGGCCTTTATGTTTTTTGCGATATGCTCCTCATATTCCCTTTTTGCTTGCCTGATCACAGACTTGCATTTTATTTGCCATAGTCTGTGTTCCCTTTTATCAACCTCACTAAGACTAGCTTTCCACCACTTAAAGGAATCCTTGTTACCTTTTACAGCTTCCATTACTTTATTTGTTAACCATGCAGGCTTTTTTCTATACCTATTTGTACCTTTCCTAACCTGCGGTATATATTTTTCTGAGCTTCTAGGATCGTATTTTTAAATAGTCTCCAAGCTTCCCCAATGGTTTTTTTTTTTTTTTGAAACAAAATTTTTATTGGGATATATTCAACATTTCCAATCACGTTACCAATACAGTTTCCAAAAAGTAAGATCCCAATCCCCCCACCCCCCTAATAGGCTTCCAACACTGCTAATAACAAACAGAAAAAATTATAAGGCAATCAAGTTTAGACTTAACTACCTCGACAAACCAGGTAACACATTTAAATTATATATAACCTCTACAATTTCAGCATATTATGTATAACAGTACATACAGTTCAAAATTCATTTCACTTCTCATTCAATATCCGTAGGTATCCAAATTATATATTTTCCCCTTCATTCTATATTCAGTTTCTAGATACAATTTCAATCCTTCCCAGTCTTTTAAGTACTGTTCTGCCATTTGTCCATTTAATTTCTTTGTCATTTTGTCCATTTCTGCTAAAAATAACAATTTTCTCAACCAGTCATGTATATCTGGTACCTTCTCCATTTTCCAATGCTGAGCAAAGGCCATTCTCGCCGACGTAATCATGTACCATAACAGTGTCCTTTTCTCTTGTGGAATTTTTTCCATTGTCAAACCGAGGAGAAAAAATTCAGGCTTTCTCTCAATTGGGGTTTTCAATATTTTCTGCATCACACAATGTATATTAGACCAGTATGCTTTCGCTTTATCACATGACCACCACATATGGTAAAAAGAACCCTCTACTTTTTTACATTTCCAACATTTATTACTCAAGTTCTTATCCATGCTAATATTAGCAATCTTTTTTGGTGTCATATACCATCTATACATCATCTTATAGCAATTTTCTTTTACGTTAATACAAGTGGACATTTTAAAAGATCTTTTCCACAAAAATTCCCATGATTCCATAGAAATTTCTTTGTTCATATTTATGGCCCACTTTATCATTTGTTCTTTAACGGTTTCATCCAAAGTATATACAGTCAACAAAGTTTTATACATTTTTGATATCATTTTCCGTTCTTTTTTCAACCATATATTCTCAAAATCATCATTCATAGCCCTAAAACCAAACTCTTTACAATCTTTTTTATAAATGTCCCTTATTTGACAATATTGTAGCCAACCATACTCAAATTCTAATTCATTATTTGGTTTTAAAACATATTTTTTCCCTTCTCTTTGCAACAATTCCTGATACTTCAACCAATCATTGCCTCTATATTCTGAAAACAAATGTATAACTGCAGCTGGAACAATCCACAGAGGCCTTTCATCCGATATTGTATCCTTATACCTGGTCCATGCATCAAACAATGTCCTCCTTACATAATGATGCTTAAACATAGAGTCAGCTTTGTTTTTCCCATACCAAAGATAGGCATGCCAGCCAAATCTGCAATCGTGCCCCTCAAGAGCTAAAAGTTTTCTATTTTCCAAATTTACCCATTCAGATAACCAAGACATACATACTGCTTCATGATACAAACGCAAATTCGGGACTTGGAAGCCACCTCTGTCCTTAGTATCATACATTATCTTCATTTTTATTCTTGGCTTCTTCCCTGCCCAGATAAACTTAAAGATTTCTCTTTGCCATTTTACCAACACTTTTCCATCTTTCACAATTGGTATTGTCTGAAACAAAAACATTAACCTGGGCAGTACATTCATTTTAATAACGGCAATTTTTCCAAGAAGAGATAACCTTAGTTTTTCCCATTTTTCTAAATCACTCTTTATCGAACCCCACAATTTTTCATAATTATTCTTGAACAAATCTATATTTTTCATTGTAATTTCAACTCCCAGATACTTAACCCTTTTAACCACTTCACATTCTGTCACATTTTGTAACATTTGTTGCTTTGTACCAATCATATTTTTACACAGTATCTTAGATTTATTTTTGTTGACATAAAACCCTGCAAGATCACCAAACTCTTACTTTTTCAAATACCTTAGGCATATTATTAACAGGATCTTCAACAATAAACATGATATCATCCGCAAATGCTCTTAATTTAAATGAAAAACCTCCAATATTCAACCCTTTTATATTAACATCATCTCTGACTGCTTGTAGCAAAATCTCCAAAACCCAGATAAATAACAATGGTGACAGGGGACAACCTTGTCTAGTACCTTTTCTTACCCGGAACATATCTGTTGATTCTGCATTAACAATCACCGAAGCTTTTTGTTCTTTATATATCGATTGGATCATTCTTGTAAATTCTACGCCCATCATAGATTTCTCAAGCACTTTAAACATAAATTCCCAATTTAAATTATCAAAGGCCTTCTCTGCGTCCAAAAATAAAAAAGCGACTTCTTTTTCAGGATGTTTGTCATAATACTCAATTGCGTCCAATACAACCCTCATATTGTCTTTAATTTGTCTATTTGGTAAAAAACCAGCTTGATCTTCCACAATAGTATCTTTCAAAAACTTTTTAAGGCGCTCTGCCAATATTTTTGCAAATATTTTATAATCGTTGTTCAATAATGAAATGGGCCGATAGTTTTTAACATTTGTTAAATCTTGCATTTCTTTAGGGATTAAGGTGATTGCAGCTTCATTCCAGGAGTCAGGGATCTTTCCTGTCTTTCTAATTTCATTTAAAAGAATCTCCAGCACCGGAACCAAATCTTCATGAAATTTTTTATAAAATTTAGCTGAAAAGCCATCCGGGCCTGGGACTTTGGAGATTTTTGCCTCGGCTATTGCTTTACTAATTTCGTCCTTAGTTATTGCAGCATTTAGGAGTGTTTTCATTTCTGGATTTGGTTGTATCAAATTAACTTTGGATAGGTAATCCAACATTTTTTGAGGATCTGCTTGTTTCGATTGAAAGAGAGTCGCATAGTATTTGAAAAATTCCCTTTTAATTCCTCCTGGGTCCAAAATCTCTTTATTTCCATCTTTCAAACAAGTGATTGTTTTATTCTCTCTTCTTTTCTTTAATTGCCATGCTAAATATTTGCCAGGTTTATTTGCACCTTCAAAGGATTTCTGTTGCAATTTTTTCAAGTTCCAAAATACTTCTTTGTTCAACCTTGCCGCATATTGCTCCCTTAGGATCCTCAATTCTCTCAAAATCTTCTTTTTACCAGGCCTTTTCTTAAGTTCTGTTTCTTTTTTCCGAATATTTTCCATAATTTCTTTGTCTATTTTCATTTGTTGTTTCCTTTCATTATTATTAATTGCAATCAGATGTCCTCTCATCACAGCCTTGTAGGCTTCCCATACCGTTTGCGTCTGTACACTTTTATTTAAGTTCAGTTGAAAGTATGTTTGGGTTTCTGTCCTTATTTTATCCACAATATTTTGCTTGTCCAGCAAATCTTCGTTGAGTTGCCATCGAAATTTTTTTCTCTTAACATACGTTGACCATTTTATCGGACTGTGGTCAGAAAGAGTCCTAGGTAGTATCTCAATTTTGCGTGTTTGCAAGATTAGGTTCTCTGTCATCCACATCATATCTATCCTGGAAAAAGACTCGTGTCTTGATGAATAAAAAGAGTACTCACTGTCTCTGGGATGTTTAGTTCTCCAAACGTCTGCCAAATGTTCATGTTTAATCAATTGGAAAAAGACTTTAGGAAGTTTGCCCATGGCCTCAATTCCTTTTTTTGATTTTCTATCAACAACATTGTCAACAGTACCATTAAAATCACCCATTAAAATCATTTGCTCATAGGTCAACTGTCGTAGTTGTTCCCACAAATTCTGAAAAAAGTTTTCTTTTGCCCCATTGGGAGCATAGAGATTAACAATTAATGTCTTTTTATTCTGCAGCACAACTTCTACCGCCAAAAATTTCCCTTCATTGTCTTTGAAAATTTCTTTTGGTTCCAACTCTTTTTTAATATATGTAACTACTCCTTTTTTCTTTTGAGAGGAGAGTGAATAAAATTCCTCTCCTAATCTTTTTTGAGTCAAAAATTTGGCATCTGATTTTTTAATATGTGTTTCTTGCAAGCAAACAATATCGCATTTCTGTTTTTCCAACCAGAGTCTGACATTTTTCCTTTTTTGGGGTGAGTTCAGTCCATTAACATTCCATGAAATTATCTGACTCTCCATGTTGATTCTGTAATTATTTATCAGAGTCTATAAAATTATCATTGAGGAATCTGGTCATTTGGTCAACTGACTTGATGGTGACTCTCTTCTGTTTGAACGAAAAACTGACACCTTTAGGAATTTCCCATCTATATCTTATGCCCTCTGATTTCAGCTTGTCAATCAGGTCTTTAAAAAGTCGTCTGTCCTGAAGCATCGCTCTGGGTAGTTCCTTTAGGACCATGATTTTCTTGTTGCCAATTGTGAAGTCGTCCTGAAATTGTTGCTTAAACAAATCCTCCTTCAACTTCTTAGATATAAACTGGACAATTACATCTCTAGGTAATTTTTTCCTTTGCGCAATCGCAGAATTGACTCTGTATACCACATCAATCTGTGCCGCCACTCTCTCCTCTTCCATTTTCAAAAAATCTGCAACAGCATCTACCATGACTGAATGGATGTCCTCATTCTTATCTTCAGGGATCCCCCTGAATCTCATATGATTAATCATTGCATTGTATTGGACCATCACATTCACTTTATCTGTTTCTAAAGTGACCTCAGCTATATTGGATGCTACTCCCTTCACCCTTACATCCATTTCATCTGCTCTTTTGGTCAGCGTCTGTATCTCTTTTGTAATTCCAGACATTTCTTTTTTCAGCTCTGTTACCTCTGATATAACGGTCTTTTCAAGCTTCAGAATCGCGTCCATCACTCGTTTTTCCATAGCTTCCATCATGCCCTGTAGCTTTTTTTCCTCTTTTCCAGCCATTTTCGGGGAGGACCAGGTATTTGCCCTCTGTCGTTGCCGCAGGTCGTAAGCCGTTGTTCACAATCTTCCCTCCAACACACTCTAAATCAAAGTCCTTCTTGTGCCCACCTAAATCGCACTGGTTTCACTTTTTTATATTAAGTCTTTCGTTTAAAATCAAAGAAAATTTTTCTGACCTTCCCAAAATGGCGGGCGCAATTTCTCTATGGTAAATGGTTCTTCCGGGTACTCACTTCCTGTCCGGCAATCTTAATGGTCCCCCTTGTTCCTGATTTCTTCCCTTCTTCCGGCCTCCTTGGTCTTCTCTAGGATGATTACTTGTCTGTTCTGAAGTCACTTCCTGTTTTGCCAATTTCTGCTGCAGCAGCTCCAGTACTTTTCCACTGCAATTCTCGCGGAGTTACTGTTAGTTTCTATTTTAAAGTCAATAATTTAACCGCAGGAATGATCAACAATTCGGCTTTTTGGCCTTTTTTAGCTGTTTAACTGCACTTTTTCCGCTCCAATGTTAGTACAACAGATAGTGCACGATCATGCGCTTCATCGGATGTTGTTTATTTTCGGCCGAAACGCGTCTCCGGTGAGCAATTTTAAAAAGTTACCTTCAAAGTCAGTGTCTTGTTATAGCAGTGTTTCCTTGATATCAGTTTCCGTAGAATGTCTTGGAGGTCTGGGTCATGCGTTCTTATGTTGAGAATCCAACTCGGTGGGGTCTTGTAGAGATTTTCCGAAGTGCCTTCTCTGGGGGAGGGGATCAAGGCTGGTCGCGGCGCTCTTTAAAGCCCCGCTATCAGCCGATCTCAACTCCTCTCTCGGGCCAGGCTCTCTGCCAGTCACCCCCCTGCCTGGGGGGATCTGCGGTGGGCTATTGGAAGCCCACCCTGTCGTCAAGACCCTCCGTTTGCTCTGGGAGCTCTACGAGCAAGCCAGAGCACGTCAGGACGCCATGAATCCCAGAACGGAAGCCCACGACCTTCTCCACTCTTCCTTTCAATTTCTTCCTCACATGTCCCCTCATACCAGAGAAGTTACCCCTTTTAAAGTTAAAAGTGGTTGTGTCAGTCTTTTTGGGCAACTCCCTATCTGTACAAATGTTAAACTCAATGACATTATGGTCACTGTTCCCAAGTGGTGCAATCACTTTTACATCTCTCACCAGGTCTTGGGTGTTACTTAGGACCAAATCCAGGATTGCCTCTCCCCTGGTAGGATCTGTGACCATCTGTTCCATAGCACAGTCATTGAGAGTGTCTAAAAACTCAATTTCTTTTTCCCGACTAGAACTCATATTGACCCAATCAATGTGTGGGTAGTTAAAGTCGCCTATTACGACACAGTTATTTCGTCTAGCCGCTATCTTTAATTCATTCATCATTTTATAATCCTCCTCTATCTTTTGATCTGGTGGGCGATAACAAACTCCCACCGTTAAGCCTCCTTTTGGACCCACTATTTCAACCCATAGCATTTCCAGAAGCGAATCCAATTCTCTTACCCTCTCAATCTTACTGGACAGTATACCCTCTCTGACATACAGAGCCACCCCACCTCCAACCCTTCCCCCTATTCTTCCGATATAATTTATAACCAGGAATCACCGTATCCCACTGATTTTCCACATCCCACCAAGTTTCTGAAATACCCATTATGTCTATTTCCCCCCCCCAACACCAAGCATTCCAACTCCCCGATTTTACCTCGGAGACTTCTAGCATTTGTGTATAAACACTTATAGTTTCCCACATTTGTTAAGCCCACAGCCTTCCTCTTGCTGCCTCGAGACCTTGCCAGGCAGTTCCTATCATTAGCCACAGTCTCAGTGGACAATTTTAATCTATTTCCTTGTACAAAAGTAATAGCTATCCCTTCATCTCTTTGAGATGAGCCATCCCGAACCAGAGACTTTTCATCTCCTGTCGGCTTTCCCCATTATTCAGTTTAAAAACTGCTCTGCCACCTTTTTGATTTTGAGCGCCAGCAGCCTGGTTCCTTCTCAGGACAAGTGGAGACCGTCCCTTTTGTACAGTTCCCTCTTGTCCCAAAAAGCATCCCAGTGCCTAACAAACTTGAACCCTTCCCCCTACACCACCGTCTCATCCACGCATTGAGACTTCTGATCTGTGCCTGTCTCTCTGGCCCTGCGCGTGGAACAGGTAGCACTTCTGAGAAGGCTACCCTGGCAGTCCTGGCCTTGAGTTTCCTGCCCAGCAGCCTAAATTTCTCCTCCAGGACTTCACGAAAATATATATTATATAATAATATATAGTATATAATAATATATTGCTATATTATACTAATCCAATTAAAAGGAGTAATTTTAACTGGGAGAAACTAGAATGTGGAGTAGCTGCATATTCTGAGTAATGGAAAAAACAAAACTGTAGCCAACACTGCTTGTAGATACATAAGTAAAATAGTGATGTACTTGTAGGACAAGGGGAAAAGAATGTATTCCTGTTTCTTGCAATAGATATTAATCTAACTCACTGGGTTCTAACTGCATGATTTCAGTTTGGCCATGGGATCACACAGGGCACAGATCTGTGCATCATACTTATAAACCTAGTGTATTACTAGTATTACTAGTGGTGATATTTCCAAGTGTGTGTGGGGGGAAGGGGTCTTTCCTGCTCTTTTTTTTTTTTTTTTAAATAGCTTATTCAACATGGTAGATCTCTGCCATGGTAGGGAACAGACAACATCGTACTTGGCAATTTTATTGTACAGACAGATATACAATTTTCTTCTCCCTTATTTTCAAACATCTTCAAATAAATAAAATCTTCCTCCACCTTCATTTAACAATTTTATTAGTTAGGTAATGCTTGCAGCAACAAGGGCCAGGGCCTTCTCAGTGGCAGCTCCACACTGGTGGAATGAGCTCCCAGAAGACATCAGGGCCCTGTGGGACCTTTCACAGTTCTGCAGGTCCTGTAAAATGGAGCTCTTCCACCAGGCTTTTGATTAAGGAGCTGCACCCATCCATCTGAGTCCCTGGCCCCAATACTATCAACAACAATATCACAAAAATCAATATTATATTGATTTAATAGCCTGCATGCTGCTAACAAGACCCTGACCATGCGCTTAACTAATTGTTGGATTCTCACCATTTTACAATGCCACTGCTAGCACTTTATGTACTCTTTTTAGACTTAACTTATTGTAATTTTATTTAAGAAATTTTTATTTACTGTAATCTGTTGTGAGCTGCCCTGATATATTTATTTATTTATTTAACTTTTATCCTGCCCGCTGGTGGGGTGGGCAGGATAAAAATTAAATAAATAAATTAATAATAATAATGATAATGATAATAATAATAATAGTTTGGATTTATACCCCGCCCTTCACTGTCCAAGGGCGTCTCAGAGCGGCTTACAAACTCTTTTCCCTTCCCCTCCCCACAACAGACACCCTGTGAGGTAGGTGGGGCTGAGAGAACTTCTGACAGAAACTGTCCTTGACAGAACAGCTGTGCCAGAGCTTGTGACTGACCCAAGGTCACATCAGCAGGTACAAGTGGAGGAGTGGGGAATCAAACCCAGTTCTCCCAGATAAGAATCCGCGCACTTAACCACTACACCAAACCACTACACCAAATATAAATAAAATAATGCAAGGAAAAGTTGAAGGCAGCTGGAAAAGAGGAAGACACAACATGAGATGGATTGACTCAATCAAGGAAGCCACAAACCCTCAGCCTGCAGGACCTGAGCAAGGCTGTTACTGATAGGACATTTCAGAGGTCATTAATGCATAGCATCACTGTAAATTGGAAGTAACTTGATGGCACATCACATACACATTTAGCCATTGAGGCACTTATATTCAAACATGACACAGTACCAAACAATTCTGACGCACAATTTATTTACCTTTATTTCCCTGGTTGATTATTTTGGTGACACAGTAGATCTTGCAGGTAAAACAATTTTCTTGCTTTCCAGACGATTATATTTCTTGTTAGAACCCGTCTTTGATCTTACTATCATAAACTGCCTACAAAGTGTGCTCCTTGAGTGACATTTCCGTGGTCTTGTGCTCTTCGATCAGAGATAAATGAACCAAATACAATATGCTACTTGTTATCTAAAAGGATTCAGGTAAAAGTATCATGGCACAATCACAGTTATTTGAAAATTCAATTTCTTCAGACAAAAAACCCAAACACACTCTACTGAGATTCTTGGATTGCACACAGAGGAAGTCCAGAGACTTGGGGCAAGAGGGAAAAAACAGTCACAAAATGTTTGAACATTCATACAGGATTAATTACTTTGTTGTACTTTACTTTAATTTAAAGTGATTGTACTTCTCATGGAAATGATGGATGAAAGGCTTTGATATGAGCCAGACTCAGCATAAATGTTTATTATGCCAGAATCCATACATTGCATAACTTTAAAATAATAGATTTATAGGGCATGGGGAGATCTGAAGGACAGCCAGCCCAATTGTTCAATGCAAAAAGAAAAACAAAATCCTAGAGCCGCAACAGATTAAATTGTTAATGTGCTGTGAGAAAGTAGGACATGTGTATTTTATCCATATGGGAGATGCAAAGTCACCCTGCTCCAACAGTGTGAATGCCCATAAACAAATCCAGGTGATGACTTCACCTGTCTACTCACTCACAGCAGACTTGGATGCTATTGGTAAATCTTTGACTGGGACTCTACACACAAAACCCAGACACTTAAAGCGGATTCCTTAGTTGGAGGAAATAGGAAAATATGTACAGTAACTTCTTGCATTGGAGTGAAAAGCTTTAAAACACAAAGATATGACTCAAGCAAGGAAGCTAAACCACACACAAGTAAAGATTCCTAAACATCCACCAAATTCTCTGGTTGATTTCAGGCATAGAAGAAAATGGCTTCTTGACTCCCGGTTTGCCACTAGATAAGTAAAGCAAAACCACCCCCATCTGCCAAGACGTTAGACATTTAAATGTGTTTTTCCCATTATTAGTTTCTCCAATAACTTGGAAAAAAGCTACTGCCAAATAGAAGCCATCATTCTGCATTCTGAACACGTGCAGTTTAATTAGGAAGATTCCTGGCATGAAGGCAAAACTGGCCACACATTTACCATTTTTTCCCCACTCATTCCGCTTATATTTACCCTTGTGTGACATAATTTTGAAGATATCACACAGCCACATATGTGCTGTACCTTCTGGAACAGCACAATGTGAAACTAAAATTCTAAATTATGAATTGATTCCCCCCAAGCACACACAGATAAAAGTGGAACAGGATATTTAGATTTCCAAAGTTGCTATTTAGACACTTAATAGAAACTTAAGGATGCTCAGGGAAATGCTAATCACCACTTTGGGGGTCAGGAAGCTATTGTTCTCCAGGCCAGTTTGGCCAGGGATCCTGGAGGTGGTTGTGGGGTTATTTTGTCCTCTTCTGGGCATACAGCAGGAGTCACTGGGGGTGAAGGTATTTGTGAATTTCCTGCATTGACCAAGGGGTTGGACTAGATGATCCTGGAGGTCCCTCCAACTCTATGATTCTATGATGACTACATGATAACTACATGATGACATCGGATATGAACTCTTAACACACAATTTGGTATATGATCTATAGAACTGAATGAGGAATGGAGTTCACTTAATGAGTTCTGTGTCATCACCTGGGACTGTGGATTGTGAGAAAAATAATCAATAGAGATATTTGCACATCAACTTTTTGCCACTCCAGTGCCATAGTAGATGCCTTCTAAAACATGCAGCAATCCAATAGGAACAGAAGTATTCTTAAAATTTCTACTGTCTTAAAAGGCTATCTTGAAACCACCAATATGGAAAATTAGATAAAGGACTTTCAACATTCATGAGTGAGGAATGGAAATTTCCACTCTTTTCTTTTCCTCCACTTACTGTCTCCCCATCCAGTCTCTGAGCAGAGATATTAGTCAAGCACTTTCCTCTGCTTCACCTGTTCCATACAAGGGATATGCTGCTTTCCCATATCTTTACAGTGCTTAGTAATCAGACATAGATTACGGTATCTGGATTCTCCATAACGCTCCCCAAACTGTATTGTACACAAAGGTATGGTTTTGAAGACTCCTGTACCACTGTTTTAATGCTTCCTTCAGAAGAGGAAGGAGACACTTTCTCCCACTCCTTCACAGCAATATTGCTGCGAGTCCTTGATGATTCGGTGTTCCTTACATTCTAGTGAGAACATCCTGTGCCATAAGGGGTTTCTGCTCACACAGCAATGTTATCCCAAAGAGCAGAAACAGTTTAATGAGAACAAAGAGTAACCACTCACTTAAATAGGATAAAATGAGTATCTAGATATTTGAGATACTATTGAGATGAATGCTAAACCTGTTCCATGTCCCCCAGTGATCCCAACCACTGAGAATCAAAGTTGCTCTTACTCAGCCCAGTTCTGGGTTTTGGTCTTGATCTCACCCGAATGGGACAGTGGAACGGAATGCCGCAAACTGGCTTTCATAAAGTAATATACCTGGTGAATTTTGCATCTAAGTAATTAATTAGGATAAAGAAAGAACCTTTGGAACAATTTCAGAAATCAGCAGTAGACTAAACCCAATACTGAAACCTATTTGAATGCAACAAGATTTTTGTATACTCTGAATGTTCTGCAAAATCCCACTACAGAAAGACACAATGATGTTTCAAACTGGTGCAAGTGCAGATGTGTAATTATGCTGATCCTAATTTACATATATTTGCCTTTACTCAGTGGCTTTCAAATGTCATCAAACTAATTGGCCTGGGTGTCAAAAGGTAACTTTATCACTCAATGTAAATAATGAGCAGCATATTTCTAAGTACTCAGTCTGAGTTTTAAAAACACCTAGAGAGTGGCATGTTTTTAATGGCTTCTTTCTTACTGTATAATGCAGACCAGGGCAATCAATCAAATTACAAAGCAACATGTTAAACAGCATGAGGTCATTGGTCTCATTAATGACTGACCATTTGAAGTCATTGAGAACCTATTCATCAAAAATGTACAGAATTAGGTTGATCAAAACTGTAAAGAAATTTATCTGAAAAAGCCCAAGTACATGAAATGCAAAGAACAGTATGAACAATTATAGTATTATATGGTATGTAAATAGTACAGAAATGCCCCCCGTGCTATTACACAGTGCTCGTATCACTATCAGGATTCTGATACATTGACACTAATGCAATTTATCACTTAACCTCTACAATTCTTTAACCATGCCTTTCTTCTGAGTTTTTTTGAAGGTAAGAGATATCATAACATAAAAAGACAATTAAATACTTGGATAACCGGTATACTTAAAGATAGTTTGTTTCCATAAAACAGATTCCAGGAAGCTTGGGAAATCCTTCTATTTAACAGGACAATACAAGCAGAACTGCTGAATGGTATGTGTTTGAGGGCAACTGTTTTCCCGCAGCACAGTATTCCACTGCAATTATACTTTCTTAGAGCAAGTCCCTTCCCCCCTATGTAACATTTTTATCAGTGTGAATTGCATGCTATTTCTCAGATTACTTATTTATTGCATTTATGTCCTGCCTTTCTTTCCTCATAGGAATTTAGGCTGCACACCTAGGACCCCTGGGGAGTCTCACATCCTGGCCCAGACCAGGCCAATACTGACAAATTCAGCAACGTACATCTATCATGTGCCTTCCAACTATACCCATCTTGAGTAAGGCCAAGCACCTAAGAGATCAAAGAGCAGTTTCATTAGACATTTAAGAACACTTCTCTCCATACCAAACTGTTATAGTGACTCGCCTATGAAACGGAAGATTAGTTTAATCCATTAAGATGGATGGTGGTGGTGGAAACTGCTATCATGCCATAACTGACTTATGTCAACCCCATGGGGTTTTCAAGGCAAGGGACATTCAGAGATGATTTGCCAGTGGCTGCGTCTTCAGAGACCCTGGACTTGCTCAGTCATCTCCCATCTAAGTACTGATCAGGGCCAACCCTGCTTAGTTTTTGAAATCTGACGAGATCAGGCTAACCTGGACCATCTATATCAGAGCTTTAAGATGGATACACAATTGTAAAGATAGCCCCCTAACAATCTTGGGGGAAACATTATAGTATTAAATTTGGGGTATATTTCTACCACAAGCCAAATTCCAATGTCGTTTGGGATAGAAAACATCACACAAAAGTATTTTTTATGACAGCAAAAATCCTTGTTTCACAGTATTAAAGCATCTAGACCTTGAAAGCATACTTTTGATGTGAGGCGGAATGTTTCTTTTGCATGGGTTCACCTGTCCCCTTTTAAACTGAATAACTCAGAACAATATGATTCCTTTGAAACAACAAAAATATCATTTGAACCTGAGATATTAGACAACAAACTTTCATGACCTTTGAACTGAAACATTTAAAAACATCTAAATTTAATAATTCCATATGCTTTGGGGTATTTTTTTCTGTTCAACAAATTTAAGTGATGAAGTAAATATTCTTCAGATTTACAGGAAGGGTTTTCAGGTTGTCATGAAGGGCTGTATCTCACCTGTGCATTTAAAAATGGTTCCCTGGACCATAGCTTAGTTCAGAATGCTATGTGGGTTTGGGGTAGAAAATCTATCCCAATGGCAACGTGCCCACAGATTTCTGGGAGTGTTGTTTAACTCTAATTCCTTTTTGCTTATAGAAAGCAAACTGTAAGTTGTAACTGACTCTATACTTTGGAACCATTGCTTACTACTGTATAGGTGAAAATTTCCTCAGTGGTCAAAGTTTTAGAGCTACCGTTCTCTGCATTCTGTCAGAAAAGTACAATTGAGATAGGGAAATGCACCCTAAGAGTATTTCCAGAAATGCCAAAATATGATCTAAGAAGCAACAAGAGACATTACACCAGGACTCACTTGTTTGTTCTATCAGATTTGTAAGCAAAGTGTTTCATCACTGAAGATTATTCGAAAATTTGTGGATGCATCCTCCCAACTAGGCAACCATCAATTGGGAAGGAAAGATGCAGCTTGCCCTCATATCACAGAATAATGGGGCTTTGTCATGGGAAAATGGTTTCCACAGTATATGTGAAGGGGAACTAACTGAAGCCTGATGTAAATACCACGGGTCTATTGGTGGCAGACAATACTGATACTGTCAAAGTCATTTTTTAAAAAAGGCATTCAAGAAAGATAATGGATTTTGACCAGAGGACAAGATTGTCAAAATGTATTTGGATGAAATTTCAGTGATTTTTTTTAAACAGATCGTATGGTGAGCAAACAAAAAGAAAGTTTTAGTTACGTCTTGCAATAAATATTTGTAATTTTCATATGCAGGGCAGTATGCTTGAAAATGTAAGGTAAATAACTTTTGCTACAAGCCTCCCTCTAAAATTGTATATGTTGTCAAAATATTGATTGATTATGGCTGAATTCAAGGCTTCAGAAACTACTTCCTATAATCAGCATGAAGTGCTGGGAAAGCATTGCAGAGGAGAGAAAATTGACAATTTAAAATGTTGTTTTGCCTGTTTAACCACAACTGCTACAGAAATAATTGTCAAGAACATTGAAAGCCTATGACTCATACCAGTCACTGGGGAAGGTTTTCCGTGAAACATTGAATTAACTGCTAAGGAGATCAAGATCAAGTCAAGTCTTATTGTACAGCCAAAGCCGTCATTATACTACATATTCAAACAAATCAAAATACACACAATCAAGGACCTGTATCAGAAAAAAATACTGGTAATATACACCAGTTGTACCACTTCATCACCATTGCAATTTAATAAATTAACATTTACAAACTCACTCAGTTTTGGCAGCTTTTATAGCAAAGTTTGCGAATCTTCTGAAGACACAGCCCTACAAATTGGAAAGACCAACATGCATTCTCTCTTGTGGCTCCCACTTTGTGGAATAGCCTACCTAAGGAAGTCAGGAAGGCTTTTGCAATGCTGTCATTCCTCAGGTTGTGTTAACAGTAATGTTCAGGGGGTATTTTATAAAGGGAACAGGGTGTAGTATAATGGAATAAATCAGGAGGGCTCTTTTATAAAAGGAATAGGATTAGAGCGTACTCCACTGTTTACTGTACATATTGTTCTTATTGCATTGTCTTCTCTTCTGTAACTGCATTTTCTGCATTGTTTATGGTATGTCATGCCTTACACTGGTTTTTATTTGCATTATTTTCTAACTTTTGTAATCCTGGTCCTATATTGTATTATGGGATGTCTTACACTGTTTAATTGAATTATTTCATATTTTGCAACCTACCTTGAGCCTCTGTGAGAAACGCAGGCTATTAATAAATAAGATAATAGTAGAATTAAATTCTAACAGATAATATATTTACTTTGGGACTGCTTCAAAGAAACAAATCCAGAAGGAAATCCTAGAAACTTGATTTGCTGTTAGATCCACCTGAAGCTTAGTGGTTCAGTTCACACACAATGCAAAACCATGGTTTAATTAAATAAATTATGATTAGTATGACAGTGAGCCACTACAGTTAGTTAGGGTCTGTCAAACCAGAATCTGAAACCATGGTATGAAGTTGGTATATTAACCACAGTTAGTGTCGACTGAAGGTTTCATGCAAAATGTGAATAGAGACAACCCGTTGTGACAGATTGCACAGAAAAGCAGGGTTTTAAAATGCTACTTGAGTCAGAGTCATGGAGGTTGTGAGTTATTCTTCCCTGGAGAGAAGAGCTTAAGAGATTGGCTGGTCTACTTGGTCTCTGACTGGCCAGCATCATCTTAGAGTAGAAATTAAACAATTGATCTGGAGGGAAAAGATTCATTTGCCTTTTGGTCTTTGTCTGAAATCTAACATTTGGATCAGTAGCCAAAGGGTTTGGCTTCTGAGGGAAGAGGCTTTGAGAGTCAGTGATTTCTGTCAGGGAATTGTCTGAAAAGTACTTCTGTAGAGAGTCTTGTCTAAGATATATTAAAGCTACTCTGAGGGAGAAGTCAGATTCTCAGTCAAGAAAGCTATAACACTGCTCTATACAGACATATAGTACTGGAAGAGTAGTTTGGCAGGAGGTTTGAGGAGTTAGAGAGAACTCCCAGACAAGACAGTGTTATTGCTTCTTAGGGGAAAAAAAAATAATCTCTAGCCAGTACGAAGGGGTTGAGAAGAGAACCCTTGCCTGATAAAGGGGAATGCTTAGATACCTCAAGATTTAGTGGAAAGCTATATCGAAAGGGAAAATCTAGATCTCTGAAGGGAGAAAGCTAGAAGCACTAAGACAAAGTTATCCTTTAAGAAACTGTATTTAAGACTCTGTGTAACAGCTGAAATATATAATAAGCAAAAACCTATCACTGAAAAGAATTTGAAACTCAGAAATTAAACTACAACTCTCTCTTGTTTGTTCAAAAACCTCAATTCTGTATATATTAGAAAGTTGTACCTCAGCAATCTCTATATCATGAATCCTCATATTTATATATTCCTTGCCTGTTTATTAAAATCTTTATTCTGTTTTGAACTTCAAATTTTACCTCATGTGCCATTTCAGTAAGGTATTTTAAAATGACAGCTCCTATATTCCCTGTAGTTCCTGTGCTGGGTCATATGCCTAAACTAATATCTGTGACAGGGTAGGAAAGTTAAAGGCTATAAAACAGAGAAGAAATACATGCTACTGAAGGGTGACTCAGTCACTGAGGGGATCTAAAAATATTTTTGACAGGAAAATCTGCCTGGGGGAAGGTGAAGCACTAGAGGTCTGTCCTACTTGTCTTTACCCTGTCTGTTCTGGCTTGTTCCCCAGCTACAAAACTGAAACAATGAAATCAGCATTTTGTCAAAGTGAAGTACATTTGAGTGATCATCTGCAAGCTGAATCTTGCTTTCACAAACTAACCACAGTTAAGAGTAATTCATGTTTTCTAAGTCACTGTCTATAAATCTAATTTCACATAAGATATTTGCATATAAATGGGCTTGCTCCAAAAGGAATACCTTTGAAAATCCATATGCCCATTATAAATGCCCTGCCTGGTTCTAGTGTATCCTTGGCAGCAGGGGGCTCTGTCTACCCTTCCCACAAGCCTTGGACTGAGAGGGAAAGGGGTCTTCTTTAATCTCTGCTTCTCCCCACCTTGCTCCCTTCAACCTGCAAAGTAGAAGCCAATGCATGTCCCACCCCAGGCTGACTTCCCTTTGCCTTATGAAGAGCTTGTCCTCTCAAGAGGCCAGACCTTTTACAGACTCCACCCCTCTAGAACTCCTACGAGATCTGAGTAGCTCTTGTAGGAAACTGCCACTCCCGCCCCACATCTCAACTGTGATTCATTTCATTTCTCCATCTGGCTCAAGCCTGCTTCTCAGTTGTTTGCAGGCCCATAGCTACTGAGAGGCCCATGGGGCCTGCCCCCCTAGCAGTTTTTATGGGCCCCCCTCAAGCCTTGGCTCCCCTCCATCAATTGCCTGTTGGCCGGGATGATGAAGGCAGCACAAGTAGCAGCAGCGGCCAGGCTGGGCCAAAAGAGTGGCCCAGGCAGGCAGCGAACATGAAAGATGCAGGGAGAAGCCTCCATATCAGGCTTCCACAAGATGCTTGCTGCAGCACCCTCCAGCAGCAAGTAAGCCAGGCAAGGCAAGGAGGCAGGCGGCTGCCTCCTCTGGCCCTGGCCAGGCATGCTCAGCTGTGCTCCAGTACACCAAGGAGCCTGCACACAGCACCTCCACAGCTAGCCCAGCAGCTGCAAGCCTTGCCTCTTCCAACCCCAGGAGGGATCCAAGGGTGGAGGTCAGGTTGCTACAGGTGCTGTGCCACTGTAGGAGGGGGAACTGGGACTCCTCAGTGAGGGAGGGAACCGGATGCTCTGCAGAGAAGACCTGCCTTTGTGGGGGGGGGGGAAGCTGCGGCCACCTTGCTCTGGAGTCTGGAGGTGTGTGCAGGATTGCCTTAGGAGTTCTAAGGAGTTCCATCAAATTAAATTAACTTTGATTTATTAACTTTGATTTAACTGAATGGTGGGTCCCCCAAGGCCCCCTCCCCCAAAATCCCTAGCTACGGGGCTGGTTGTTTGTCAAGCAGTGAAGCTGTTGAAGGGCCGGTAACAGATACAACCAAGCCAAATATATATCTGAGGAATACCTCATCAGTATTTTTTGGATATAATCAGGTCTCCTGAATATATCCAGAAATTTTCAGGATACCTAAAAATAGGTCCCCAAACCCCCCCAGAAATATTCAGGATTAACCGGGAATATCTGGAGTTGGCATTTGCAGGGTCCCAGGACTGGTTCCCCACCCCCGCCATGTTTCTCTATCCCCCAGGGCTTGGTATCAGCTTGTCAGGCTGCTTTAGGTAAGATTCTATCAGTTCCAAGTTTGTTTGTTTTTTTAAGTTCGTTCTTTGCAGGGGTTGGTTTATTAGCAACAGTCTTCCTATGGGGAGATATTCTCAAATTTTACTTTTTTCACTTTTTTTTAATAAATTATGCAAATAGAGGAAATATCAGAAATCCAGGGGGAAAACACCGATCTGAATACCATACCTATATTTGGAATCCTGGAAACTCCCCCCCCCTCCAATAAAGCTGGATCCAAAAAACACTGTTGTGGGTTGCTTTTGTTGCACACCCCTCCCAGTCACTGCCAAACAGCTGACTAGAAGGTATTGTCTTAAAGGCACTATGGATGTTGCTGCCTTGGTGAGTGGATGTAATGGGTGACTCCTCAGATCCCCTCAGAGTTGCAGAGCCCTGGGGTTCCTCAGGTCCTTGACAACCACATTTATTAAACTTAACCATCGAGACATAATTCCTTTAGATATAAATTTCAGATGACTAGAATTGACAAGGACTTGGAATTTCACCAAATATTTGTATTACTACTATTTATTAGGTGCACTAATATTCAATCTTCATTCTCTGGAATTCATAATAAACTCTAATCCCATTAACACTGAATGTATATCAGTTTTCACTGACATACGTACTGAGAGCTGTCTCAGAAGTTTTTCCTTACACACAGAAAAGTGATCTAAAAAATTAATTTTGAACAACAACTCAACAACTTAAAAATGCCTTAACTAGAGTATCATATGACAAATGCATAGGTATGAGAGTTGGGAAGGAAATTTTACTTTCACTAAGACTTTTTAAACTTAGAACAGCATAGGCAAAATTTCCTTCACCATTTCTAGAAAGGCAATTATCTTAAAGATAGTATTTTCCTAGAAAGTTCTTCAAATATATTCATGCTATATAAAAGTAAACCAAATAAGGTTTTCTAAATATTAAATTATTACTGTTGTAGTTATAACAAATTAGTCATTTTTAGAGTCAGAAACATTCTTTCTATCCTACAATGTGGATCAATTAAAAAGAATGTCTGTTAAAATCAATCTGTTTTTTTTCCTTATAAATTAAATACCATTGCTTTTTCAAGTGATATACAAATTAACACTATATTCACTGAATCTGTGATTTTGTCCCACCAGGAGCTAAAATTTCACCTCTAGATTATAGTATTCTTGTATTGGTCAACCATTACTAACAAATATACTGCTAAACCATTTTTTTGTGAATTCAGCAAAACATACCTCATTCATAAAACAAGTACTGGCTGAAAATGGCCTACTTCAGAAAATTCCTATAAGTTTTGCATATTCATACAATAACACCTTACAAGCACAGCAACAGATCACATGCCAGATACAACAGCAGTAGGTAGAAAGTGGTTATTATTAAATAAATGCAATATCCTTTAAATATTCCACCTTCTCTGAATATTCAAACAAGAAGCCAGATAATATCCAATGCAGAATCCATGTACCTTGTTGTGGCGGAATGGACCTGCTCAGGCATGCAGGCCCTGTTCCACCCTAATCTCCAAGGTTTTCCCAACACACGGCGAGGCTTTTCTCTCTCTCTGGTAACCCACCACCACCACCTGACCTTTGTAGGAATTGCCTGCTGGGTGGGTCAGGACTCTTAGCTTCCCTTCCAAGTTCTGAGGCCTTGCCTCTGTGTCTCCCATGGCCCAGCGTCTGGTCACCATGGGGACCATTTACTGCCTTGTGCACCCCTGGAGGAATAGCCACTTGTCAACTGCCTGCCTTCCCCCGGTGCTCCTTTTAAAATAGCATATCCAAGATGGTGGAGGTCTATGTGGAACAGAGAACCACTACCACCATCCAAAGTAATAAAGTATTTATTACAAAGAAACTGTTCATAATCATACTTTTAGCACAGCACCAGACTGAACAAGGGATTCAAAAGAAATGGGTAAAATGCAGTCCCTGTCCCTCTCTCTATACATGCCCTATGAGATGTTAAAATATAGGACAGACTCCTTAGCTTCGGAAGTTACAGATCTCTCTATAGTTTACCTTGAAGCTTTCTGTAGCTCTCCAGGCCAGCACATGGTCAATGGCAGCTTCCTCCAGACCTCAGCTAAGAGTTCCGTCTGCTCCAATGGACCCAGCGCACACAAAAAAGACCTTCCTCCTTGCCTCCAAGAATTTTATCTTCTCCCTTTCCCCTCCCATTGATCCAGTCAGGCCAGGTCAAGGAAGATTTTCTTGATGTCTCGAGAACTTTCCTTCCAAAGTCTCTCTAGTATTTAATTCCTCCAAATCTCTGCTCCCTGCTTGCGGGGGGGGAGAGCTTGACCATTCCATCGTCAAAACCCATTAGCAGGGCTCTTTTTGTAGAAAAAGCCCAGCAGGAACTCATTAGCATAATAGGCCACAGCCAACAGCAGAAACTTATTAGCATATTAGGCCACACCCTGACCATGCCACTCATTAGCATATTAGGCCACACCCCCATGTTACCAGAAGCGTGGTCATCCAGCCATACCCAACTATTGCTTTTTATTCTGTTTACCTTGTTTGTTGTCAAAGCGGTTTTGACAAGACCAATAAAAACATTATTTTCTGTCCCATCTATACAAAATCTTGCTTGAACCAATATCTTATGTCCAACTATTATTCCCACACTGGATTGGAATCAATTCCTAAAGATTCCTATGGAAATCAGCTTGCCTTCCTGCAGAACTAGTACACTGAATATGAATTTTTAGGATTGCCAATCTACAGGTGGGGTCTGGAAATCTGGAATTACAACTGAGCTCCAAACTACAGAGATCAAGTCAATGGCTGCTTTGGAAAGTGGAGTCCATGGCATTATGCCTTGCTTAGGTCCCTCCTTCCCCTAAACCCCACTCTCCTCATGGCTCCACTCCCAAATCTCCAGGGATTTCCCCAACCTGGAGCTGGCAACCCTAGTTCACTGGCAGAACCACCCTAGTTTTGTGGGTGCACTGGACGGGAGAAGTTTGTGGACTGTGCACCAAAGGAACCAGTCCAACAAAATTTTATTCAAGTGTCGAACTTACTGTTCCTGGGTAAGGTGGTTGAGAAAGCAGTGGCTGAACAACTCCAGGCTTTCCTGGATGACGCTTCTACCTTTGATCCTTTCCAGTCCAGCTTCCACCCTGGCCATGGGACGGAGATGGCTCTGGTTGCCCTTACACAGGGGTCCTCAAACTACAGCCCGCGGGCCACATGCGGCCCGCCGAGGACATTTATGCGGCCCGCCGAGTGTTTATGCCCGCCCCCCCCGCCCGGAGCCGCCTCCTCCTCGAGGAGTGCAGCAGCAGCGCCCCCACGGCCTCTTTCTTCCTCCAGCAGCCCTGGGCGGCAAGAGCGCCCAGGAGCTGAGGAGGAGGAAGGGGCGAGCAGGCTGGTCATGGGGGAGGGGGCGAACGCGGTGGCGGGGCGAGCAGGCTGGTGGGGGGAGGGAGCCAACGCGGCGGCGGGGCGAGCAGGCTGGTGGGGGGAGGGGGCGAACGCGGCGGCGGGGCGAGCAGGCTGGTCGTGGGGGGAGGGGGCGAATGCGGCAGCAGGGCGAGCAGGCTGGGGGGGAGGGGCGAACGCGGCGGCCCTCCAACGGTCTGAGGGACAGTGAACTGGCCCCCTGTTTAAAAAGTTTGAGGACCCCTGCCCTTACAGATGACCTCTGTAGACATCTGGACCAAGGGGGGTCAGCACTGCTGTTATTAGATTTAACGGCAGCATTTGATACAGCCAATTATGATCTTATGACCCACCACCTCACCGACATAGGAGTCCAAGGGACTGCCTTGGTTTTCCTCCTTCCTCCATGGCTGGGGACTGAGGGTGGCGCTGGGCGACAGGGTCTCCCCACGGTACCCGCTAGAATGTGGACTGCCACAGGGGGCGATCCTCTTGCCAATGCTATTTAACATCTATATGCGCCCCCTCGCCCAGTTAGTCCGGAGTTATGCGCTGGGTTGCCATCAGTATGCTGATGACACTCAGCTATACCTGTTAATGGATGGTCATCCATCCTCCGTTCCTGGAAATTTGGCTGAGGCTTTGAATGCTGTGGCTGGATGGTTGTGGCAGAGTCAACTGAAGTTAAATCCATCGAAGACTGAGGTCCTGTACCTGGGTCATGGGAGTTTGGAGGTGGGCGCCAGTCTTCCCACGCTGGGACACCTCTGGTGCCCACCCAGTCAGTGAAGAGCCTGGGAGTAACACTGGATACCTTCTTTAGCTATAGAGGCCCAGGTTACTGCAGTCGCCAGATCTGCATTTTTCCATCTCAGGCAGATCAGGCTACTGAAGCCCTATCTCTCCCCCCAGGACTTAGCTATGGTGACCCATGCAATGGTCACTTCCAGGCTTGATTACTGCAATTCACTCTACGTAGGCTTACCCTTAAAGCTGATCCAGAAATTACAGGTGGTACAAAACGTGGTGGCGTGCCGGCTGATATCAATGCCTGTGTGGGCCCACGTTCAGCATGTGCTCTGTCAGCTGCATTGGTTGCTGGTTGAGCACTGGATTCGCCTCAAGGTGTTGGTAATTACCTTTAAAGCCTTATACAGCTTGGGACCAGCATACCTAAGGGATCGCTTCTTCCCATATATGCCTCGGAAAGCATTACGCTTTGAGAGTTGACATCTCCTAGTGATCCCTGTCCCAAAGGATGTCTGCCTAGCCTCAACCAGGGCCAGGGCTTTTTCTGCCCTGGCCCCCACCTGGTGGAACATGCTCCCTATTGAGATCAGGGCCCTAAGGGATCTTATGCAATTCCACAGGACCTGCAAGACGGAGCTGTTCCACCAGTCCTTTGGCTGAGGCAGCAGGCATCCACATGTAGCCCCCCCGAGGTTGTGATCTCCCACCTACTGATAACCGGCCATACTCAGTTACATAAATGGGCCAGATTCTCCCTACGGCAAGCATGACTACTGGTTTTATATGTTTTAATGTGTTTTAAATTTTATTGTATTTATTAAAATGTTGTAACCCGCCCTGAGCCCGTTTATATGGGCGGGATATAAATGAGAAAAATAAATAAATAAATAAGATTTCATGTGCCACCCACACTTCTTCAGATGGAAGAAGTGTGCATGCACACAAAAGCTTATACCTTGGATGAAGCTTTGGACTCCAACTGGCTAGCTTGCTATTAGCAGTAATATATTAAAGGGAAGCCATTGCAGCTCGCTGTACCCCATTCAGCATGACAGAGGGAACACACTGCTTGGAGGGTAAGGATGCGGGGGTGGGGGAGGGACAAAAGAACATAAGCAGAGCCCAGGCTGGATCAGAGCCAGGGCCTTGGAGTCCAACACACAAAACCAGCAGCCCTGGAGGACTATTCAAGAGGTGGAGGCTGCTGCCCCGCGCAAGTTCTCTGCACCTGAGCCCTTGGAGGCCTGCAATCAGCTGGGAGGCAGTTGGAGTGGGGGGCCCCAAGGAGGAAGGGCTGGCCCATTGGTCTCCCTTCAGGGAGGGGGTGACCTTCACCTGCTAGTGGGAGGGCACAGGGTGCCCGGATTGGCTTCCAAACCGGATGGCACCAGTGATGCTCCTGTCACCACCGGTGAGGAGGGCTGCTCGCCCCACCACCAAAGCCAGAGGTGCCGCTGGAGGAAGGGGGAGGGGCGGCAGGTGTCCTCCAGCAGCGGGGTTGTCACGCTGGCCTATTCCCAGGTGTGCATCATCAGCTCGATGTGGGGCAGCCGCACTGGGCTCCTTTGGAAAAGGCACCCCTTCTGCGGCCATTCCTCTGGGCTCCAGGGCAGGGGCAAGGGAGGGGCGGGCTCAGAAGCCAGCCCGAACACCGTTCCTGGGCATTCCAGCCCTGCGTATTAGCATTTCTATGAAGGTGGGCTAAGACTGAAAAACAAATGAACTGATTCCCCCCGCCCCCCAGCCTGTTCTCTGTCCACAGAGGGGAAAAAAAACTGTTAAAACTCAAAGTAAAGGTTTTGCTCATTCCAAACCTCCCAAGAAAAAATGCATGTCTTCACACTTGTGTACAGTGGTTCTCCCCTTATTTAACAGCAAGTCTCCTCTAGGAAGGCCAGGATAGTAATCCACCTCTGGAGAATTTATTTATGTTATTTATCATCCACCTTTTTCACTGGGACTCAAGGTTGATTAAACAGAATAAGTCAACACAATCAACACGATGGGACATTCAGTAGGCAGTGCAGTAAGATTTGACTTGTACAAAAAAAAGGTCTGGAAACAATAAAAAATACTGGGGAATCAAAGCTTAAGTACTAACAGTACATGGAGAACACTCTACTCCATTAATCAGAGTGGAATCAAGCCTTAGAGAGGTTATATTACGGGTGCATTCCCGTTTAACTGGACTGAAAATATATCTGAAAAACACCTTATTAGTATTTTTTGGTTACATTTTGGCTTCCCAAATGTATCCAGGATTTTTTGGGAGAACCAGAAAAAAATCCCTGAAAAATCCCATATTCAGGAATTATTGGCAAAACTGGGCTGCCCAGTAGAACCTGTAGGAAGGACTTTCCACGCAGAATTCGCTCCTGGGCAGGGCTCTGTTGGGCAGTCTGATCTAACTGGGCTGCCCAGCAGAGACCCAGCTGAGCCTGCAGGGAGAACTCCCCACAGGATTGGCTCCTGAGCAGGCTTTGTTGGGCAGTCCACTCTAAACTGGGCTGTCCAGCAGAGCCTGCAGGGAGAACTCTCCCCATAGGATCAGCTACTGGGCAGACTTTGTTGGGCAGTCTGGTCTAAACATGCCCAGCAGAGCCTCTGTCGAGCCTGAGAGGAGAGTTCTCCCTGCATGATAGGCTTTTTGGTGAGCTCTTTTGGGTAGTTCAGGTTAAAGGAACTGCCCAAAAGAGCCCCAGCTGAGCTGCCTTTCAACTGCCTTTGAAGGTCTGTCTCTGCCCATATGAATGCACTTGCCCACCATAGTTATCTTTGGAGGCCCTGCTTCACGTGCCTTTGCCATCTGAGGTTAGATGGGCGACAGCCTAAGAAAGGACCTTCTCCATTGTGGTGCCAAAGCTTTGGAAATTCCTTTCCTGGGAGATTTGTCTGCCTCTATAATTGTCTTGTGCTAGTGGGTGAAGCCTTTTTGGGTTTGTTTGGTGTTTCCTGCTGTTATTGGCCCTCTATCGACTGTGTTGTGTGTTTATGTTTTACTGATTTGTTTGAATATTCTTATGTATACTTTATTTTAAATACTGTTTTAAAACTTCAAGTGTTTTAATGTTTTGATGTTTCCTGCATTAGGGACCCTATGTGGGTAGAAAGGTAACACAACACACTTCATATAAATCAAAATAGTTTAAACGGCAACATTCTGTACACAAAGAGAAAGAAGACAGAACCAGAAATCTTGTTAACAATGGCCTGAATCTTGTGATGTGCAAGTGGAAATATAAACATTGTAGTTCTGCTTGAATAAGGCCTTGCAAAATTAGCGCTTTCTTCATTATACCTTATAGTGCCCAATGGTGCCCAAGATCTTGCATAAGCAGAAACACACTCAGGGATACAATAAGTTTGACTCAGTGCAAGCAGCTACCACAGCCTTCTTTGTGCGTGTGTTTCCGCTTGTGCAACAGCTCTAACACAAGTGGAAATTTTGGCTTCTGGATCCAACCCATTACATCTAAGTATGTGCTGTTATGGTGAAGACCACTTGATATTGCATTACTCTTCCAGGTGGGACAAATAATAGGTTTATTTAGTTTGATAAAATATGTATTTAAAAAGAAAGAAGGATAGACAGTAGTTAACTTCCTCTCCTAAATGTGCAAAAATGTCTCTGCATACAGCCTTATTTTCTTAGAATAAAGGGTTTGCAGATTTATGGTGCTCTGTGGTAGAAACCTGTTTGGTGGTGATTTATGGACTTTGCTGTGTATTTAACTGCCAATGTAACTAATTACAGTTGACAATATTTCAAACTCTCATCTTCATAAAATACAGTTTTCTACTGAGGGGAGAAGGGAGTCAATCATCCTCAGGGCTACTAAAGAAGAATGAATTATTCCATGTTAGGCTAGAAAACTGGGATGTCACAAACCTTGAAATTACCATTTCTTGGCATATTGTTTTAGTTCAAACTACTTGAACATAGTAAATCACCATAAAGTTAATCTAATTCTTTGTTCTTGAAATAGTTAATCCTGGTTGATAATAAGTAAAATTTACCAGTTTAATCCAAACAAACTGGTGAGAGACATTTGCAGAAGCTTCTGTGAGAGCCCTGTTCATTTGTTGAGTTTTGAAGAAATATTATATTTTTTCATTATTTCAAGACAGGCATTCCAAACATTGCATTTTACTTTAAATAAAGACTGCTTCTGATACTAATAAATACTTGAATAAATTTACACAAAGTTATTTTCAAGATTATATTCTTTATAGGTCTGTAACAAACAAGAAACTTTAAATCTTGAGGATGTGTGAAAGCAAACAAGCTGGAAACATTTCCTGTGATGAAGACACAAGTTTTGAAATATTCCAGAGATACCTTATGGAGTATGGAATGCAAGCCTAAATTAGTCCACAGTGATCCATCCAGCTGCACAAATAATGGTAAGGAAAAAATATAGCTTAAGTATTGTCAGTACTAACAAACCCTTTCCTTTATCTTTAAAATGCTTTCCCCCCCTTCCATCCAAGGCACAAACTAACTACATATATCCCATGTTGCTTTTTGTTTCCCATCTTTTCTTGGCTTCAAATCTGAAAAGAAATACAAACATATGTCAGTATCTACTGAAGTACACTTTGGGGAGTTTTCAATCAAATTCCATTTAGCAGCTATGACTAAACTGAAGCTAGTGTTTAAAATACTCTAATTACAAAAGGGAAAGTATAAACATTTGAATAATGTATTAGTTGTAGTAAGGATTCTACATTAAACAGATGCACTACTTAATGAAAAAACTAAGGTCAAATTAAACAAATAAGGATTAGTACAAGCCAATCTGAAGGAAGAAAATGTACAAGACTCTGAGTTAAATTCACGTAGACCTACTACTAGTTTAAAATAAAGAAAGGCTAACAACGCACCCCCAAGCAAGCTTCTTTTTCTTTTGGGCTTCTTGAGAAGCCTCTGCATCTTGTTTTCTTTTTACGAAATTTCGGCAGGCAACAGCTTTGGCAATTTTCACACCAAGCTAAGAAAGAACATATACAGGTGGAATCAGTAAGAAATTTTACTTGGCTAACATTTGTTCTTGTCTGTGCATATTCCAGTAAACTGGTGGAATGATGGTGATCTGGGCAAGCAAACTTTATTATTTGTCCAGTAACCAATACCCACCCATTTGTCATTTAGTTACTCAACACACATAATATGAAACCAGCAGCAGGATAGACCTATACAACATTAAAATCAGCAACAGAAAATTACACTCATGTATACCTCAGATTTAATTTTAGGACAGTCTGAAACAATAGCAATACATTTCGCTGTTTCATTTAAGCATGCATTTGCTAGAAGTTGGATACATTATTTGACTGCACAGGCATCTTTAGCTGGATGTAATTTTTAAAGGGAGAGTTGGGGAGATGCTCCAAAAGGCTTAGAGTACTAACTCAATGTAAGAAAATGTACAGCAAATAATATGACATTTGTATTTAGTATTCATGATTTCATTATATAATTTATTTAAAATGCCAGCACCAATTGAAACTTTTACCAAACACGAAATTACAAATCAATTTGTTTTAACACCATCAAGCATGCACAATATGACTAACACGTTATGTAACAAATCATGATGGATTATATCTTTTCTAGAGGTGCAAACCAGAAAAATGTAATCCTACACTGAACAACTTAAAAAGGCTTCCTTTCATGCGTATCACTGGGATTTGAATGACTCTAACTGATTATGCATAATGGTCGAGATCTTTAGGGCCTACAGAAGAAGATTCCACATATGCAGGTGAGTTTGAGGTCCATTCAAGTTATTCACAGGACTCTAGGATAACTTTTGGAATGGTCCATGATGCAGCAAAAGAAGAAGCAACAGGGCCAAAAGATTAAGAAAACAATTATTCGCCTGTGGACATTCTTCAGCCTATGCTGGGGTTCCTGAGATTTCAGTTAATTATGACTTCATGCTACTTTAAAAAGAGTGTCTGGATCTCAAGTGTAATTTCTAGGTGGACAAATAAGGGCACAAGCAATAAAGAACAACTCCTGTAAAATTTCCAATTAAACACAGAACTGGAATGACAGCTTTTATTTCAATGGGTGCTGGTATATTTCTGATATATTCACTGTACAGTCCTAAACCAAGCTACACCACTTTAAGCCCATTGACCTCAATGGAATTAGAAGTGTGTAGTTCTACTTAGGATCACACTGTTAGACTACTAACTACCAAAACCTATACAAACACAACTAGTAGTAATTTCACTGTCCCTAAGCAGAGCAAAAACTACATTAGTTGATATGAATATCTTCTTTCTAAGAATTCTACAATGAGACACAAATACACCATTTTAAAATAGAAGCACAAGACTTATGTTTTGTGTCACATATATAAAATAGGATCCCCTAAAACTGCAGGTCATGCTGCATACTTTCAAAGACTTATCATAGGAAAGAAGAGAGTCTCTGCTAAGGTGTAAGAAAAATAGAGGTGGATTTCTTTGGAGGATCTTTCCCCTAGTTCCACTGTTGGCAATGGCAAAGGATGCAAGGGAGGGCAGAGGAGGCTGGGAAGAGAAACACAGATGTGGGATAAGGTGCAGAAAGGAAAGACTGTATATGCCTACAGGATTAATGGAAGTCCACAGGAGGGAGTACCCTCCTTCTCTCCATGTGTGTGTATTGCGATGTAGGCATTCATGCATCTCCCGCCATAGAGAAATATGGGTGTGCCCCTTCCTTTTGCTGTGCCCCTTTACCCACTGAGCCTTTCAGCTTGACATACATTTTAAAACCAAAAAGGAAACATATAGGTAACTATGATGTTCACAACTATGATGCTTATAATTAGTGCTGAAGACTACTACCTACTGTTCAAAATGTAAATGAGGTACTTTTACCATGATACCCCAGTACTAAATTCTCATTGGAAATGGGGGTGGGGGGCTGCCTAGCTCCTTGTGTATTCACTGTCCAGATTACAAAGTTTAGTTGACACTCAGTTGATGCTTAAGGCTTTATTATAAGCATGTCATTCACTAAAAGAGGAATGATGAGAACAAGCAATTTGGAGAATATTAAATAATATGACTATCAGTGGATCTAACACCACAAAACTATTTCCATTCTGTCCATCTGTACAGTGAAGGAAAAAATTAATTCACCGTGCTCCTACTACTCTCTTCTGAACTGTATACTACAGAAATTGATGTTTTGGGTACACGTGGCCAATGTACCAAATGGCTCAGCTTTAGTCCAGTGACTGTAGTTACTTGGTTGATGCACACCATCATAGTCCATATCATCTGACCTTCATTATTTTCTTTGGTGTCAAGGACAGTTTCACACATACACCAACGATTTACACATAGAGCTCAAGAACTAATAAACACAATAGGTAGTCTCTGCTTATACCAACTATGTGCATTGAAGCTGCTTTTCATGAACACAAAAAATCTGCAACTCCGGCATCAGAAGTGACTCTCTTACCATTGTATAATTAAACTCCAATGTGACTTCCTAGTGTGCTCTCATTTTTGTTAGGTAAAACATCTCTCAGACTGTAAGACATATTGTGACAGTCATTCAAACTTCACCCAATTATAACTCATTTTTAGAAAGAAAAAGACTAATCGGGGTTAAATGAACTAATAATTCATGAATATAGAGTAGAAATCTGTCAAAAGAATCAACTATACTTTAACCACTAAACAGGTAATTATGTAAGAGGGCTCCATACTTGTACTAATACAATAAGCCAGGAGATCAGGTATGGGCATGAACAATAATTTTAAGTCACAGGGAGCAGATGGCCTTTATATTACAAACAGGAATTAAGGGTGGCGGTCACACACAGAAGATAACGCAGGGGGGAAGCGAGGCTATTCCCTCTGGAGGAAAGTGACCCGCAGTTGCGCGATCACACAGTCCTTGGAAGCTGCGGGGGCAGCTCGCCACTACGTGATCAGACGAACCACGAGTGAGTCAGGGTTGGGGTTTTTTTTTGCCGTTTGTTCCTGATGCACTTAAACAGGGAATCGATGAATCACATCGCAACTGAGGGCTCCCTACAGAGTGTGCAATGATGCGCATACTGCGAAGGGGGGGAAACGGCACAGAGTCGGGATGATCCGGTCAGACCATCCCGAAACCATGAGAGCGCACTGGAGCGATCAGACAGGGGAAAGTCTGTCTGTGGCCTGTAGCAACCCGTTTGCTACCAGACTTTCCCCAGTGTCTTTTAACTCCGCTCCTGCAGCAGAGCAAAATGGGTTGCTGATAGGTGTGGGGCACTTCCCAGATGTTTGCATCTGATTGTGCCCTTTTAATCCACCTGGCATTTGCACCTATGGTGGGGCTAATTGTGCATGTGATCGCAGCCAAAGTGTCCCTTTACAAATACCACCATCTCATTAATCTATCTATATACCTACCTCCCTGTATATACCTTTAAAAAATAATTCAAGTCTGTCCTTACCCAGAGTAGGACATCTACTATTAGCAATGGAGTGGCTTACAATTGTTTGCTTTCCATTGAGTCTGTCTAAGTTCAGAAGTTCTCTGGATTGCTGCCTCATGATTCCTATAGCCTTGGCAAAACAGGGCTCTAAAACAGGTAAAAATGTCCACACTTTTGCAATATTTATGTGCCTATGTATAGGCTGCAGAGAGTATAAGATGCTACTTTTCAGAGACTGATGCATTGTGTCCAATTTAACACAACTATGCCTGTTTCAGCTTAAGCACTTTGCGTTCCCACCCACACCCTTACACCCCAAAAGAAGTCACTTAAAGTCTTGGTCAATAGCTTTACATTTTTTAAAAAAAATCTCAGGTCATCAGATAACATAACAAAATGAAATGCTGGTAAGAAGCAATAAAACATGAATAAAAATATATACAACCATTTCTTGTGTAGTCAAAGTATCAGCATTTTCCATATAGAACATCCAATATTTTGCTGCATTTTAATTAAGGTGTCTAAACATTATCACAAAGAACTGCAAATTGGTCAGAGCACGCAGTAAGGAAAATTAAGCTCTAAAGGCTTTTTATCACCACATTTCAGGAACCAAGGGTGTAAAATGTTCTAATTTGGGATATATTAAAAGCCATAAAAGGTCTTTCAAAAAGATTAATGGTACTTTGCTTGGATTTAAGATAAGGGCTTTAGCTGGTTGGAAAAGCAGGGCCCTGGCTAGACCCTTGAGGCATTCATCTTTACAGCCACTTGGAAGATTTGTAAAAGCGTCTGCATAACCTCAAGCAAACGCACTGCGACATTTTTTTTTAATTCCTTTCAATTTTATATGTTTAAAAGTGTGTAAATCATATTGGAAAGTAATGTAGATATAATGGTACATCCTTGTAACATAGTACAGATTTTTAAAAGAGAAACTTTTTAATCAAGTTAGTTTTCTAGGAGGCAAAAATCAGTTTATTGAAGTTCACAGATAATCATTTCAAATATCTTGCTCTTGCAGCTTAATGCAGCATAACTGCAAACTTGTTATTCATGATTTTTCATAAAAAATTTATAGCCATCAAGGATATCTAACAAATTACTGAATTTTCTCTTTCCAAACAGTATAAAGGTACTTAGTTTTTTAAAAAATACCAATTATCATACTTCAACTTTTTTGTGGAATAACAGGTTTCTATGAAAAATATTTATGCTATTCGCTTTTGTTCTTTAATTAAATGAAAACAGATGTTTTCTGAAGTAAAGCGGAACCATTACTGAAGTACTTAAAGTGCTAAGGTCTTTAATTTTTATATCAGTTTGGTCTACAATTCCTGATTGTCTTTACTCAAGCTCAACATTAATGTCAAGCAAGTTACCTAGGAGACGAAAGAGATCAAAGAGACAAAACCCCCTCAAATGTCTGATTAATCAAGCCTGCAAACAGCTTATTTCTTTTAGCCTGCATGCAAGTATGAAAATGAGATTCAGGGAGCCGTACATTGTGCAGATTTGTTCATTCTTATCAGAACAAAGCCAGCGGCAGCTTATTTCATGGATCATTGGCACTGTCATCAGTGCTACACAGAACGGGTGACAGCTCCTCATTTTGAGGCTTGAACAAAATTAGCAAAAAGTCGGCACAAATTAGCCTCTCATCTTTTTAGTAATATGACATTATTCATTTACTTTTTATCCAATTTTTAATTTTTTCCTTGTCAGCTATCCCTTTCTAGTGTTTCTTGCATAGCATCATAAACGCCCTTTTTAAAATTAAAAAAACACACACCAAGAAACAGCTGAAGTTGAAATAGTAAATAAAGTTGGAGTAGCAAGAGAAGAGGAAATATATTCTGTCATCCTAGCTACAAAATATAATTTACTGTAGCTTTCAAAAAGCAGAATTTACATGAAACATTTGACTGCAATATTACATTACATAAGGGTGTCAGTTTGTGTCCCCCCCATAGCCCTTGAAATCTGCTGGGGATTCTCTCCTAGAGGTGTCATTCATGCACCAAGTTAGAATGTCAAGAGCACATGAGCAAGGTAGCTCAGTGGTAACTCCCAGGCTAAGGGACCCACCCCCTGAGGAAGCTTGTTTGCATCCAAGCCTGGATTACTTCCCCTTTAGCAGCCAATGACTGATACCGCTGTTAGCTGCATATTGGTTTTAATGTTCTGTACTGCAATATATCATGGTTGGGTTTATAAATAGTTGCACTTTACGTCTGGGGCATCACCTTGAGCCCCTGGGTTAGCAGAGTAAAATCCCAAAACAGATAAAGATTTTTTTCAAAGACCTGTTGTAAAATACATACTCTCTAGGACATGAATAATGAGACAAAACATTCAAGACTAGATTCAGAAATGTCATATGTAGGTATGTTCTATAAAAGGCTAAACCCAAAGGGGTTTTAACAGAACATCTCTATTCTAACAGGTCCTGAAGCATCTTGCGGTCTATCAGAGAAACCAAACAGCCTTTTAATACTATATTACAGTTTCTCATCAAATATGAATCTAGTTATTTCAGGTTCTGCCCGTAGCAATGATTTTCCCCTTTTATGTTATGGAATGTTATCCACTGCTGATGTATATTAACTATATAAAGCAAACAAGAATATTGAGTGGATTCTGAAGTGAGAATGATCTTCTGTCAATGATTTGTTCAACTTCTAGTGTGAAAGACTTTGCTAGGTTTCCAGTGCTGGATATTAAACCATCTTGTGTAGACAACACCATTGTGTAGCACAGATACAAAAATTGTCCTTATATTTAAGCTTTGTTTTAGATTTAAATATTTACATGCAAGAAACTTCCTCCATTCATAAAAAGCATTAAAAATTAACTATAAGCTGTTAGATGTTTTACACAGTCGCCTTGTAAGAAAGGCTGTTTAAAAAAAAGAACTGTAGTACTGTTTTCAGCAATTTCTTTATCTCTGTTCTTCTAAGTAAGAAAGCTTATTAACAAGCTTTGAACTTAAAATCACATTTACAATAATGTGCCATCAACAGTTTTATAAGCTAATTAGAAAAAAAGATTAATTAATGACTGGCTGCTAATAAAATGGCAATCATGAAGAAAGAAACCAAGGGTGCTAAGCTTCAACTACCACCAATTAAGAGCTAATTACAAACAAATTATATATGTGTTTTGCTGTGGGCTTTAATTTACTAAAATGGTTTTAATTAAAAGAGAAAACATGCTGATTAATTGAACTGCAGAAAAAAAATCTACAGTATAAACTGTGCTTTGTCTCTTTAATTAGACTTGTAACATCAGAAATCTTTGTAAAGGTTTTTTAAAAAAGAAGATATACATAATTAAGAGAGCATATGAATATAATCCGAGGTGATAACCTTTACTATATGACAGGGGGTTAAGAGAAAACAACCTCAATCTGAAGAGAAACTGAGAAACACCTTCACTAGGATGAGACATAAAAAGCAGTAACAAATAAAATGAGTTTGGCTCTGATTTTTTCTATAACATAAACATTTAGAGCCATACAAATTTATGATTTTTCATCATAATCTGTTTCAAGTACTTTGAGCCATGGCACAGCTCACTATGACAATACACTTCTCAGATTTTGTATGGTTTATGTTTATATTAAATAATCTGACAATAGGTTCTACTGCACAAGCACCAGTGAAGAACACTGCCATTGATTTTCAGTGGTACTGACATGGATAAACACCCAGACTGTGCTCCATCTATTAACTGGACAAAAGAAGCTCACTGGGACTATATTAGTTGACCTTGATAATGTTTCCCCACCTAAAATAGTTATATGCATAAACTTTAATAACTCTTCTTATATACTTAATGTGCACTATCAAAATATTATTTCCCTTGAAAAACTACTGCTAGTACAATGGCAAGGGGCAATGGAACCAGGGAGAATGCACACTCAGAATAATGGCAGAGGGAGCATTCTAGTAGTACAAGAATAGTATCATAACAAGAAGCTAATTAATTTCTTTAATTATAACAAAACATTTAACATTTTTAAAGCAAAACACATAAAAACTGCATATGTTAAATCCCTCACACCAAAATGCCCAGAACTGTAAGCTAATGCTTACACAGTTTTGACAGCAGTGGGGTCCAACAGCTGTTGCAGCAATTCAGGATTCTGTATCATGCAACATTTTAAAGTATATTTTGACAGGGAAATATAATGTGGTCAGAGCTTTGTCTCTGTTACTGCCCTCCGGTTAATGGCTGCCAGGGGTCTTTTCGGGGGGGAGCCCACCGGAGCACAGCTCCGGGAGCTCAGAAGCCAAACCCCGCCCCCAGCCGGCGTCCCGGAGAGTCTTTCAGGCAGCCGAATGTCAATTTCAGCTCCATTATATCCTATGGGCCATTGAAGTCAATGGTGAAAACATAGGGTATATTCTAGGGGCTGGAGGAGAGGGGGTTTGAGGGAGAGGCTCGAAACTCACAGGATAGCTGATGGAGCCTCTCCCCAAGATACCCACCAAGTTTCAAGAACATTGGACCAGGGGGTCCAATTCTATGGCCCCTAAACAGGTTGCCCCTATTCCCTCCATTGTTCTCTATAGTGGGAAAAAAATAACTTATTTTCCCACCATAGAGAACAATGGAGGAAATGGGGCAACCTGTTTGGGGGCCCATAGAATTGGACCCCTGGTCCAATGTTCTTGAAATTTGGTGGGTATCTTGGGGAGAGGCTCCATCAGCTATCCTGTGATCTTGGAGCCTCTCCTCAAACCCCTCCCTCCAGCCCCAGAATATACCCTATGTTTTCACCATTGACTTCAATGGCCCATAAGGTATAATGGGGCTGAATTGCCACTGAATTTCTTTCATTCCCTCCTTTCCTTCTTTCTTTTCCTCTTTCCCTCATTCTTCTCTTCTCTTCTCTTCTCTTCTCTTCTCTTCTCTTCTCTTCTCTTCTCTTCTCTTCTCTTCTCTTCTCTCTCTCTCTCTCTCTTTCTTTCTTTCTTTCCCACCTTCTTCTCTTCTCTTTTTCCTCCTTTCCCTGTTTCCCTCCCTCTTCCCTCTCTCTTTCCTTCCTTCTTTCCTTCTCTCTACTCTCTTTCCTTCCCTATTTCCTCCTTCTGTGGCCGAATTCTAGTGAGAAGGAGTTTAAACTTTAAACCCCTTCTCTCTTAGCTCCCCCACCCAGACCAGCTGGGGAAGGGAAGGGGAGGCTTTTGAAGATGCTTCCCCCCCTTTTGCTTCCCCTTCTGACATCACTTCCGGTGATGTCAGGGGGTGTGGCATATGCTAATAGCCTAATCGCTCATTAGCATACCATATGCTAATGAGCTCCTGCAGCTGTTCTTCTACGAAAAGACCCCTGATGGCTGCTAAGACAATTTAGCACTCTGTAAGAACAGTAACTGTTGAAAGTCACAAACTAACTCAAGAACTTTTAATATGAAGAATAGTGATGTTCAGATTATGAACTCTGGTGGCTTCTAATGCTTGCCTTCAGTATGAGATGACCAGTATGGCTCAAGAGTTTCTCCTGCCAGCAACAACTTACCCAATTGCTGCTGGGAAGGAAGCTCTCACTCATCTTCAACACTGATACAGCATAGGACACTGATGACAAATGCCACAGAAACTATCAGGCACCTCAGAAAACTCCCAGTTCCCAAGATCCCCGGTATCTGGGATGCTGCCATGGCAGCATTCCAGTTGTCAGAGAGGGGGGATGCTGCAAGGTAAGCCGGTTTAGGAGCTTTCAAGGAGGTGAATTTTAAAGCCCCAGTATGCTCCCTGTTAACATCATGAAGAATGCAGTGGGGTTTCTGAATCTGGCTTGCAAGGGGAGAAGCAATTTTCAGAGCCAAGGGGGTTAATTTATCATCAATTAAGGATTCTGAGAATGCCTTTTGCCTTTGGCTTTTATGTACATAAAAGCAACAAAATGGTGGGAATTGATTTTTAGGTTGCCCAAGGCTGGTTGCAAAGGAATGAACAGTCCCAGCTTTGCAGCAGCTATCCCTAGGCAAGCAAAAACAAGCTTTTCTCCCCTTTCCAGCCATCCTAGGAGCTCTAACAGTGTGCCAACTGGGATACTGTTAAGGCCAATTCACATGTGATGCTTTAAATGAGTCAGCTCCAGGTTCCTAGGTTTGTTCAGATTATTTTGATGCATGCTCTGGGCCTGTGTTCAGAATCAGAAGGACAGCAACAGATAACCACTGAAATTTCAGCAAGAGAACAGACCACTTCAATAAATGCTTTAAAAAATTAAATAGGAAACCCTGAAATACCTTGAGACAGACCCAAGATATTACTGGTGCTGTTCAATGTTTTTAGGATTGTAATATAAATTTCTGGAGCTCATCATTCAAGAATCATTTACAAGAGATAAACACTACCCCCTTCCTCCAAAGTTCTGAAAATGCTCGTAACGGTTACTGAGGTGCTACAAATGCTCCACTGGATACCTGGGGAAATGCAGTTCTATGGTTCTCAATGGCCCTGATAGGGATTCAATGCCATGAACCCTGTTCCACTTTCTTAGATACTCAGGTGAATGTATCCTGTCTGCAGATATCTCAAGCTTAATACCAATCCTGTTAAGAAGAATTGAAAGTGAAGTTCCTAATGCTTTCCTGTTCCCCCACTAGTTACTATACACCAAATATGTTATAATAATAACAAATATTAAAATATAACATCTGTAAGAGGGCTGACAGCCAGGATTTTTTTTCGCCGACATATAAAAGCATTTTTTAAAATGGCCATATTGTTTAAATTAACCAAAGAATCACCAAATGATACAGCAAGCTATAACCTGTCTGTAAGATGTTCCCCGAATAGCCTTTACAGACATATTACACGGCACTTCCTCATTTCTCGGCACATCTAATACTAAAATGCCAAATAAATGCCAATGGAAATGAAATTTTTGCCAACATTTGTTCTGAAATTTTCTATAGCAACCCATGATTGTCAAGAGGCCTATATTATTTAAATACAGCTTAATGGTTGAACCTTCCTGGCAATATAAAGAAACAACAATGCAACTGTGGCACTGGCATGTATTTCTATGTTTGAGAAGAATCAAAGCCAACAGTCAAAAAGCAGACTGCCAATGGTGAACATTTTGATTACTGATTACGAAGATATAACGCATGTATCCGAATTATGAATGTTTATACTATACAACTTCCCAAAAAGTTAAATCAAAGTATTTATTACCAGATACGTGAACTAATTTTAGATTTTTTTTGTAATAATCTTCTTCACAAATATTTCCTACTGTATGCATTTCTAAATGAAACAAAGAGGGTGAGTTACGAGACATCAACTGAGAACGGCATCTCAAAGATACTTAGATACCAGCCCAGTAGCACCTTAGAGACCAACAAGATTTCCAGGGTATGAGCTTCCAAGTGTCAAATTTCCCTTCCCCTCTGTCAGACACATGATGAAGGGAACTTTGACTCTCAAAACCTGAAACTCTTGTTGACCTCTAAGAGGCTACTGGATTAGAATTTAATTGTTCTACTGCAGACCAACACAGCTACCCTCCAAAACTATCTCAAGGATAGTAAAAAAAGCCAAGAGTCCAGTAGCACCGTAAAGACTAACAAAATTTGTGGCAGGGTATGAGCTTTCGTAGGGAGCTGCGGTGGCTCAAGTGGTTAAGACGCTGAACTGCAGGCTGTGGAAGGTCAGTAGTTCAGCAGTTCGAGACCCGGGTGCCACATGACGGGGTGAGCTCCTGTCTCTAGTTCCAGCTCCTGCCAACCTAGCAGTTCGAAAGCAAGAAATTGCAAGTAGATAAATAGGTACCACTTCGGTGGGAAGGTAACAGCGTTCCGTGCACCTTGGTGTTTAGTCATGCCGGCCACATGACCACAGAAACGTCTTCAGACAGCGCTGGCTCTTTGGCTTTGAAACAGAGATGAGCACCGCAACCCTAGAGTCAGATTCGACTAGCTTTCGAGCAAGGGAACCTTTACCTTTTATGAGCTTTCGTGAGTCACTGCTCACTTCTTCAGATACCAGACTTCATATCTCTTCATACCCTGCCACAAATTTTATAAAGTCTTTAAGGTGCTACTGGACTCTGCTACAGACAAACACCACTACCCATCTTGATCCGTCTCAAGGACGAATGTGATTTTTCTGAATTAAAGATGCTTCTCAATGAAGTGCTCATGAATCCTGATAATTTTATGGCCATCAGTAGTTTTCCATCCCACTAGACTCCCAAAAGTAAGATGCAGAGAACTCTGATCACCATTTCTGTAACTTCTATTTCTATTTCCAGCAAATCACTGGCAAGCACTAATAAAGCTAGAATTGTTAAACATAAAAGGGTTCTCCAGGCATTACAATCACATGTACTGGGAGCCTGCCAATTGTATATACTGGAAGTATACAGTATCTATGATCCTTCCAATATGCACAGTTGCCCCAAGTTTCTCAAGTTTATTCAAGTTTAACAGCCCATAGGCCATACACTATAAAAAGAAATTTTTAAAACATCACAGTAAAACAAAAGTTTGCCACATGCACAATGCAGCTTTTGAAGAGGTTGCTAAGAAGTAATCTCAATCCTGAAGTGTCAGGAATGGCCGAGTACTTCAGTAGTCATTCCCTAAGAAATCTCTCTCTGGCTCCTGCTGCATACTTTGGACAGTTGAAAAAGGTTTGGGGCAATGTATCAACCACTGCCAAAGGACAGTCACAAAAGTGCTGACCTGGAGGTGTCTTAAGGAAACAGCCCTTCATCTGGGCTGTTGGCAGCTCATTGCAACATGTGGTCATGTATGACCGCCTCTAGTTTGGAACTGCCCGCATATTAAGATAGTGAGGTGGATCAAATTGGTTAGAGTACTTAACTCCCAGATGGAGTGGACAGCATTTTCGATGCACAGTTTCCATGTTGTCTGAAATGGCCAATGCACAGATTTTGCCTACACATATAACCTCTGAACATGTTACACCAAACTCTTATTTTTTAGGGTTCTGGTTTGCATGTGCCAAAATCCATGTAAAGTCCAGACACTGGAAATTACACAATTCAAGGCAATACTGAAAGGAACATAGAGAAGTTCACACAGCGGTTAAAACACAAACCATATCTGGGTCTACGGATATCAAACAGTTTCTAAAAGCACACTTGGTACCAACAGAATAGAAACCCTTTGCAGATCTTCTCAGCAATGCCAAAGCATGACAATCTGTACTCAAAGGCAATGTGCAACAAGTGCTTCATTTTGAAATTAGGTTTCAAGAATATATACATCTCTCATTTAATTAAGTCTCCCTCAATATTATGTATGTTCTTTATATCCACCTCTTATTCTAAGGCAATCTGATTCCATTAAAAATAGTTCTTCCTGTGGCATAATGATACCACATGGACAGACCTGTTTTGGCATTCCCTAGCCTTGCAGGGCATGTTTTCATAGCTCTTCTTAGCCATCTCTTTATTTTTGGCTTTATTTCCCCCCCTAAATACTGATGCTGCTCTATCAATTTCACAGATTTATAAATGTTATACATCAAAAATTAGTTTCACTTATTAAGGAAGGAAACAGCTTTAAGAACTCTCGGATCTATGCCTCAAAGCAAAGGCTTTATCAGCAGGTTCCAGTTACTGTCTCTTGAAAAAGAAAATACCACCGATTAAAAAACTATACACCTGATTTCCAAAGAACACCCATCCACTGAACATACAGTCTCTTTTTCTCTAAAACAACGCAAGTATATTAAAATACATTTATGTTTACTGTATTGTCTACATTCAGTACTGTATTTAATATGAATATACAAATGGGGGATAAGTTATTTGGATAGGCTATCTTTGACAAGGTTTCTGGGCTAGCACATGGACAGTTCTTTTCTCTACAAGGACTTGATGTAAAATGAAAAACAGCAAGATGTCTACAAGGAATCTTGCCCAGTTTAAGTACACTCTGCTACATTCTTGAAGATTAAGAATTTCACTTGAATGAAGGAGGGGAGTAACCCAAGCTCTTCCCTAAATTCACATTTCAAGATAGATGCTTAGGAAAACTACTGGGTTTTTTAAAAAACAGAAGAATTCCATACTTCCCCCAAGGAGTTTAATGTAATGTTCCACTTCAGGATAGATGCTTAGGAAAACTACTGGGTTTTTAAAACCAGAAGAATTCCATACTTCCCCCAAGGAGTTTAATGTAATGTTCCACAATCAAGAGAGGAGATTTGTTCATTTTGCATCCTTGATACCCTACCTTTCTTCCCAATGAGGAACCAAAGCAATTTACGGTTTCCCTCTTCCCCATTTTATCCTCACAAAAACACTATGAGAGTTAAGGCTAAGAGTATGTGACTGGTTCAAGGGCACCCAGCAAGCTTTCATGGCACAGTGGTGATTCAAACCTGGGTCTCCACAACCCTACTATGACAATAACCACTATACCACACTGTTTTTTTCCATTGAGGTTTTCAGGAGTGAGAAAGAGAATGCCAGAGTAGGTAAGGCATGAAAGGACGGGAGGCTCCCCAAAGCTGAGCAAGCAGGACTTCAGCATGATCAGCTAAGAATGAATGCATGTGGCTGAAAACTTATACCCCAAATGTGTAGGAGAAAAAGAGAGGAAGGGTCTCCTCACTAACACCTGCAGAGACGTACCCTGTGGAGGCTATGGTGGGGAGAGGAGGGGCAACTCTCTTCTGGACTGAAGAATGTCCAGTCCTCCACTTTGGCCTCTCCTATAGATTCTCTAAACCCCAACTGCTCACAATCAAATAAAAAGGGGGACACAAGGTTTGATTAAAGAACTGATAGTGTGTAAGCTTTGTGCTCCCTAAGGAAGTCTTATTTGGAAATCTGCTAGACCAAGACTGTAATTATTTATGAGGTAAGCAGAAATCGCTTTTTCAAAGGTATTAGTATTATAAAGTGAGCTGCTTCTCAAATTCACCCCCACAGGTTACAAGCTTTCTCCAATGAGAATAACTACTTTGTAACTGAATCTCAGTGAATATAAATAAACCCTGAAGGGAGATTTGATTCCGCTTTCTCCTAACAGGTTATCTCAGTAGGTTCAAGGCTGCTCTTTTTACCACACAGATTTCTTGTCCATAGAACCTATATGTGAAGGTTAGGAATGTAGGGCTCTTAACAGAATGCCTATTTGTCTCACTGAATCAAGCTTTTTTCCCTAAGCTGACTCCAAACCCTAACTCAAGCTAAATAAAAGCCTGGCTAAACCAATGCTCTTATCCAGAGTGATGAAAACTCCTGCCCAAAGAAAAACTTTCCCCCTTCCTTTCTTAAACTTAGGCCGAGGACAGACTGGCAATTTGCCGCGGGATGGGACCCGGGCTGACAACGACTCAATATCGGATTAAATGGAATGTTCACACAGGCACATCTGCCTGGCGTCCCCCACCCGTAGCCTACCGGTGCTCTCGCACTTCACTGCCGGATTAAAAAAACACCTGATAAAAGCCGATGCAAATCTTGAAAGCCTGCGTTTGTCGCGCGTTTCTCCGCTTCCGGGGAGTCTGAACGCGCAGCCGAAAAGCCGGGAGCAACCCGCGTTGGGCATGAGGCAGCAGCGGTGTGATTGGCTGCGCTCCGCTCCACTGCCCAATGCGGTGCCGGCGTTGCAGGGCAAAAAAAAAAAAATCACCAAAATGCGCTTATGCGCATGAGCGCTCATGCGCACATACGCCCACAGCCGAAATAATGGGGAAACAGCGAATATAGCGCGCCTCTGGCACGGCAGTCTGAATGCTCCCGCGCGCCTCCGTCCAGTATCTTCCGGCAGAGGCCCCCGCTGTGTGGACGGGAAAACCCGGTATCGTTTACTCCGGGGGTTTTTTGCCACGACTCGATACCGGGGCAAATTGCCAGTCTGTCCTGGGCCTTAGGCTGGCTCACCCCACCCATCCAGTAGAGTTCCATAGGCTCTGATTGGCTTTCAGTCACTTGGATTTGCATGAGACCGAAATTACAAGGATTGGTTCAGAGCCCTGGAAAAGCAGGACCTTTGGGGATGACTACCACACACCCTCCTCTTTCCCCACTATGGGTGTGCATTCAGCTATAGTCGAACTGAAAAGATACCCGAAAAATACCTTGTCGGTATTTTTCGGGTATCACATAAGCCGAATACAGATCAGAGGTCTGTATTTGGCTACCAATATAGCTGAACCTGAAAAAGCCAATATTATCTGGCTTTTTTGGGGTTCTTTTTGCTATACTGAAAAAAGAACTCAATTAAACCTAAGTGCCTGAGTCGAAAGGGAGGGAAAGAAAGACGTTTTAAACATGCCTTCCCTTTTCCCAGCTTGTCAGCCGCAGCAGACACACTGGGGAAGGGAAGGCAGGCATACACACATGACCCTTTTCTTCCCTGAGCCTCTCCACTTTTGCGGAGAGATTCGGGGAAGTGCGGGAGGCATGTTTAAATGCATCTCTTTCCCTCCCTGAAGTTGGGGAAGGAAAGAAAGGCATTTTAAACGTGCCTGGGTTCCCTGCCTGCCCTTCTCCAGCTAGGACATGTCAGCAAGAGAAGGGAAGGCAGAGAGAGGCCCGGAGCGAAATTGACAGGGAAATCTGTAGGGGCTACCAGTGGGAAAGAAGGCATTTTAACATGCCTCGATTCCCTCTGGTGGTGTAAATCAGCCCTGAATATATTCAACAATACCGAATATTTCCGCAATCCGTATACCTTACCGGTATTGGACTGGGGAAATTCGGCATTTACCAATATTTTTCGGGTCTGATTTACCCGAAGCCAAAAAATAACATTTTTTTTGCATACCCCTATTCCCCATAGGCAATGCAGCCACTTCCATTGGGGTTGAATTGCTCCCCACTATTCCCATAAGCTTCCTTGACTCTGTCTTTCTCCCCGCCCCTTCAAATTCATTACCCTTCCAACATTTCTAGAGAGAAAGTAAGGACACTCCCAAAGACTTGTAAACATTCCTAAAACTGCAGACCAGATAACATATATGGTTGAATCCCTTCCTCACACTGAAGTCTATTCTCCGCCTGCTGTACATTTTTACTCGTCCTGACTTTTTTGTGTAAAAAATTATCAATGCTTTCTTTAGCTTTCCTGCTCAAAAGTCAGTTCCAATGAGTTCAATGGATGTTACTGTTAGACAAGATATTACACAGATTGCAAGGGAAAGGAATAATTAAGGATTCATGGTATGGAGCTCTATTATCCTGGTAAGAAACCACTGGATAGTAGAGTTCTCTGGTCAATTCTTTACTGCTAGTGAACATCAATAGATTGGAGAGCCCCCCCCCCCCCCAGAAGTCCTCTAGTCATAGAATGGGGGAGGTCCTCTAGTCATAGAAATGACATTACATTTGATTGATAAAATCTCTGGATCCAGAAGCCAGCCTAAGGACTCAACCATGACAGTTCTTGGGCTGGTTCCTGGATCCAGAAATAATTTTTCAAAGTCTGCTCAAACCACCTACTGGCATTCCACCTAGGAGTCTCAGTTGTGGAAGGTTAATTCTTTTACCGACCATCTATTTCTTAACTCTTAATGTGGTCCAGATGGAAGCTTCACTTCAAAGTTGATGGTCTGTGAGTTATGCTACAACAAAATTAGAGTCCAATGGCACCTTTAAGACCAGAATTTTTTAAATTAAAGATGTGAGCTTTCATGTGCATGCACACTTCGTCAGATGATGAAATGGAATTACATATAATAGCTGTATATATAGGGGTGGCTTGTTAAATTAGCATGCAAAATAGCAAAACAGCTCAAAAGAATGACATGCTCTGTTTCTGGTGATCATCTGTTTTGGTTAAAGGGGGGGGGAACAATATAGGTAATAAATATGTTAGAACTGGAGATTGATGTGTCCTAATTTGTGAGAATCCCTTCCTTAGACCCCCATCCATCTCCTTTCTAGCATGGAGGAGAACTTTAGAGCATCTTGGCTGTGAAGAGTATTTTCCTTGTCCCCAAAACAGAGAGTTGTGCTGTAAGTTATCTTTGGGTATTTCCCTCCACCCATTAGCCAGCACTTTCTGACTCTCACCCCACCATGACCAAGAGATTCTGCACTACCTTGTGGGATCTCCTGTCCAGCAACCTGCCCAAGAAGCAGAAAACACATGGCTCCTACTGAGTTCTCATAGCTCAGCCCATGGAGCCTTTTCTCCATGCAGCTAAGCTGTGGATTCATCTGAAGGCTGCTAGCTGAAACAAACTGGATGTTTCTGGCAGCTTGCACCATTGCAGTCTACCTCATACTCTAGACTGGTTCACATATTCTGTTCACATCAGATCAAAGAAGGCACTGGGAGATATAGACTCTTTCTCCAGCAGTCCCTTTGGACCCCCAGACAGTTGATTGTTGATTGCAGGACTCATTTGGATAAACATAAAGGTCAGGACACTGCAGTGATGATAAGAAAGGGGGCAAAATTGCCCACCCTCCTTCCATCAATAGATCTGCACTTGTGGAAGGGAAAGAGGGGGGTATTTTTTCTTCTTTTCTCCCTCCTCCTGAGAGTCTCCTCACCCATGTGTTTGTTTGTCCATGTGGATTCTGCAATTCAGTCCTCTTTCTGATGGCTGGAAGGAACTGCCATTGTGAACTGTGGCCATTTACAACATTTTAAAAGTATTTGGGCAACGTTCTTAAAATAAAATTTCAACTGAAATAAAATAAAAAGTGCATTGAAACATATTTTCAATTTCTTCTATGGTTGAATAAACAACCAACTAACAGTGCAATTCTATGAACCTTCTCCTGGGAGTATGCCCACTGAATAGATATGAGTAGAATTCTAAGGAGACCTACTTAGGATTGCTTTATTTTACATTAAAGCAGTTTGCTTTCAACTTGCAAGAAGTTAATATATAGTACAAGCACCAAAGAACTGTGGACCTTTAATCAGTGGTTTGCAGCCTGCAACCCTTTACAAGACAAGCATCCATAAGGTGACTGTATATCCCATCATCTGGAAGAACACTCTAAGCACCTGTTTGTACATCTTTATTTAAACTGTATATTTTGTATGTAAGTTGCTTTGAGTCTCCAGTGTGGAAAGCGTATATATGCTTGACTAAATAGAAAAGGATTTTGCAAAAGCCAAACTGGTAAGCTACTAGTGTCACTACAAGCTATGCTAGAAGGATATTAATATACATGTAAAGAATGACTTTTACAGTGCCTCCTTCCTTCTGGCAATGTTAATTTAATACTAGTATCTGGGTTTTACTCCACTTCTCATATTTCTACCCACAAAACATAAGATTGTTGTTTACAGGCTACACTATACTTGTCATTCTTTCCTCATTCCACCCTCTCTTGAAGCTGAAAATAAACAAGGACAGCACAGTGTGTAACATCGTTGGGGAGGGTATTTCTGTACCTGTGGTATTTTTGTACCTGCCAATCTGAGAAGATCTGATGGAGCAACAGTAAAAAACATAGTCATGCTCGGCAAACCCTATTAAGATCAAAATTCCCTGTACTGTCCAGATATTTTAAAAATATTGATATTCAACTATAATAGCCCACTTCTAACCATATGCCTGAGAGGACTATTTCCTGAAAGGACTAGCAGAATCAGAGAAACTACCTAAGCATATCTGTTAACCATACTATAAAGATTTATAAAGATCAACTTACCTCTCGAGTAGCTAATCTGTCACTTAGTTCCTCAGCCTGTGCAGTATCTCCATCAGCTAAGGCTCTGTCTATGCTGATTTCAAGGCCGGACTGGAAAAAATGTCAAATAAAAAAAGAAAAGCGCCCACTAGAATACCAACTAAACATTGTAAACACATGCTCAAGGTTATTTATCATATCCAATATAATATTCACTTACATAGCTTTAATTTCCATGTATAACAAATCACACTTGGAATATTTTTAATGGACAATATTATTAACTACTCACAGAATGGTTGTTTGAGAACAAATTGTTGTATTAGTTCCACCTTATGTGCTGGATAAATAGTGCTGTTTTAAAAAATTACATGGACTAGTTTACGCCTGTCAGAGTAAAATTTTATCTCAATATCTGTCTTATCTGTTCCATCCCTGGAGCTTCCCTGAATAAAATGTGATGTGTATGTGTCAAATAATATGAAGAATGCCAATTACCACTCTGTCTTTTCAGTTCTTAGATCTTATCTTAATCCAAAAAAATTCTGGCACGGTGCCTCTCTACTACTTCACTATATTACTGATTCCAAGCCTGCAGACAGTCAAGTGTAAAAGAAGACTACATTTTTAATCTTTTGAAACAAGCACTAAGAAGAACCCCTAATAACATGGGCAAATCCTAACTTGTCTTGAGTTAACATTTACAAATGAACGACCACTAATGAATGCAATAATAATAATGTAATAGATTTCTGCCATGACATTCTCAGTTCATCTCTATTGAATACTACACTTGTAATATATATGAAGGAACAGGGGAAAAAAGAAATAGAACAATGATTACAAGTTGATATTGTGTCAAGATTTTACTAGAAAAATGTCATCTTCCAATTAAAAAGAATTGTTAACTGGAACTAAGTTTTTGCTTTAAACATAAGTATTTTTACATATTTTCATAGGTCGCCCTTATATTTTTTGTTATTTTAGGCAAAAAGAAAATAGATAATTTGCTATTGGCTGTTAAGAAATATTGATGAGCAGATAACACAGGAACTTGTGTCAGGGAGGAACAGAAATGAATGCATGCCTAGGAGCAAAATAAACTATTAGTATTGCAGCAGTAACAGAAAATCTTACACTCATGATAGTGCTGAAAAAGTTAATGTTGCATTTTCAACAATGTACTTGGAACTGAAACATGAAGGCATTAATGCAAACAGCCAATGAAGTCTGTTGAAAAAAATCTGCTTTGTTTCAAGGTGGTGATCTTTTTATATTTTTGTAAATTGAATCCAAATCTAGGCCAGTTCCCAAAACACTTGAAGCTAAACTAAAAGCTCTGCTAAAACATCAGTATGCTTATGAACTGTAACTGCTTTCTTTTGATGTAATAATTTTTAATATACTTATTCCTCACTTTTCAACCTTAGGAGGTCTCCAAGCAACTTACACAATGGAAGTACTAACATTAATCAGTAACCACCATCATAGAGGACCTGGGATAAAGACAGGAAAGTGAAACTGACCAGAGTGGTTTCAAAGCATGCTTCAGCCCTAGGATTTATAGAATCAGGAATCTGAACGGATACAGACCATATTCCTAAAACAACGATAAAACAGTTTTTCACATGGTCAGGAACCAACAAAGGGAACAAGATTCTTTGTACAAGGTGGGCAAAATATATTCTTGCTAATGGCTGAAAGTATATAATTACTTATCATTAAAAGGTATGATTAAGTCATGGCTGTTTTTTGTCCTCTGAAGAACATTACATTTAAATGAAGAACTCCACATAATAAATCACCTTTGGAGTGCCTTCCTTGCTTGCACGTGATTCAAACCTATTGTTGATTCCAAAATACTGAGTGAGCTCTCTCAACCAGCTTTCATTTGTGGATTGTTGACTACAAAGAAGAACACAAAACAATTGCATTAAACTCTTATTTTTTAAAATGTTGACATTAAAATGTAAATTAAAATATTTTTCAAATCTGGAAAGGCTCATTCTACAAGTATACGTGGAAATGATTACACATTGCTAAATTATAATGAACAGGATTTTTTTTACTATCATTCTATTGATATAAGGCTGAAATGTGAATGTGACTAGTCTATGTACATTTCTGTGTTTAGCAGCAAAAATAAAAAATATACAGTTTTGTTTTAAAATTAAATTACCTGAATGGCCAAACTGAATGTTTGAGTATACATGAAGTATTAACTAACCTCACAAAATAATCAACCTGAAAGCACTCAAAAGGCAAACAATTTTAAATTTCATTTTAAATAATTACAGCAATTAAAAATACCTCTCATCTTCTTCTTTATCATTTGTTTTCAATTTAACTGGGGGGAAAAGGAAACATGTATATCAACTTTAATGAGAAATATCTATGAAAATGCATACAAAACACTTACAGGCTCAGTGTGGTTTACCATGGCACAGTGGCCACAGAGTGCTGCTTCCCTCTTCCTTCCCCACTTTTCACATAGGGGCACTATACCAGTTTGTTATGGGAAAATATGCTGTATATGCTTCCCATAATCCAGAACGGGCTTGGCATTAGGTACATGGGGGGCAGGCTAAATATAGATGTTATACCTACAAAGATAGTGTCAAACCCTTACAATTCTAAGCATATCTAAGTAGTTATATAATTGGAATTCATACTACTTAACTCTTTTACACTAAATCTAATTATCTAACATGCACTGGTCTCTGTCCACATGCACTGAAAGACAAGCATTGTGAAATCCCACTCTGCTACTGCACCCTTCTGCATACAGGAAGCAAAACTGAAAAAGGGGCGAGCTCTGAGTGGGAACCAGTGTCCTCACACAGACCGGTGGAGACAAGTACTTTTAGAAAGGTTTTGGGGACAAAATTCCAGAAAACTAAACCAACTGCACATCTACAAGAACAGAAATGTTAGTTCAAATGCCACCATAAAAGTTATTAATTATTTAGATCTTGAATTGCCTTGCAATCAAAATACACAGGAGAACTCCGAAGTTCAATTAGCAGTGTGCAAGAGGCCCAGTCTTGAAATTAAACCCCAGCACAGTCACGGACTTATTTTCATAAGAAAGTCACTCTCTCACCTTCAGTTCTCCAATAAAACTAGAAGAAATGACCTGTCTAATGCAGTCACCGAAAGAATAAATGACAAACCCAGGAAAGCACATGGAATATTAAAGGCAACAAATACAGGTAGCAAGATCCGAAGAGTTACTCCAGGCAAGCCTGTAGCCCCTGGACGTGAAGCACAGCGTCCCCTGCCTTAGTACAAAAGATATTAAAGACCCCTCTCAGTTTCTAAAACATGTGGTGTTGTTTGAGAAACATACACCCGGAACTGGTTGTGCGGAACTCTGAGTCTTGACCATGGTAAATATGTTTAATTCCTATGAAACATGGCCCTATCGTAGACCATCCTAAAATTCAATATACCACATAGCATTTGTGCCACCTAAGCCTTCCATTGAACCACTTTAGAACTTGAATTCCTACCATTAGCATTTTCAACCAACCATCAGCATTACACTTCCCAGAATCTGTATCAATTAAAACAAAACCAACACACCTTTTCTGGAACGCTTCCTCTTTTGTCTCCTTTCTCTCTGATTTGTTTGGATTTTCATTTCCAAGTTTTTCTTTTGCAAGTTTTGAAATTTCTGTTGAAAAAGAAAAACAGCAAAGTGAGAAGCTGTTTCTTGGATGGATTGTTTGTACGTCACAGCCAATAAATGTACAAAATTAGCTTCCTTTTGGCAACACTGAACAACTATAGTGTGCCATGTTCCTCTTATATTAAAGCTGCATTTACTGGTTTGAAATTTCAGGTATTAGGCATATATAACCTGATTCAAAGCTCTACAGACATTTCAGTACACAGAGCTGCCAGACAGCATAAGTTTTGCCCATTACTGCAACAGTGAGTGCCACAGGAATGTGCACGAGGAGCACAGAATGCATACACACAACAGCCCAAAGTGTTCAGCAGAGTGGGGGGAGGGGGGGCACTTCACACTGACTTGACCAACTATCTGTATTTCTGTCATGGCATCTTTCACATCCTGAATCATTAATTATATAGAAATGTTCTTCAGACATCAATTTCAAACATCAGGTAGGCTCCAAATTTGGGCATGCTAAAGAAAGAAAGAAAAGACCTCCATGCCATATGGAAAGCTATTCTTCAAACATATTTTAATTTGAAAAACGGTTTTTCATGAGATACAGAGGGCTACTGTTTAGAAAACATATTCTCAAAGCCCACTGGGATATGTAAAACTATTTGAGTGGTTTCTGGATAAGCTAAGGCATAATACAATTGTTAAATGTATCAAGAAAATAAGAATACTCAGAAATGGGCAAATTAGAAGTGCTCATAGTGGACTACAGATATTGGGGAAAAGGCACTTCTTAGAAGGTTAATAAAAAGTTAATTTCTGAAAACCTTTATAAAGAACTGCAGACTTTCCTTTCACCTGACTTGGTTAGCTAATCAAAACAAGTTCTCCAGTTCAGGCTTACCTATGTGAAACCACCAGATTTGAAAACTAATTCTGATGGATAAGCCTGTGCTTACACATGATATGAGAAGTTGTATAAGGAAATTCATCACAACTCTCTCCAATACTATTAATTTAAAACAGGATTCTGTTAAGTTATGTTATGAAAATAAAAATCAGAAACTTTTTTTCACTTCACAACTTAAAATAGCAATCCATTCAAATGAATGTGACTTCTTATTTTAGCTACAGGGCTGACTATGCTGTACTTTAGTTGCAGTCATGTCTGGAGTTGTAATCAAACCTACATTCCACATATCCAAGGAAACTCCAGGAGGACACGTTTGGAATTCCTGTGTGTCATCAGCTACTGCTGAAGCAGGTTTGCTTTCAGTGATACTTTCAGTTTCCCCAGTCTTGAAGTCAGATGTTGGAACTCCTTTGAAATCTTTTAGTTCTCTGTCCTCTTTTAAGATGGGCACAGGACCTTCCAATGTTTCTTCATCAGAATTTGTATCAACATCACTTTCATTCACACCAGGAGGCAACAGACCACTCCACATCTCTAGGTATAAAATGATACACAAAATACTCGTTATCATTATGGAGAAAATTTTAACCCACTAAAAATGCCTTTGAAGTTTTTGTTTGTTCTGCAGCAGTAATAAAAGTAGAGTAATAACTTCTCATGCATCTTGCTTCTTAACAATCCGTTCATCGTTCATATTTTCTAAGTTCGGAAACTGAATGAGAAAACAAATCCTTTGTGTGTACAAAGAGAATTAGGAAAATACAGTATTATAAAAATAATCATTCTTTCATTTGAAGTTCTAAGTGGCTTACACAGGCTGGCTAGAATTAATGCCCAACATTTAGCATTTATCAAAAGAGCAGCTCACACGGCTGACCTTTCTGCCTATGTTTTTCATAATAACTTTAAGTACATTTGTCCCTGCGTAGTTTGTACTGATAGCCATGGTCCAGAATTGTATTGTGCTTAAAAAGAGAAGTGGTGGTGATCAGCAAGATGTACAAAATAAGGGGACTATAGCTAAGATACAGTTATAAAAACACAATGGGTATTTTAATAGAAAATAATTTTAAAAATATTTTTTTCAATCTTTCTTTAAGTGTCCTGCATATAGTTCATCAGCATATGACAACTTTAGGGCAACCTGTATCACCTTGTATACATGCACTGGGAAACCACAACTGGCTGCAGTTGACCCAATAAGAGATATACCTGATCACATGAAAAAGCCAGAAGACAACAGACAGGGCAGTGTTGTGTACTGATGCAATTAGTTCAGAAATATTAGAACAGATATGCCCATAGGACATAGCACTGAACCACATAAACAAGATGCCGGGTGCACCCAAAGGTAACTCCTTTTCTTTACAGATATAGAATAGCTGGGGGGGAGGGATTTTCATAATATTGCAATGAGTCTCAAGTCAGGAAAACAACTAATTCAACCTTCAACAAACACTTCCTAAACAGTTCTCTAAAAATGTATGACCACTGCATATATGTGAAAAGAGTCAAGAGTGTGAAATAGGGTTGCCAGGTCCCTCAAAGTTCCTACACAGATGTGACATCATCATGTTGGGGAGTGGAGGCCCCTATCTCTCCCCAGCAGCATTTAAAGACATTGCTTAAAAACCCTGCCGGGGGGAAGCCACATGTGCCGGGGGGAAGCCGCATGCGATTCGAGGCTCAGAGGGCAGGCACACAGCCCCCGCCTCTCCCCAGCAGTGCTTAAAGACTTCCTTTAAATGCTGCTGGGGAGAGGTGGGGGGAGGCCGCATGAGCCTGCCCTCTGAGCTCTGAATTCGAGGCTCATAGTGCAGGTGTGCGAACCCTGCCTCTCCCCAGCAACGTTTAAAGACTTCCTTTAAACACTGATGGGGAAAGGTGGGGGGGAGGCTGGGTGGTCACTCTTGGGGACAGGGCTTCCTCCCATCCGCCAGCTGGCTCGCAGGCAGGAAGGAGCCCCTCCAAATCACCCCCCCCCCAAAACTGGTGTGTCTGGCAACCCTAGTGTCCAATAAAAATGGCATCACAGAGATACACAGAAGTTAATCAGAACATACTTGAAAAGGCTCCTAGTGAAATTTAAAGCTTAGGAAAACCATGGGACTTCGCCAAGTGCCTTGCCATAGACAAAGGTTTTCCAAAATTTGATTCCATCGATTTAGAATGAGTCATTTCAAGTTCGTCAATAGCCACTCACTTTGGTCATTCATGAACATCAGGCAGGGAAAATGGCACAAATAAATATGAAAAAGACTCTTTTTCAAGTCACTGATAGGCCTAAAATGGCTAATGTACTTTTGTGGCTGATCAGTAGGTAGTTACACTGACACTGGGCTGAACTATCCATGACAAAGTCCAGTGGGTGCACAGTGGGACCATCACTAGAGTAACTGTTTAATTGTGTGGGTTTAGTTAAAATCTTCACATCAACAATAGTTTGGAAAGAAAAGGGATTTTTTTATCACAAGAGACATCACCCTTTCTTTCACACATGTGTTTTCTAAGATGGCATTGGGGATGGGGAAATATCTGTGTTAAACAATTTAAAAGAAAAAATTATTTCAATTGATTGTTTGGAAAAGTGACTCTCTTTTATTTACAGAATTTATACTCTGCCTTTTTACACTCATCAGGGCCACCAAGGCAGCTAAAAGATTAAAAACCTACACAATAAAAGGCATTTTAAAAACATTAAAGCCAAATGAAACCACATCATTAAAAACATTAAAACCAAACAAGAATGCATCACTATAACAATAAAAAACCCAAAGCTAAAATACAGATACATAAGCTCAGAAACGGCAATTAAAACATAGAGCAGGAAGGAGGGATGACTGAGAGAAGGACAGACAAAACAAAAAGGTCCTCACCCACTGGTAAAGGATAGCATGCAAGGGGGGCAGACGAGTTTCCCTGGGGAGAGAGTTCCATATTTTTGATGCCATGACAGTGAAGTCACTCTTCATGGTTGCCACCTATCTAATCTCAGAAGACAGGGGCACCTGAAACAGGGCCCTGGAAGATGACCATAGTGGTTAGGTAGGTTCGTAAGGGAACAGGCAGTTTAATAAAAAGGATTAATCAACTAAAGCTGTACTCTACAGGAAAACCAGCCCCAAATTCTGATGACCACTAAACCAATCTACTTGTTTAGAAGTTCTGAAAGCTTTTAAACCCTACAATTTCAAATATTTCCTTTAAAATAAACCAATAAGGCAAACTTGCTATCCAGAGCATCCAAGCCAACACACTTAGAGTTTTAACAATGATACTCACTGATGCAGTACTATGCTTTCTGTGCTTCCTGTACACATGCCCAGAGCAAATAAGCATCTCATCTAGGGTTGCCAACTTTGACTTGGAAAATTCCTGGAGATATGAGGCCAGTGACTGTGGAAGAGAGCTGGGGGGGAGGGTTCAGTAAGGATGTGATGCCATAGAGTCCCGTCCCCCCAAAAGCTGTCATTTCCTTCAGAGAAAATTATCTCTGCTGTCTGGAGATCAACTGTAATTCTGGGAGAACTCCAGGCCCCACCTGGATTCTGGCAACCCTAGCACCAAATGCATGAATGTTTGTACACCTTTAACAAGGTGTAAAAGAACTTGACAATCAGGCAGTAAACGGTAGCAGCCCATAAAGATTTTACCAAACTCAGCCCCCACCCAGAGCCACCCACCATCATGCAACTGACCCTGGCTTGGCCAGGTGACACCCTCCCCCAACCCTTGTTGGTCCCCTGCTTTTTCTGGTATCTCACCTAAAAAATTCTATTGCCATTTGCCTGCTAATGTCATTGGGCATCTGAAATCTCTCCACCTGACAATAAATAGGACTCTCATTCTAGCTGTATCTGAAGAAGTGAGCAGTGAGTCATGAAAGCTCATCCCCTGCCACATATTTTGTTAGACTTTAAGGTCTACTGGAGGTGTACTGGACTCTTGCTCTTTTCTACTACTACAGACAGACTAGCACTGCCACCCATCTTGTTCTGGTATAATTTGTTGCTGCCAAACCATAACTCAAAACAGGATTTAGGTACCGAGAAGTGCTGAAAGACTCCTATTTCTTACGTGGGAGCAGGGCCCAAAACACTCAAGCTGAACCCTGTAGCCATAACACCTTGGCCGAGTCATTCTCTCCCTAGCCTACCTAGGAAGGGTGTTGTAAGGATAAAATAGGGAACTGAGAACCACGTGCGCGATTCCTGAGGGAAGACAGCATAAAATGCACAGACAGGTCACCGCAATGGAAGTGGAGGGGATCCTACAGAAAGAAGGGGAACCCCCACTTTGGCAAATGACCGAGCCTTTTTTTTCTCCACGCCTCTCCCTATCGCTCGGCCGCACACACACCACTTCTCGAAGGTACCCCGAGCGATCGTCTACACGCCCAAGCACTACCGCAGACCCCCTTCGCTTGCTGCGCTACCGCCGCTTCCTCACTTACTACCTGCTGTTTACATCACCGCCATCTTGGAGCTTCTCAATCGGCCCGCCCTAGCTCCACCCTCCAGCCAATCCGCGAAGGCAGGAGCTTAGACTCGGTGGGTACCGTAGTAACCAAAGCGGTTGGCTTGCCCCCCAAGGGCTCCAGTCTTCATAGTTCTCGCACACAACTTCCGAGTACCGATTGCAGATAATAGAACTCTCCATCGGGGGAAGAGAGGAGTGACGATACATAGCAACTAAATGCAAACGTTCAAGTAAAGCAAGCAAGGTTAGACGCTTCCTCTCACTACAGGACTTTAAAATAATAATGCCTTCTCCCAAAAATAAGGTGCGAAAAAACAGTTTTTTCGGGATCTTAAATGCCGCGTGACAAGAATACTTCGTAGAGCTAAAGTGGTGGGGTATCTACGCCTGTTGAATTTCTGCCAGTTATGCAGCCATTTAAAGGCACCGTTTTTCCTGTTGAAGCCCAACTCTGCATCAAAATATGTTCCAAAGTACTTCGCGCTCCCACAGGAAACCACGTCTCTTTTCTGAGAGGGTGAAGGTATCAAACAGGCATCTTAGTTTCTTGAAGAAGGATTTGACAGTGCCCTCTTTAATTTTCTGTCTAAAGACATTATTTCTAAAATGTTCTTTCTTAACTTCCCAGTTACAGTCTTCCCTTTGTAGCTCACTGTTAGGTCATAAAATTTGAATCGAAAGACACATAATACTTTACATTCTGCCTGTTGGATAGCATAACTTAGAGGACTGCATAGAGACAGGAGCACTCACGTTCCAAAAGACTTACTCTGTGTAAATCTTGTTTATGCAATCAACAAATTAAATATGCATGCAAAATGCTGCCTTTTAACCTCATTGCTGTCTGTCTTCTCATATGGATCCAATAACACCCAAAAGGGCCTTTTCCTAAAACAAAAGAACTCTCCAAAAAGTCACAAAAAAAAGAGAATAATAATTGGGGGAGGGGAGAAAGCATTTATTTGATTTGATTTTATCCCACCAGTTCCTTTTGCAATGCCATTTCACAGTTTTGTACTATCTAAAGCTACAGTAAATAATACAGTGCTGTTAATCATCATTAAATCACCCTTCTCTCTTTAGTGAACATCCACAATAGATTCTAGTCATCCAGGCCTCAGTTCCAAGTAGGAGGAAATCCAGGCAGACTTCTGTTTTGGTGCTTCTCAATTTAGAAATGAATCAGTGTAGTAGAACTGCACTAGGTTGAGGAAATTGACAACATTTGTATTTATTTATTCTGCTTTTGTTTCTATTTGGGACGCCAAGTGGCTTTGAACATCATTCCCCTCCTCCATTTTCTCACAACAGCTCTGTGAGGTAGCAGAACAAATTTACAGTCCAGTGGCACCTTTAAAACCAAAAAAGGATTCTTCAAGGTATGAGCTTTTGTGTGCATGCATACTTTTTCAAATATAGTAGAATGGGTAAGGTCCAAACTTATAGACCGAGCTGAACAGCAAATTAACATGTAACATGATGAAGATGTTTTAAGCTATGCAAAAACAGAATTAAATAACAAGCTAAGGTTATAAGGTCAACAGTTGTAAAGCAATAAATATGTCAAAATAAATCTGAGACTCTCCATTCACCCTCAGAGTGTGAAGGTCACTTAACAGTATTTTTACTTTCTCTTTCAAGGTGGGAGAAGTGTATGTCAGCCAAACTTCCAATATTCCTTGTATTATTATTACTTGTATCAATTTTTGAATAGCTTAAAACATCTTCATCATGTTACATGTTAATTTGCTGCTCAACCCGTCTGTAATTTTGAACCTTACTTCCTATTCCACTGTATTTGAAAAAGTGTGTATGCACATGAAAACTCATACCTTGAATAAACGTTAGTTGGTCTTAAAGGTGCCACTGGACTTTAAATTTGTTCTACTGTTTCAGACCAACATGCTAACTATCTGGATCTGTGAGGTAGGTCATGCTGAGAAAATGTGACCCAAGGCCACCAAGGCACTTCCATGGTAGAAGTGGAGAAAGTGCTGTCATCATGCTGGGGACATTACACAGGGACACTCTGGTTTAAGGGCTATTATGAACTGAGATCAAGGCAGCTCTTAAACAAGTGATTTCGTTTATTCAGCTCATAACTTAACACTGGACAAACTTACATAGAACAAAGCTGGCTTATATACGATTGAAGGGGCAAAGACCACACCCCAAAACAGATAACACCCAATCATAATGTGTACATAACGGCCAATGGTGGTTGTTTCCTCCAAAACCCTTCCTATGTTCTGATTGGCCCACTGTGCAAAGCAGCCAATTAGAATGTGCACTTTAGAATACCAAGCTTCTAGAGAGCCTTGTCTGAAGCTCAGGCATACAATAGTATTATAGAATAAAAACACCATACATCACCTTTGCATACTTGGAATCAATGGATTTGTTCCTGCCAGAAATTGAGTCCCTCTGGATTGGTCTGTCTCACCACAGAGACCAATCCGACAGCAGGCTTTACAATACCTTCGCGTCTATGGAGCTTGTGCCTGAAGCTCCAGCCTAATGTACCACAAGCAAGTACATGTCAATTCATAACCTCCTACGGAGCTTGCGACAGAAACTCCATTCCACGGTTACATTGAGCCACATAAGTGAACGTATGTCCATACATAACAAGGGCAAAACTCTATGGTTTTAAACTGGTTTACCATAAAGTTTTGCTGTTAAACCAAAGTGTCCATGTGCGACCTCCCCCAAATCCCCCCACTGGACTGACAAAGGTACCTGGCAACCCTAGCTGATCAGGTTCCTAGTCTGACACTATCCACTATCGCACCCTGGCTCTTATTTGGTGAATATCAGTGGCTTATCATATCTTATCACCAGTGCTACATACATACAATCCCACCTCTTTCTTTCCTGTTTGCTTGCTTTCTTGCTTCCTTCCCTCGTCTTGCCTTCATCTAATCCACAATGCCAGTCACCCCCTGGTATCACATATTCACCATCATCACAATATCCAGTAGTAAACTGGGCAGATTTTGACTATAAAAGCAGCAAAAACAGATGTTTCCCAGTGACTTTTCTACGTACTGAGTGGACTCCGCAGGTATGCAGAAAAACGTGATTATGTGAATTAAGGAAGAGAAAAAGAAACCCCATCAAATGGCCTGATGTGGACTAAGTGCATCCAGAAGACATGGAATGCTAGCCAAAGTTAAATGGGGAACTGTATAGGAAAAAACTTTCCTGGTTCATTCATATTAGGCCCAAATGGCTTAGCTGAGAACATGTCCCTGTGACTTTTGACACCTGCCCAAATGGCATGCACAGATGCCAGGCCTAGATATCCATTTCAAAAGCCACTTTGGCACCTCTGAGGGGAAGACCAGACATTGAGACTCTTCCCAACTTCAAAGCACAGCAGACGTGTGCCGTCAGCACATAAGCAATGGCGGATCCTGCATAGTTAGACACACCTTTCTACTCTGTCGTGATTGGGTAAATGGCCATACTCAGTTGTGACAGAGGTAGGAGGGGATTTGTCCTCGCCCTATGGAATAAGACACAGAACTCTCTTGGAAGGAGGGCCCCTTTCTAAGAGTTAGTCTCTGTCTGGATTACGAACCGGCAACATGGAATTTGAGTAGTGGGCAGTGAAATAGGACTTAATTGCTCACAGCAAACATGGCTTTCATCTTGAAGATTCCCTGGGCAATGGATTTTGTTCTACCTGGTCAATGGACCAAGGATTGGTAACTATGGTCTATTTTTATGTGTAGTAAGAGCTGGACAAGCTGAGATTCTTTGTCTGTACCTCTGCTAGTCTCTTGTCATATAACTGCTTTGATTAATAAAGATCTTATATAGATTAATCTCATCTGATTGTGAGTTCATGTATTGTAATTTGGATCTCCAAGCCTAGATCTAGAGCCTATGCTGTTCGCCTAGAAAGCTACTACTGTGTGTTAATTATCTGCAGCTCTAGCCTAGAGCTGATAAGTTGTTAATTCCCAGAAACCTGGCAGGAGGTGGGACCTATGCTCCTGTTTGAGTTGGGAATGTCCTGAAATAGGTCCTGGTGGCAGAATACTGATTTCAGTGTTCCTGAAGCATGTGGGTCTTTGGCATCTCTCACTCCTGGAGGGACATGGGACAGACGTGAGATTCTCCACGTGCTGGCATAGTAACAAGGACTTGCACCTTTCTTATCTCCTGGGCTGGAGGTGAGAGGGTGCAAGAAAGAGAGAATCTTGTACACCCTCCTTCCAAGAGAGTTCTGTGTCTTATTCCATAGGGCGAGGACAAATCCCCTCCTACCTCTGTCACAACTGAGTATGGCCATTTACCCAATCACGACAGAGTAGAAAGGCGTGTCTAACTATGTAGGAGCCGCCATTGCTTATGTGCTGATGGCACACGTCTGCTGTGCTTTGAAGTTTGGGAAGAGTCTCAATGTCTGGTCTTCCCCTCAGAGGTGCCAAAGTGGCTTTTGAAATGGATATCTAGGCCTGGCATCTGTGCATGCCATTTGGGCAGGTGTCAAAAGTCACAGGGACATGTTCTCAGCTAAGCCATTTGGGCCTAGTATGAATGAACCAGGAAAGTTTTTTCCTATACAGGAACAAACAGATGATAATGAGGAAATAATAGGGTTGCCAGGTCCAGATTGGGAAATTCCCAGAGATTTGGTGAGTGGAGTTTGGTAAGGGCAAGATTTGGGGAGGGGAGGAACTTCAGTGGGGTTTAATGCCTTGGAGTCCACCTTCCAAAGCAGCCATTTTCTCCAGGGGAACTGATCTCTGTCACCTGGAGATCAATTATAATCCCAGGAGATCTCCAGCCCCCACCTGGAGAGTGGCAACCATAGGAAACAGGCCTGTTTAACTCCCTGTTAATTTACAGAATACTGGATGAAGTTATTGGGGATAGGATTCCAAATCACTTATCCCTCCCGCCCCCCCCGCCCCACAATTCCTTGCAGGTCCTCATTTTGTTACCAAAATTATGGAGTGGAGACCCATTTTAAGGAAAGGCATTCTGATACAGGAATTTAAATGGATGAGATACAGCTGGGTTAACAGCATTCTTCAAACACTCCGAGCAGCATTGTGGATAGGTAACTTTAGATTTGGTCTTATTCTCTGCCATAGTGAAACATGGAAATCTGGTGGGAAAAATATAACTGAATGCAGGAATCCACAGTTGGTGTGATCATCCCTGTCTGTAGTGACAGACCATTTCTTGTCTCTTGCAAGATATTCTGCCCTTAGCTACCAATAATTTCTTGCGTTTGCTGAGTGCCTCAATGTAGACCATACAGTCTCAGATGAGACTTCCCTTAAGGCACTTATCTCTATAAACCAACAGTCGGCATGCTCTATTTTTCAGTTCATCAGCTGTATTTTTTCTCTAATGACAGTAATCTAGTATCCTTCTCTCAAATGTTCAACTTCTGATTTATGTCTTGAAGTCAACGGAGCTAACTTCCTTTTTCACTTAAATTCCTGTCCTGGAATCCTTCCAGATAATGATGCATATGAATGAAAGAGTTATGTCTCTGAGATTCTCCAGCACATAAAACAATGACAAACATCAGTAATTAATTCATAGGCAAAAATTCTATTGTTTGAATATTTATCTAGTGAACTATGAAAGGAAATCATATGTCTCTGTCAGTATTAATTTCAGCCCAACCACCTGTGTCATGGCAGAATGTGCTATATTGAATCAGGCCATGCTTTTATACAAGTGCAAAGCAGAAGAAAGGCAGGTATGTCCTGTCTAATAGTGCAAATCCTGAAGGCCACCAAAATTCTCCCTAGCAAGGATAGTTGTAATTTGGACCATCTTTCAAAATCTTTTTGTATTGTAGACCAGGTTGTCAAAATAAATAAATATAAACTGCTTCAATATGATTCCGAAGGAGAACAGGTTAAACCCTGCATGATTAAATGGATGCCAAATTTTGGTGAGGAAATACAATTTCAATGTTGAGAAAACCTATGGACTAAAGTTATTAGATACACTGCTAGTCAAGTATTAAGAGAAAACTGGTACAAGCTGTTTTATCGATGGTACATCATCCCAAAAGATATGGCTAAGTTGGGCAAGAATTACAAATGGGCTTGCTGGAAATGTAAAAAAGAAGATGGCACCTTTTATCATATGTGGTGGACCTGCATTAAGACAAAAAGATACTGGAAAAACATACATGAAAAAAATCAAGATATTTTAAAAACTAAATTCCTGATGAAACCAGAGACTATGTTAATGGGAATCCTTCCAGATAATGTAGACAGAACCTCACAAGATCTACTTTGATATATGTTGACAGCTTTCATAATAATATTTGCAATGATATTGCAAAGACTGAAGACTGTCCTACAATTGAGATATGGGAAGAAAAACTAGCTAAGTAAGCAGCACTGGCAAAATTAACCAATTATGTAAACAAAAGACCATTGAATGAATTTCAGCAGAAATGGCAAGCTTACTTTTTCTTTTTTAGTTCTGGAAGTATTTGAATATCACATTAAAGATGATGAAGATATTGATTATAATTTCAATATTTTAGTTTGTACTCCATTAGTATTTAAATAATCAGTAAGAATAAAATTCAGATTTATATAAACAAGATAATATTTAGGTTTTCAACTGTTAAAGATATATTCTTGTGTATCATTAATATATTATTGCTAATTTTAGGAGAGTTTTTGTTTATTCCTTAAAGGGTCCCAATCCTTAATTGTTCAGAATTTATTTTCTTTGACCTGCAGAAAATGGACAGTACTGGGGGGGTGCTCAGGGAGCTGGGAATTTGGAGCCCATGCACACAGAAAGGTGCCTCCACCAGTGATTGCCAGGCATCAGTGGCTTGCCCTGTGTTCCTTTTAGGGATGCCAGCCTCCTGGTGGTACCTGGGGATCCCCTGGAATTACAGCTTATCTCCAGCCTGCAGAGATCAGTTCCCCTGGAGAAAATGGCTGCTTTGGAGGGTGGACTCTATGGCATTGTACCCCACTGAGGTCCCTGTCCTCCCCAGGTGCCATCCCCTGGAAACCTGGCAACCTTAGTTCCTTTTGCTCTCCCTGTGCTACTTTCCTGCAGGTCTCCCCCATTTCTTCACATGAGGCTTACTTCTGGGTTGATCTCCCCATGTGCAGAATGGTGAAGCCTCCTTTCCTGTCTGCTGCTGCCTCTATTCTGTGTGGTGCACTTTAAGGAGGTGAGTGTGTGCCATAGACATGGCCTGGCAGTGTGTGGCCCTCTCAGGGCTGTAGTTTAATACCTAATTCACAATGCCCCCAGTTCCGCCCCCAGCCTTAGCACGTGCAAAGGGTCTGGCTGCTGGGAGGGAAGGGAGTGTATCCAGGTTGGAGCCTTCTTTCCCCAGTTGATGGAGGTAGCAGGCAAAAGAGACAGAGAAGGAGGAGGAAGGAGCAGCCTCCACCTCAACCATCACCACGCAGGCTTATCTCAGTTCACCTGCTCGCTAGGTGAGGCAGGCCACTGAGGCAGTGGAGAGGCTTTCCCACACACACACTAAGATGCAGCTGCCCACATTCCAGTTTGTGCAATGCATGACCCCCATTAAAGCTTGCAAGACCTAGTAATGGGAGGAGGCTTCCAATGAAGATTGCATGCAAATACTTATGGGGAATGGAAGTCAGGTCCCAGACAGCATGAAACAATCACTACTTTTTGAAAAGGCACGTCCTTTATTCAAAAAAGAACCCCACACCTCCAGTGTAAGCATCTATTGGTGACATTATTAGTGGAATTGTAGGGCTGATTCTCTTTCGTAGCATTTCCTAAATTTTAAATAAGCTATCTCTGATTATATGTCTTTTATCTTGGGTTTTGTTTTTTACGTAGATTTTTTAATCCACAGATAGCTACGTAGTCCATCATCGAGATTTGAAGATTATAATTTTATCAATTTTATCAATCTTTCAGTAGGACTTCTGATCCAATCTGAAATCCAAAGTAGCCCAGCAGTTTGGTAATATAATTTAATGTTAGGTATTGCCAGACCACATCTTTTTTTCTCATCCTTCTTGTCGTTCCATACAAATTTATTTGTCTTTGCCAGTCACTCAAAGTCTTTTCAGAAAATGAAATTGGAATCATCTGTAACAAGAAGTTTAATTTTGGTAGAACATTCATTTTTATAGCAGAAATTCTTCCTAGCCAGGATAGTTGTAATTTGGACCATTTTTCAAAATCTGTTTGTATTTTAGACCAGGTTGTCATATAATTGTCCTTAAATAATGTGTCATTCTGTCCCATGGGATATATATGTAAATATTTAACTGGATTATTTATTATTTCACATCCTGAAATCCTCTTCTTGAGTAGTTAAAATTTTTAAAATAATCATGGTTTTCTTCCTGTTGATTTTATAGCCTGAAAAGGATCCAAACTTGTCAATTTGCTCCATTACGTGTTGGAAAGATTGTTGAGGGTTCGAAATTGCAAGGACCATGTCATCTGCATAACTCTTTAGTTTAAACTCCTCTCCTTCTACTTTTAATCCTTCAGTTCTGGAATCTTGTCTAATTTTAGAAGCAAAGATTTCCAACACAAGAATGAAGAGACATGGAGAGAGTGGACATCCTTGAAGGGTTCCTTTTTCTATTTTAAATCCATTTGTCAGAACCCCATTGATTAAAATTTTTGCATGTTGTTTAGTGTAGATATTCTGTATCCAATTCAAAAATCTGGAACCACACTTGAAATATTCCAATTTTTTTTTGTAGAAAAGTTCAAGATACATTATCAAATGCTTTTTAGCATCTAAAAACAGAAAGGCTGTTTTTTGCCTTTATGTTTAACATGTTCTATTGCATCAACAACAAAATGAACATTTTATGAATCTTTTTGGTACAAAACCAGTCTGATCAGGTTGAATTACTTTGGAAATACATTTCTTTAATCTATCAGCCATGATTGAAGCAAAGATTTTAAGATAAAGGGACTTCTTATAAACAACTTATGGAGAAATTACTAGACCTTTCTTATGAAAGTTGGTGTTTGATGGGAGATTGGAACAGAGTGGATTCTCCACAAATGGACAGACTTTCAGAAAAAAAGATTAAAATCATGCAAGGTAAACTGCCAAAAGCTTCTTTTTTTAATTTGATGGAGAATCTGGGTCTGGTTGATCTATGGAGACATAAAAATGGTAACTCAAAGGAATATACTTATTTCTCAGAAAGACATAAATCTTTTTCAAGAATAGATATGGGGTTTCAAGAGACGTAGCTCAAGGATGTCAAACATAAGGCCTGGAGGCTGGAACCAGCCTGCCCAGGGCTGTTGTGCGGCCTGCAAGCAACTGGTTCCAAGGGAGGGAACAGGAGGCTGTTCAGGGGTGGGGGGAGCCACTGCAATTGTGGCTTCAGCACAGTGGGTCAACTTCATCTGCAGCAGAAGCAGAACCCCTTCACTTCAGGGACAGCCTCACTGATAAGTTGAGAGCCACTGCAGCCACATTCATACCTCTCTGCATGGCCTGCAGCTCTGGGGATGCTGTCCTGGATGGCTGCAGGGATCTGCGTTTGCACATGGGGGAGGCGGTGCAGACAATCCTCTGTTGGGGCATGTGAGCATCTGCCTAGTGCTGAACTGCTGGCTCCCCAGTCTGCCCAAGTAGGTTTTCCTCTGCACCCCCCCCCCAGCACATGGGGCCTTGCAATGAGGACACAGCATCTTGGATCTGACCACTTGCTGTCCTTCATAAAGTTTATATCTCCAGTACCCAGCATTATGTTTTATGGCACACATGGCCTGGCCCTACAAAGCGACATTTGTGTCAGATCCAGGCCTCATAACAAATGAGTTTGACACCTCTGACTTAGCTACTAAGGTCTCTAAAGCAGAGATCCTACCAAAGACCTTTTTAAACCATAACCCTGTAACTTTGGTTGTCAAAAGAAAATCTAGTACTTTTAGATGGAGATTAAATGAAGCATTGTTACAAAAAGATGTAATTGTTGAGGACTGTATGATTTTTTTAAATTAATCTAATCAGAGGCACTGATCTAACAGTGATCTGGGATGCAAGTAAAATGTTTATTATAGGTCATTTAATACAACACAATTCACAGCTTAAAAAACAAGAGAAATTACAAAACATTTTAGATGAGATTAAAAGAAAAGAGGATGAATTAAAAAATTTCTCAGGGAATATAAATATATCTCGCCAAATAAATTTTTGCAACAACAGTTATCCATGTTAACAGTAAGCAAAATAGAAATAAAATTCAAACCTATTGTCTTGCCTGCCCTGGCCGAGGTCCCTGGTCAGTCCATAGGAGGTATATAATGGTCAGATTTTTTTTTTTTTTGTCAGTTCAGTCATTACATCTAGATTCTCCTCCAGGCAAGAATGAATGGAAGAGAATTATCCTTAAAGAATTATGAAGAATTATGCTTAAACTGACAGACTTTAAGGCAGTTTTTTAGACTGTTTACTTTCTTTGTGATCTCATTTTTCCAGTACACCAGCCTAAGTTTATTACGATTTTGGCTCAACTGAGGAAGGATAGCAGATTGAAGAAAGTTATATTGTAGAGTGTTTAATTTTAACTGCGGAGGGAGATGGTCACCACTCATGTATTCTTTGTCTCCAGTGAGTCAACAATATTGAACTTGTTAGATGATACTATAAAGTAATCAATGACAATGGCTCCATACTGGTTACTACATGTAAAGTCTCCCTTGCTATCAACCCTTGGGCAGCCGTTAACAATTAGGAGCCCTTTGTTAATTATTAGAGTAGCTAGCCTTTTCCCAGCACTGTTGATCTTAATGTATTTAGATCTTTTTGGCTCCAAGCAAAATCACGTAAAACTTTTGCAACCTTTAAATTCTTCCATGTTTTCCTGTGGAATGAGGTTTATTGTGTGACAAGGGTTTGCTATTTATGGCTTGGGTTGCAAAAAGAGTAAAGACAATAATTATGAGAATAAATATATGAGAACCTTTGCTATGTGTCTCTCTTTTTCTCGTTGTTGCAGTTTTACCTTCTTGTAGTCTTGTTGCAGATTTTCACTTTACACCATTGTTTAGGACACCCAACGCCTGGGAATTTGGTTTTAGTTTTGTGTAAATCTGAAAATATGCATTTTCCCCGGTTCAAGCTAACTTATAGTTTTCAACCTTGAGAAGACTAACATATGAATCAACAGAGTTGGCAACAATTATTCTTTGGAATGCTCAGAGATGTCAAACATCATGCCTTTAGAGAAAATGAATCAGATGGTTTAATAAAGTCATGTAAGGCTCACATAGTTATGTCTATATAAGACAGCCACAACTTAAAATGCTTGAATCTCTCAAATCTGAGTTGCAGTGACACTATCTTACTTTCGTTGAGACTGTCATATCTTTTCTGAAAAGATTTGGGAAGAATGTTAGGAACTGTATTTCATTTTTCACTGCAGGCTAGGTAGAAGAAGGGATAATATATATGCTTTTTATTGCTTTTATATATAATGTTATTTACATAATATAGCATTTTCTGTACTTCAATTCTTGTTTATCTAATTTGTTCAAGGATAACTACAGTGATATTATTTTTATTTTTTTTCTTTCAAAATATAGAAGAAAACAAACAAGGGGAAAAACCTATAATTCAACAACTAAGATTTTTTTTAAAGAAAACAAAAATAAAATAATACATAAAGACAAGATAAAAATGATACATAAAAACATCTGTTTAGTCTCAGCCAGGGCCAGGGTGTTTTCAGCCCTGGCCCCAACCTGGTGGAATGAGCTCCTGCTAGAGATTAGGGCCCTGCGGGACCTTTTACAGTTCCGCAAGACCTATAAGACAGAGCTAGTCCACTAGGCTTTTGAGTGAGGCAGTGGACATCAAATGTTATTGGGCCCCTCCTGTTACCATCTTGTTACTATCCGTTATTATCTATTAAAAGGTTTTCCATTCTTGAAACTTTGAACAACAGCCCCACCTTGGTTTAGCCAAGGTTAGGGTATCTTCCATCTGGAATCCCTTATGGGATTTAGCCCTCTCCACTTTTTAACTGAACAATACCAGGACACCATAAAAATAGTTTGTAGCAGTTTGAATGCCATCATTTAGGGGGTAAGATTTTATAGTTTTAAAGTCTGATTTTATTGTTCTATAACCAGTGTTCTAACCTGCCCTGAGCCTGTTTGCAGGAAGGGCAGGATAGAAATTGAACCAAATAAATAAATAAATTATATCAACAATGGTGGGGAATCTACACATAGTTTTCTGTAAACACTTTCCAAATATCTAAAAATAAGTCCATATGCAATTGCTGTCTATATGCCATGTGTTTAAATGTTGACCGAGTTCTAAGACCCTTGATCCATTGAATTACAGTGATGTTAAATAAAGTGCTTAAAAGACAGCACTGAGTGATCATTGGCTGGGATACAAGGTTTTCACCAAGATCTGGAATAAATAAACTTCTGACTTCCTCCGTCAGAAGATTAGTACCTATACAGAATGATCATTAAAGAGATTCATTGTTCTTTATACAGCCTTGTGGTTTAGTGGTTAATATCCTGTTGTTGTTTTAAAACAGACAAAGAAACTTTTGGTTTCCACATGCCTATTTTAAGTAAGGACCCTCCCATGGATGGGAGTAACTCTGTAACAATCTTGCAAACTATATTGGAAATAGTGATGATGATGATGATGATGGACTGGATAAAATGTATTACTATTACAAAATCATGCTATTGCTGAAACATCATAGAGTACTTAGATAATGTTCTTGACATTGTGTAAACAGGATGTCAAAGAGCATCTAAGACAGGTCCCATATGAGTCAGAGTCTCTACATTTCAGCATTGGTGATACTGGGCATAATCTGGAACAGGAAGAATAGCCCTCCTATCACCTCCTTGGGGGGGTCTGTTTCAGAAACAATACCAAGCAAGCTATCTTTAATAGGGGAACAATCTGAAGGTAACAATATTACCTGAGACATTCAGAGACAATTTTAATACCACACAGCTGGTGCACATTTAGAAACAATTAGGGTTGCCTTCCTCCAGATGGGGCCTGGAGTTCTCTTGACATTACAACTGATCTCCAGATTACAGAGATCAGTACCCTTGGAGGAAATGGCAGCTTCAGGAACTGCATGCCCACTAAGCTTCCACCCCCCTCAACCTCTGCCTTCCCCAACTTCCACCTGAAAATCCACTCCCAGGAATTTCCCAAGCCAGAGTTGGTAACTCTACAGATGATCCTTTAGATATGTGGATCCTAGTGTTGCAGCTATAACTAGGAATATAGGGGAACAGTTGCTAGACTTGATTAAAAAGATCAAGGAGGATGTGTCTGCATATCAGAAACAGAGCTGTTCTACCCTCTCAGCTAAACATGCCAAAAAGGGAGCTTAGAGACTCAGAATAAAATAGCCTTGGAGAGGGGCAAGAAACAAAGGATAATCACAATTATACAGACTTTTGTAGATTAGAAACTATCTAACCCATATCGGTGGATAGGGATAGGCATGAACCAGGAAAATGCAGTTCAGTTTGTGGTTCATGGCATGCCTGGTTTGCAAACCATGAACCATCATGAACTTTTAGCCACCATATGAAACGGTGTGTTTGTGAGGTTCGTGACATGGTAGAATCCCCCCCAGCATGCTAGAGACACCAAACTTGCTGGGGATCTCTGGCTGATGCTCCTCTACCTGCCCACCTAATTTGGTGAGGATTGGATTTATGGGGTTTGAGTTACAGCCCCACAAAGACGGTGCTCCCAGAAAAGTGCTTTCTGGGGAAATGACAGGTGCAGGTTCAGGAGTGTATAGAACAGATCCTGTGCAAGCTAGAGACATCAAAGTTTCAGGGGACCTCCCCCAGATGCTCCTCTACATGCCCTCCAAATTCTGCCCCCTGTTGCTTTGAAGTTTGGTAAACATTTAGATTGAGTGGAGACGGTCTGGAAATGTATCTGTTCATGAACTGCCATGAACAGCTTAACATTTCATGGAAATTTCGTGCTGGTTGACCTGTCATGAACTTCACTTTGTGAACCAAGAACTGGCCAACATTCATCACTAACTTTAGTTCATGAGCCAATTCGTGTCCGTCCCTATCAATAGATATTATGTGTCAAGGCCCAGGTGCAGAAGCATCTGAGAATGGCAGGAATGTCTAACTTCAAAGATTGGTTCAGGAACAACAGATATTCATATGCATGAGAAACTTGTAATTGCTATTTCTAAATAGACTTTCGGATAAAAAGTAATAAGAATGAACTGACGGTTTATATATATTTTAAGAAGATATTCACGTCTAGATGACTTTGTGTGGTATCTGAAGTTATAAGATAATTAGTTAGCCAAGAATGTGTGCCCTTATCAAGTGGGACAGCTAGCTATTGTTAGAAGATGATTTAAAAGCCTATAAATATCAGAAGCTGAATTGATTGGGAGCTTCTTCTTAGAAGGGGTCATTTGCTTGTGACCTGATTATCTTTAAGTTAAGATATTTTATGGACTAATGTAATTGCTCTCCTTTAATTACCTATGTAGTAGTAATGGATGGTGTAATTTTCTATTGAGTTAATTAGTGTTAAATATGCAAAATAGTTAAGCTGGAATAAGGGATTAAAATGGAAGCAAAGATTTTCGAAAAGTATCACTTGTACTATACCCATAAGAAATCAGAGACATTGTTAAGGTGTGTCATTTTGCCAGGAATTGAATGATCTGACATAGGAAAGCTAACTAGGTGCCTAGGATTTCTTAAGTGCATGCCTATATCTGAATCAGGTCTGATCAGAGTAATTCAGAACACCAGGTCATGAAGGGCTTTAATTCATAATTGGAACCTAGAATGGAACTCAGAAACAAACTGACAACTAATGAAGCTCTTTTTAAATTGGAAAGGCGTTTTCCCAATTATCATACTCCAAGAGCAATCAGTCTGTCACATTCTGAACCAGCATCATTTTCTGGGTTGTCCTCAAGGGTAGCCCAACATACAGCCCATTACAGTAAACTAATTGCAAGGTTACAAAAGCATGGCCAGTCAGCTAAGTCTAGGAAATGAGAAAGCTGGCAAACCAGATGTATCTGAATGAAGCCACTCTTGGCTACCACACCAACCTGCTTTTTAAACAGCAAGGCCTCCTTCAGGTAACATTCTAGATTTTTGGAACTCTGACTCACCAATCACAGCTCTTGCTAAAGGTTTAACTGGGATAGGGCTTTGGGACTTATGTAGAATGAAATGTTCTCTGGAATTTACATATGCACTTATTTGTACAAAATAAGACAATATAATCCTGATGTTAAAAAGTATGTTTAAGATAAATTAACCCAATAATCACTTATCACTAAATGTTCTTAACAGTAGGTGGCAAGGAATGAATCTAAAGTAGCTTCCACGCACAAACATTAAAGAAAAATATTAAGTTTCTTCATTTTAGATAGTGTTTTGGAAATAAGTTGTAATAATCAAGAGCTGAGTTCTTGTTTAAACATACTGCAAGAATTTATTGTATTAGCAGATTACAGTCTTTGTGTTAGTATAGTATCTACCCTGTATTCATTTTTGTGAACATAATGGGAAATCCTCTAACACGATTGTGTTTTAATAAAAAATAACTATTGAAAAGAGCCACTAATAATTTTAGACAGAGATGCAAAGATAACAAAATGACCTCTAAAATTTTACTGCCCTTTTTGCTATATCTGTAACTTCCTAGGTTTAATTTTTTTATTAATCCTTTGAAACAATTACCTTTGACTTAACATTTAAAGATGGCTAAGAAGAAGGCTTTTATGTTTGTTGGGGCACTGTGCTTTCCTTAATATTTGTGACTGAAGCATAGTGGGTATCTTACTGTGTTTAAGTCATTGAGGGGTACTGAAAGGAAAATAATGCATAAGGACAACAACAGTAGAATTATAGGTACCAGGACTGGTTGTGAGAGCACTGAAATCCATGAGTTTGTATGCCAGCACTGTTCCAGAAATTAAGGGGTAAGCCTTACAAAAAGAGTAGGCAGCTGAGTAAACAGCAGCTATTGGCATCAAGCATGTGTTGTGAGATGTCCCCTGCCTTCATGCCCTAATTTGGGGGAGTCTGGAGATGGGAAGGAGCATAGCAGGGTGTATTGGCATAGAGTCCACCCTATAAAGCTGCCGTTTGCTCCAGGGAAACTGATTTATGTAGTCTGGAGATCAGTTGTAATTCTGGGAAAACTCCAGGCCCCACCTGGAGATTGGCAACCTTAATTCTACAGGATTGTTCCCAGTCTTCCTTTTTTAATGCTGTACTGAAAACATCAACATAGAAGTATCTGAGTGCTATTCAGGCAACAAAATTGCATATTTTAATATAAAGCCAGTTTAAGCATAATGTGGCTCCAATCATGAACATGACCTCTAATACAACCATCTTTTGCACTAGGGTTGCCAGGCCCCTACTGGAGACAGGGGATCCCCTGCTCCTGGGCCCCACCCCGTGCCGCTGGTCGGCTGGCCAGTGGGAGAACTTTATCAAGAACAGGGAAAGGCCTAGGCCAGCATCACAGCAAAAACTGTATGATAAAAACAGCTTCAGCCATAAAGTTTTTGGCCCAATACCACAGCATTCCCATGTCGGCAGCAATGTGATGACATCACTTCTGGTGCATGCCAGAAGTGACATCACTGTACCACTGGCTCTGGCCTCCCTCACTGCAGATGTATTGGTTTCCACTGGAAATGAATTCCTAATAGTCAGAGGAATGTTTCTTATCCTCTGCAAAACAGAACCTCCCTATCCTTGAGCTCACAATTAATTAATCTCATAGTTATTTAGGAGGGGCTCCATTTCTGCTATCAAAAGTGGGCTGTAAAGCCACTATAAATTCAATGCATTCTGTTTGTGGCTGGACTGCTAAACATCCAGCTACTCTTGCATCTAGTGCATTTATAGTTTGTGTCTGTAAGAGACATACATTTACTTGCTCTTCGGCTGAATCTAAAGAGCTGTATAATGTTCAAAGAGCAGCATAACAAAAATAAGACATTTCTATGTAAAATTAACTTTTAATAAAATAGTTAAAATCTATCTGGAAGATCCAGTGGGAAGATGTGCAAACCAATGATAAAAACATATCCATTTCCAGTTTATCCATTTTGATCAGAGCATCTCCTATTTCCTTCAGACTGAAAACATCATATCTCTTGCTGAATTGAAGTGCAACAAAAGCTGCCATAAAGCATACTGCTGGAAAATACAGTAAAATACAAGAGGTAACAAAGAAGGTCCCCCCCACTTCTCTTTGTAATCTTTATTCCTTTACTTTAGTTCATCAGAACAAATCCAAGGGAAATTCAAATCCAAGGGAAAGGGGAAAAGATAAAGAAAAGGCTGACTACAGACTCCAGCAGTACTACAGCGCCTTGACCTCATTGTGTCTGAAGATACATATCATAATTTCACCAAATTGCCTTTCTATGCTCTGTCTCAACAGATGCACTGGGTGTTGCCATCAAAGATGGAAGGATACACTAGTGGAGAAGCAGAGCAGTGAGCCAGGATCCTGGATGACTCAACAACTAGTGCCTATAAGTTTGCTACAGGTGAATGTCCTTCATCATTGCTTATTGCTTTACTACTGATAACTAATGTGGCCAAGTAAGGAAGAATTTGGACTAGGTACTGCGAATCATTTCTGCTAATAGAAGGGGAGAGCAATTTTTGCCCTTTCTTCCCTACCACAGCAGAACTCCAATTTGTCCCTCATGCTGGGGTTGGTGGTGGTTCTCTGTCACTGAAACATAGTATTTGGGGGAGATAAGTGGGTGGGAGAAGGCAGAGAAGTTCAATTCTGCTAACAGAAGTGATCTGTAGGATCCAATCCTTTATGGTAAGACACTTGCAGTGGTGCTTCATCAGCTGCCTGATTTGTTCAGCCTGCCATAATTAGGTTGATTACATATTTAAAATGAATCTTAAAACCACAGTTCCCAAGCTGCCTATACAGTCTACATTTAAGTACAGAAGGAATCACAGCCTAAAAAGTGAGAACATTCACATCACCAATAACCCTATCATCATAAACAGACAATACCAGTAACTGAACTTGGGACCTTGTTCATACCAAGTAGATGCTCAGCCACTGAGCCATGTCCCCAGTTTGGTGTAGCGGTTAAGAGCAGTGGACTCTAATTTGGAGAACTGGGTTTGATTCCCCACTCCTCCACATGCAGCCAGCTGGTTGACCCTGGGTCAGTCACAGTTCTCCCAGAGCTGTTCTCTCAGAGCTCTCTCAGCTCACCTGCCTCAAAGAGTGTCTGTTGTGGGGAGAGGAAGGGAAGGAGATTGTAATCTGTTCTGAGACTCGGAGTGAACGGTGGGGTATAAATCATCATCATCATCATCATCATCATCACCTTCTTCTTCTCCTCCTCCTCTTCCTCCCCCTCCCCTCCCCATTCATTTGTTATTTTTTTAAAAAAACTCTGTTAAAGACAAAATGCTACAAAATGACAGTTTGTCTGTTTAAACCTTCAGTCCAGTATATAATTTATCTTTGGATTGGTCCTTTAGCCTTCCATGCAGTAAAACATCCAGTGTCCGGGATCCTAACAACTACTTTCGATGTTTTCAAGGGCCTGTGCACATCTGGCATGTTTCAGTTCTTTTCTTTGAACAGTGGGTCTTTGTGAAAATTCCGTCTGTTTCAACACCAGTTGGTCATCTGCCTTGGAGGCTCATATAAACCTGCTCTGAGTACAAAGAACTAGTTGCATTTTTCTTTGGATTCTGGATAGGGTTGCCAGTTCTGTGTTGAGAAATACCTGGAGATTTGGGGGTAGAGCCTGAGGAGGGTGGGGTTTGGGAAGGGGAGGGATATCAGTGGGGTATAATGCCATAGAGTGCACCTTACAACCTATTTTCTTCAGGTGAACTGATCTCTGTTGCCTGGAGATCAGTTGTAATCCCTGGATATCTCCAGCCACCACATGCAGGGTGGCAATATGTAAATTTCAACGATACCAAGGAAAGTTCACTTTCTGTCTTCCTGGCACTGGCTGTATTGTGGCAAATGAAATCATGATGGAACTACAGGTTTGGCATCTTACTGCTTAGGAGATGGTAAGAATATTCTAAAATAAAGAGAAATCCACTAGTCCTGTGAAAATGGAGTCAATGGTCATTCCTGTTCCGTGTAATTTTAGTTGATGTAAATTTACTGTGGTTTATCTGAATAGTGGATTATCTACATATTTTGGATGTCCCTTCTGGGTCACTTGGATTAATGCTGAAGCTGTGCTGAATATTTATTCCAACATTTAACTGTGCTACTGTATTCACCGCACATAAAACTATTTCTAGTAGCTGTGATTCTCCATGATCACAGCTACTAGGAAAAGTGTAGCCTTGATCAAAGAAATGGCTGCTGGCTCTTCACATCCAAGCAGTTTTACACTAACCTTTCTTCATGCATTTGTTGCCCAAGAGTACAACTGAATGGATTCATTTTAATGAACCACCCCTATGTTTTGTAGGATTTTGCTACTGTTATTGAGCTTCTTCTCTGTTTTCGTTTCCAAGATTTTATCTATATACATTTGCCTTCCTACCTCTTTACACTGCGCCACAGTGAAGGAAGTCTACTTTTATGAAAGTGACTCTCTCCACTGCAGTGCAGTGTACACATGTATTTTCAAGGCTTTCTAGTAGGAATCTGTGCATTCTGCCTAGATTACAGCATGATTAGAAAAATATGGTTATGCATGCATACCAGCTTCACATGAAAAACATCTCTTTCTGATCCTTATGGCATTTATTGAAGTCTCTTAAAAATGTTTATTGGGAATTGAGGTTGTCTGAAAATTTGACTTCCTAAAACAAAGTAGAATACTTTGCAATGTAGCTCCAATCTACTAGATGTGAATTAACACTTTGCAAAGAAGCCCAGCTCTTGGTGACGAAGAGCTAATAAAGGAACTGCTGGGAAATGCTTTGCTTTGATCAGGCAACTTCATCCCTCTCACCTTAACAAGATTTGTAGTATCTTATTGTGAAATGAACAACTTAGACTGTGCTAAATCTGAGGAAGCAGACAAATAAGATTGATTTGGAAATATTCTTCCTTCTTTCTATCCCCTGTTTGTTCATGGACACAAGGTCCTGAACATCCCTAACCATAGAATAATGACATATTTCTTCTAAATAATTTTAATTTGACTTTAACCCTTTACGAAGAGGAAGCAGCCACCAAAAACTTTGCAATGGCTGCTGTACAATCATAGTTTACATTCCAAAGAAACTGAACCTGATGAGATGTTATAGTGGGCCAAAATCCACCTCTGGATCCACCACACTCTTTTTTTAGCAAGGGGCAGTCCGCCATTATGTGTGCAGTGGTATTATTGACAATGCCAGAACCATATTGACAAAATCTACCCAAAAAGGGGATACTAAAAAACCTGCCATAAAGACTCATAGAAGGGAAGGCATTCAAACATGCTAACCTAAATGCTCAACACTCTGAGGAAACAGTAAGGATGAATAAATAATGAGTGGGTTCTCCCATTGGAATAATTCCAAGCATTAATGGGGAGCAAACCCACCTTATTCTACTCCAGGTTGAAATAAAATCAGACTCAGTTATTAGTTGTGTTAATATTTTCCTGGAATCAGAAGGATTTGAGGCAGTGATCTCTTCAGGAGTGACTCCTAGTTGCAAACCTTATCATCTAGTGTTCTGAATCAGGGGCTATAACCTGAATCCTGGCTCAAGAGGTACCAGAAACCATCAGCTGGAGCAGCATGCAGGATTTTAACTCTAAAATTTAAAGCATGGAGCTACGCTAGTGCTTCAACTGATTTAATGCCTAGTTCTAGCCTAATTACCAAGATAGCAATACATGAGGGGTGGCCCCTCATGTATTATCCATGGATTCATTAACCGCCCTGATCAAAATTGTGACACCATAGAGGAACAGTACAAGATCTTGAGCTTTAAAGACCTGTAGTACTGCTGGAAAGTACTGACCCCCCCCCCAAGAGAAGCAAACAATCACTTTATCACTCCTAAAACTTTTAAATGAGTGTTTTGCCTATGTCTATCACAATTTAGATTAAAAGGGAACTAAGAACCCAGATACTTAAAAAAAAATTAACTGATCAATTTTAAGATTATTTAGTACCCAGGGAGTGTTGATATTAGATGGAGTCTTTTTAAAGACCAAGACCTTGGATTTAGAATAATTTACCTCTAAAGACTGGTAATAGAAATGTGCTTCAAAGTGCAGGCCTATCTCAGAAAGTGCAAACAGTGCAATAAAATTGTTATTAAATATGTTCTCAAATATACAACCGGCTTATAGTATGTCAATATGAAATTTCATAATTTTGATTTTGGAATATCAACTAAATGAATGCAAACGCTAAACATCTTTCCTTTCATCATAGATTAAATAGTAAGGCCAAGGGGTGGAGACTCTAGGGTTGGGGGGTGGAGTCTAATTCACCCTCCTTTGGATTTTCACAGGTTGGCATGTAAACCTATCATGCTCAGAGCACACTTTTCCTGAAGCCAGAGGTCACATGATTTCGGAATGTGTATCCAAAGATAATACTACCTTCAGAGAACTCTACTTACAGGTAAGTAACTCTCCTTTAAAGGAGGTATCTTTGTGTGGCAGACTGTTTATGGGAGCAATTTGAATTGAACTTTAAATGAAAAAGGCATATCTCTGTAAGTGGTAATAATTTTAGTCATCTCGCTGTGGCTAGGGGTTGTGGAATTCATTAGCACAGATTAACATATAAAGTGGGTGAGATATCTAATAGCAAACGTAGAGGTTTAGGGACCTTAATTCATCACTGAATGAACAGCGTGTACAGTATTAGGGACTATGAAATTTTTAATTTACACAAAGTGTCCAAGAATATAGGGAATAAATTTAAACCCAAAACAGATAATGGAGCTGTGCCCTGCCTCGCTGGCAAGTGGAATTGTTTTTACACTGAGTGAAGAAAGCTAATTATCCCAAGCACAAGGAGACTGCTAAAAATAATAAGATTATAAAGAATAATTTGCTGATATAATTACAACAAAATTGGGTACACACAATCGTCAGATACATGTATTGCTTGACCTGGGCGAGAAAGTGAAATAAATCCTTCCTCTATAGCCTTCGTAAATTTGTTTTTATCATCTCAAAGTGGTGTTTGCATAGGCAACACAATTTGCATGTGTAATGTGGCTGTACAAATTGACAACAAGTAAATTATTCAAGGAAATAGGCTGGTCGTGGGTCTGAACTATCTCCACAAAGCCTATTCATTTTGAAGAATCACTGAGACGTGAAGCTCATACATCAACCATTTCCTGACAATCCTCAGACTTATTGTCTCCTAAAATGTCATTATGGCTATTATTTATGAAGCTAATTCATTTATTAATATATATTTAACTCTGACTTGTCATGCACCTTAGCAGGCTTTCTGTGCACTGCATATTTTTGAATAGATGAAAGAGTTTTGCATGCTTTAATGATTACTCTAAGCTGCTATAGATTTATAGAATGCAGCTTTATTATCTTCTTGCATTAATACCTTTTTTATAACTTTTCCCCCCTTAAGGCCATCAAATATAAATGGCAAATGACATATCCAAAAGATGCTGTAAAAAGAGATTTTCTTGGAGTTTGCTGAATGTTAGAACAAAATGGGTTAGCTGACTGTTTAAAAGCTCAGTTTATTTTTTTTTTAAGTATATAACGATGATACTGGATTAAAAAAAAATCAGAATATGTATCAAGACAAATGGAGATAATTGTATCATTTAAAACTCCTTTCATCTCATGCAGATTATCCCAACAGGAGGAGCATATGTAATGGGGGAAACTCAGGTGGAACGCCAACCTATCCTGTTATAGAATACAAGTAGCCAGCAGCGATTCTTCTCACAACATGCTTCCCTTGGGATATTAGCAACACAGGGGATATGGACAGATGGGGACAATTAACAGCTTTTCTCATCTAGAGCTACTCACCTGAAAGTATTTTAAGAGGCTTGGGTACCAAGTGTCAGAAAGTAAAAACTACATTTACTGCAATATTCATATTCCGATTACTGTCATGCCTTTTCTGTTCAGCTGTAGGACCCCCATTCAAGGCTTCCAGTGTCCTGAAATATGCACAGAGAAGATTTCCATTCAGAGGCTTCTGCATCCTCATTTGACAGTTTGGTAGACAAGTAGGATCCTCCTCTGAGGTGAATGGGGGTGGCGTTGTGGGCGGGGTAACTCCATGGAGACACCTTTTCTTTGGCTGAATTTCTGCATCACAATGAGTAAATAGGCAATGGTCAGCTGAGCACCAATGCCTCATGTAGAGGTGTTATTCCTTTATTGAACTACTGCCTTACTGTACACTTAAATTGTATTGAGATGATGGATGAATAATTTTAGATAAGAAATTATCAGAGGGGGAAGGAAGCACAGTTACATGTCTGAGCTCGGAATCCAGGAGTGAAAGTTGTCAGATTCTAAGTTTGTCATTGTGTGTCTTTTTGTTGTTGTTGTTATTGTGACAATGAGACATGTTTAGCAATACTGCAACATGTAAATATCTGGAAATTGTTATAGACCCAGTTCTCCCTGCTTGTGGAAATCTGGCATCTCAGTGCCTTGATTTCCTAGTTTGTTGTGAGCAGGAACTCTTAAATGTGTTTTTAATGTATAGATCATTCAAGAACCTACCTGTTGTCTAGCATGGAGCAATATCAGGATGTAAACACTTATGTAGCATACACAGGTAATCATAGTGATGAACTGCAGTTCCAAGCACAAATGGTACAATTGGAGGAGGGAGATATATAACTTTTTAATAGCCCACAACTATCCCCACTTCCAGCCCAGAGCTGTTTGTAAATGATATAAGAGGCACACCTGGACACAAAACAGTAGCATAGCTTTATTTGCATTCCAGGTATCACATGACTCTTCCTATGCACACTAGCAAAAACAAAATAGAGGACAGTTGGAAATATTAGCTTTGTGTTGCAGAGCTTCAACCTATGGGCCAAACCTGAAATATACAATTTGAAAAACTCCGTGGTATATTTAAAATAAAGGTCCTGAGTTTCCATAGGCAATTCTGATAAACAGATGTGGCTCAAGTTATAGAAGAAACATTGGCTGAGTTCAGACTGGCAGTTTGAAGCGGGAAGTAGTTGTGGCAAAAAAGCCCCAGAAAAACCTGTTCCGGGTTTTCCCAGTCACACTGCGCCGACTGATGTGGGACCATACCAGGAGGAGGCGTGAGGGAGCATTCACACTGTTGGCCCAAAGGCACAGCTGTAAGGTGCGGCTTTCTTTTTTGCTAATATGGAGATTCATATCAAAATCGTGGATTTTAGCGTTCTCACTTTGTTGGTGCAGGATATACGTGGGATAGACATGCTTTCCAGGGTTTGATACCACTTTTACCAGGTATCTTTTAAATTTGGGGCAAACTGCCAATCTGAACTCAGCCATTGGGATTTTTTTGAGAATCAAGTGGAACATGCTTTTCTAATTCAGTCGCTGAATGTTACTTTGCAATTTCTTATGACAGTGCAGGAAGAACATATTTGATATTATTGCGAACTGGAATAATGATTTTAACATTCAAAACTATTGGAGCTACAATAGGGAAAATGCTTTCTTTTCATAAGGAATACAGATGGATTCTTTCTTTTCTGTTTTAGAATAAGAACATTCTAGGAGAGACAGTGATTATCATGAATCAGTGTGCATAATTAAACCTTGGTCTGTATTATCTAAGAAGAAGGAAGGAATGTAACTCCTTGATCCTTAAAAAGAAGCTATGCATTAATAATCACACAGTAAAAGAGAATGTATTGCACATTTCTTATGATGCTGTGTAAGTGCTTTCTAACTTGTTTCGGATCAGTTCATTATGCACAAGACTTCTCAGGTCATCACCAATGCGGCCATCAAGGCCACCACCTTGAACTGCTCCTATTCAGATGGAATGCTGTTTGCCAAAGCTCATTTTTAAGAGAGTGACTTGGAGGCTAGAATTATATGGATATGTTTTGCTGATTTAAGATACATGTTGCTTCTTTATAATGCAAAAAAAAAAATACATGCCATTCCATAATATTATTATTTACATTTCAGCATTTCATATATGAAAGTAAGGATGTACTTGTTAACACCTCTTAACAGCCTGAAGCTCCCTGCCCCAATCCACCATTATTACACATTGCTGAAGGCTATATTAATGTCTCCTGCAATAGCCTGCCTTCCACTGATTTAAAAGCCAACGTTGTTTAAAAGTGTGGGAGGGCCATCTTTGCCTCCTCGTGAGGAGGATGGGGAAGGGCTGCAGTTGCAGCTGGGTCTTCAGAGGGGGGCAGAGCTGGTGCCTCCTTAACTGCTAGCTGTGCCCCGCCTTGTCAGTTGCCACCTTGTGGTCAGCGAAGCAGCAGCTCAGGGGAGAGTGGGAGGCCTACCTTTGAAGCCTCTGGCCCAGTTACTCCCAGCGGCCAGCAGTGGAGGAACTCGGTGAGACCCCGGCAGCTGCGGCAGCAAGACCCCAGTGGCTGCAGCGGTGAGATACGGCAGCAGCGACATTGAGACTCTACGGTGGCAGTGGTGGTGTGCAGTTGACAGCAGTGGCAACAGCAGTGAGGTTCAGGTGGCACCTCGGCTTGGCAGCAGCAGCTGCATTTCAGCCAAGGCTGGCACATTGCATGGGGGCAGGGGGTTGTTCTGGCGGCAGCAGGGAGCCTAAGGGGGTTGACAGCTGAGTCCTGCTGATGGTGGTGGCTCTCCTGCCTGGGTTATTCATCCTGGGTGGCAGTTGGTGTTTAAAGGCCCCCAAATTAGAGCCACTTTGATTAAAGGCTGCTTGGCCTTGTCAGGAGCCTGGATTGGCAGACCAGGGGGAAGCAGCAGGGTAAGGCTGCCTCACCCCCATCTTTTATCGTTACCAGGGCGTGGGCTTGCTCCCACTATCCTCCTCAGTTGGGTCAGCTTGACAGTTAGCCTTCAACCCTCCCCCCTTTTTTCTTCTATATGGTTAAGGGTGTGGGGGTAGGAATTATATTGGGCCTGAAGAAGATCAGCCCCCTGTGGGAGCCTGCATAGGTGCAGGGGCCTTTTTGGTGTGAAGGTGGCCATTTTATTTTGGGCCTGTATATGAGCAGTGGCCGATTTGTGCAGATGATTTTAAACTGTTAGGTTTTTCCTTTGATGGTCAGTTCTTTATGGATAGAGCTTTGCCCATGGGATGTTCTGTGTCATACGCTGCTTTTGAGCTCTTCAGTTCATTCCTGGAATGGGCATTGTGGGCGAAAATGGGTCTTCAGGACGTCACACACTATTTGGATGACTTCCTTTTTGTGGGTTCACAAGGAACTGGCAGATGTGTTTTGGTAGGTTTTCAGCAATTAGTAGATGAGCTGGGGGTTCCTTTGGCCCACAAAAAAACTGAAGGCTCTGTGCAGAGGTTAGGTTTTCTAGGGGTGAAGCTGGATATGGTGGCCCAGACATCGCACTTGCCACTGGATAAGGTTGAGCAGTTAGAAGCCCAGCTTAGTTCATTTTTGACACAGAGAAAAGCCCCCTTGAGAGATATACAACAGCTTGTGGGGCATCTCAACTTTGCGTGCAAGCTGTTTTGTGGAGGCTCTGTGATGCCATCTCCCACACCACGGAGTATGAATCAATAGCACTATGAGTGCCAATCTTATGGTTTGGTAGGAGTTCTTGGCTTCCTTTAATGGAGTATCCTTTTGGAGGAAGGATTTGAAGTTTGAGGCTGAGCTCCAGGTCACCTCTGCTGCTGAGGGTCTCAGGGTTTCGGGGTTTATTTCCACAGACACTGGTGTGCTGAGGAATGGCCTGGGGATTGGGTTTCAGCTGGTTTGACTAAAGATCTAACATTTTTGGAGGTTTTTTTCCAATTTTGGTGGTGGTTTGGCTGTGGGGAGATGATTTGGTGGATCACATGGTACATTTTGGCAGTGGTCACATGGACAATTTGGCAGTGGTCCATATAATGAAGCCTGCCTTTTTCACACAGCCTCTTTAGTTGCATTTTTTGCAGTGCTCAGGGTGAGCTTGTTGCACTGTCTAAGACTGACCAGTCTGGCAGGGCATTGCAAAGTAGGGACCTCTGACTTATAGATAGGAAGGTGCACATCATGATCAGGGGTTCTAAGACTGACCAGCGATGTAAAGGATCGGTGGTTAAGTTGGGTACCTGCTCTGACACAGAGCTCTGCCCATTATTGGCTTTGTCTCAATACCTGGCATTACGGGATAGGGCTGATGGCTACCTTTTTAGGCATGTGGATGGGAGTCTGCTGACAAAGCACTAGTTTTGGGCCATTACATCATGGGCTTTGGGATTGTTGGGCCTTTCTGGAATGTAGTTTGGCACTCACTCATTCAGAATTGGTGCAGCTTTCACAACGGCAACCTTAGGCTATACTACTGCTAACATACAGCATGTGGGCAGGTGGTGATCAGCCACTTACAAGGGTTATGTGTGCCCCCTTGCTATATTGTGAAATTGTTGTTCCATTGTTGTGTCAGTATTTCATTGTTTTTTATTCCTAGGTGTTGTGTCCTGTGGCAGAAGGAGATGGATTCTCATCTGTGGACACAGCTATATTTTTTGGGCAGCTCATTGGCTCTCAGCTTGGTCTTAGCCAATGGGCCACGGTGGAGTGGAAGGGGTGCTGGGGCCTATGCTGGAGGGGCCTCCCCCCTCTTCTGTTTGGGGCAGCTCTGGCTCTCCACCCCGGGTTTTGGTCATTCATTCGGGAAACAATGACTTGGGATTCCTGAAAGGTTAGGCCCTAGTACTGCAAGCCTGGGATGATCTGAGGTTTATTCAGTGCCAGTGGCTAGATACAGTAATTGTGTGGTCTGCCATGATTCCATGCCTAGTATGGCATGGTGCTTTGGATCCCAAGAGGACTGAGAGAGCTCAGTGCAAGGCCAATGGGGAGCTCAGGAATATTCTGAAGGTTGGATTGGGTCACTATTTGCCTCACCCCCAGATTCGGCTCAATTGCCTGGAGCTCTTCAGGGGTGATGGCATTCACCTTTCTGAAAAGGGAAATGACATTTTCCTTCAGGATTTGCAGCAAGGGCGGGACTTCTGGTTTTGGCGCATTGATGCCGGGCATGCTCCTCTGAAGCTCCAGAGAGAGCGACCCATGACCCGGCAGTGGGGAGGGGGTCTGGCTGGCTCTGGACTTCCCCCGGGGCCCTTGAAGGGGGCCCCTCAGCCTGGGGCACTGGAAGTGCCTCTTCCTAGACTGAGGCCAAAGGATTGAGGCTCTTCCCTGTCCCTAAAGGTCCCTGCCGCTGTGGAACCATTGTGGGCATGAAACAAGCATGCCAGACCAGCGAACAACTGACCTGGCAAAAATAAAAATACTTTCTCTTACCTGAAGAAGTGGAGCATGAGTAAGATGCCAGCCCAGATGCCCCCCTCAAAAAAAAGTGGAGGGGGGGAAAGCTACCCACCCCTTGAAATTGGCAAAGTTTTAAAAGCATTAGAGAGGGCAGGTAGTGGTGGCGCCTGAGCCAATAGCTGAATTTAATCAGTACAATGCCAGACTGTTAAAATGTTAGAGTGAATAAACTCCCAAAGATTTAAGTGAACTTTTATAAAACATAAACAATGTCTTATCGGGCTGAAAATATGACAGTGAAAGGGAAACTACAACGAGGAACTGCCAGCTCAACACGTCTGGTTTCTAAACCAGAAGTGAACTTTGTCTTTGCAGGTATGTTGGATACTGCATTGTGACCTCTGGTGGTTCAGATGACTAACATCAGCAAGACCTTGGAGTCTGTACAAAAAGAACTAAAAGAATCTAACAAAAGAAAAGAAGCAGTTGAAAACAAGACCAAAGCAATTGATCAAGGACTGGAGGTGGTGGAAAAAGAAAGATCTTCAGATAAAACTCAGCTTTTGCAGCTACAAATGGAAAAATCTTCATATGTGCTGAGATTTCAAAGAGTACCAGAAGACAAATCTGAGAATCTGAAAGAAATCCTCAGTGATGCGCTCACACCACTGACAGGTATTAAGGCAGAAGTATTACAAAGTGAAATGGATATGATCTACAGGACATGTTCAGAATTTATCAAGAAAAAAGAAACTGCCTGGTGAAATATATGTCAGATTCTCAAAGAGATCTATAAGAGACACAATTTTGAAAGCAACATCTGGGACTATATTGAAAATCAAAGAAGAAAACATCAGAATATTAAAGGACATTCCATTTGAGGTAAGGAAGAAGAGAAAACTATATAAGGATTTAACCACTTATCTATGGGAAAATGACACTATATACCGATGGATACTACCTGAAGGCTTGATGTTCAACTACAAAGGCAAAAAAGAAAAGATTGACTCTTTTACCAAAGTGAAGCAGTTTTTGGAAAGGCACCAGAAACTTTAAAAGGATACAAAGAACACAGAGGAAGAAGAAGAAGGAGAACCTGACAGTTCACATGGCTTGGAAAGTCATGGAACATCTGTAGATGGCAGCTCCGAAGAAGAATCTGACTCAGAATTGGGAGCGGCTGCACCCAAACCAACCCGAGACAAGAAAAGCAAGAAGACAGGAAAGAAAGGCAGAAAACAGCTTAAACTTTGGAAGAAATATCTTTACTATATTATATAAGCTTGCATTGTTAACAACTTTAATTTTCTTTGCATTATGAAATAATAGAATAGAATTTTTATTCTCAATTTGAATAAGATATAAGCCTTGACTTAAGACAGTAAATATTAGCATATAAGGTCGTTGTATAGCTGTAATTTTAGTTAGTGTGTAGTATGTAGGATGTATGTAGAAAATCAAATACAAAATTTATATATAAAAAAAGGATTTGCGGCAAGGGCTTTGGAAGGTTATCAATATCTGAGTGGGTGCAAGGGTCTAAACGGACACTTGGCCTTTGCAGTGGCAGAATTAGGTCATAGAGTTTATGCGGCTCAGTAAGCATCAATCAGCAACCCTGTGGGGGTATAGGGGTCTAAAAGGATCATCCCTGTGGCCAGGGATAAGGATTGCAGACTGCCTTTGGGGATTGCCAGGATGTATTCTCTGTGCAGGCCGTACGGTTGTGTGGGAGGGATCCTCAGGGCACATCCCAATTGTGGGGCTGGCCAGATGTGAGCCACTTGCAGTTGGCTCCACTCAGGGGCCTGGGTGTCTTGCCCATTGTACAGCAAGGTTGGGGCCTGGGGAACCCCAGGCCTTGACCATGCCACTGTTTAATGTTTGCCCTTGCCGTTATTATTATATATGTTAAATAAAGTGGCCTTTAGCTTTTCCCAACCTTTGGCTGTCTGACTCTTTCTTCCATCTGGGGGGACAAACATGATTGCCCACAACCTGAAGGGCAGTTCAAGACAAACCACCGCAGATAGTTTGCTAAATAGCAGGCTGTGTACTGCATGATGCTTCAGTGTTCATGTGTATACATGTGAATGCCCATGGGCCAGGAAAAGATATCCCCAAAACTTTTTTTTCCATTAGAGATTTCGGTTCCAAAGCCCCGAGGGTGGGAGCTTCAACCTTGAAAAATGACAACTTTATCCTCTTACACTAAGAAAAATGTAACAAGGCATACCCAGAATGTAAAATTAGCATTAATAGGGAGAGGCACCAGAAAACAGGTACTGTCCTTGGTAAATAGGAACCGCTCGTACTTTTAATTCCCCTAGATTAGCTCTGCTGAAGCCATGCCTTCACCCAAGTCCTTTAAGTACAAGGTAACCAAATAGTTTGAAAAAAGAACAAAACATTGCATGCATATTTAAATATAAATATTTAAAACTGTGCATAAAAATCCATCAACTTTGGTTATATATATATACATTGCCCCTTAGTGTAAAACATCTTTTTGGTAAAGTCACACTTATACACCTGGACATGTCACACACTTACAAGCATCTTTCCTATGACCAGGTACAGTTATTAACATAATAGACATGTACGCCAACCAAACTCGATGTACACATATACACTTTTTTTTCAGCTTCTTTGGTTACGTAGTTTGTTCTGGGCTGAAATCCCCCCCCCTCCAATTTCTTGTTCATTTTCACTTTAGGTAATAGACCATATTGCAGCCTCATGTTCCCATCTGCCATACTGAAACATTAAAAAGCTGGTTCACTGCAAGGGTTGTGTTAAGTCCACTGACTGCCACTAGGCGCCAGCAAGGAACCACCAAGCTTCACTCCTTAGGAACAATAGGGACTAGGCTCCTGGACTTTACTTTGGGGAACCAATAGAGACTTTGCCGGGAGGTTCAAACCTATCAATAGGATCTAGGGGTGTTCTCAGGTGTTGTATATAGTTGGCCACCTGGCCGGTGTTCTGTGTTCTAATTGTGTACCAGTAAACTATGCTGATCACTACGACTGTGTCTGTGGTTTCTCCATGCATCTAACCCACTACACAATAGGTTGTCAGTTCCAGGTTGGGAAATACCTGGAGAGTTTGGGTTGTGGAGCCTGAGGAGGGCAGGGTTTGGGGAGGGGAGGGACTTCCATGGGGTATAATGCCATAGAATCCAGCTTCCAAAGTGGCCATTTTCTCCAGGTAAACTGATCTTTATTGCCTGGAGATCAGTTATAATAGGGCCAGATCTTCAGCCACAAACTGGAGGTTGGCAACTCTGTGCTGTTATAAGAATGAATGAAATAAGGGCTGTTTACAAGTGCTATATAATAATAACAATAAGAAATACTTTCCATTTTTTTTTAAAAAAAATCATATTGTGCATGTAATAATATTCTGTGGTTTGAGCATATGAAAAAGGTTTAGAACAGCTACATAGTTAAGCCAGATGGAAAATATTTTAAAGGGAGTTTTCTAAACAATTCCACTGCACAACTTGTTTTTCCCAGGCTATGCTGAAAGGAAGTGGCCCGTCACAGGCTGCCTCCATGGCTCTTTCAGCAGCTCCTGGTGACACTAATCCACACATCCCACTTCTAAGTTGGCTGCTTCTCAGGGAAAATGCTGCCACTTCAACATCTTTCACTGCTGATCCTGCTTTGCATTTTTGGAACAATCTAGAGGCTCTCACTCACTTTTCTATAACCCAGGAAAGCAAACGAAGTAAAAATTCTGTAATAGGACAAAAAGACAGTAGGCACAGGCCTAATGCCTCTGCAAGTTCTAGCCATATTATCTTATCCCATTAAGCACTGAGCTGTGGGAATGGTGAATTTGACTTTTCACGTGGGATGACATGAACCTTGCTGTGAATAGATTTGCCAGGTGAACATGCCGTGTTTGACAGCTGTGAGGCTCCCCCCTCTCCAACTCCTTAGGCTGACTCTGGGCCATCTTGCTGACCGATGTGGGTGGGTCTTCCCAGGCCTCAGAATGAGGACAAGAAGGAAGTTGCTCCACCTTGTTCTTTCTCTGTTCCCCAGCTTGCTCATGTGCTCTCCCCCTACCCCCAATCTGTGCCCTCTTTCCTCCTTGGTCTGGTACTCCTAGGTGTACCTGGCTTCTCCCTGATGGCTGCTGGCTCCTCCCTTCAGTTGCCCTCCCTTTTGCCCCACTGGGGTTTGGTTGGGGTAAGCTACCAGCACTCTGTCTGTGACCCTGCTTTCCCCTGGCCCTCCCAAGACCATGCCATTGAGCTTGGGCTGCTGTTGGGCTTACATGCACCTGTGCAGGTCTCTCTGGCCCCATTATAAACTGAGATCGAGGCAGCATTTCCAAAACAAGTGATTCATTTATTCAGCTCAGAACACACAACACAACCGAACCTTCATACAACAATGCAATATATACATTTTGAACTAGTGGGGCCACACCCCTTTAGTATCATAATGTCCAATCATGATAGAGAGCTTTGGACCAATGGGATTCATTCCTGCCATCCGTCAGAGTCTTTCCGGATTGATCCATTACGCAACAGCGACCAACCCGACTGCAGGGTTTAGGATACTTGAGAGTCAATGGAGCTTGTGCCTGAAGCTCTGGTTTAGATTACATCATATAATACATAAATAAATACATAACACCCTCCCCCCTAAATTAGAGTCCAGGGTCTCCCCTGACTTGATGGAATTGTCTGTCAGAGTCCTTTGGGAGCCGTAGTGCTCGAACTCTCAGGGTCTGTAAGCTGTCTTAGTTCTGCATGAGTTCAGCGCAGGGTGTCGGTGTACTACTGCCTCCGATCCAATAGTTGACTGGGGAGCATTGCAATTCATAGACTGGGGCAAGTTGTCTCCAATCCAATCGTTGATCAGGAAGTGTTGCAATTCACAGGCAGTCACTCCTGTCAGGGTTGGCAGCCTACTGGGCCGCCAGCACCCGGTGGCAACATTAGGGGGGAATGGCCATGCGATTCCCCCAAAGCAGGCATCCTGTGTGAACCAACAGTTCATGTTAATGCAACTTGAAAATCTGGATCTCATAGGACTGCCAGGCAGATGAGTGGGACTGCCTGGCAGATGGCCACACTGAGTTGAGGACCCAGAAATTCATGGGCTCCCTTGATGCAACATCGTAGGCATGAAACGGTGGCTGCGGAAATTCCTCGGTGGCCCTGCTTCTGCAGGCAGGGGATTGGATGGTGTCCGCTTCCCGGATCGGCAGGCATCTACCTGCATTGGCATGACCGGTGGCTTTTCCCAACCCATTGTACAGTTTGTAGCAGTATGCTGGCCTGAAGACCTCCCACTGAATCGTTCTTGGTGAGAGAACAAGAGAGGCCTGATCTGCTGGACCCCTGTAAGGTGGATGCCTAGAGCATCAAACCAATCATGTCCCAGGAGACTGGGACAATGTCCTTTGACCACTACAACACTTAATTGGCAGTAAAACTTCTTATATCAAACCATGAATTTGCCAGTTCCCACAATGGGAATGCCCTGTCTCTGGAAATCAATGAGGTGGAACTCACCAAGCTTGAGCCATCATTTGCTCCATCTGGGGAATAACTGGCATAGAGTCTGCATTGAGATGATGGTGAGCACCAATCCCAAATCGACCTCCATTTTGCAGGGAGCATTGTCGAGGACTACGGTCACTTTGATTTTGTTTTTTGTTTGGAGGTGAGTGCTGCACACCGATGAGTGGTAGATGCAGTTGTTTGTCGAGTGGCAGTCTGCAGTTGCAGTAGTGTCCCTTGACAATGATTGAAGTCTACTACACAATGTTCTAGGTGACATCTTGGGTGACATCTTGCCTTTAGACAAGTGGCAGATCTGGGCGAGATCTCCAATCTTCCTGCAATCCTGACCCTGGGCCTCACGGAACTGACACAGTGCTCATGGTCACCACCACAACTGGCACATTTTGAGCTGTGAGTGGGTAATTGACTGGACCACTTGCGCCTCTCAGTCTGTGTTCGGTAGACTGAGTTGTCCTTGCTGTTAGACTCTTCCAGGAATCCCTGATGCAACTTTCGAGACGTTGGTGGCATTCTGGAGTCGCACACATATCTGGTCAACTGGTCATCAGTTTCTGCCACTATTGCCTCTTCATACACGGTTTGGAATGTAAGTTCTCTTGTGGCAAACAGCCATCATTGTAATTTTTCATCCTGCAGGCCACATACAAGTCTGTTACAGAGTCTATCATTTAAATCTGTGAAGTTGCACTGTCATGCTGCTTTCCAAAGTGCAGTCACATACTCAGCAATTGACTCACCTTGAACTTGGTCCCGTTTATGGAATGCATGCCGACATGTGATCTCTGAAGGCTTAGGTGAAAAATGGTCATGTAGTTTGGCCTTGATTGTGACAAATGCAGTGTCCTTGAGTTCAGCAGGCACAACTAATGTTTTAGCCACATCAAAAATGTTCTTGCTGCAGATGCTGAGAAAGGTGGCTTTCTTGATATTTGTGTCCGTAATCTGTTGAGCTGTAACACAGAACTCAAACCGGGCGATGTAGGTGTCCCAGTCCTCTGTAGTTGAATCAAACAGTTCGAAGTGGCCCTTGGTAGTCATTGTGGTGTCATGCTGGAGCAGCAGGTGCTTGTGTTCTCTGGCTCCTTCCAAAGGCCAAGGCGACACTTCCTTGCCTGCTGTAGTGATCATCTATGGTTCTGTGGGGCTGCCTACCCACTGCATCCCATCCTTGTCGCCAGTGTTATAAACTGAGATCAAGGCAGCGTTTCCAAAACAAGTGATTCATTTATTCCGCTCAGAACACACAACACAACAGAACCTTCATAGAATTATGTAATATATACATTTTGAACTAGCGGGGCCACACCCCCTTAGTACCATAATGTCCAATCACAATAGAGAGCTTAGGACCAATGGACTTCATTCCTGCCATCCGTCAGAGTCTTTCCAGATTGGTCTGTTACGCAACAGCAACCAATCTGACTGCAAGGTTTAGGATACTTGAGAGTCAATGGAGCTTGTGCCTGAAGCTCCAGTTTAGATTACATCGCACAATACATACGTAAATACATAACAAGCCCCAACCTGGCTTCTGCCTTGGCTGTGGAGGCTGCTGTCTTCCCTGGGCTGCTCCAGTGTCAGGCCCCAGATGGTTCTTCTAGCTGTGCCTGAAGTTGTGGTGCCAGGTGTTGTCTCCCAAGAGGCTGCCAGACTCTCTGTAGGTGGGGGTGAGTCTGCCAGGAGCTGCATCTTCCAAGATGGCAGTTAAGGGTCTGGCCCTGAGTCTAGCAATGTCTTCGGACAACAGCCACAATCACTTGAGATCTGGGCCTCTGAGCTGTTCACCTCACCACCCTCAACTGGAAGTAGCTGCAGAAAAGCTTTGCAGCCATGCAGTAGCTATAATGTTTCAGTTTCATTTACCACAACTGGTTTGTTGTGAGGGGGGGAGCCTCACTGGCAACATCATTATGTCACTGGAAACTCAATGATTTTACTTCTGGCATGACGGGTTCTGGTCACCACATCTCAAAAAGGATATTATAGCATTGGAAAAAGTGCAGAGAAGGGCAACTAGAATGATAAAAGGGTTGGAACACCTTCCCTATGAAGAAAGGTTAAAATGCTTGGGGCTCTTTAGCTTGGAGAAACGACGGCTGAGAGGTGACATGATCGAGGTTTATAAGATTATGAATGGGATTGAGCAGGTTGAGAAAGAAGTACTTTTCTCCCTTTCTCACAATACAAGAACTCGTGGGCACTCTATGAAATTGCTGAGCAGCCGGGTTAGAACAGATAAAAGGAAATACTTCTCCACCCAAAGAGTGATTAACATATGGAATTCATTGCCACAGGAGGTCGTGGCAGCTGCAAGCATGGACAGTTTCAAGAGGGAATTAGATAAACATATGGAGCAGAAGTCCACCAGTGGCTATTAGCCACAGGGTATAGATGGGAACTCTCAGTCTGGGGCAGGTGATGCACTCTATTCTTGGTGCTGGAGGGGGCAGCAGTGGGAGGGCTTCTGGTGCCCTGGCCCCACTGCTGGACCTCCTGATGGCACCTGGTATATTTTGGCCGCTGTGTGACAGAGTGTTGGACTAGATGGGCCATTGGCCTGATTCAACATTGGCTTCTCTTATGTTCTTATGTTCTTATGCATCACAGGGACCCTCTAGCAGATTACGTCAAAACATTATGGTTTAACCATAGAGTTTTGTCTGAATGCTAGTGTCATTGGTGACATGCTGACATCACTTCAATTGTGCCAGAAGTGACATCAACATGCTGTAAGGTTGGCATTTTTCTCGTGCTGCCCAGCTGAGCAACAGCAGCAATTACGCACTGGGGGTAGGAAATCCCCTACCCCCAGCAGGAAAAGCACTGCCCTGTTTCTTTGCCCTGCAGTGCCTGTTGCATCTGCAGCAGGTAAATGAAACTGATTCTCCTCCATGGTCATGGATTATCAGGCCAGGTAATTAAATTACATTGGGGGTGATACTATGACTCCCATAAGGCTGTGTGAAAATTTGCATGCTGATAAATTAGCTTGCCAATAACACAGGCTTAAATGAACACCATCCCGCTGTGAGCAAAAACTCAGTGCGGTTTTGAGCGTCCCTAGTTATGACATCCTTTAAAATCAGCCTTTACAGCTACAATCCTGACTTTGGACTAGAACTGAAGCTTGAAATCAATGAAATAAGGGCAGAAGTCTAAAGAGTGAATCACTTTTATGCCATCAAGAAGTGCTGGAGTTCATCACTGAACAACGAGGTTTCTGTTTGAAGGTTCTGAAGATTGACGCGAGAGTGGACAGAGTAGCCTCATCAATGGGCTGCAGTCTTTGAGGAGGGTTGCCAGTCCCCCCCAGTGAAGGCAAGAATCTCCTGCCGCCAGGACCTGCTCCCTGCCACCAATAAGCTGACTGGTAGGGGGACTTACCAGGAGAAAGAGGAAGGCCTAGGCCACATTGCTGAGGTCACACAGGAAGTGACATAATCATGCCAGCAATATCTGGGCTATGTTCTGGTATTTGGGCAAAACCTCTATGGTAGTAGCTGTTTTTACCACCAGAGCATCCCAGCAACATAGCAGCATGATGACGTCTCTTCCTGTGCAATGCTGGCGGCAACATAGCCAGAGCCTTCCACTTTCTCCTGGTAAGTCGTCCCATCTGCTGCCAGTTGCCAGAAGGGACCTGACAATCCTATCTCTGAGAGAAAAGGTTAGATAGACAGAGAGAAGTTTAGGTAGATAGACTTTTGATCCTTCCCACTTTACGTGGGTCTACTTTCATAGCTGAACTGTATCTAAATCAAGCCATCTCTTTGGACTAGAACAGCTAGGGTTGCCAACTCCAGGTTGGGGAAATTCCTGGTGATTTGGTGTAAGTGCCTGGACAGTTTAGAGTCAAAGAAACTCAATGAGAATGTGATGTTATAGAATCCATCATCTGGAGATGCCATTCCACCAGGAAAACTGATCAGTGGAGATAATTTACAATTCCAGGAGAACTCAGTTTCTGCCTTTGCAGCTGCTAATACATACTGGAATACTTATCCTAATATAGTAGTAGAAATTCAATACTACTCTACTAGCTATTCCTCCCCATACTGTCCTAAACTGAGAGCTTGGCAAGAAATCCAGTTGTATATAGAGAGCCAGTTTGGTGTAGTGGTTAAGTGCGCGGACTCTAATCTGGGAGAACCGGGTTTGATTCCCCACTCCTCTACATGCAATTGCTGGTCATAAGATCTGGCACAGCTGTTCTTGAAAAAAGAGCAGTTCCTGTCAGAGCTCTCTCAGCCCCACCTACCTCACAGGGTGTCTGTTGTGGGGAGGGGAAGGGAAAGGATTTTGTAAGCCGCTCTGAGACTCCCTTGGGTAGTGAAGGGCAGGGTATAAATCTAATCTAATCTCTTCTCTTCTTCTTCTATTTCCACATATTTCTTCAGGGTGTTATGGATTTCTTCCTTAACTGGCTAAGGTTTTCTTTAATGCAGATGGCAGAAATAAGCAGCCATAAAACTCTTGCAGCTGGGAGTATTGGCAGGTAGCTATTTCTACTTAACCAGCCAGATTTTAATGGCCCCGTCCCACAGTTTTTTTAAATGAAGGGAGAAATTAACTGCAGGGTAAGGGAAAAGAAAATAAAGATATTGTACATCCTGAGGAAAGATGTCTTGTTGCTGTACCCTGTTATGTCTAATTTTATAATAGAAAATCCCGGTCATCTACAGTTATTCAAAACATTTTAAGGTCCTAAGTCCACAATTAAAATGAGCACAATATTAAGTGTTCTTGAAGCTACAGGATAATTATTGCTACAACAAGTTATTTTGATGGTGTGCATCTTTCACTGAATGACTATTAAGAATTTGGGAGTCTTGCTGAATCTTGGACCGATTTCCCACTAGCTGCTGCTCTGTCCTCGCTCTTCCTTTCCCCCTGATTCTATGTGTCTGTTTCCCACTACTTGCTGCGCGGCCACATTTTGCCCCGCAGCTTCACCCGATTTCCCCCGTTTCTTCTCGATCCTGTTTTTTTAGTTAAGACACAAAAAAAGAAAAAAGATACATAAAGATTCTGAGGGATGATTGGGGAGAAGAAAAAAATGTGCCTAAAGACTTGAAAAAGATTATAGAAATATTCTACAAAAATGTATATGAAAAACAAGATGTTAATAAAGGAAAATTATAATTTTTTTCAATTATAACAAAAATATTTAAAAATTTATGGAAAGCCAAAGGAAAATTTTGAACAATACAATCTCAGTTTTTGAGATATCTGAGGCAATTAAACAGCAAAAGAAATGGAAAACGCTGGGCCCGGATGGACTATCTGTGGAATTCTATCAAGTTTTTGAAGACAAGATAATACTCCCATTAAAATATACATTACAAAACATTATATATAAGAAAAACATACCAGGTTCCTGCAATGAGGTTCTAATCACTCTAATACATAAGCAAGAAACAGACGAGAAGGAAATCAAAAACTATTGTCCAATTTCTCTATTAAACATAGACTACAAAATATATGCATCTATTCTAGCATATTGATTTTAAAAAGTGCTCGGGTAAATGATTCATCAGGATCAAGCTGGATTTCTACCCAGAAGACAATTAAGAAACAATGTAAGTGTCATCATGAATGTGCTGGAATATTCTGAAACTAACCAAGGGAAACAGATGGCGCTGGTATTTCTAGATGCCGAGAAAGCATTTGATAATATAAACTGGGACGTTATGCTAGAACTATTATCAATATCGCAGTGTGGAGAAAATTTTAATGCTATGGTTAGAGTAATATATCATAAACAACAAGCTAGAATTATAATCAATGGAGACTTAACTCAAAAGATTGATATTCACAAGGGAACTAGGCAAGGATGACCCTGTCCCCATTACTTTTCATCTTTACTTTGGAAATACTGTGTGAGACAATAAGAAATGAAATCCAAATTAAGGGGTTGAAAATAAAAGGTGAGGAATTTAAACTACAAGCGTTCACCGATGACCTAGTATTTATACTGCAAGAGCCATTAAATTCCATGAAATATTTGTTAAATCTATTACAAGAATATGGGCAGCTAGCAGGATTAAAAATCAACTTTAAGAAAATAAAAATGAGGACAAAGAATTGTACACAATATCAAAACCAAGAATTACAAAAGATATCTGGCTTTGAAATTCAGAAAAAGATAAAATATCTAATTATGACAAATAGATGTAGCTCACTTCTACAAGACAATTACTTAAAGCTCCTATCTGAAATTAAGAAGGAACTGGAAAAATGGAAGGACATGCAACTCTCCCTTATGGGAAGAATCACAGTCCTCAATATGAATGTTGTATCTAGAGTCCTGTTTCTCTCCCAAACTATACCATTCTTAAAAACCAAACCTGTTTTAGAGAACGAGCAAAACTTGCTCGACAATTTATCTGGCAACAAAAAAGACCTAGAATTATATTACCATGCTGCAACTTTGACATGGATTAGAGTGTGGATTACTCTACAGGATACTAGACTTCTGAACCTAGAGGGATACAACCTTTTATTGGGTTGGCATGCTTTTCTTTGGTATGACAAGCAAAAAGCTCACACATATTTCAACAACGTATTCTTAGAGCTGCCTTATTGAAATCTTGGGACAAGATAAAAAAACTTTTTATATAAAAATACCAAAATGGGTAGCTCCTCTTGAAGCATTTACAAATCCTAATTTAATTTCAAACAATTTATTGGGAAGATATCAAGATTTATTAGATAGTAAGAACGAACTGAAATCACAAGAAATGCTGCAGAAACTAGAGGTGAGTCTAACTTGGTTGGACACTCAGCTCAGCACTGGCAACAATGGGCTTTGGCTTTGGCTCCCCTGTGGCTCCACCAGGCCCATAGCTAACGTGAGGCCCATGGGGCCCGACCCCCCACAGTTTTTACGGGCCCCCTCCTCGGCTCCCTTCCTCCCCCCCCCGTTGCTGCTCTTAGCCCAACAGCCAATGAGGAGGCTCCTCCATTCCCTCCAACGAGGCTGCTGGGAAGCACCTCCTGCCCACCTGCCCCTTGGCACAGCAGCCACGCCACTCTTTCGCTCCTGATCCCCCTCCCGGGGGGCTGCTGGCTGGTCTCTCTGGGGAAGGTGGGGGGCTCCTCCTCCTCCTGGGTGTGCAGATCTGCCAGTGGGCACCCCCCCAATTCCCCGGTCCAAGACGGAAATTTCTCCGCTGCCCACCGACTCCACAGCCTGATTCGTAACCCTTTCAGCCTGCCAGCAACTGGAAGCACCCAACACTCTCGACAAAACAGTTCTGGGGGAAAGCTCATGGAAGGCTGAGTGGGCGAGCCCCGCCATCACTGGACCTCAACAGACAATCCCCCCCACCAACCCTCCAGTCTTTCCTACCTCAGACTGGGGGGAGGCTTGAAAGTTTCCAGGCAGACGGATAATTCACCACAGCGGCTGCTACTGGCGTGTTGTGGTGGTAGTTGTTTATAATTAAAGCAAATATATTTATGTTTGGATATTTATATTGTGCCTCGGTGGATACCGCGATGCCTTGGGCTGTTGCCCCCCCCCCCAGCCCCCTCTCCCAAAACTTCTTAGCTACGGGGCTGGGCTCCACCCACAAAGCAGCAATTGGTGAGCTGACACCAGTCACCACTGCAATTGAAGGGTCCAAGCCAACTAACCCCTGAGATACAGGTAGATTTGCTGCTCTGTGACTCTTCTTGCTCCTGGTTTCTAGCCCTGTAAAACAATTGTGCACCCAAAAATCTCTCTGTAAGTTAAATGACCAGGCCACCCCCGACACCACTAACTCCATCTGGTTATGTCAGGCAGAGAGCTGAACCAAATCTGCCACCAAAAAAGTTCAAAGAGGTCTTTTTAAGTGAACCAGACCACTAGAAACAACTGCACTTATATGGAGGAACAAGTAGATGGCCTCATGAACAATTATCTGGGAATGAATCTAACCAGAAGTAGTCTGCAATAGGATTTCTGATGGCCAGGTTAGACCAACAAGTTGAGGAGGTAATCAGGAATTGTATAGCATTTACTCATAGTGATGAATCAGAAAGTACTTTTTCTTCCTTCATACCAGTTGACTGCCTCCTCTGCCCATTGAAGAAATTAGTCCTTTTGTAATAATGGGTCTAATTGACATTCAGTCATAATAATATTAAGGGCGCAATCAAACACACAATTAGCTGCACCATAGGCGCGAATGCCAGGCAGATTTAAAGGGTGTGATCAGACACGAACATCTGGGAAGTGCCCTGCACCTGTCGGCAACCCGTTTTGATCTGCCACAGAAGTGGAGTAAAAAAACACCAGGGAAAGTCTGGTAGCAAACAGGTTGCTATGGGCCACGGACAGACTTTCCCCTGTCTGATCACTGCAGCATGCTCTCATGGCGTCAGGATGGTCTGATCAGGCCATCCTGACTCCGTGCTGTTTCCTTCCCCTTCTCAGTATGCGCATGATCACACACTCCATAGGGAGCCCTCAGTGCTGAGATGCGATTAGTTGATTTCCCCATTTAAGTGCATCGGGAACAAATGGCAAAAACAACAACAATCCCGACTCGCCCGCAGTTGTGTCTGATCACACAGTGGCGGGCTGCCCCACAGCTTCAAATGACTGTGTGATTGCACAACTGCAGGTCAAATCCCTCCGGGGGAAATAGCCTCGTTCCCCCCCCCCAGTTTATCTAGCACATGTGACCACCACCTAAGTGTCCCAATTTACTATTACTGTTAGCTACACTAGTAATTAACTGTCATTCAGTGACCTGAAAATACATTTGCTGGGGAGGATTTCCTAAAGAACTTGTATTAGAAAACTGTGTACGACTAACTGTGTAACTATGTGCTCATTGCTAATCTCACTTATAGCATTAGCAAATTCATAATTGCAGTAAATTCACACAGTGCTTTAGTGCTGTAGTGAATGGACTCATGAGGCAACTAAACTCAAGATTAGAATTGCAATGCAACATTTAGAACTAGATTAAAGTGCTAATCTAGACTTCAGGTAGCAGCATCATTATGGATCTTTCTCTTGAGGTAAACCAGAGACAGTACCTTTCCTATTCACCACGACCAAGACCATGTAGTGTCTTTCTGATGCAAGACCACTAATTTCTCTAGTCAATACATAAATATTTTAATAAGACTACCATCATTCCCATGGGAGACTCTCTTGGGGTAGCCAAGAAGAATGAGAAAGTAAAATTTCTGTCCTTGTTGTCCATATGTAAGTTTCTGCATTTCCAAGAAACAAAACCATACAACAGGAAATAAATAGAATATTCTGTGGAAAATACATTGCTCAGTTCAGTCACTCAGAACTGCTTGGGAATATGTCATGACTGAACAAGAGCAGTGTGAGGAGTAAAAGATAAAGAAAGCTACTAGCATTCATAAATGTAGAAAGTACCAGACTGCTAATGCCATCATCTGGAGTCCCCCCACCCCCCTGCTACTGGAGGAAAAAGTGTCAGTTGATCACAGGAAACAGTGGAGAAATCCAGAACTAGTTGTGGCTGGGTAGCAGCATATTTCCCCCATCTCCAAAGACAGAAGCACAGATAGAATTCAAGATCTTCAAAAGCTGATTTTATTTTATGCCAAAATGTAATTTCTGTTTTTAAATGTTTAAAATGCTTAAAATGCAAACACAGCCCATAGTTGTTATGTCCATATTACAGGCTGAGATTTGCAGACCAGAAACACTCGCTTACAAGCACCCTGCAGGGTTGTTTTATGTTGTCTCATATAGCGGGCTAGGGCTGAGAGAGAATGAATGAACCAACGTTGCTGCTTTTTTTATCCCTGACTTTCAAGTTGTGCTTTGTGTTAAAAAAAAAAAATCTAATTCACTGTTCCCAATCAGTGAATTTTAACAATCAGGATTGTTTAAATAATGGTCAAAATTCTGCAGTGCCAGAATTCTACCTGTGCTATTTGTAGTGGCAAATGATTGTCTTATCCATTTGTTTTCTTCATTTATACCCCATCTTTTTCCTCACTGGGAAACCTGTGCACCGGAATGGAGTTCCAAAAACTCTTTGACAAAATTCTTTTATTTTTTTAAAAAACTCATGAGTTTTCAGTATACAGATTGAAAACTTCATTTCCTTCTTGACAGTTCCTGCACCTCTCTCTCTCTCTTTTTTTTAAAGCCCTGGCTGAGAGTCTGACTGGCACAAGCAACCTTCCATGGCATGACTGGGGATTTGAACCTGGGTCTCCCAGATCCTAGTCTGACACTTTGATCACTACACTACACTGGCTCTGTAACTGGTGCTAAAAGTTCAACTACATTTTACACCCAGGTTGCTTTATGGATCATTTGAACCTGGTCTTAATAATGTAGCCACCACAATTGTGGTGTTTCTGTGTTCATTGTCTGTCTGTCCCCAGATCTGGGTTTAAAGAAATCATGACCAGCTGAGATAACAAACCAAACTTTTTTTTTAATGTAAGAGATTACATGGAATAAAGTTTTATACTAGTGGCATTTAATGTTTGCTTCTTTCAAAGTTATATGTCCCAGACTACTGCCTAATACAGATTATGCTTTCAAGATGCATAATCCAACCTCAAAAGAGATAAACCTCTTCTCTCCCCACCTCCCATTCCAGAATAAAAGCCAAGTCCCTAAGAATTAAAAGCCATGATTGTCACATTTCACATTTTAGGAACATTCTGCCTTAAACAGGTACTATCAGTATTTTTAAAACTGTCTGCATTACAGCAAGTTGAATCTTAACATTAGCATCAAGAGGAAAGTACTCAAAGGGTGTGTTCAGACGGATCTTTTGATCTGCCATAGGAACGACTCCCTTGTGGATCAAAAATGCACGACCAGACAGAAACATCTGGGAAATATTCCGGTCCCATAGGCATCCCATTCTGCTGTGCCTCCAATCCTGATTTAAAAAGCAGCAGTTTCAATGTAGGGTTTTCGCTTACCCGCGCAACAACTGCAGACTTTCTTCCGTCTGGTCACTCCATTAGCGCGCGATGCTCCCGTCAGCTCGGTCTGACGTCAGACCGAGCCGACGGGGGCGCAATTTTTTAAAAAGTGAAACCCCATGTGCGCTTTAATGAGGAAACGCATTCAGCGATAAGCGCTACGAGGAATGTAATATTCATGCTTATTTCTTTTAGGGACAAGATGTTACCGCGATGGGAGATGGAGGGGGGAAGGACTGTTCTAACTTGCAAAATAGTCCCTCCATTGATCATGATGGCAATGGCAAGGGGAGGACCGGGACTTTGCTGAAAACCCTCCGCGATCGCCTCAGTTCTCCAAGGAGGCGCAGCCTTGCCTATGCGAATGTACAAAACTTTTTTTAAAAAAATCCTCGGTGGATGCCGTGTAGACAAATCACGGCGGGAACAACGCGCGGTGAGGCTATTTCATGGGGGGCGTCTGGTCGTGCTAGGCTGGATTAAAAATTTTAGGAGGGCTCATGGCGCGATTGACTGGCCGTCTGAACGCAGCCATAGTCCCAAGGTTTGACTGTTTATAGATTGTTCTAAGGGCATGACCAAAGAACAAAATAATTCAAGTATGTTGGAAGAATGAGGCTCAAAGTAGAGTTTCCAACTTTTGAAGCAGCTCCTCTAGATGTCCTTTAAGGCCAGTTTGATCTGCATCAGTTAGCAGGTGCTCAGGCCTGCCAGAAAATGGTTCACATGCTGATTTTTAAACAGCAAAACCCTGTTCATGAGGTCAGATCAGGATGGTTCCCCCATCTTTGGCCAGTTGGCAACTCTGCCTCCAAGTATGACTCCTGCTGTGGGCACACAGCTGCCATGCCAATCCTGGACCCTCACTCATAGGCAGGGATGGGCCAAGGTTCAGTTTTGGATGAAACCACGAGGATGTATATATGAATGTGAGAAGCTGTGGGGTTCATGTTTGCCACAGTCTTCAGAATCACTATGTGGGTGCACCTTCATCAAAAGATATAGACAAGTCAACATGAAAAAGGCAAACAATGTCCAGGCAAGGCTTCCCCCCGCCCCCCAGCTTCTTAGCAGATCTTTTTATTATTTATTATTATTATTTATTTGTGTTTATAGCCCACCCATCCTGCAAGTGGGCTCAGGGCAGCTAGCATCATAAAACAATACAATAAATACAATTAAAAATGTAAACAATTTAAAACAATACAATAAACACAATTAAAAATGTAAACAATTTAAAACAATAATAAACATTAAACACAATCACAATTCAGACAAGTCAGCTGGCTGTGGGAGGTTCCCTGGCATATTATTTGGGTGATAGATGGGTGACAACCACCTCAGGGCGGCCATATAGGGACGTCCACTGCCTCAGCCAAAAGCCTGGTGGAACAGCTTCATCTTGCAGGCCCTGTAGAATTGAAGAGGATCCCCCAGGGCCCTAATCTTGACTGGGAGCATGTTCCACCAGGCAGGGGCCAGGGCAGAGAAAGCCCTGGCCCTGGTTGAGGCAAAACAAACATCCTTTGGGCCAGGGACAACCAGGAGATGTTGGTCCATAGAGCGTAACGCTCTTCAGGGCATATTTGGGAAGAGGTGGTCCCTCAGATATGTGGGTGTCAGATCATGGTTATTTAAAGGTTATTTAAAGGTTATTACCAACAGCTTGAAGCTAATCTGGAAGTTGACTGGCAACTAATGCAGCTGGCAGAGCACCTGCTGAATGTTAGCCCGTGTAGGCGTTGACATCAGTAGGTGCACCGCCGCATTTTGCACCAGCTGTAATTTCCAGGTCAGCCTCAAGGGTAAGCCTTCATAGAGCGTGTTGCAGTAATCAAGCCTAGAAGTGACCATTGCGTGGATCACTGTAGCTAAGTCCTCGGTGGGTGGGGGTGGGGGGAGATGGTTTCACCAGCCTTATCTGCCTAAGATGGAAAAATGCAGATCTGGCAACTGCAATAACCTGGGCCTCCATAGAGACAGAGGCATCCAGTGTTACCCCAGGCTCCTCACTGTCTGGATCGGCACCAAAGGCACCCCTTTCAGTGTGGGGAGTCTGATAGTCACATCGACTCCTCCCTCCCCGACCCAGGTACAGGACCTCCGTCTTCAATGGATTAATCTTCAACTGGTTTTGCCGCAACCATCCAGCCACAGCATCCAAAGCTTCAGCCAGAATGTGAGGGGCAGAGGACGGATGGCCATCCATTAACAGCTAGAGCTGGGTGTCATCTGCATACTGATGGCAACCCAGCCCATAACTCCTGGCTAACTGGGAGAGAGGGCGCATATAGATGTTAAATAACATTGATGAAAGAATCACCCCTTTCAGTACTCCACATTCAAGTAGGTATCATGGGAAAACCTTCTGCCAAATGCCACCCTCTGTCCCCGACCATGGAGAAAGGACGAGAACCATTGTAAGGCATTACCGAACTCCCACGTCAGTGAGGTGGTGGGTCAACAGATCATAGTTGGCCATGTCAAACATGGCCATTAGATCTAATAGCAACATCAGCACTGCCCCGCCCTGATCCAGCTGCCTATGGAGGTCATCTGTAAGGGCGGCCAGAGCCATCTCTGTTCCATGGCCAGGGCAGAAGCTGGACTGGAAAGGATCAAGGATGGAAGCATCCTCCTGGAAACTTGGAGTTGTTCGGCCACCGCTCTCTCGACCACTTTTTTAAAAAATTGAATGTTTCCTGCCAGCAGTATTGGGTGTTGCAGTTAATATACATGCTGCTTTTAGGCAGTATTCAGTTGTTGCAGAATCATCTCAAGAGAGCTTCCCTGAAAGACAAGGCAAATGTTTGTTTGGATTGCATCAGTCTGCTCTAGAACTTTCAAAGAGTAGTTCCTAGTTAAGCACAAAAGTATTTCAGCCAGAGTGTGTTCTTCATATAGCACAGTAAGAAAACAATATTTCTGTGATATATCTTCTGGATAAATGCTGTCAGTAATCTATCAGCCAATTTACTTCTGTAGTTCTCTCTCTATATATATCTTTGTATATAGTACAAGCTGCTTTATCTGAATGGTCATGTCACTACTGCTCTCAACAAGGAGTCAAACTTAGCAACTAAGATTACTCAGGTGGTATCTGTCCGGCATTGAGCAGCTGCTATGGGGCTTTTCTCAGTAACATCGCCCAGCTTGAAGAACAACAGCAGGCCTCGATGCTTGTATAGGAGGAAGCAGAAGATAATTGGCTCTTCTTAACTACCTGAATCCCTGGGCAAAAGGTATTTTGCCTACTGTCTTGAAGGACCTGCAGTTCTTCTTCCTACTGGGGCTAGGATAGGGAGTAAGGAGCTAGTGTCTGGTTCCTAAGGTTTGAACCCTGCAGTGGGAAAGGGATAGAAGTGTTATCTGGGTCACCTTTGACTCTTTTGACAACTTTTATTTGGGTATTTGAATCAATACACTAGCTTGGATTCTATTTTCTATTAACTTGCAGTGATAGCAGTAGGGAACCCATTTTGCCCTGTACATTTCTTGTTTTCCATCCAACTGAGATTAGACTTTTGGTGATTATACCTTTTATGCATGCAAAATTTTAAACAGATATAAAACATTTTAGAAGAAATTAAAGGCACGATATGTTTCCAGCTGTAATTTGTATTCTCCCACCCCCTGTCAACTAGGATGGAATTCTCAGTGGCTGTACCCCTCATTTGAGAGATATTCCCCTGCCAAATTTCAGGCAGAAGTTGAAAATAACCCCATTCTAGCGGCATTTAAAATTCCCAGCTACACTGCAGGCTCAGAGAGGTATGTATGAACATGTTTTTCCTCCTTTCCCGGAAACCTCAGGTAAAGTGGGGTGTGAGGGCACGGGGCAGCCCATCCACTAGACAGACCTAGCAATTGCCTATGGTGTCAGTCTTCACTGTCACTGGAGGGATGACAAGCCATCCTTCCAAGTGGTGGCAGTAGATTCAGCCATGCCCCACAGCAGCAGACAGCAGCTCTGGGCAGTGCGACTACCTAGCAGAGAGATGAGGATGCCTGGTGGGGGCAGCCACTATCATGCCACTGCTGTTCCTGCACCTCAGATGGGGAGAAGGTACCCAGCCTAATGGTGTGCTGCACACAGCAGGCTAGCTCACTCTCTTCCTTCCATTCTTCTTTCCATTCAGTTATCCCTTGGGATGCAGGGCCTACATGTAGCCTGGTGGGCAGGCTGGCTCAGTGGGCTGGCCCTCCATCCTTTGGGGAAGCCGGGCATGCTTGCACTCCCTCCCTCCTTTGGGGAGGTGAAGCACACACACAGTAGATTGGTTCCCTCTTTTCCTCCTTTGGGGTCTGGTGGGGCTGCGAGTGAGCTAGGGAGGTGTGGCTTTTTCCAGGGCCATTTTTGCCTCCTGGCTTGCCACTGCTGATGCAGCTGTCCTGCCTTCTTTCTGCAACATCTGTCTCTGCATGGGCACAGTAGCATGCAGGAGGGGCTTTTCCTTAGTGGGAGGGATCAATTGCCTAGGGTGTCAAAGACTCATAGGCTTGCCCTGTGAGGGTTTACCATTGAACACAAAACAGCAGCATGCAACAAGGCAAGATAAAACCTTCTCCTTGTCTCCCAGCTCTCAGTTGATTCTTGTACCTCTGTTAGCATTCAGAAATGGAGCCTGGCTAGGAGAAAATATTTAAAGTGTTCAGGTAAGAAACCACAAGACTTATTATCCATTCATCCATATATTCTAGCTTTGTTTAGACCCCCAAATTATATTACTTGCATTCTTTACAATGCAACACTGGGTGTTCTCTGCCCTTTTCTCCTTCCAGGGACATTCAGCACTACCCAAGAAGCCCTGGCAACAGATCCAGCTGTGCTGGTTGTTACCTAATGCCTTGGGTTGCCAGCTCTGGATTGGAAAATACCTGAAGATTTGGGAAGTGAAGCCTGAGGAAGGTGGGGTTCAGAGAAGGAAAGGATTTTAATGCGGTACAGTGCCACAGAGTCCACCTTGGTGTAGTGGTTAAGTGCGTGGACTCTTATCTGGGAGAACCGGGTTTGATTCCCCACTCCTCCACTTGCACCTGCTGATGTGACCTTGGGTCAGTCACAAGCTCTGGCACAGCTGTTCTCTCAAGGATAGTTTCTGTCAGTAGTTCTCTCAGCCCCGCCTACCTCACAGGGTGTCTGTTGTGGGGAGGGGAAGGGAAAGGAGTTTGTAAGCTGCTCTGAGACGCCTTTGGGCAGTGAAAGGCGGGGTATAAATCCAATCTCCTCCTCCTCCTCCTCTTCTTCTTCTTCTTCAAAGTGGCCATTTTCTCCAGGTGACTTGATCTCCGTCTCCTGGAGAGCAGTTGTAATCCCAGAAGATCTCCAGGTACCACCTGGAGTTTGGCAACCTTACTAATAGCCAATATTATTGCTGTAATATTCATTATATTAAAGAATGGACCTAATTCAGGCCAAATGGTCCAGTTACGTATCAGTGGCCTGATGCCTGAAATTGCATTTTCTGAAGACAATTCATCAAGTGATATTTGTTTTTTCCCACTATAACTGTCACTTCTCATTCCTAGATCCTTCTGGTGCACATTCTTCAACAACCAGTGTTGGCAGAGATAAGACAGAGGTGCAGTATATATTTTTTCAAATATAAATAATAAATTTCCCATGGTGCCTTTGTCTTTTCTTCTCATCCTGGCATCTGTATTGGTGCAGCTCCCTTCTTCTGTTTTTCAGTACTAGAGGTTCAAGAGACCTGCAACCCCTTGAGGGACCCTGCTGTTTTAAAGGGGTGAAAGTACGTCAGCTCCTACCAAAGATGATCAATGTTATGGCTGGTGAGGGGTAGTGGTTGGAGTGCTGGACCAGGATCTGGGAGGCCCAGGTTAAATCCCGCTCTGTCATAGAAGCTTACTGGGTGACCTTGGGCCAGTCATAAGAGCCAGTTTGATGTAGTGGGTATGAGTGGCAGGACTCTAATCTGAAGAACCGGGTTTGATTCCCCACTCCTCCCCCACATGAAGCCAGCTGGGTAACCTTGGGTTGGTCACAGTTCTCTCAGAATGCTCTCAGCCCCACCTACCTACCTCACAGGGTGTCTGTTGTAGGGAGAGGAAAGGAAGGTGAGTGTAAGACGCTCTGAGACTCCTTCAGGTAGTGAAGAGCAGAGTATAAAACCAATTCTTCTTCATGTACACTCAGCCTAACCTGCCTCATGGGGTTGTTGTGAAGATAAGATGAAGGAAGGGAGAATGTAGAAAAAAAACTTTAGGTCCTCTTTTGGGAAGAAAAGTGGGATAAAATCCCTAAATAAATAAATAGGGTCATTTCATTTTAAGCTATGGAATTTTTAAAATTTGTGTTGTTTCTTACATTCCATAACACTTTGTAAGGCCATTTAATAATCCTATTTATAAGTGTGGGATGAAAAACGTTTTAAATGAATAAATTATGCTGGCATGGGACTACTCAAGTGGAAGGGAGCTACAATATTTTTGGGTTGCTGATAATTGTAAAAAAAATATTAATGAGTAGGATTAATGGAACTCTTGTTAACTTCAGTCATACCAGTCCTTTAGTCCAACATGTACTTAAAGTAGAATTCCTTTTCATATTGTCAGAGTGATGTTCAGCTTGCTTTACTATACAACACTACTGGATCAAACGTATTACTTTGAATAAAAACGTTCAAAACTCTTTTTTTATGTTGATCAGTTTGAAATATAGTTGGTTTTATTTTGCTTCTAGCTCACTGCAAACTACCTGAACAAATTTCTGGGAGGGAAAACAAATTCGAAACTGCAGTTGCTTAAACAATAGGCCTAGTACAAATGTGCCTGTTAGTTTCTAGCAAATGAAGTCTGATAAAAAGCAGTAACAAAATCCTAGTAAATTCAAAAACATATCTGGGGAGATATATGAGAACCTGCTCCAGGACAGAATTTTTATTTTCAAACAACCTCAAAATATATCATCTGTCTGGCAAATGATCAAGCAGTTGACTGAAAATAAGGAAGAAAATCTGTTTCAGTGGAAAGAATACTGGAGAGAGTGGGTTGCTGTTGTATCATCTGCTTTCACAGTTTCATCCTAAACTGTACTCACTTAGGGTTGCCTACCTGGCTTTGGAAATTCTTGCAGTGGGTGCAGAGCCTGGGGAAGGTGGAGTTTGGGAAGGGGAGGGAACTCAGTGGGAATATGATGCCCCCCCCCAAGTTGCCATTTCCTTCAGGAGTGGTTGCCAACCCCAAACTTGGGAAATTCCCGGAGATATGGGAGTAGCACCTGAGAAGTTTGGGGAGGGGAGAGAGATAAATGGAGATGTGATGCCATAGAGTCCATTAACCAAACCCATTTCCTTCATAGTCTGGAGATCAGCTGTAATTCTAAAAGAACTCCAGACTCCAAATTGATGCTGGCAAGCCTGTTCTTGCTTCATAGACATGCCAGGATTAATAGTACAGTTTGTAGGGCACGTCATAAATGGGATATAGCTGAAGCATAAGTGAATCCCTTGGTGCTGTCATGGTGAAGAACCAAATGCCCATTTGTGGTTCAATGAACTAGTAACCGTCATCTAAATTATAATATTTAGGTTGCATATTTATTAATGCATACTTTATTGGAAGTAAACCCCATTGTACCCAAAAAACTTCCTAAATAGACCTAATTGAATTTACTTAAATCCTGACCTGGATATACTAGGCTAGCCCAATCTCATCAGATCTAGGAGGTTAAGCAGGATCAGCCCTGGCTAGTATTTGGATAGGAGACCTCCAAGGAATACCAGGGTCATAAGATGGAGGCAGGCAATGGCAAACCACCTCTGAATGTCTCTTGCCTTGCAAACCCAATGGGGTCACCGTATGTCAGCTGTGACTGGAGGGCACTTTCCACCACCACCAAATTTACTTAAGCATACCACCAGTTGTCTGTTTTAACTTCTTGATATTCACTTTGGCCGCCAGCTTTGTCTTACTGTTAGGGTGAATGCATTAAAGTCTTCACAAGCTGAAGCAATGGGTGCATATTAAGCTTTACAGTGAGCACTGATGATTAACTCGTTTGTTATTAATATATTATTGATGAATACTAAAATCCACATTTCCCTTCATTCCTTTACTAGCAGCTCATCCAGAAGTATCAACCAATATGGTATAAATATATTTTCTTCTCAGACTAAAAAGACTGTAACATGCTGTCATTGAGATGAGCAAGGCAAGAGAACGGTAGACTCAATAGGGTTTTCCAGACCGAGCATAATCTACTTGCTTTTATCTTAATCTCCAGTAATTTGGGGTGCAGACCTCAGAAAGTTGTTAAACTTCCGTGTGATCCTGTAAAGCTGTTGCACTACTGTGAAAATTTGGAATGGAAAACTCTTTTGTTCTTAAACTTCAGAGAGTCATGTTCCTAAGAGTATGCAGCGTAGATTCTGTAGGATTATCTAAATCTGACGTTTATCTGGGTAAAACCTAACACATAAAGTGTCATGGCTAATCACATGGTTTTATAGTCTCAGTTGCAAAAGAAAGAGCAGTAGAAGTGACACTCTCACAAATAATGCATAATCTGTACACGTGAAGTAATCTCTGGTGCTTTGTTACTTTACGGATATACTGCAGATAGCCAGCACAACTGAAATTTAGTATTGTTGCTGGGTTTAAAGTACTCATATTTATTGGAAAAATATAAACAATTGCATAGAGTTTAAATAGCATTGACTGCTATGTGTTTCCTTGCGTAAGGAAGAGTTGCAAGACTTGTCCTTCTACTCACTTTTCTATCTCAGCGCCTCTGGCTGAGTGGCTTCATGCTATAAAGAAAACCCATGTTGTAAAGAAAAACAAATATGGCTGGTATTGTGAACTACTGGTCTGTTCCTTGTCTTTTCAGGCTTCTGTAAACAAACAAATCTACAGTCAGCCAGTTGTTTAATTCAAAGTTGTTTCCTTTTTTAAAAACATCATTTTTTTTGGTCAGGCATTTATTAAGAGTAAATGGAACAAGTTTCTACTTATGTATACTCAACCAAATCAAACTCTCTGATAATTTTTAAGCAAAACAAAATAGGAAGTAATCTTCTCTGGCAATTTTCAAAGTTCTGATCAACTCAGATTCCTTATTTTGAAGGTTTGTAGATGATACTTTTGTGCCCATTGTAAGGAACAGAGCTGAGAAAGAACAGGGACATGTATCAACCTGGACTGATAGAGACCACAATTTTATTACATGGAGATTGTTTCGCTTTGATGTGAAGCAGGGAAAGACATTGCCTTTTTGCTGGCAAACAACCCAGTTGTTGACAGTAGAAACAAAATAAGATTGCCAGGTCCCCCGACCACTGGGGGGATAGGGTGGAGCAATACTCCCTCTAAGCTGTGGAGTTTTGTGAGCAAAAAAATCTACTTTGTGAACTACTGGTATTAAAGCTGAGAGCAAGCGATCTGGCTACTACATAAATCAGTTTGCTCTGGAGCCATCCTTCCTGAGCTAAAACAAAAATGTGTGAGCTGGGGGCTAAAAAAAACCTGTGAGCTAGCTCATACTAACTCAGCTTACAGGGAACATTGGGGTGGAGAGTTGGCAGATCCAGGATTGGGAAACTCCTGGAGATATGGGGATGAAGCCTGGGGAGGACAGGGACCTCAAAGAGTCCGCCCTCCAAAGCATCCATTTTCTCCAGTAAGGAAATGGGCTGTAATTCTGGGGGATCCACAGGTTCCACATGGAGGCTGGCATCCCTAAAACAAACCCAGTTTACCAGTTGGATAAGTAATCCTTGATTTATCAAATGTGTGTTCAAATAAACTGTTTCCAAACTGTACTTATAATAATGCTGAAGCAAATACTTACAGATGAGGAGCTACCCAGAAAGCCTTTCTATGTCAATTCTTCCATTAAACCATAAGGCTAACTTTCAGGAAGCAAATACATTTCAGGAAGCTAATACAAAGGAAGTACTTCTTCACCCGAAGAGTGATTAACACTTGGAATTCACTGCCACAGGAGGTGGTGGCAGCTACAAGCATGGATGGCTTCAAGAGGGAATTAGATAAACATATGGAGCAGAGGTACATCAGTGGCTATTAGCCACAAGGTATAGATAGGGACTCTGGGGCAAGGGATGCTCTGTATTCTTGGTGCTGAGGGGGGCAACAGTGGGAGGGCTTCTAGTGTCCACTGCTAGACCTCCTGATGGCACCTGGTATTTTTGGCCACTGTGTGACAGAGTTTTGGACTGGATGAGCCATTGGCCTGATCCAACATTGGCTTCTCTTATGTTCTTATGTTCTTCTTTGGTAAATCTTATTTATTCATTCTCATTTCCAGGTCACATGAATTTGACCCCAAGCTTGGATCAGATTAATGATTTGCCAAACTCACATTTACCTGAAACTTAGACTATCTTCATGCATGGTATGTGTTCTACCACTGACCCACAGCCTCTCCCTGACCTGCAAAAACATAGTACTTTCTAGTATCATTTTACAATGGAGTGGGGAGTAAGAAAGACTGTAAAATTTCCTGTCCTTCACCCTAGATATCTCCCTCCAGGAGACCTTCCCGTCTCTCTCAAGATTTTTTCCATTTTGACCGCTGCTATCAATCCCCTGTCTCCTGTAATATGCTCATTCCTTATTAGAGAGTTAATGGGATTTCCCTTTTGGCTGCCATATTTTTCTTCATACCTGGAATGTCACCCAAATAGGATCTTATCAGTGGATTACCTGGTTTTATTGTATTCATGATTGGTGCAAGCCATCCTGCATTACTATTTCATATAGTAATGGCATGGATAGAATCCAAAATTATTAAGGCTTTAAATAGATTGGCTTTTTGGATATGGTAGTTATTCTCTACAACTTGTTACATATAAGCAGAACAGATTTAATAAAAGGTATCAAAACCAATCTGGATTTTACTTGTTTCCTTGAAAACCACATGATAGCTACTCTCAGATACTATATCTTAATGCTTAATTTTAAATATAGATGCAGTTCCATAACAGAAAAACTAAACATCTATGTTATCAGCAGACTCAATTAAAACTGCGTTTGTTGCCTAGTTTGCAGTTGTACATGTGTTTTTAAGTTGACAACTGCACCAGTAAAGTGCTGACCATCAGTCTACAAGTGTGGGGCCCAGACACCAGCAACCAATACGTGTCTGAGTACATTCCAAGATTTTATTATACTGTCAGCATTGTTTTGGAATCACTTCCAATTATTCTAAACTCACAGGTGTATTTTTTTCAAGGAATGCCAAAATGTACTTTGAACACTATGCTTAATTTCTAGAAAAAAAGAGATAATAGAGCCGTTCCCCTAATCCCTAGTTAGAGGGACCTCTCTGTCATTACTCAATAGTGAAAGAAATATGCCCTGGCATCCTTTAATCTGTTTTGACTTCCCAAATTCCAGGGAATTAATAACACATGTTTTGTTTTACTGTATTGTATCTCTTGTTCAGTGTGGTTTTATGGAGTTGCTTTTTGGTATGGTAAGTGGCCTTGAGTTTCCCCTGAGACAGAAAGGTGGCAATTAATTGTCTAAAAAAATTGTCTGTTCATTTGAAATTCTCTAGGAGCATCTGGTGCAGGGTCTGTACCTCAGGCCAAGGACTGTGGCCTGATTATGAATGCACTCCTGGGTTTCTTTACAGAAATAGTATGGCTACATGGTAGATAGAGGTTCCAGGTCTGGGTTGGGAAATACTTGAGATTTTAGGGGTGGATTTGGGGAGGAGAGGGGCTTCAATGGAGTATAATGATATAGTCCACTTCCAAAGTGGCCATTTTCTCTGTTGCCTAGAGATCAGTTATAATCCCAAGAAATCTACAGCCACTGCCTGGAGGTTGGCAACACTATCAGTGGACATATCACAAGAGTTATAGTCCTCCATTCTGCACTTCCTCTCAAGTAAATTCAGTGAAGTGGTAAAGTTTGTATTAGGCATTTTGAATAATATGGTGCTCCATCTCAAGTACATGGCTGTGACATGTGTGATACCTGAACACTGGCCTGTATAGAACCACACTTTCTGAAGACTTCAGAGCAAATAAGTTTTATTTGTTTGTTTGTTTGTTGCATTTTTATCCTGCCCTTCTCACAAGTGGGCTCAGGCAGGTAACATCAGAGTTATAAACATTAAAATTATTAACAGACCAAACACGTTTGACTTAAAAGCAAATTTAAATTAAAATTCAGTTAACTAAAGATGGTGACATATAATTTACCTGATCACCCCAACAGCTGGGTAGATGGTAAGCAGGAGTTACTGCACATTAATGATACTGAGACTTAGGGCTGCCAGGTCCAATCTTCTCCCTGGTGGGGGGATTAGGGGGTATTCCAAGAGGAGGCATGCCATCCCTGGCATGATGACATCACTCTGCATGATATCATCACATCTCTGTTTCTTCCCTACCATTTAAAGGGAACCTTCCCTTTAAATGGTGTGTGGGGGAGAGTGAGGGCCAAGTGCTTCTGCCATGCAAGAGGCAAAATCACCACTTGCAAGGCACAACCCAGCTGCCCTTTCTTGGAAAGAGTGGGCACTGGGCACTCCTGCCTTGCAAGAGGTGAACTCACCTCTTGCAAGGCAGGTGCCAGTGGCCCCCACTTGGAAAGAGCGGGCACCAGGCACTCCTGCCCTGCAAGAGGTGAACTTGCCTCTTGCAAGGCAGGAACTGGTGGGCCCCACTTGGAAAAAGCGGGTGCCGTGATATCGTGATATCACGATGCGGTTTGCCTAACTTGGTTGGCACGATGGATTAACTTAAATAATAGAAAAATGTTGGCATTAGAAGGGCATGATTGTGAGCTTGGTTGGCATGCCTATTTGTGATATAAAAAATCCAAAATAGATATTTTTTTTTAAACATCATTTTATAAGAAAGACACTTTTTGAAACTTGGATGAGATATAAAAAATATTTCTCTGAAGAACAACCACTTTGGATAGTACCAGCAGAAGTAATTAAACCACATTCTGGCTATAAAGGTAAGGATTGGATTCCATATAGAGACATTTAAAACCTGAAGGACGAAGCTTTATGATGCGAGATAGAAAGAACTGGACTTTGAATATGATTAGTTAAACTACAGAGAGATTCATGATCTTTTCAAAACTGATAAAAAGAGGTTTGGTTTTAGAGCCAAAAATAATGAAATATAGGTTGTGTGGGTGGAAAAAGGGGAAAAAATGATATCACAAATATATAAGCTTTTACTAAAATGGTACACTGAGGATGAAACAGTTAAAGAACAAATGATAAAATGGGCTATAAATGTAAACAAAGAAATAACTATGTCATCTTGGGAGGGTTTATGGAAAAATTCAATGAAAATTTTGACTTGTAATAATTTGAAAGAAAATTGTTATAAAATGATGTATAGATGGTATATGACTCCAAAAAAAATTGCAAATATGAATGAAAATATGTCCAATAAGTGTTGGAAATGTAAAAAAAAAAAGCTCTTTTTACCATATGTGGTGGATGTGTGATAAAGCAAGGACTTTTTGGGCTATGGTCCACAGTGAAATTCAAAAAATCCTGAGATGTACAATTAAAAAAGATCCAGAAGTTTTACTTCTAGGTCTTAAAATGGAAGAGTTCCATGTGAAAAAGAGAACATTGTTGTGATATTTGATCACAACTGCTAGAATGACTTATGCATAATTTTGGAAGCAAGAGTCCATACCTGAGAAATGGGAATGGATAAAGAAGGTACTTTTCATGGCTGAAATGGATAAGCTAACAAGGAAACTAAATAACAATGAAGACGAAGACTTTTTTGAAGATTGGAAGAATTTTAAAGAATATATTGGGTCTAACTGGGAGATTAAAAATAATTTATTTTGTTTTAATAGTTATTAAGAACGGACTAATTGAAATATAATAATAGTCAAAAGGTTACCTATTTGGAAGATAAGTAAATTGAACATGTATTATTGTTTGATATAAAACAGTAATGAAGAGTGGGAATACTGCGGGAAGCCGAGCGAAGGGTGGAGAGGGGATATATAAACAGGATATATGTTAAAGGAAGTATTGATACTGAACATGTTATTGTATCCTAACAATAAAATTGTTTTGTTTTTTTTTTAAAGGAAAAAGCGGGTGCCATGGACACCTGCCCTGCAAGCAGCAAATTTGCCATTTTCAGGGCAGGCGTGTCTGGTGCCCCCTCTTTGTGAGCAGGGCTGCAGATGGCTGTTGGGGGTGGGGCTCCCCCTGCTGGCCAGCTGGTGGGTGTTGGGGGAGCCCTAAAATTGGGGGGAAACCCACCCGCACCTGGGGACTGGCATCCCTACTGAGACTCCATATGGGCAGATACAATAGGGCCGCTTTTGGAAGGGAGGCCAGATAATTGGATGTCCATTGCCTCAACAAAAGGCCTGGTGGAACAGCTCCATTTTACAGGCCCTGCAAAACTGTAATAGGTTCCACAAAGCCCTGATCTCAGGCGGGAGCATGTTCCACCAGGTGGGGACCAGGACAGAGAAGGCCCTGGCCCTGGCTGAAGCCACATAGACGTCCTTTTGGGCAGGGATAACCTGGGGCCCCCTTAAGAGGGGATCATCCCTCCCATTGCAGACCTTCATTTTGACCCTATGCTATTCTGGAAGGTCTGCTGACCCCAGGAGCATAATTGGGTTGGGGGCTCAGTGGACTGTAGCAAGACGGGAAATCATTTGAATGTCCTTATGTCTTCGAAACTGTGCAGCTGGTAGATACGGGCCACTGTTTGGGAATGGCACAGCTGCTCAAGATTCTTTCTCATTGTTCCTATGCAGGTGACATATGTAACACATGTGCTAATGTACAACAAGCTGCATAGAAATGGGGAACAAAAAAAACCAAAAACAAAATCGGAAGAACTGCCAGTGGAGAGACTTAGGTGCTAACATAATCTATGCTGGATGTATGTAGAAATATTAAGATAAATAATGTTTGAGATATGAATACACTTCAGCAAGCACAATCATGTGAGAGTTTTTCAAGTATAGGATGTCTGGAACATTTATTAGCCTCCTTAAATTATGTGCTAATGTCACCTTACTATACCTGAAATGGCAGAAGCCTTGCACATCTTATTAATGTCTAGCTATCATAAAAATAAATTAGCCAGCCCACATTTTCAGGTTAATCTTCCATTTCATAATTGCATTGGTAATTACTATAAGTTAACATAATTAGCTGCTAACATTTAATTGGGAATTATTTATTCAGGAATCTTGAATATTATAAGTTTTTCTCCCCATAGCACCAATCCATTTTGTGCAATGCTCTATATCTAGTACATACAACAAGTTATTAATGGACAACATTAATAACCCTTGAATATAATTTCTTTTTGTTTGCTGGTCTCTGTCCTGGATGTCAAATATTTACTCAAATAGAAAATACTTATTCTGCTTCCAAAATATGTTCATAGTGGTGTTGTTCTGGCAAACCATCATGGGAGAGACATTCTGTAAATGAGGAATTACTAAGAAGTCATTTTTACGTGCTGTTGATCTTCAAAATTAGTTCAAGGATGACATGAGGACATTTCTAGGATACATAAAAACAGTCATTAATGTGCCAGACACAGCACAGAAGTCAGCTCTTGTATGTCAAAGGCTGTACACTTTCAGATGAGTCCAAGATATTAGGAACCATAAGAAGTGCAATGCTGAATCAAAGCAAGAGCCCCTATATCCAGCAGCAGTGCATCAGATGTTTTTGGGGAGTTCATGCCTAGAACATAAAGTTGGTAGCCCTTCCATATGCTATCATGGTTAATATAGACCTATCTTCCATGAAACCAACATCAGCTCCACAGATAGACTGACACATTTCTTTGAAATGAATTCCCTCCCCCCAAGACAATTGGGATATCAGTATCCCTTTGATAAACCCATTGCTGAGGGAATAAATAATAAAAGAAATGTGTTTGCCTTTTTCTCCTGGAATATAAATTAATTATGACTCTATAAAAATCTTTTTACCATAGCTAATTAATCGGAATCTCCTCATAAACTTTGTGTCGACAGTTCTGTATGTCTAATTATCTTTTCCACTTCAGAATTGTGCAGTTGAATAATGAAGAAAAACATTACCTGATGAATTCTTTATTTGATGATGATATCTCCAGAGACGGAGAAGACAAAGGGACTTAAATGCCATCTTAAATTACATCTTGGTCGTGGTCAGCTTTCAGCTGGTTTCCATTTGCATGCAGCCATTTTGAAACACTTGCATTCCGAGAGAAACAAAATGTAATGAAATAACCAGAATAAATTACTGTACCTATTTAGAAGGCTAGTAAATCTACATTCTATGACCCTTTTCATATACAGTAAGTCACAAAAGAACTCTTAATACCCTGTCAACCTGTTCTCTGAAAAGGCTATGGAGATTTGGTTCGGTCATTTTTATTAAAATGTCTTGTTCCTCTCTTCTCCATCATGAACCATTCAATGTAATTCAAAACAGCAACTACATACGTCTTACATATCTCTGGAGGTGGCTTTTAGTTCTTTCTTTTTAGTTCTTTCTTTTTTTGTTTACAAAATGTTCAATCCTAGGCATCTTGGCTATTCAGACAGTGATTAATTAGAAATTCTTCCTGATACAATATATCAATGTATGTTACAGCTTGAAATTGAAACTCTTGTGAGAGGTGGTGCACACGGAAGCTGCTATGTTTTCTTCTGGGAATTGCTCTGTGTGACTGATGCTGATTATCTGCAGCAAATGTAGAGCACTTCTCAATATAAGACATGGCATATACATGGGGATTTTTACTCACATGGGTAGCAGGAAGCCCTCTCCAATAAACAGGAGCATATACACAATGCTGTATGTAATGGCTCCTGATTTGTTTGCCCCCTTTGAGCCAGAAAAAAATAGCTTCATTTTCTCTGGCTCAAAGAAGAACCCATGGGGTGGCTGCAGGCAGAGCATCCATGTGGGCACTCCACCTGCGATCACTGTGGAACAGAAGCAAGCTTGGCCTTCAATATGGCAAGCCAGCATCATTTATATCCCACATTTTATCTTTTTAAATGGCATTTTACCTTTCCCTACTGAGCTAATTTGTAGTTTTTATTTATTTAGGATATTTCTATGATGCTTCTTCAGAGTTCTGCTTGAGGCGGCTTACAATTAAAATCACCACAGCGCATATATATATATATATATATATTTAAAAGACTGTAAAAAAAACACAAGCCATTAAAAATGGGCTATTGGACTCAAGAAGCCTAAAAGCTATCTATAAAACAGTGCAGACAGATAAAAAGCTAACAAAGTAAAGCCTAGGTAAAAAAAAAATGTGTTTTGACCTGGTGAAGTAGACAGCAGGTGAGGCCTTTCCAAAGGGAAGGAGCCACCACAAAAAAATGCCTTGTCTCTAGTTGCCACTCATCTCACATCTGAAGGGGGAACACAGAGAAAATAGCTTGAAAGGCAAATCTAAACTGGCGGGCTGGATAGAATGGAAAGAAATGGTCCTTCAGCTTTACAATGTGGTAAAAAAAAACAAAAAACCAGAAAGTGAGGGGCAAGTGGGCAATTCCGGGCTGCAACAGGAGCCATTGCATGACTTCCATGGCAGCACTGGGGCTCTCTCAGTTTGTATCAGTCCCACATACCAAGCAGGCCACACACTGGATTTAATCTTTGGTATGGGGATGGAGGTGGATTTGACTTCGAAGGCAGAAGTACCATGGTCAGATCACTCAGTCTTGAAGGCCTGGTTGGGTGTTTTGACTCCCCACTCCCTGTCTAGGCAGCAAGCTGATTTATACTTGCTTGTGGCGACTGATGGACCCAATTGGATTCCAGGATGCTCTGTGGGATCCAATGTCCTCCAGTGACCCATTGGATGAGCTGATAGAGGATTGGAACTCCCATCTCTCTGAAACCATCAATGAACTTGTTCCCCAACATCCTCTCCATTTCTGTCAAAGGACATCCCCCTGATATACTATGGAACTCAGGGGGATGAAACGGGAACTCAGATGACTTGAGCATGTTTGGTGGAACACCCATAACGAAGCTTCAAGAGCATCTTATATGATGCTTATGAAAGCCTATGAGGTGTTGGTGAAGACTGCTAAGAGAGAATTCTATTCAGCCTCCATCAAGTCCACTAGGTCTCACCCAGCACAATTGTTTAGGGTAATTAGATCCTTGAAATCCCTCATGGAAAGGAACCAAAAAACAAGTAATTCAGCTATTAGCTGTGAGGCATGTGCAAGTTTTTTTGTGGACAAAGTCTTGTCACAGCACTGTGACCTACCCACCAGTGTTGTACAGTATGTGAACTAGAGGCCCCTTTGGCCACCTTTGGATTCAGTATTCAGCAACTTCACCCGACTCTCCCATGCTGATGTAGACAGGGTCTTGGGTGCTGTTAGGCAACCACATGCCTCTTGAACTTGTGCCCTTCATCACTGGAGAAAGCTGGTGATGGGAGGATATGGAGCCTGCTGATGGACATTATCAATCTGTCCTGGGAGACAAGGGTTTATCCAGAGAGTCTGAAAAAGGCTGTGGTGGTACTGCTCTTGAAAAAAACAATTTTGGATCCTATGGATCCTTCCAATTACTGCCCAGTTTTGAATTTATCATTTCTGGGTAAGGTAATTGAGAGAGCAGTAGCCAAGCAGCTCCAAAGCTTAATTGACCCAGTGGCATTGGATCCATTCCAGTCCAGTTTCCACCCTGACTATGGGACGGAGATGATGCTGGTCGCCCTAACAGATGATCTCTGCAGACAGCTGGATTGAGGTGGGTCAATGCTGCTGTTGTTACTTGATCTCACAGCAGCATTCAACACAGTCGAATAATGTCTTATGACCCACTGCCTCGCCATTGTGGGAGTCTGTGGAGTAACCTGAAATGGCTTTTCTCATTTCTCCTTGGTCAAGGACAGAGGGTGGTTTTGGGAGAGATGGTATCAACTAGGCACTCCTTAACATGAGGGTTTCCTCAGGGGGCAATCCTCCCCCCAATGCTGTTTAAAATCTATATGCCTCCCCCTTACCCAGCTAGTGTGGAGTTTCAGGCTAAGGTGCTATCAGTATGCTGATAACACCTAGCTATACCTATTAATGGACAGCCACTCAGATACCACCCCATTAAATTTGGCTGAGGATTTGGAGGCCATGGTGGAATGGCTTAAAAAGAGCCAACTGAGACTGAATCCAGTTCCAGATCTGTGGCTGGAGTGCTCCAGACTGGGGCTTCCAACCCTTGACAGGCACAAACTGTCAGGAGTTTGGTCATGATCCTGGACACCTCCTTATCTATGGAGGCCCAGGTCATGAACATTGTCAAGCTGGCATTTTTCCATCTACACCAATCATAGCAACTGGCCCCTTTCTTGTCACACCCTGAGTCTGACCTAGCTACTGTAATCCATGCAACAGTCACCTCTAGTGTAACTCGTTCTATGCTGGCTTACCTACCCTTGAGACTGACCCAGAAACTCCAGCTGATTGAGAATGTGGGAGCAGGTCCTGACAGGAATATCATGGATGGCTCCAACCTTGTAGAAGTCTCTGCCAAATAACATCAGGGCCCTGTGGGACTTAATGAAATTCCACTGATCTTGCAAGGCAGAGATATTCCACCAGGCTTTTGGTTGAGGGCAGCAACGGGCAATAGTATGACTGGCACCCTCCTCTTTTCCCCTTTCTCTCTCTCTGCCCTCCTTATCCTGCTTGTGAGGTAGCACCACAGTCCAGAACCGGTTAAAGATTAACTATTAACACCATCTGGGGATTCATTTTATGTCTGTAACATTATATTTATTTTATTTTAACTAGTTATTATGATGTATGTATGTATTCTTTTATTGATGTAAATCACCTGTGTATTTAGAGATTGGTTGATTCATAAATCCAAAGTATAAATAAATAAATAAATTGCAAATGTCATTGTGCCTGGGCTTTTGTGCAGATGCAACAGAGAAAAGGTGGAGGAGGCAAAAGCAAACAGAGCAAAAAATGCAATGTTGCCCTTAGCTATTCCCAATTCCCTTGTGGCAATAACAGAGGCCCATTTTCACATCCTCATATAGATTCAGCTCAGTATGTGGTAAAATCATATAAAGGGATATCACAGAACCTTGTAGTACCAGTTAAGTACAGTGTATTTTTCCATGCTGTGAAGAAAATCAGGGTGTAAATGAAAAAAATAAAATAAAATAATTAATAGGTAAGACTCATTCTAAGCCCTAGTTACCTATTGTTGCCCTGCAAGGCTTTTGAGCCTCTTTATGGACTGTAATAAAATAATAAACTGTGCCAGTGTATGCATAAGGGACTGAACCACATGGTAATCCCACCAAGATGCCAGAAGAGACTGCACCCAGGCAAGAGACGTTCTCCTGACCTCCCCAGCAGCTCCAGTGCCCAGCATAGGTTACCAGCCTGTTCCTCATGAAGGAGAATGGAGCAGACCCAGTATGCACTAAACACAGCACCATGCCTTAAGACAATACAAGGACTAGGAATTCCAAAATCGCCACTGAGAGTTCCTTCTACATCAGGCAGGCAGCCTCTTTCCCTCCCCCCTCACCTGCAAGACCTCATGTAGACCTGGCAGAGTCTATTCATTGTTGCCTGGTAACTAAGTGATGGCCATCAGCAGCCTGGCTAATGCCATCAAGAAGACAATGGAATCGGCCTGGTGACTCATCCTAGCTGCTACCAGGTGTCATATATGAGTAAGTTTCTAGCTCTCAGTATTGACCACCCCTCAGGCACACCTCCACACACCTCATCTACACCTTCCAACCAATAGGGTATTTTTAGGGACGGACTTACCAGGCGGTGGAACTAGAGGCTGGAACCAGCCCCCACCCTCCTGCTTATAAGGAGACGCCTGACCACCGGCTCGCTCTCTGCTCTCCGACCCCTATCGAATCTTTGACCCTCTTATGTCCAGCTTGCTATCCCCAACCCCTGCCTCCATCTTTAAACTCTGGTCTGCAGCCAGAGTTCCCACGTGATTACCTGCCGGTCAGGCCACGTGGTCCCCCATTTTCTTAGTTTCCTTCCCCTCCATTTTTCCTGAGGAACACTCTACATGATGGGACTGGTAAGTATAACCCACCACCGATTTACCTGCTAATGCAAATGTGCTTTGCCTCTCTCTGTATTTCCTAGTCTTGAGTAATTGTGTGTGAGACTGTGTATTGTTTGTTTGTGCAGAACTTCAGTAAAAGACTTTATTTTTCAACTACAAAAGTCTCCTGGTCTGTTAACAACACCTCCCGGCGGGGCTGACCTCTGTATACACAGATGTTCGCTCTCGCAGCCGACTGCCTATTAATAATCAATCATATTCCCCTCGTTATTATTCATAATAACGTGCAATCAGGCTAACACTATCTGCAATATCTGCAGTAATACTCACTTACCTTCTAGGATTATTATGATTTCTGTGAATACTGAAAGGGCTTTATAGATGCTACAACAACAACAACAACAACAACAATAATAATAATAATAATAAATTGGATTCACTTAAGTTTGTAAAAGAGTATGCAATCTTTCACCTTCTAAAGAAAACTTGTAGATAGAAGAACAAAGTAGCACAGTAGTATAGAGTTCAGTTTGTATTTTAAATATTGTAGCTATTTATAATGCAAAAGTGTATATGAAACAAAGTATTAAATATAGAACCTAAAAGTATAAAATGCATTAAGTAATAATGGACAACCCAAACTATGCAGGCCAATGCTAAATAAGTCTTCCATCATTTCAAGAAAATGGTTAAGCTTTGGCTTTGTTAAACACTTTGTTATTACTATTACTGATATTGAATTGCTCTACGAGGATTTTATTGGATTTTAATTGTTATTTATATATTTGCAAAATGTTTTAATGACTGTATGCCGCCCTGAGCCTGCAAATGTGGGAAGGGTGGGGAATAAGTTGAAAAATAAATATAATAAATAAACTGTTCTAAGCCTACTCTTCATTAATTTCATTGAGTGCCTATGAGTTCTTGTATTGTGAGAAAGGGATAAACAACATCCTTCTCTACCTTCTCTATCTCATGAATAATTTTGTAAATCATTATCATGTCACCCCTCAGTTATCGTTTCTCCAAGTTAAAGAGCCTTAATCTCTTTAAACTCTTTAACCTTTCTTCATTGGGAAGGTATTCTATCCCCTTAATCATTTTAGTTGACCTTTTCTGCATCTTTTTCCAATACCACAGTATCTTTTTTGAGATTCAGTGACCAGAACTATATGCAGTATTCCAACTGAGGTTGCACCACAGGTTTATGAAGGCGCATTATGATACGGGCTTCTTAATAATTTCCAGAATATCATTTGCCTTTTTTTATTGTAGTCACACACTGAATTAACATCTTCAGAGAGTTATCTACCACAGCTCGAAGATCTCTCTCCTATTAAGTTACTGTCAGTTTGGACCCCACCAATGTATATTTATAGGCCGAGTTCAGACTGGCAGTTTGCCCCAACAGAGGCGTGTTTCAGCAATGTTTCACAAGTGGATTAAAGGGGGTGTTCACACAGGCCCATCTGTCCAGCATTCCCCAGCTGTACTCAGCCTGTCTTGTAATGCTTCGCTCCCGAGTTAAAAAGATACCTGTTAAAAGTGGTATCAAACCCCGGAAAGCATATCTATCCTGTGTATATTCTGCACCAACACAGTGTGAACACTTAGATCCACGATTTTGAATGTGTGCTTATGTGCATAAGCGCTCATGCACATAAGCGCATATCTCCAGATTAGCGAAACAGAAAGCCGTGCCTTACAGCCATGCCTTTGGGCCAACAGTGTGAATGCTACCTCACACCTCCTCCCCAGTATACTCCCGCATCAGTCGGTGCAGTGTGACCAGGAAAACCCGGAACAGTTTGTTCCGGGGTTTTTTTGCCACAACTCGCTCCCACTTTAAACTGCCAGTCTGAACTCGGCCATAGTTAGGTTTTTGGGCTCCAATGTGCATTACTTTGCACTTGCCATGTTGAACCTCATTTGCTTGTTGACATCCACTTGCGCAGCCTCGACAGATCCTTTTGGAGTACCTCACAGTTGTCCCTGGTTCTCACCACCCTAATCAACTTAGTCTCATTCTCAAACTTAGCCACTACACTGCTTACCCCCAACTCCAAATCATTAATGAACAAGTTAAAAAGCACTGGACCTAGTACTGAGCCCTGTGGTACCCCACTGCTTACCCCCTTCCACTGTGAAAACTGCCCATTTACATTCACTCTCTGTTTCCTATTAATTAATCAGTTTTTAATCCTCAAGAGAACTTGTCCTCTTATCCCATGACTGCACAGTTTACTTAGGTGCCTTTGACGAGGAACTTTATCAAAAGCTTTCTGGAAGTCTAGCTAAACAACATCTACTGGGTCACCCTTGTCCTTACGTTTATTCACCCCCTTAAAAAAAAACCCCTAAAAGCTTAATGGGACAAGATCTTCCCTTACAGAACCCATGCTCATTCTTTCTCAATAGCTTTGTTCATTAACGTGTCTAATTCTGTCTTTGATAACAGATTCCTTACCTAGCATCGATGTTACACTGACTGGTCTGTAATTTCCTGGTCTTTTTAAAAGATGGGGGTTACATTAGCTACTTTCCAGTCCTCGGGAATGGAGGAGGAGGAGAAGAGTCAGATTACTCAGAGTCTCAGAGTGGTTTACAATCTCCTTCCCTTCCTCTCCTCACAACAGACACCCTGTGAGGTAGGTAGGGCTGAGAGAGCTCTGAGAGAACTGCTCTTGAGAGAACAGGTCTGAGAGAACTGTGACTGAACTAAGATCACCCAGCTGGCTGCATATGGAGGAGTGGGGAATCAAACCCAGTTCTCCAGATTAGAGTCCATCATTCTTAACCACTACACCAAATTTTAGTGGTAGATTGCATATTTTTGTCTGTAGATCCACGACTTTCCATTTGAGTTCATTCAGAACTCTTGGATGTATGCCATCTGGGTCTGGTGATCTGTCAGTTTTAAATTTGTCCATCAGTCGTAGAACCTCCTCTCTCATCACCTCAATTCAACTCAGGTCTTTCAATACCACTCCTGAAATCGTCGGTTCTGGAGTGGGCAAGTACCTCTTATCTTCCACAGTGAAGACAGAGATGAAAAATGCATTCAGCTTCTCTGCCATTTCCCTATCATCCTTTAGTAATCCTTCTAACTCTTGGTCATCCAAGGCTATCACTGTCTCCCTGGCTGTGTTTTTTTTTTTTTTGCTTCTAATATATTTGATGATTTTTTATTGTTGTTCTTTATTTTTTTTGCAATATGTTCCTCATAGTCCTTTTTTGCCTATCTGATCACCAACTTGCATTTTATTTGCCAAAGCCTATGCTCCCCTTTTTTTTAACCTAACTTGGACTAGCCTTCCACCTCTTTAAGGAACCCTTCTTACCTTTTACTGCTTCCATTACTTTGTTTGTTAACTATGCAGGTTTTTTTCTATACCTATTTGTACTTTTCCTAACCTGTGGTATACATTGGCTGAGTTCAGACTGGCAGTTTGGCCTGATATAGGCACATTTCACAAATGGATTAGAGGGGCTGGTTCACACAGGCACAGCTGTCAGGTGTTCCCCTGCCATACTCAGCCCGTCTTGTAACGCTTCCCTCCCGAGTTTAAAAAGCACCAGGTAAAAGTGGTAGCAAACCCTGGAGAGCGCGTTGATCCCGCTTCCCAGATGTGTGCACACTAAAAGCCGTGTGAACAAGCCACATTAATAATTTCTGTTGCGTCTATGAGGCTATGTGCATAGGTGCATGTCGCCGGAGTAAGAAAAAGCTGCTTACAGCCATGCCTCCTCCAGTGTGGCCAACAGTGTGAACGTTCCCTTGTGCCTCCTCCCCGGTATGCTCCCACATCAGTCGGTGTATTGTGACCGGGAATACCTGGAATACGTTGTTCCAAGTCTTTTTGCCATGACTCCCTCCCTCATACTGCCAGTGTGACCTCAGCCATTGTGTCTGAGCTTCCAGTATTGTAGTTTATAGAAGTCTTTTTAAAAAAAGAAGTGCTGAAAGTCTCAAGAGGGAAATGAAATTGAAAACTCATGATTTTAAAAAGATTTTTAAAAGAATTTTGTTGAAGAGGTTTCAGAACTGCATTCCAGCACATTCCCCCAGAAAAAAAGCCCTGGTTTTACATGTCTCCAAGCTTCCTGAAGGGATTTGACTCTCCTTCCCTTCCCTTTCAGTTTCTTCTTCACAAGCCTCCTCATTTGAGAGAATTTACCCCTTCTAATGTTAAATGTGATTGTGTTGGCCTTTTTGGGCAACCCTGTTTACATAAATCCTAGACTTAATAGCATTATGGACACTGTTCCCAACTGGTACTATCACATTTACATCTCTCACCAGGTCCTGCACATTACTTAGAACTAAATGCAGGGTTGCCTCTCTCCTGGTAGGTTCTGTGACCATCTGCTCCATGGCACAGTTATTGAAAATATCTAGAAACTCGATCTCTTTCTTCTGACTTGAGCACATTTAGACCCAATCGATGGCTGGATAGTTAAAAATCACCTATTATGACACAGTTATTTTGTCTACTTGCTTTCCTTAATTCTTTTGCTGTTTTTAAATCAACCTCTAACCTTTGATCTGGTGGGTGATAAACTCCCAGAATTAAGATTCCTTTTAGGGCCACTATTTCCACCCTTAGTGTTTCTCGAAGATTCTCAGTTTTACAGGACTGTATATCCCTCTCTGACACACAGAGCCAGTCCACCTGATTGTGCTGTAGCAACCACCTGCAGCTGTTTTGTCTTGTCTGCATGGGAAAATCCAGCTGTGAATGTTTACTATAGGGTAATGATACTGCAATGTTTCAATGTGTGGATACAACCTATTACTATCCAAAAGGATTTACAGTAAAATAATTAAAATCAATTATTTAAGAACTACTGCATTCATATAGTTACAGGGATGGTTTTCTCCATGCTTAGGCCCATTCTGGAGGAATGCTAGCTTTTCTTACGAGGTCAACATCAAATTACACATTTTCAGTGTTAGATTTAAAACATTCCAGTTTTAGATATTAAAAACATTCCAGTTTTGGACATTTCTGGTACTTATGATATCTTGAGCTGCAAATAAATTGGCTTTCTGTATGATAGTTCTAAATTGCTTAAATATCCCTATGACTGAGTCATAGCAGGGACCAAGTGCCTTTATTGATGCTGATGATGTCGTCTTCATAAACATAACATTTAATGTTCTGTTTCATTCTTTTCAACCCTGATATCCTTCTCACTTTCCTCAGACAATATAAATTTAAAAATAAGGCAGGAAATAAAATGAAAAAAGCAGGACTTAAATCTGTAAATGCACATGTTTCAAGTAGACATTCAGACAGAAAAAATTGACACACAAGCCTAACAGAGATAAAAGGACTGAAGATTCTAGAGGGTCATCTAGAGACTATGCTACTTGATTGTAGATTTAGAGCATGTGAGTAAATAGGCCACTCTGACCTCCATGGTTAATTAATTTCTTAAGAAAGAAGCAGCAGTAAAACTGCCCCCTGGCTCAATATCTTCAGCCAAAAAGAACTAATCCAATTGACTAAGGCCAAAGAAAAATGGCCAAGGTTGTATGGTTCCAGAATGTCTCTGAGGTATTCAGAGACCAAGTCATTTTAAGGTCTTGTGAGTTAATAACTAGGACTTTGCAGGTAATCCTGTACTTTACAGGTAGCCAGAGAAGGTTTTTACAACCAGAGTAATGTGATTTTCATGCATGGTGTCAGTCAAAATTTCAGCTGGGCTTACTGATGTTTGCTTACCAATATACCAGTAAAAAGGCCATCATAAAGAAGCCAGAAGTTTAAAAAATGCCTCTCATACCTGTAACTCAAATCTGAATATTTAAATCTCTCTGTACAAGCCTATGAAATATGTGATTATTCTCCTTACAAACTCCTTTCGGCTGTGGTAAAGGCCTTAGCCAGAGACTGATATTGCAAAATTATGAAGAGAAAAATGAACTTCTTTGGAGGCAAAGGCAAAGTTTTGCTATGGGTCTTCAGTTCTGACAAATTGACACAAATCTATTCCACATTTATTCAAACTAAATCATCAAGGGATCTTGGTTTCTATGGTCTGCATCAAATGAACTCCCCTCCAAACCACAAAAGCTTTACATTCATTCATATTTAGGGTGCCACAGGATTCCTCTTTTGTTTTTGCTGCAACCAGAATAACATGGCTTACACAACTGGGTTATGGTCTGGAATGCTGAACTGAGTAGGCAGCATGCAGACCAGGGATGGTCAAGTTCCACAGTCTCAGAAACCCCTTTAATCTCCAGAGCATGGACAGAACAGGAATAGTTAGGTCCATAATGAAATTAGTAATGTCAAGCTAGTTCTAGAACACATATACCAACGATAACATCATATATATAACTCTATAGACAACAGGCAAATAAGATGATTCACTGAAGTGTGAAACTTAATAAATTGAAATTTTAGGGCTCCCAAGTGATAGAAAAAAATTGCTTTGGGGCACAGTTTGTTGCCCTTGACGTACAGTACAATTGGTTTTACTGCCTTTTTTCTATGTTCTTGGCATATCCTACTTCCATGAGTCCAGAGACAAACTCAAGAGACAGAACTATTGTGATATTTTCCAAGAATGCTTCAGTTTCTGATGAAAAGACAAAGGCTGGGGAAAGAAGTTTAAAAAAAACAAACAAACCCAAAAACCTGGAATACAGGGACAAGCAAGTTGGATTCATTTTCTAAGCTGGCTATACAGTTAAGGATGATTTTCTTTCTCAGTAGCAGTTCTATAGTTAGTTAAGATTGTTCATATTTTAAAAGTTTCCAGAAGCTTTCCCTGCCTACAAAGACATGATCGAGCCACTTTGTTCTTTTCCTGGTCCTTAAAATATATTTTTTTAAAAAGCTTTGCGATATCTGTCCCAGATAAGACTAAATGTTAAGGTATATGAATCAATCATTAAGGATGAAAGAGCTGGGTATTTAAAAGAGAAAGAGTTATTAAGATCAGCACTGGTTTTCCATGAGTAAATCCTGTCAGATGAATATGATGGAGGTCTTTGAAGGAGTAACAAAAGAAACAACTGAAGAGAAAGAAGAGGCCATAATTTCTGAAGGCTTCAGACAGGGGTAAAGCCAGCCATTTAAGGTTTGTGCACATCCAGGCTGAGCCTTGGCCCCTGCCCGAATGTCATATAATCTTCCAAAGCAGACAGTTGCTTGTGCTCTAATACTGATACAGGCAGTACGCACAAGTGGAGGTTTATACAAGGTCAGTTTTTCTAAACATTTTTCAACTTTTGATGGCAATAAGAAAATAGTTTGTACACCCCCTGTATCTAAATCTGTATCTAAAACAGAGGTATAGAGCCATTGTCGGGAGTCATTTCCTTGAGCACGGTCTGGATAATCTTATTTGTGGTTCATTCTTTCTACAGTAGGATACGCAAAAGACAAAGCTAAACAGAACATAATCTTGAGAGGGGGGTACATTTGGACTCTGGATTGTAATCGGACAAAGAGCCTCCATTTAGTGCTGTGTTCTTTCCCTACTGAATGGAATCTACATGGAATTCAAAGATCTCTCAAGGTCAGTCGTAGGCAATATGTCTGCAGCAGTAAAATCATACATGCAGGTATCAGTGTTATTAGAATGAGAGATGAATTTTTCAGAGTCCCAAAATGTCAACTAAGTTTTTATTCTCAAAATGGCCTGGGCCAAGATATTTAAAGGATGGTCGTTCCTGTGTCCACTAAAGATACATATCCTGGACCCAGGGGATTTAAATAATAATCAACTAGTCTCAAATATTCCATTCTTTCTAATCTAGTTACAAAATTTATACCTTGTCTTTCTGCCCTGATCTGGGTGGCTAACTAATAAAGGCTAACAAATAAAAAACATACATAATAAAATCACATCTCTAAAATCATTAAAACCAAACAAAAACACCTCTTTAAAAATTAAAATCAAACTACAACATATACAAAACCACAAAAACAATAAAAACATAGAGCAGGAAGAAGGGGCCACTGAGGGAATGCCAGACAAAACTAAAAATGTCTTCATCTGTTGACTCAAGATGACAACACAGGGGACAGGAAAGTCATTCTGGGAAGAGAGATTCAGAGTTCTAGTGTCACAGAAGATGACTGTAGTGGTCAGGTAGGTTCATAAGGGAGTAGGAGGTCCTTCAGCTATGCTGGTCCCAACCACGTAGAGCTTTAAAGGTCAACACCAGCATCTTGAATTGTGCCCAAATACAAATTGGGAGCCAGTGTAGATAGGTCTGTACCAGTTGCCATTTCTGAACATTTTTCAAGGGCAGCTCCACATAGAGTGCATTGTAGTAATCTAATCTAGATGTAATCACGGCATGCACCACAATGGTCAGATGTTATTTGCCCAGGAAAGGCTGCAGCTGGCTAACTAGTCAAATCTGGTTAAAGGCATTCCTGGTCAGAGCTGCCACCTGCTTGTCCAGCAGTAGACGTGAGTCCAAGAGCATCCAAAGACTGAGGATCTGTTCCTCCAAGATGAGTGCAACCCTCTTCAGGACAGCAGACACCTTAAATCCTGGGTCTGGCCTTCTGCTCATTTCCATCTTGTCAGGATTAAGCTTTAGTTTATTAATCTGCATCCACTCCAAAACTGCCTCCAGGCACTGTTTTTGCAGCCTTCCTAGGATCAACTGTAGTCTGGCATGCCCTCAGTGATCCCTCCTTTCTGCCTTATGTTTCAATTACTGTTTTATGTGCATTTAGTTTAGAATTCACTTGTTTTTATGGTGTGTTTTTACAGTGCATTGTTTTAACTGTTAGCTGGCTTGGTGGTCCTGGTTGAGCAGAAAGGTATAGAAGGAACTCCCCAAACCCTCCATCCCCAGTACATAGCTTGCCTCCGAACCATCTTCCAATCATTACGGACACAAAATCAGACCTTTTTTCTTCCTGACAGACAGAATTTGTCTCCCATTCTGCTGTCCTCCTCAGATATAATTGTTCTTTCTTCCTGTTCACCCTCTCATCCACTTCCAGTTACAGATCAGCTTTCCCTACTACAGCTGGCCCTAACCCAATGCATCCTGGCAAGGGATGGCCTTTCCCCTTCCCTAAGATCTGTTTCCATCCTTCTGATCCCTGTTTGGACAAGTGATCACCTATCTCTTCTCTCTGGACTAGCCAAGGGAGGAAGAACATAATGTGAAGTAAAAGTAACTTTTGGATATCTATTGGGTATCTAGCGTAAAAAAAAATACTACTTCATGCTAGGTTTACACAACGTGACAGATTTTATTTGGCTTCTATGACACAGCTGTGATATTATCACAGTTTTTTCACGCTGATTCAATAATTCTAGACCGTATCTTATGGTAATATCATCACTTGCTAGTTAAGTGCTTTGGCTCCCTTCCTCTCTTTTCTTTGTCTGAGATATTCATGTATGTAACAGATGGAACAATTCCCATTTTTATCCCAGGTCTTGTGTTTTGTCTGTATATGTGTAGGGGATGTCCTAACATGCCAGGCCTGGCACAGAGACTGATCTGGGTAACTACTCCTTCCACCACCATACCTTTCCACCCTGCCACCACCTCGATCAAAGATGGAACAAAACCCATGATGGAAGACAGCCAGTATCATGTTCCTACCTCAGCCCTCCAGAACTACTGCTTTCAGGGATAAAATTGCCAATACCCAATTCCCAAGCAATAGATCAACCATAGGATTCTGTGAGCCACCAGAGTTCCCCACCAGAGGGACAGCATCCTCTGGTATGTACCTCTGACACTGCCCAATGGCCCTGCCCTCTGCAAGAAGTCTGCACTGTGTAGAGCGAACCATCTGAAGGGGGTTGGCTGCAGGTAGAGATGAATCAGTGTGCTCCTCCGGGTGCAGGCAGTTAAACACCCCAGTGTCCTTCCTGCACTAACAGTGCATTCAATTGGGCTCTTCTTACCAAAGAGAGTCAGAAGATAGTGGCAGGAGGGTGTGGGGATGCAATGGTTCAATCTCTCCTTTCACTACTAGACTGCCAGAGTGACTGCAGGCATTTAGCTTGCTTGTCACGAAGTCTGTGTTATGATGGCCTGCCCAACCAGAAAGGGCTGGAAGTACACTGAGCTGAGCCAGTGTACTGCTCTAGGTAACCATGTGGTTGGACTACTGTAATGAACTCTGTGCTGGGCTGCCCTTGAAGACAAGCTGGAAACTTCATCTGGTTCAGAATGCAGCACCTTGATTATTGCTGGAGCTAGCCAGCGGAAACATATCTTGCCTATCTGAAAAGAACTACATTGGCTGTCTAGAACCCACATATCCAAAAAACCAATCTGCTCCTATACGTCCCTGTGCACCAACTGTGATCCTCAGGCCTGGCAGTCCCCCCCCCCCCATAAGGTAGTTCCTCTGGCATCAGCTAGAACCTGTGCCTTCTCCATTGTCACTCCCACACTGTGGAACCAGCTCCCTGAGGAGGTGAGGGGGAGCCATCTTTAGGCATTTTTAGGAGGTGCTGCGAGGCCAATTTATTTGCCATGGCTTTTACTGGAATATTACCACAGGTTTCTCTTGTGGGGAGAGGGTTATCTGGAGGCTTTAGTTTATTGCTTTTAAGTTGTAATATTTTTAATTATGATTTGTAATTTCCTTGAACCATGAAGAAGGGTGGGATATAAATATCTTAATTAATAAATAAACTACCAGTTTATTTTATACTGCAATCCTTCACTTATTAATTACACTAATTAATTATGATGGGACTAGGGATGCAGAACTGTTTTCAGCGTGGATGTGTCTCTAACCGTGCATCCTTATACACAGTTCATCTAGTCTAAGGCCATTGAAAATATTGGGTTGCACTGCAAGTCACTGTCTGTTTCAGAGCACCCCATTTGGTGTACCAGTTCTGACAGCACCCCTGCTTCTCCCAGCTATATTAAGGCTGTGATCTTCTGTGAAGCCCCACTGAACATAGGGAGTCTTCTAAATAAACATGTTGCAGGAAATCACTTCTGATGCTGAGGATTCAAATGGGAATATCATAAATGCAAGGCTTGCATTTTGCTGTTGGTTGACAACTCCATTGCCTTTTTTTTCTGTTGAAGACTCATGCTGTAAGCAGATTGCTTCATCCTTCTTCTTGGGGTATTGGTAAAATGACAGTCAGTCTATTTCTATGTTTTGTAAAGCTTGTGTTGCCTGGAAAAAGGAGACAAGGATTCTTTTGCCGACACCATTTCGAAGTTCTTATCCAGGCGTGCAGCAGAGCATGCTTAAACCTGAAAGAGAAGGGGGAGGCGTAAAGGAGAGAGATGTTCACTGCTCTGATTTATATATGTTTATTTATTTAGTTTGCCCATGAGGATGCAGAACTCAAGCAAAAAATAATAATAATAATCCCCCCCAAAATCTTGAATCTCCTGGGTAAAAGAAAGCATTTTGAAGTATGACATAAACATCAGTTGCCTTTTTGCCTCTGGAGAGCTCAGCTGAGTCTCCCAGGACTCTGCCAGTTGATTTGTCAGCTTAATGTTAGCAGTGGAGGTGGAGATTCTTCACCTTTATCAGCAGAAACAGTGGGAGCCTCCTGCGCCGCAAATAGACTGATGTGGCAAATCTGTTTGCAGAACTCCCCCCCCCCCACTTGCTCTCATGCATGTGGTACATTCTGAGCTGGATTGATGGAGATCCCCAAGTCTTTTTTAATTAGGGAAGAGCTATTTTGCAGTCATGAAATGTTTTTCACCCAGCGTGCCTCTAAAATGATGGGGGGGGGGGATGTTCAGAAACTTCCAAAGTGTTATTAATAGTACTCCATTGTTATCTCTACATGCATGCTGTAACACACTAGTCAAATCCCAGTCATTGTGGTGGAGGACAGGAATGGATTGACTTGATCCCTTATTGAGAAAGTTCCAAAAAGGCAATGGTCCAGTTGTCCACTGTTGGCGGGGAGGGCCTTATATGACAGGTCCTTTAGTCTCTGTGTGTGTCTGCGGGCATGTATCTCATGGAACCTAGTTAGAATAGGCTATTCCATGTACAGGCAGGAGAGTTGGGTGGGGTTTCCCATCCACTGCAACATTATTGGGCAGAAGAGGGAGGAGAGGTGTCACTGCTTGGGGTGGAGCGGGGGGTCAGCAGTGCATACCACCCGGAAACCGATGGGCAAACTGAACGTGTGAACCAAACCCTTGAACAATACTTACGGTGTTTTACAAATTTTCAGCAGGACAATTGGCACTCCCTTTTGCCTTTGGCTGAGTTCTGTTACAATAATACTCAGCACTCTTCGACGGGGGTGTCTCCTTTTAAGGCGGTCCATGGATATGACGCCCCGCCTTTGCCATTTTTGAATTCTCCCGACCTCCCGGCGGGAGATGCTGGAGACTGGTGCAAACAGTTGCAAGCGGCATGGTCATCTTTAGCCAAGACTCTGGAGGATGCAAAAGAGGCCTATAAAACCCAGGCGGACAAGAAACGCAACCTATCCTGGGTTCCTAAGTGTGGGGAGTTTGCTTATTTGTCCACACAAAATTTACGTGGCATTCAACCGAGTCGCAAGCTCGGTTGGAAATTTGTTGGACCTTTTGAGATTGTGAGAGTTATTAACAATGTGACTGTGGAACTTGCCTTGCCTAAATCTCTAAAGTCTGTTCATCCTGTCTTTCATGTAAGGCTTCTACGCCGGGCGCCCGAGGAGAACAAATGGAGACCGAAGCAACCCGCCCCGCCTCCGCTGTTGGTGGGGGGGAACCTCACTACGAAGTTTCGCAAATCTTGGACTCTAAGATCTCTCGCAATCGCTTGTTTTATCTGGTGGAATGGGTTGATTTTGGGCCTGAACAGAGGGAGTGGGTGCGGGCGGAAAATGTTCTGGCCCCCGGATGATCCGGGCTTTTCACAAACTGTACCCCCTCAAGCCAAAGGGGTAGATTTGTTTTCGAGAGGGCTGCATGTCAGGTAGTCCTGCCATGATGGATGGAGGGGAGGGAGGATGGCTATGGGCGCCATGGCGGCGTGGAGGGCGGGAGGTTGGGATCGTGGGGGTGTAGATTTATGCACCTGGTGTGTGAGAATGGAATGTGACTCTGGCAGGCTCTATCTTGGGTAGACTTAACATTCTGACCTTGGAGGAGACAGGCTGCGAGCTTTCCTATCGCTTTCAAAGCTGCAGCTTTGCTGAGAATAATGGGGGCGGTGGGAACTTCATTAGCGTAGTAACTTTCGATTCCCATTCACATGTTATTCCTGATTGGTAGAGAGGGGGGGTCCCCATTCACCCCCTTTCCTGTATAACTGCCTGCTTTGTGTAACCAAGTTATTCTGAACAATGTATCTGCTCCAGTAACCTTTCCATTGCAGCTTAACAATAAACACTATTCTTGCTTGAACAAGACCTGGTGTTTGGCTGACTAAGTTAGGGCTTCTGACAAGAGGACAATTTCACCCCTCCCCACTGCAATGCCCTGACCCTGGCTATTATTATAGTTTGGGGAGGATGTAAGGGACTGCTGGAAGGGCAGAGAATGTCACAAAGATAATGCATTCCTTCCATTAGTGGTACTTAGGATAGGGAAACCAAGTTTTATTATGAGTAGCCAACAGGAGACAACTGCTACTTGAAGAAAGGAAGCTTTAGGAAAAGAGTTGTGTTCCTTTAAAAAAAATGTAACAGTGCAGCTGTAAGCAAAATTACACATTTCTCTGTCCACTGAAGCCAACAAGCCTGGAAGGGTATAACTCTGCTTAGGATTGCCACGTGACGCTCTCTTTTCAACAGTAACTATAAGGCTCTGTAAGAAGGCAGAAGATGTGAATAATGATAAAAACTGCTGAGCTCCATGCTTGTATAAACTTTGCTAAGACTGGACCTAGGTATTTTTGGATATTGTGCTATAGCAATCATTCACCTAATGGATTATCCTGTCCAGACAGAAAGGTTCAGGTGGTGAATGGTTATGTTATTAGTGCATTTCCCAGTGATATGCACATGCTCCATAACTTAGCCTTCAAAGGTTTCAGGTGAGCCAAGGACACTGATTAACTTTTATGCCATGAGAACTGGTCAGGTAGTCTGAGTGAAGTGGGCTACCTACTAATGTGACATAAAATAACACAAAGTGTTGTGGCATCTAAAATATAAATGCATTTGTTGTGGAATAAACTTTTGTCACCCAGAGCCCACTTCATCAGATGAACCTTGCATAATGCATCCACAAACATTTATAGATAATGTTTATGCCCCCCTTTCTGTTGACCAAGTCAAAATGGGCTCTGGCTCATCAAAATTTATGCTGCAACCAGCTTCTGTAAGTACAGTCCTCTCACTCCCATCCCCCATGGCATTTTTTTTTAACCCAAGTATTTTTAAGTCATGGAGAGAAGAAACTGTTTGCCAGCTAATTTTTAATTTGTATTAACACATGTCCACTGATGAAAATTATACATGTCAGAACAATGAAATGATGACAGTACCATTTTATGGGGCTGGGTTTTTTTTGGCTACATTCTGAAGTTTTGAGGTGACCTGGGAATTTATTTTCCGCAAGCACAGCACTGTAGTATTGCCTTCCTTCCCTGAGTGTAAAGCCGACGGAAACTGCCTCTAATCCAGTTTCAGAGATGAAGCCAGTCAGTCAGCCATTTATCCCCAGTGCTGGTATCTGGTGGTTGTAGCAGAGCGTCACTGTTGACATGCCGAAAGCAGTGAGAGTCCTGTGATCAACCTGCAATAGGAGGAGGCCCTTCTTTATGAGTTTCCTTTTGTGTCTGCACAGAACTGAAACATTAAATTGCCCTTTGATTTTTTCAAAGCCTGCAGTTTATTTGTTTCTCTGACACAAAGAAACATCTTAAGCAACAGTTAACATAATCTCTCTTTCTTATTAGGGGTTTAGATGTTATCTCTGCAGTTATCTTTCTACTCATATAAGGCTGGAGAAATCTATCCTCACTTCATAATCAGCAGAAGGGGAAGGGGGGATTCACCTTGATCAACTGTGCTTATGCCACATCATCTTTCCCATCTCTCTTTGTAGGGCTTAGCACTAACAGCAGAATCTGGGGCACCACGGTGTACTAAAGCAATTTGTACAGCATTTGAGATTTTGTAGTTTGAGGTGCGTCAGCTTTTCCCATCTGAACTTCTTTTTATTTATCCAGGCTTTCAGTGAAGCTCTGTTCCCTTCTGTGTGCCCCACAGACATATTATAGCTTCAAGATATATAGGTCAGGATTTTTTTGGTCCGGCGGAAACATGTTGCTTCAGGCACCGGCTCATTTCCTGGTTTTGACAAGATACCTTTGCGTGTAGAAATATCTCCCCTTTTTTATTCAAAGATAGCATCAAAGCACAAAGTGAGTGTTCTGGGAAAAAATACATCCTGATCCAAATTTATGTTATAGAAAAAGCTTTACATGCACCTTTTCCTGATGGTTACACACCATATTTCACTTCCCATTGATTTATGATTGTACAATCAAGAGCAGAATTTGACAGTCAAGATGCTTTTCTTTCTCTAATGCACATAAAAAATAAGAACATGTAAAGTTGGAGAGCAAATGAGATGTGCAATAGAAACTTTGGTTGAGATGCTAAGAGAAAAGAAGTGGAATGGAGTGTGTGTATGGACATACATGCAAGCAACAGTTTCGCTATATGGAAAGAACATAAAAAAGTGAAAGTCTTATTCAAGCAATACAATGTTTATGAATGGAAAATGGCACAGAGATATGAATATATGCCAGAAATGAAGAACAAACTTTAGGGAGATGTTTAGAACAACAGTCTCTGGATTGGTGGCAAACTGAATTCTAACTCTGCAATACCTTTCTCAATGTATACACATTTTTATACATCTCATATACTCTAATTCCTATATAATACCTCTTTCCATGCATTCATAATTTTGACAGGTGTCTGATCTATATCTAACTAGCCTGCCTTCTCAGCTGCATTTTCTCCCCCCCACCACCACCACCCTGCATTTTTTGGTCACTTCATCCTTTCTTGTGTCTTTCTGAAACTGCATCAGATCCCTTCAAGCCTCTTCCAATTGTACTGTTTTCTCCCCTGGTCATGGAAAGCTGAGGTTGTCCTCTCCCCATGGTTACATCATTCCCAACATAAGTTGTAATAAATAGGTTTTGAGCCTAAACCAAAATATCAGAAATATGAATATTTGAGGCATCAGCCAGTTTTGTGCTAATTTTGTAGAATAAAAACTCCTAACTCCTGATGTACAAATACCATAAATATGAAATAATAACTGGGTCATAAATTATAAGCACCATCTGCAAATGCTTGGGGGAAAATCACACCCATGTGGTTTGCTTGTTATTTAGGCAAAGCATTCAGTGATAACAAATATGGTGTCTTCTATACATGTGAGCAAGTGGGCACTAGTCTATGAATATTTATACTGCATTTTTTTTTAAATTACTAGGTTTTTAAGGGACTACATAGCTCGCATTTGCTTTGAAGCCTTGTACGGCTTTCCTAACCTTGATGATACTTTGATGGATTCAGTGTATTCATGTCTCAGAACAATGGTAAGTAGCCTTGGCCAACTAGCCTGACACACATAAAATACATAGGCAAAAAAGCATGGCAAAAACTCAAAATATATATTTTTAGCCAAAAAAATAACCAGAGTAATAATTTCAGTGGAAGGATGCTGGACAAACTTATATTACAAGCCTGTTATATAAGAATTTCAAATCTTCAATGAAGGCTTTTTGTTCAGTGAAGAGGTTTTGTAGAGTAACAAAAGAAACTTTAATACAGACATATGTCTTTGAGCAGGGAAGACCCACACAACTTCCCTGTGGCTTACTATTTTCTAAGGTTAAAGGTGGGCCAATGTGCCTGAAGATCCACAGAGTCCCAAGGCACATATATGACTCTTTGAGAACAAGGCCCAGCCCATCACCTTCAATGACAGGTTATGTTGTACATATTTTAGGCATTACCGTGAAAGGAAATAGTGGCTGTTTATAGAGTTTTGTGAACCTTTTGGACTTGCAGAATTAGCCATGTATATCAATTTACCCATTTTGCATCTGCATAATCATTGAGCCAGAATAAGCTAAGAGGACGATTCCCTTTGTATCATGTGAAAGGTTAACAACATTTGATTTCAGAATAAGCTTTTGTGAAGTAGAACCCACTTCTGCAGGTGCAGAATAGATCCTCACTTATGCAGTTGTTTTATGTAGAGGGTATAGGGGAAAACCCAAACAGAAAAGTCAAAGGGCTATGAAGAAGAAGAAGAGTTGGTTTTATACCCCGCCCTTCACTACCTGAAGGAGTCTCAGAGCGGCTTACAATCACCTTCCCTTCCTCTCCCCATAACAGGCACCTTGTGAGGTAGGTGGAGCTGAGAGGGTCTGAGAGAGCTGTGACTGACCCAAAGTCACCCAGCTGGCTTCATGTGGAGAAGGAGTGGGGAATCAAACCTGGTCCTCCAGATTAGAGTCCTGCAATTCTTAACCACTACACCAAACTGGCTCTTGATAGATGTCCATCAGATGGATGTGCAAACTCTTGCACAATGTAGCGGGGACTTAAAAATGAAACTGTGAATTTAAGAACACATCCAAGTATATATTCCACTGAAGGCAAAGTAAAGCAGCTGTACATTTTGCACATCTCACAGGATTGTTGTGAGGATGAAATGGAGGAGAAGAGAATGACATAAGCCATGTTGGGTCCCCGCTGAACCTGTGAGAAGGCGTGTGACTAGCCCAACATCATCCAGCAAGCTACCATGACAGAGTGGGGATTCAAACCCAGGTTGCTCATATCCTAGTCTAACCACTACATAACACTTGCTCTCTTATCCCCACGATTGATGTAGCTGAGACGGAGAGAGAATGACTGACCCAAGGCCACTTCCTATGTGAGTCTGGTCTCTACAAATGACCAGACAATCATGCAGAGGCAGCAGGCAGGGCCAGAATTCTAGCACCCTCTCCCGCTCCCCACAAAATAAGTCAATGTCTTTGTGTGTGGGGGGGTGATCAGTACTGGGCTGCTGCATCTCTTAATTACATTTACAGTTCCAAAACCGATCTATTTAAAAATCTATTTTAAACCACGATCTATTTGAAATGCTCATTGACCTAACGTTCTGGAATTCAGGAGCCAAACTGATGCCACTGGAAGCTCACAAGCAAGGCATGGTTTTCAAGTATGTAGTTATTATGGAGGCATTGATTACGACAGTACCCAGTTATGTTAAACTGGAAGAACTGAGAGGCCAAATGTATGAAGCAGAAATTACTCAGAATATTCGATGTAGGAACAGAAAACTAGATCCTGGCAAGAAGACAGAGAGAGTTTTCTTAGTGGACATAAATAAGATGGAAAAGGGGTAGGGAAACTACTCTTAGCTTATAGAAGTGATTCCAAAATGGTGCCCATGAGCCCCATGATGCCTGCCAATGTGTTTCCTAGGACCCATTTTCTTCATCCTTAAAGTATCTGTTTCCCCATTGTAGATATAACCCAGGCTTTCCTGCACCTCATTGAAGCAGGAGGTTCATCAGAAGGCCCTGCAGGCATCATAAGACCATAAGAACATAAAAGAAGCCAATGCTGAATCAGGCCAATGGCCCATCTAGTCCAACACTCTGTCACACAGAGGCCAAAAATAACATGTGCTATCAGGAGGTCCAGCAGTGGGGCCAGGGCACTAGAAGCCCTCCCACTGCTGCCCCCTCCAGCACCAAGAATAGAGTGCATCACCTACCCCAGACTGAGAATTCCCATCTATACCCTGTGGCTAATAGCCACTGATGGACTTCTGCTCCATATGTTTATCTAATTCCCTCTTGAAACTGTCCATGCTTGTAGCTGCTACCACCTCCTGTGGCAGTGAATTCCATATGTTAATCACTCTTTGGGTGAAGAAGTATTTCCTTTTATCTGTTCTAACCCGACTGCTCAGCAATTTCATGGAGTGCCCACGAGTTCTTGTATTGTGAGAAAGGGAGAAAAGTACTTCTTTCTCAACCTGCTCAATCCCATTCATAATCTTATAAACCTCGATCATGTTACCCCTCAGCCGTTGTTTCTCCAAGCTGAAGAGCCCCAAGCATTTTAACCTTTCTTCATAGGGAAGGTGTTCCAACCCTTTTATCATTCTAGTTGCCCTTCTCTGCACTTTTTCCAATGCTATAATATCCTTTTTGAGATGTGGTGACCAGAACTGTACACAGTAATCCAAATGAGGTCGCACCAATGATTTATCATTTTTGTATTAGCAGGGAACACCCATTCAGAAACTCATGCCTCCATCTCTGGAAGATGCTTGGTTTGGAACCTCCCAACATTTTGTGATTGGTCCCAGCACTCCATGGTAGTCATTTGGTGACTGTCCCCTGTGATGGCCACTTTGTGCTGATGCCTGCTACCTGCTCTCAACATTCCAAAAGTGCCCACGGCTTCAACAGGGTTGGGACACCTAGTATATGAGCAGGGCTTAAAGGGGCCTGTATTTTCAGAAATTGATTTAAATAGTTAAAGGCTGCACTCTGAAGCACTTCTATTTATTTTTAAAAATTATTTAAGTATTTATATTCCATCTTTCAAATCAAAACGTTCTAGGAGCAAGTACCATTGAACACAGTGGGGCTTATGAGTAAATTTATGAGTAGGCTTAGGCTGTAAAGCAGTTTCTATCAAAGACTTCTAGGCTTCCTGCCCACCCCCACGGGCTCTCTCCCACTCTGACTGCTCTAATACTATGAAAACAAAGGGGGATTGATGTTGCATGTGTGGCGATGTCACATCTGCAATGCTTTGGGAATTTCCCCAGTCTCTATGGGTTTTACTATAGAGATTTGGAAGAATTCCTAGAGTATTGTGCAGCACTTCCCCTTCACATACCCCACCCCCAAATCCTCCCAGGATTACCACGTGCAGGCCTGCCACTTTCTTACTCATGTAGTATAGATGAACAGTAAAGAAAAATACACCACATGCCATAGGTGCACTTGCATTGCAACAAGCTTGTAGTTTTGAGGTCTCTACCCTAAATGAAAATGTAACTTTGGCCCTGGTCACACAGAGAATTTGCCATGTGGAAGGCATGAATGTCAGGTGGATTTTTGGGGCACGATCACACCACAACATCTGGGAAGCATAGCGTTCCCATGGCCAACCCGTGGCATTCCGCTGAAGATGAGGAGTTAAAAAGTACCGCAGAAAGTGCACTAGTATCTGGAAAACACAGAGCAAAGGCGGGGGTAGGATCGCGGGAGCACTAGTATCCCGTGGCATCCGGCACCTGTCCACGTCCCATCGCAAACCGGATGTTTTTTATAAGTCTCCATAGGATGCACACAAACGCCAAACTGCGCATGCGCACAAACATGACCTGTTGCACCAACTCTCCATGAAGTAATCCTTCATTCCTTGATCATGCGCATGCGGGGACTCCATTGGAAAAAAACAATTGCCCATCTGATCCGGAAGTGGTGTCTTGCGATTGCCACTTGTGTGATCGCGCTGCGCTGCTTCTTTGCCACGTTTCAGCATCGCCATGTGATCAGCAGCTAACAGCCTAAGTGCAGAGACTCGGGGGACTGTGTGATCAGGCTATCACACTTTATTTTGCTCCAGGGCGAACAGCCACCCCCCCCGGGTTATCTGGCCCATGTGACCACAGCATTCCGTTCTTAAAACCTGTCCTCACAGTTGTAGAAACTGTAGCATGGCTGAACAACTGATGAAAATACAGGTGGCTTTTGGAACTGAGAAACAGAGGAGCCTTGCTACAATAGGAAAGGAAATCTTATGTTATCCTTGAGAGAAGATAAACATTTATAAAATATGAGGAACCTTATTGATCAAGGGAACTGTTCCCTTTGATGACATGATCATTAAGTATCACCTGTATGCAGATAGCCTAGCTTTGGATTTGAATCCAATGCCAATTTTAATTACTAAATCCAGGGCTCTTTTTGTAGCAGGAACTCCTTTGCATATTAGGCAACACACCCCTAATTTAGCCAATCCTCCAAGAGCATACAGAACTCTTCTTATAGGGGCTAATGTAAGCTCTTGGAGGATTGGCTACATTATGGCTGTGTCGCCTAATATGCAAAGGAGTTCCTGCTACAAAAAGAGCCCTGATAAATCAATCAATCACATAAAAGCAAGACAGCCTATCACCTGAAAAGTGATATTCCTCTACTTTCTTCCTCCACTGTTTGATTATATCTTGAATTCACTTTTAATTCAATAGGAATCCTAAAACTAGATTTACAAAAATTGTATTCCTCAAACTGGATACTGTTCCTGCACTGCTGTGGATTAGAGCATCCCATTCTTCCACTCATTTGCAGCCTGCAGCATGACATCTCTGTTTGAATGACTCCTGTGTGATCAGCCAGGAACCCACATTACAGGCACTATGAAACATAGCTCCGCATAATATACTGGGATAACCATTGATTGCTGACGCTGAGAGATAATTCTGGTGAAAATCTGGGAACCGGCAAAGCCTATTCTTACTCTCATATATAAGGGGAATGTTAATTAATGCTCAGACCTTGCACATATTTTAAAAGCCATTGATTTTGTATATAAAAATAGAAATGTTGGCATTTTTTTTTTCACATACACACTCCAGATGCTAAATAATAATAATTGTGTCTCTCAACTTGTCATTTGGCTTTCTTTGAAGTCACAATATTAAACCTCCTTAAAAATATTTATGTGTATTTAGTTAACAAAAGCTCCTGTAAGTTGAATCCATGCTGGCAAAAGGTTCAGGTAAGCTCTCTATATAAGCTTACAGACAATTGTGTAAATCTTCAGCCATTAAAGAGAAAGGAGAAAAAAGCCATCCTCATTACACTCCTGTCATTTACTCTTCATCTCCTGTCCTCTTTAGCAGCATTAAGATGGGATGTAAATTTGCCAGTTAATGCTGTTAGAAAATGGATGGTTCAAGAAGGGCAGGAATTAGAGATCAGTATTAGGTGCAGATAAGCTCCTTTCCCTCCGCAGTGGCAGCTGTTTAACATTCATGGGAAAATCATCATCAAACAACGTTATCACAGCTCTGTTGATGGCAGAGGAACTTCATCACTATGATAATTTTTTTTATAGCTGTGAGCCAAAAAGCTCCCTTTTATTTCTGCCGTCTCTTACTGCAGTCGGAGCTTGTTTGTATGGGCAGAGTATTGCAAACTCATAGCTCTTCAGACAGGTTTGATTTTCGCCCCCCCCCCCGGTTCCTTTCCCCCCTCCCGCACCTTGTGTATGTTGCACTAAACAGTCATGCTGATAGAAACAAGGAGTGCTGCTCAAACAACCCTTCAAACCAGAACTGATATTTCTTTATGATCAGGAATTCAAAGTTTTGACAAGAGAGGCTGTTCTGCAGTGGACCAGCCCTCCATCTTCTTGGGAACATGGTGATGGAAAGGAGAAAAACAAATATTGTGTGCCATGTTCCTGGCCCAATGAAGAGTATTAAAGGCTAAGTTTGCCAGCTCTGGGCAGGGAAATACTGGAGATTTGGGGGGTGGAGCCTTGAGAGGGCAGGGTTTGGGGAGAGGAGGGACCTTAGGAGGGTTCAGTGCCATAGAGTCCACCCTCCAAAGCAGCCATTTTCTCTAGGGGAACTGGAGATCAATTGTAACAGGCCCCATCTGGAGGTTGGCAACCTTAGATAGGTCCAATACAAAGCCCCTTGCAGAAACTCTGAATCTCAGATTGTAACATGAGAGCATCTGTTATTAAGACAGTAATGGTCTGGATTAAAGAGTAGGGATTCAGTCTTCTACAGTTCTTCCTCTAGAAGAATCCTGCTGAAGTTGGTAATGTAATTCTGAACCCTAGAGCAAGGAACTGGAGAATAGGGAATGTAATAGCATTGGCAAGAATTCTGATGATACAGATTTTACAGAGTGACCGATAATATGTTTCATTTCCCATAGGAATCCTTTTGCCCCCATCCAAAAGACACCAGGACTAAACTAAGGCTTTGTTAAGTATGTAAAAGATTCAACTGCAGTTGGTAAACTATTTACCCTATTAGTTCGGGGTACCCTATGATGCTACATAGCTGCTCTTTGCTTAAACTTGCCTGAGCATCAAAATGCACACAGAGAAGCTATTAATCAAGGCCTTTCCCTTATGCCAACCAGCATGAAGTCTCAATTGTTAACCAAGCACCAAAAGCGTTTCTTCCACAGGAATTTGGATTGTCCAAAGTGTTGGTTTGGTTATCTCTCCTTATCTTAAGTTACCTCAGGGTTCTCACCAAGCTAATTAACATAGCAACTGGCCTACACTAAACCTGACGCCTTAGTTTGGGTCTTACCAGTCTCCTCAGTCCAGGCCTATTTCATTCTAAATTTCTCCTCACCACACAAGGCCAGTTGGAAGCAGGCCCCACAAATTCTTGCTGAGCCCAGAAGTGACCAGCTAATTTCATACTGTACTAAAAAGGAGGGAGAGTGGGGCAGCTCTTCCACCAAAGAAGCAGGAGGGTGATAAAGTGCTGGCTTTAAATAGCCAGTCCCAAGTGCCTCCCTGACTGGCTGAGTAGCACCATGCTATCTTGCCTTCCCTTTTCAAAGTGGGTGGCAGGGGCAGGGGAGAGGCTGCTTTTGAATTTAAGGACAGATATTCAAACCTTCAGTCTATGCAGACTGAATGCACATGGATGGGCAAGAGTTTGGAAGCACATGTTATTCATCTGATGATCTGCATAGATCCTGTGTGCAGACAAGTGCACGTATCTCAGGTGGTTACTCTAAGACTCCTGTTTGTGACATTATAGAAAGCGTGCAGGGCAAGGATACAGAACATTGGGCCTTTGATCTGCATGAAACCCATAGAGGCATGTTGTCCAGCCCACAGAGCCTCTATCTCCACAGGACAGACAGATGGAAAAAGAAAATACTTCTTTATTTGGCCAGCTGGCCAGCGAAGGCAATCCCACCCCCACCTGGCCTGAAAGGCAACATATGATGTCACCCAGAAATGACATCATCATGTTGCCAATGTCACATGGCGACACTCTAGTTTTTGGGTAAAACTCTATGATAAATTTGACTACAAACCATAGAGTTTTGCCCAAAAACTAGAGCATCACCCCCTGACATTGGCAATGTGATGATGTCACTTTCAGATGATGTCATCGCGCTGCATGTGCTTTGTGTGCATGGCAGAAGATCACAGAAAGGATCCAGCAGCCAGGTAGAACCTGTCAGTCCTAATAGTGACTGACGGGAACCTCTACATTTGAGACAATAAACCTCTGAAATCCAATGTTAGAATGCAACATCAGGGGGCAGGCCTTGGCCTCTATGCCCTCCAGAGCAACTGCTTGGCCACAGTGTTAAACAGTATGCTGGATTAGATGGACCACTGGTCTGATCCAACAGTTGGGTTGCCAAGCCCCTACTGGAGCCTAGGGATTCCTTGCCTTCAGTGGGAACTTCCCACCAGCACTCAGCTGACCAGTGGGAGGGGGGAATGGCAGCACCTGCCCCTGCCCACTTTCTAAATGACAGATGCAAGGAAAAGTGTCAGTGGGCACCATGGTGCCCACAGGCATGACACTGGGGACCCCAGCTTTAACTGCTATGCAGAAGAGGGAATTTTAGCTACTGAGGCTTGTTGTATAGTGCTAGAAAAGCTAAACTTTCTGGTATTTCCTCTTCTGTACAAATATTCTAGGGATGGGATAAGTTTGATCTCCATTGCCAACTTCAGGCTGGGAAAGTCTGGCTGGGATTTGGGGATCGGTCCTGGGAAGGGTGAATTTTGAGAGCTTCAGCAGCGATTTGATGCCATGGTGTCTATTCTCCAAAGCTGCCATTTTCTCCAAGAGAACTGATATTTGTAGTCCTGAGATAACTTGACATTCCAAGAGAACTCCAGGCCACACCAGGAGGCTGGCAGCCATATGCAGTTGTTAGAGTGCCCTGTATACATGATGGCCTGTCTTGACCCTGTCCTCTGCCAATGTATGATTGCTGGCTCCTATGTGTGGAGGCCATGCCCATGCATATGCGCTCTCTCTCTCTCTCTCTCTCTCTCTCTCTCTCTCTCTCTCTCTCTCTCTCTCTCTCTCTCTCTCTCTCAGCAATCCTTGGAAAGCAGTGTCCCCAGTCACAAGGAGGATACATATGTGTGGACACTGCCTCTGCATGTAGTCGCTGTGCTCACAAGCCAGCAATCACACAGAGGTGCAGGCTGGGCCAATACTCCCATGTCTGCTCTCCTCTGCACTTTTAATCAGTACATGGAGGCATTATGCATTCAGGGCTGCTGTTAGACTAGGATCTGGGACAAGAAGGTTCAAATCCCCACTGCCATGAAAGCTCGCTTGGTGACCTTGGTCCAATCATTGTCTCTCAGCCTAACCTACTTCATGGGGTTGCTGTGAGGGTAAAATGGAGGAGGGGAGTATGATTTTGTAAGCTGCTTTTGATTTCCATTGAGGAGAATAGCAAGGTATAAAGATAGATAGATAGATAGATAGATAGATAGATAGATAGATAGATAGATAGATAGATAGATAGATAGATAGACAGACAGACAGACAGACAGACAGACAGACAGACAGACAGACAGACAGACAATAGATATAGATGATGATGATGATGATGATGATGATGATGATGATAGCTCTGGTCCCACTAGAAATATTTAACTTGGTCTAGGTTATTGTCCACTCAGTTGAATTCAACTCTCTCTGGCCATGCCATGCCCAAACCCATGCTGTAGATTTCAGCCTTAGGAACTAGGTACCTATTGACCAGACCAAAAGGCCTAACAGCCCATACCAAGAAGTCTTGCCTTAGCACACCTGCCTCCTTGCTATGCATACTAAGGATCACATCAGCACAGGGGCACATTTTCTGCCCCTGATCTGCAGAATCTGCCATGACCCTTATCTGGGTTATTGCCTTTGACATTCCCTCCTCTCCATTTTTGATCTGCAAATAGTGACAATATAGGCAGAGACTTTTTTTTTTGTCTCAGGCTCTCAAGCATTACAGCTTTGACCTCATTTCTTGCTGTACTTCAACTTGCTCAAAACGGTATTGCTTGTGGAATGTAGCTAAACATGCTAAACAGTGGGGTCCCCCCCCCCGCATCTGCAGCTGTCAGTACAACCCAGTTGTGATGTTTCTACTTTGAATTCACTACTGATTCAATGACTTAAATCATTTACTTCTGACACATGCTCATTCCTTGTCTTTTCCTGAGCAGGGACTTCCAGTCATGCCAAGTTGCATTGAATTTATGTTTGGAATTTAGAGATAAGGACTTTTGTCTACTAGAGACTCGGCTTAGGCCACCAAACTCATTTCCCATAGGAGGAGAACTTTAATCAAGGCAAGATCCTGAAGGTGAAAGGCTAGCACGTTATAATTTAAATATTACCATATAAACATAAGTTTGCAGGAGATACTGTGTGGCTAAGGGAATACATTTTACCTAGTAGAGTAATTTTAAGTAGAAATGGCAGGGGGTTCTCTCTAAAGATCAGAGGGGCCTAAAAGCTTTCCAAATCAGCTGGACTTTGGAGGTTTTACATACCCTTTAGGGTCATCTTCCCACCATAGGGAACTGGCTGCAAATTCTTTGGGCAGCTGACCCCTTTTAGATCACACTCCCCAATTTCTTCTAATTCTGATTGCCTTCTGCAGGAATGGGCTGAGGGAAGGTCTCTATCAGCCTCCCTAATGACCTAGTACTAAATTAGAGTCTTCCATACAAAATTATAATGCAGTGCATCAGCTCTCCTCCCCACCCACACAAGCCAAATAAATGTGTTTGCTCTCCTCTGCATGGAAGAAAGGTGAGAGAAGGGAAGAGCCCACCAAAAGACCACACTTTTTTCAGTCGTGAGTACTGGGTCCCATTTCAGTCTGAAGACAATATCATACACCTGAGCATTTTGGACCTACTTGACATCTTCATTTTGGCATCTTGATGTGTTTTAGTCAGGTCAGGCTTATTCACCTGGCAGGGCTCAACAACATGCTTGAAAAAATCTGGCACTTGGGCATAACGAAATGGGTCAAATGGTAGAGCCTGGACACCAGGGGGACAAAGTTGAGCAGCAAAGGAAAGGACCTGTGTGCCCAAGGTAGAGGTGAGTGGCAGAAAAAGGGAAACCTGAATTTGCAGGTGGAGCTGAGTGGTAAAAGAGTATAGCTAAGCCATTCATGTGTTGTACAGCTAAGGTGCACAGCAATTCCATGTGCTTTCAACAAGTCCCCTGTAACCAAGCAAATCCAATCCATACATTATATCAGGCCAATGGACACCCACCTAAAACATTCCCAGACACCAACTGTGTCACAATCACTAAGGAAGAACTAAAAATATAGCACAAGCAATTCCTCTTCCCCACTTATCAGGTGGTGGAGGAGTTTCCTTCAGCCTCTGGGAAGGGCACATGACAACTGCATCACCCAATGAAATATCCTTTGGCAAGAGTGGCTGCACACAGTGTTGGAGAAGGACCATCTAAGGGATTAGAGCAGAATGAATGAATAGCAGGGATAGATTAAAATCCATGCAAAACACTCAAGCATACTTTCACTATCCTTCCAAATATACATGCACAGCTTCTGCATCCACCAAATAAACAATCTTTCACCAAATAAACAATATTTCACCAAATAAACAATAAGTCACTCTCTCAAGCCGTGGTCACATGGTCATTTTGAACGGATTTCACCGCTGTTCCCCCTCGCATTTAAAATAGCTGATCAGACAGCTACATCCGTCTCCTGCACCAAAGTGGCCTCACTTGTGTAATCCTCCCGGTTCCCTAACGAGTTTTCCTACACTCAGAAAGTCAAGTAATTTCTGGATATTTGCACTTTGAATCTGTGATTTCGCCGATCTGGACAGCCATCTCTCACAATGATCATGATTAGGTCATCTGAATGTCCTTCTCACAATGTTTTTTTTTTTTTAACACGCTTCCATCGTTGTGTGCATGAGCAATCCTGTGCTGACTAAATTCAATGTATAAACATTCAAGCACACATATAGACTCCAGTGCTCAGTTGTACATCACCGATTAATTTTGTTTGCTGTTCGAGGGGGGGGGACACCTGTAAGAATAAGGGAGTATGGTGAGTCCCAGTGGGAGTAGTGATTCATCCATGTGTATATGCACATACACAAAGCCATTTAAAAAAAAAAAAGCCATGCCACCCAAGTGGTGGCACAGCTATCTGAACGGTGCCCAGAGCCTTGTTGCATGACGTAAGCAGTTCAGGGATGTATGGTTATCCCAACCCCCCCCCCATTTTCCTGATTAAATCTACAGTGGGAACAAATCATGGTAGGCTTGCCATGTGACCACACCCTCACTCTCTTCTGTACTGCCCCAGTGACGTGCTGCTGCTACATCTAGACAGCTGCTTCCCTCTACCCCACTACCGCACGAAGTCAGATCGGTGCAGAAGCTGGAACTGGGAATCCTACCTACCTGTCAGACTGCTGCCCATTGGTGACAAATGGACCTATTGGCTGCTTCATCCACATGGCAAGATGGTCCTAGTGACCTTCCACCTCCACCCAACAGACCACAGATGATAAATTGCCATTACAATGGATTCTTATGTCCTATTTGCCAGAAATTTGGCAGCAATTAGTCTTGTTCATATACATTTGTACATCTGTTTGTAGGAAAAAGCCAATGAGCTAAAGAAAAATCAAGTGTACATTGTACACAGAAGCCCTAGGCAGATGTTCCATCCATGTGGGTACTCATTGTGTCAGAAGTGAGAGCAGGAATAAGCATGCTGGCCCCACCACTTGTCTCCACATGATTTCTGAGTATTCTGCACAAGGTGAAGGTGCAGAGGAAGTGCCCTATGGTCATGCCCTCTCTCCATGATCAGTAATGCTTCTTTTTATGTTAGATTGTGCATTCATTGTTTCTTGTGTACAGACTAAGGTCCCTTGGGTGAAAGACACAGTCTCTGAGAAGGTGGAGTAACAAGCCAGAATTATACTTCCAGTTATACCCATGAAACTGAATAAAGACAAAATCAAAGAATTTAAAAAGTTGTAATAACAACAAAGAATAAAAATTCAAAAAGCAAAACTAAAATAAATACAATGACTTTCCCCGTCTTACAGGCTAACAGTCCAAAGCCCATGGTGGTCTATTGTATTGACTGCCCATTACATAGCATACAATGTTAGCGACTAAAACCAGTGCAGCCTTATGAATGACAGGCAAGTGTGAATCAAAACAACAGTTTTAGCCCTGCTGAGGGAGGTAAGAGGGATATTTCATTGTTCCTTTTCTTGGCTCTACTAAAAAAAGTATGGCATCTATGTGAGAAGCTAACAGCCCAGGCCTCATCTGTACCCATATGCTAAAGGTGTCCACACCACCTAGGTAATAATTTCCTCCAAATATTAAAGAAAAAACCTGAAGGATTACATATAGAGGCTTGATTTGTTGTAGAGGAAACTTTGGGAATGCTGTACAGATTCTTTTGATTTCTGTCCTCACAATCTCATCTTCTGGATGGGGGTGGCCATGAAAAAAATCATAGGATGTGTTGTACTATGGCAGCCAGATGTGTGACTCATTGCTCAAACTCAGGCAGTGCCATCAGATATATCACTTTTCAGTACTGCACATGGAATCAGGTTTATAGGGAGGGGCAAAGGTTTATATTTTCTAATGCTTCCTCTGGGTTCTTAACACCAGTGGTCACAAAAACTGACTCTGAATTATCTCTTGATGTGTTAAAATATTCCTTTGTACCTTAGCACACAACTAGCAATCTGTGTGAGATGAGTGCTTATATATGATTCAAAATATGTTAGTACGTACATAAATTAATGATATAAAAGGCTTTTGTCCTCATTTGCCTCAGTTTTCAGGCAACGTATGGGATGAAAACACTTGTCTTATATTCAAATACCATTTCCCCATGCACATCAAGCCCAGTGGGCACAGATCAGCACGATTGTACAGAAGGGGAGGGACATCAGATGTGGCTGCTCAAATGGATGTCTACCTACATTAGGACAGGCTATGAGCAAGGGGAAAGTCAGCTGCTTCCATGCATATATCTCCAGTGCTGAAATGGAGCAAATCAGTTTTTAATTTCCTGCTTCCTAATTATCCAGAGCAAAAAAGTGGTCACAGCTTCCCATTTTTCCATGCAGGATGCAAATCCTGACATCCATATAGCTCATACTAATTAATGCAGATGAAGCTTATGCCTCTCAACGATTGATTTTTTAAAAATGTTTTTGTTTCCTTTAAAGTGTACTGTTCAATGTTGATATCTTTAGCACTCTAAAACATATCAGTGCAATCCACTAGCATGTCTGAAGAAAATACACTTCATGACCCATTTCAGTACTAGTGAGGATTTGCCCACACCATGGCACTTGTGTATGTATCATGTTTCTGTAGCTAGGCAGTGCAAAAAGCTCCTTGAGGTTCATGAGAATAAAAAGGAATAATTGCAATTTGCTTTTGCCCTTTAGCAATATACACAGCAATTTCCTCATATTTCCCATCCCTCCATCTATTTATCATTTTATCTAGTAGTGCCCTTAGATTTTCTCAAGAAAATTTTAAATGATTAACCTTTCAGTAGCTAGTGACTGAAGGCTTCCGTCACTAAAGCAATGTGTCACAATAATTAATGGGGCTTTCATTTATTCTCCCTCTCTCTTTTTTTTAAATGTCTCATGGCATAATTCTTTTCTTTTTCCCTGACCATGCAGATTTGCTGCAATTACAGCTTTTGGAATTTTAAGGGCAATAACTACAATCTTAAATTATACTGGAGTTCAGCATTCTTCTATATTGAGTTCTATTGGGGTATTTTATACTCCAGAAAAAGTTTCCTATTTTTCCAAGGCTGCTGAGACCCACTGTGGGGTCCGAGGCAAAGTGCCTCTCTAGTCCCCACACCACAGCTTCTCTGGTCCCCCTCACATCCACAAGTACATATACAAGATGGCTGACCAGAACAAGTATGCTGTTATTGTCAACTATCAGTACTTTGCCTAATTCCCTGGGCCCCTAAAGTGACCTGAACTCCTGGACTTTTGCACCCTACCTCCCCACCAGCCCTGAATGACCCCCAAGTAAACCTTTAGTGCAATTCATGAAGTGAAATAAATATATAATGGATAAGCCGTGCATTGGGATTCTGGTGCACTGGGTCTGGCTCTCAGTTAAGTTACCTAAATGTGATAGAGGTACCAACTGAGTACCTACTTGGAGAACCAATGATCACCAGCCTTTTAAGATTGTATAAGATATCTGGCAGGTGCTGTAGCTGAAAATTAAACAGCCAGAGTAAACTAAAAGGAACCTTAGATGGTAACATACAAAGCCTATTGGTGCACTCTCCCTAATCTAAGAAATAGCACCAAGTATTTTCTCTGAGGACTAAATGCAGACCCGCAGGCAATAAAATCGGTTGCAGTCAGTGTGAGGAAATTTTATTTTTACACCTGGATCACATTATTGGATTAGCATGAATGGCTTGAAGATTAGCTGTTTGTAGAGGTGTACAATTTAGGGGGTCTTGGTTTAATTGCAAAAATAACATTTTTGTTTGTTTTATTCATTATTATATCTATTCATTACTCAACACCACATTCTCCAGTCCGAAAGTAGAAAAGGAAATAGACAGGGGCATCATACAGGGCAGTCACTGACTCTCGGCACAGCCAACCTTACAGGGTACTTGAGAATATAAAATGAAGAGTGGACCCACGTATACTACTCTGACCTCAACTGAGGAATGGCAAAGGGAGATATACTTAATACATGCCTGTCAGGTTATGTGCAGACTGTTATCCCCCCCGAAGATGCCCCAGGAAAGTGCTTTTGGGGGAAATGTCAGGTGCAGGTTCTAAAGTATACTTTTTTTTTTTGTAAATACAATTTATTATTGGATATACTCTCATGTTCATACAATTTAAACAAACCAACACATATCCATTTTTCTTTCGCCCTCTCCCCCCCAAACAAGGCTTCCCGCAGTGCTCCAACCCCATTAATATCTCTCTTATTCAATTACATTTACTACTAAACTTATTTTCTTTTACTAATGGTAACAATTCAAAAATCTAGATCTCTTTCCACTTCTCCTCAATAGCTATCAAAACAAATCAAACCACGTTTAACATCCCAATTTTTCAACAAGTATTCTTGAAAGTCTTTCCAATCTCCGAAAAAAGTTTCGTCTTCTTCGTTGTTTAATTTTCTTGTTAGTTTGTCCATTTCTGCCATAAACAACGTCTTTTTAATCCATTCTCATGTTTCAGGTACTTTATCTTGTTTCCAACATTGAGCAAAAGTCAGTCTGGCTGCTGTAATCAAGTACCATAATAATGTTCTTTTGGCTACATTTATTTCTTCCATTTTAAGACCTAGTAATAACATCTGTGGGTCTTTCTTAAAAGTACATTTCAAAATTTTTTGTATCTCATTGTGGATCTCAGTCCAGTAATTTACTGCTTTATCACATGTCCACCACATATGGTAAAAAGACCCTTCATTTTTCTTACATTTCCAACACTTATTAGACATACTGTCATTTATAATAGCAATTTTTTTAGGCATCATATACCATCTGTACATCATTTTATAGCAATTCTCTTTGACATTTACACAAGTTGAAATTTTCATTGACTTTTTCCACAGGTATTCCCAAGATGTCATAAATATCTCATTATTAACATTTACTGCCCATTTTATCATTTGCTCTTTTACTATTTCATCCTCAGTATACCATTAGGTTCTAAAGTATACTGAGTGGCCCCCCTGCAAGCTACAAACACTTAATGCACAGGGATCCTCACCCTGCTGCCCGGTCCTCTACAATCTCTCCAAGTCAGGGGGCAAATTACATTTATGGGGTCCAAGTTACAAACCCCCACAAAGGTCACCCACATTTATACCCTCCTATCCCTCCTGAGTGTGAACACCTCTGTGTGCTGTGAGGGTGAAAGTGGGTGCAAAGGGTCTCATTGTGGGGGAAGAAGTCCTTCACCACCTGAGTACCACAGGCCCCCATCCCTGGGCACAAAACCCATCCTGCCAACCCACTAGAACCTGGCCCTAGCAGGGCATCACAAAGAGTCTCGGAGCTTCCTTTCCCCTGATCTGTTCTTGGGGCTTTCCACCATGGCAAAAAAGTTGTTAGCACTGCCCAGAGACACCAGCAGTTGCTAACACTCTTTGGAGAGGAGGATGAGGGATGGACACTGAACCACAAACTGAACTGAACCATGAAGCCATACAAACCAGGAGACTGGTTTACAAGCCAAACTGGTTCATGAGCCATTTAAAGTTTAAACCCTTGCTTTCTGCTCCCTCTGGCTTTTTACAGGGAGCAGAAAGCAGCACTTTAAGTGGCTTCCAGCCATTTAAACCAAACAGCTGAGTGGTGGGGAGATCCCGCCACTCAGCTTTTTTCATGAAGAGCAGAAAGCAGGGGTTTAAACTCCTGCTTTTTGTTTTTCACAAACTACCATGAACTGGACCAAAATTCATGAAAGTTCACAACAGTTCTTCAGTTTGCAAACATTGCTTCATGAACCAGCCAAAATTCATGATGAACTTTAGTTCATCAGCCAGTTCATGCCCATCCCTAAGGAGGACTCTGACAATAGTGATTTGGGGTCAGGAAGCATCCTTCCTTTCCACATCCCAACTCCTTGCTGCTGCTCCCACCTCAAGTACACCACTCCATGGCCCCTCCCAGCCCAGCATCAGAAAGCAAATGTGCCTTCCACCATCACCAACAGGTTGCATCCTCTCTTCAAGAAAGGGGAGTACAAGCTGGCCTGCATCTTTGACCCCCAGATAAAAGGCAGCATTGCTGTCCTGAATACACAGCTCATGCAATGGAAGCATGAGGGACCCACATACCTTCAGGACTGCCTCCCTCAGTATGCCCCAAGAAGAGAAGTATTACACAGGAAGAAAGAACCTCCTGGTGGTCCCCAGCTCAAGAGAGATCTGGCTATCCTCAACCAGGGCCAGGGCTTTTTCAGCCCTGGCTCCTACCTGGTGGAACTCTCTGCCTGAGGGTTTTTGTGCCCTGCAAGATTTTTTACCTTTCTGCAAGGCATGTAAGGCAGAGATGTTACGCCAGGCATTCAGTTGAGGACAGCAATGGTACAGAATGTAGTCTGACACTCTCATACCCTCCATTCTTTGCAGCCCCCACAGAGGCCTGTGAAATCTGTATTTTCCCCCACCATCTTGGATTGACCAAATTATGCTGAATTATTGATGCTGTATGTTTTATGTATTTATTCTTGGTTTTTAACTTTTAATTACTCATTGTATGTCATCTTGTGTTTTAAGCCACCCTGAGCCTTGCTTATAAGGAAGGGCAGCCTAAAAATTGAAATAAATAAATAACTAACGAGCTCTGCAAAGAAGCACAGAGGCTACAGGCCAACAGACATGGTCAGAGGGAACAGCAGGTAGAAGAGGCTGAGGAAGTGGAGGAAACACAGCCCAGCACCTCTGCTTCCAAAAGCCCAACTAGGAAAAAGCCCCACTACTGGTTGCCAGACGTGCAGTGGTAGAGGATTCAGCAAAGGTGATGGTGAGGGGATACCTCGCCAAGTCCCCTGAGCCCATCAATGCTGATCCTCTGGAGTGCTGGTCATGCCAGGCTGTCATCTGGCTCCACCTTTATGTGGCCATGAGTCTCCTTTCCTGTCTTCCCACCAGTTTGCAGAGACATTCTCAGCCCCCACTGCTCAGCACGAGCAGAGAGATAGAGTGGCTCAAACACCCAAACCTCACCAGAAGAGAAGTGTTCACAATCAGGAGGAAATGAATGTGCTCTGCTTTTAACAAGTTCCCTGCCTTTCTGTCTAACTGCCAACAGCCAACAGATGAAAGTCTACAGAGCTGAGCTGAGGATATATGTAGCATTGTAATCCCATACAGCAGAATGGAACCTCTGTTATTGGCAGTCAGAAGTGCCTGTTAAGCTTTGGAGGGCCATACTGGTGTTTCCAAGCCTGAAGAATCCTGCCCCCTGTTGCTTTGAAGTTTGGTAAATATTTATATATATATATATATTTTTTTTATCAAAACCCTCCTAAAAAGGAGAGGAATTTATTCTTTTTATAAATAGAAAAAGGTAGGGTATATAGAGGGATAAAGAAAAGAGCGGAGTGAGTATTCTGTTAATAAAGGTTAGTTTAAATCAATATAGATACAGTTTTTGGCAATCTCCGTGATTTGAGAGTCTTCTTTTCATCTAACAAAAATTCAAAATAACTCTGTTAATGAGGTTAGTAATGTCCTTTGGGGTTAATTATTAGTCATCTCCTTTTTGACGCTTCCCGAACAGTTATTTCTTAGGTTGTCTTCCTTTGGTATCCCTCAAGTTATAGGATGGGCCACCTTTGGTTTTCACTTCTCCCGCTCTGGCACCTCCCTCCTCTGGGCCGCTGTCATCTTCACTACTCAAATCTGTCCACGTTGCGAGTGCTGCCTCTTCCTCTGGACTGGCGTGTCTCTTCAGAAATTCCTGCGCCTTGAAGATGGAGTCAATCTTCTCTCTTTTATCCTTGTACTTGAACAAAAGGCCTTCAGGATAGGTCCATCTGTATATGACCTGTCTTCTTTGTAGAAAAGTGGTCAATCCTTTATAAGCTTTCCTTTTCATCCGGATTTCATAAGGCACATCTTTCAATATTCTGATGGTCTGCTCCCCAATTTTCAAGGGCACTGCTGCAACTGCACGCAAGATTTGATCTCTGGTACTCTGCTTGACAAACTTGACAACCACTTCTGCTGGCAGATTATTTTTTTGTAAATGTGGAGTAGGCCCTATAGACCTTATCCATTTCTTCTTTTAACTCACGCTGATCTCTGCCAGTTACGGGTGCCAAGGCATTCGCAAGTATAGATCTGAGATCTTCCTTCTCTTCTTCTTTAATGCCCTGAAATCGAAGAGTCAGATTTGATTTTTCCATTTGCAACATCAAAATTCTTTTTTCTTGCACATCCTGATGCTTTTCTAACTTGTTGACCCTTTTCTTCACTTTTCCGATGTCTTCCGACGAGACCAAACATTTCTGTGCGATCTCCTCCATCTTCTTTGACGTCTCTGTTAGTTGCCTCTGTTGACTGTTGAGAACACCTTCCATATTAGTTAAGGTTTCACTGATTTTCTGTATTTGGACCAGCAGAGGGTGCAGTAGCTCGCTTGTCTGTTGACTGACAGTCGGCTCTGGAGGGGGATTACCCGGACCGGAAGTCCCGCCTCCCTTCTTCTCCGTTTTCAAAGGGACCTTCTTCATGGCAGACATTTCTTGTATTTGTTTACTTTATAAAAGTTCGCGACGCGTCGCTCAGGAGTCCCGCTAACTCATTCTCTTCAATGGCACCCCAAAGGTAATTTCACCAACCCTTCTTCCCTTTCGTCCCCCTTAGCTTTCTTATGCAAGTCCCGCTTCTCAGTGGGGGGGGATTCCCCCTCCTCCCAGCCGCTTATTCGCTTACGGGGGAAGGGCTCGGGTTTCGCTTCAAATTCAGACCTCCAACTCACGGTTCCTGCCGTTTCTTCTTTTTGCTTTAATTCATCGCTGTTCCTCACTCCTGTTGGAAATCGGTGGCGTTGCTAAGTCCCATTACGGGCACACCGCAGCGGGGCCAATTGGGGCGGGGAGAAAGCCTCAATTTCCCGGCTGACTGCCGGCAAAGAGGCTACTCCCCAAGCGCCCCCGGTTTGGAGCCTTTGCCTAAGGCTCACTAGGGTCTTGCAAACCTGCAAAGACCCCCCCAAACTGCGTGTGGGCTAACCACCTCCGGGAGCTTCTCGAAAGGTGGCCGCCATTCGCAACGCCGGAAACCGAAACCCTGGTAAATATTTATATTGAGAGGAGACTGTCTGGAAATGTATCCATTCACAAACCTCCATGAACAACTTGAAAGTTCATGGAAAATTCATTCTGGTTGCCCTGCCATGAACTTTGCTTCGCAAACCACGAACCAGCCAAAATTTGTCATGAACTTTAGTTTGTGAGCCAATTCATGCCCATCCCTAGATATTTCCTCCTAGCTCTAATTTTCAGAGGTTGTCAAACTGGCCTTTGAATGGCTATCCCTTCTGCTTCATTCCCGAAGAATAGCTATGTTAACCTTTGAGAGGAAAACAAAAAGTACTGTACTGCCTTAGGAATCAACTAGTTTCTAAGGCCATGAGCCTCAACAGCCTGTTTCACCAAATACACTGTCTAAGGAAATGATATGCATATGTCTGGAGCTACAATAAAAGATAAATCAAGTGAGCATGGCAAGCTGGACTAATCTTCCAGCCTGCTGGGCCAAATACAGCATTATTTCTCCCGTGTACAACCCAGCATGATCCCCTAGAAGTTTTGATGGGAGTAAACATTATATGAGCACACAGTAATATCCTGAAGAGGCTTCTCAGTGGTCAAAAAGCTGCCTGGAGTCGAATGGCAACATGGTGACAACTAATTTACAAATGGCACCGTACACCCATTTAACAACTGCCCCCAGCGACCTGAACTGCAGTGCAGAATAATGGGAGGCAGCATCATTTTGGTCATAAGCCAAGGTAAGTGCATTTCTTCCCAGGGCTGATACTCCATCTAGCCCACCCAAGCAATCACTTGTGGCAGCGCAGTAGCAACAGTGCCATCTCATTGCTGGAGCTTGGCCTGCTCCCATTAGCGGCAAGGATGGTGGAGGCAATGGGTATAGCTTACACCACAATTGTCTCCTAGACCCATCTTATCACTTCCAGGTGGAAACCAGGCACCTGAAGCACTGGTAGCCCTGCTGGGTCTCAGGTGCCTCCCACAGGTGTAGGAGACTGGCATGGGTGACAAAATATTTTGAATGGGCCAGGTTTCATGTAGGCAAGCTTTTGAAGAAGTGACAGGTCTACTTGTTTGTGCCTATATATCGTCTCATGATAGAGCTACCTTGTAATAACAAAACAGAAATTAAAGATTTTAAAATAAACAATATGAAAAGAGGATGCTGGTGGATTGCAGATTAAATGGCCTGTGGTAACTTTCGTACCTCTTGGAGAATCCGTGGTAGATTTTCTCCCTGAAAATGTTGCTGAGATACATTGCCTACAAAGAGTACCCTGTTCTTTAGAGCTCAATTGATATACAAATTCAGTATACAAATGTATATTTCTCTGGCAGACTCCAGGTAAATTTATCTGAAAGGAAACTATTTAAAAATAAATCTGTAACCTTAAGCAATTTGCTATGCATATGCAGTCTTCCCTTTGTTACATTATCAATATTCTGCACTGCAACCAGTGTTAATAGGAAGGCTTTTCCATGGTTTTCTTTGTTCTAGTCATCTAATCTCCTAATGAAAGTTTCTAATTAAATTCCTACAATCATTTTTTACTGTATTTTGTTATGCTCCAGCACCCAAAGCACCATTTTCTCTTCCTGCTCCTATTACCCTCATTCCACCAGCTCCAACATGAGTTCATACCACTAAGCATGGCTTGCCCCATCTGCTATACTGCCACTTCCTTTACCTGTTTTGGTAATTTGCAAGATCAATCTGCCCCAGTCCTCTGTTCAAAGAACCTTTTGCTGTGGTTGGTAAAATTGTATATTCTTTTTAGAAATGAAGGGGTTTGGAATTCAAATAAACGTGTTCCTTGTAAAAAAGATCTTATTCTGCTATTTATTTATTTATTTGCCTCAAGCAATTTAATTAAATGCCATGGATCTATAAAAAAATAAATATCACATAGCTGTTTGCCTGTTTTACTAAATTTATATTAAGGATTATATAATAATGCTTGGGTGGAAGATCTCATTAGTGCAATTCCTAGCAGTTATATCCTTCTAAGTCCACTGAAGACAACTGTGTTTAGGATTACACTGTGCTAGTGTTAAGAATCCTGAACAATTACCTAACTTTTCAGAAGGTTGCCAAACTCAGTCGCAATACCAGCTCATGAATATTAATTATATTGCATGTTCTTCACTTTTTTTTCTCCAGGTGGATACTTTTCAATATGCCTGTAGGTGTCCTGCTCTTTATTTGAGCCAGATTTTGTTCAATCAAACTGAAAGTAAGTTTGGTTTTGAGTAAGTGGGAAACAGTAGAGAGGGGGAAAGAATCCATAATACAGTTCATTTACTTGTTTTTGAAATGAATTCTTTTTAAAAATTCAGAACATTAATCTATTTGAAGATGAATGCTGCCCATAGACAAAAGGTCTTATCTCACAAGCAAGAAAAATGGTAATTAAAAAAGCATAAGCAAGCAAAGCAAAAGATAATTTAAACTCTTTCCAAGTGACTTGGTCTACTTTGATTGTGGGAGGTGCCTACAGTGGATGTCTAACATGGAATTGTGAGGGTTTGCAGTATTTCTGTCTACCTAATTATATAAACATGTATTCTTATAAACATATAACTGTCACACTCCCTTGATTAGCTTATCACATTTTCTTGGCTCTCAGCTCCACATTTTTTTTGAATTTTCAGAAAGCCCCCCCCACACTATCTTTATTTACTAAGCAAAGTCTATAATTCATCAGTCAGGTAGGTAGTCAGTGAAGGAGCATTCAAACTTACAAGTCTCCCCCACTTCCCGCCCCTGAAATCTGAAGTGGTACAAGCCAGGAAAGGCCCTCTGGGGTGGGAGTCTTCTCTGTTTCTCTTTGCCTTTCAACAGTTTTATGGGAGGGAAATCGACAAGTAAGTCTTAAACGCAACCCTGATTATGTGCATGTGATTTTGAGTAATTTTAATGTTTAGTAATGAAAAGAAAAGCAAGTCCTTTGTGAATTTCTTACTTTAAAATTATCCATAAAAGACAATGCTTGAAATCGTGCTGGTGGGGGTAGCAGGGAAGGACTCAGGAAAGTCTAGAGCTGGGAAGTGATGCCTTTTTCCTCTGAACAGGTTTACAAAGACATACAGTGGAGTGTTATCTAATCACACTCTGCTTTCCACTCAGGTAGACAGACATTACAGTGCATTAGTACTATCATTTGTATGTCTATAAATATCCCATAAAGTCTGTTATTTGGCTTTCACATTGACACAATAGAGGATGACGACGATCTTTTTCAGGAAATTTCACAGAGACATTCACAAACAAAAGTCCAGTAATTCAATCTTCTAAAAGCTCAATAACACCACACTCAAAATTGCAGGTTTGAAGCTAATGTACTTGATAAGTAATGATGACAGAATTTAAACGGTCCATTATTTGGTAATATAATATTCCCAATCCCAGTTATCTGTCAAAGAGTAGACTCTCCCTTAAACAGCACTAATGTGTTCACATCTACATTAATCTCTCCTAGAGAAAAGAAGCATTCTTTATGGGCTTTATCTGTTTCCAAATGTCTGACTCCACAAGGAGCCAGTTTGCACCACTGATGAGACTATGTAAATGACTCAAATGTCTTTGTGAGGGAGGTGCTATTTCTTATGGTCATACCTGATACTGTTTTTTTTAAAGGTACTCCCAGAGCTCTGGCCTCATTTGTTAATGGGCTATGTCTAGATCCTCTTAGCCCTTGGATGCTGCTATAATAAAAAACAAAATATCATTGGAATAATAGCCATTCTTTTTGTTTCTACATCTTACATATGTTGGTGGTTTCTAGGGCCACTTCGGATGCAAATATGAACCTGCATCCATGCACGATAAGTGCAAATGTGTATCTGTGGCACTGCCAATCAAATGGAGATGTCTCCAGTTTTAACTGGACCCATATAGAATATTCATAGTGGTATCCCATGTGGACGTTTCAGAATCTGAATAGCTTCATTTGATCTCCATCATGATTGTTGGGCACATGAGAGGGCTAGCCTTTCAATGTCTGCATCAAATCTTTCTTTAGGAAGACAGTCCTGCTCTCCCTTGTTGAGACAACTCATTAAGCACTCGTGGTCAGGGTGGGTTTTTTTGGATACTTAGCTAGAACTATGTAAGGAGTTGCCGCTGAGCACAAATCTCAAAGCCTAGGCAAAGAAAGCACAATCAATTAACTCTAGTCCTTGAGAAGATGTTCAGCTCTGACTGTAGCACAAACTTCTGCTGTCTCAGAGACACTAGCCAACTACCTCACACAGGTATTCTGACCCATGCTAGATTTCTTCTTATCAACCTAACACTTATCATAGTTGATGCCACAGCTTATCCTATTGATATCCTTAAGGTCCATGACTTGGTGCCAAGAAGCTAATCAGGGCTTTATCCCAGAACATCTTTTATTAACTTACTTTATTTTTAACCTGCATTTCTTGCTGAGTCTTGGTGGGTCACATTATATAAACAATTCAATCAGACAGCATAAAGCATAAAGTAAACAAACCCATAGGATTAGGGTTACAAAACTTAGAAAAGCAATGCAAAATGAAAAAAGTACCAGACATGATAACATCCAACAATGCAGAACATGGAATCATCATAGTAGAGGAGAATATGGTAAGAGGAAGATAAAACATACCATAAACCTTTTGGAATAGACTACAGGCATGTTCCTTTTATAAAGTGACCTCCTAATACTGTACTGACATTATACTATGGCCCTGTTCCATTTATAAAAATGTTCTAATGAACAATTCTGTTTTACACAATTTTGAAATTATAAAAGTGTGGGAGGTACGGTTGCCACCCACAGCTGGCAAATCCCTGGGAGCAGGGACTGGGGCAATTTCCAGCACCAAATTGGAAGTAACATATCTCATCGGGGGTGATGCTCAAGGATTAGCCCAAACGTTATGGTTAAGCCATAGTTTGGGGCCACTGCTAGGGCATTTCCTCTATGTGATGTCATTTTTGGTTTTGCAATGGAAGAGACGTCAATTTCTGTGTCAACTTCTAGGTGTCAGATTCCAGCTAAAGTATGAGCTGGCCATTTCATTGTCCCCAGCCAGAAAGGGCACCAGCGTTTTCAAAGCTTTGATGTTTGGTAATTGGTGCTCCTTGGGAGCAACTGACTTTCTCCCTTTTGCCTGACCTCTGCTAGGAGAGACAGAAAAAAATTAATCTGAATGTGGGTTTTTTGTCAAGCACAAACACCAAGTAAAAAGGTATTTCTTCACACCTCCCCCTCCCGAGATCTGAGAGGGAAAGCACCCCTTTACAGAAGGTCACTTTGCAGAGAGTCCAAAAGAAAACAATAACAAGGGTTACAAGCTACATATTGCTCATTAGAGAAACTACATGCAAATCACACACACAAATCAGTCCCCTCTAGAGGTCTATGTGCTTGGAAAGAAAGTCCACAACTATACAGTTCCACCCAGAAATGTTTCCAGTTTTCATGATGAGCTTTCGAATTTTCGAAGTTTGATGCTTAGTATTCAAATTTTTTGTGGTCTGCTGCCATTGTAAGGATGAATGGTCTGTAGAGGGTAAATTCTAAGCCAGTCCAGTCCGGAGGAATAATTTCAGATACACTATCAGACATTTGGTTTCTTCCCAGTTTTGCATGAGGATTGCCTTGATTCCTATGTCTGAGGAGTCTTTTCCAACAAAGAAATGCATTTCAAAGTCAGGAGCTTTTAAAATAGGCTGGGAAATTAAAGTTTTCTTTAACTATTGGAAAGCAGCTTGACTTGTGGGAATCTGAATTACTTTGACTGTCAGGTTGAGAAAAGTTAAGTGAGGAATTTCAGGGATTGCAAGCCCTTTAAGCACCTACAAAGTTCACTTGTAACTTGCAAAAGGCATTTAAAGGGACTGCATTCTCTTTAGATGAGTTTTTCCCCTTTCATTAAAACTAATGGAGGATGGGGATACCTTCTTTGAGGGCCCATAAAATTGGACCCTTTGGTTCAATCTTTTTGAAACTTGGGGAGTTTTTTTAGGAGAGGCTCCAGCAGCTATGCTGAAAATTTGGTGCCTCTACCTTTAAAAAAACAGACCCACTAGAGCCCCAGATTTATTACCCATTATATCCTATGGGGACCATTGAGTATAATTGTCCCCATAGGGCATAATGGATCCAGAAAAAAATGGGATTTCTGAAAATTCCCAAATCAAAATATCAGGCTGGTATTGGGATCTGGGGATATCAGAAAATATCAATAGTTTTTGGGTTCAATATACCTGAAGTTGAAAATTACTGATTTTTTTTTTTTTTTTGCACACTTCTACTACTCACTCTGTGTCCCAAGTAAACTACCTCTGACATTTGTTCAGTGTGATTGTGGAGGAGGAGGAGGAGGAGGAGATTGGATTTATACCCCACCTTTCACTACCCAAGGAGCAGCTTACAAACTCCCTTCCCTTCCCCTCCCCACAACAGACACCCTGTGAAGCAGGTGGGGCTGAGAGAGCTCTGACAGAAATTTCTCTTTTTCAAGAACAGCTGTGCCAGAACTGTGGCTTGCCCAAGGTCATCCAGCAGGTACAAGTGGAGGAGTGGGAAATCAAACCTGGTTCTCCCAGATTAGAGTCCATGCACTTGACCATTACACCAAACTGGCTCTGAGATGCATCTTCTGAATGGCACCTCTGTCTCCTCAGCCCACACTTTACTGAAGTAGTGCTAATTTACTTCTTCACTTGAAAGATCCATATCCCCCTGCTGGGCCTGAGTAGAATTGACCCCTCCCTCATGGCTTGAGATGAGCTGGCTCTCTCCCCTCCAGGGATGCTTGGGCCCTCCCTCTCCTGCTGTAACCTGAGCTATTCCCTCCTCTGGGCTATTGAAGATCTGGTGTTGGGAGACACTTTCCTGCCCCCATCCCACTTTCTGGGGTTGACTGTAGTTTACCACATGTACTGAATTATGGTCACTGAGGATTTCCCAGCAAAGGAGAAGGGAGTAACCTTGATCCATCATAGCCCCCATTTCCATGAGGTTTACTCATTCCCTTCATTCAGTAGGCATTCATGCTACCGGAACAGTCTCTTGATTCTGAAAGCCACGTTGAGCACAATGTCAGAATCAGCCACAAGATCAAACTGTGCTAGGGAAACAGTGGCACCATCAGCTAGCTCCAAAACCTGGCTCCAAGGTAGTAAAGAGGCACTCATGGTTAATTAATGCCACTTGATCCTCTTTCATCTTCTGGATGGATGGTGCTGTTAAAGCAGGTTTGGAGGTTTCTGCCAATTGGATTGAGGACTTCCATGGATTGTACTTACATTAGAGCCATTATTACTTCTATTGTAGTATATTAAGCACATATCAGAAGAGCAGCTCAATGAACTGCTTATCACTGTCTTCATAGCAGTGATGCAGGATATACTTCAATACAAACATGATCATCAACCAAATATATTTTAAATGGATTTATTTATATGTGTATTGAACCCTCTCTCCAAATTACCTTGCTGTGATTTTTGTACGCAATTGGACACATTCCATGATACTTTGAATGTTTGGCTTGCATGATGGCTACTTACAAGCAGGATGTGATGTAAGAGGGTTAAGTGAAGTAACTTTCAGGGAAAACGGGCCACATTTATTGTGCAGTGGATCTGAAAAATAGAATGCCAGACTAATTGGGTTGGATCCAAAGACCCATAAGTAGAGTTCCTCTTGTGTGGGTGTTAGGTGCCATCTAAGTTGTTTCCGACCTGTGATGAATCTATGAATTAATAACCTCCCAAATATCCTGTAGTTAAAAGCCTTGCTCAGTGAGGGTTGTGGCTTCCTTTATTGAATGAAGATTTTTTGTCTTCTGTAATGTCCATCCCCATTTCATGAAAAGTTCATTCTGAAAGCTGGGGGCCCCTTGGGATGCATTGGGGTACAGCTTAAGAGAGAGATCAGCATACTTCTGTTAGTTGTAGTACTTTTTGAGGTCATAGAATCATAGAGTTGGAAGGGACCTCCAGGGTCATCTAGTCCAACCCCCTATGGTTCCTAAGGGAAGATGGGGATGCCGAGGAGGAATAAAAGGAAGGAAAATAAAACACTAAACACTGAGAATACCAAGTTTTGGCATAAAAACAGGTCACAACTTTATTGATTACAACAGAAGGAACATAAGCATAGCATAAGGGCAGGATTCAATATATGAGGCAATTTGCATATCAGCTGATAAGCAATGTCCCCAGCACTCCTGCTAGGGGACCCAGGAGGAGCAAGCAGTGGTCCCACCAAAGCACAAGCCTCTATAGATCCCTTGTTACCTGGGAGTGGAACCAGGCAACCACTTCTGAGCTGGGCATGCTGCTATAAGGCTTGACCCCAAGACCCCTTGAAGGGGTCCCCATTAGGGGAGGCATGCATGCAGGTACAGCCCCCTCCCAAAATGGATCCTACCCAGTGCATGAAACTGCCACAAGAGCAGGGAGGGAAATGAGCAGCTCCCACCAAAGCTCCTAAAGGTACAACCAACAAAGGAGTACCATGAAAAATGTACAACTATAAGTCCTGACCCTAGCAGGACTAATGCACCTCTTCTGCCCAGAAAAGGGCAGGCAGCTTAAAATAAATATTCAGGTGACAAATGATCAAGCCACTGATTGACTCCACAAATCAGACCACAGCTTTGCGCACCTTACTCTTGATGGAGTCCACCTTGTCTGAACCAATGCCCCTTTGCCAAGCTATCCTCTCAAGCAGTTCAGACCAGAATAGACAAACATGTGACAAGTGTGACTGCAGAGTCTGTAGATTGGAAACAATTGCCAATGCCAAGTCAACCCCTTTATGATCAAGTAAATAATTTTCTCTTAGATGGACCACAATTGCATCTTCAGGGCCCATAGCAGCAATGACATGCAGTACTGTTGGCAGGAAGGCATCCCAGCGCACCCCCCTCCCTCCCAATCACGTTACTTGAAGATGGTCATCTAGCCTCAACAATGCTCCCCAGCCTGAAATAGCAGCATAACAACCAGTCCAGTGCACCATGCTGTACTTGACAAGCCACAAAGTTCTGAGACATCTTGTAGAGACTAAAAAGAAGAGGAATGAGAGAAAGGACCTGCCTGAGGGCATACATAGCACTTAAAGGCCACCAGTCTCCATCAGCCAATGGATAAAATGCTGTCTGGAGGGAGGCACATTCAGCAGCTGAAGTAGCCACACCGATCTGGAAAGAGTGTGTGCCCAAATCTCCAATGGGCAGAGACCCACCTCAGCAATAACTGTCCTCAAAACTAACTAGAATTGAGTAAGGTAAAAGCCATCTGCATGCAGAAAGAGAGGGCCAGAAATTTCAAGGGATATGGCAAGATATGTGCTGGTGGCATGAGCTTGGCAAGGTTGACCAGTTCTAGCAGCACAGAGGGTCAAGTAAGTCCCTCACCCTTTCTGGTCCATTTTGGATCTATGCAGTACCAGCTGCAGAGAATGCCCAGTAACATGGACATCACTTATCACCAGAGCCTGGCCAGATAGGTCACTTTAGGAAGCCAAAACCAACTCACTGTAGCAGAAGGCCTTTAAAAAGGCGGGCATAAAGGAAGCCTGGAAAATAATGACTTTAAATTCAGACCAACAAACCACCAGGATCTCCTGCAAAAGCGTGGCTAACATGCCCAAGATTATAGGATGTCGGGCATCAGGTGCATGACAGGTAAGCTGCTTCCAGCCCTTGATGGCCCTATGGGCCACAAAAGTATGACAGGGGTCCATGTAACCCTGGACTTTGCTAAAAAATTATATTGCAGCAAGGTGCATAGCCATGGTCCTGGGAGACAGGCCTAAGTCTCTTAATGAAGCTAGGTATTGAAGGACCAAGTCCTCCAAGGCTGCCCCAGCCTGCAAATAAGATTGCTGTATAGAGGGAATGATGGTATTGAATACTCCCTGTGTAATCAAAAGTTGCCAAGGGCCCACACATCCTCCGGGAAAGGATTCGGGTGGCTGTTCCCCCCCCAGGCCAAGTTCTGAAACCTCTCCTCTGAAAGCAAGATAAGGCATCCATGATATCATTGTCTGTATATGAAAAAGAAATGTCACAAGACAAGCATTGGAGGACAAATCTGCACACAAGACACATGACCCTCTCTGAGCTAGGTCTGATGATTGATGATCCAAACTACAGCCTGGTTGTCACATCAGAACCGCACCTTTCATTTCTTGAGGGCTTCGCCTCAGTTGGTGACTACTACCAATACCAGGAAGAATTCTAGGAAGGTGAGATCTCTCAGTATATCTGACCCAGACCAGGAGGCAGGCCAACATTGAGCACACCAGTGGCCAGCAAAATATACACCAAAACCAACACTGCCCGAAGTGTCAGAATGAATTTGCATGGAGGAACCTAGAAATGCAGCTGTTGAAGGTGAAAAGACAGCCAAACTAACAGATCTGCTTTTATGCCCTTAGTGAGCCTACTATGGCAATGAGGGGAACAGACTGCAGCTGTGGATTTGGCTAACCAGGCACAAAATGCACTCCTGGGTGTAACCACTTTAAAAGCAAAATTCAGGTGACCCAGCAGGGCTTGAAAAGCAATTGGCCCATGCAGGGTTGTCTGCTGGCCCAGCAAACAAAAAGTCATCCAGATAGTGGGTGACATGTGGAGAAAGGAGGCAACCCTTAACTGCCCACTCCAAAAAGATGCTGAAGGTCTCAAAGGATGCACAAGAGGCAAAGCAGCTCACAGGCATAGCCTTGTCAATATACCACGGGCCATTCAGCTTGAAACCCAATAAGCAGTGATAACTGGGGTGTACAGGCAAAAGCCAAAAAGCAGACTGAATATCTCATTTAGCCATGAGGGCACTGGGATCACATGCCCTAACTATGCTTACAGCATGATCAAATGATGCATAACAGACAGAGCAGCATTCTTGGGGAATGGCCTCATTGACGAATGAACCTCTCAGGTAGGATAGGGAGTGAATTAAGTGATACTCACCAGGAGCTTTCTTGGGAACTACCCCAAGGGACTATACTTGCAGTGAGAGCATTGGCACCTTCCCTGATTGCATTCCCAAGACACCCTATGGCTAAAATCCTGTCTGGAGCCTCCTTGGATGATCTTGGAAGAGCTGCTTGAATGGAGGGTGGGTGGATAACCACCATCAAGCTCCACCATCAGAGAAGCAAGCTGGAAACTTAGGCAGAGACCTAAACACCACCACCACCTAGCCGTAGACCAGAAGACCAGGATCCTGAAGGGAACTTCCAATTCCCCTGAAGGCTGCAAATTTTACCAGACACCCACTATCCATGATGCTGTTCCCTGATGGCTGAATCACACAGCCATAGCCACAGCAGCCATACTAAAAAGCAACAATCAAGACGTTCCTCCCCCAGTTTTGACAACTGCACACTGCCCATGATGTTCAACTCTGAGAAGCAATCTGAGGTCATCTGCCATTCATCAAGACCACAAATGACTGAAGAAAAAACAGGGCTGAGGAGGTGGAAGGCTGGCCGTTAAATACCCACTGATTGGGCAGAGCGAAGCAAATGCTCCATCAGAACCCAGCCCCGGGCCTCACTAGGGATTGGATAACTACTGAAAAATCAGGCTACACAATCACTATGGGGGAGCCCATCCAACCATGTGGTGAGGATATGAAACTTCTTCCTGCCCAGCGTCCCGAGCCCCAGAGCTGCAAAGCAACCTCCAGTGAGTCAGCGGCCACAAATTGCTCTCACAAGGGCACCTTTGGATCTATCCCATTGACTTTTTCACTTTAGCCATGGAACAATTGTGCTGTGTTTTAAAACAGGTGTATTACTCTGCTGCTGGAGGAGAGACATTAAGAAGATGAATAATTTTATCTCTTCTCCTAGATGTATGAAATAATACAAGAAAAGAAAGGTGTTCATTTCTCTTTGGATTCTTACCAAAAAATTCAACTACAGTTCAATAAAATCTGAAGAAAATCTCATCAGTTGGTGTTGATTTGCTCAATATATTTTGTTTCTTGCATGAGCAGCTCAAAGCAAGGTAGCATGTCATACAAGCTAAAGCAAGTTTCATATTTCTAGAAGCTTGATAAGAACAGAATTGCATGAAAATCTAAAAGCATGCTGCCTACACAAAGCAGCTGCCTTAGGAACCTAAAAATAAATCCATTCTAGCTAGATTTCTAATATGGAGAAAATATGTGTTTGTTGCTTTGTTTAGAGGAAAGGCTCTATACACTATGTCAAAGCAGCACAATATCATTTTTCAGGCAGATGAAAGGAAGTGCCAGTGTTTATAAAGTGGCTACCACCTATGCATAATTGATTCAGTGTGCACGAAGCAATTCAAGGTATATATTAAATGGTTTATGAAACAAATTTACCATGATCAACCTAATTACCAATACTGAAAATGGTATCTAAAGTTAATAAACAGAATGCCTAAATACCTGGATTAACTAAACACACAAAGTACATTAATTTTATGGTCTACTTTGGTGCTCTGCTGAAGAGTTTTCCTTTTCCTTTTCCTTCTACCTTATTTTTCTGTTATTTTCTGCTAATGCTGCTAATGTAACAAAATTGCTTCTGAAACTCAGAATTCGTGGTGGGTTTCCTGTCATTCAAAAGGGTTTTAAAAAAATCTCGGCTCCGATCACACACAGAATTAGCAGCACGAGAGGGATGAATGCTGGGCAGATTTTATAGGCACAATCACACAGGAACATCTGGCAAGCATCCCGCACCTGTCGCCAACGCGTCTCGCCCCTCTGAAGAAGCGGAGTTAAAAAATATCTGGGAAAGTGCAGTAGCAAATGGGTTTGCAACAGGCAGCAGATGGATGCCTCTGTGTGATCGCACTGGCGCACTCTCATTGCATCAGTGATCCCTCATTGAAGGACACCAGAAACACATGGCAAAGAACTGCGTCGGATCGTGCAGTGGCACGTCAAATTACTATGGGGCAAATAGCCTCACTCCTCCCACATGTTATCCGGCACATGTGACTGGAACCCTCATTGGGCAAGCCTTTAGAAACATTGAAAATTGATGGTTAGATGCTAGTCACTATATTTTGCTACCATCACTCCTATAATATTTATTGGATTGTATCCTATGGATCTGTACTGTTACCTATGGTGCCTTCCTCTAGCACAGATTTACTCCCACCCATGTTAGAGGCTCTTTCATTGGCAGAAAGTCTTGGCAGAAGACTCCTGGTTTGCTTAGAAGTGCAGCCATTACAATCCATTGGATCAGCTACCAAGTCCTCTACAAGATGTCAATGTCCCCTATACAGTGGATGCTCATGAGGCATTTCCTCAACTTCTGCCACTGAGCACCATTAAATGGAGATGAAGAATCTGATGTCCTTACAAGAGGGCCCTAGGAAGCCCAGACACCAGGACTGCACCTGCAGCATGTGACAGGGTGACCAGGGCCAGCTTGCCCGCTAGGTGAGCTAGGCGCTCACCTAGGACACGCCGGCCCTCAGGGGTGCCAAACTGCCCTGGCTGGGGTGCTTCTGTGCCTCGCAGATCGTCTGCCCTCCCCCCTCAGTGGCATGGCGGTGGCCAGCTGGGACTCGCTGCTGCCGCCTGCTGCCACCAGTTAAAGGACGCCTCCTCCTCCTCCTCTGTGGCCCACTTTGGGGTGCTCTGAGAGGAAGCACCACCAGTCAGCGGCTCTTCCAGCAAAGCCCCTCTTGGGTCAGTTTTGCTTTTGGGCTGAAGCGGGGAACCCAGGAGGCGTGGCTCTTCTTCCCTCGGCCTCGCCCGGCTGGGCGGGTGGAGCCTGGCTCGGGTGTGTGAGGGATGGGTGCAGCAGCGGTTGGCCAGGCCCGGTGCTGAGCCAAGGCTGAGAGGCAGTAGAGCGGGCAGGTGAGCGTGGAGGTCAGTCGGTGGGAGGAGGAGAAGGGCGCTTGTGGCGGAGTGAGGGGGCTGGGATGGCAGGTGCTGAGAGGGTCTCACCTCAGCCATGGCAAGGGCCTGGTGTCGGCGAAGTGGGCACGGGAAGGCAAGCGTGATGGTAGTGGTGTGTAGGCGACGAGGAGGGAGGCCGCCGTCTGGCTATATATCAGTTTTTCTTTTGCGGAGCTTGGGGGGGGATGCAGGGACTCGCCACCGCCAGAGAATGCCCGGCCGGCCAGCCAGGACACAGGAGGTGGGGCAATGGCGGTGCAGCTTGCCCACCCTCCCCCTCCCCCCTCAGGTGGAGGAGGAGGCGGAGGCCAGTGCAGGGACTCCAGGCCCCGCTGGGAGGTTGGCATCTGCACCCACCTAGGGCGCAGACGCAACTCGAGACGGCCCTGAGGGTGACAAATGACTTGCAGTGCTCAGTGCAGATGTAGCTGATGACAGTTTTGGCCTTTGCTGGATGCTTCTAACCACTGAGCAACCATATGCCTGCACACTGCTGCAGTAGCAGCCCTTGTGTCCCTGTTTCTGACACTCTTTATTAAGGGCACAGGAGGATCTATTCCTGTTTAGCAGCACGACATCCGTAGAAATTCATGCTCTGGCAGGGAACTGCCATACAAGCTGACACTGCTTTTATGGTTACCTCGAATCTTCATAATTAACAGTTTATTTATAGCAAAGAAGCATTAGCTACTAGGTAATAACAGGGTTTTATGTGCCATTGACTTATCTACCTGCTACACATCTCCCTGTACTTCTTTTCTTCTTTTATATATGCCTCCATCAACCAGTGCTGGTTCGTAGTCTTCCTTCTGTTATGTAGTCAATTTTGCATTTATTCCATTTTGATAACCATGGACACCAGCTTCCAGATGTTTCCATCATCTTGGACAGTCTCTGTTCCTGTACCAAGAAATGCCAGAAAAGTCCGTATCCAAAAACTTGTTGTCCAAAACCCATTTCAAGGCCTGCTTTAAACAGCCTAGATTTAAGCCTCTGTCTTCAGGCAATGTAAGCCTTGGGATTTATTTTATGTTATATTTCAAAATTTCACTCTACAGGTCTTTAGCTCCAGCTAGTGGTTCACAGCATGACACTAACTTTTGTTCAGCACCTTAAAACAAGATTCCAATGCTATCGATTTGGTTGTAGCTGCCACAGTATTCCAAAGAGATCATGAGGCAGAAAAAAATTTAAAAGCCAATAATTCGTACTTGAATTATCTAAACCTTGCAGCTATGTAAACCTAGGCTCAATCTCTCCGCACAGAGTCTTTTCAATATAGCTCCGTGTAAATAGGGCTTATATAGATTTCCACAACACAAATCTCCAATTATCCTATTTTAAATATTTCCCATACCAGCAGCTAAATCAGTTTGCACTTTGTTTAGTAACAAATCCAAGTTGATTTAACTAAGATGCTGGCTGCACCAAAGGCTCTTAGTACCTTGCTAAAAATTATGTTGAAACTGCATTCTTACTCCATGTTCTGGCTAGGCATGCTTGAACACCCACCAGTTGGGGCTCACATCTTACTTGTAAGTAATGAACATGAAGCCAGTTGTTCTGCAAGTTATTTGAATCTGTCCAAATGAATTCATCTGTTACTGCTTGCATAATCACCACATCCCCGCCACCTGTCAGCCACTGCTAATATCTCCCAGTTTTAAAAGAGCATGCAGAAAAACAAAAACAGCAAAGTTGAGATTTTTGAGATATTACTTAGTGACTTAGCTCCATTATGCACGCACTTCTTACTGCAGATTTTCAGAGCAGTAAGCCTTTAAGCTTGGCTTTGGATTCTGTGCCCATCTTATGCACTATTCTTTTTCATCTGGTGTATTTATTTGGCAGTTACAATAAAAAAAACTTTTCTAATTGTGGTGAGAACGTCACTTGTGACATGTAGGGGGTGGAATCCAAAGTTTTTTCTTAAATGTATGCAACAAGCACCTTCCATTTAAATTCTTGTGGTTCAGGTTTTGTGCATGCATTTTAGCATTAGTTCATTGAACAAAAGGGAACAGAAAGGAATGCAGGCAAAGGGAAGAAACCTGATGTTGAAACTGACAAGACTATTTTTTAAAAACCAACAAGCAGCTGCGAAGCCCTGTTTTCCATATTGCCAAGCACTAGGGGATTCTCTACTGTGCTATCGGCCACTGTGAAAAATGGGAGTCATACGCTCTCATAATATGAGGGAAAACACTGAGTGTACAGAATGCACAGCAGAACCCACTGACGCTGCCATTGCAAGCTTTGATCATTGGTAACATGTGTGTGTGCATGCACACTGAACAGTACTGAGGCCAGAGACTCAGCATAGTGAATCAGCTCTTGTTTAGTGGATTACATCAGGAACTAAAGATAAACTGGCTGTGCAATGACTAGCTTATATGTGTGCCCCACACCACACCCGCACTCATCACCCGTGATTGGCCTTATTTACAAGTCAACACTTCAATAGGTCTACTTTCGGATCTGGGCGAGCCCATAGATGTGCCTTCGGATCTGAAGTAGCTATTGTCTTTGGAACAAAGGTCTGAGGTTTGTCAGACCACATGGTCAGGCCACCTCCATGGTGACCATCTTCTACAGCTAATACATAACATCCCTCCCCCCATAGTTCAGGTGTTCCTGCAAACATAATCCTTCAAGTACTCTGGGCACCACCGCTCCCGGGTCGACCTGCGCAGCTCCAGAAGAGGATGGTCGGGGTGTGCTGGACCAGCTCTGGTGGAACCTGTGGCTCTGGGGCCGCTGCAGGTGAAGCATTGTCAGTGTTTCTGGGTGCGGGAAATGCTCTGGTGGGAGGGATGTCCGTCAGTTCACTGTTAGGCATGTTGACTTCCAGCTTGGCCTCCACTTCCCTGGATTCCTCTAAGGGCATCAGCTGGCGGTGGAGCTGGTCCACGTGTCTCTGCAGTAGCTGGCCATCTTCCATTGAGACCTCATATGAAAGAAGTCCTGTCACTCGGATCACTCGAGCTGGGATCCAGGGTGGCCCAGGTGCATAATTATGAGCATACACGGGTTCCTCCAGGAAGAACCCCTGTGGGGCAGTCTGTAGTTCTACTACCGGTGTGTGGTTGGGCGCCTGGTCCGGGTGTAGGCGGTCCAATCAGGTTGTCAATCACCTGCCCATGAGCATCTCTGTAGGACAGCAGCCAGTGGCAGTATGGGGGGTTGTCTTTTGGCTGAACAGAAAGGCAGCTAATCGGTGGTCCCAGTCCCCGTGGATGATTCACCGCAGCACCGCTTCCGTCATTTGCACCATTTGCTCTGCCTGGCTGTTGGTGGCCAGGTGAAAGGGTGCTGAGTGGATGTGCTGAATCCCATAGTACCTCACAAAGTCCCCAAACTTGGCCAACGTGAAGGCAGCTCCATTGTTGGATACTAGAGTGTCTGGGATGCCGTGGGTACTAAACACCTTCCATAGGGACTTGATCGCAACCCAGGACGACATGGAGGGGACTGGAATGTCTTCTAGTCATTTGGAGAAGGCATCTACTAAGATAAAGAAAATTGCTGGAGGATTCCTATGCATGCACCAGGGTGCCTTGGGGGCTGGCTGTGTCTCCTGGCAAGTCTGGCAGTGTGACTAGGTCCTCTATCTCCCCATCCAAACCTGGCCACCAGACATAGGTCCACGCGAGGGCCTTTGTTTGCATGATTCCCGGATGGGTCTCATGTAGTGCTGCTAGTGTGCGTTTGCATAGGGGAGCAGGGATCACTACCTGACTATCCCACAAGAGACACCCTTTGTGGGCAGACAACTCATCCCGATGGAATGAGAAGGCTATGAAGTCCAGGCCCACTTTCCCTGTGGGCCAGCCCCTCCCCACCCAGTCCAGCACCCAGGAGAGGATGCGGTCCTTACTGGTGTGTTTGGCCACCTTGTGTACCTGGATTGGCCAGTCGGGCAGGTCCTCCAGCAGCAGGATCTGGTGTGCTGGTGCAGGGGCCAGGTCGCAGCTCAGAAGGGGAAGGCAGCTCAGGGTGTCAGCGTTGCCCATGGACTTACCCGGCTAGTGCAGCAGGTTGTATTGGTAGCTGGCTAGGAAGATCAACCAGTGAAGCACCCATGGCGACATCATCTGGGGCGTTTGACGATCCAGGGCCAGGAGACCCAAGAGCGGCTTGTGGTTGGTAAGTATGGAGAAGGGGTGACCATAGAGGTAGTGATGGAATTTTTTTACTTTTCCCATGATGGCCAATGCCTCCTTGTTGATCTGCATGTAATTGCGCTTGGCTGACAACAAGGTTCGGAAATAATAAGCCACCAGCACTTCATGACCACCTGGGAGCCAGTGACCCAACACAGCCCCCACCCCATAAAGCGAGGCATCGCAGGGGAGGAACACAGGAAGGGACTAATTGAAGTGAGACAGGACAGAGTTCAAGATGAGGAGGTCCTTGACCACTTGGAAGGCCGTGGCGTGACGCGGGCCCCAAGCCCATTGAGCCTTTTTATCCAATAGGTGGTGGAGGGGCTCAGCTACAGCCGCCTTATGGGGAAGAAATGAATGATAAAAATTAAGGAGGCCTAAGAAAGCCTGCAATTCAGTCTTAGAGGTCGGGGTCGGGGCATCCACGATTGCCTTTATTTTGTCCCGGGTCAGGTGGATGCTGCTTGCGTCAACCTGGAACCCAAGGAAGTCCACATGAGGCATTCCGAGGAAGCATTTTTCTCACTTCACTTTTAGTCCCGCTTCGCTGAAACGGTGAAGCACTGCCCACAAGTGGTCCTCAAAAACATTTGCCGATGGTGCCGAGATCAAAACATCATTGAAGAAGGGCTGTACTCTGGGAATTCCTTTAAGCAAAGAGGCCATTAAGTTTTCGAATATTCCCAGAGCCACACTCACTCCAAATTGCAACCTCCGCACCTTAAAAGCCCCACTGTGAGTGACAATTGTCTGGGCTTCGGCTGTGGCATCATCCACCAGCAACTGCTGGTAGGCCTACACCAGATCCAGTTTCACAAAAATTTTGGCCCCGGCTAGCGATGCGAGGACATGGCTGACCACCGGCACTGGATACGCATGATCTTGCAACACCTTGTTTATTGTGCATTTATAGTCTGCACAAATCCTGATGTCCCCATTCGGTTTGACTGGTGTGACTATCAGCGTTTCCCACCTCGTGTGTGGGACCGGTTCTAGGACCTCTTGGCTGACCAGGTGATCCAGCTCTGCCTCAATTTTAGATGGAGAGCTAACAGGGGATGTCAATTTTTCAGGCAGATGGGGCGTACCACTGGGTCAAGCTCTAGAGTTACTGGTGGCCTGTTGTACCGTCCGAGTGCGCCATCGAATACTGTGGGTAATTCCTGACACACCTGACTATAGTCCCCGTGCTCCACTTGGTTGATCCCTGTTACCACCAACCCCAGGGCATTGAACCAGGCGAGGCCCAGTAGGCTGGTTTATTTATTTATTTATTTATTTATTTATTGTTTCAGCTTATATACCGCTCAGATCCTGAGGGGTCTCAGAGTGGTTTACATGGTATGGTCCTTCCCTAACTAGGGCCACAATCAACAGGGGGAGGGACATCCTACCGGCACCCTGAGCAGGGCAGGGCAGGGCTTCCTGTTCTCTGTCTTTTTCCGGCGGGGCTCCAGGCATAGAACTTCGAGCCCCCGGCGAGGATCTTCCTATTTCTGGGCCAGGAGACTTCCGCGGCCGGCTTTCTTCCTGACGCGCAGGCCCGTGTCGGCCTTGGCTCCCGGTCTGCATCCGGCTGGCTCCACCGTGCCGCCCCGTCATGCCACCCCGTCATGCCGCCCGCACATCTCGGCTCCGCTCATGGCTCCACTCACTGCCAGGTTTGGCCATCGGCCGTCTGCTTCGCCTGCCGTTGCTGCCGCCATTACCGCCACCGCTGATGTCCGCCGCCGATACTGCCACCGCTACACACCTCCGGAAGGGAGGGTGCCCCCCGCCTCTCTACAGGCAGGTATCCATTTATCTACTTGCATGCTTTCGAACCGCTGTGTGGGCAGGAGCTGGGTTTAGGACCGGGAGCTCACCCCGGTTGTGGTGGGACTCGAACAGCCATAGTGGCTGTTCGCTAGTTGTTATAGCAAGTGATCTACTACCTGCGCCACCACTCCCTGGTGTGCCCCACACCACACCCACTGGGCCTGTACCACGACCAGTTCCAAGAGACCCTTGAAAGCCCTGTATTTCACCCTGAACTGGCCCACCCCCTTAACCACTACTGGGTTCCTCTGAAAGTCCCTTAACCTGAGGCTGGTAGCCTCTAGCGGGGCCCCCCCATTTGGACATAGCTTCTGGAGGGTTCCCTCTGAGATAATGGAAAGGGATGATCCCGTGTCCAGCTCTATTTTGCAGGGGGCGCCCTCTATCAATACAGTCACAGTCAGTTTGTGGGTGGACCCCTGGGGCAAGTAGTGTACCCGGTTCTGGTGGATGGTGAAGCTGTGGTCCACAGTCCCTTGGTGTGTGGAGGTGCCCTTGGCGTTCTGCAAATGGCAGGCATGGGCGATGTGCCCCTGCTTCCCACACGTCCGGCAAACGGTCTCTCAGACCATTTTCCTCTCATGCGGATCCTCGCAGCTGGCACAACGCGTGGACCTGGGTAGCTTGGCGACATCCCTTGTAGCAAGGCTGACTAGTGGCTTTTGCACATGCCAGCCCAGGTGTAAGGCTTCACCTGATGGGTTTCCTCGTCCGAAATGTCAGATTCTGATGCCAGCCTGGTCTGGTGGGCGGAGTGGGCCTGTCGGTCTCTTTGCGACTTCTCGAAGTCGGTTGCTGTTTGGAGTGTGCTGTCCAGCTTTAGGTCTGCCTGGGTGGTGAATTTCCACCGTAACTTTGGATCACTGACTCCCTATAGGAACTGGGTCAGTAGGGTGTCCTCAAGGGAGGGGAACTCACATTCGCTGGTGAGGCAGTGGAGGTCAGCGAGGAATTCTGCTGTTGACTCTCCTGTCTTCTGAGTTCAGCCAATGAAGTCCATCTGGACAGCCCACTTCGAGGGTTTCAGGGTGTAGTAATTGGTCAGGGCGGTGATCATCTCATCGTAAGTCACGGTTTCCAGCATCTTTGGCATGATGAGGTTCTGTGCCAGCCGGATGGTGGCGACACCGCATGTGCTCAGCAGCCATGACTTCTTGAGTTCTGCATCGGTTTTTCCTTGGATATTCAAGAAGTGTTTCAACTCGGCGACCCAGGCCCCCAGTACTCGGGATGGGTCGAATGCCAAGAGGTGTTGTCCCGGAGCAGAAGCCATGACTCGTTGTGGCAGCAGCTGTGCAGGAACCGGTTGTGATGATGTGGTGGCTGTGGTCTACAGTTCGCCCGTGGGAGTGGTGCATGGCAGGGAGTCCTCGGCCTCTGTGGTGGTCACCGGTGCAGTGCTCATGGTTGCGGTGGAGTCAGGCTTGCTCACGGGATCCCATCCTCGTCACCAGTGAAAAGTACTGAGGCCAGAGACTCAGCATAGTGAATCAGCTCTTGTTTATTGGATTACATCAGGAATGAAAGATAACTGGCCAGGCAGTGACTGGCTTATATGCGTGCCCCACACCACACACCCCCACACACCCATCACCCATGATTGGCCTTATTTACAAATCAACACTTCAATAGGTCTACTTTTGGATCCAATGCGCCTTCTGATCTGAAGTAGCTATTGTCTTTGGAATGAAGGTCTGAGGTTTGTCAGACCACATGGTCAGGCCACCTCTGTGGCGGCCATCTTCTACAGCTAATACATAACACACACGTGCCTGTGCAAAGTCAGCTGCAATGCCACCCAGGGCCGGCTTGAGGTGGTTCGGTGCCCTAGGTGGGTACAGATGCCAACCTCCCAGTGGAGCCTGGAGACCCTTTTGCCCCCCCCTCAAGGGGGGAGGGCAGGGAAGCTCTGCCACTGCCTCCTGTGCCATGCTGGGGCACTCTTCGCTGGCAGCGCCGGCTGCTGCCCCTGCCTCTCTCCCCCCAAGGGGGGAGGGGGAGGGCGGGCAAGCTCTGCCACTGCCTCCTGTGCGCCGCTGGAGCACTTTTTGCTGATGGCAGCCGCCACTCTTTGCTGGCCCCCACCACCTTTCCCCCCCAGGGGGGAGGGGGAGGGTGGGCAAGCTCTGCCACTGCCTCCTGCACCCCACCAGGGCACTCTTTGCTGGTGGTGGTGGCCGCCCCCACCTCCTCTCCCCCCTGAGGGGGGAGGGGGAGGGCAGGCAAGCTCCGCCACCGCCTTCTGCGCCCCACCGGGACACTCTTCACTGGTGGCGGTGGCAGGGAGGTGGTGGCGGCAGCTGGTGGTGGTGGCAGGGGGCTTTTCACAGGGGAGCAGGGTGCAGTTTGGTGACCCTGCAGGCTGGCACGCCCTAGGTGAGTGCCTATCTTGCCTAGTGGGTGAGCCAGTCCTGACTCCGCCACAGTTTGCACAGGGCTGCCATTTGTATGGGGGAGAAGTCCTTCAGCAGAAGCTTTGGAGAGCTTTTTTAGTCTTGTGCCTCCAGATTGGGGAAAAAATATTTTCACTGTTGCCCTAGAGCAGCTGCACAGTAACTCTAATTTCCTGCCCTTCCTTGCAAATTTGTGTAGTTTTTCATTGTGATTCTCTAATTTGATCCTGCACACTGGTCGTGATCTTGGCATCGTGATCTTATTTAAAGAGTCTCCTGTGCTGATTGCATTCTTTCCTCCAAACAGATTGATTCCAAGTGATTCTTAGGTTTGGCAGTTTGCAGAAAGTCTGTGTGGCTCAGCCACCATTTTTAATGTTAGGCTTCCAGAGACTGCCAAAGTGCATGGGGCAAGTGATGCACTGTACTCTTGGTGCTCGGGATGGGTCCAAGAGGGGCACTGTACTCTTGGTGCTTGGGATGGGTGCTTGAAGGGGCACCAGTGGGAGGGCTTCTAGTGTCCTGGCCCCACTGCTGGGCCTCCTGATGGCACCTGGTATTTTTGTCCACCGTGTGACAGAGTGTTAGGCTGGACAGGCCATTGGCCTGATCCAACATTGGCTTCTCTTATGTCAACTTTCTGGAGAAAAAAATGTCCTGTCTCTTTAATAGAAACTTAAAGGGGTGTTATTTACCATATGGTGTTATTTACTTCCATGCCATGAAAAGCTTCAGCTGCCCATTTCCACACATTAAGCCTCTATTAAAGGGACAGGACATTTTTCTCCAGGCCTGTTGGAAACCCTGGATCACAGTCAGAATACGCAACCTGCCTACATGTCCCCAAAATGAATGTGAGCATTTGGATCAACTCCATTTAGAACCGCTGATACTTACATCCAATATACATGCTCAGTGAAGCAGCAAACCAAGTAGAAGCATTAAGTTCTTCTTAAATTTCCATTGTCAATTAACTAAATGTAGTTATCCAAGAGTAGCAAAAATAACACATATTAATGCTGCCATTAACTACTAAGGAAACTAACAAAACACTCAGGATCAGTGCACAAGACTATCGGTCCACAAGGCCAGCAACTGTTGAATATTTGAAATTATTTCTTTAGAAAAATAAAATAGTCCCCCACTTTCTTTGAATTACTGTGGTCTTTCAAAGTGCATATAAAGTGTTATGCAAGGAGACAAAGCTATTTTACCAGGCAGGCAGATATTCCAAATTACTGGTTCTTAACAAGCATGGTAATACATCAGTCAAAAGCAATAAATTTAAACTTAATGAAATCACAATTTGCCTACAGTGCATTTCACTTTGACATTTTCTGCATTGCCACGGTGCTTTGATAAAGTTTTTTAAAATGCAAAGAAAGTGTCTGTAAGGCTAAAGAGCAGACTTGGTGCCATTGTGCCCAGTGGAACATTACAGTACTTAAGTTCCATCACTATAAGCCCTGTGGCAGACTAAGACCGAATGTTAACATAGGCTCAGTTTTCATTATCATCATGTGATTATCCATTTAACTGATAATACAACTACCAGCTCACCTTAAAAGAATTAGCTTGGAGGTTTCATTGCTTTCCAAATGGAATTCATTTGACAAACAAATGACAATTAGCCCACTCTCCCTGCTCTATGTCAGGATGGGTTTTGATTGAACCTAGACCAATTTACAATTTTTAAATGAGTTTAGACATTTACATTTAAAATGTCTAGAGGAAATTAGCCCTGGGATATCTAACAGCCAAAATGCTTTTTGAAGTTGATTATTATTTGATCTAGTACCCTCTACCTGTACATTTTGTTCTGACTTCAAAGTTTTGGAATGAAAATGCCACCTACACCTCAAAGCGGAGGGAGAAACTTAAAAGCACTTTTGCTCATTATGTTATGCAAAGAAACCTATATTTTAATATTCGTTTAATATGGTTAGTTAGCTTTAATGACAGCAGTTTGACAGTGTCATAGTTTTCGGGTATGAGACATTGATTGAAGTTTCTGGTTCTTGTCTCTTTTTTTTCTTGAAGAGGAAAAGAATCGTTTGAAGGTGGAATTCACATGCCCATCCATCTATTCTGGTGCAGATATAAATGTAACTCTTAAAAAAAAGAATGTGACAAGAAAATTTTAAAACACTGTTATTGTTCAGTGTACTAGAATTATTCTTAGTTATATATAGCTTCATGTCAAATATGTTTAACTATCTTTCAAGTTTTCTTCAAGAAGCGATCAGTAATTCTATCATAAATATGCAGGTGTTGATAGTACAGTGACAAAAATCCAGCTGAAATTTGGCACAAGGGTGTTGAACCTTGAGATAGTTAGATTACACCTTTCCTCTACCCACTGCTGCTCTTCTTGTTGATTATTATGACAAGGGTGAGTATTCTATTCACAAATTACAAAAAGAGGACTGGTTAATTCAGGACAGACAATACAATCCAGCAAAATGAACTACCATCAGATCTCAGTGAGAATTTAATACATGGAGTTTAAATTAGTTACAGATTCACTTGGTACCTACTATTGACTATTAATTTTGGTTCCCTGGAATAACTACAATAATAAGCAGATTTTTTCCAATACTTTTGGTATAACTTAACTGTTGATGGATTGTGTCCACACAAAATACTGACCACATATTGAAGGTACATTTATCACTGCACAGTAAGTTTTGACTAATAGTTTTGAGCAATTATCACACCTACATGGGCCACAGACCATAGAAGAAATAATGGAAAACACCAGCTGCCTGCCAGATTGGGGATGCCATAGGTGTGAATACATGTACAATTAACCCATTTACCAGATGTCTTTTAAGGGGGCACATGGGGAAAAGAAGAGTGAGATTGCTCTTGTCTACCAACCAGAGACCAGAAAAGAAAAAGACTGCATACGGACTTGATGCAAGTCACACAATGCCTTATGTGGACAGGTTGATGGCTTTTCATGATATGGCAGATGCATAAATTACCTAGCATTAGAACATTTCCTCAGTGACAAGAGCTGTTTTCAGGTATGATTGAATGTTGAATGGCTCTTTGGATGTATTGGTGATTATCCATATGGTACAACAGCTATGTACCATCAAGCAATCATGACAAGTCTCCAAATTGTGCTATGTTCTGATAACTAAATGTTTGGATTGATGGGTGTGCCACTTGCCAATGCTTTCAATGTGACTGTAACAACCTTACCAGCCAAATGGCTTATTTGATTCAGGGTTGATGATAGCATGAGGCTTCTTGGGAAAACATTATTTTCAGTCAGGAACACCTTGGTTTTAATAATGGAGGACATAGTGTGAGTTTAAAAGGAGGAAATGCATTTTTGAATATATGAACAGATTAGCTCTTAATGAGTTCAAAAGTGTTGTTAGATAGGTTTTTCTCTTGGCTGTGGGTTAAAAGCCAAAAAATGTGGACACTAATTCATTCCCTGAACACAAAATGTGACACAGCTTTCTAATCAGCTTAAGCCTTGGACTAGATCTGCTGGAACATGAATGATTTTCTTGTTGCACAAATGTTGCACACTAAAAGTAGAAACTTATTTGGTATTGTTTAAAAAGTGGGGTTTCATTTATTATTTACAAATTTCATTTGCAATATATCTTAGGGGACATTAAGAGATTAGCAGTCATGTAGTTTGTTTTGAACATTAATGCTAATCCTTAAAGATAGATGAAGGGTAATTTCATTAATTTTTTAAAATAAAGATTTGCAATAAAGCTAACCAGTCAACGGAGTGAAAGAAGACATTTAGCACTCTGTTCCTATAGATTCCAGCAGGGATCTTGCACTTCTACCAAGACATTAGAAGGCACTGGTATCTCAGAAGTAAGACCACATCCTACAATCTTGTTTCATGTCACCCATTTCCCAAAAATGCCATAGGAACTCATTGGCTTTGATCTGACATACTGTAGTTCGGGAATGGAAATCAAGCTAAACGATTGACTACAATCAATTGATGGCCGAAATCAGTCATTACACTGTACAAGAATAATTTCTGAGTTGTGATTTAACTTTAATCTAGGTGGTTCATGTGAAGCTAATCTGGCACCAATTAAATGGCAACATTAGTTGGCAGGCTCACATGTACACATACACATACACACACACACATACACTTTTGTGGTTTGTTTTTAAAAAAGTAATATAATTATTTTCTCATTTATTTTAGATTCCAAGTCTTTCTTTTATGCCTGAATATCAAATAAATAAAAAACGAGTTTTGCATAGATTTGTTAAGATAAACTTCTTCTCATAAGACATAGACACAATTATTATTAAACTAGGGAGACAAACTTCCATGCTATTCTAGTATATGTGTTTGCATAATTAAGTCTTTTGATAATAGTTAAGATTCCCAGACAGATTCCCTGGTATCTTTAACAGTCCCAACCAGCTTTGGAAACTATTTCCTAGCTGTGAATACAAAATAGAAGTGTGGATCTCAACTAAATGTGTTTATTTGCAGAGAACAGAGATAACTGCACATATTAGTTATACTCATACCTAAAGAGCATATGAATCTACCCACCATCTACCATCCAGCATATAAGAGTTTCTATCAACCTAAGTTAAAATAGATGAGTTTTTGCGATGGTGTTGCCAATGATTTGAAATTCTCTTCTAGAGGAATTTAGAAGAGCTGGTTCTCTTGCAAAATTTCTAAAGGGTTGTAAGTAAAACACTGTTTTGTGAATGAAAGCGTGATTTGCTAACACAAAAAATCTTTTTGTATACAACCCACAACCCAAACCAGAATGAAAGGTTAAATGCACCAAAACTTATGTTCTGTTAGTTAAGACTTGAGTACACCTGGAGTTCTAACAGAATATACACAAACAGGCTGCTGCTTAACATTTGGAGGCAACTAAGAATGTGTACCTGTTGTTCAAGAGTATAAAACTTGGTAGACTCTTCATAACCAACCTCAAGGTGACTGTGATGTGCAGCAGTCATTTCACAACCATCTAGCCATCTGCCCACTTCCATTCTATTATATCAAGTTCATTATTCTTCTGCTTGCTCTTATTGTATAGCTGGTTATGCTTGCAAAGGATTCTGTTTCAACTGCAGTTGGAATACTGTATGAAAAATGGATTCTATTTCTACTCTGCACAAATACATCCTCTTTTGGTAACTTTTTGTTGTTCTCTACCTTTACCACCACACAACTATCAGGTGTTTAATATACAGTCACCATATTTAAGTTTTTATTAGTGTTTGCTGCTGTTTCTCTTCATCTTGGAGGGAAAAAAAATCACAATTCCAGACTCCACTCCTGTGACCATCCACTGCTCTCCAAGTTTTATCACTCTTTCATGTCTCCCAATCAAGTATGCTCCCCACTGTGCTATTAATCTATTTCAAAATCTGCATTCAAAAATGAACTTCTCCAGTCTCATTCCTTTTTTTATAACCCTCAGAAAGCCCCAGATCTCACCTACCTTTGAAAAATTCTTCCCCTCTAGTCTTTTAACCATTAATCCTGTTATTATTTCATTTCATCTGCTGCACATCAACTGACCCTCAGCATTCCTTTGGTCCTTTTCTTGTCATAGTTTTCAAAATCCAAACTCAAAAAAAGTATTACTGTATGTTTCCATTATCTCTAATTGGAAAACAGAAGTATTCGTAAAGCTGCTTGAGCTAAGAAAGGTACTACATTGCGTTGTTACTATTTCATTTACTGTCTGGTTTCTTTCCTTCCTTTTGTCTCGAAGGCCTGGTTCACCCAGACAGGACAGCTAAATCTAAAAAGATCTTCCTCACAGTCCAAAGCCTCTACTTGCTTGTAGCACATGGTAGGTGCTGTGGCCAGCCAGATGCTGTGGACTGTTTCCAGAGCTGGGTAGAACTGAAAACTGTATCTCTAATATTTTTGTCAAAATGTGGTAAAGTTGTATTTCATATCTGAAATACACTTAGAAAATTATTGGCATTTTGTATTGGAATTATTTATCCTGCTGCACCTGTGGGAACTGTAATAACTTTCTGGTATAGAAAATGAGCCGCAATTGGTTTAGTGGAGATTTTTAGTGATTTTTAAATGTCCTTCTGCTCACAAAACATATTGCCCCAAGTGTGGTGAGTCGTTTCCTCTGGTAGTTCAGGGTCTGTTGAATACAGAGTGCTGATGAGTATATCAGTCACTGGAAGAAACATTTCTGTATTTTTTTCCATAGAGTCCTGAAAAATAATTTTATATGGTATGAGTGAAAAGATAATGAGAATTCTGCAACTACAGTCTATCATATAAATTAGCATTAGGGCATCTTATTCAAATCTCATAGATCAGCCAATCAAGCAATTAGCTAATACTGGAAAAAAAATACCATCAACACCTCAAAAGAAACAACATTTCAGACTCTCTCTGCTTCTGACAAAAATAAGGGTTCTATATAGTACACTATTACCATTTTCCAGACATTGGAGAAAGCAGCAGGATAAAGTTTCTGAGACAAACAGTTGGGGAAAAGCCCATGAGAAAGAAGGATAAAAGCTCAGCTCAGAAGTTTAGAGAGGGTGACATAGTAGTATTTGGAGTAACAGCTTTTAAGTCCCTGTGAAAGGATCACATACTGTACAGAAAATTCTATATTATACCTATGTTGTTGTTTTCCTGTCAAGTCATAGCTGACTTTTGGGGACCCTGTAAAGTTTTCAAGGCAAGAGACACTTGGAGGTAGTTTGTCATTGCCTGCCTCTGCTTGGCAACTCTGGTATTCCTTGGTGGTCTCCCATCCAAATACTTACCAGGACCAACCCTGCTTAGCTTTTGAGTTCTGATGAAATTAGGTTAGCCTGGAGTATCCAGTTCAGGGCATATATTACACCTATTGTGAAAATGAATACAGAGAGTGGTGAAACACAAGCTAGGATTCAAAGGTCCACGTGTGCATTAAGGCTTTTTCATTCCATCCTCACAAAGCAACTACTCACACCACCTGGAAAGGTACTTCAAAAAGCAGGGGGATCCTCCATAGTGGACTTTGATAACACATGAGGAGATGCATAAAAAAACCAAAAAACCAGTAAGCCAGGGCATATGTGGAACTATAGGCACTGTTTAAAAAAACTGTAGGGTCAATTTAGACATGAAGATTTTTTTTTTAAGGCCGAGTACAGACTGGCAATTTGACCCGGGATGGGACCCGGGCTGACAGCGACTCAATATCGGATTAAATGGAATGTTCACACAGGCACATCTGCCTGGCGTCCCCCACCCGGAGCTTACCGGAGGCCTCGCGCTTCAGTGCCGGATTAAAAAAACACCTGATAAAAGCCTTCGCAAATCCAAAAGCCTGCGTTCGTCGCGCATTTCTCCGCTTCCGGGGAGTCTGAACGCGCAGGCGAAAAGCCGGGAGCAACCCGCATTGGGCACGAGGCAGCAGCACTGTGATTGGCTGTGCTCCGCTCCACTGCCCAATGTGGTGCCGACATACACCCACAGCCGAATTAATGGGGAAACGGCGAATATAGCACACCTCCGGCGCGGCAGTCTGAACGCTCCCGCGCGCCTCCGTCCTGTATCTTCCAGCAGCGGCCCTCGCTGTGTGGACGGGAAAACCCGGTATAGTTTAATCCGGGGTTTTTTTGCCGCGAGTGGCTACCGGGGCAAATTGCCAGTCTGTACTCGGCCTAAGTTAGTTCATAGTTTTAGTTGGCTGCTTTGAAGAAACAAGGAAGTGGCATAGTGAGTGGTGACATTTATCCATTTTCTCCCACACCATTTCTTTAATCAGTCCCTGAAGCTCCAGGAGGTGGATAAAAAAAATCCCTTCACAGTGAAAAATCCTAATCTCCGAAATAATGTCTCATTTGACTCTTAATTGATGCTTGCATGTACTTTGTAGGACTAATGCTACCTGGCGCAGTCCCAAAGTTTTCCAGGACATTTTGCCCTACTCAGCTGTTGGTTCTTCTTTTTAAGACGAAGCGGCCGAAGACTTCACTTATTGCTTTAATAACTGCATCCTTTACTTTCTTATGCATGCCCTTGCTGAAATCCATAAAATAATTCAAAGACCAAATAATTTCTTTAATGTTTGTTGCCATACTGGATTCCCCCCAAAAAAGAATTAACTGTTCTACAGGGGGTTGGTTACATATAGATGTAATAAATGTAATTCCAATTGATAACCTCAAAATAATTTTACATGTGACTGTACTTATATAACTCTAAAATAACTTAAGTAAACAACAAATAGGCCTTTTCTTGTAACTTCAATGTCACTTGAAATTATAAATAAACCAGATACAATTTAAATTATAGGACAGATCCAATGATCTCCCTCTGCTAAATATTCCTCTAATGTAGAACGATTGTCAGTGCCTTCCTAAGAGCACTTTATATGGGATAAACCAGACTGAATAGATTTGAGTAAAGATTCTGAGTAGACCTGCTTAGGTTCACTTTCTTAGAGGAAAGGAATTGTTGGAACTAACAGCAAATGGAAATCATTGCATTCAACACAATAAATATATATTACCCCATCATTATATAAATGATGTTAATATTATTCACATTTTTTTATTTTGGAAATACATTAAGGATTTATGCCAATGTTCTGTATGCCAATTTTCAGATACTTCTCAGTTATTTGTATTTCACATTTGAAATACGGGTTAACAGGGTATTTTTAATCAGAATGACTCAAAATATGAATTAAATCCAACTCTACATATTTAGCCCTCTCTCGGCACCATGGATGCAGACATAGTGTATCCTTGTACACATATAGTTTTCATATGTACAAGTATTCTTCTTGAAGTACCAGAGAGAAGCATGGAAGTCACTGTGGTAAATGACTGGACTCAACAAGGTGATTTTCATGCAGAAACTTCCATGCAGAATAATACTGTGGGTTCTTGTAAGTATTTGAAGAGAGAAAGTCCAGTGAGGAACCAAAATAAAGGAACATCTATTGTTTATCTTAATCACGTACCAGTTTATGCATTCCATTTCTCCCCTGTGAATGTATATCTAGAGGAAAATGTATTGTGTGAAATGATCCCATAGATGTCGCTTTAACTCATCTGTAGATTGCAGCCATAGCACACTGTTTCAGTTTCTGACATAACGTCTTCTGCACTGAAAATATGGTGCAGAGCTATTGGGAAATTAATTCTTGTGACCCGGTTACCTAAAGCAAAGATCTAGAAAGTAAGATACATGGACAGAATAGATCATGGAGTTGTAGAAAAAGAGAAGGACAGACTGGGTCAAATATTCATTCAACCTCATATATTTAATAAATACAATGTAAATAGCATTGATTTGTCTGAGCGAATATTGAAATCCGTTAGGAATGCACTCGGAGTAATCTGATTCAACAAGTCAGTAATCTCTCTCTCTCTCTCTCTCTCTCTCTCTCTCTCTCTCTCTCTCTCTCTCTCTCTCTCTCTCTCTCTCACTCACATAATATCTGTAGTACATTGTGTGAGATGAAGGTAAGGTTACATTTCTGGCCAGTGCAATAATTCCCACACCATAAATTCAGATGAAACTATATCAATATATACAGCAAATGGATGTCTGGCCCACTATCGTTTTCTGGCTTTCAGATGTAGAAGCTGACATACAAGTAAATCCCCAGCTGCTTTGAGCAAAACTATTACAAAAGTGCCATTGCCTGGGAACTGTTATTAGCTATCTTGACCAGGAGCGGCTGTTAGAGTTTGTGGTTTCTGCTCTGAATATTAAACTTCAGCACACAAGAGTTCTTATTGTGGGGAACACTTGGAAATGGTAATGCTAAATTGCCTTATATTTGTGGGATTTGATTGCTTCAGATGATACAGGCTGGGTTGCTGGGCCTCTCTTGCTGCATACATTTCCAGATTATAAATCATGCCTTTGACAGTATATCTACCATAACCAGTTCTCAGTTTCCATAGGTTCGTTCTTTATATTACCACTGGCAACTACCATTCCAAGCCATTCATTTGAATGACACATTTTGGATAATTTATAGGGGAAAGGGCCAAATTCAAGGTATTCTGGTTTTATTAACATGCTAGTGAATGGAAGGAGGAATGGTCTGCAGACAGCTACAAAAAGGCAAAAATGCTATTTTGTTAGAGCATTGTCCTGAATTTTCACTAGCAAATATTTTCATTGTAAGAATGGAGCTTTGGGGGATACTCAAATGTCCACTGAACATACACTGCTCAGTATTTGCAGACCCAGTTGTCATCTGCCTAATCACCATTTTTAGTACTTTTTGCTTAATTTAGCCAGTTAGGGATAATATATTCAGAAGGATGAAATTTTATGCTCATCTCGTCATTCACAGCAGGGTATATGGCTTTATATGTTAACCTGGATAGCCCAGGCTAGCCAAATCTCTTGGAAACTAAGCAGGGTCAGCCCTGGTTAGTATTTTTCTGGGAGGCCACCAAGGAATACCAGGGTTGCATACAGAGGGAAGCAATAGCAAACCACCTCTGAATGTCTCTTACACAGAAAACCCTATGGGATCGCCGTAAGTAGGCTGTGACTTGGCAGCTTAAAAAAAAGACATTACACAGCCATTTCAGAGTGAAAGAAATGTGTCCTTTCTTCCCTGTGAACTGCCTTTGTGACAATGACATGTAGACTATCAAATCTGGCCACATCAAAAAACCATTTGGCATGACACAATGAAGCATGCCTTCACTCTTTGTCAACACATTTGCCTTGGATCATAGTCCATCTTCTTCCCAATAGTGTCAAAAGAGTGAAATTTCTGGCAGCTTGCAAACAGGACTGTGAAATCAAGGAGTTAATGTGGCTTAGTTCTATTTGGTACAGTATATACAAGCTTCAGTTTTGTTTGGGTGTCAGTAGAGATCCTATTGTTCTATATACTGATACCCAAACTGACACCTATATACTATATACTGACTATATACTAACTTTGGGGCAAATTAACAGCTAGATTTTTAAAACCAGGTTTTCCAGACATCACATACACTCATATTGGATCTATGCTTGCATCAGGAAAGTGGTTGCATCAGTGTTGTAATTTTTGTATTTTTATTTATTTTTATAACATTTTAATGCCACCTTTCCGCCCAGTCAGGATCCCCAATGCAGCAAATATAAACACATGAGGACATTTGAACAATTTAAAACAACATTAAAAATTATAAGATAAGAAGCAGAATCTCACAAGGACTTGTGGGAGGCATCTCATTTCTGTCTCCCCCACTATTTCCTCTTCTCCTGTCCCAAAAGCCCCCATAGCCTCTCCCCTTTTCCTGCTTTCCTCTCTCTTCTAGGGATGCAAAAGAGCTCCTAGAATCACAACAAATCTCCCAACTACAGAGGTCAGTCCCCCTACCTAGGGTTGCCAGCTCCAGGTTGTGGCTTTAGCATGGTAGAACAACCTTGTCTGCAGCAGTCAAGCAGTGTGGGAACATCTGCCCAGTGCTGCACCACTGGCTGTCTAGTCCACCTATATGGGTTTTTCCTTAGTACCCCCTCCCAGTCCATGAGGCCTTGCAGTGAGGATACACCAATTCGGAACTTACGAGCTGCTGTCCTTTATACAGTTTATATCTCTGGTACCTGGTGTTACATTTTATGGCACACATGGCCTGGCCTGACAAAGTGACATTTATGTCATATCCGGCCCTCGTAACAAATGAGTTTGCCCTAAATGCTTTTGCAACTTGCCCAGTCCTGAGTGATGGTGGTGGTTGAGACTGATACATGTAGTGAGGCCACCTTCCCACCATGGAGGGGAGGGGTATGGCAGGAAGGGACTCCCCTCCTCCATCCGCCTTCTTCTTTTCTAGGAGTGCAAACTCACTCTCTTTAACCCTTGAAGTGCATTTCTGCCATTTGCAAAGCAGCAGCCCCTCTTTCTTTCTAGCTTGCCTAACATGAGGGGGGGGTCAAAGAGGGGAGAGTTTTCCCCAGAGAGCTACTAGCTCTTTGAAGAAGACTTTCTTATTTTTTCAGTCAGGCTGAATCCCTGTTGAAATGTACCTTGCTTTTACAAAAGTGTTCACTGAAATATTACAGAAAACTAACAACATGCTATCAAAAGCTGAATAGCAATAAAAGCTTAGCAGATAAAAGTGGCGGGAGGGAGCTGCTCCCCCAGCCTTTTTGGCAACTCCCTGGTTGCTTGCCCAACTGTTTGGCCTTTTCTGTGGCAGTGCCTGCTCCTCTCTGCCAGCTTTGTCACATCACAACAGAGATCTTGTGATGAATTACTAAGAAGTAGAAACTAATAAAAAATAATAATATCACTTGTGCCTTTAATTTTTCATCTTTATCACACTCTATTAAAAATTATTTTTTAAAAAAATTGGCATCTCATCCAGGAATATAAGATTTGCCTTATATAGGCTTTAGAAAATATAAAAGTCTTCATAATACTCTAATATGGTCAGCTATTTTACTACCTCTCAGAAAAATCATGTCCAGCACAGGACACTATTGTTGTGGTTCTTGTTCTGTGTGCCCACAGTCTTGGGAAACTGAAATATTGGTTCTCCCTAATTTTGAAAAATTACTCTCCTCTTATACCAATTGTGCTACTTCATAAGTAATTTATTTATTAAAATGTACATGTGATCTCCTCTATATAGGTTTCTCCATAAGCCCCATTAGAAACAGAATTATTGAACATAAATGTCATATAAGACATGCAATTATGGATGTACCACTTGTCCATCATTTCTTGACAAAAGGCCACAAGCCAGAAGATTTTAAGTTTCTTATTTTGGAAACATTAGAAATGCAGCAATATTCTTGATTTGACACCCAAAAAGAGCTTTTACGTAGAGAAATGTATTGGATATTCAGACTTAATAACTTGGAACCATGGGGTCTTAATCAAACATTAGATCTCTCCTGTTATTTGTAATGCCTTTTGATTTGGAGCATGCGATATGATAGTATATTTTGAATATTTGATCATTTGTCTCTGTAATTAACCAGGCTGTTGGTGGAATGTTCCTTTAATAAATCACTTGTGTTTACATTCTTCAGTGATTATGTTCCTCTTGTTTATACCAGCTGAAATCATTTTATTGTGATTTCTTTAATACATTTGTTACCAGAACCACAATCTTACCTACCTAGCAAAGGAGATCAGCTTAGTGTGCTTGTGAGATTTGACACAGAGAACACTTTTTCATAGAGTCAGTGAGTGAGTTATATTTCTTGATATGCTTGATGCTTTGTAACATATAATTGTAACACTTACAGTTAAAACAATTGTAATAATTACAAAGGTATGCTCGATGCTTTGTAACATGTAATTATAATGTAATGAAAGTAATCTTTAGAATATTATATATGAATTACAATTGAGTTGTTTCCACTTTTGGACAATTGTCTATACTGAGTCTTGGCTGAGAAAAAGTTTCACAACTTGAAATGAGCTGAACTTTAAGCCAGATATCTCATCCTCTGGATTCTTTGTATAGAAACTTCTTCGGACTTTGATAGTGGTTCACCTGGACTGGACTTTTCATGTATTGTTTTCCACTTATAAAATAATATTTACAACTTCTGATAGGAATGTTTTGATATACAAATGTGCAATGACTTAAACACCCATATATTTGTAATAGTTGATAAATGGTAAATAAAAAAACATAGCTGGTTTGATAATATACTGTATTGGTTTGTTAATTTCATTTTTACTTTTGTATGCACATTACATCACAGTTTCTTGTTCTCAGTAGGCAGCTTTGCCACATCGGTGGCTCTGCCAGCTGTTCCCCCAGCTGCCCAGCCTCTTCATTCCCTCAGCAGCCCATCCAGTTGCACACCCAGCCTCTTCAATGGCTGTGGCTGCTCCTCCCCCATCTGCCTGCAGGGCTGCAGCCTTAGTTGTGTAGGAGTATAGGAGCTGTGCACACACAGACAGTGCTATGAATTTGAGGAGAGGGGAGAATTAAATCACCCTATGTATTTTATTTTCATTTTCAGAATTTTCTGCAAACTTGGGGGATCTTCTCAGTTTGGAAAAACTCTCACTTCTCTCTATGAGGGCTCAATCCATGGATCTAAGCCCCCATGGGGCTATTAGTTATATAGATGATTTAATAAAAACACATAAACATACAGCACCAGAACAAAGTTAGAGTCCAGTGGCACCTTTAAGACCAACAAAATTTTATTCAAGGTCTGCACTTCTGTGTGCATGCACACTTTGTCAGACAATGAAATGGAACTACAGATCATAGTTGTATATATAAGGGGTGGCCTGTTAAATTACCATAAAAATAGTAAAGATGTTTTTTAACAGATCAAAAGAATGACAAGCTTGTGTACTTGTGGACTATTTTGGACTGTATTACTTTAAGAATAATCATTCTGTCGTTGTGTGACTTTAGGATGTGCATTACATACTTTTGAAGTGCTGTGTTTACACATTCAATATATTTAATATATTCCTATGAGTATCATTAATTGTCTTAAAAACCTTTTGAGAGAGTTTCCACCTTTTTGTTTCTAGATTTACACTCTCCCTTCTGTGGCCTCCCAGTACCAGCTAGAACTGGGAGGCCATAGAGGAGCACCGGGCCATGTTGCCAGCCTATGGCCATCAAGGGGGCAAAAGGCAGATGTGCATTTGTCAGCTCTGGAGTTCTCTTTACCATCATTCATACCCATTGAGGGCTGATCCAGTATGGGGTGGAGTGGGGTGGGGATAGGCTGGCATATCTCCCCAAGAGGCCTTCTCATCCCTCTGGGGGTGGCTTAGTATGGTGGATCAGCCTAATGGGAGGGGGTCTCCATCATCCCTCCATCCCCTCCCCTCCTATCTCACCTCCCTGTGCTCCTTGCTTTTGTAGGCTCCAGCTTTCTGTCTCTAAGGTCCTTTCTACACTTGGATCTCATCTCTGGTTTTATCAGAGTTCAACTCATGACACAGTACCTTGCATTTATTCCTGGTTATAACAAGGTCCATTTATCCTGGGACAAATGTGGGGCAAAACCGGGGTGATCTCAATGTAATGTGGAAAGAAAAAAATACCCTGAGATATTCATAGCAGTGAACTCGACTGTAGTGTGGAATGCAAATATACCCCAGGGATGAACCAGGATTTAAGGTTTAGTGCAGAATCACCCTAAGTGTCGCAAGGTTTTATAGATTTCCATGCAGAATGAGATAGAACATGGTTCGGTGGTAGATAATCTGCTTTGCATGTAGAAGGTCCTAAGTCTGATCTCTAGCATTTCCAGTTTAAAAAACCGAGTAACATATGAAACACCTCTGAGATTCTGAAGAGCCACCAGCAGTCAGAATGGACAAGAGTGATCCTGATAGTTCAATGATCTGATTTAGTATAAGGCAGCTTTGTGTGTTCATGTGACTATAGCATTGCTTAAATCTCTCCTGCTGAAATAAATTATACTTAAATATGCTCTACTGGCTAGATCCCAGTTCTAGATCCTGAGACTATATCACTAAGGCACATGAATAACTTACAAAAATACACAATTGACAATTTCTACTTTTCCCACTATTTTTACCCAGGCAGAATGTTGACAATGCAATTTCCTCAATGATAGTGTTGTTTAACAATAGATGGATTTTGCACTTGCTGGCAGGAGCACTCGTGGGGGAGTTGGTGGTTCTGCCCGGGAGTGGCTATTTGTCTTGGTTATTAATTCCTTTGCTGATTTTCATGAGTATTGAATTGACAAAAAAGGCAAAAAACTAGATTCTGGCTTCCATGTAGAAATGATTTTTAGGGACCTCTGCTACCCTCATGGCCCATGATGACCTTTGCAATCTGCTGATAACTTTCTCTATGTAAATAATGTTATCTAGGCAGCAGCTACAGAAAAGTTCAAGAAAGACACCTGTTAATTTTGTTTTTCCCCAATCTCTTTTTCCAATGAGAATGAAAATAACTTAATCCATGGAACTCAAATTGCCCCTAGGACAGTTTAAGCAACAAGTGATTTTTAATGGCCTAAGTCTTCAGTGTTGTTTGGGATATGTATGGGGTATGTGTGAATAATTGCTGTTGTTTTTCAAGAGGACCCATGCATGCTCTAGCACTAAGAAGGTGGGACACACACTAAATCTTAAACAGAAAACTATTTACATTAAAAGAGGACAGCAAAGCTGTGGGAGAGAGATTGGATGTTCACTGGTGTCAGCCAGACTCTGTTGTTTCAAAATTTGAAAGGCTGTATAAGTGCTCCAATGGGAGTGGTACAATTATTTGAAAAAGTCAGAGGTAATTTTTAAAAAATTAAAATTTAAAACATTTGAAGGGGTCTTAGTATAATATAGACATGGGGGTTGCATAGTACTCTTTGATGGTCATGGAGTTGCTTTTGGTATACAAACACAGTGCACCAACTCCTGCTACATCAGAACAAGCTGTGTGGGTAAGATAATAAGTATTCTTCCATTGACAAAGCATTGCAGTGTGATTGCTGGGAAAATGTAAGATTCTTTTATTGGGGAACAAAAGGGACACTTCTGTTATTGGCTGACAGTGCATATATATTGTGCAGAGTTATATTTTCATTGTGCTGTACTTCAGATCACAACAGTCTGCCTTCTACTGAATCAGAGTTAGCCTATCAAGGTCAGTGTTGCCTACTTTGACTGACAGCAGCTCAGGCAGAGTTCTTTCACATCACTTGCTATCTGATTCAACTGGAGATATCAGTGAGAGAACCTGATACCTTCTACATGTAAAGCAGGTGCTCTACCACTGAGACACAATGCTTCCCCTTGATAATGATATGAAGCTGAATTATACTGAGTTGGCCCATTGGCCTGCATTATACTGAGTTGGCCTGATGGGCAATGGCTCTCCAGGGTCTCAGGCAGAGGTTGTTCACATCACCTACTGCTGATTCCTTTCGACTGGAGATGATGGAAGTTGAACTTGGGACCTTCTCCATGCTGAGCAGATGCTCCTCTCTTAACCCAATCCTGATCTTGCTGATTGGTAGTCATGTTAGAAGAGGTATGGAAACTCTGGGCCTGATTCAGCTCAGGCTTAACCCTCCCACTAAATCCAATATGGTGGATCCTTCCAATCCACTGAGCAAAGTTTACTTGGTTGCTAAAACTTTTTCTGTTATGAAATCTGATTCAATATAAGTAAGTTTCATATAAACATATGACTTAATATAAGTGATATGTTTGTATGTTTTGAGTGTTTATAAACTAAACTAATGCTTTAAATTAAAGTTTAAAAATATTAGGCTTGCTCACAACTTTTATGCTAGTAGTTTTTTTGGCTAGTAGATTTATGCTAGTAGATTTATGGTAGTAGATTTGGCTAGTAGATTTATGCTAGTAGTATTTTTGCTCATAATACTGTACATCATAGAGGGAACATTGTGCCCGGACCACATTGTTTAATGTGTCAAGTGCAAGTAGAAAACAGAAGCAAGCACAATGTAAGCAAAACTTAGGCACAGGAAGTAGAGGGTGATGTGCTAGGTTTCAACTTGCAGAAAGTTATCAGTTGCACCACCAACTTAAGCAGTTACCCTATATCCATGCAACCAAATGGGAACATAGTCTCCCATGAACTGCTTCTAACCTTGAAATTAGATGACTGTAGTTATTTTGCATAGGGTGTCTTGAAGATCTTTCAGAAGATGCAACAGTTTGGAAATAAATCAGAATACCTTCTTATGCTGTTTGCCAATTGCATCACATTACCATCATATTTCAAAGCAACCCCACCTACAGCAATTAGCCTTGTGTATTAATAACATACTAGTACTGACATTCTAGTATTGACTTATTGTTTGTCTGTTATAACTAACATACTAGTATCAATTTATAAAGCTTGAAATAGTTGTCCATTTTAGGCAAAATAGACTGCATGATCTCCTGTTGCCCCTTCTGATCTCTCAGATTGGATAGGAAAAGAATTCAATGACAATCACTTTTGTTTTTAACCTGTGGTGTGAAATACTGGGGTTATCAAAGAACTTGGAAGAAACTGATTTGGTAGGGTAAACAACAGTACAGTCCACTAGGGATGATGATGGGGCTTTGGAACAGGAACTCAGTGTTATGCAGGGAAACAGGCTGCTATGAACAGCTCAATATTTGGTTTCTTGGAAGGACCTGCATGTTTTCAACCTCTGCTCTTGTATAGCTGAGAATTTAGCATCTGAAAAAGTTCACATATTCTTCTATTGACTGGACAAGGCAAAAACAGCTAGCTCACACTTTTATCGAATCACATCACATTTAGCTAACCATGGAAATAAGCAGTTGGTCTTCACCACTCATATTACCAATTTTGTTCTGCAATGTATGAAACTTTGTGGAGGAATTAATCTAATAGTGGCATAATGAGACAGCTGAGGGTTATCCAGGGTTCTGTGTTAAGAATGATTAAAAGCTGTGAAATTGTATTTAATAGTTATAGTCCAAGTTTTAGCTATAAGATTGTGTCCAATAATTCCTTTTGATTTTCTTTCCAATTTAACATTGCCCATTCTTCAAGGGGCAGTGAAGCATAATTCTTGATGATCATTTTTCCAATTGCCCAACATATTATTATGTGGTGTGAAATAACTTTCTTTAGTGATGAACTGCCTCGTTTCTACTTAACTATTTCTTTGCTACCATATGTATTAGGTGTCACCACCTTCTGTGAAATCCCAAAGATGTTTATCTAAATTAATTTATTCCATTGTGTGGAAATTATTTATATACTGGCAGAATGGTCTTTGGACCATAAATACAGTTGAAACTGAGTGGCTGACAAGGGACCAGACCAAATTTTCTTCCTAACCAGCTTTCCCCTACCCGTGCCCAATTTCAGTTGTTCCTGTTTCCTGGAGTCTTCACCCCTGATGTTTGCAGAGTTGAAAGGGGAGTCTTCAACTCTTTATAAAAATGGAGTCATTCTTCCAGTGATTTTTTTTCCAGATCATTTGAGAACAGAGGCAATCTATATTCCTTTTCCACTCATGGGAAAACTGGTTTAGAAAGAAGACATAATAAAGATCCCACTGGGGATCCCTTCCTTTAATGTAGCTTTTGCCAGTTTAAAGGATCTACAGCTTAATGCTCTTCCACCTCCTTTAGCATAGTAATGGGTAAGTCAAGAGGAAAGACTGCAATTTGCATTAAGAACATAAGAACATAAGAGAAGCCAATGTTGGATCAGGCCAATGGCCCATCTAGTCCAACACTCTGTCACACAGTGGCCAAAAATACCAGGTGCCATCAGAAGGTCCAGCAGTGGAGCGAGGACACTACAAGCCCTCCCATTGTTACCCCCCATAGCACCAAGAATACAGAGCATCACTTGCCCCAGCATGAGAGTTCCCATCTGTACCTTGTGCCAGCATATCTGGATATATACCAGTGCCAAGGTGTGCTGTGGCACCACACCAGTGCCATGCTGATGTAAGCCTTGTGCTAGCATAGATATGGGTAGCACTGACCATGTGTCAGGGAGACAGTGGGGAAAATCTGACCTAGTCAACTCGGCCACCGGCTGCCCCTGGATGTGTTCGTGTTCAGACATCCTTGCCCCTTTGTTGAAGGGGCTTCAGTTGAGTCTGAGGGAATTTCTTTGGACTGCATAATTTGTCTTGCTGAGAACTTGGAGGACTTGGCTGGCTCAGACAGGCCTAGAGTCATGGCCCACCCCGAAATAGCTCCCCCAGGGTGTTAGTCGTTACTGCCCATGTTACAACATCAGACACTATTTTCTGGCACAGGCATCGTTTGGCTCTCCATTAGAGATTCTCGAGAGCCTGGAACTGCTGCCCAAGTTCATCTTGTGAGGTGGCCTTGTTAGATTGTTTAAGAACAGAAATTAAGCTGCTGATGAAGAACATCTGCACAAGCCTATAAATTTTGCCCTGATGTTCTTTTCTCTTTTTCTTAGTTTTACCTATGTTAGTTAATAGAATAGATGGAAATTTTATTCCCACCCATTAACTTTATTTAGTGGTAGTCTAGTTTAGTTTTACATGTTGGGAGTAGAGCGAGAGTAAGGTAGGAAGTCTTTGTGGGAGGGGTTATTTTAGAATTTTTATAAGCGCTATTCTGCTGTTAGATATCTTATTGGTTGCTTAGGTCAAATTATTGTAAATTGTGATTGCTATTCTGTGGGTTGCTGCTGCGGGACTGGGAGTGAGTGAGTGTTAAAGTGGAGTTAACTAACATCTTTGGGAGTGCCAGCATTGTGCTGGGGATCCCAGTAATCGGGGGCAAAGGGAGGTATGGAATGGAAGGAGACAGAGATATGGCTATACTCGGTCTCCTTCCAACCTCTCAGTGGACAATTCTAATCAATTTCCTTGTAGAAAAATAACAAACTGCTTAACAATGGTTTGACCAACTGTCTGACTGCTGACAGTGGTTTGACCAGCACAGTTGTCCCTCTCATTGGCATGGATTGATTACAATGGCTGCACATGTGACATTGCAGTTTCCCAGTGCAGTGTGCAAAGGCACAGGAGCCTTTCCAAGAAACGAGAACTGGCAACCTATCCATTTGTCTTGCTTTCAGAACTCTGTGCCTGATAACCATTTAATAAACGTGTGGATTGTGTCACAACTGTGTCTCTATTTGATTTGGGTTTGGTAGGCAGGAATTTGTCCCTACTTCCTCCCCTAATTGCTGCCTTCAACATAGGATATCCTCTGCTATCTGCACAATTGTGTATTAAAGGGGGAAGAAAAGACTCCACAGCTTGCACCCTCCCTCTGACCACTGCTGGTCTTTTCTTTGTTATGCAGCTTGCATGACGGAAACTGAAGCAGAAATGAAACACGAAGCTTGAAGGGGTGAGTTGCAGTCAGTGGTGGCAAGCAGTGACTGCAACAGGACCGTGGTGCGTGGGAATTGCCAGCCAAAATTATTGGTATGTAGGGTGGCCAATCAGTATGTGCAGCTCATACCAAATGACTTAGCATGATGCTGGAGAACTTCAAATGCATCTGGAATTCATTCCAGGGCTGTCTGGCAGCCAACTCCATGCTGGGCTTGACCCAGGAATCTTTGAATATGCTACACTGTGCGATTCCTCTGTCCCATCCCCTACTCTACTGTTCTCCCTGCTCAGGTGACCAGTTTTGATACTATGGTTGATGGGAGTATGGGTGGCATCAACAGAGTCCTATGCTGTATATTATCTATGTGACCAATTCAGTGAGTGATAACAAGGCTGTTTGTGAAGTATGGGTTCTAGTCCAGCCTCTAGCTTCTGTCTTGCTGCTGATCGACTTGTTGCTGATTGAAAGCTGACCACTGCATACTTGCCATCATCAATCTTGGTGTGATTCAGCCCCATGCCTCCTTATTACAGCATGGGTTCCTTCCCTCACTGAGCTACCGAGGAAATGAGAATGCCTTCCATGAAAAGGTGTTCCTTTCTTGCTATCCTGGTGTCTGTATTCCCCTTGCCTGGTACTCCTTAGTGCCCCTTCCCTTAGAACATGAAGCAGCCAAAGATCTGTTGGGTGTTACATTGGGGTTGCCTCTAAGTGACTTGCAGAGTCTGTCCTGTAAGTCTGCTTGGTAAATGGAAGCATCACTTCAGGGGGGGCACTCACAACGACTACTGTGAAGCCCCCTAGGTTGTACTTGTCCCAAGGCTTCAACAGGCCACCTCACAGGCCATCCTACATGGGGATCTATGTTCCCTTTGCTCTCCCCCTTGCTGTGTTCTGCCTGTGGGCAGCAGTGGGCTGATATCAGGAAGTTATGCAGGAATCAGAATGAACTGGTTGACTTTCATTTGCATGCCACTCTTTGATTGGTGGCTTGTGGCCAGGTTGCTTTTGACTGCAGTGCAGTTGATATGGTCTCTGCTCCTTGGAGTTACATATCTTTTCTGTATCTTTTCCCTCTGCTGGGGGAGCATAAGATACTGACTAGCTGCACTGAGCGAGCATCAGGGAGGTGCCACAGAATCTGGGGCTTAGGTTTTGGCTGTTAATATTTTGTCACTAAACAAACTCTTTCCTTTACCTCAGTATGATGATGTGGGAGCCAGCAACATTGTCCTGTGTTGTAGGCCTGTTCTTTTCGTCTTGGGAGATTAATATCCAAAATTCTTGCTACACCCTCCAAAATATGTTAAAGGTCACTGATAATAAGATAATGACCGCATTTTCCAAAGACTAATTGGATTGTCCTTAATAAGATTTCCCCTGTCTTTTGAAGGAGATCCAGAAGACTGGTTATCCCATAAGAATTTCAAACAAGTAGTGACTGAGATAATTTCTCCAAATAGGAGACAGAGTGAAGGAAGGGAGGTTCATTGTCATCTTGAAAACCAGGTGTTCAGATAAACAGATCTGCTATTTATATAGGGTAGCACTGGCAGGAAGACGCGCATTATAATGAGGAGTTTCAGATAACAAGGTCAATTTTCCAAAATAGTTGCTCAGCTTGTCCTATTCTGACTGGCACTGAGTCAACTCTGGTGCTTGTTTAGTTTTTTGCAATCTGCTTTGCATATTTTGAATAGAAAAGTTGACTATAAATTGAATAAATAAATAAATTCTGCTCCCTCCTCAACTAGTTTAGGGAACTTTCAGTTGGAGGTCTCATGAGCATTAGGATTCCATGGAACTGTAAGTTTTTCCAATGTTTACCTTGATGGGTAAACACTTTTTAACTTAGGAGCAAGCACATTTTGGCCCCTTCCGGCCTTCCTCGGTGGTCACTATTCTCTATATTACACTGATACACATCCAAATACATGTATAAAAGGTTTTTTGTATACACGTATATATAACCAGATGTTGTTTCCTGAAATTATAAAAAAGAAAGAAGGAAGGGGGGAAAGCCTAATTATTACATACCAAATGTATAAAAATCATGAATGTTAATTTTTTTTTATATATACACACACACACACACACACACACACACAGAAGTTATCTTATATGCTTATAGTTATGCTACTGGCTTAAGTGTTGGGCCATGCCAATTCCTCAAATTATTCTGAATAAATATAAAAATGAAAATACATTTATTGAAATTCTATAAGTAGTCTAATTTTATAGTAATTTTAGCCTAAAATATAATTAAATTGGCCAACAAACCTGGTATCAGAGATCTCATTGGTCTGGATGTGTGTCACCTCCATCAAAGGTAATGATCAAATTACAAGCTGCTGCAGTTACATCAATATGTAGTGAAACCTGGGATGATGCAGTCACCCACATGCATTGCACAGTGCTTGCCAAGGAAGAAATTACAAAGTGGGGGGGGGGTAGACAGGAGAGGGAGAGGGGGAAAAGGCAGCGTGGGGGGAATAATATGGTCAGCATAAAAAACTACAGAATAACAGGTATAGATGTTTTCAAATACAGCAAGTCCAATCCACTTCTTCATTCAGTTCTAAGGGAGCCAACACCTGTAGGTGGCGAATCCAAAATAACTCTCTTTTCTGGAGATCTCTGCACATGTTTGGATTAGTAGTCTGAACTGTCTCTATGATCCAGAACTTCAGCTGTTTTTCGGTATAACCCAAGTCCAGAAAATGTGCCAGTCTTCATGCTGATCCTCACTGAGTTCAAGCATGGGTAGCAGAAGCACAAACTCTTGCATAACCTCAATTGCATTTCTGGCAATTTCATAAAGTGGATTTCCATTCAATGTAAGTGGATGTTAGAGAGATGGGTGCCTGTGCTATATTTGAATTAAGATCTGCCTTTAGAACCCTACTAGTGCAAATGTGGTCATCACATTTGATACTCACATTACACTTGTAGGTAGATTCAGCTGAGAAACAGCAATTTTTGTAGGTTACCCATTGAGCAACATGATTATGGAGGGATACAAATCCTGTGCTCCCTGTTCCAAATTTAATATCCTATTCACTGCTCCATACTCTCCAGTGTTAAAAACTCACATATGCTGCATAAGGGTAGAAGGGAGCATCTTGGCACCAACTGGCTCCCACCCCTGATATGCACAGTATTGCAGCCAAACATCTCTAGTGAGCCTCACAAGCATAGGTGCATTTGCTTTTTCATGCAGTGGGGGAAAGATGCCAAAAATGATGTTCCCAATTACATGGAATAATAATGTACAAATCTATACCCATATCCTAGCAGGTCTTTTGGACTCACTGCTGACATTTGACTCACAGGTTGAAGATGTTGGGGAGCAAGGCTCACACTCCCCTCTACTCACTTTTTTAAATGTTTGCACAAAGTACTGTCTCAGTGTTATCAATGGACATGTGAAAAGATTGACAAGCAGTACAATATTGGTCTGTTTAGAGAATTTTGCATATACATTTAATAAGGTACAGTGAAGTACTTGGAAGCTTCTACCTGTGCCTAATTCAGTTTCAGGCCCTTACCTTCATTAGGTTTGCTGAAACCCTTCCAAAACTCATACTGAGGGGGGCCTGGACTGTTTGGGAAAGACTGTAACCTAATCATTTAAAAACATTCCAAACTACCAACAGTAATTGATACACATTATGGATTAAAATTGCCTGCATTTTTTTATTGAACTCAGTAACAGAGCTATATTTCAGTTATAGCAGCAGAGGTGGAAATCTTACACAACGATACTCTTTTTAACTCACAACCCCAAGGGGAGAAATGGATTTTTTCGAGAACATGTTTTTAAGTAATTAACTCCCGGGCTGAGATATTTTTTCATCCCGCTGTGAATTTCTGATGAGAGTGCTACCACTAAACTGCTGAAAATATGGTTTGCTAGGAGAAGGGCTAACAGAACTTCCAGTGTAAGAATGCCAGCTGTGCTGCTAGAGTAATAACCATAATGAAGTTGAAGAAATTCACACAACCAGGAACTAAGCATGAGAGGATCTGGCCTGAGGACCCTCCACATGCTGTCTCGCATCTTCAATTTAGTGGAACATAACATCCTTCGCAGTGTCTGGCTCCCCCCCCACCCATAGCCCCAATAAGCATTGTAATATGGCAACAACTTTGTAAACCACTTTGAACTACAAGAAAAAGCTGCATGGAAATATAGGAAATAATTTTTTTCCAGTAAACTTTCTTTTAATGATTGAAATTGGCAGTTGTCATACCATTACACTTTTTTACCATTAGACAATATCCCAGGTGCCATTGATGTCATAGGGTTAATTGGCTCCAAGTAAAATTATAGAGTTATGTTTTGCCAATGTCAATAAACAGAGGGAAAATATGTTTTAGGCCACTGAATGGAGTGGTTTTTCATACAAGCCCTCTAGAATAAGCAGCTACTGCTTGATACAAACTTTGCTTGACATGAACTTCAATAACTACTATCTACTCTAGGTGATCCAGTTGGGAGCTTGCCTTGTGTCAGATCATGGTAATCAAGCAAGCTAAGTATGTCCAGTGATCATGTTCATGTCAAAATCCATAGCATGCCTACTGAAAATGGAGAATCTGAAATTCAGGGACATAGTTTCTACCCAGTCTACTAATTCTACTTCTTGTATAAACATAATATATTTTTCTTTCCTTTTCTCTCTGTTTGTGTATCAGTCCCCTGGTACAGTCAGGGCTCCTCTGTTGCCAGGCTTCACTTCCCTGCCACCAATCAGCTGGCCAGCAGGGGGCAATTATCCCCCCAAAAGAGGGAGATTTATCTGATGTACAGCGACATGTCTATGTCACTGCCCACATGATCTGGAACTGACATCATCACATCTGGAATGTCAAGGCAACATTCTGGTATCTGGACAGAAACTCTATGGTAGAAGCCAAATTTACCATAGAGTTCCTGCCCAAACACCAGAATGCTGTCCTAATGTCCCACTTCTGGGTCATGTGGCAGTGATGTAGATACATCACTGTGCATAGGATGGGCCTCCCTGCTGCTCCCAATAAGTTCCCCCATACCCTGCTGGTTGCTAGGAGGGATCTGTCAAGCATACTCTGTGTAGGGATGACTGTTAGGATTGTTAAGGGCATGATGTGTCTGGGTAAGAAAAATTGTTACTAGCTCTACACATGTGCCACTGTGTTCAAGGCCAGCACCCTGCCCCTGCACTTTCTGCTGAGATCAAAGGTACCCCAACTGGAGCCCAGTGACTGTGGCTGGCATCAACAGAGCATCTTCTGCCTCCTTCATAGTCCAGGGCAGCCAGGGCTGCCAACACCCCCTGCATCACTGGAGTGAATGGTGACAATTGCAGAGCCTCAGAAGGAGGCAGCAGGGAGGAGAATGGCTCAATGGCTGCTGAGCCATCAGGAAGTCACCCAGCCATAGGAGCAGTGCCATAATGTGCCAAGGCCCCAGCCAGGCCTGGTGAGGCACAATCCAGGGCTCACCTTCAAGAAGGATGGGGGAGGGAGCAAGCAGCCTCAGCCCCTGTAGCTCTTAGAGAAGGCCTGGAGAGTGGGGCAGGAAAGTCAGAGGCCCCATGGGAAGTGACATTGACCCTGGCTCCTGTCACAGGGCCTAATCTCTGGGCTGAAGGGAGAGGGAGAACCCAGAGATGCCCTTCCTCCAGAAATCCCTTCAAAAAATGGGTCAGAGAAGAGCCAGGAAGGAAGGGCCCAGCCAGTCCTTAGATTGCAAAAAGGAGAGGACTGGTGCAGGCTGGAGAAAGAGAGCTGGGTATAATTAAACCTTCCTTCTCTGGCCATGTCTGAAGCTCTTCGGGGTCAGTGCAAGGGGAAAAGGGAACCCTTGAGTACACTACAGTCCTGGACTCTGGATCTACTCCTAAGGAGACAGAAAGACTGCTTATGCTCTCTGTGTGCTACTTCCTTCTTAAAACATGGTAAAGCAAGGTAATGCTGTCCCCTTTCAGATGTTCTAAGCATATTCAGTGAACAGATATAGCAGGAAATGCAGGACAAGTTAACCTATGTGCATTCATTGGAAGTATGCATCAAACCTGCTACCACAGGATTCTTTAAAAGAGCTCCAGACAAGTTTGCAAGCAACTTTTAAAACTGGGTCGAGCCAATTACGGAACAGCTTAACCCAGATAACAACTCAGATTAAAGACATAAATGATTAAATGGAGGATTTCCAAAACCAACTTAAAGAAAAAAAAACACAAAACCACCAAATGAGTGAAGACTGTCAAAAAAACTGATGAAAAAGTAGAAAAGACACAACAGAAAATAAAAGAACTGGTAGAAGCACAACAGCTGCCAGATGACAGAATGATTAAGCTTGAAATGGACAGAGTGGCCTATATGCTGAGGTTCCAGAACATCCCAGAGGATAAGGAAGAGGACTTGACCCTTTTACTAGCACAATCATTGGCACCAGAAATGGAGCTTGAAATTGATGATCAAAGAGAGATAGACCTGATTTACAGAGTAAATTCAAGCTACGCTAGAAAGAACAAAGTGCCAAGAGAGGTTCACATGAAATTTACTAAAAAAGCAGTGTGAGATGAGGTGCTGAGGAGAATGAGAGACAAAGACCTGATTATAAAAGGAAAGAGGAGACAAAAGAGGAAATAATATGATTCCCTCACATCAGTACTGAAAGCCAATGACAACTCTTACAGATGGTTGATACCAGAAGGTCTCTTCTTCTCATATGAAGGCCAGAGACACAGAATAAACTCAACATTGAAAGTGCAAGACTTTTTGAAGAAATATGGAAAGAGACTTTCATTTAACAGGAGAGAGTCCAAAGAAGAGGAAACAGATAAAGAGAAAGAAGACTTAGACTCAGTCAAAGGACATCTCAAGAGAATCAGAAACAGACCAAGAAGAAGGGGCCAAAGTAGCACCATGAATGGAAACAAGAAGACAGACCAAACATGAACAAGCTAATAGTAAAGTAAAAACATGTGATGGGTAGAGAACAAATTAGAATCCTTACAATCAATATGAATGGTCTTAATTCACTGCAGAAGAGGAAAAGGACATTTTTACAGCTGCAAAAATTAAATTTGGACAGATTGGGGAAAAAATTATACCTTCAGATCCAAAGAAGAAAAAAAGAGGCCTAGTAACATATATTAAAGAAAAACTCAATCCTAAGCTTATTTTTGCCTCTGAAGAAGGTAGAATTTTGATGGTGGAAATTCAAAGAGAGGGAAAGAAAAATTTAGTGACTAATATCTATGCACCAAATGACCACCAAGAAAATTTTTATAAGGGTCTGGAACAGGAACTAGCAACTTATGAATATGAAGAAGCTGGAACACTCTTGCCAAAGACGTTTTTACAGTTAGCAGAAGAATATAATTTAGTTGCTGCATGGAGAACATGGAATCCAATAACAAAGGACTTTACTTTTTATTCTCAAAGGCACAAATCTTGATCTAGAATCGATATGTGTTGGATTTCAGCAAGTTTGATGAAGAATGTAGGAGAAGCAGATATTTTACCAAAGACTTTTGCAGATCACAATCCTGTATTCTTGAAAATGATTGGCGTTTTTAGGAAATTTAGTTGGAAGCTGAATATACAGCACTTGAAAAATGAGAAGTTTGTGATGGAGACAAAAAAGGAGCTAGAACATTTCTTCAAATAAAATATTCAACTGGGCATCTCCATAAATACAGTTCGGGATGAGAGTAAGGCCTTCTTTAGAGGAATGGCAATCAAATTTACAGCAAAGCAAAAAAATGATAGGTTGAAGAAATTCCAGGAATTGAAAGATCAACTAATAAAGCAGGAAGAAAAGCTGAAAAAATACCAATGGTTAATGAGTTGAAAATAAAAATACAATCGACACAACATCAAATTAATGTGATATTGTGTGAAGAAATAGCTAAGAAAATCAAATTTGCAAAGCAAAATTACTTTGAAATGCTAATAAATCAGGAAGATGGTTTGCATACAGACTTAGGAGAGAGAAGAAAAAATGCTTAATACATGTTTTGAGATATGAGAATGGAAAAGTATGGACAAGAACTCAATATGATAGTAAAAATCTTCTACAAAAAATTATATCAAGCAAAGAGTATTTCTGTAGACAAACAGAGAGATTACCTTAAGAATTATAAAAGTATTAAGTTAAGTGAAGAATAGAAAATAAAATTAAATGGACCTATAACAGTAGAAGAAATTTGTAGATACAATCAAGAAACAAAATAAAGGGGAAGCGCCTGGACCAGATGGACTCCCAATAGAATACTATAGCACTTTTTTTTTTTTTTTTGGCCCCCCGAAGGGGATTTTTTATTGCTTTTTGTAATAGACAACTAAAACTACAACGAAAAAAGGAGGGGGACTAACATCTAGGAAGAAAGGAAAGAATACCCACACTAAAATAAAACCCAAGAAAAGGAGATCATTACCCCAGTTAGAATCTATGTTAATACTATATTGTTAGTAAACAATGCATGCTGTGAGTTTCTATCTATCTCTGCTATATAATTAGTTGGTTACTTGTTATGGGAGAATTCCAGAGCATCCCCCAAACTCGCTTCATAAAGGCAGTTTTCAGAGTCCTTCTGCTTTTACTTAGGCTTTCTATCTCTAAAAGCATAAGTTGGTCTGCGGGCTGCAGCGCCTTCTTCCATGGCCAAATCTTTGTCCGTCACCGGGGTGTGGAGCCACTCGAACCAGTTTCACCATCTTCTTTGGTTCCCAGATGGCATTTCAGGAATTCTTTAGTCTTGTGCATGGAGTCAATCTTCTCCCTCTTTTCATGTTGTTTAAAGATGACCCCTTCTGGAACCACCCATTTATATGTGATTTGATTAGTTTGAAGAAAAAGGATTAAATCCTTGTAACTCTTTCATTTTTGGCGAATTTCAAATGGAATATCTTTTAAAGTCTTGATAGTAGCATTCCCAAGTTTCAATGAAGTTGCTGACGTGGCTTTTAAAATTGCATCCCTAGTTTGTCTTCTTGAAAATCTGACTGAGATTTCTCCAGGTAGGCTATTCTTTTTGGTGTAATTTGAATACACCCTATACACTGCTTCTATATTGTGCATTATTTCTTTGGCTTTTAAGCCTACAGCTGGTGCGATAAGATCACTAAGGAGGCTCTTTAAGTCTTCTTTTGGTGATTCAGGAACTCCCTGGAATCTGAGGACCTCATTTGCTTTCTCTATTTGTAGAAACAACAGTCTATTTTCCTGATGAATCTGCTTATTTATTATTTGTTCTACCCTTCTCTTCAAAGTCTTGCTTCTGGTGTGCATCTCTTTCACCACCTCTATTGTTTGCTCCATTTGTTTAACATTTTCAGCCAGCTGGAGGTGTTGTGCTGCGAGAGTCTGATTTAGGACGGTTAACTGCTGGTTAATACCAGCAAGCTGATCCATGACCAGCTTGAACATCTCTGCTAGAAGTCTCGCGACATCCACTCCTTCTTCTCCCAGTCTCGGACTTTGCCCACCCGGAGGTTTCGGTTTCGCTCCTTTCCTCCCTATGCCCGACATTTTGGTTGATTGTTTACAAAAGCCAACCGCTATTTCCTCTGAAAATCGCTTATGCTTTGAATCCGCTCTGGTAAGTCTCACCAAATACGCCAAATGTTCAGTTTTTCCCTTCCCCCCTCTCTTTTTCTGCCACTTCTTTCGCTCACAAACGGGGGGATATCCCTCCATTCTCTGTTTACCGATGAAGGGGAGGGTTAAGGGATTGTTCAGTTATCTCAAAGTTCGCTGTATCCAACTCATGTTCATTGCTGGTCACTCCGACCTCGCTTACATTCCGCCAGTTGCTCGATCTCCAGCGCTTGTTCCAGCCAGCCTAGCTTGTGCCATGAGGCCATGAAGCAGTAGGACCGTCAGGGCAGAGGAGTGCCTCAATTCTCCGGCATTGCACCATCGAAGAGGCTATCCCCTCAAAGTCCTGTGGCTTGAAACCCTACCCTAGGGTTCTGTGGGAGAGCCATGTTGGTAGCTCCCCTCCAAACTGCTGGTGTGCAAATTGCTTCCCCAAGCCTTGGGGAGAGTGACTGCCCTCACTACGCCATTAACCAGAAGTCCAATACTATAGCACTTTTGAAGACTGTCTATTAATACCATATTAAAATATGCTGGAAAATATATTGGAAGAAAGGAATCTACCACAATAATGGAAAGAAGCTACTATCTCTTTGATACATAAAGAAAATACAGATCTTAAAGAAGTGAAAAATTACAGACCTGTTTCACTTCTAAATGTAGATTATAAAATCTTTGCTGCTATTTTAGCATTGCATTTGAAGAAGGTACTATTAGATGTAATACATCAAGACCAGGTAGGTTTTTTACCAAAAAGACAATTGAGAAACAATATAAGAATAATTATAAATATTTTGGAATATTATGAAGCACATCTGGAAAAACAAATTGCATTATTTTTTTTTAGATGCAGAGAAAGCTTTTGATAATGTTAGTTGGAATTTTATTATGGAGCAATTACGTGAGATTAATGTGGGAGAAGATTTTATCAAGATGACTCAAGCAATTTATACTCAACAGAGTGCTAAAGTGAGAATTAATGGAGATTTAATGAAAGACATAGCAATTAAGAATGGAACAAGACAAGGATCCCTGTTATTATTTATCCTCACTCTGGAAGTATTAAACAACATGATTAGAGAAGATAAAAGTATTAGAGGAACAGCATTACGTGGAGAAGAATACAAAGTACAAGCCTTTGCGGATGATTTAGCTTTTATTTTAGAAGATCTGAGCACTTCTATAGACAGTTTGATGAAGAACTTAATGGAATTTGGTGAGGTGGCAGGAATAAAAGTGAACAGACAAAAGACAAAGATCATTATAAAAACTATAACACAATGTATAATAAGAGAGCTGGTTGAGAAGACAGGATTTCAATCAGAACGAAGAGTGAAATACTTAGGTATTACATTGACAAATAAATGTAGTACTTTGATGGAAGACAATTATATGAAACTATTTAAAGAAATCCAAAAAGATCTAGACAAATGGGATAACTTGCAGTTAACATTCCTGAGAAGAATAGCCACAATTAAAATGAATATCTTTCCTAGAATTATTTTTCTTTTTCAAAATATTCCAATTTTGAAGAAGCAATCATACTTTCAGGAATTCAATAAAATAACAATGAAATTTATATGGCAAGGGAAGAAATCTAGAATAAAATTGAAGGCATTACAGGACTCTAAACAGAATGCAGTTTTTGGTCTCCTGACTGGGGAACATACTATAAAGCTTGTGTGCTGACATGGATTAAAGAATGGATAATAATTGAAAATACTAGACTGCTAAAATTGGAGGGATATGATTTAAAGCTAGAATGGCATGCCTATCTTTGGTATCAAAAAGTGGACAATCACAAATACTTTAAAAACCATTTGATAAAGAAAGCACAGCTGTTAGTATGGGAAAGAATCAGACATAAAATATATGTGAAGATCCCTAACTGGGTCTCTCCGGTGGAAACATTAACTCAACCTATATTATTTGAGAAGAAAAAAGTAGCTAGATATGAAGATTTATTAGGAAAGGAAGATAGGTTGAAGTCCAAAAAAGAATTAGAGGAACAAGATATATATTTGGATTCGTGGACAAGAGTACAGTTTGAATCTAGATATGCTAATTGTCTTTTTTCAGGAATCATAATAGACAGGGCTCTTTTTGTAGAAAAAGCCCAGCAGAAACTCATTAGCATATTAGGCCACACCCTGACAACACAGCTCATTAGGATATTAGGCCACACCCCCATGTGGTGTGGCCTAATATGCCTGGAATTACAACTAGCTCCAAACTACAGAGATCAGGTCAATGGCTGCTTTGGAAAGTGGAGTCTCTGGCATTATGCCTTGCTTAGGTCCCTCCTTCCCCCAAATCCCACCCTCCTCAGGCTCCACTTCCAAATCTCCAGGGATTTCCCCAGTCTGGAGTTGGCAACCCTAGTTCACTGGCAGAACAACCCTAGGTTTGTGGATGCATTGGATGGGAGTAGTTTGTGGACTGTGCACCAAAGGAACCAGTCCAACAGAATTTTATTCAAAATGTCATGTGCCACCCACACTTCTTCAGATGGAAAAAGTGTGCATGCACACAAAAGCTTATACCTTGGATGAAGCTTTGGACTCCAACTTTGTTCTGCTGCTTCAGACCAACACGGCTACTCACCTGAATTATTACACTATAATATTTTTTACAAGCAATTATGTACCAGTGGAGTGGTTACTGTTGTGTCCTGACATCAGGAGTAGGAGCTGGCAAAGGCAGCCAAGCTTCGCTCTCTGAGAACAATAGGGACTAGGCTCCTGAGCTCGCCAGTAAAGAACCAATGGCAGCATTGGCGGGCAATTCAAACCCACCAATAGAAATAGGGGCGTCCCCCCCGTACTGTATATAGTTGGCCGCCGGCCATTACTGTGTGTCTTTTTCTTGTGTGAAGTACGAATAAACGCATCTTCTCTTATGTCGTCGTCCGAGTCATGAGGCCCGAAACCCAGAACTTTACAGTGGCGACGAAGGTGGGATTTCAACGCCTTCCTTGACTCCATGAGCGACGAAAAGGACGACAAGGCCACCCGCCGAGCATCGCATCGCTGACCCCGAGAGCAGCACCGCACCGCTCGCCAAGCATCGCATCGCTGACCCCGAGAGCAGCACCGCACCGCTCGCCCCGGCACACGCCTTCCCAGACGGAGCCATGGCCGCCACTCATGTAATGATTGAGCGCTTCGATCCATCTCAGCCAGAAACCTGGGACGCATGGGTCGACCAGCTCATAAGCTATATGGAATTCAACGAGATTCGCGACCCGGAGAAAAAACGGTCGCTCCTGCTGAGCGCGTGCGGCACCCAAACAGTCCGCCTCGCCAAGAGCCTTTTGGTGCCCCGCACGGCCTTGGAAAGCTCCTTTGGGGAGATCCTGGACGTCCTCAACAGGTACTTCAGCCCCCGGCCTACCTTCTTGGCCAAGAGGATGGACTTCCAGAGGCGAGTCCAGGCCCAAGGGGAATCCGCTGCCGCTTTCCTGGCCGCGCTGAGGGCGCTCACAGTGGACTGCGGGTTCCCGAGGGTGGAAGACAACTTGCTGACACAGTTTGTGTGGGGCCTGGCGGACTCCAAGCTGCGGCGCAAGTTGATTGGCTACCGGAGGCTCTCCCTGGACGAGGCCATCGATGCTGCAACCGCACACGAGGCCGCCGAAGGAGAACGCCCGGCCGCGGCTGCCCATACGGTCGGAAGGGGTCCCAGCCCCGGGAACTCAGACACCGAAGAGGTCTACGCCCTCAGACCCCAACACCGCCGGCCGGCGCAGACCCAGCAGGCCGACAGGGAGCCAGCCAAGCCTTCCGGCAACCGGACCGTGTGCGCCAGCTGCGGGGAAGGCCACGGGAGGAAGACCTGCAAGTTCCGGGATGCTGTCTGTCACGGGTGTGGAAAGCAGGGACACCTCGCACGGGTCTGCCGGTCCAAGGGCCCCCGGAACTCGAGATCGTCGGCCCCACCGCACCGCGCACCGTCCACCGCCTACGAGACGACGGAAGAGGTCGCCGAGCTGTACCATCTCACCGATCAACCGCTGCAGGTACTTCGCCTCCCCAACCCCAATCTCGCCTCCACCCTGAAGATCCAAGTAACCGTGCGGATCGAGGGGTCCCCCTGTTGCATGGAGGTGGACTCAGGATCGGCGGCGTCCATCATTTCCATGGACACTTTAAAAAAACTTTGCCCGGCAGGGGGACCCCCTCTATGTCCATCGCCACTAAGCTTGGTGGACTTTCAAAAGAACCCTGTCCCCATCCGGGGAGTTGGCACTTTCCGAGTGCAGTACCGAGACTTTGAGGGGAACTTGGACTTGGTGGTGGTTGAGGGAAACCTTGTGAGTCTCCTGGGGCGAGCGTGGTTCGAGGCCCTAGGCATTACGATCGGGGGCGTGAATAAGTGCGGGATGCGGGACTGGGGGGCGGTGTGCAAGGAATTCCCTGAGGTCTTTGATGGGAAACTGGGGTGTTATAAAGGGGCCCCGGTGTCGCTCCACTTAGACCCAACGGTGACGCCCATCCGGCGGCGCTTCCGCACCGTGCCCCTGGCCCTCCGCCCCAAAATAGAGGCAGAACTGGACCGGTTGGTGGCCCAGGGGGTCCTAGAGCCCGTCCCCAACGCATGATGGGAGACCCCGATTGTGACACCCGTGAAGCCGAACAGGGAAATCCGCATCTGCGCGGATTACAAGTGCACTATTAACCAGGCACTTCAGGCGCATGCATACCCCGTACCCGTAGTCAGCCACGTATTGGCCACATTGGCGGGGGCGCACATATTTGGTAAGCTGGATCTCGCGCAGGCGTACCAGCAACTCCCTGTGGATGAGGCCACGGCCGAGGCCCAAACCATAGTAACCCACCGGGGGGGCTTCAGGGTGAAGCGGCTGCAGTTCGGGGTCAGTGTGGCCCCAGGGATCTTCCAAAATCTGATGGACGATTTGTTAAAAGGGATCCCTGGCGTGACGCCGTTCTTCGACGATGTCCTCATCGCCGCGGCCACCCCAGAGAGCTTCGCCGCCCGCCTACGAACTGTTCTGGGACGCTTCCAAGCCGCGGGGCTGAAGGTGAAGCGGGAAAAGTGCCTCCTCGGGGTGCCGGAGGTGGAGTTCTTGGGGTACCGGGTTGACGCAACGGGCCTGCATCCGGCGAGGGACAAGGTGAAGGCCATCGTGGAGGCCCCCGCCCCGAAGTCCAAGGCAGAACTCCAGGCGTTCTTAGGCCTCCTGAACTTTTACTACGCCTTTCTCCCACACAAAGCCGCCGTGGCAAAACCCCTGCACAGGCTGCTGGATAAGGCGACACCTTGGGCATGGGGAGCACGGGAGGAGGCGGCGTTTCGGGGGGTTAAGGTGCTATTGATTTCGAACGCTGTACTCGCCCACTTCGATGAAAAGCTCCCGGTAATCCTTGCATGCGATGCGTCGCCGTATGGTGTCGGGGCGGTCTTGGGCCACCGGCTACCAGATGGGAGGGAAGTCCCGGTGGCTTACTACTCCCGCACGCTGTCCCCCGCGGAGCGGAACTATGCGCAAATTGACTGGGAGTGCTTGGCCCTGGTGGCGGGGGTTAAAAAATTCCACAACTTTGTGTATGGGTGGCCCTTCACACTCGTAACTGATCATAAGCCACTCCTGGGACTGTTCGCGGCGGACAAACAAACGCCGCAGGTACTGTCACCCCGGGTGTTGCGATGGTCATTGTTTTTAGTGGGCTATCAGTACCGGTTGGAGCATCGGCCGGGCAAGGAGCTGGGGCATGCTGACGCCCTGAGCCGCCTGCCGCTGCCGCATACAGGGGAGGATCCGGCCCCAGCTCCCACAGTATTGATGGAGGAGCTGCCCAACCCCCCCCTTCAGGCTGCAGACGTGGCTGCCCACTCGTCCCGAGATCCCATTCTTTCCCAGGTCCTAAACTGGGTGGTGAGGGGATGGCCAGCGGAACAGACAGGGCCAGAGTTCGCGGCATACAAAGCCAGGAGGGAAGAGTTATCCGCCTTGAAAGGGTGCTTACTATGGGGGGACAGGGTGGTCATCCCGGGGCCCATGAGACAAGGGGTTCTAGAGACACTGCACGAGGCCCATCCTGGAATTGTACGAATGAAAGCTCTGGCAAGGAGCTACGTGTGGTGGCCCGGGATAGACGCAGAAATTGAAACCTGGGTCTGGGGGTGCACACGGTGCCAGGAAGTCCGCCCCAATCCCCCGAGAGCACCTACCTAAAGTTGGGAGTCTACCCACAAGTCGTGGTCCCGCCTACACGTGGACTTTGCCGGGCCGTTTCAGGGGCTCCAGTTCATGGTGACGGTAGACTCCTACTCGAAGTGGGTAGAAATAAGTCCAGTGTCTACCACCTCGGCTAAAGCGGCAATAAGGGCCCTGCGCAAAATATTCGCTACGCACGGGTTGCCAGACACAATCGTGTCAGACAACGGGGCCGCGTTCACATCTGCTGAGTTCCAAGCGTTCCTCACAAGGAACTTAATCAGGCATATACGCTCCGCGCCCTTCCATCCGGCAACAAATGGACAGGCGGAGAGGACGGTACGCACCGCCAAAGAAGCCCTGAGCCGCATAACGGAGGGGGATTGGGAGTTCCGGCTGGCCCGCTTCCTCCTCACACAGCGCACCACCCTGAACCCCATCTCCGGGCATTGCCCCGCAGAACTATTGATGGGCCGCCGCCCCACGACCCTGTTAGACAGGCTCCACCCAGACCGAGCCCCAGAGAGAAAGCTGGTCGAAACCCAGGAGGCGCCCAGGAGCTTCCTCCCGGGGGAACCTGTCTACTTCCGGAATTACGGGGCGGGGCCTCAGTGGCTGGCCGGGCGCATCCTAAAACCCACCGGGCCAGTGTCATACGAGGTCCTGGCAGACGGGGACCGGGTCCTCCGTAAGCACGTGGACCAATTCCGGAGGCGGCAAGACACAGGCACAGAGATCCAGGCCCCGCTACCGGAATACACCGCGGCTGCCCCAGCACCAGATCGGCTGCAGGCACCACCAGCGGAGCAAGTGCCAGAAAGACCGCGGAGCCCGGAGGGGGTCCCAGAGCAAGCCGAGCCACCGCCGCCGCTGGCGCAACCGCCGCCGCCACAGCTACCACCGCAGCCATCGCTGCCGCCAGAAATCCCAGCTCCTAGTGCGGGAGGACCACTCGAAGGGGGCCCCGCCAGTCCGGTACCGGCCCCGCGAAGATAATTAAGAGAACGGAGGCCACCAGCCTACCTAAAAGACTACGTCACCTGATGGGAGACAAACTATGGGGGGAGGGGTGTTGTGTCCTGACATCAGGAGTAGGAGCTGGCAAAGGCAGCCAAGCTTCACTCTCTGAGAACAATAGGGACTAGGCTCCTGAGCTCGCCAGTAAAGAACCAATGGCAGCATTGGCGGGCAATTCAAACCCGCCAATAGAAATAGGGGCGTCCCCCCCCATACTGTATATAGTTGGCCGCCGGCCATTACTGTGTGTCTTTTTCTTGTGTGAAGTACGAATAAACGCGTCTTCTCTTATGTCGTCGTCCGAGTCATGAGGCCCGAAACCCAGAACTTTACAGTTACCTTGCAGAGTCTGTCCCACAGGTAAAATGATTCTGTGAACAGGTGGGCTTTACCACATCAAAGTATCACTACCATCACAAGATCACCCGGTATTGGAAGTCAACTCCTCAGAAGCAGAAATCTCTCTTATTAGGAGGTTTAAGAACATCAACTTTGCTGGCCTGTTAAAGGCAGATGTCAGCCCAGTGACAGGAGAAGAGGGACAGTCATCTTCTTCAGAAACTCTGCCCACTTTTTAAATTTCCCAAAACAGGCAATCTCCAAAGTGCTGCTGGTCACGCTCATTTTTAGTTACAACTGTGTTTCTCTGAAGATGTCCCCCAATGTTCCCCATGCAACAGTCAAGTGTTCTGCCAACACACACAACAATGAAGCTACTTTTTCAGATTTTTTCTTTTGCATGGCAGTTAGCACCAAATGACTTTAATACAGACTTCAGACACACAAATATTTGCAAGCCATTCCCAACAAGACATGCCGCCTAGGCTCGGGTCATGAGTTCCAGTCAGGTGTTTGTGAGAAGGATCCTTAGAGCAACAGAAACATTAGGCCCTCCACAGGGACAGGATCCTGCTGCAGAACTAATGCCAGCTGCTCTGAGAATCCACAGGCTGGAATGCTTGGGAACCTTGGAGAGGGCACAGGGGCTGGTGAGCATCTGAGAGCATTCCTGGACTTCATCCCCTTCCGCCTCTGTAGGATGATGGCGGGGGGGGGGGTTGAGGGCCTGCCCAAGTCCAATCCACCCCCATCCACAGGGTGCAAGGAAGGCAGTAACCTGAGGGTGGGGGCAGCTCTTGTCCCATTCACAAGGCCCCTTTCAGCCCTGAGACCAGCAAGAAAGCAGGGAAGGAGGAAAGGCTCCCTCTTCTAAGCTGTGGAGTCTTGTGAGCAAAAGTTCCACTTTGTGAGCTACTGGCATTAAAGTTGTGAGCAAGTGATTTGGCCACTGCATAAATTAGTTTGCTCTGGAGCCATCCTTCCTGAGCTAAAACAAAAATGTGTGAGCTGGAGGCTAGAAAACTGTGAGCTGGCCCACACTCACTCAGCTCAGAGGGAACACTGGTAAGTCTGGTCCCTCCACCACCACCACCACCTCTCCTTTCCTTCTGGTTGCCTGAATCCCCCTTAGAGCTGCTTGACTTGGAGATGAGCCACTTGGGGTGCCTCTCCTTTTCCAGGGAACTGGCCCAGTCAGGACTTGGGGGCAGAGGGAGGGGGCAGTTGGGACCCCCATGCCAGGTGTTGGCTATGGGATGCACTCTGTACATGCTCAGGAGCACCTCCCCCCAGGCCAGGGTATTCTACAAAGAGACGCCGGCATCCAGCCCTGTCCCCCAAGGGAAGGGAAGCCTGGCTTCCAAGCACACAGGTAGAAATGGAACGGTTGTGGTTAGAGGCAAAAGAGGATACTCTGGGCCTTGCTGTGTGCCGCTGCTGCTGAGGTTCCATTCCCAGGTGCACCGTTGGGGCAACGGGCTGGGAAGCAATAAGGTGGTGAAGGAGGAGGAGGGGCCCTGGATGGGGCATCTAGGAAGCCACGCTTGGCGCACCAGACTTACCTGACTGGCTGAGGAGGAGCTGTCTCTGCTGATGGGGAGGGGGTATACTCTCTAACTTGCCACGTGGCAGGGAGGCACCCCTCTCTGCTACTGCATCCCACTGGGCAGACAGGGCCACAGAGTGGCAGAGGCACCGCTGCCCATCCTTGCTTGGGCTGCAGACTGGGGGGGGGTGCACTGGTCCCCAAAGTGGCTGCCTGCCCCAGTCGGAGCAGGTGCTCAAAGGGCAGGCCAAGCTGGCAGCGGTGGCATTTTGGCGGGGAGGCGTGGCGGTGCAGTGGTGGGTGGCAACAGGATGTCCACATGCTTGTTGCCACTTCTTCTTCCACCGAGGGTGGGGACCAGAACAGGGGTTTTGGCGAGGGAGGGGTGAGGAGGGGCGGGGAGGGGCGGGCTTGGAAGCCAGCCGGAATGCCGTTCCGGGATGTTTCAACCCAAAAATAGCCCTGATAACAGAAAATTTTAGCAATCTGATTAAGTATCACTAGCTTTAGTAAATATATAAACAAAAGAGATCTGGAAACAAAGAATTAAGACCAAAAAATCGTAACAGCTGTTATATAAACTTGATGGAACTTCCCTTCATGTCTTATCCCATCCCGTGTACCCTTCCTACCCTATTATGTGTTAAAATCAAATCAAAATGTATGAAAAAGGAAGTATGCATCAAACCTATACATGTACAGATTTCTAAATTCATTCAGAGATACTGAATTCCCATTCACATGATGAGAGGTATACACATATTGGCTCTATACATATGTTCCAATGTAGGTGTAGGCAGAGCTTGCTGCTGTGGTCACACAGTCATCCTATGTACATGCATTGTATACCCCTAGGCTATCTGAAAAAGGCTGCTGTCATCACACATGAATAAACTAGGGTAATATTGCAGCATGATGACAACACATTTCTTTGCTCCATTGCTGAGATTCTCTGAAGGATAGTATACCCAGAACTGGTGACAGGGAGGACCAGTTCACACAACAATGGAAACTTTCTGTCTTGTGGATTAATGATGGAGGGTTCAGGGTTGGGCTATGAAGCAGCATAATGTGATCATTTCACCTTACAGTGTTTCATACCCAGTTTTTGAACACACAAGGAAATGTTACCATTCCATCAAACTAGGTTTCAAAGAGTTCATCCCCAGTGGAAAGGCAGAAGGTCAACTGGCATGGAAAAGCTGGGATGGTAGCCATGCATTTCTACTTCACCATGTGCCAAACTCAACACATTTCAGCATGGTTGCAAAATAACATGATTATCAATTAACAAATACTCCTTTGGAGTATTTCATTATTACATTAAGCCATTTAGGTGCTTATTTGTTTTACATTAGCTGTGAATAAATGATACAGAGGTAGGATTATTGGCTGTGTTTTTAAACTTCCTAAAGCATCCCGGATGGTGGATGTGAGGGTGATCTTGCTGTGACATCATTTTTTTAAAAAAATGGATTTTTGTAATTATGTTGCAACAGATCCCATAAATGGTCAATTTAGAGAACAAATGTGGTTACTTAAAGAATTTTGGTGTTTTCTTCTGTAATCTTTTTGATTAACAAGTTTTGTTGTAGATTAGCAGCAAGTAAAGCAACTCAACTTTGTGTTAACAACTCTAATTTAGAATTCAAAAATGGCTAAGAATCCTATTCTTAGACTTTTTCATTTTGTGTCATGTTTAATGGTGCAGACTGGAGAGGGGAAGGTCTCCTTGTCCCAGTTTCTCCACTCTTCTTTCACCAATTAGTTGCTTTCTCCCTCATGAAATAGAGAGACACTTAAAAAAGGCTTCCTCTTCTGTAGTATTTCATAATTCAGAATGAAATCTCAACCACTTTACTTCCAGCAATAAGAACCGGCACCTGGAGAGCTAAATTGAAAGTAATAGGTTGGATCCCAGGATCTGTTCATACAGAGATTGGTATCTTTCCCACATTGCCCTCATCTCAGCAGTCAATCTTGGAAAAGTTAATTCCCAGGATCAGGGGCTCCCATGTGACCTTGAAGAGCAGGGAAAAGCAATGACACAAGAGGCCCAAGGAAAATTTCATCCACTTTCCCTTCCACATAGCAGTCCAGCCCTGAACCATGTGTCTGTTAGTCTGAGTAAATTGCCCAATCGTAGAATCAACTTTCCCTGTGCGGGAGGGAGGAGAACTTTGAAAACATCTGATACCATTAGTGCCTTCCCCTGATGGATTGTGGGATCTAGCCCAAGGTCAGTGCCATTTGCATGCTAGGGAAATGTGAACTCTTCAAAACAGATCTGCCACCTTGAAAGAAGAAGATGTTTGGATCCCAAATAGTAAGACAAGTTCAACTGCACATATGTGGTACAAACAAACACCACACATGTGGAAAAACACTCATGCACTGCTGAATTCATGTGCATGAGAGATGATTATCCATGGCTGCTCTGTATGCTGCATTCAAGCTGACATGGAGTTGACCCAAGCTGGTCTCTCTCATTGAACTGACTTCCATAATTGCTCGGGAAACTGTCTCTGAGCTATTACCTGATACATTCTGCATTTGGCTATTACCATGGATCATGTTAAAGCATGCTGAAGGTCTGCTTCCGGAGTGTACTTTTCATCTTTTTCTTCCCGGTTATTCTCTAAAGCTAATTGTTAATGGCCTACAGTATGTTTTACAAAAGCTTAAAACCACACTAGTCACTACACAGCTGCCAGCCTGGCATTGCAACTGACTGTATGCTTTACAGAGAGTTGCAGCTGGTCACAGTTGCCTGACAGAAAGACCTGTATGATATATTTTTTGAAAGATGCATTTCTTATATTCACCATGCACACTGTTACACATACACATAAACTTCTTGACTATACACAATCAAAATGTAACTTTGCTGTTTATTTTGAACTGAATAAGTATGAATTGTGTATGTGCAATGAATAATTTCTCTTTCTTTCTTTCTTTCTTTCTTTCTTTCTTTCTTTCTTTCTTTCTTTCTTTCTTTCTTTCTTTCTTTCTTTCTTTCTTTCTTTCTTTCTTTCTTTCTTTCTTTCTTTCTTTCTTTCTTTCTTTCTTTCTTTCTTGCATCTTTTCACATCACAGGTTTTGAATGATATGTTTTTTGGGGGAATGAATTCCATGTGTGTGCCATTCTTTGTTCCAAAATGAAAAAGGGAAATGAGCAAAGGCAGGCACATTCTGAATGTATTCCATATACAAATATTTACTTTCCAGAGATTTCAATGGCCATGGTCAGACTCTTAAACTCTCTTTTATTAGGATGGATTCAGGTGACCCAGGCATGACCCATTCACATGGCAATTAAGCTATCATAGCTGAGCTCCCCACCCAGTGACAACAAGAGCTCCTTTTTTCATAATGAAAAAAACAAGGAAATCCAAAGAGAAGACCTGAACGAGTAGCATGATGTGAAAAAACTGTCACTTATAGTTTGCTTTTAGACTAGTCATATATTGAAAGTTTTGCACAGACATAGGGTCTTGCAGATTTATGCAAATGTTACAGGGAGGAAATAATAATAGCAGGATAATAATAAATCTCATAGATACCAGCAGTGGAATCCCAAGTGGAGACACATCCTTCTAAGTACACTGAATTCTAAAATTATCAGTTTTAATGGACTTAGAAGGGTGTGATTCTGCTAGCACTGCACTGTTGATAACTGTGGGATCCTGCTCTTACTATTTCCACTCTATAACATTTATTTTAGCTCCAGCTTTTCCACTACACATAGGCTGCAATCACAGAGCGCTAATTTAATCATTGGCCCAGGACAGACTGGCAATTTGCCGCGGGATGGGACCCGGGCTGACAATGACTCAATATCGGGGTAAATGGGATGTTCACACAGGCACATCTGCCTGGCGTCCCCCACCCGTAGCCTACCGGTGCTCTCGCGCTTCACTGCCGGATTAAAAAAACACCTGATAAAAGCCGGCGCAAAGCTTGAAAGCCTGCGTTCGTTGCGCATTTCTCCGCTTCCGGGGAGTCTGAACGCGCAGCCGAAAAGCCGGGAGCAACCCGCGTTGGGCATGAGGCAGCAGCGGTGTGATTGGCTGCACTCCGCTCCACTGCCCAATGCGGTGCCTCTCCCTCAAACCCCCTCCCCTCCAGCCCCCAGAATATACCCTATGTTTTCACCATTGACTTCAATGGCCCATATAATGGGGCTGAATTGCCACTGAATTTTTTTCATTCCCTCCTTTCCTTCTTTCTTTTTCCTCTTTCCCTCATTCTTCTCTTCTCTTCTCTTCTCTTCTCTTCTCTTCTCTTCTCTTCTCTTCTCTTCTCTTCTCTTCTCTCTCTTCTCTTCTCTTCTCTTCTCTTCTCTTCTCTTCTCTCTCTCTCTCTCTCTCTCTCTCTCTCTCTTTCTTTCTTTCTTTCTTTCTTTCTTTCTTTCTTTCTTTCTTTCTTTCTTTCTTTCTTTCTTTCTTTCTTTCTTTCTTTCCCACCTTCTTGTCTTCTCTTTTTCCTCCTTTCCCTGTTTCCCTCCTTCTTCCCTCTCTTTCTTTCCCTCTTCCTTCTTTCCTTCTCTCTACTCTCTCTCTTTCCTTCCCTCTTTCCTCCTTCTGTGGCCCAACTCTCATGAGAAGGAGTTTAAACCTTAAACCCCTTCTCTCTTAGCTCCCCCACCCAGACCAGCTGGGGAAGGGAAGGGGAGACTTTTGAAGATGCTTCCCCCCTTTTGCTTCCCCTTCTGACATCACTTCCGGAATGTTCTCCCCTACACTGATGGAATTCATGCTATCAGCTGAAATAAAAGACAATTGCATAGGCTTATTAGCCCCATCCTAACTGGCTTGGCTATAAGCCACGTTAAGACGCTGAGCTGCAGACTGGAACGTCTGTAGTTTGACAGTTTGAGGCCCTAGTTCCTTGTGACAGAGTGAGCTCCTGTCTCTGGCCCCAGCTCCTGCCAACCTAGCAGTTCGAAAGCAAGAAATTGCAAGTGGGAAGGTAACAGCATTCCGTGCACCTCAGCATTTAGTCATGCCAGCCAGCATTGGCTCAGAAACGGAGATGAGCACCGCCTCCTAGAGTCAGATTTGACTAGCTTTCGAGCAAGGGAGACCTTTACCTTTACTAACTGGCCTGGCAATGTTAGGCAATTGACTATGGAAAGGCGAGGAGGGGGAGGAGGAGGAGGAGGAAATTGGATTTATACCCTGTCCTTCACTTGGAGTCTCATAGCAGCTTACTCTTGAGAGAACAGGTCTGAGAGAACTGTGACTGACCCAAGGTCATCTAGCAGCTACATGTGGAAGAGTACAGAATCAAACCCAGTTCTCCAGATTAGAGTCTCCCACTCTTAACCACTACACCAAACTGGGACAAGGGGAAATAATTTAAAGTCCAATGGCGATATGCTGAATGGATCTGGAAACAGAAGGGGTGTATTTCTTGCATTTTGAGTACAGTACTATATTTTGTAGCATTTTCTTTGCATTGGTGTACTTGCTTTTGGGTATGATTTCCTTTGCGCCCAAGCTTTTCTTTCTGTTTCCTATTTATGGAGGTCATTTGTGGTTAGCTATTGGTGAAAGGAAAGCACTGTGCTCAAGCTCAGAGAAGACATTCCTATAAGCCATGAAATTCAAGTGCTGCTCTCTGACTCAAACCTATTCTTGTATTAGCAAAAAACACTTCTTAAAAAACAAAAAACATGGGTGATTTCTTGAGCTTGCTTTTGGGATCATGAGCTTTAAAGTCAGACAAAGTGTAATTTTAAAAAATGCATTGTTTCAGCTAGGGCTTTTCTTCTGGGGGAACGTGCCAGAATGGAGTTCCAGAACCTCTTCAACAAAATTCAACAAAATATTTTTAAAAGTTCATGAGTTATCAGTATACAGATTGAAAACTTCATTTCCCACTTGAAAGTTCCAGCACTTCTTTTTTTTTAAAAAAAGCCCTGGTTTCAGCTTACCCGTTGTGCTAGATATCTCGGATAAATGCCTGCAAGGACAGAAGTACATCACTTTTTATAGGATGGATGCTGAGGGAAGCTCCTACTGGTTGGTGGGAGAAGCTTCATATCGAGAAAACATGGAAATATGTGTTCAGTATGGCAGGGAATAACAAGCAAGGCTAGCATTTCAATAGCATGTTCCTATTATTTTACGTGCATGATCTTGGTCATTTTAAAACACGATGGGTAAAGTTAATGGTTTCCATTGCTCAAAAGCTAGTCGAATCTGACTCTAGGGGGTGGTGCTCATCTCCATTTCCAAGCCGAAGAGCCAGTGCTGTCCGCAGACTTCTCCATGGTCATGTGACCAGCATGACTAAATGCTGAGGCACACATAAGAACATAAGAGAACATAAGAACATAAGAGAAGCCAATGTTGGATCCAGTCCAACACTCTGTCACACAGTAGCCAAAAATATCAGGTGCCATCAGGAGGTTCAGCAGTGAGCCAGGACACTAGAAGCCCTCCCACTGTTGCCCCTTGTAAGCTGTTACCTTGTCACTGAAGTGGTACCTATTTATCTACTTGCAATTTCTTGCTTTTGAACTGCTAGGTTGGCAGGAGCTGGGACCATAGATGGGAGCTCACTCCGTCACACGGTGCTAGGGTCTCAAAAAACAAGATTGGTCATTGTTATTATTTCCATGTGGGGGCAATGTGGCTGACACACAGTGTGGGGGGAGGCATCTTCCTGATTGCCAGCTTTTTCTTGATTTATGTAATATATAAAGGAGGAATTTCCCACCTCATACTCTTAGCTTGTCAAATTCCTTCCTTCCTTCCTTCCTTCCTTCCTTCCTTCCTTCCTTCCTTCCTTCCTTCCTTCCTTCCTTCCTTCCTTCCTTCCTTCCTTCCTTCCTTCCTTCCTTCCTTCCCCTCCCTCCCTCCCTCCCTTTGTTCCATTTTGAATACAGGGAAAGTTACTTCCTTGTGGTCAAAAGGCATGGACCTGAACAGAACTTCACATTTCCTATCATGACATGGAAATTACCAGTCTACATAGTCCATATGTATGGACTGGTAACTTCCATATCATAATTGAGAAAAGTGTGCATGCATGCCAAAGATTATACCTTGAATAAAACTTTGTTGGTCTTAAAGGTGCCACTGGACTCAAACTTTGTTCCACTGCTTGAGTCCAACACAGCTACCCACCTGATTCTATTTCCTATCATGCCATACTAACTCAGCCGAAAAGTTCAGCGGGGCCTATGAGTGGCAATTTGTTAACACTTGTGTTGGATCTAAAGAGCTGCAGCCCTACCAGACCAAAATCTGCAGCTCACAGTGAGGCACTGTGCTAAATTACTTGACTGGACTTTCCTGTGGGAAAAAGTTGACAATCTGGTGCTTCATTAGAAGATAAGACAAACGGCTGGGTTCAACCTCTGCAGTTAGGAAATAACCTTCTCTTTCACCTGTTGTGGGGAAAAACAGCTCAGTTTATGATAAGACCAGCAGGAAATAACATATTGAGCAGTAGCTGAAACACCTCTCTCTCTGCACTATGGACTATTTGTATACAGCCATACATATTGTATTTTCATCTGCTGAGGTATTGTTTATCTTTTTTTTCCACCTGGCAAAGCAAGTAGGATGCCTGTGATCATTCTGCTATCTAGCGGCTAGCTCTATAAAATGCATTTGAGAAAGTCCTGTTACTCTTCCCGCTACCTCCCACCTCAACCTTTTATCATATAACTTGTTCAATTATATTGTCTTTTCTTTTCTTGATTCCTATCTACAATTATACTTTCCTAAAGGAGCTATTGTATAACCTGTGGGTCTTGGATTAAGTTCACTAGTCAAGTTGACCCCAATCCTGACCTTCACTTAATTAAATACAGGATTAAGCCAAAGAAGTCTGCAACTCAAATCTCAGGTTTAACCAGAGGCAGTTTGGGAGGGGGGAACATTGATGCACTGTCTGATGTTCATGAATGAGATCACCTGGCCTTGTAAAACAAAAAAGCACTGCATGGTCAATCTTGCTGCTCTTTGACATGGAATCCTCTTTATCTCTTACAATGAATACTGACCCTGCAGAGCAGAAATGGATGTAGCAGAAGTAAACTCAAATATTCACAAGCACATTTCAGAAGCTCCACTGTTTGAATCATGGGTTCAACACATAATGATGAAGGTTTTAGATTTGAATTGAGGGACCAGAGATAAAGAATAGAACAGATCTTTCCCACATCTTGTTGCTCCTTGAAATGCAGTTGTAGGGGATTTGGGGGACATGTGATGCAACATGATGGTCTGCAGTGGAAAGGGGGAACTGGCAAAGTTGCACCCCATCTAGCACTGAATAGAAATACCCTTTCATTCACAGAACATGACTTTGGATCCAATCCATTTCTATTAACCATAAATAATCTAATAAGTCAATGTGCTTATTTCTCTTCAACTTTTCTAAATTCTGGACAGATTTTATTTATCTCTGGGTGTTTATTGCTGTGAAAAGTCCATATGGTCAAAGCAATGGTATTCCCAGTAGTAAATGTATGGCTACAAGAGTTGGACTATAAGGAAGGCCAAGCGCCGAAGAATAGATTCTTTTGAATTATGGTGCAGGAGAAGACTCTTGAGAGTCCCTTGGACTGCAAGGAGATCAAATCAGCCAATCCTAAAAGAAATCAACCCTGACTGTTCCCTGGAAGGCCGGAGACTGAAGCTGAAGCTCAAATACTTTGGCCACCAAATGAAAAGGGAGCACTCACTGGAGAAGACCCTGATGCTGGGAAAGATTGAAGGAAAAAGAAGAAGGGGGACGTCAAAGGATGAGATGGTTAGACAGTGTTATCGATGCAATGAACATGAAATTAAGCAAACTCTGGAGCACGATGGAAGACAGGAGGCCTGGCGTGATGTGGTCGATAGGGTCACGAAGAGTCAGACTCAACTGTGCGACTGAACAACAACGAACAAAACAATCTAATAAGTCAATGTGCTTATTTCTCTCCAACTTTTCTGAATTGCTGTTGTGCCGGAAGACTGGAGAAGAGCAAATGTTGTCCCGGTCTTCAAGAAGGGAAAAAAGATGGACCTAGGAAATTTCAGGCCTATCACTTTGACATCAATACCTGGAAAAATTCTAGAGCAGATTATTAAATGCTCTGTCTGTGAACACCTTGAACAGAATGAGTTAATTGGTAGTAGCCAGCATGGGTTTATCAAAAATAAGTCATGCCAGTCCTTATCTCCTTTTTTGACAGAGTTACTAAAATAGTTGACTCTGGCAACCTTATCTCCTTTTATGACAGAGTTACTAAAATGGTTGACTCTGGCAATGCTGTGGACATAGTGCATCTAGATTTCAGTAAAGCATTTGACAAAGTTTCTCATGATATCCTTGAGAATAAGCTGGTTAAGTGTGGTCTGGATGATGCAACTGTTGGATGAATTAATGGTTGGTTGAAAAATCGTGCCCAACGAGTGCTCGTAAGTAGCTCTACATCTACGTGGAGGGAAGTCTCTAGTGGAGTGACACAGGGCTCAGTCCTGGGCCCAGTGTTGTTCAGTGTCTTTATAAATGACATAGAGGGGATGCTTATCAAATTTGCAAATGACACAAAGCTGGGTAGGATTGCTAATTCTGAGGAAGACAGAGTCAGGATTCAAATTGATCTAGATAGGCTGGAACAGTGGGCTGAGACAAATAAAATGAATTTCAATAAGAGATAAGTGCAAAGTCCTACACTTAGGTACATAAAATCAAAGGCACAGATATAGAATGGGAGGGACTTGGCTTGACAGCAGCACATGTGAAAGGGATCTAGGTGTTCTGGTTGATCACAAGCTAAACATGAGCATGCAATGTGATGTGGCTGTGAAGAAAGCTAATGCAATCTTAGGAAGCATTAACTGAAGCATTGTGTCCAGATCACAGAAGGTGGTAGTTCTGCTCTATTCTGTTATGGTCAGGCCTCACCTGGAGTACTGTGTCCAGTTTTGGGCACCACATTTTAGGAAGGATGCTGACAAGCTCGAGCGTGTCCAGAAGAGTGCAACCAGGCTAGTGAGAGGGTTGGGATCCAAGTCTTATGAAGAAAGGCTGAAAGAGTTGGGTAGGTTTAGCCTGGGAAAGAGAAGGCTTAGAGGGGACACGATTGCAGTCTTCGAATATCTGAAGGGCTGTCATGTAGAAGATGGAGCAGATCTATTCTCTCTTGCTCTGGATTGCAAGACTAGATCTAATGGGTGGAAATTACAAGGGAGTCATTACCAGCTAAATATCAGGAGAAACTTCCTAACTGTAAGAGTGTTTGAGCAGTGGACCGGACTGCCTCAGGAGGTGGTGGATGCTCTTTTACCAGATGTTTTTAAGAGGAGAATGGACAACCATCTTTTGGGTATGTTATAGGGCTATCTTTCAGCTACGCTCCTGAAGATGACTGCAAGATCCCCTCTAGCTCTAACATTCTATGATTCTATGATTCTTTGAATTCTGGACAGATTTTATCTCTGGGTGTTTATTGCTGTGACATTTTAAAGACTAAATGCAGAGCATAAGAACACCTACAACATCCTTCTTGGTAGAGGAATATGGGATTCAAACAGTTTGATTAATTCCTTATGTGATATTAAGTCTGCTGTTTTGATTCAAAACCTCTCAAACTGAAGCAGGCAAGAGTAAGCAAATAGTCCACAATGGGACTTCAATCACACTGTTCCATAGCCAGTATTTTGTAGATTAAGGCCTAACAAAGTAAGGTGCTCATTCACATTCAGAGAAAGGTACATTAAAGCATTATAGGTATTGTGAGGCAAAGCATCCCTGGCCCCCTCCCTCAAGGGCTAATGTGAATGGTTATGGGCCTGTTCCATCTTGTGGGCACTACTAATTGGTCTCTCAGCCTACACTGCCCTTATCTTCTACAAGGCTAGAGTTGGAAATGTGGTAATTAGCTTCTCATGAAAACTTGTGGCCCATGGGATGGGAAGGGGGAATCAGGAGTGAGGAGATAATTTTCTAGACAATTCCAGCAAGAATGTGTCCTGATTGTCATCATCACCTGATGCTGCTTGGCCAAAAAATATAATTGAGCTAAGAGCCTGGAGAAAGGAGGCTAGCTCAGATTCTGATGGATTGAAGGCCTGGACTATGATATGCTCATATTGCAACAGCAATGTAGAGAACGCACAAGCTATGGCCTTTGACTCCTGGACTTAAGGTTGGTGCCATCCTACACAGGTCTTGTAATGTGTTAGATAGTTAAGCTAGTTTTCTTGTTTTTCTGCTGTATGACTTTAGAGTGTTGTGTTCCTTGTAGATTAATTTTTTTGTGTTGACAGAAATTAAATAAAACTACATATATTTTTTTAAAAAAAATAAATGAAAGTCTGGTTACTTGTGTACAACAGCCCTGGGGACCCACAGGGCTCAGCTTTGGACTCCTTGACAGGAGTGTTAATATACAATTCTGATGTCAAGAAAATATTTTGATAGATAAATAACATGCTTGTACTCTTTTGATTCACATATTCACAAGCTTTTACTATATCTCTATGCAGCTGTAGAAACTGAACGTATTAGGCTACTGGCACTATGCATAAAACAAGAAGAGATATGACTAATTCATCTGTTATGAAAATGACATATTTTCCATTTCCCTGATGAAATGCAAATCCCATGGGCAATTTTTGAATTAGATAATTTCATAGGATGGGGTGATCACATGGAAAATCCCCACACCAGCACCACATAATTTTATTCTTCACCTGCTACTGGAGCAGTAGAACAAGATCCAAAACCCAGAAAACATTCACCATCTTATTCCAGTAACTTGGTACTAAAACTTGTGTTCATTTTAATGGGAACTTTTCTAGGGAACACTAGGAAAGAATATGGAGTCCTCACTGAGGAATGACATTTGGTCTGAAACACAGTGGACCACAGTACCTTCTTGGGTTTAACTGCTTGTTGCTCAGAGCTACCTCACTGTCATCAGGATGTCACTATTGAGCCAAACAGGATTGTGCTTTCTGCTCATTCCCTTTAACTTGCAATGTGCTTTAGAACAGAGAGAAGCTGTGGTGGAGTACAACAGCGGCTTCATATGCTTAGTTCTGCTTTGTGAGAGCCTCATTCCCCCTCTGCTTTCTTGGTCCTTTTTAAGTTCCTGTGGTCCACAAGTCCCAAGTGGCTGCTAGTAACAGTGCTCTTCACTTTGGGCAGCCTGGGGACCCAAGGTTTGACTTTCATTGGCTGGGCACTACACTAGCAGTTCTGCTCAGTGGCCTCTGTTCTGGTGGATGGACAAGTCAGAAAGGAGTGCTGCTCAGTTCAGTTTCTTCAGGTAGTGTTCATAAATGTTCAAACAAGTTAACAGAATAGATACTGTGGTCATGCCAGAATCTAGCTGCAGTCATGCCAGAATTCAAATATTCATTCCATTGAAGGTGATGCAGAAAGCAGACAGCATCTACATATAGATGTAGATGTAATTAGATAGCTCATTCAGGTTTATGAATCTCCATTGGATCAGAACAATAGCATGGGATGGAGGTAAGACAGTAAGGACTGAGGCTTGTGAAGTGATCCTTAGTGTGAGAATAGGATCTCACAGGCATGAATAGAGATGTAAAATATCAAGAAATTTTGAAGCTATGGCTTTTTTTTCTTTTTCCCCTGAAATCCCCCTCCCCCAGCAATTTTGAGGAGATTTTAAATATATGCCATACCTATTGAACCCAAACTTGTTTGACTGATATAACATTTTATTTTCAGTGAGGCAAACAATTTGATGGTCTGTTAGGCTGTTTTTAAAGATAATGGCATAAAATTGGCACAGACCATAATCTTCCCTTTAATCTAAAGGCCTGGTAGATTTCAAGCAAAATGGACAACAGAGTTTGATTTTATAGACATCTAAAGTAGGTGCCCCTCAGCGTATTTCTTTCTTTCTATTGTTTCCTATGGTGGGGGAAATGGTGATTGCTTGGCAAGAGAGCATGCCGCTGGCCACCAACAATAATCACAATGATCCAAGCTAGATGTAACCAGAGCCCATACCACAGAGGCCAGACCTTTTCTGCTCATGGAAGGCAACAGCTGGCTAACCAGTCAGAGTTCATATCAGGCACTTCTGGCTGCAACTGCCACCAACTTATCCAGCTGTCGGCCATGGGTCCAAGAGCATGCCCCAAACTATCTGAACTGTTTTCTCAAGGGGAGTGCAACCCCATCCAGAATGGGTGACAATTTAAATTCCAGGTCAGATTTTCCACTCACCAGTAGCTCATCTTGTTGGGATTAAGTTGGGATTTATGAGTTTGCATCTACTCAAAAAGTTCCTCCAGGTACCAGTTCAGGACTTCTACAGCCTCCCTGGGCTTTATAAGACAAGGTTTTTCTCACATAAAAGAGAAAATATTTCATTGGAGGTTTTTTCAGCGTTCCTCAGTTTTTTCCTGTTCGAAACACTGAAAAATTCCCAAGACTTTTAAAATGTGAGACATTTTGCCTCAAGAAACATTTTCCTCATTCTAAAAGGTAAAATACGGAAAGTCTATGGAATACTTCAGAATCATACAGCCATGGTCAAATTGGGTTATAACCTCAAATTGGAACTGTCTCCCTTATATGGAAATGAGAAAGAAAAAATGAAACAGCAAATTGTTTTAATTTCCCCCCCCAAAATATGTAGTTTTATTATGGCAAAGCAGTTGGAAAACAATATGAAGTCATGTTTGACAAAGTTTGAGGATATAGTATATAATGAGAAATTACAGAAGGGACTTTTCTCAGCCCTACATGGCTGTTTATCTCCAGTTTCAGAATAATCAAAATGTAATTTTCAAAGAAGTGACAACAGATGATCAGTGAAGGCATTATCAAAAAAGAATGGCAAACTATTTCCTCCTCTTCTACTGCTACAGCAATATGTGTAAGTTTGAGAGAGAATTTTTAAAAGGTCACCTGTAACTGGTATTTAACTGCACATAAATTAAATAGGAAGCATCATACCAAGCAATACACATGTTGAAGATATGAAGAAAGGGAGGCTAATCTTATACATATGTTTTGGCAATGCCCAGTGGTGAAAAACATCTGGTCTAAAATTCTTACAGAAATTTATTGTATTACAGGGATTATCATCCCTTTAGATCCCAAAGTGGTATTACTGGGACTAGTTAATGTACATTGTCCAAAAGTTAATATAAGGATGGTTCTTGCCATGCTTACAGTTATAAATTGCTATTAACAAAAAACTAGAAAACTAGAAAGCATCTCACAATCAAATCTTAGATTTGAAAAACCTGGGGTATTGTGAAACTATCAGAATTATCAGAATTTATTTGACTGAGAAACAGGTGTATTTAAAAAGTGTATTTTCCTGATAGCTGGAAAGCTTTAAAAAATGGAGGCAAGAATTAAATATGACATTAGACTTGTACTATGATGCCTTACTTTTACATTAAGCAGGATAATAACTGCCAGACGTTTCAAAGAGGTAGAGGAACTAGAGAGCAAATTGCCAACATTTGCTGGATTATGGAGAAAGCAAGGGAGTACCAGAAAAACATCTACTTCTGCTTCATAGACTACGCTAAAGCCTTTGATTGTGTGGATCACAACAAACTATGGCAAGTCCTTAAAGAGATAGGAGTACCAGACCACCTCACATGTCTCCTGAGAAACCTGTATGAGGGTCAAGAAGTGACAGTTAGAACAGGATATGGAACAACTGATTGGTTTAGCATAGGAAAAGGAGTACAGCAAGGATGTATATTGTCACCCTGCTTATTTAATTTATATGCAGAGTACATCATGCGAAATGCCAGCCTGGAAGAAGAAGAAGAAGAAGAAGAAGAAGAAGAAGAAGAAGAAGAAGAAGAAGAAGAAGAAGAAGAAGAAGAAGAAGAAGAAGAAGAAGAGGAGATTGGATTTATACCCCACCCTTCACTACCCAAAGGTGTCTCAGAGAAGTTTACAAACTCCTTTCCCTTCCCCTCCCCACAATAGACATCCAGTGAGGTAGGTGGGGCTGAGAGAGCTCTTGACAGAAACTGCTCTTTTTCAAGAACAGCTCTTATCAGAACTATGGCTTGCCCAAGGTTATCCAGCCAAGTGCAAGTGGAGGAGTGGGGAATCAAACCCAGTTCTCCCAGATTAGAGTTTGCACACTTAACCACTACACCGATCACAAACCAGAATTAAGATTGCCGAGAAAAACATCAATAACCTCAGATATGTAGACGATACCACTCTAATGGCAGAAAGTGAAGAGGACCTAAAGAGCCTCTTGCTAAGAAGGAAAGAGGAGAGTGCAAATGTTGGCTTGAAACTCAACATAAAAAAAACTAAAATCATGGCATCCAGCCCCATCACTCCTTGGAAAATAGAAGGGGAAGTCATGGAAGCAGTGACAGACTTCATGTTCCTGGGATCCAAGATCACTGTGGATGGTGACTGCAGCCATGAAATTAAAAGATGCCTGCTCCTTGAGAGGAAAGTGATGGCAAACTTAGAGAGCATAATAAAAAGTAGCGACATCACCCTGCCAACAAAAGTCCATATGGTCAACACAATGGTATTCCCAGTAGTAATGTATGGCTGCAAGAGTTGGACTATAAAGAAGGCCGAGCACCGAAGAATAGATTCTTTTGAATTATGGAGCTGGAGAAGACTCTTGAGAGTCCCTTGAACTGCAAGGAGATCAAATCAGTCAATCCTAAAAGAAATCAACTCTGCCTGTTCCCTGGAAGGCCAGATACTGAAGCTGAAGCTCAAACACTTTGGCCACCAAATGAGAAGGGAGTGCTCACTGGAGAAGACCCTGATGCTAGGAAAGATTGAAGGTCAAAGAAGAAGGGGACAGCAAAGAATGAGATGGTTAGACAGTTATTGATGCAATGAGCATGAAATTAAGCAAACTCCAGAGGACAGCGGAAGACAGGAAAGCCTGGCATGATGTCGTCCATGGAGTCATGAAGAGTTGGAGTTGACTTTGCAACTGAACAACAAAAAGGATAATAAAAATGAATAAATAGTCAAAACTGAGCATTAATTAATTGCTGTACTGTCAAGCTTTAAACTTTGTACTTATAAGATTGTAATTATTATAGTTGTTGTTGAGTGTGAGTTGTTTCGAAATGAAGAAAATGTGATTTAATGTTATATTGTATTGCAATTTTTTATTTTTTTAATAAAAATGTAAAGGGGGGATATTTTCCCTCCTGAAAACCCTACAGAGGCTGAGTTCAGACTGGCAGTTTGAAGTGGGAACCAGTCATGGCAAAAAAGCCCCGGAACAAACTTTAATCCGCTTGTAAAACGTGGCTGAAACGTGGCTAAAGTGGGCAAACTGCCAGTCTGAACTCAGCCAGACAGTGTCTAGTTCATGAAACCAATTTTGGGACTCAGAAGAATGGCTTAATTCCCAGGTACTCAAGGCCCAGTTTGGATCAGGACTGAGGTATCCAAGGAGGGAGCCCAAGCCTTCCCTGGTGCCATTTTCCCAACCTGAAAACATCCCAAGGAGCTGCTATTTATCCATTGGATAAATTGAGAAATTTTAACATGTATGGAAGGGCTATGCATATACTACACATGAGATTCCCCAACAGGGCAAAGGCCAGCTTCTGCACATCTGGGAATTAAGTTCTAGCTTACAAGTAATTCACAGATCATGTCCATAGAAAAGGGATAGACTCGGGATCATTGTATCATGTAATTAGCCCTGATCAGAGTCAGAATGCTGTAATCCAGAGCCCTCAGATTTGCTAGTAGAGTTCTGTGTGCCAGTCTACATTACTATTATAACAAGGGTTCAGGAGGCAAAAGATAGTGGAATAACTGAATCATCTATGTGATCCCCAAAGGGATGTTTTTATTTTCCTAAGAACATCTTAACCAACCAGGAACCAGAAAATGATTATAACAGAGTAGCTACACTAAATTTGCATAAGTAGCACCTTACAGTCCAACAGGATTTTCAGGGTATAAGCTTTCGAATGCTTCCTTCATTAGATACCAGAGAAGCTATCATGACTTAGTCATAACTTTCTGTGCAAGTTTTTGTTGCAATCACACACATTAAATAATCAACTTTCAATCCACTTTCCAACTGGATTTTTACTGTGTGAACTGGCAAAATCCAATTCAAAAGTGGATTAAAATTGGATTTTATTGAGCGTGTGTGATCACAGCCATAGACAAAATGTACAATTTTTTACTTGATTGATTGTTTTCATTTGTACCCTACCTTTCTCCCCAATGGGGACTGAAAGTAGTTTACATTGTTTCCCTCGCTTTCATTTTATCATCACAACAACCCTTTAAGGTAGGTGAGGCTGAGAGGGTGTAACTGGCCTAAGGTCACCCAGCAAGCGTCTGTGGCAGAGTGGGGATTCAAACCTGGGTCTCCCAAATCCTAGACTGACACTCTGACCATCATGCTGGCTCCAAAGAGTAAAATGTGGAAATTGAGATTAATTTGATGTAAACCTCGGCTATTGCTTTACCGGGGTAACAACCACCTCCAGCTTCAGGTATAGCATATATCCATTCACTTTGACAGTGACTTTTTGGAAGGTATTCACAAGAAAATGGAGACAGAATGAGACCACAATAACACTGGAATAACTTTTCCAGGTGGTGTGCTGCATAATAGGAAATTACAAAGGGATTGAGAATAAGACGTTAGGTGATGCAGGCAGCATCTCTGAAGAGGACTCGCCGAATGTGGCCGATGGTGTAAGAAGATTTGCAAACATATTATTAGAGGTGTCTTGTATCATCTCTATATTGTATATTGACATTTCCTTGACTCCTTCTGCTTTACAAATGTCATGTCACACAGGATAAAATGAAAAGTGGCACCAAGAAAGCCCTGTAATCTGACTGGGTCATGGATTGTAGCTCTCATGAAAACCACATGAGAACCCTCAAGGTGAACTTGGACAAGCAATCAGTCTGATGGCACTTCAAGTGTTTTGTTTTGTTTTTAAATCCACAGCATTAAGTTGAAGAGCATTTGCCTACAGTGACCATTATGAGCAAGGAAAAGACTGTGTTTGTTTTTAATATCTTGCACCAATCTACTGGGCCACTGCTGCTTTTGACAGCATTTTATTTTATCTCTTCTTGCCCCCCCCCCCAGCGATTAATTTGTAAGAGCAAAGAAGCTTGACACCCTATACAATATGGAATAAAAACTTTTCAGATGAATAAAAAAGCAGCCCCATGACTAATACTTTGCCCATGTTGAAGGCACTGTGGCTTAGCGCAACTGCCATTTCCTAGGCAAAAAATGCAGAGATTGCCTCTTTTGTCAGTTTGAGAGATAAAATCCTATTCTTTGTAATCCATGAAGAAACAAATCAAATAAGCTCTGGCTGAGCTAACCATTTTCAATCCATCAAAGCAATCAAATTCTGTTTACCTGAATCAGAATGATTTCTAAAATGTTATTAAAAAGTAAAATGGAGTTTAACTATTCCAAAAAACGGAAAATGATGTGCAAACACAAAAGGGATAAGATTTCAGTAATTATGTAGACACAAAGTCGGGACCATCATTTGTACCAGAATACAATGTAGCTATGGCATATAAAGATAAAGCTCCCTTTGTCTAACATTACTGCTGCAAGCGATGCATAAACATAATTAATGTAAGAAGTCTTCAAAGGGGTGAATATTCATTTAGTTAGTTTTATTGCTCTTTCAAGCAAACAAAGATTTTATAATTTAATAAACCAATTAACTGATTATATAGTTCACCAAAAATATTTGTATATCATATATTACTATCATTTTGAAAATCATTCCCCCACCGCCACAACACACACTTTGCTTCTGCCACACAGCAGAACGAGAGCTTAAAAGGGAATATTTTTAGCAGATTTGTGCTTGTCATAAAAAACACAACATTTCAAAAAAGCCAGGCAATACTCAGTAGGGCTTTTTCCTCCAAGTCTGCACAGCACTGTAGGGCATTAAAATACTTTGTATTCCTTTAATCAGTGAATGCTGTCATACCATTTGCTACAGTACTTTTTTGTTGTATTAAAAATAGTTTCTATGCCCATAAAGAAACCTTTATAAAGATTTCTAAAGGAATCTGCATTTTCCTTCTTGTTTGTCATTATGAGTTCGACTTTCCCAAAAACATTTTTAGATCTGGGGTCTGTAATTTTTTGTACAATGTTAACTTTACTATATTGTTTAAGAGTCAGTCTGATTGTACCACTGTGACAACTGGTGACTCCACAGAGGTGATTCAATCATGAGTTTTGTCCAATATGCATATAGTATATCCATTAGCATCCATATAGCATACAGCCAAAAATTCCTTTTAGTTTAAAAATTGTATCTTCACTACTGGGATAATATGTTAATACCATGGACTTCAGAAAATGTAAATGAATACAATACAAGCTAGATTAGGCTGGGATGAATAATAATTTTAATATGCAGTGTTTTGGGTCATTGGGAACAATTATTCATTAATTATCAGCAGGCAAGAATGGTATCACTGTTTTCTCTCCGTATCTATGTAGATTTCCATTGTACAATTTGACATCTCTTCTCTTTAGATTCTGATTTCCCTAAATTAAATCATTAATATCCATGCTACTCCAAACTACAAAGAAAACCAAACCACAACTCAGCTTGCAGTCTGATCCCATGGAATGTTTCCAGTGACAGAAGTGGACCTTCCTTCCTCCAGTGTTCCCTCCCACTGGAACCCAAAATGCTCCCTGAAATGCTTCCCATCTCTGGCCCTTGCTCCTGCCAACCTAGCAGTTTGAAAGCAAGAAATTGCAAGTAGATAAATAGAAATAAAAAGAAAATCACTTTGGTGTTCCCAGCGGTAACAGCATTCGGTAACAGCATTCTGTGCAGCTTGGCATTTAGTTGTGCTGGCAACATGACCACGGAAGTCTTCAGACAATGCTGGCTCTTCAGCTTGGAAACAAAGATGAGCACCGCCCCCTAGAGTTGGATTCAACTGACTTTCAAGCAAGGGAAACCTTTAGCTTTACCTTTTTATCTATGTTAGACTGTTATCACAAGAATAAGCAGAAGCCTAGCATTCCATTCCAGCATGAGATTCTGTGGACTGTGGCCCCCTTCATTAGATGCATGTAGGTGGTCCTTGTTATGCTAACATTTATATAGGAAGTTACGAAAAGAAGAAGGCAGGTGGGCCATGAAATGTGGGAAGTACACACAGAGATATAATGATATAAAATTCAAAACTGAGTCAAGTACAAAGATCTTTCATAACAGCTACAATAGAAAGTATTCCTGATTCTACTAAGCTATATAAACTAGTTCTATTAAGCTAACACCTATAGTAGTGTTCTACTTGCCATGGTAGTAAAAATGATAATAGATATTGATGAATCAGGGCCTATTAGCCAGAGAAGTCATCACTGGAGTCATTGTGCTATCAGTGACTACTGGCCATGGTAGCTTGTACTGGATACAAAAAAAAGTAGGTCCAGATGGGCCTGATGGAATTAGTCAGTTCTTAAAAGTGCAACCTGAATTTCTGAGACAATTTGTTTCTTTTAATCTCTGGGAGTTTAATGACAGAGAATGGATCATTCAATGATGTTGTGCCAGTGAATTGACCTGACGTATCTTGCCGTTGACAGGCAGAATGCTGAGACTGAAAGACTGTTGGTGGATGCACCCACCATGGCTATTCATAGGTTTTTAACAGTATAATCCTAAACTGAGTTACACCCTTCTAAATCCATTGAAGTCAATGTCAAACTCCTGATCTGATCTTGAGTGAATGAACAAAGCACAAATACTCATGTTTAATAGATGAGTTTCTATTTTTTTCACCAGCAGAGGCATAGACCATTTGGGATCTGTTAAAAATAATTCATGCATAAATATTCTGCAATTCGTGTAAATAAAATGCATAATGTTACCAAAATTATTACAGCAAACCATATCCATGCTTACACTGACATTTCAAAAGCAGGTTTGATCCCATTTTTCAGTTTGGGATACCTGGACCAATAGGATGTCGTTTTTCAGTTTGGGATGCCTGTTCCAAAAGCTGTGTGAGAAAGAATAGAGAGATGCAATGGACAGAACAGGGAATAATTTATAAGACAGAAGAGAGCAAAAACTTAGTAATTGCACTCTAGAGATAATGTTTCATTCCTCAAGGTGAGATTGCACTTGTAGAAATACAGGAACAGATGCGGGGTAGGGGCAAAAGCAAAGACAGCTTTCACAGTGATGCTATTTTTTAATGTTGCCTTTCTGACATAATAAAGGTATCTGACAATATATTGAATATATAACACAGCATTAAACAGCAACAATAAAAATTACAGTGATTGGGGGCAGAATAGATTGGAAACACTGTACATAGAATCATAGAGTTGGAAGGGACCTCCAGGGACATCTAGTCCAACCCCCCGCATAATGCAGGACATTCAAAAATACCTCCCGCACACACACCCAGTGACTTCTGCTCTATGCCCAAAATGACACAAGCAGAAAAAAATAACATTCAAAGATAGCACAGGAGCCAATATGTCTCCTGAAGAAGTACTATAGCCAGAATGCAGTAATAAAAAAGACCCTGTCTGCCTGCTCTCCAAAAATGGGATCACTTGGAGAAGGCCTTCCAGTTATAATCCCAACTGATGGGCAGGCTCATGTTGAAGAAGGTGGTCCTAGGTATCTATTACAGTTCTGTCCAATGTTCCATTGGTATCAAAGGAGAACAGATGATTCTCTGCTCCTTCATTTGCCCTCCCAACACACCTGTGAGGTAGGCTAAACTTTGAGGCAATGATTGGCTCAAGGTCACCTAAGGAGCTTTGTGGCTGAATGGAGATTTAAATGGGTATCCCTGCTTCCAGTTTGGTTCTCTAAGCAATACACTGTGCTGACCTTCTACAGTTTTTTTCTACACTTGCAATGAAGAATTAGGATATAATCAAGGATTCTGCAATGCCCTCCTACAGTTCTTTCTGTAGCTCTTCAGTGTCTTAATTCTAATATAATTCACCTTGACAATAGAACCCCCTGAATAAGTCCTGTATTGTATTGTTATTGTTTTCCATTGCGTTTTTCCTCTTTATAATCTGTATTCATTAATATCACGCAAGTAGAATACAGTGAATGTGCTCTTCCTCCTCCCTCCTTCCCCCCACCTCTCTCTCTCAGGCACAATACTCAGAACATTAAAGAAAGCTGTTAAGCTAATCTAGTGCATCTAAATGGGCAATATATATTGAATCCATGCTCCATTGATCATAATTATTGTGGTGCCCTTTATCAAGTAACCATCTTAAACCATTATTTAGAGATCATTTTGCTTTCCATTACTGTCAGTATATTGCAGACGTTGTTGGGAATTGGCTGTTGTGTGATAGAAGGGTGTGCAGCTGTATTAGACTGGAATCTGCCCATGTTATCCAGCAATGTTTCTGAAATGAGTGATTTAGCAGTGCTGTATTTGCAGAGCTTTGGGGGCAGCCTTGAAATAACTTGGGAATGATCATTTGTCTACTCTTTGTTTTGTTTTTACTTCACATCCAAATTTTTATTCTACCTGTTCACTAAAATTGTCAAGACAAATCTTTTTTTATCTCTATATTTCTCAAAGGGACAGGGAAATCTTTCCAAGAGCCCAGCACAGAGGCTGACATATCTAGAACTAAGTCAAAGATAAAAATAAAATTACATTTCTTAGTTTGCATGGTATGAATTCCAATTCAGAGTTCTCCAAATGTTCACTGTGGACTTCATCACTCATTTTCCAGTATTTGGGATAATGCAAAGGATAGATTCTATGCACGGTTATTTATCCCTAAATAAGTCCTCTTGAATGTAATGGGATTTACAGCATACTCACATGGTCCTCAGATAAGGTACATGATCCTTAGGCATATGTAATCTGGGCCAATGCTGCCTCATCTTCCAAAATTCTTATATGCCTTTTGATTTATACTGTCAACTAAAACATGGATTGAGCAGAGGTACTCTGAACTTTCAAATTATAGTGCAGACCTCATAGGTCATTGTGATGGACTGTCAAGGGTTAATGCCTAAGGGTCTGAGAACCTTTGGATGACAGGCTGTTTGAACAAAATTCTGTTGAGAGAGTCAGTTAGGGAATAAGTTGGTAACTGACAGTTGAAGAAGAGACCATTAAACACTGACCGTGGGCTGGGAAGGAGGCTAAAGTAGTGAGTGGTTCAAGGAGGATCCTCATGCAAGGCAAAAATGGGGGAAAACTTCTAGTAGAGAGAAATGATCCCAGCCCAATTATAAAGGGAAATAGCTTCTACAAAAGAGGAATGATCCATGGTCTGTGTATAAATAAGGATTTGGGGAACTTGTTTGTATGTTCCTACCTTCTAAACCTTATGTGCCAATGAAACTCAGAAACCTATGTTTGAGTGTTTAAGCAGAAACTGAAAAGAAAGCCTTTGTCCTCAAAGTTTCAAAGACCTTATTGAATAGTAGAAACACTTGTTGGCAACAAATTATCTGGTGTTTATGTGAATACAAAGCTATCTCAGTTTCATTATCTGTTCACCTCATACATCTAACACCTGACTCCACCTGACCTTTTCTCCTCCAAGTTAAATAAAATATTTTCTTTATTTTGAACTTGCAAAGGCCTCTCATGTGCCATTTCAAATGCAGACTATACAAAGCTGTTTTTTTCTCTTCCCTCAGTTCCCTGGGCTGTATCAATATATAGATATTTAATATATATTAAAGTGACTGGATGGGACAGCCTTAGATAAACAAATAAGAAGAAAATAGATAAAGGGGCTGCTCAGCAAGCAAGAAGACAGAAAGGAAAATCCTGAATGTGAGAGAGGGAAGAGGACAAGATTGCCATAGTCATCATGCCCAGCCCCCTCTGCAGAAGCAAACATTCTACTACTTAAAGCTGTTTCAAAGGATTGTGCCCTCATCTCAGGGTAGTCGTGATGGTGATCACTGAGTATATGATTTACACTTATCATATGTGTCCATCCACAGGTTCTGTACTAATTCAAACAAATGCATATCCAATGTACTTTAACCCACCACAATGAAGCACAGTCAACCCTATCCCATCCTTCAGTCTGATTCAGTACACTACACTGGCAAAAGTTCTTTCTAATATATCGATCTCAAAGCTTTTTGGCTACAGCCTGAACTTTAAATTTCTTGTCTTGGCCACAGTAATTGAGGGTACTAGGTTGGCCTGGTAGATGGCTGGTACTCAGTTAGCCTTCAACACATTCACACACAAGTATCTAATTATTTAAAAAAATCCTAAGGTTAAGATAGGGAACATTTTTTAAAAAAACACTGGGTGTCTAATGCTCTGATGCTCCTATTTCAGCTGATTAGACAAAATGCTAATTTCAAACCCTTCATCACTCTGTCCACAGTATTTAATTTAACTACAGCTAGTTGGAAATATATTCAGTTAAAGCATTGTCTGAAATTCGTTTTTGATCCTGAGGCTTTTGCAGTGGAAACTCTTCCATTGCTTTCTCTGCTCCCAACCTCAGAAATTCTCCCTCGACAAACTATTATTATACACAATGTAAAAAAATCTAAATGAAACATAATCTAGATTGCACCCATCCCCAGTGAAACATGGAATTGAATACTCCAGTCCACTTGTCCCAATGGCAAAACTCACTTAAATCCATTAAATCTAGTACTCTAGGTTTGCATCTAAGGCTCATTTCCCTACAAATCCTTCCTTATATATAAAAGGATTTTCGTCATACCTTATATGGTGAAAATGCGCGCCGGAATCAGTTGGCTGAGGGACCTGTCAGTCAGAGACAGGGTCCCTTGCCACTGGCTGCCTTGCTTGCCTGCGTTGCTGCCATTGGCCCGCCAGCTGCCGCTCAAGACTGCTGGTGTGCCATTGGCTGGGAGGCGGGAGGCGAACGCTGCGAGCGAACACCGCCACCAGGAGCCAGGGAAGGGAGGCTGCGATGCCAGCCGACGGTGCTGGCCGGGGAGCGAGGCAGGGCCAGTGCCAGGGGGACGTTGCAGCCCCGGAGAGACGGAGTCTCAGCGAGAGGGACAGCGGAGGCTGGGGACGGCGGGTGAGCTCCTTCCCCAATGGCCGCCAGATACGCCTGCCTCCAGCACCTTCTTCGCGGGAAGGGGGCCTGTCTAGCGCCCGTTGTCTCGGTTCCACAACGGGCTTCCCTTCCTAGTTCTTTTATAATTTTACTGGTCTCATGATAGGTCTTGCCACCTAGGTCTTGCTAAGAATGACGCCTGTCTGCGCTGCCAAACTCCTAGAGCCGGTCTTTTCTATATGTTTGAAATTGTGCAGTTCTGGCAAGATGTTGTATCTTGGATTAATCTCACATTGTCCACTAAATTGTGCCTCACAGCTAACAATCTATTCCAAGCAGGGCTCTTTTTATAGCAGGAACTCCTTTGCATATTAGGCGACACACCCCTAATGTAGCCAATCCTCCGAGAGCTTACAGAGCTCTTCTTACAGGGGCTACTGTAAACTCTTGGAGGATTGGCTACATTAGGGGTGTGTCGCCTAATATGCAAAGGAGTTCCTGCTACAAAAAGAGCCCTGATTCCAAGGGTATATCCCATCTCTGTGGGCACTTCCCAGACTTCAAGACTTGGCTGCCAAGTGAATAATCTTGCAGCATTGGAAATCCTGTATGTCTCCCTCTATGGATGATTGGGTGAAAGACATGTTAGATATCCATATAAGGGAGAGAATCACATGCAACAGATGAGAGGCTCCTGAGACCTTCACTTCCATTTGTAAAGATTTCCTATATTGCTTTGAATAGGGATGCCTCACCTTCTCCACTCCTTGCTTAGCTGGATCCATATTACCGCTTCTCATCTCCCCCTACCCCATTCTTGCCCTCCCTTTCCCCCTTCTTTTTCCTTTTCTTAGCTGCCTGAATGTATGTAGCTTATACTTTGTTTTTGTGTTGATGGGCTATGTTGGGAAAGAGGGTGGTGGGAGGAGGGTGGGCAGTAGGGTTATAGGGCATTTGTTGTTATATTTATTAACTGATGTGGGAAAACAAAGGATTTTAATGATAAAAAAACAGCAAACCAACCAACTAAAACAAACCTCACACTTAATCTTCTTACAGCAATTTTTCATAAGTCTATGGAGCGTTCGTCTGTTGCCATCTGCAATTTATGGAGTTTTGAATATCAACCTGGAAAATGGATGAGGCCTACCAGATGCCCAGGAAACACGCGAACCGGTCCTGTGCTGCTAAATGAATAAACAGAATGAATCAGTTCACTAGAGGAGTGTAACTCAAATACATCCAGTAACCTTTACTAAGGGGCTCTATGTGGATGTACATTAAGATTTTTTAAAAGGGCATTTGAAGGTTTTAAACACATAAAGCAAAAAAGGGGGAAATAACAATGATGGTTTTCCAAAGACAGGCCATGGAAATATATTTATTTAAAATATGTATAACCATTTTCCTCAAACCAGCTCAACCTTAAATTGCATCTCTCTTTATCTAACGTAGCTGGAGTATATGGCATGGTCTTTATCAACTGAAACACAACAGTGTATTAAAGATAAACTAAAAGCAGGGAGGTTCAGTATTTTTACTTGGGAATACAAATACAGAACTCTGGTGAAAGTGGGGAAGGTTTTAAGCTTCAAAAAGCTTACATGCAGAACAAAAGGTTGTGTTGTTGAATATCCTTGCTTATTTTGTATGCTCTGTTCAAAGACAACCTTTACCATGCTCCTCCTAGCTCTGTGCAAACTGAAGCTGGATAAACTTTACCAGGAAGGTGTATGTGTTTTGCAAACTTGTCACCATCTCCATGTTTCACATAGAAACATTTGTAGATTCAAATTATTCTTTTGGTGGTCCCACAATAGGACTAGAAAGCCACTTTCAGTTTTCTTCATCTCTAGGAAAACCCGAAGAGGTACTTGCAAACTGCAGGATGCATCTGCTGTTATCACATGTGGAAGGTTGTATAACATGCCTGCTACTTCAGATCTTTCTTTTTCACTGGTCAGTGATAGAAATCCCACCCCCCACAGTGCAATAGTAACTCTGCCCACCCTGATCTCAAATGTTAATGGAACTGTGTATGCATGAAGGTTTCTTAGTCAGCTTTTGGCACTGGATCTAAAGTTGGAGCAGTGTGGTTTCAAGTGTACAAAGGAAACTCAGCAGTTACTTGTCTGCTTAGTAGTCTTCACCATTGTGAAGCTAATGTTGACCTGAGAATTCCCTGCCCCGATCTGTCTGTCACATTTTATCCTAGCATTAAGGAGCTTACAATGATGTATAATGTTCTCTGTTTTTTTCACTGTACTCACATAGCAACACTGTGAGGTAGGTTAGGCTGAGAAAGAGTAACCGATCCCAAGGTCATGCAGTAAGATTCATGGCTGATTGGACCAGGTATCCCAGGCTCTAGACCAATCCTCTAACTTCTGTGCCACGTGGTATAGTGTTGGAGAGGGGTAGACAAGGAAAGTTGGCAAAGATCCCAGTTTCTGCCATTCAGATCCCATCAGTGCTTGAGCTTCTTCTGACGCCTACATTCTGGAAATCAGAAGCAAAGAAGCAAAAACACTTGTGCTGTCTGGGATATTGCTCTCTGGTAGAGTTTTGAATATGCTCAATAGAATCAACTGTACAGTACAGAGAAACTGGCCAATCAAGGATGTTTATGAGGATGTACTATATATAAGCATTAGGCATGTTGACTATGATCAGAATGTGGTGATGTTACTCATCAGCTAATTGAATCTATAAACATCTCTTCTGCTGTTTCCTCATATTGCTGTACCTGCTGCAGACCAAAAAAGAATCACACCCTGGTCTTTTCGAAATGCAGACATGTGATGTTATCATTCCTGTGAATTTTAAAACTAAATAAGGTTTTGTTCTGTTTTTTGCTTCTTGAGAAAAGTCTTTAGCTTGGACTCAGTCATTTGTTAACTGTAACACCCATTGCAACATATCTGCTAAGCTGGGATAGAGTGCTGAGGAATTCAGCTGCTGCTGACAATTTCCAGGAGGGCCCTGGAGTTCTCTTGGAATTAGGGCTGATCTCCAGATCACAGAGATCAGTTCCCTTGGAGAAAATGGCAGCTTCAGGAGGTAGACTCTCTGGCATCATATCCCTGCTGAGCTGCCTCCCTGCCCAAACTCTGCCCCCCCCCCCCCGATCTCCAAGAATTTCCCAGTCCAGAGCTGGCAGCCCTACAGTTGCTCCTTACCAAGTTCAATTAATCCAGTGGGCAGATATGTATGCTGAAGGAGTTGTGTCTGTTCAATAATGCGTCCCAGTCAAATACCAAAATCTGCTTATTAAGGCCTCTGTCAAATAACAGTTAAAACACATTCCTACAGCTGCCTGCACCCCCATTCCCTACATCCAACCAATGTTGCCTCTAAGCTGAGTTAGTGTGAGCTAGCTCACAGTTTTTTAGCTTTTGGCTCACACATGTTTGTCTTAGCTCAGGAAGAATGGCTCTGGAGCAAACTAATTTATGCAGCAGCCAAATTGATTACTCACAACTTTAATGCCAGCAGCTCACAAAGTAGAATTTTTGCTCACAAGACTCCACAGCTTAGAGGGAGCATTGCATCCAATTTATATACACCTCTTCCCATAGCAATGGGAATGCCCTTCACTCAGAGTCTCAGAGCAGTTTACAAACTCCTTTCCCTTCCCCTCCCCACAACAGACATCCTGTGAGGTAGGTGGGGCTGAGAGAGCTCTTTCAAGAACTGCCCTTTCAAGGACAGGTCCGACAGAACTATGGCTTGCCCCAGGTCATCCAGCAGCTGCAGGTGGAGGAGTGGGGAATCATACCCAGTTCTCCCAGATTAGAGTCCATGCACTTAACCACTACATCAAACTGGCTGTCTTACAGAAACGTACACACACCTACACCACAGAAGCCCGCTTGTGGGGAGGGCAGAATATAAGTCAAATAAATAAATAAATAAAGGTTAGCTTGGGGAAAGTATTTCTATTCAGGTATGCACATTTTAGGAGCTGCATTAGATCATTGGTTAAGATGCTGAACTGCAGGCTGGTAGGTCAGTAGTTCAGCAGTTCGAAACCCGAGTGCCACATGATGGAGTGAGCTCCCATCTCTGGTTCCAGCTCCTGCCAACCTAGCAGTTCTAAAGCAAGAAATTGCAAGAAGATAAAATAGGTACTGCTTCGGTGGGAAGGTGTTCCATGCGCATCGGCATCTAGTCATGACAGCCACATGACCACAGAAACGTCTTCAGACAGCACTGGCTCTTCGACTTGGAAACAGAGATGAGCACCACAACCCTAGAGTCGGATTTGACTGGCTTTTGAGCAAGGGAAACCTTTACCTTTACCTATACACATTTTAAAAAGCTATGGACTGATTATTTCATATTAACCATTTTATACCTCATACATAGGGTCGCCAGAACTCCCACTATAGCAGAATTTATTATTTATTTATTATATTTGTATCCCGCCCTCCCCACTTTCAAAGACCTCATACTGGCAGCCCTCATCACCACTTGGTAGGCTGTTGTTGTGTCAATGTGTGTGTTTAGTGCCTCAGATCACTTCCAACTTATGGCAACCCTATGAATTTGACCTCCCAAATGTCCTATCATTATATTTCTTGGGCAAACCCAGAAGAAACGTTATATCACTCTATGATTCAGTGGAAACTATATGACTTTACCACAGAGTTTTCACTGAATCCTAAAGCAGAGTGATGTCACTTCTGGATTCATCCCAGAAATGACATCATACTGTTGCTGTGGCGGCACTCCCCATATCCTCATCCCCCAGTCTCCCACTGAGTACTAGCCACTGGCTGGCAACCTGGCCCGTAGCCATGGTGGGGCATTTGGGGTGGTGCCCCCCCCACTCACAAGCCCTGCCCCAGAGGATGCCAGACACCCAACACCCCCACCCCCCAGTGTGCCTAGCCCAGCAGCAGCAGCCAGGCTGGGGAAAGAAAGGGAAGCCGCCCTGCAGCTTCTGGTTAGTTTCAATGCCAGAGACAAGCTGTTAGGTTTAACAACTGATCAGAGGGGAGTGAAACTGACCAGAAGGGGCAGGGCAGCTTTCCTTTCCCAGCCTCCCTGCTACAGTAGCCTGGGGATGGAAAGGAAAGATGCCCTGCCCCTTGTGGTCAATTTCATTCTCCTCTATCAGCCTCTCCCCAAGATACCCACCAAGTTTCAAGAACATTGGACCTGGGGGTCTAATTCTATGGGCCCCCAAACAGGTTGCCCCCATCCCCTCCATTGTTCTCTATGATGGGAAAGAAAGTTACTTTTTCCCATGGTGCTGTTAGTAGCTCTGGGGGGGGGAGGTTTGAGGGAGAGCCTCCAAATTTTCAGGGTAGCTTCAGGAGCCTCTCCCCACATAAACCCCCATGTCTCAAAGCAATTGGACCAATGGGCCTAATTCTATGGGCACCCAAACAGGTTACCCCCCATTACCTCCATTGTTTCCAATGGGGAAACCCAACCAGCAGCACTTAAGACAGGCAAGCAGGCAGCCACCCAGCAGTCAGAGTCTCCCAGAGAATCTTAGGGAAAGTGAACTGTCTTGGGAGGTGCTTGTTTGCCATGAGAACAAATGGCACATTCCAGAACAAGTGGCACTGTGGCAGTGCAAGCATGCCACAGTGCCACACAGAAACCCTAAAAGACCAAAAGGAACATCATTTATACATGTATAAATTAATGGTGCAACCTCATTGGACCACTCACATCACACACACCTCAAAAAGAATATTTATAGCACTGGGAAAAATGCAGAAAAGGGCTACTGCAATAATAAGAGGAGGACACTTTCCCTATGAAGAAAGGTTATCACGTTTGGGGATCTTAGCTTTGAGAAACAATGACTGAGGGGTGACATGATAAGAGGTTTACAAGACTCTGCATGGGATAGAGCAGGTAGAGAAAGAAGTACTTTTCACCCTTTCTCATAAGACAAGAACTTGTGGGCACTCAATGAAATTGCTGAGCAGTCAGGTTAGAAGTTAGAACAGATGAAAGGGGTTTTTGTTCTTACAGGTTTACAACTTTTAAAAGTTCTGCTGGTTGCTGTTGCTTGGGGGGGGGGGTTGCTTTGTTTTTTTTCCTGTCTGCTCCAGCCTCCATACATTTGTCAAATTCCACCTGGAAGCTGTTCCTGCCAGCCACCACCACCACCTCCTGTAGCAGTGAATTCCATGTGTTAATCACTCTTTGGGTGAAGAAGTACGTCCTTACATCTGCAGTTGCCCTTTTCTGCATTTTTCCCAGTGCTATAAATATTCTTTTTGAGGTGTGTGTGTGGTTACCTCTTAGGTTGTTGGGAAAGGGTGTTTGCTATGACCAGTGTGTTCTTTTGACAAAACTCTGTTAGCCTTTGCCTGGCTTTATTTTGTTCTCCAAGGCCAAACTTGTCTGTTATTCCAGTTACCTTTTTTGTTCCTACTTTAGCATTCCAGTACCCTATGATGATAAGGACATCTATTTTTGGTGTTAGTTCTAGGAGGTGTTGTAGGTCTTCATAGAACCAGTCCACCTCAGCCTCTTCTATGACAATGGTTGGGGCATAGACTTGGAATACTGTGATGCTGAATGGTTTGCCTTGGATTTGAACCAAGATCATTCTGTCATTTTAGAGATTGTATCCCACTACTGCCTTTCACACTCTCTTGTTGACTATAAAGGCAACACCATTTTTTTCTATGGGATTGTTGGTCACAGTAGTAGATATAATTGCCTTCTGAGTTAAATTCACCCATTCCCATCCACTTTAGTTCACTGATTTCCAAGATGTCGATGTTCAGTCTTGCCATCTCATTTTTGACCATGTCAAGCTTACATTCCAGGTTCCTATGCAGTATGGTTCTTTGCAGCATCAGACTTTCCTTTCACAATCAGACACATCCACAGCTGAGCGTCCTTTCAGCTTTGGCCCAGCCGCTTCACTTCTGGGGTTACTTGTACTTGTCCTCTGCTCTTCCCCAGTAGCATATTGGACACCTTCCAACCTGAGGGGCTCATCTTCTGGCGTCATATCTTTTAGCTTTTTGTTACTGTCCATGGGGTTTTCTTGGCAAAGATACTGGAGTGGGTTGCCATTTCCTTCTCCAGTGGATCATGCTTTGTCTAAGTTCTCTGCTGTGGCCTGTCCGTCCTGGGTGGCCCTCCACAGCATAGCCTGCAGCCTCATCAAACCACACAAGCACCCTCACCATGTCAAGGCAGTGACTGGTTAAATAAAAATTACCTCCTCAAAGTTCTCGTTCTCTTTGACTAACGCAAAATAATGTAGGTTGAACAAAGTGGAAAGAATAATCATTTTGAAGTAGACAATTTCAAATGAGGTTAATTCAAAGTGATAATAAATATTCACATTTATGCATTAAAAGATATGTTATTGGAGCTACTATCATATGGGAGTGCACATTGCTTACAATTGACCATGTTGGGTTATAGATAACACACTCTTGGAGAAAATCAGTTCCGTAAGCCTATGGCTATGGGTTGATGCCAAAATCTGGTATTCTCACAGACTGTTTCAAAACACCTGGACTGCTTGTTAAACACTAAAGATTAAAGCATACAATGAAAAGGAGGAAAAGCAAGATGCTAGCATCATTTTCTAATGAATGCTCAACATAGTTTACTGTATGTAATGGAACAGGAATGTGCCAAATAGCACTGTATTAATTCAGGTATCGGGACTACAGGTGCCTAAGGTTCAAGAATCTGTCAGTTCAGCCATACAGCATGCAGATATTCATATAGCTGTAGATCAATACAAAACAATATGCTGACTCATAATTCATTCGCTAGGTAATTTAAAAATCCAACTTTGAAGAAATTAATCATAATAGCAGTCTGCCTCATTCATAAGAAACAAAGAGTATAGGGCATTTAATTTCCCTTGAATTGGAATCCTTGAGATCCTATTTGTTGATTTCAGTAGCCATTTTGTACAGGACGGGTCAGCAGAGCAAAAGACAGCAGAAGTGCAGATTCTTTCAGGATACAAATGGAGTTGGAAGAACTGCTGCAGCAGATGTATCAGTAGTAGGGCTGCCAAGTCCCCCAGGGGGGTGGGAGTTTGCCTGCTCAAAGGGCCCCCAACCCACTGGCCCAGATCTGGCCAGCGGGGGGAACCCTGCCCCCAAAGTGCCCAGATCAGGCCAACGTGCCCAGTGCAATGATGTCACACAGAGATGACATCATCACGCTGCACATATCACTGGGGGGACCCTCTAGCTTTTGGTCTCAAAACTCTATGGTATCATAGAGTTTTCAAGCCGAATGCTAGAGCAGCCATTGGTGACATGTCTAGCATGATGATGTCACTTCTGAAGCAGGAGCTTCTCCCCCCCCCACCCCGGCCGCAACAGGCAAGAGACCTGGCATCCCTAATCAGTAGAATCCAAGTCTGAAACTGGGTAGGTAGTCCAATTAGGGCAACAAATACTAGAGAGAACAATAGCCAAGATCGGAAATAGCCAGAATTACAGCCTATATGGACATGGTAACTAGTATCAGGGAGTACAAAATAACACAAATAGCACAGGAGGCAGCAATGATGAGGGGAAATGTGGTCATGGAAGAAAAATTTAGACTGCTGGCAGGAGACTCAAGGCCAGGACCTCCAAGATAGCCTTCTCAGATGTGCTGCCTGTTCCACACGAAGGGCCAGCTGGACAGACACAAATTAGGAGTCTCCATGGATGAGAAAATGGTGTAGGGAGGAAGGGCTTAAGTTTGTTAGGCACTGGGATGCTTTTTGGAGCAAGCAGGACCTGTACAAAAGAGATAGCCTCCACTTGTCCTGAGAAGGAACCAGGCTGCTGGCAATTAAAATCAAAAAGGTGGCAGAGCAGTTTTTAAACTAATTCTTGGGGGAAAGCTGACAGGAGATGGCATATCTCTGGTTCAGGTTGGCACATCTCTAAGAGATGAAGGGATAGTTGTTACTATTCTAAAGGAAAATGAATTAGGGCTGGCCATTTTAGCCTTTACAAAGAATACTGACTGCCTGACAAGGTCTAGAGGTCACAGGAGGAAAGTGGCAGGCCTAACATGTCTGGGAAATTATAGATGTTTATATACAAATGCTGGAAGTGTCTGAGGTAAACTGGGGAAGCTGGAATGGTTATTGCAGAGGAGAACATAAACACTGTGGGCATTTCATAAACTTGGTGGGAAGAAGATAATAATAAACTGTATGGGAAGAGTAGGGAGGGAAGGGTCATAGGTGGAGTGGCTCTGTACACCAGAGAGGGTTCGGTACTAGGTTGTTCATTAGTTTGTTCATTAATGATTTGGAGTTGAGAGTATGTAGTGAAGTGGCTAAATCTGAGGATGAGACTAAGTCTTGCTGGGGGAGGGAGTAGCAAGAAGGGAGGTTAGGGTGGGTAGGGTTGTTTCTTGTATTGTATTCTGAGGTTCATTCATTGTAACCGGTAATTGCTGAATTTGGTTTGATTAAATTTGAGTGGTTGGCCATGTTGTGTTATAGCTATGTGTAATGTATTTATAGTTTATATTGTAACTTTAATGAAATGTTGGTTGTGGTACATATATTGGAGTTGTATTGTATATCTATATTTGTCTTGTTAGCCGCCCTGAGCCTGCCCAAAGCTGGGAGGGCGGGATATAAATATAATAATAAAATAAAATAAAGTTGTTCCAGGTGGTGAGAACCAGGGAGGACTGTGAGGCACTCCAGAGGCTGTACAAGTTGGCACGTCACAGCCTGGGAAACTCCGACAAGATAATAACTCAGCCCTACCCTACCTTCCTGAGTAGATATAAATTACCTGCATTTTTCTTCTCACATTGACACAGAGAGTATTCCATCCTTCTATGTTATACCTCTGAGGGTGCTGGCAAACGTCAGGTACTACAATGCCAAGACCACAGCCATACAGCCCGGAAAATCTACAACAACAAATGTGTTTTTTTCTTTGCTGAACAACTCTGGCTGTCCCACCCTGTCACTGTATGATGCTTTTGCTGTTGGTGAACTCCCTGTTTGACTGAGTAGGGAATGTTCTTCTCTCTCTAGATCTATCCCCTTTCCTTGGTCCGAATGGGAGTCTCTGTCTAGGTACCCACTCTGTCTAACTACTCTGTTAACTACCCACTAACTACCCAAATGGGAGTCTCTGTCTAACTAACTTGCCAACTTTTTCCCAGTTCTCTGTCTTACTGCACTCAGCTAAGGCTGAAATCAGACTCAATTCTCCTCAACATCCAGTTCAGAAGCCTTTCTCTGCTCAGCTGGTGCTAACCAATCAGATTTCTTGAAACATCCTGTCACTCAGTGTTCTCTGGCTCTGAAAATTTAACCCTTCACGGTCCTTTATCTGTTTACATAGTACTTCTAAGCTTTTAAAAATGCAGTCCATCAAGAACACTGGCTGCCGATAGCATCGGATTTGTTTCAAGGTGCTGGTTCTCACCTTTAAAGCCTTTTATGGTCAGGGGTCTACATACTTGAGGGACCAACTTTCCCCACACATTCCCCAGAGAGCATTGTGATCAGGATCCCAGAACCATCTGGCCCTCCCGGGTCTTAAGGAGGCCGGGTTGGCTATAACCAAAGCCCTGGCTTTCTCGGTGGTGGCTCCATTCTGGTGGAATGAGCTCCTGGAGAAGATCAGAGCTCTGTGGAACCTTATACAGTTCCGCAGGGCCTATAAAACAGAACTCTTTCACCAGGCCTTCAATCAAGGAGCCATCTCCAGCAGCTGAAGGACACAGAGCCCTGCCCCCTGGAGTTTCCAACAACAGCAGCCTGTGCCAGCCACCTAAAGGAAAGACCATGAGTCAACTGCAAGAAGGGATCATGGAACAGCAACAGCCATAACCAATGATCACTAGCACTTTGTTATATTAGATGGTTTTAGTTGGTTTTAAAAACTTTCAAGCTGCATATTATATATTTATTTCTGTAAGCTGCCCTGAGCCGGCCTTGACTGGGAGGGCGGGGTATAAGATAGAGAGAAAGATAGATAGAGAGCTAGCTAGATAGAGAGATAGAGGGACAGACAGACAGATAAGAGGGGATTGGCTAAACATAGGAAGCAGATGATCATCAGTAGCTATTAGCCATAAGATATAGATGGAACACTACGTCTGGATCAGTGATGCTCTGTATCCTTGGTGCTTGGGGGGCAACAGTGGGAGGGCTTCTGGAGTTCTGGCCCTGCTGGTGGACCTCCTGATGGCACTTTGATGTTGGCCACTGTGACACAGAGTGTTGGACTGGGTAGGCCATTGGCTTGATCCAATATGGCTTTCCTTATGTTCTAACCGTCTTCTAAATGTGCTCAGTGGGCTCATTAATGCCACCCACTCCCATTCACCTCAGCAACCTTAGTTCCATTCCCCCCATCCCCAGCTAGCTGCATGGTTTAACCTCTTTCAGATCCTTCCAGTGAACTCAGTTTGTTAGCCTTCCTTAACTTCCAGTCTCATCTGTTCTACACTATTAAATTCCCACTTTGCTGACTTCGTTTATTCATATCTGCTTCCTGTCCTTCTCTGATTGTGGACTAGTTCAGTACCCTCAGAATGCTTTCACATAGCCATGTTAGACCTGTTTGCACCTTTACCCATCCTGTCTCACATAATTTTCTCCACATCAACACTGAAAGCATACGGTGACACATCTTTCTGCCTGTGTCAGGCTTCTTTTCTGGCAGAGATGGAAAAGTTACTGTTTCCTGCTACAGTCGACAACTAATTAAATCAAACTGATTAGTATGGCATTTCTTGGGTTTGTAGATTATGATTGTCATATCTTTTTTGTGGTGAAAAATGTACTGACAAAGTCTTTATTAATATAGTTGCAACGTTTTCAGAGACACAGGTGAGAAATCCCAGAGGCCAAGTGTTATGCATATGTTGTGTGCAATGCATGCTGATATTTAATATCACACCTGTTTATAGAATGCAGACATTGCTGGAACCTCCACCCCCTCACACATACGTACTCCAAAAGGAAGATTAAAACAAGGATGGTAATTTAGCATAAGAATTACTGAGAAGGCCATTGGATCTGATAAGGCACAGAGCTATAAGGAAGACAACTGTGATCTCAACCAGTCACCAATATTGCTTGTTAACGAGTACTAATCGGCAAAGATGTCATGTCATGGAGCTGCTATCAGATCAGATTCTGTATCTCACTGAGGAAGAAATTGCATTGTCTGAAAGCAGATTAGTAAGCAACCAGTGTCTAAGCCCATCAGTGATTATTGGACGAGGACCAGGAGCACTGTTACTTTGGGCTTTCTGTTATGGGGGGGGGGAGAGAGAGAGAGAGAGAGAGAGAGAGAGAGAGAGACTTTGGAAATGTACATTCATTACACTCTAGCAATGAAGAATTGTTTCCTGAAGAAAATTCCCATCCACTTGTATATAATGAGGACTTTTTTTTCCAACTTTACTCAAAATGAGGAAATTATGAATAGATTCAAAGGTAAGGCAAATAAAGGGTAAACAGGATAAGAGCAAAAAAAAAATAATAGTGCTCATAGTACCTTGTACCCTGACCAGTATCATGGCTTTTTCTTTATCTGTTCCCTCATACTTCCACAGGAACTGTTCAAGAATGGGCTTTCAGTCAGGCCCATAGCTACCATGGGGCCCACAGGGCCTGCCCCCCTAGTGATTTTTATGGGCCTCCCTCCCTGAGCCTTGGCTCCCCCTTCCTCCCGATTGCCTGTCCGTGGGGAGGACGAGGGCAGCACAAGCAGCAGCAGTAGCACAAGAAGCAGCAGAGACAGCGAGGCTGGGCTGAGAGATGCTTGCCGCCCAGCCAGCCAGCAGCAGGTAAGCCCAGCCAGGCAAGGCAAGAAGGCAAGTGGGTGCCTTGTCTGGTCCTGGCCAGGCGCACCCAGCTGTGCTCCTTCGTGCCAATGCGCCCACACACTGCACCTTTCTGACCAACCCATCCACTGCACACCTCACCTCTCCCGGCCCTGAGAGGGAGCCGAGGGTGGAGGTCAGGCTGTCCCTGGTGAGGCAATGAGGGAAGGGGCACTGGGGTTGCTCGGGGAGGGAGGGAGCCAGATGCTGCACAGGGAAGGGCTGCCCTGGCTGGGGGGGAGGGAAGCTGCCCCCCAATTTGATTAGCTGGTGGGGGCCCCCAAGGCCCCCTCACAAAAAAATCCCTAGCTTTTCCCATTCCATATGACTGGCTTCCCGTGTTGCAGTCCCCCCTTTGTTGAATGGCCTGGCTGGGATGGTCAGGAAGAGTCCCACACTTCTGTTATTTTGCAGAATGTGCAAAACAGAAATGTTCAGGAGGGCATTTGGATGAAGGAAATGAGGCTAGAATGGTTCAGGAGTATGCTTGTGTAGGGATATAAGATTACAGTCTATTGCACTGCTTTGCTGCCTTGACTACTTTTATAATCCATTTTCTGCATTATGGTCTTAAAATATTTTTGTCTGCATTCTAATTTTGTAAACTTAGTCCCATTGCATTGTTCACTGGAAGCTTTATGCCAGGGGTCCTCAAACTACGACCCGCGGGCCACATGCAGCCCACCGAGGACATTTATGTGGCCCGCTGAGTGTTTATGCCCGCCCCCCCCCCACCCGGAGTCGCCTCCTCCTCGGGGAGCGCAGCAGCAGAGCCCCCGCTCGCCTGCCGGGCTCCTCCTCCCGAGTAGCCCCATTGGGAGAGGCACTGCCGGCTCGCTCACTAGGGCGGTGGGCTCTTAGGGACGGCAAATTGCCGCCCCCGCCCCCTCAAAGCCGCCCCCCCCCCACGGCCTCTTTCTTCCTCCAGCAGCCCTGGGCGGCAAGAGTGCCCAGGAGCTGAGGAGGAGGAAGGGGCGAGCAGGCTGGTCGTGGGGGAGGGGGCGAACGCGGCGGCGGGGCGAGCAGGCTGGTGGGGGGCAGGGGGTGAACGCGGCGGCGGGGTGAGCAGGCTGGTGGGGGGAGGGAGCGAACGCGGCGGCGGGGCGAGCAGGCTGGTGGGGGGAGGGGGCGAACACGGCGGCGGGGCAAGCAGGCTGGTGGGGGGAGGGGCGAATGCGGCGGCCCTCCAACGATCTGAGGGACAGTGAACTGGCCCCCTGTTTAAAAAGTTTGAGGACCCCTGCTTTATGCTGTCTGATTGCATTGTTTCTATATTTTGTGATCTGCCTTGAGACTCAGCAAGAAAGGCAGGCTACAATTGAAGGAAATAAATGAATATGAGTCTGCAACAAAGTCAGTTTCCATCAGTGTTCCCTCTAAGCTGAGTTAGTGTGAGCTAGCTCACAGTTTTTTAGCCTCCAGCTCACAGATTTTTGTCTTAGCTCAGGAAGGATGGCTTCAGAGCAAACTATTTTATGCAGCAGCCAAATGGCTCTCTCACAACTTTAATGCCAGTAGCTCACAAAGTAGATTTTTTGCTCACAAGACTCCACAGCTTAGAGGGAACATTTGCCAACCTCTCCAGATTTTCTCAGTGTTCAAGTTGAGGCAATCTAAGTCCACAGCAAAATGGCATCCAAATAACTGGGGCAACAGCAGGCTGAAATGGGGCTGACCACAGAAGGAAAGTAGTACAGAATTGGGGAGGGGAGGAATAAAAAGAAGGCTGAACTCAATTTTAGTGCAGAATGGGTGGGGGGAACTGGATTAAAAAGAAGGTTGAATTTGATTTTAGTGCAGGATTGCTTGGAGGACACCACTGTGAACATGGATTAACAGGAGAGTGCAGAAAGGGCCAAAGAGGAAAGTGAGCTGCATTGTCTACATGGAATCTTTAAAAAAGCCTTCTGCAATACATGAAGCAGTGAGGTGCAGAAGCAGAAATCTGTTTTTTGCAGTTTGACTGTAATGTCTGGAGGAAGATCTTAATATGGAGGGAAGATATGAACTCACCCTTTTGATGTTACAATGGAACCACACAAAATGGGTGTGCAAGTCACCATCTCCTCTAATACTGGAAACTGCTCTAATATGAAGGCGTTACTGCCAAACAGACAAATGGGAAGTTGCTTCAGGACCAATACCCTTGTCAAAAAAAAAATCCCAGCTATTGGATGACCCTACATGACCTGGCAAAATTCAGTAGAACTTCTAGGCAAAAGTGAAGTACCCTGGTCATTTTCTTGTGATATCTCTTTTTATACTAAGGCAGAAATAAGTTTTGTACACAATTGAAATCCAACAAATGGTCTGCATCTATATATTTTCAAACATAAATTCATGAGCACTGGTTCAAAATTAAGATTTAATATCTAAAAATTCTGGGTTTGGGGTCAGCCTCCAAACAGTTGCCAGGTCCAGCCTGGGAGACAGGTCCAACCTGACACCAGTGGGAGACTGGGGAGGACAAGCAGAAGTAGAGAATGGATTTATATCCCGACCTTCACTTCCTGAAGGAGTCTCAGAGTGGCTTACAATCTCCTTTCCCTCCCCACAACAGACACCCTGTGAGGTATGTGGGGCTCAGAGAGGTCTTTTCAGAACTGTGGATGAGAGAACAGCTCTGAAGGAACTTGTAACTGAGTCAAGGTTACACCAGCAGGTGGAGGAATGGAGGAGTGGGGAATCAAACCCAGTTCTCCCAGATTAGAGTCCACACTTGTAACCACTACACCAAACTGGCAGTAGGATGAAGGGGCAGGCATCAACAATAGTGTCACATCACTTCCAGGAAAACACAGAAATGACACAGAAACTCTGTGGTAGAATCACAGAGTTTGGGGCAATTTGTAGAGAGGAATGGCATAACATCTGTGTTTTACCATAAAGTCTCCAGTGATTTCTAGAGAGGTGATTGCTAGAGAGGGTTTCCTGAAAGTGATGTCATGCTGTCACTAAAGGCATTCCCCTCTCGCCTTTCTGCAGTCTGCTGCTGGAATGCCAATAGGCACACAGTAATGTTAGTGTGACATGAATATTTGGAGCTATGATACGATGATGGTTCATGACTCCATAGCAGAGAATATTCTTCACATGTGGAAGGTTCAAGGCCATTCTCTGGCGTATTAGATGTCATGTGAATACAACAACCTATTGCCCGAACAGTGTTTAAAATCTAATTAACTTTAATTAATAGGGTAGGGGGAGAAGGAGTTGTAACTTCTGTTCCACATGTGTAACCACTAAATCAGATTAACATTTTATTACTATGCATGTAATGGGGGAGGGGAAGCATTCTTTTACTACTTTAATAGATAATGGGGAAATACTAACTCCGTTTTGCTATTGTTCATAATATTAGCAAGGGTTTGCTGCTATACTACTATTAAATACTTTTCAGTTGCCAACCAGGATAGGGATAAGGAATTAATATCAAGACTGAGAAATAAGAGGAGGGATTAGAAAGGGGGTGAGGAAAATGAAGGCATATCATGAAAGGAAGAGAGCAAAATGGAGAAAAGTATGGAAAAGAGGAAGAGAAAATTTATTTTCTACTGCACACTAGACGGTAGTAGCATGATAGCACTAACTTGGCTATCCCTTTGCAAGACCTGGCTGACCAGACATAACTGAATGGAAAGGAAAGGAAGAGGGGCAGAAACTGCTGGAAACAACCACCTTGTTAGGATGCTGCAGCCTGAAAATGATTGTAGCAGCTATGAGCTGGCGGAGCTGTGCTTGCTGGTCTTTCTTTGCTCCAGTGCTGGCTTGATTGATGAGTTTAGCAGGATATAATGCAAGTCTTTGCCTTCTTGTAGTAAACTTTGCAGAAGACTCCATAAGCAGTGTAGAATTGCATTAGAAGATGAATGCAGCATGACGGTGGCCTCAGGGGCCCTCCAGCTAACCTGGCCCCCAGGAATATTGTTTCCCAGCCCCCTGCTCTCAGCAGCCCTGCTGCCAGGAAGAATAAACAATAATGAGCTATGTGGACCAATGGCCCAACTCAGCAGAAGGCAGTGTAACGCTTTCTGCTGTTTATATATATGCAGCAATGATTCCTGAAGTGCTCAGAGAAAGGCAGGCATACAAATATTTTAAATAATTTAAATAAATAATGTACGCAAAGTACATGTATGCACTTTTTTTAAAACCCAGAGACTATTTGGGTTTCATTTGTGTGGGTTTTCAAAACATTTTAGCCCTAGAACCAGGAATTCTAGTTTGATAAACTTTGCAAAATGGTACAAATCTAAGCTTCAGGAAAGACTCCCTGAGAATTTTTCAAATTCTCTCCTAGGCTAAGCTTTTCCATATTTCCTTATAGGGGAACTGTAAGTCAATTATGCAGCAGGAAAAAGAGAAATCTGCTGCATTTTGCTGTCATTGTGGGTAATTTGTCCCTTAGGGTGTTAGCATTCATACATAATTGCACATTGTCTTTCTCCCTAACATTTCCTACTTTCTTTCTCAGTTAGAACAACATAAGAATGATTGCATCCATGGGTTTTAGCAAATTACCCAGCTAACTTGATTTACATTTTATTCACAAACACAATTACAGAGTGAAGAAAAACATTTGGGGTTTATATTATGTTTTCGGTTTAGTTTTTTTGCTATCACATTTGGCCCAAAGATATTATAGTTTGTTCATGTCTTTCTTGTTTTTTAGTACACTCTAGGGATGATCAAATGTGTCCCATTGTGTTTCTTGTTATATTTTGTCAACACTTTTGCTTGTCACAGTTTTGCAGATTCATTCATTTTGTCTATGCATATTAAATAGTTTTTGAATGAAGTTGATAAGATATTTATATGTGCAAAGTATATTATTTGTATGAGCACTAGACATATAGTCAGTTGAATCTCAGTGATAATATCTGCTAACAGAAGTGTGATGTTCCCCTTGGTCAAGGCCACATTGTTCTTGCTCTCCCATGGCATTCTCTGCAGTGGAGGACCTGCAAAGCCTCATACTGGAGAGGGGAAGCCAGACCACCCAGTGTAGGCAGGTATCCCCCAGTTTCCAATGCTCCTCTCTGCCACTGGCCAGCTGGCCACTGAAAGGGATTACCCCCCCCCAACAGGCAAGAAGCCAGAAACAAACACAATGTGCCTACATCACCCTTAAGTGACATAGTGTCAGAAGCCCTAACTTAGTCAGCCAAACACCATGCCTTGTGGTTCAAACAAGAATAGCGTTTTATTGGGAAGCTGCAATAGAAAGGTTACTGGAGCAGATACATTGTTCAGAATAACTTGGTTACACAAAGCAGGCAGTTATACAGGGAAGGGGGTGAATGGGGACCCCCCCTTCTACCAATCAGGGAATAACATGCGAATGGGAATCGAAAGTTACTACGCTAATGAAGTTCCCACCGCCCCCATTAATCTCAGCAAAGCTGCAGCTTTGAAAGCAATAGGAAAGCTCACAGCTTGACTCTCCAAGGTCAGAATGTTCAGTCTATCAAAGATAGGGGTTGCCAGAGCCACATTCCATTCTCACACACCAGGCATAAATCAACACCCCTACGATCCCAACCTCCCGCCCGTCACGCCACCATGGCGCCCATAGCCATCCTCCCCTCCATCCATCATGGCAGGACTACCTGACATGCAGCCCTCTCGAAAACAAATCTACCCCTTTGGCTTGTGGGGGTACAGTTTGTGAAAAGCCCGGATCAGCCGGGGGGCCAGAACATTTTCCGCCCGTACCCACTCCCTCTGTTCAGGCCCAAAATCAACCCATTCCACCAGAGAAAACAAGCGATTGCGAGAGATCTTAGAGTTCAAGATTTGTGACACTTCGTAGTGAGGTTCCCCCCCCACCAAAAGCGGAGGCGGGGCGGGTCGTTTCGGTCTCCATTTGTTCTCCTCAGGTGCCCGGCGTAGAAGCCTTACATGAAAAACAGGATGAACAGACTTTAGAGATTTAGGCAAGGCAAGTTCTACAGTTACATTGTTAATAACTCTCACAATCTCAAAAGGTCCAACAAATTTCCAACCGAGCTTGCGACTCGGTTGAATGCCACGTAAGTTTTGTGTGGATAAATAAGCAAACTCCCCACACTTAGGAACCCAGGATAGACTGCGTTTCTTGTCTGCCTGGGTTTTATAGGCATTCTTAGCCTCTTCCAGAGTCTTGGCTAAAGATGACCATGCCATTTGCAACTGTTTGCACCAGTCTCCAGCATCTCCCACCGGGAGGTCGGGAGAACTCAAAAATGGCAAAGGCGGGGCGTCATATCCATGGACCGCCTTGAATGGGGACATCCCCGTCGACGAGTGCTGAGTATTATTGTAACAGAACTCAGCCAAAGGCAACAGAGAGTGCCAATTGTCCTGCTGAAAGTTTGTAAGACACCGCAAATATTGTTCCAGAGTTTGATTTACACGTTCAGTCTGCCCATCGGATTCTGGATGGTATGCACTGCTGACCCCCGCTCCACCCCAAGCAGTGACATTAATTCACTCCAGAAATGCGAAACAAATTGAACCCCCTATCCGAGATCACTTTGGCAGGTAAAGTGTGGAGCCTCACAACGTGTTGCAAGAACGCTGAGGCCAGTTTCTTGGCAGAGGGGACAGAGGCAAACGGAACGAAGTGAGCCTGCTTAGTAAACAGATCCACTATCACCCAGATGACAGTATTCCCCCCGCTAGGAGGCAAGTCTGTAATAAAGTCCATAGAGATCACTTCCCATGGACGAGCCGGCGTGGGGAGGGGTTGCAGTGCTCCTGGGGGTTTCCCGGGTCGAGGCTTACTCATCAAGCAGGTTTGGCAAGCCGACGTGAATAATGAAATGTCTTTTCATAGCCCGGGCCACCAAAATTGTCTTTGTAGGAGCTGGAGAGATTTTACAAACCCCGTGTGCCCAGCCAGTTTTGATCCGTGTGCCCAACCCATCACCTCCCCCTAAGGGAACGGGGAACAAACAGTTTGTGATTCTTAGTCCAGCAGCCATGCGCATCTTGAGAGACTCCGTCCTCCCCCCTCACCTCCTCCCTATCAGCGTCAGACATAGCTGTAGAGAATTTCGTCACCCAGTCATCGGTGGGAGGGGTTGGGGATGGAGGGGAACATTTGGCTTGCTTCCGGGTGGTTACTGCCCCTCCCAACTGGGAAGGCGTGAAAACTGAGTCACGAATCTCCTCCCTTTTACTGTCGTGTTGTGGGAGGCGTGACAGTGCATCGGCAAGCGAGTTAGATGTCCCCGGGAAGTGGTGCAGTGTAAAATTGAACTTGGAGAAGAAATCAGCCCAACGCAGCTGTTTGGCGTTCAAGGAACGGGGGGAGCGGAGAAGCTCGAGGTTTTTGTGATCAGTCCAGACCTCGAAAGGAACTCGCGCCCCCTCTAGCCAATGGCGCCAGGTAGCCAACGCTAAGCGGATCGATCCCGCTTCTTTTTCCCACACCGACCAATTCCGTTCAGTATCGTTAAATTTTCTAGAAACATAGGCAAGGGGATGCAATTTACCATCCTCCCCTTCTTGGAGGATCGCCCCTCCCATAGCAACGTCAGAAGCGTCTACTTGTACAATGAATTTTTTAAGTTCATTCGGGTGAGCTAACACAGGCTCCGACGTAAAAAGGGCTTTCAATTGGTCAAATGCCCGTTGGCACTCCGGAGACCAGTCTAGTTTGGCCCCGGGTCGAGTGCAGTCGGGTGGCTTCCCTTTCGTTTTCAGTAGGTCAGTTAAGGGGAGAGCCACCTGAGCAAAGTTCGATAGGAACGATCTATAAAAGTTCGCGAATCCGAGGAACCCTTGGAGTTGCCTCCGGGTTTTGGGTGGCTCCCACCCTACCACATCTTTTATTTTGTCAGGGTCCATCTCAATTCCCTTTTGGGATATGCGGTAGCCCAGGAAAGGGATCTCCGTCTTGTGAAATTCACACTTGGACAGCTTAGCAAAGAGTTTATGCTTGTGCAACGTTTGTAAAACTTCCCGCACCAGTTTCACGTGAGATTTCAGGTCAGGGGAATACAAAAGTATGTCATCAAGGTAAACAAGGACCCCCTTGAACAAATACTTATGGAGCACCTCATTAATCAAATTCATGAAGACCCCCGGCGCTCCCTGAAGCCCGAACAGCATGACTAAGTATTCAAATTGGCCCAGGGGGGTGTTGAACGCCGTTTTAAATTCATCCCCCTCCCGTATCCGGACCCTGAAGTAGGCATCTCTGAGATCTAGCTTCGAGAAAATTTTCCCCCCAGCCACCGCAGCCAACAAGTCTTTGATTAGGGGCATGGGGTAAGCGTTTGTGTTGGAGACTGCATTCAAGCCACGATAGTCGGTGCACAGCCGCAACCCCCCGTCCTTCTTTTTCCGAAACAGCACGGGAGCTGCAAACGGGGAGGATGCCGGCCGTATAAACCCCCTGCTCAGGTTTTTGTCAATGAATTTTCTCAGCTCCACCTTCTCCGAGGGACTCATAGAATACAACTTCCCTTTGGGTAGTTTCTGGTTAGGCAAAATCTCAATTGCACAGTCTGAGTTTCTATGGGGGGCAATTCATCGGCTTCCTCCTCCCCAAAGACAGAAGCCAAGTCGCGATACTCTGGAGGGATCCCTTCTAGTTCCGCTTCTGCCACCCCCACCGTCACTAGGGGCTGCCCCCCGTCATGGGTCCCCACTCGTTCTTCCACAGGTGGGACTGGCATTTCTCGGAGATGAAATTCACTTTCCCCTCCCCCCATAAAACATGTGGATCGTGATTGAAGAACCACGCGCTCCCGAGTACCAGGGGAAAGCGGGCAGACGGGGTAACGACGAAGGGCCTCTCCTCCCAGTGCTGCCCAATCCCCACCCTCAAGGGCACAGTCTCGTATTTACAGGGTTCTTTCATGGTGGAGCCATCCATCTGCGTAAAAATCAAGGGGTCGTTTAGTTTAATAACTTTTGCCCCTAGTCCCATCACTAGTGTGGGGTTGATGAGGTCTCTCCCACACCCAGAGTCAATGAGAGCCCGTACTCTCACATGGGTCAATAGACCCGGGTCCACTAAAGTCACCGTGAGAAAGAAAAGAGAGGGGGGTTTGCTCACCGGGGTTTGCGCCTGGGAGTCTGGGACCTGCTGTTCAGCGCTGTTCACAGCAGGTCCGTCTCGTTTCCCTGCGGCACGGTCTCGCCATCCGATGAGTCCGATGCCTCGCTGAGTGGCTTGGCTTGCAGGGCTTTCGCCCCCTTGGCTTTGCCACCGGCTTTGGCGTGGACGTGTCGAACTTTTTCTTGACTCCCTTGGGCGCTCCAGTTGATGCAGGGGAGCTTGGGCAGCTCGCGGCGAAGTGGCCCCCTTCCCCGCACTTGAGGCATAAACCTTGCTTCATTCGGAGTTCCCTCGTGCCATCCTTCGGTTTTGGATTCGGGGTGGGGTGTTTTCCCCGCGCGGCCGGTGCAGGGCCCCTGTTAATCATCGCTGCTGCATCATCCAATTTGATGGTTTTCAAGCGGTTCTCCATAGTGATGGCGGCTTGTATCCAACCCGAGAGTGTGTCTGGGTCTTGGGTCTTGGTGACTTCCCGACGAATCTCTGCGTTGAGTCCCAACTTGTAGTACTCCACGAGGGTCCCATCTTGCACCCCTCGGATTTTGGCCGCACACCTACGGAACTCCGCTGTGTAATCCCTCACCGATCTCGTACCTTGCTTGAGGGCTCGGATTGTCGCTTTAGCCGCTTTATTGGAGTTCACGTCCTCAAACTGCTCTTTCATAGCCCACATGAAAGAATCGATTTCTCTCAGTTCTCGCCCGTCAGCCTGATGAAGCCCGACATACCAGTCAGCTGCAGCTCCTTTCAGGTGGGAGGCTATGACATCTACCATGCGGTCTTCACGTTGGAATAGGTGGCCCCAGGTTTCGATAAATCTTTCTGCCCTCACGAGGAAGAACGGGAACTTCTCTGGATCTCCATCAAAGTCTGCGTCCAAGAGTTCCGCAGGCTTCGGTGGCAGGAACCCCCATGGACGAGGGGGTGGTTGCCCCGGTGGCCCCTGCGGTCCTGGTCCCGCTGGATGCGCCGGAGGTGGAGCTGGCATGTTCTGCTGGTCTGGACCTGGCACCGGACGCTGGTCCTGGGGAGGTTGGTCTGGTGGTTCCTCCCGCCGTTGCCGCTCGCGCTCCTCCCGGATGCCCTCCGCGATCATTTGTGGGATGCGGGCGAGGGATTCATCCAAGAAGCGCATCAGGCGGTCTTGGCTCGGTTCCCCACTCCACCTTCGTCTCACCACGGCACCTTCCAGGCTCTCGGAGTCTCGGCCGGTGTCTTCCAGGGCTCCCGCCGTCACCAGTTTGCGGACCGATCTTTCAGGGTGGCCTCCCCCCACCGATGCCCGAGGGGTTCCGAACCATGTTTCATGGGTTTCTACCAGGGGTTTCACCCAGTCTCGTCTACGCCCGACTCAGGTGGTCACCCCTCCGTAGGCGGCCCCATACGGATCCCCGTATGGCCCTCCGAAGTCGTACTCCTGACCCCATCTTCCCGGCACATACGTGTCAGGGGTCTCCTTGGGTACGTTCTTCCCAAGAGGTTTCTTTTCCTCTTTCTTTTCGTCTTCGACCGGGAGAGTGTCTTTTTCATCGCTACTCATGTTGGAGCCACGGGTTTCCGACCAGTCCCGGGGTTCGATGAGTGATTCTGAACAAACTGTCAGAAGCCCTAACTTAGTCAGCCAAACACCATGCCTTGTGGTTCAAACAAGAATAGCGTTTTATTGGGAAGCTGCAATAGAAAGGTTACTGGAGCAGATACATTGTTCAGAATAACTTGGTTACACAAAGCAGGCAGTTATACAGGGAAGGGGGTGAATGGGGACCCCCCCTTCTACCAATCAGGGAATAACATGCGAATGGGAATCGAAAGTTACTACGCTAATGAAGTTCCCACCGCCCCCATTAATCTCAGCAAAGCTGCAGCTTTGAAAGCGATAGGAAAGCTCGCAGCTTGACTCTCCAAGGTCAGAATGTTCAGTCTACCAAAGATAGGGGTTGCCAGAGCCACATTCCATTCTCACACACCAGGCATAAATCAACACCCCTACGATCCCAACCTCCCGCCCGTCACGCCACCATGGCGCCCATAGCCATCCTCCCCTCCCCTCCATCCATCATGGCAGGACTACCTGACACATAGGCACATCAGTTGCATCAGGGGGCAATGCTCTGGGTGTTGGGCAAAACTCTATGGTTAGAAGCTAATTCTACCATAGAGGTTTAGCCCACAAACCAGAGCATCACCCCTGATGTTCCTGATATGTCTACATCACTTCTGGGTAACGTAGGCATGTCACATTTATTTCTGGTTTCTTCCCTCCCCATTTCCGATAAGTGCACCCCCATTCCCTGCCTGTCTGTCCACTGGAACTGGCAACCCTAGTTGCACCACCTTATTCTTCCACCTTTCCATATCCTCTGCTCTTCCACACTGCCTGAGCTGGTATACTCCAATTTCTCTGTTCTGCTGCAGACCCTTCTTACATAGGCCACTCTCCCCTGGCTTGCTTCGCTACCTCTTCACCCAACCAGAAGTGTCCTGAAGCCCTGTCTTAGCTGCTCCCAGGCTGTGTCCCAGGCTGCTTCCTTTCCCAGGCAGGGCACGAGGATGCTACTGGCTCCACCTGGGTACCAAAGTCTGTTACTGAACCTAGATCCTGCAGCTGTCCTGCCTTTTCTGGGCACTTTCTGGCTGATGTAACTGCCAGTTGTGCATGGTTTGTCTCAGCTAAGGCAAGTAGACCTCAGAAGTCTCAGACAGGTCTCATCACTAGACAAGAAGGTAATTGCAGGATGCCGAATTCTGCCCTGCACATGGAACACTTTAAGACAGATAAAGATTCCTGTCATTAAAAAGACATTTTATGTATGTTCAATTATATTTTGCTTGTTGGCCATTAAAAAATATGTTCATTCATATGTATGGATATGTGTGAGAGCGAACACAGTATGTGTCTCAAGAGTCATGATCCGAGTGTCATATTTTTAAAAATTAAACAATAGGCAATTATGTGCAGTCACCACTTTGGAAATCCTTCTTAACAGACTTGAAGTCAAGACTCTGTAAAGGTGATATTGACTGGGACAGCTTCATATTGTTCAGTCTTTCCTAGGGAATATTGCCAGCCTCCATACCCAGACATGTGGGGTGGCATGTTTCATGAGACCAACATCTATCAGGAGCATCATGTGATGCTGTTGCTCTAGTCCACAGAGGTTCATCTAGAATGGTATCTTCCACCTTAGCTGTAGGGAAGGTTTCAGAGCTTTTTCTGTCTTTTACAGCAAACTCCCCCATCAACACAGATGTCTCTGGCCCTTCATTAAGCATAAATTCAAATTCCCTTTTAATTCTTTTTTAGACGGCATGTTGATGATTGATCTAAATAAAGCAGCCATCAGATAGACTTCCATGAGGCGTCTTAGAGTACAGCCCGGTGGTATTTAAAACCCTCTGGCATTTCAGTGACCTTTTAGAAAGCATAACTACTAATTTATTTCATGATTGTCTTATTGTATCCAAGATGGGGGGAAATGTGAACCAAAAGGCAGGTGTCCTGATCTGAGCCATGTATTGAATTTCAAAACACATTGAAGAGATGCTAATTCCAACTATTTGCATGAGAGACTTTCTGCTATCATTTCTACCATCGTATCAATGTCAGCTCAATTTACACAGCAGCAGCAACTCAAACACTGACCTGCTGCCTATTACAGGAGCGTCATGAAGTGCAATGGACGAGTAATTATTGTACATTACCCAGTATCAAGTAACATGCAGCCTTCGATTATCACAGCGAAATGCCAGAGCTCATTCGAAATGAGGAGACTAGCCACAACGTTGATTTAAAGCTGTCATTCAGAAAGAATTCTGAGTCAGAAAACGTCCTGTTTCTTTCCAAGATAGCATCTCGCGTGTCTGTTGCACATGTCTTATGGTCATTGTAGACAAGAATTTGTTTGAAATATCTTCATGATAAATTCAACATATGAGTTAGCTATAAATGGGAGGAAGGATAAGTGACACATAGCTCGGTGTTACAAGTTTCTTGAATCAAATTATTTAAGTGCCTCTTGCCTAATACAAAGGAGGCAGTACCCTATCAGTTTGGTCAAGAAATAGAAGACTTTCTTTTCTTTCTCTCTATGAATTATTGAGATGCAAAAACCTACCCAGTCCCCACTGTGGCCATGATCATATTCAGTCACATCTGCCAGTCTCCACATTCCTCAAATTTATAAACCAAGAGCCCACGTATTCCATTTCTACAAAGAAGGCAGAGTGCAGAAGATCCTACTGGAGTGGACACTCTGATGCACCGGGTCAACCATTTCTGCAGTTGTGAAGTCCAGTGATCGACCCACACCCCACAGACACAGTATTTTTCTTTCAGAAGCAGAAAACAGACAGGAAGCAGAATATACAGGAATGATGGGAAAGCAAAGACAGTATAGTCCCAATCAGACCAGTCTACTATTTCATCACAGCGCATTGTTCATCAAGTTCCTGCTTTCAAAATGTGGAGCTTCCACATCCTGGTCTCTTTATGTGGGAAACAGGATAACAACCAAAAAACTTTGTCTACTGTGTGTATGAATTTATAAGAGCCACTTTGATGTAGTAGTTAAGAGGAGTGGATTCTAATCTGGAGAACTGGGTTCTCTCCTCCTCCTGCTGCTCCTCCTCCTCCTCCACAAATTTGAAAAAAAAACCCAACAGAGCTCTTCTGTTTCTTGGTATAGACACATTTTTTAAACTGATTGGATTGATTGATTGATTTTGAAAAGTTTCTAACCTGCATTCTCAACTGATTACCTTCCAAGATGGCTTTCAATTAATGATCATGAAAAAACACTCATCTATAAAAATAACAATTAAACAACAGAGAATATTTAATACACCATTGAATTATCATAAGCTAAGTTCTATACTAAGTTCTATACATACAGCAAAAGCTACTGAATAAAAAAGCACTGAATAATAAAACTACCAGATTTTTTAAAAGACAGAATCATGAAAATCAGTATCAAAACAGGGCAAGCATAAAAATAGTGGTAACAGTGATAAATCCAGAGAATATCCACATAGACAACAAAACAATTAACAAAAGGCCTGGGAAACAGAACTTATTCTTACCTAGAGTTGTACAATTCTATGTGCAATTCTAAGCAGAGTTATATCTTTCTAAGCCCATAGAAGTGAGTGGTCAGAAGGTGTAACTCTACTTAGGACTGTACAGTAAAGCTCAATAAGGTTGGCAAATGATAAATAGTTGACGACAGGGAGATCCCCAACTGAGTTGCCACAAAAGAGAAGGCCCTGTCTCCTTGAGAAATAAAATGGAAAAACACAGGATCTTGACTGATGGGCAGGTTTTACAGGAAGAAGCAGTCTGTCAAGTATCCCAGTCACACAAACATTTAGGCCTTTAAACATAAGAACGAGTACTTATGTGAAATATAGTTAGCTTGCGGGTAATTTTGCTTTTTCAAGGGGTTCCTATGGTTTTAGGGTAAGGATTAGTTTTACATATTTGTATTATTTTATATAAGGGAGCTGTGGTGGCTCAGAGGTTAAGACGCTAAGCTGCATACTGAAAGGTCTGTAGTTCAGCAGTTCAAGACCCAAGTGCCACATGACAGAATGAGATCCCATCTCTGGCACCAGCTCCTGCCAACCTAGCAGTTTGTAAGCAAGAAATTGCAAGTAGATAAATACATACCGCTTCGGTGGGAAGGTAACAGTATTCCATGTGCCTTGGCATTTAGTCATGCCGGCCACATGACCACAGAGAAGTCTTCGGACATCACTGGCTCTTCAGCTTGAAAACGGAGATGAGCACTGCCCCCTAGAGTTGGATTCAACTAGCTTTTGAGCAAGGGAAACCTTTACCTTTATTATTTTATATGAATCTATTATTAGATATTTATTATATTATTTTGTATTTATTTTAATTGATAATTTATTTACTTGTTTTAATTAATGTAATTGCTTATTGTTGTAAACTGCTTTGAGTTCTTAGATGAAGAGAAGAAACAAATAAATAAATAAAATCAGTCAAAGCATAGCTTATTTACTCATTTCATTTTTACACCGCTTCAAGAGTTCAGAGCAATTCACAGTAAACAATTACATTTTAATGTAACTTTTCTACCCAATCAAGTCCCACAAGTCAGTAAACATAATTTTTTTAAAAAATAAAGTATAAACAATTAAAAATACAGTTATAATTATAAAATAATTCCATTAAAATCGCATAAGCAACATTAGACTGGATTGCCAGGTGCTTACCAGCTGCCAGTGCAGGGCTCCAGGCTGTTCCCCAGGAACTTCTGGAGGTGACACCATCATGCTGGGCGTGTTGCACAGGGGACGCTCTAGCATTTGGGAAGGAAACTCTATGGTTACCAAATGTGAAAGTGTCCTGTGCACGTGTCCGGTGCAATGACATCACCTCGGGGTGACATCATCACACTGGGTACGTTGAGTGCAAGGGACCTGTTCGGGGGGGGCTCCCCCACAGACCAGCTGGCTGGTGGCAGATTGAAGCCTCAAAAAGCAGGGGAACCCCCACCATCCCCGGGGGTCTGGCAACTCTAACACTAGAATGAGGGCCAATAATTGCTATTGGGGATATGCTAGAAAAAGCTAAAATGTCTTCAGATAAATCTCTTTGAGGAGGGAGTTCCAAAGCTTTGGTGCCATGATGGAGAAGGCCCTTTCTTGGGTTGCCACCTGTCTAGTTTCAGATGGTGGGGGCAACTGAAGAGGGCCTCCAAGGATGACTGGAGTGAGTGGGTAGATTCATATGGAAGAAGGCAGTCCTTAAGGTATGTTGGTCCTAGGCCATACAGGGCTTTAAGGGTCAATACCAGCATCTTGAATTGAGCCTGGAAGCAAAGTGGAAGCCAGCTTAGATGGAAGTATGACCCACTCCAGTCTATACTCTGGCCACAGCATTCTGTACCTCCTGTAGCTTCCAGACCGTCCTCAAGGGCAGCCCCATGCAGAGTGCATTATTACCAGGGCATGCACCACAGTGCCAAGATTATTTCTGCCCAGCAAGGGCTGCAGCTGGCTCACCAACCAAAGCTGTTGAGAGGCACCCCTGACCATGCTCCCTTGGGGGAGTGCAACCCCATCCAGAGCAGGGATAAACCATTTCCCAGGCCAGGCCTACCCCGCCCCCAGTATAAAGTATAATGTTTAAAGTATAAAGTTAATGACTTTAAAGGCAGCCCCATGTACAATTTATTGCTGTAGTCTAGTGAGCAGAGCATGGATAATCATAACCACATCCTGTTTCTCAAAAAAGGGCTGTAGCTGAAACACCAATGAAAACTGGTTAAAGGTGTGGGAAAGCAATCGTATGATCATTTCACCACTTCCAACAACATTCTCTGAACCTGCATACGATTACCTAAAAATTATCAGATGAATTTGTCCCAGTCCGCTCAGGAGATTACTACAGATTTGCTCTTTTCCCTGGTTTCCTTTCCTTTCCTTTCCTTTCCTTTCCTTTCCTTTCCTTTCCTTTCCTTTCCTTTCCTTTCCTTTCCTTTCCTTTCCTTTCCTTTCCTTTCCTTTCCTTTCCTTTCCTTTCCTTTCCTTTTTTGCTTCACATATATTCTTAAGACGGAGTTTACTTTTTGGATATTCAACATTCTCATGAGAATCTTTAATTTTTTATTCCAGATATAGCTGCAAATCAGCATGCAGAAAAATCCTATTAGATAAATACACATGATCACATTTAGTTTCTGACTAACTGAGAGCAATTAATTTGGCAAGTAATTACGTATAGTCAATTTGAAGGGAGAGAAACACAATCTGTTTGTGGGAGAGTGTGAGAGGGAAAAGGCTATATTAATCTTCATAATGTTGCCCTTTTCTTCCTTTCTTTCCAGCATTATGTTAGGATCTGAAAGTATGAAAGTAACAGGGAATTCACATGCGGAATATTTAGCCAAACCTCTGGTAATTTTAACCTGTCATCCTATCAAAATTTCCTTAGAGACACTGCCTGCAAACTTACTGTCAGGAGAGGTAACCCTCCCACAATTTCTTTGTGTCAATTACAAAAGCTTCTTCAGCTTCTTTGGGTTTTTATGATGGGAATCACACCAAATGTGATACCTCCGAATGTACAATTGTGCACAAAGATTATTTGTTGTTGAATTAATTCTTGCTGGGAACCTCTTTTTTAGCAACAAAACGTCATTACAGCCATTAACAACTACATTTTAAAAATTATATTGCTCAGCTGAACTATGTTGCCCTGCAAGGCATTTAATGCCTTTCATGGACTATAATAAAATATGGACTGTGCAAAGTATGCTTAAGGAACTGTATAGCATGGGAACCCACTATGATGCCAGTTGAGACTGCACCCTTGAGAGAAGGACACCTTCCTTTCTGCATTGCTGTTCCAGTGGCTCTCCAAGGTAACCAGCCCTCTTATCTGATGGAAGATAGATTAGTTCCATAGTATGCACAAAGCACCAGACGCCATGCCATGCCACAGCACAAAGACAAAGGACTCCAAAACGCCATTAGGAGCCCCCTCCAACACACGCAGGCAACCCCTCTCCCCCTCCTCCATCGACCTGCAGAGCTGCACATAGCTCAGAGACTCTATTCATGGTTGCTTGGCAACTAATCGCTCGCCCATCAGCGAGCCGGCTAGGGCTATCAAGAGACAATAGCCTTAGCCCAATGCCTCATCTCACCTACATCCAGGTGCCAGACTCCAGTCTAAGTTGCTAGTTCTCAATATTGCCCACTCCCCTAGACTCTTCCCCCTTGAACCCAACACCAATCAGCATGTTTTGGGGACAGACTAGTAGGAGGTGGGCCAAGACAGGTGACCAGCTTAAGCCACCCCCAAGAGACATGTGACTAGGACATGTGGCCAGCCTGGCCCAACCCCCAAACCCCCCTCATAAAATGGGGCACCCAGCCATATGGTGTCTCTCTCTCTCCCCCTCAATGACCTCTGTATTCTCATACTCTTGAACTTGTGGCTATCTTGCTCTAAGGCTCTTGGACTGAAGCCCAAGTCTTCCATGTGCTTTCTGCTGGTTTAGTTTGCACTCTCCACTTTCCTAGTATAATCCTCATTTTTCTATAATTCTCTTATTTTTCCACGTGGAAGGCTTCATCTCATCGGAACAGGTAACTATTGCCCAACCAACGAATATCCTGCTCATGCAAATATGCTAATTATCTATCTTTATTTCCTAGTACTGAATAATTGTGTGTGTGACTGTGTATTGTTTGTGTGTGAAGAAGACTACAGTAAAGACATCATTTTAACCTAATTCCAGCCTCTGTGTCTGTTACTGGTACCTCTGGAAGGGCGGGACCTCTGTATACACTGGTGTTCACTCCCTAATTTGCCTATTGCCAATTAATAATCATAATTTCCCCAATATTGATAAGAAATCAAGAAATCAATTTGGCTAACAACTAAGGAGGCTGGAGTAGAAAACTATCTTCTTACACTATCAGCACTTATTGCAAAGATCATACTGGGAAGCTATGACAGGCCTGTGAAGTCAGTATTATGGTTCCGATCTCCTTAGGACCAGGTGATTCAGATAAGAACCACAGTCACAATTTTACAACTGTTGATATTATAAAATTGGCCTGTGGTATAGCAGGCTATCAACTCCAGGTTGGGAAATTCCTGGAGATTTGGGGGCAGAGCCTGAGGAGGGTGGGGTTTGAGGAGGGATCTCACTAGGGATGTAATGCTTGGTTTCCAATCTCTAGGTGGTGGCTGGAGATCTCCTGGGATTACAACTGATCTCCAGAGAACAGAGATCAGTTCACCTGAAGAAAATGGGCATTTTGGAAGGTGGACTCTATGGCATTAAACCCCATTGAAGGCTGTCCCCTCACCCAGCCTCACCCTCCTAAGGCTCCACCCCCCAAATCTCCAAGTATTTCCCAACGTGGAGCTGGCAATGCTACATTAATCTACCCTCTGAAGTTTCCATTTTCTTCAGAGGAATGGATCTCTTCTTCTGAGATCAGATGTTTATCTGTTGTATATCAGTGCCAGAAGGACTCCAGCTGCCCATCTGGAGGTTGGCAAACCCTATGTCAGGGCAGGGTTTTCAATGTCCTAAGTGAATTATGAATTTCCTGCATGCATGCACACACATGCGCGCGCATGCACACACACACACACACACATACTCAATATAGAGAAAAATGTGAAGTCGGGAGGTAACATTGTTTATATTTTTTAAACAGGGAAAGTACATTTACTCCCATTTACTTTGGTACCTTAAACCCTAGAACCATATGTGACCACCTAGCTCACTTATATTGTCAGGTCAGGAGCAAAGTTAGATGGAAACTGGCGAGTGTAGGTCATGAGATCTCCTCAATCCCCAGTGTAGTCGACGGGGGCGGGGGGGATTAAGCTAGTTCCAAACTTTGCTGGATTTTTAGACTTCAGAATGCCAGAGCATGACTTCACTGCTTGGTCCTGCAATACGCTGACCAGGTGGCAACTCTTTTTGGAACATTAAATATTGCAACCACTATCAAAACTATGGAGACCAAACTGAGTAATTAAGCAGGATTTTAAAAATCAGCTCCACATCTCACTTATCACGTGGCCAAACTGTGTGTAGGCTGGAGGTGTGGACAGGAAGCAAGATCCTGCACTAGGCTTGCCAACTTCAGGTTGGAAAATTCCTTTTGATGGAGACTGGGTAGGGTGGGGATTAGAGATGGGAGGAAGCTCAGTGGAGGACTGTGCCATAGAGTTCACCCTCCAAATTAGCCATTTTCTCCAGGGGAACTCGTCTCTGTCATCTGGAGATCAGCTGTAATTCCAAGAGATCTCCAGGCCCAACCTGGAGGTGGCAACCCTACTGCTAGCCTTTGTCCCCAGAGTTTTCATCAGCGAAATTAGCATGTACAAGCTGTATGCACAGCCAAAAGCCTTCCAAAATACAGTGCTTATCCATTTTAATGGGGAAAGCCTACATAATTTGTAGGCACATTAGTTATGTCCACTTAGAGCAGATAAATGCATGGATTCCTACCCTCCCCACAAACCCATATACATCCAAATGACACACTTTTTGAATATATATGTAAGGACTAATAACTGATCAACATATTTTGTCATGAGCCCAGTGGGCATGTCACATGACACTGGTGAACGTGCCTAATAGCTCCTAACTTTAATTCTAAAAACATTAGTCATAAATGTTGGAAGGAGTATACGTGTGCAAGCTTTTGCTCTGTGAAAGAGAAAGTGGGAATTCTATGCCCTAGGAAGTGCCTCCACATTCCTGATTCTTGTTTGCCTTGCATTCATTTTTAACGTGAATGACTTTTTTCTCTCTATCACTTGCTTGTTAATACTTAGAGCTTCAAAGCACTCTGGGTTCCATGGAGTTGGGGACAGGAGTCCAGTGTGTATTTGTTCAGATTCAGAGTAAAATTATAGTGAGTTTACTTGGAACACACTTGATCATCTTGTTGACTACTTTCATGCTGCTTCACAACCCCCATTAAGGAAAAAAAAGCAGAGACCTTGTAAAACTCTATAGCTGTATGTTCATGGCTCTTTCAAAGGATTTAGGATAGTGTACAAGACAGTGCAAAGTCACTGGGCCCAAATCAGACTTCAAATGAAGATCTGTATCTCTAGCATCTTCATAAAGATAAAGGTAAAGGTTTCCCTTGCTTGAAAGCTAGTTGAATCTGACTCTAGGGGACGATGCTCATCTCTGTTTCCAAGCCAAAGAGCCAGCGCTGTCCGAAGACTTCTCCGTGGTCATGTGGCCGGCATGACTAAATGCCGAGGTGCACGGAACACTGTTACCTTCCCACTGAAGTGGTATCTATTTATCTATTTGTAATTTCTTGCTTTCGAACTGCTAGGTTGGCAGGAGCTGAGGCCAGAGACAGGAACTCACTCCATCACGTGGCACTGGGGTCTCGAACTGCCAAGCTACTGACCTTCTGGTCTGCAACCCAGCGTCTTAACCTCTGAGCCACTGCGGCCCCTAGCATCTTCATACATGAGGCTAAATTAGAGTTCTGTTCACACCAAACTGTTATGCAAAGTTATGTATTTATTTGAAATATTTTTATAGAGCTTTTTTCTGTCATACATTCATATGGTGGACTAACAGCATAATCCTTAACATGTTCATTCCAAATTTGGTTCACTCCTTATGCATTCAATAGGACTCAGTCTTTAATTAGTGTGTTGTGGATTGTACCCTTCAGCCTACATAGACCAGAATTTCCTTTTGGTTTCAAAACAACTCTCTCCTCTTTTCTGTCCTATCCCACTTTAACAATATTCACATCTGCCCAAAAGTAATGCAAAGAATGCCCCAGTGCTTATTTAATTTGAAGCTTTACCTGTCATAATGAATGATCAAATATAGCTAATGAACTGAAACCACTCGTTAGTAATTGCACTAGTATCAAAAAAGTTGTAGAGATGGTTATGTGACCTCATTGCTTATGTGCAACTGTTTCAGGAGAATCTGGCTTGTGACCGAAACATTGTAAATAAAACAACGACTTCTAATTATACAAGTTCTGGAATATTTTATGGTTTGCCGCATGAGGCAGGAGTTGGAGAGTAGAATGAAGGTACATCAGACTCTGTTAACATATGTCAACTGTCATTTATTTAAGTAACTCTGTAACAGGAATAGAAGTTTTCTAGGTTCATCAATAAGAAAATATATTCCTATCACTTTCTCTGGGTGTCGTTTTTAATCATATTTTGGAACGAAGCAGGCTGAACTATGATACTCACACCATCTGCTCATCATCATAAATATAAATGAAGTGATAATGAAAATCTTCCAAGAAACTATCAAGATGGTTACACTTCAACTCCAATTACTTAATTTGGATCCTTAGCAATAATCTACAAACAAACAAACAGAATGGAAAAAAAAACACCACCCTTATCTTTGAAACTCTGAAAATATCATTGGAGATACATAGGACTCTTTCATTTTAGCTACTTGGATAAGTGAAAGAGGTATCCTGGCAACTCGGGCTTTGGCTTGTAGGCTAACAGCTGCAGGGCCCCTGAGAAATGTGGGGCTAGGCATCTAATTCCTTGGGTCTGGGTTGCTTCAGGGAACACCAGTCCTGTTTGCCAGGTGAATCATTGCTCTGCAAAATGCCAATTCCTAACTGAGCTCTTATTTTCTGTACTAAAGGCAAGCTCTAAAGAAGTAGTTTGCGGGCCTGGCAGGCATAGGGGTTGCCAACCCCCAGAAAGGGGGCCAATTGCCAAGCCTGGCTAAGATGAATGAACACCAGTCTGGCAATGCGTGTCACCTGGGCCTCTATATTCAATCAGGAGTCCAGAATCACTCCCAAACTCTTGATGGATTGTGCCGGTGTTGGTGGCACTTGATCAAGAGTGGGCAACCTATATCCCAATTCTGAAGTTCCCCTCCCCAGCCACAGAACCCCCATCTTTACTGGATTCCATTTCAACCTACTCTGCTTCAACCACCCAACCACAACCTCCAAACCCATGGCCAAATTATCTGGGGTGGTATCAGGGTGACCATCCAATAACAGATACAGCTGGATGTCATCAGCATATTGATGACACCCCAGCCCGAAGCTCCATGCTAGCTGGGTGAGGGGATGCATATAGATGTTAAAACAACATTGTGCAGAAAAGTGCCCCCTGAGGGACCCCACATGTTAAGGGGTATCTAGAAGACACACTCTCCCCCAGTGCAAACCTCTGTTCTGACCTTGGAGGAATGAGGTAAGCCATTGAAGGGCCAGGCCCTGTATTCCTGTGTCAGCAAGGCGGCAGATCAAAAAGTCATAATCAACCATGTCAAATGCTGGCATAAGATCTAATAATAATAGCAGTGCCAACCCACCTTGATTCAGCTGCCTGTGGAAAACATCTGGCAAGGCAACCAACACCGACTCCATCCCATGACCAGGGCAGAAGCCAGATTGGAATGGATCTAATGCCGATGTGTCATCCAAGAAACCCTGGAGCTGTTCAGCTACCAATCTCTTAATTACCCAGAAATGACAGATTCGAAACTGAGAGGTAATTGGTAGAACTGGAAGGATCCAAAGTTGGGTCTTTCAAGAACAGCACAACCACAGCCTCCTTAAGAGTCTCCAGATAAGTCCTTATTTCCAGGGACAATTTGTCAATATCCATCAACAGGCCTCATATCCTCTGATCACCAGCCTTTACCAGCCAATGGGGGCATGGATCAAGGAGACATGAGGGTGATCTGACAGCACTCCAGATCCCATCAACATCAGCAGAAGAGAGCAGGCTGAAGATATTGGAAACTGAATCCAAAGGTGGCCAACAGGTGTATCGATATTGACAGGCAGGTTGCATCCGAGCAACAAGGCTTTATCCACAAAAAAAGCTCGCAAATGCCTCACAGCGAATGGTCAGATTCCTACTCTTTTGATCTCCCTTCATAAGGGATATCAAGGACAGAATCACCTTAAAGAGTTGTGCTGGTCGTGAGCTAGCAGATGCAATGGAGGCAGAGAAAAAAATCCTTCTTTGCCACCTTCACCTCCATCTCATAGGATTTCATAAACATCCTATAAGATGCTCTTGTAACTTCATCATGAACCCATCACCAAACTCACTCAAGTTGCCTGAGTTCTCGTTTCATCCCCCTAAGTTCTATAGTGTATCGGGGGGATGTTCTACCATGAGAATGCAGAGGGCGCCACAGAGCTACCTCATTGATGGCTTCAGAGAGTTGGAAATCCCAGTCCTCTACCAGCTCATCTAATGAGGTGCCAGAAGGCATCAGAGCCCCCAGAGCATTCTGGAATCTGATAGGAACCATTAGTCTCCACGGGTGAGCATAAATTAGCTCACTGCCTAGACAAGGGAGTAGGAACACCCAGCTGGGCCTTCAAAACCAAGTGATCTGACCACATGGCACTTCCTCCTTTGAAGTCAGATCCACATCTATCCCCATCTCAAAGATCAAGTCCAATGTGTGGCCTGCTTGATGATGGGACCTGATACATATTGGGTGATTCCCCAGTGCTACCATGGAAGACACCAGGTGTGAAGCCTGACTGGAGGTTGCAGAAGCTTCAGCATGGACATTGAAGTTCCCAAGAACTAATAACCCTGGGAACTCCAAAGCCCACTTGGCTATGGCCTCCAATAGGCTCAGCAGACTCAGCCGGTGCACTAGGCAGTTGGTGCACCAAACAGTCAGACTTGCCTCAGAGCCAGTTTGGTGTAGTGGTTAGGAGTGCGGACTCTAATCTGGGAGAACCAGGTTTGATTCCCCACTCCTCCACATGCAGCTGCTGGTGTGACCTTGGGCCAAAAACCAAAGGAAAGGGGGGGCGAAACTCAACCCAAAATGTAGTTGTGATCTAAGAGGGTAAATTAATATTAAAAATATATACAAATGTTTATTAGGGTGTACACATAAATAAAACATTAAAAAGGTTAAATGAAGTAGCCTAAATATCAGACTCAAAGAACATATTTCATTCAGAACTGATTGTTATACATATCCGATAGATGGGTAAAACATTTGACCTAAGGACCATATGTGTTTCGGCCCCTTCAGGCCTTCCTCAGTGGTCAGTATTCCTTATTTTACAATGATACACATCCAGAAATACGTGCATAAAGAATGATATATATACATATGACCAGGTGTTGATTTCTTATATGTTTTGCAGTTATTGCAAGTTTGTATAATGGGCCATGGATAGTAGCTGTGCAAATTCACCAAATTATTCTGGTATCAAATATCCCATTCATCAGGATGTGTCACGGATCCTACAAGTTGTAGACTTTGTGAAAAGTAGTCCAAGAACTGTTCAGCTAGAGGGCTATTTTTTTACTATTAAGAACCTTCTAGATCAGACCAGTGGTCCATCTACTCCAGCACAGTGTTTCATACAACAGCTGCCCTAGAGAGCCAAATGAAAAGGGCGTAGAGGCTGAAGCCCTTTAGATTCTGCACTAAAAGAAAGTGTCTTCCTTTTATATGTAGTATTTTTCATATTTCTGATTCCCTACTGCTTCTGCCTCATTATCACTTTACTTAGCATAACAGGTCTTTATAAATAATGAAAGCACTTCTATTTTTGAGAGAGTGTTTTTAATGCAGATGGAGTATAGTGAGTCTAGTTGTTAAAAGCCACTTAATACAACTTATTTACATTATATTACCTAATAAGCAAAAGGAATTTGTCATCCTTGGCAAAAACACAAGAGCAATCAATATAAAGGAAAGGCCATTAATGATTCTGGAGACGGAGGGGGGAATGAGGGGCCAAGAATTCCAAAAATAATCCATAAAACATATATCTTGCTTCCTCCACCACTTTTTGGCTCTTCCATAGCAATTTCTCTTTGCATCCTGGAGAACTCTGTGGTGGCTATGCTACCTAAGACTTTCTTAGATGAGAAAGATTATCTAAAGCCTTTTCGCCCTTGTTTTCAGGCTCATTTTGGGACTGTGTTGAACAGCCTTTCCTGGGAGGGAGAAAAGGAGAATACAATCCTGCTGATTTTCCTGAACACTTTGGCAGCTTTCAGTACCATCTATCCATTTATTTATTTATTAGTTCAATTTATATCCTGCCCTTCCCTAACGGGCTCAGGGAGGGTAACAAGTGCATGAACAATTAAACCCAGGTAATATAATTAATTCTTAAAACAACTAAAACATCAAACAATTAAAAGATGATGAATTAAATATAACAGCTCAGACCCCCTATATGCTGGACTGACGGTAACTGGAGTCAACCAGTATAGCTCATATAATAAGCAGACTCCACATAGGGCAAATAGGCAGGGCAACTTCTATGCAGGGAGGCCAACTAACTGGGTGTCCACCACCTCAACTGAAAGCTTGGTGGAACAGCTCTGTTTTAACTGTAATAGGCCCCGTAAGGCCCTGATCTCAAGTGGGAGCATGTTCCACCAGGTAGGGGCCAGGACAGAGAAAGCCCTGGCCCTGGTTGAGGCTAAGTGGACATCCTTTGGGCCAGAGAGAACCAGTAGATGTTGATCAGTGGAGCACAAGGCTTTCTGGGGGGTATATGGGGAGAGGCAGTCCCTTAGATATGAGGGTCCCAGGTCACTCAGGAATTTAAAGGTTAGTATCAACACCTTGAAACAGATCCAGTACTCAATTGGTACTAACATGGTATGATGGTGTTGCAGGGTTCCAGGCAAATCTGGCTGCCTGTTGCCTATTTCTGGGGGAAAGATGTGAAGATCTAATTCTCTATGCCAGCCAACAGTTTTGACCCAGAATTCTTTGGCAGTTACATGAAGCCACTAGCAAAATTATTTGGGCATTTGGAGTGTGGTGATCTATTACTCCTTGAAGTCAATGGGTGTAGAAGGGTACAACTGTTTAGGATGGCATAGATAAATGTGTCCCAGCATTCTCAATCTGAAATTTTATAGCTAAGCATTCTGCTGATTTCAAAGGCTCCTTCAGACTTTCATCATTAAGATTTTGAATCTAAGCCCTCAATAGTCAACTGCAGCAACAGCACAAAGAGGCTTACCCTTGTACTTGAAGTAATCAGTAGCTGCTTTCATTGTGTTTGCACTTTCTCATACCTTCATTCTTTAGAGATGGTTCCCTTTGCACTGATTTACATGAGGTCGCTCAGTCAATACTTTGTTGACAGTTTGCAGATACAGTCCCTAACATCCCCACACTGTCCTGCTGACAATAGCAATCAAGGAAGTGGTGCATGGAATTAATAGCTGAAGCATAACTGAAAATTAAATTATACCTTTTATACTTTTACATCATCCAGAACTGGTTGTCTCCAAAGTGAGATGTGCTAGGTGAATCACTGATATGACTAACTAAGATCATTCCACTATTCCATTCCTTACCTTAAAATCATCTCCAGATAGTCACATAGCATCCTACCACAGTGCTGCAACTCTATTACATTAGTGCTGGCAACAAAATGGCAAGGTCCTAAATGTAAGCCAGATCTATGGTTCATTTCATAGTGAAGTTACAATCCCATAACCCGACTTTTGAGTAAAGTGCTGAAGCTCTTTTGGAAAAGGCTAGTTTCCCCAAACCTCCTATTTCAATGATTAATCTTGCCGTATGCATAAATTCAGAGGGGAAAACTTCAAAAGTCACCAAGTCGTCTATGTAGATCACAACCACAGAAGGTTTCTTTTTCATGTGCAATCAGAAAGTTGGATTGAGATTCACTCCTTTGATATGCTGCTGATTATTTTTTTATTTATATAAAAAAGAAATCCCTGTTTCCTGCAATTAACTCTATTTTTTGAAGAGCAACATGCCTAGAGAAATCACATATCTATGGTGACTCCTTTCAAAGAAAACAATTAGCATCCATATCAAAAAGCTAATTCAGAAAAATTAAAGAACACATACATCAGTAAAATATAATAGTTCCTCTTTAGCACATCTCATTGAGTACAGTGTGTCACTGTAAAATTGTTGGGCTCACAGATAATGAAGAGTGACAGTTGAAGGGTGCAGGCCTTCATATAAGACTTTTGGGTATGTAAAGATTTTAATTGCACATAATTATGAATGTGAAAGTGGAACGATTTAATTTTTTTAGCTTTCATGCTATTAGAAGGCTAATAGAACCAATATCAAAATGAGTTAGTTACAGCAGAATTACCAGAAGAAGCTCCCCCCCCCCAATTTGGCAATTTAAATTGAATCAAAACAAAAAAAAATGCTCGTTGACATGTTTATCGCTTATTTTACATGTTCATAGTGGTAACAAGATAACTAGTGTATGTCATTAGCCAAGATGCAACAAATAGGACTAATAAGATTAGACTGTCACAGAACAATAGGGTGAAGCAGTACTGTCTTCCGTGTCAGAAGCAGAGACTCACAGTGGAGTAGAACAAGTAACAGAACCTTGTAATGAAACTCTGTGAGGACAGATTTCCTGGCCTCCTTCTATTAGACTCAGTACAGCCATCAACTGGATACTGAAAAATTGTAACCATTCATGTCCTGGATTTTCCTGTGTGGACAGGAAAATCCAGTAGGTAGATTCGTGGATCCTACCTTTGTTGAGTCAGATTGCCAGGAGATAAAACTCCTGACTTTTAAAAGGGCCACACAACTGACAACTGCCTAAATGTGACTATATTGTAGAGGTGTCTGTCTCTACAGGCAGAAGGATGGAGTCCAGGGCTGTTTCATCCTCCAGGATGCCCCATTATAGGGTTGCCAGTTCTGGGTTGGAAAATACCTGGAGACTTTGGGGGGGTTTGGAGAGGAGAATGACCTCAGCGTGGTACAATGCTATAGAGTCCACCCTTCAAAGCAGCCATTTTCTCCAGGGGAACTGATCTCTGTCAGCTGGAGATCAGTTGTAAAAGCAAGAGATCTCCAGGCCCCACCTGGAGGCTGGGACATTTTCTGATAAGAGAGCCTCAGAATTGCGAGGGGGAGGGAGGATTTTCCTCCACCCAGCTCCCTCTTCCCATGTATATGTCAGCCCTCTTGCCTGAGAATGGGGAAGTGGCCTTGCCTTCCTCCTTGCTCTGCCCTGGCCTGTTTTTTAAAGGTTTCTCTGGGGGTGGGACAACACTAGGGATGCCAGCCTCCAGATAGGACCTGGGAATCCCCTGAAATTCCAGCACATCTCCAGACTACAGAGATCAGTTCCCCTGGAGAAAATGGATGCTTTGGAAGGTGTACTCTATGGCATTGTACCCCACTGAGTATCCCTGTATTGTACCTCATATTGTATCCCTGTCCTCCCAGGCTCTATCCTTCAAATCTGCAGGAGTTTCTCAACCTTCATTTCGTAACTAGTATGATAAAAGGGCTGGAACACTTTCCCTATGAGGAAAGGTTGAGGCGCTTGGGGCTCTTTAGCTTGGAGAAATGACGGCTGAGGGGTGACATGATCGAGGTTTATAAGATTATGCATGGGATAGAGCAGGTAGAGCAGGTAGAAAAAGAAGTACTTTTCTTTCTTTCTCATGATACGAGAACTTGTGGGCACTCAATGAAATTGCTGAGCAGTCAGGTTAGAAAAGATAAAAAGAAGTACTTCTTTACCTAAAGAGTGATTAACACATGGAATTCACTGCCACAGGAGGTGGTGGCAGCTACAAGCATGGATGACTTCAAGAGGGAATTAGATAAACACAAGTGGAGACCCGCAAGAAACTTGCGGGATGGTCATCCCATTCCTCACACCTTTGCTTCCTCCCCTCTACCCTTACTCACTGTTTGGATTTTTCTACAAACCCAGGAAGTCTACTGACTATGTAGGAAAAGCTGTTGGGAGAGAGTGAGGCCCCTGTTGGAGGGAATAGGTATCCGCACAGAAAAAAAAAAGTCTGGAATTAGAATAAGGACAAGTGGAGACCCGCAAGAATGGTCATCCCATTCCTCACACCTTTGCTTCCTCCCCTCTACCCTTACCTATCTCACACTCCTTCTCCCTTCTGGGGGTGGAGCCATGGACTCAACCCTCCAAAGCAGCCATTTTATCCAGGGGAACTGATCTCTGTCACCTGGACAACAGTTGTAATTCTGGGTGATCTCCAGCCCTCACCCAGAGGCTGGCAATGGTAGTTCTCATGGAGGAAATGGCTGGTTTGGAGGATGGAGTCTGTGGCATTATACTGGTCTGAAGTTCCTCCCCTTCTCAAACCCCACCATCCCCAGGATCCACCCCTTAAATGTCCAGGAGTTTCCCAAGCCAGAGTTGGCAACCCTATTTCCTTCCCACCCAACAGCCAACTTAACCTTTATCTGCCTTTGTCTGTCTTCAGCTTTTTGTCTCCACCCCCTCCCCCACAGCTTCTACCAAGGAAAATTACAGTCTTTCTCCACAGTGGGGACCAAAACAGCTTACATTATTCTCACCTCCTTTTTATCTGCACAACAACCCTGTGAGGTTGGTTAGGCTGAAAGTATGTGACTGGTCCAAAATCACCCAGTCAGCTTCCACCGCAATATGGGGATCTGAACCTGGGTCTTGCAGACCCTACTCTGAGGCTCTAACTGCTGCATCACTGCTGGCTTTCATCGGGTGGCTGCTGAACAGCAGCAAGCAGCCAGGCCAAGTTGAGTCATGCAAATTAGGTGGCATCAAGTCACCCAGAGGGTGCTGCCTAGGGATGCCAGCCTCCAGGTGGGATCTGGGGATCCCCTGGAATTACTGCTCAGCTCCAGACTACTGAGATAACTTCCCCTGGAGAAAATTGATGCTTTGGAGGGTGGACTCTAGGGTATTGTACCCCACTGAGGTCCCTGTCCTCCCCAGGCTCCATCCCCAAATCTCCAGGAGTTTCCAGACCTGGAGCTGGCAGCCCCACTACCCCATCCCCTGCCAGTGCCCGTGGGGGGACCTGGCAACCCTATACTGCTGCCAGGCCTAGGGTTGGCAACCTCCAAGTGGGGCCTGCTAGAGAGTGAACTCCAGAGATCTATGAACAACAGAGATCTGTCTCCCTGGAGAAAATGGCTGCTTTGGAGGGTGGATTCTGTGGCATGATACCCAGCTGAGGCCTCTCCCTTCCCCAAATCCTGCCCTCCTTGCACTCCACCCCAAAATTTCTAGGAATCCCCCAGCCTGGCCCCAAGGCGCCCTCCCCCCTCCCCCCTCCCAGGCCGAAAGAGGCCTGGAAAGAAAGGGCCCTTCCCCCCACCCTTTCACCTACAGAGCCAGTCAGAAGCCTCTCCTCCCCCCCCCCCCAACGTTCTAATCTCTCACCATTGCTGCCTGGAGTCAGGTCCCTGCAGAGGCCATTTCAAAAGGCTTTTGGGGGGAATTCAACCGCCCCGAAGGGATTTCCTCACTGTTTGGATTTTTCTACAAACCCAGGAAGTCTACTGACTATGTAGGAAAAGCTGTTGGGGGAGAGTGAGGCCCCTGTTGGAGGGAATAGGTATCCGCACAGAAAAAAAAAAGTCTGGAATTAGAATAAGGATATGGTGCAGAGGTTCCTCAGTGACTATTAGCCACAAAGTATAGATAGGAACCCTCAGTCTGTGGTAAGTGCTGGAGGGGGCAACATTGAGAGGGCTTCTGGTGCCCTGGCTCCACTGGTGGACCTCCTGATGGCATCTGGTATTTTTGGCCACCGTGTGACAGAGTGTTGGATTGGATGGGCCATTGGCCTGATCCAACATTGGCTTCTCTTATGTTCTTAACTCCCCCCCCCTTCCCTACTGGTGGCCAGGCCCTGGGCTCCTCCACCCCTTCCTTCCTGGGTGCTTAGCCTTCTGGGTAACATGTCCTGGAGTCATTGAGGCTTGTATGTGAATTTCTCCTCCCCTCGTCCCCCCCCCATTTCCTCCTCATGAGTCAGTCCTCTAGCCCCAGTCAGGTTTAAGGAGACTGAGGCTGGCTGCCTTCTTCCCTGCTCCTCCTCCTGATATACCTTTGGCTAAGTTTCTGGTGGCCAGTCCTCCTGTTTATTTTTTTATTTATTTAACTTTCAGCTTGATATCCCGCTCGAACCTCCGAAGGGGTCTCTGAGTGGCTTACAGTTACTCATATTGTTCCTAGCTAAGGCCACATATATAGTCAGGGTGGGGACTACCCTACCGGCACCCAGTGGCGTGTTGTTCTTTTTCCATCTTGGATCGGCTCGGCTCGGTGTCTGGCTCCTATTTCCTTGTTGGTCTTCTTGGATTAGCAGGCCCATCCGGTGCGTGGTTCCCGTGTTAGCGCGGCTCCGGCTCTGTCCATTGGCTCCGCCGTGCCTGCGCCTCCATGCTCCCTCGCGCCCTCCTGGCTCCGCCCTCCGGCAATGCTCGATCTCCGTCTGGTGTCACCATCTTGCCGCTTGCTTTGCCGCCGCTGCTGCCACCGCCAATGCTCCACTACCCCCACGAGGGGGGAGGGGGGGTGCTCCCTGCCACCTATGGCAGGTACCCATTTTATCTACTCGCATTTATTTTTTTATTACAGCTTTCGAACCGCTGGGTGGGTGGGAGCTGGGACTCAGGCCAGGTGCTCACCCTGGCCGCAGCGGGTTTCGAACAGCCATAACGGCTGTTTGTAGATGTTACTAGCAGGCGTTTTTAGCTGCCTGCGCCACCACTCCCTTTAGTTGCCACATTGGCCTAGGCCATATTTAGGGTTGCCACATTGGCCTAGGCCATATTTAGGGTTGCCAGCCTCCAGATGAAGCCTGGGGATCTCCCACTTTTACAACTGATCTCCAGCTGACAGAGATCAACTCCCCTGGAGAAGATGGCTGCTTTGAAGTGTGGACTCTGTGGCATTTAGAGTTGCCAGACTCTACGGTTTCGTGGGGGTTGCCCAATTCAGAGGGGATCCTGCCTGCCTGCCAGCCAGTGGGTGGAAGAAAGCTCCACCCCCAAGAGCGACCACCCAGCCTCCTCCCCACTTCTTCCCTGCTGGAGAGGCGGGGGCTGTGTGCCTGCACTCTAGGCCCCAAATTTGGGGCTTGGAATGCAGGCACGCATGGCCTCTCCCCAGAAGCATTTAAAGGATGTCTTTAAATGCTGCTGGGAAGCAGTGGGGGGGTGCCTGAACTCTAAGCCCTGACTTCAGGATGCCTTTAAATGCTGCTGGGGAGAGACGGGGATGATGCTCCCCAACATGATGATGATGTCATTTCTGTGTGACATCATCACATTAGGGACTCCCCAACCCCTCTGGTAATACCCCCCAAAGTCCCCCACTGGGGACTTTGAGGGGACCTGGCACCTCTAGTGGCATTGTATCATGCTGACGCCCCCTCCACAAATCCCGCCCTCTCCTGGATCCATGCCCAAAGTCTGCAGGTATTTTCCAACCCAAACCTGACAACCCTAGCCATATTCTTAGGACTGGCACCCCCTTCCCTGTGGTGACCAACCCCAAAGCATGCCTGGCAAGCATTCCTAGAGCTGAATGACTTGTGCCAGCCCTGCTAGCTGCTGTGTTGAGCCCAGCAGAGTGCCACTGAGCTGCAGCTCTCCTGGTGGTGCATTTTCTACTGTCTGGGCTCTTTAACAGCCTGGGCTTTGCTACTTCTTGCTCCAGGCTTGGTTTCCATCATCTCCCTGTGCTTGTTGGGGCTGGGTGGGCCAAAGCTCAAGCCTTTAATTGAGGTAAGTGCAGAGGGTGAAAGCTGCTCCTGGACAAGAGGAGAAGGAATGGAGAAAAACATTCAGAACTGCGTCACTTTCTAGGAAGTTCTACAAACGGCTTTATCTCAATGTAAATCCCCCTCCCAAAGCGTACAGCAACATATTTTCTCCTCGAAACCAGATTCACAAATAGAATCAAAGTGTGAAGATAATGGGCTCAACAGAGGAGTTTGCACAACTCACAATACTCAAAAAAATTTCAAGGTAAGCTCTCTTGTACCCCTTGAAATGGTCTTCTGCTCAAACATGAATTGACAATGTTATGGACATTTTAAAAGTATATTACTTTGAAATTGTGTAGGAGCATGACGGTACTCTTGTAGATGGGAAGAATGAAAAAAAGGAATAAAGCTTCTTTTGGTGTGTGTGTTTTTTAAGTCCAAAACAGGATTTATATATATGCTCATGCATCACTGGAAAATTAGTTGGCAGAATTATATAAAAAAGATTAAAATGTATAAACATGAATTTCAAAGAAGACATCTTCTTTCATCTTTTTTATTCTGTATGTTATATTCTTCATATATTCCTCCTATTAGATCAGGGTGGTATACCTATTTCTTCCCTCCATCATTTAATATTCACAACTACCTTCGAGGTAGATTAGTCTGAGAGAAGGAGAGTGACCAGCCCAAGGTCACCCATCAAGCTCCATGTCTGAGTGGGAATTTGAATGCAGGCTTCCCTAGTCCTAGTATGATTTTCTACTATCACCAGTCTGGTCTCCAGAGCAGGAGGCCTAGTGTGCCTAATAACTTCAAATGTGCCAGAGTAGGCTTGCCCAGTTCCCACCGACAGCAGGGGATCCCCTGACTCATCTCCCGTTTCCTGCTGCTGTTCTAGCACCCAGCAGAAGAAAAAAAAAAATGTCTTCCATGCAATGACATTACATCATTTCTGGGGAAAACCCAGATGTGACGTTAGTCCACTCAAGGAACCAATGGAGTACCTATGGTAAAACTAGAGTTCCTGGTGATTCTTAAAGCAGACAGCTTTCATTTCTGGATCCTCCCCCCCCCCCGTAAAGTGACATAAAGCTGTTGTGCTGACAATGCCCCCATGCCCTCACACACACCTAACTTCTGCTGGCTGGCAACCCTGCTAGGCCTGAGGGGTCTTGCTTCCTAATGATACCCTGAAAGACAACCCTTTCTGGTGGGTAAACAGAGAAATGACTCCATACAATTATACAACTTGTCCATTGTTGTTTGTAAACTGCAGTACTTTGTGACATTGATGAACAGAGAGGTCAAAGGGAGAAAACAGAATTGGATATTGCTCTAATAGGTGCTGGGGCTCTTAATGAAGTAATTGTTTCCCTTCTATGCCAGCACACAGACTGATTTTAGGTCAGGGCAGAAACTGAATTCAGTTAGTGCTGGTGCTAAAGTCCAAGCTTAAGTTTGCTGTGAAAAGAGGTTTTTACCAGAGAGTTTTCAGCAGTTCCTGAAGAAGTGTGCTGTCAGTCTGAGTGGCGGTGGAAAATGAGAGCTGGGGGCAGGGCATCTCCCACCCCTGGCAGGGGCTTGGCAACCCTGGAAGTAGTCCACATTGAGAACTCAACATGCCAAACCCAAAGGGATGGGGCCTGCAGTCTACTCTACTGTGTATTATCTGTTGCTATAAAGATGCCCCTAATATGTAATGTCTGCATTGTTTAATGTGTCGTGTTCAAATGCTTATGTTTTGTTTCAGTTTTGTTTTACTCTTTCTCAGATTTCTGCAATCCAAATCTTATTGCATTGGGGTTTTTTGTATATCCCACTGTGTAATTCACCTTGACTCTCAGTAAGAAAGGTAGACTATGAATAAAGTAAATGAATAATAAACAAACTTTGTATGGGATTGTGTAAATTATTATTTTACCTCTGCTTCTTGGCTCCACAAGATTAAATTTAATTCACAGGATAGAAGGAATGAAGATTCTTGATGAGCTGCTGTTGTTTATTCAAGCCTGAATTTTCACAAATGGAAACTGATGGCAACAAATTTAAACTTGGAATTTGGCAAGGAAGTGAAATCACACCATTGGCAGCAGCCTCCCTCCCCCCATGCCCCCTTGGTCTCTTCCTCAGACTGGTGGCCATGTCCCAATGAGAGTTCAATGCATCTGCCTTTTTTCCATAGTCTCCCTTTTCAGACTGTTCACAATCTGCCCTCTACAGAGAACCAGTTTCATCAAAGTCCTCATTTGTCACCTGTACTTCAAACAAAGGAAGCTTTGCCTCTTCCTGAAAAATCTGCTACGAAAGTATGCCACAGGGCTTTGAAGTGAAAGAAACTTCACTTAACACAGGGCTAGGTTTGCCAGCTGGCCTGAAGGCAAATGTCCTGTTCCTTCAGTAGACGGTTAAAGTATGGAAACAGGCTGTTGAAGCTTTTCATAGAGGTAAATAACATCACCTGCTAAATTTCTCCTCCAGGCACTTAGCAATCCTGTCAGCAACTCTTACTAGAGACGATCTCAGAATGGCTAGTGCCTTAGTTTCCAATTTTCTTCTAGTTTTCCACATAACTATTTCCCTCCATATGTCTACACATTTTTCCCCTTTGATTTCTACAACAATTTTACCTACACTCTGGCTGCATTCAGATAGGCAGTTTCATCTGTTGCCGTTGCTGTTCCCTTATGGATTTAAAATGCATGATCAGACAGCAACATCTGTCTGTTGTGCCCCAGTCATCTGAGTCTCATTCCCCCACCCCTTTGCTGCATGTTTCTTTGATACCTGAGAAAGTCCTGTCCTGTTGGTCTGAGCTGGTTCCAAAATGGATTTACTGTTGTCTGATCGCTCTTGTGCACCCAAGCTGTCAGGCAGGTCTGACTGGTCTCTTGTTTTCTGGTCACCATTTTTTTTCTAGTTAGCAAATTGTGCATAAGTGCATATATACACCTCTCTCCCTGCCCCACAGGGGCTGCTCAAGATTTTGTTTTCTTTTTTAAAACTCTCAAAGAAAGTTGCCTTTATTCTACAGCCTTTTTCTGACTTTTGGGGAAGGCTTAAATTGAAAAGATTAGAGGGAAGATGGTAGTGAACACCATATCCCAGCAGGCTGATCAGCATTTGTGTGCATACTCAGAGGACACACTTTTTAAAAAATGGCTGATGGGCTGACTCCTTGCCCGCTGCCGTTCGATCACTCAAGCATGGATAAAAGCTCATTGAAGCATGCTAAAAGGGGTGAGTCTGATCAGGATTCTCTGTCACAAAATAAACTGGCTCAATTAACAATGGATTGAGGTACCCATCTGAACGCAGCCAATGATGGCTCAAGAAACTGCCTTGATTTTTTACAAAGCCAGAATCTTGCCTCTTGGAATAACTGGGGGAGTAGGCCTCACATTCTTTCCCTCCATTTCTCTGTGCTTCTGGATGATTCCAAGGCTGTGAGTATCTCGTAACCTGATTAGGATGGAAGAACTTGGACAGGTGCTCTCACCAAGCAAGGTCATTTCTGCATTTGCCTGCCACTCTGGAGTTTCTCAGTGTTTGAGTCGAGGCAATTTAAGTCCATGGCAAAACAGCATCAAAATAACCCAGGGCAACAGCAGACTGAAACCGGGCTGACCACTGAAGGGAGGTAATGTAATGCAGAATGGGGGGAAAGCCCAGAATAAAAAAGGTTGAACTTGATTTTAGTGCAGAATGGAAAAGAAACCTGGATTTAAAAGGTTGAATTCTATTTTAGTGTAGAATTGCTTGGACGACACCATGGTGAGCATGGATTAAAAGGAGAGTGCAGAAAGGGCCCAAGAGTCATTATAAGGATTTTGAAAGAAACATTTTCTGTTACTTCTCAGAGTCAAAATATAGCAAAATATGGAGGCTAAATACATTTATACCTACTTACTAGAAGTCAAGAGTAAATCAAGCAGTTTTCAAGACAGTATAGAGGGTCATGCTTTTCAGAGCATGAATGTTTTTCTCCCATAGTCATTACAATAGAAAAACCAATGGAAAATAATATAGGAAAATTTAGAATTTCATGTATCAGTTCATTCTGATCCTTTAAAAAATAATTTTGGTCTTTTGCTGTTATTTGCCTACCTCAGTCCCCCTCTCCTTAGGTGACCCATTTATGTCTCTTTCACTCTCATCTTCAATTAGAAGTTTGGAGATTTTAAAATCTCTTTGAAGATCTTAGACCTTTTCAATTAATTTTAATCTGGCTCGTTAACACTTTTCTAATGTGTAAGAAATGGGCAAATATGTAACTGAAGAGCCATTTACCTTTTTAATGAAGGTAACAAATATGCAATTAAAGAGCCTCATCTTTCAGAGACTTTGCAGTAAATTAACTTGTTTTGTCATTGCTGTTCCTGTGGAACGTCACTTTCTCAGGAGTTTTGACAGTAAAATTCTTTCTCCCTGGCAGAATTAGCAAATAACATTAAGATCTAGGAAATGACAATTAGTTTGTGAATTAGGTGGGGATATACAATGTGTTAATTACTGAGGGACCAGACTTTATGCAATTAAAATTTAGCATCAAGATAAGGATAATGCATTATGAGGTTTCAGAGTATTTAATGAAGTTGAAAATGATTACCCAATCATATAAATTAATTCTGAGTTTTCTTAACTATTCAGAGAATTTTTTTTCCTCTGTGCTGGGAGTTATCATAATAGACTATTAATGTTTGCAAATAGAATAAAAAATGGAATTGATGAAATAAGGTGTAATTGTTGGTTTTATTTTAGTAATGCATATACTTAGGAAATGTTAATTTGCTGGCTCTCTTTATATTGTTTGTTAGAAAGATCTTTATGTTAAAGGAACATAATGAACAAAAATCACCTCCAGATATTTGCTAGCTGTGCATCTTCTGTCTGTCATTGTCCTGCTGAGAGATAAGGTGGGGGGGAGGTCAAGGCAAGGGCTAGAGCTAATTCTTCCAGCAAAGGCTGTGGGTGAACTGAGGCCCCAAATACCCTCTCAAGAAGGTAGAGATACAGGCCCTCCCACCAGGAGCAGGCTACCTGTACTTAAAGGTGTCATGCCTGGTTATGGTGGTGAGTATTGTGATGAGGCTGAGATAATTCAGGGCTTGGTCTGAAGGCAGGGCTGTTTGCCAAGGCTGAGCAAGCTGACAGACTCTTGGGACTCCTCCTGCACATCAATGGGGACTCCAGGAGATGTCCTAACTGCTCTCTTCTGTGGTGATGTTAAGTGGCCAGCTTTTCCTCCTTTGAGTCTTTGATCTCTTCATCTGACAAGGAGTTGTCTATATGCTAAGTCATGACAAATATATATACTTCCTTTTGTCCATCCTGAATCTCCTGTTCACCAGCTTCATTGAATGCCTGTGACTTACAGTGCTATGGGAGAAGAAGAAGAAGTTCTTGTGGTCTACTTTCTCCACTCCATTTGTATTGTAACATGGCCATAAAGTCAGCCACCATACCAGTGAGGGCAACCCACATGCCGGAACAGATTTCTATGTGTGGGTCTTCTCTACTGGGGTGCAATAGGCTGCTGTATAGGAGAGGGGAAATGTCCTGACTAGGGATATTTATTAATATGTGGTGGTCTTGTCCAGTTATCGCAAATTTTTGGAAATCAACATTTGCAGAGCTTGCTAAAATAATCTGGGAACAAATAAAATATACTATTGAATTAGCCCTGTTTATTGATCAATGAAAACACCCAATGTAAACAAAATATTATTAATTTTTTTTAGTCACAGCTAGGATGCTTATTGCTCAATGTTGGAAGAATGCTAAAGGGATTACCTTGGATAGGTGACATGCTAAATAAAGGAATATAGTGGCCCCTGAAAAATTAACAAATAAGATTAGATTAATTCAGGGGAGAAAAAAAGAAAGATGGTTTTAGGATAATTTGGAACAGTTTTATAATTTATTTAATGGAATCTCCAGACTATAGCTCATTAAGAAATTTTCTTTAATGGAAGGAAACCCTTACCTGAAAATCTGAACAAAGCATAGAATAGTTATATTAGAGGATACAATTCTACAGAAATGGAATCAAAGAAAAATATGTAACGTCTCAGCCAACTTGGATGGAAGCACTCCCCTCCACTCCCCTTGTTGTGTACTGAGTTTGCCACGTGCGAGGTCAGGTCTGCACATGGTCAGGCAGAGAGCCCTAGCTTCGCTTCAAGAGACAACAGCCAGAGCGGATCCTAGCCCGCTCCTATCAGAGTGCTTGGATCTGAGAAAGGACCTATGGAACTCTGGCCACTGTAAATAATCCTATCATGGGTGTGGGGTGTGTGTTTGGGTGTGGTTTGCCTTAGGGATATAAGCCGGCCTGCGAGCTGGCATTCTCTCTCTTGTTCTTCACTTCCAATAAAGTATGAGCTGATATCACTACTGATGCATCCTGGTCAGTACTTTACACCCCTTTTCTTCTTTCTTTATTTTTACCTATTCATGCTTTTTCTCTTATTGTTTTATACATTTTCTTGTGTGTTTTTTTTCTGGTAGGAACATCACCATAGCATCATAGTGTCATTTCTTATATTGGATAAGAGGTTATCATGTGGTTTTGTTTTGTTTTGATGTTAGTATCCATTTTGTATGTGTAAATAAAAATAAGAAATTTTTAAAAAGTCCTGACATGCAGTGACCTGTCAGCACCTTTAATATAACAGGTACAGGCTCACAGCTTCACCCATCAGATCAGTACCATCGAGGCCAAAGCAGCATTTTTCTGGGTTTTGTTCAAACTCATGGGGGTGGAAAGTGTTGTCAAGTCACAGCTGACTTACGGTGACCCTGTAGGGTTTTCAAGGTAAGAGATATTCAGAGGTGATTTGGCATTGTCTGCCTCTGCATAGCAACCTTGGATTTCCTTTGTGGTCTCTCATCCATGTCCAAACCAGGGCCATATCTGCTTAGCTTCTGAGATCTGATGGAATCAGGGTAGCCTAGGCCATCCAGGTCAGGACATACACCATGGTCATGAGTCATGAAAATGAAAGTTCTCTTTAATTTCTGAAACATCATGAACAGCTGTTTGCCAGGCTGAGCTGTTTTGAACCCCCAACCCTTGGTACAGTCTACCTGCCCCCCATCACATACTTAGGTCCTGAGCTCAGATCTATTAGCAAGAGTACAGGGCAATGCTCCCTCTAAGCTGTGGAGTCTTGTGAACAAGAATTCCACTTTGTGAGCTATTGGCATTCAAGCTGTGAGCGATCGATTGGGCTGCTGCATAAATTAGTTTGCTCTGAAGCCATCCCTTCCTGAACTAAGACAAAAATATGTGAGCTGGAGGCTAAAGTACTGTGAGCTAGCTCACCCTAACTCAGCTTAGAGGGAACACTGGTACAGGGAGCTGGGATTCAATCCAGACAGTCCTTTCTCCTGAAGGTATTCACAGACAAACCAAGGACAGCCTTTTACTTGCCATTTGTTGTTTACAACAGCCTGGCATCTTTATCAGTTGCCAGTGGCAGGGGGAAGCAGCAACCTTCAGGGTCTCTGTTTTGTATTATTTCAGTTTTGATTTCTTTTAGCTCGAGCATATTAACAGAAAAGCAGCTACTCAGACAGACCTTCAGCTAACACTAAGGTTTATGTCTGACATACATTTTCTAAGCTTTTTAGTCTTTAGTTACTGCAGTCGTTTTAAATTTTATCAACCCCAAGGACAGAACTGTGTTACTTTTTAAAGAACATTTTACTTTTCCTTCAACTTTGTGTATGGAAATCTATGTGTTTATCCCCACAGAAGGGGGGGAAAAAAGCAGACAGGGGAGATTTTCAAAGGGGAAGGAGGATGGAACCATGTTCAGTGCCAGTTTTTAGCTTAAAATTGCAATCTCACTGGCTGAACATTGTAAACTGCCCCCCCAAAAGGGGGAATGCCCCTTTAAAAATCACCTAGGATTCCGTCTCACTTGTAAGCACCATTGTTCCAGTATTTTCCTTTTCCACCAGAAGGTCCTTTGTGCTAATGAATAAATGGCTATATTCATTTCAAAACACACTCAATTTTAACTCTTCTTTTGAATTTGTAAAACTGATTTGGATGAGTTTATACCAGGTCCACTTGATGAGTCAACAGCTTTTCCACGGCTTTGAGAAAGGAGGTTTTCAAAATGTATGGCCCCGTAAGGCTTTTGTGCCTAAACTGGAATTGGAGTTTTGAGAAATAAACCAAGCATTCAAGAGTTCTGTTTTGTTCAGTCCTTGTTTTGAAGAGGTAGGGAATCTGATGACTCTGAGATTAACTTCATCCTGTGAATGTTCCTGTATGTTTCCAGATGCATGGGTTAGCCTGTGTTAAGAGCTCATCACCACATTTTAGAACCACTTTAAGTGAAAGAAACATTCCAAAATTCCCATTCCACCAAAAATTGCTTCCTGACAATGAAAGTCTGGTTAGGCAGACAGCCAACAGTACAGGAACGATGGGGATCCACCAAAGAAAAGCATTGCTGCCAATTGTACTTGGCACTTACTATGCATATGGCTATTTATTCAAATTATGTTTACACTGAAACATGCATGTGCCCTGTTTTTCTCTGATTCCCCATGCTCATGGAAGGCAGTTCAAGTGCCCTTTTTCCAGTATCTAAACAACTGATAACAATGATTTAGGTCATAGGAACTCAGAGCTAAGATACCTTCTACAAACAGAGGGATCATTGTTAACTTGGCTCCTCTTTTAATTTAGTTCTTCTGCATCATTTTGTATAATTACATGAGTGACGTTTGTAGAATTCTCTGTCATTACCAGTCTGATAATAGAGGTTTCTGCTTCCCTTCTGCATTTACTTTCCATAAATGCTGAGGCTTTTCCTTGGCATTTGACTACCAGCAGGAAACCTTAATCAGACCATTCATGAACACTAAGTAACTGGGTAGAGAGAACAATTGGCATCTGTTGTCTTAAGAGGCAGATCACTGGAAAATTATCTGAGGCTGACTAAAGTATCTATTCAGTCCTATTGGTTTAGAAGAACAACAAATGAAAGCAGGAACCAGGAGAGAATGTTTGCCAATATACAACTGTTTGCCCCCTCAGAAGAAAAATAGCTGGTACCCTTTGATAAATTCTAGGTTGGAACAGAATAATAGAACCCATTTGCTGTTTATATGCTAGTTGTGAATATGCTAGTGTCTTCCCTCTGAAATCAGAATAGTGATAATTAATGGGGGGGGGAGGCTTCTGACTGGCTCTGTCGGTGAAGGGGGGGAGGGCCCTTTCTTTCTTGGAGGGAGGGGGGAGGGAGGGAGCCTTGGGGCCAGGCTGGGGGATTCCTAGAGGTTTTGGGGTGGAGTGCAAGGAGGGCAGGATTTGGGGAAGGGAGAGGCCTCAGCTGGGCATCATGCCACACAATCCACCCTCCAAAGAAGCCATTTTATCCAGGAAGACAGATCTCTGGAGTTCACTCTCCGGGCCCCACTTGGAGGTTGCCAACCCTAGGCCTGGCAGCAGTATAGGGTTGCCAGGTCCCCCCACGGGCACTGGAAGGGGATGGGGGTAGTGGGGTTGCCAGCTCCAAGTCTGGAAACTCCTGGAGATTTGGGGATGGAGCCTGGGGAGGACAGGGACCTCAGTGGGGTACAATGCCCTAGAGTCCACCCTCCACAGCATCCATTTTCTCCAGGGGAAGTTATCTCAGTAGTCTGGAGCTGAGCAGTAATTCCAGGGGATCCCCAGATCCCACCTGGAGGCTGGCATCCCTAGGCAGCACCCTCTGGGTGACTTGATACCACCTAATTTGCATGACTCAACTTGGCCTGGCTGCTTGCTGCTGTTCAGCAGCCACCCTATGAAAGCCGGTCTGCAAGACCCAGGTTCAGATCCCCATATTGTGGTGGAAGCTGACTGGGTGATTTTGGACCAGTCACATACTTTCAGCCTAACCAACCTTACAGGGTTGTTGTGCAGATAAAAAGGAGGTGAGAATAATGTAAGCTGCTTTGGTCCCCACTGTGGAGAAAGACTATAATTTTCCTTGGTAGAAGCTGTGGGGGAGGGGGTGGAGACAAAAAGCTGAAAACAGATAAAGGCAGATAAAGGTTAAGTTGGCTGTTGGGTGGGAAGGAAATAGGGTTGCCAACTCTGGATTGGGAAACTCCTGGACATTTAAGGGGTGGATCCTGGGGATGGTGGGGTTTGAGGAGGGGAGGAACTTCAGACCAGTATAATGCCATAGACTCCACCCTCCAAACCAGCCTTTTCCTCTATGAGAACTACCATTGCCAGCCTCTGGGTGAGGGCTGGAGATCACCCAGAATTACAACTGTTGTCCGGGTGACAGAGATCAGTTCCCCTGGATAAAATGGCTGCTTTGGAGGGTTGAGATTATGGCTCCACCCCCAGAAGGGAGAAAGAGTGTGAGATAGGTAAGGGTAGAGGGGAGGAAGCAAAGGTGTGAGGAATGGGATGACCATCCCGCAAGTTTCTTGCGGGTCTCCACTTGTGTTTATCTAATTCCCTCTTGAAGCTGTCTATGTGCTTCCATTCCATTGTGGAATGCTGAGAATGCTGGTCTCAGTTAATTACTCTCAGTATTCCACAATTTTAAGACGCTGAACTGCAGGCTGTGGAAGGTCAGTAGTTCAGCAGTTCGAGACCCGGGTGCCACATGACAGGGTGAGCTCCTGTCTCTAGTTCCAGCTCCTGCCAACCTAGCAGTTTGAAAGCAAGAAATTGCAAGTAGATAAATAGGTACCACTTCGGTGGGAAGGTAACAGCGTTCCGTGAACCTTGGTGTTTAGTCATGCCGGCCACATGACCACGGAAACGTCTTTGGACAGCGCTGGCTCTTCGGCTTTGAAACGGAGATGAGCACCGCAACCCTAGAGTCGGATTCGACTGGCTTTCGAGCAAGGGAACCTTTACCTTTACTTATTCCACAATTAAGGATACATCAGTCTCTAATTTATACATATTTATTTCCTTCACTATGTTCCCCCTCCCCGCCCCCGGAAATGAACCCAAATAACTGATGACCATATAAACTAAGCGTGTTATTCCTAAATCTGTTAAACATCTTCATTATGTTGTATGCTAATTTACTGCTCATGCTCTACCTATATGTAATGACTAGTAACTTCCATTTCAATGTATCTGAAGAAGTGTGTGTGCACACAAAAACTCATACCTTGAATAAAACTTTGTTGATCTTAAAGGTGCCACTGGACTCAAACATTCTCCTTCTGCAGAGGAAGGCAATGGCAAACCACCTCTGCTTCTCACTTGCCTTGAAAGTCCCTTGCTGGGTTCACTGTAAGTCAGCTGTGACTTGATGGCACTTTATACCTACACACAAAGTGGCCATGGATGTAAATAAGTTAAAAAAAAAACGCTCGGTGTCTCTGCCTGAATGTCATTGTCACTTTTCAATCCACAAGAGCACAGCTCTAATTTTTCTACGAAGAGCAGAACTCTGGTATTTCAAGCCAAATGGCAAAAGTGAGCGTGCATCCGGGTTTTACATAGCAGTCAGGAAAAAGAAAAATGGGTTCTTACAGTCTGTTCTTTAACTAGACATGAGCCAAAGGCTACTGCTATTATTATTTGAAAGAACATTTTCCTTGTGACTTTACAAGCGTAAGGATCAGTGGAAATGGAAAAAGGAAAGACATGCTATCTTTTGTACCTGTCACTTTAATATATGCCTAGATCCTGCCTTGGCAGAGCACCAGACTGTTTGAAACACAGTAGCTCAAAACAGTAGGAAATGTATTTTGAAGGAACTTTTAATTAAGCCAGCCCTTAGGCTCCAGAGCCTGGTGAGTAGGGGGCTTGCAATGGTTTCCTTTAAAGGGGTAACCCATCCAGGCAGGTTCTCCCATGCTGTCACAGGTCTCAGAATGAAAATCCAGTTTCCTGCAGGTAAACCATCTAATTTATCAAATAGTCTAAGTGGCCAAATGCATAGCAACAGGGCAAGTTTGTAAGATGGGGGGGTTAAAGTTTCCCCCCCACTTTTTTTTAGTTTCCAAACTAATTACCTGCAAAAATGACAGTCTGGAATTGGACCAAGTGCTGAAATCTACATTCAGCACCACTACTGTTGTTACATGAAGGAGCAAATCAAATGAACAAAAGCGTATGTACCAAGATTACTGCAGTGGAAGGGAAACATATCTTTACAATGAGGTTGTAAAAGAAGAAAATTCCAGCACTGCAGCAGTGTCATGGCCACCATGGGAAATTGCTTCAGCATTATAAAGGCACCGGCAATAGCAGAAAAGGTGCCAAGAGCACCGTCAGTGTATAAGGGACAAGAGAGGAAGAGATGGGAAGGTCAATAGTTCTGTAAGAGTGGGTTTCTGGGTCTGCTGTTGGCCATACATTTATTTCTAGGAGAGGGATTGTTGGTATCTGAAGAACACAGCACTGAAGGAAGAACCCAAGGAGAATGATCTGTGGCCAGTAGGCTTAACAGCTGTTAAGGGATCATCAGTAAAGTGTATTGCATTTTAATATGCCAGTTCCCCCCACTAACCTTTCCTTGATGCATGATACACTTCATGACTTAGGAGTTTAGGAAACGTGATACAAGAACTCATAGTTGTCAGCATTCCTGCAGTGGTGTGTGTCTCCTGGGCCAATGCAGTTGAGGCGATCAGCCTTGCAGATTGAGGAGCATGCTAAGAAACAAATAGTTTTATTACATGTATCCATCATTAGTAATATATAGCCTGGGTCCTGCACAATGCTGTTCCTTCTGAGGTTATAAAGCATTTCAGCAGTGAAAAGTGAGGTCCTGACACAAACTTCTGCCTTTGTGCTATCCCTGCCGGAGCTCCCAGCCCTCCCCACCTCCCTTTATATTCTAACAGACAGTCTGAACTGACCTACTTACCAGCCACTTCCCTTATCTTCTTTTAGTAATAATAAAGCACTACATTTGGGCACAGCAAAAGGACATATATTTGATAATATCCCTTCCGTTTTTGTCTTCCTTTGTGTGTTACTTGTCGTCTTAGACGGTCAAATTCTTCAATGGATAAACCGTGTTCTTTTGTAATAGTCTATGCTATTGGACCCAGTTCTGCACAGCAGCCTTTGCAGTAGCAGCACAAGACACAATAGGTGATGGGTTCATTCCATTTGACAACGGGCTGCAAAGCTAACATCAGAGCCAGCCGCTAAGGCAACACTCAGAATTCTAGTGTCTTCTGAAGCATCAGGCACTTGACAGGGACAGAACCCGTGCTCGATGGAGATCTGGTAAACAGCCAGGCTGTCAGTTCCCCCATTACTAAACTTGTTATCAAATTTCACACAGTTAACTGATTTCTTTTCTTTTTTTTAATTCAGTTGATGAAGTCATAAAAGTAACGGCACGTTACCTCCAGGAAGTTTCTTTTTTCTGTTGCCAGTCACCTCTGCAGCCGTGTCTCCATTAATTCTCCCATACATAAAATTAATTCACTTCTGTGGTTTGTGGCTTCCCAGAATTGCATCTCCTTTGTACATTGAGCATAGGGCTTAATTCACTGGCTGACTTTCCAAATACAATTCAGCAAATGAAGGGAGTGGTATCCTGCCACTCTTCTCAAATAAGTGGAGAGCTTTCCTCTAGCTGAAGCTCTGTACTTAGCTGAGTGGAGTGGAAGGATACAACCCATGGTTCCCCAAACCCCTCCATCTAGGGCTTGTGTTGTAGCTCAATGAGATCTTCCCCACACCCAGACCAAATGAATGACCAGGGCATTTGGGTTAACCAACTCTAGGAGTGTCCAGTTCATGCGTAACTACTAGTTAAAGCAGTCAAATAACCATTCTGTAAGAATGAACTCGTCTCCTGTTATCATTTGCATCACCATCAGAGTAACTCAAGGTAAGAACAAACTTTCACCCAAAATGGGTAAAAAATTTATCTTTTCACAGTTACTAAAAGAAAGTGAGATTCAGGTCTCCATTTAGTAAACTGATAGATTCTTTAATTTTTAGTGGAAGTTACTGAAGTTATTATGAAATCAATCTGACAGTAACTGGCATTGCTTTCAACTGGAAATACATTTCCTGGTATAACCTCACCTCACACACACACCCAAAAAACCCTTAGATGAAATTCTCAAGGGTTGCACTTTTCACCAAAAGGATCTTCTCTCCCATATTTCAGAAAGAGGGGAGAAATCTTCTACAGACAATTGACTTTGCATTCCTAAACAAACTGACAGCCTTTGGAGGGGCTGTGGCTCAGTGGCAGAGCACCTGCTTGGCATGCAGAAGGTCCCAGGTTCAGTCCCTGACATCTCCAGTTAAAAGAGCTGGCAGTAGGTGATGTGAAAGACCTCTGAAGCCCTGGTGAGCGGCTGCCGGTCTAAGCAGGCAATACTGACTTTAATGGACCATGGGTCTGATTCTGTATAAAGCAGTTTCATGTGTTCATGTGCCTTCTAAGTCCATTGAAATCAATTGGCTTAGAAGCGTATAACTTGGCTTAGCATGGCACTCTCTTGTAGAGTAAACATAGGGAGGCATGATGAGTGAGTGGGCTGTTCCATTCTCTTCTGAGATTCTCAAGTGCAGGTGGGTGGATGGAACAATTTTTTAAAAAAGAAGTGCATAGGCAAGGTGAAAAGTCCCCATGTCTTACTTCATTGCGATATGCTCCTTTTAGCACAGTTCTGCCATGCTGGTTGCTTTCCCATGTCCCAGCCTGGCCAAAAGAAACTATGCTTCAAATGACAGAGCATAGTTGTCAGTGTTGGACTTGGTGAGTCTTCCTTGGAAAATGAGAGAACTATGGCAGCTGGTCCTATAGTGATCAAGATTCCAGAAGACTCCGCAGTGCTTGGACCTTCAGACATCCAGGACTCAGACAGACCACCTGCCATGACCACAGAACCAGAAAACCTAAGGGCTCATTAACAGGAACCAGACATGTGGGCCACAGAAAAGCCTGTCAGTGAAACCCACCCTTCACTAGGGGTTTCATGAGCATCCCCAGAGCCCCTGGAGCAGAAAAGGCACTGTGACCAGGTAAAGGCTTAATTCTGACAGCAAACAGTTGGCTGCCTGGGATCTCTCCCCACAAGGCTTTTGACAATCAAGATCTGTCATGGGGGTTTTGTAGGATGCTGGACTAACTCCAGCTGTACCTGCAGGTTCTGGCTTTGATGACAATCATATGCACTCACCTTCATAAATAGCCTCAGTCTTGCCTAGGTGATTGTGGGATCAACAGCTCCACTAAAGTGAGCCTGCCTGCCTATGCTTAAAGAACATCCTGGACAACTGGGTGGGTGTCTCAGCTTCCCCCGTCTAGGTGAGCGGGTTTATCCTCAACTGTGGACACAAATGGATCCAATTGGTTTCCAGAATACTCTGTGGGATCCAATGCCTTCCGGTGCCTCATTGGATGAGTTGGTAGAGGACTGGAGTGCCTGTCTCTCTGAAGCCATCAGTGAGGTTGCCTCCGACATCCTCTTTGTTCCTATCACCGAATATCCCCCTGGTATACAGAAGAACTCAGGGGGATGAAGCAGGAACTCAGATGACTTAAGCAAGTCTGGCAGTGAGTTTGCGACAAAGCCACAAGAACATCTTTTAGGCTGTTTATGAGGCCCTATGAGGTTGCTGTGAAGGCTGTGAAGAAGGAGTCCTACTCAGCCTCCATTGTGTCCACAAGCTCACGCCAAGCACAATTGGTTAGGGTAGTTTTGGCATTTGATGTCCCTCTCAGGAGGGATCCAAAAGAGTAGTAATTTGGCTATTCGCTGTGAGGCTTTTATGAACTTTTTTGCCAACAAAGTCCTGTTGCTCCACCGTGACTTACCTGCCAGCATTGACACTGTAAGTGAACTGGAGGCCCCTTGGCCATCTTTGGATTTGGTTTGAGACACCTTCAGCCTGCTGTCCTCTGCTGATGTTGACAGGATCCTGGATGCTGTTTGACTGGCCACATGCCCCCTGGATCCATGTCCCTCATGGCTGGTGAAAGCTGGCGATGAGAGGATACGGGGCCCACTGGGGGACACTATCTATCTGTCCCTGCAAACAGCGGTCTTTCCAGAGGGTCTTAAGGAGGCTGCGGTTGTACCGCTCATAAAGAAACCATCACTGGATCCATATGATCCAGCCAATTACTGCCCAGTATCAAATTTACAATTTCTGGGTAAAGTAATTGAGAGAGCAGTAGCTGAGCAGCTCCAGAGTTTCCTGGATGGACACATCACCACTTGACTCATTCCAGTCTGACTTCCACCCAGGCCATGGGACGAAGATGGTGCTGGTTGCCCTAACAGACAATCTCCGTAGGCAGCTGGATTGATGCCGGTCAGTGCTGCTGTTGTCACTTGATCTCTCGGCAGCATTTGACATGGTTAATTATGATATTTTGACCCACCACCTCACTGATGTGGGGATTCATGCAATGGCTTTCCTCATTTCTCCATGGTCAGGGACAGAGGGTCACGCTGAGGGGGAGAGAGGCCCTTGAGGTTCCCACTGTTATGTGGAGTTCCTCAGGGGGCAGTCCTCTCTTCAATGTTGTTTAACATCCATATGCACCCCCTCAACCAGCTGGCTCAAAGTTTTGGGCTTGGGTGTCATCAATATGCAGATGACACCCAGCTATATCTGGTCTTGGACAGCCACACGGATACCACCCCACAACATCTGGCCGAGGGTTTGGAGGCTGTAGCAGGATGATTAAGGAAGAGCAGGCTGAGACTGAATCCAGGGAAGATGGAGGTTCTGTGGCTGGGTGGGGGCTTTGGGATTGGGGTTCCAGCTTCCAGCCCTTGACAGGATGCCATTAACACCAGTGCACTCTGTCAGGAGCCTGGGTGTGACCTTGGACACCTCCTTATCTATGGAGGTGCAGGTCACTAATACTGCCAGATTGGCATTTTACCATGTCAGGCATAGTTGTTGGCCCCTTTCCTGTTACACCCTGACCTAGCTATGGTAATCCATGCAACGATCACTTCCAGGTTGGACTACTGTAATTTGCTCTATACTTGCCTACCCTTGAGACTGACCCGGAAGCTTCAACTAATCCAGAGTGCAGTGGTGTGAGTCCTGGTGGGAACACCACTGACAGTACATATACAACCTGTGCTGTGCCAGCTACAGTGGTTACCGGTGGAATACCAACTCAGGTTCAAGGTCTTACTGTTGGCTTTCAAGGCCTTGAGAAGTCAGGGACCCATGTACCTTCAGGGACCCATGTACCCTTCCTCCAGTATGTCCCCATCTTGGACTCTGGTTAACTTATTAGTGTACTGTGATAATTTTATGCTGATTGCATTTTAATTGCTTTTAAGGTTATAAATCGCCCAACACCTGCTTGCAGGGTCGGGTGATTCATAAATTTAATAAAATAAAATTAAAATAAAACAGTAAAGAAAGGGGGTAGGGAGCAGGATAGGTTCCCCCAACCCACTTGTCCCAGTTTTGTTCAAAAACAGACCTCCCCTTGCTTTATATATGAACAGGCAGAGTCATGGTCTTGAGGTTCTTTGCAGTTACAGTGTTTCTAAACACATCATATGACCAAGAAATTTGGATCCTGTTATCAGTGGTTCTGTCATGGATCAACCAGGGCTCAGTGAAAGTGAGAACTCCTCAGAGCAGGAGGGGTCCTGTGTAACCACTCCAGAGTCAACAGAAGCTGACAGCAGGGAAATGAGGTGCAGGCATGTCCTGACTTGCAGCCAAGAGCTGGTTCAGAATCACCTCTACCTTTCAGCTCTAATTCAACAGGTGAAAGTCAGCCGCCTGCCCTCAGTTTTCTGGGATCACCTGCACTCTTGGGGTCCCACAGAGGAAGGCTGAGAATGGATTTACAGGCTATGTGGCATGATGCACACCTTGCTGCTCAGTGTCCACTGCCTGCTGAGAGTGGAGATGAATCTTTGCAGGATTGTTCCTGAGAAGCTGGCTGTACACATGACGTTTTTGCATGTGCCTATAAAATCTCCCGAGATAAGCTTTTGGGCATGGATGCAACAAGTACATCAGATGCTGAACTGTTGACACTGCCTTGATTGATTCCTGGAAACCTGACCTCTGCCCAAAGGACACTGGAGTTCTGAAACCTCCTCTGGCCTTGTTATTCTTGGGAATTAGAGAGATGCTGTAACCTGACACCAGAAGCCTGCCTGCCAGCCAGCCAGCCAGCCAGCACAGGTTCTCTCTCTGATCTTTAATCACGCATTTATTTCTCTTGTGCCAGTGGTGGGTGCAACCGGAGAATGAAATACCTCACACAAACAAGACTTGTGCTTCCATTGGTTCAGAGAACCTTCCTGAAGCCTGTAAAATGGGGTTATGATTGGCAAAAAGTGAAAACACCATGCACAGAAACATCATTGGCATGATCTTGTTAGGTAAAAAGACTGGGTGGTCATTTTGGTTGGATGATGTTCCTGTCAAGTGCTTATATGCTGAGTCATTTTCTTTGCTCCTACCCTCTACCACTTGAGGAAATGAAACCAAACAGAAAGGCACCACAAGGTGGTCATGTGATAAAGCGAAAGCATACTGGTCTAATATACATTGTGTGATGCAGAAAATATTGAAAACCCCAATTGAGAGAAAGCCTGAACTTTTTCTCCTCGGTTTGACAATGGAAAAAATTCCACAAGAGAAAAGGACACTGTTATGGTACATGATTACGTCGGCGAGAATGGCCTTTGCTCAGCATTGGAAAATGGAGAAGGTACCAGATATACATGACTGGTTGAGAAAATTGTTATTTTTAGCAGAAATGGACAAAATGACAAAGAAATTAAATGGACAAATGGCAGAACAGTACTTAAAAGACTGGGAAGGATTGAAACTGTATCTAGAAACTGAATATAGAATGAAGGGGAAAATATATAATTTGGATACGTACGGATATTGAATGAGAAGTGAAATGAATTTTGAACTGTATGTACTGTTATACATAATATGCTGAAATTGTAGAGGTTATATATAATTTAAATGTGTTACCTGGTTTGTCGAGGTATTTAAGTCTAAACTTGATTGCCTTATAATTTTTTCTGTTTGTTATTAGCAGTGTTGGAAGCCTATTAGGGGGGTGGGGGGATTGGGATCTTACTTTTTGGAAACTGTATTGGTAACGTGATTGGAAATGTTGAATATATCCCAATAAAAATTTTGTTTAAAAAAAAAAAAGAAAGGCACCACAATACATTTACATACCAAACACACTTGGTATCAGAAGGTTTCTGACCACTTCCAAATGTCAAAGATAATTCTGATCTGAAGCATTTTTGATACATGTGCAGTGGCCTTGTTCAGGCTGGATCTTGGTAGTAAAATTTTGACTGCACATTCCTAACATATAGTTAGTCTGTCACTGGCTTTATATTGCCCTTTCTAGAAGTTACAGTTCCTTACTATAATGCTTGCACTGAACTACAGAAGAAAACATTGCATTTTTTAAACCAAATGTATAACATATAGCTGACAGTAAAAATAAGGCAATGCATTCTAAATTCACCTCCCTGCATCTTTAACAGAGATACACACTTATTTAGTTATTGTCCTTTCTATCTAGTTTTGGGTTAATTTTAGTTTATTAGGATAAATTGCAGCTAACTAGAACCTTTTTCTGCAATTGGAAAGGCAAGAGTTTTGCATAAATGGAAGAACAGATGACATCCAGTGGCCAACCAAGAAATGTACACCTATTTTCACAGAAATAATATTCATTACTATATTATTGCTCCAGTTAATATTTGATGCTTGTTCAAAAGCAAGTCAATGTTCTTACTTCCCAAAGGAACATTGTTTGGGGGAAATGGGCAAATATTCCATTGCCCTGATCACTCAGAAAACAGAAAACTCGAAGGAGCCTAGTTTCATCTATCCATTCAGTGTCAATAAGTTCTGGGATAAAGCAAATAGAGCAAGCTTTCAGTTCAGCATCAAAAATAGCAAATGGCAGATTGCTTGAGTTCTTCTGTGTAGAAGATCAGAAGTCATTAGTCTATTGGGAAATTCAGTCTACCTATCCAGACTTGCCTTAAACAGACATATATTGTTTTATTTTACCATCTCTTTCCCCTGGGGAATGGCTCCCTCTGTCATAACAAGATCCTACTTCTTTACAGACTGCTAAAGCCGTGACTGGAATTTACAAAGAGTTTGGGTACCATCTACAAACCACATCTCCAATATGTGTACATTTAAAGTACTTTTGCCCCCCCCCAAATAGTATGACCAGCAGTGGTAAACTGATCTAAGAATCACACCATCATGCAAGAGTTGCATCTTCATACAATGCTCTATGCAGATGAATTCCTGAAGAGAATGTTTCTGATTAGCTGGGCTTTTCACAGATGTAAGTCACTTAGTCACTGCTGTGAAAAGCTATATGATCTGATGAATGTTCACATGTATATGTATTTATGTATATGCCACCTTTCAGCCACAGTAGGGACATTCAAGGCACCTTACAATATTTTAAAACAACTGTTGGAAGCCCTGAAGCACCTGCATCAAAGTTTGAGACTTTCCCAATGAGGGACCCACCCACCTCCATTGTACCTCAGGCAGTCATCATCAACTTGGCCAGAACTCCTAGGATGGGACCCTGGATGGCAGGTGGCCATGGCAACTGGACCTGAGCCTTGCTGCCTCCCTGCTAGGTCCCAGCGCTATGGACTGATCATGCCATCTCTTGACAATGGACAACAAAGATGACGCAGGGGAAGACCAAGCCTCAGATGCCATTGGGCCACACAGTGAGCACAAAGGCAGCCAACAGAAGCCCAACTGACAACTTGGATGGAGCACCAGAGAGGCCTATTTTAATATTTTAATGTTAATATTTTATATTTGTTATTTGTTTTTATGCTGTTCTTACCTTTCTGGTTTTAATGTAAGTCACCATGAGACCCCTCGATGACTTAACGAAACCTAATAAATAAATAAATAATGGCTACGTAAGAACCTGGGAGTGGCCAGGTAGGGAGGGCCTAGTTGAAGGCCTCCCAGGAATTGGCCAGTGAGAGAAAGAAGGCCAGCAAAGATGGGGCAGAAGATAGTGGGGAGTGGTGCTCCAAACCCAGATAATGCCTCAGGCCATAAGGCTGGGGCCAGGAGGTGAGGCTGAGGCTGATTGGTGGGGGCAGAGAAGAAGCAGCTCTACAACCAGACCAGAAAGGAGAGAAGAAGCATTGCACTGCCCAGACAAAGTCAATGCTCTAGAAAAGAGCAGCATAGGTAAGGAAGGAGCCTCACAGCAACATAACAGAATAAAAACATATTAAGCAGCTATATTTATATATTTGTTTATTTCCTTAGACTTATAGCCTGCCATTCCCACACTGTAAGCTCAGGGCAGGTAACAGCATATATATATCTGAAGTTAATGCCAATTTACAATATTAAAAATATATTACGAATACTCAGAAGCCAATGTTGGATCGGGCCAGCGGCACATCCAGTCCAACACTCTGTCACACAGTGGCCAAAAATACCAGATGCCATCGGGAGGTCCAACAGTGGGGCCAGGATGCTAGAAGCCCTCCTACTGTTGCTCCCCCTCAAACAACAAGAATACAGAGCATCACTTGCCCCAGACCAAGAGTTCCTATCTATACCTTGTGGCTAATTTACTCAATTTAAAATCCATAAAATCATTAAATTTACTCAATTTACTCAATTTAAAATCCATAAAATCCTTATATCATTACAACATCTGCCTTAAACAACAACACACCTCAACAGCAAATAATGTGGTCCCAGTCTGGCTTCCAGGATCTGTGGTCACTGGGGGGGGGGGGCGGGAGGCCTAACCAAATGGATCCCCGCTGCCTCAACTAAAGGCCTGGTGGAAGAGCTCCATTTTGCAGGCCCTGCAGAATTGTAATAGATCCCGCAGGGCCCTGACCTCATATGGTATCTCATTCCACCAGGCAGGGGCCAGGGCTAAAAAAGCCCTGGCCCTAGTTGAGGCAGGTCAGACATTCCTTGGGCTAGGGACTACCAGGAGGTGTTGATTAGTAGAATGCACCAACACCTTGAAATGGATCTAGAATTCAATAGGCAGCCAGTGCAGGTCATGCAGCAGCTGGCAGATATACACCTGCACAGGCAATGACATCAGCACCTGTGCCGCTGCGTTCTGCACTAGCTGCAATTTCCGGAGCAGAGTCAAGGGAAGCCCCACGTAGAGAGAATTACAATAATCTAATCCGGAAGTGAGCATTGCATAAATCACTGCAGCCAGATCGCAGGGGGTGAGGTATGGGGCCAACTGCCTAACCTGCCTTGGATGAAAAAAGGCAGACCTAGCAGTGGCAGTGACCTTGGCCAACAACAGTAAACAACAACTGCAAAGCCACAACTAAGCTACAGGAACAGTTGTTTTGACATCTTAGAATACTGGAGGATGCATTCAGCTAGGATGAAAATTTGCTAGGTAAAAAATCCAAGATGGCCACCAACAAACAGTAATTTTAGCACAATTCGCCTTACAGAGATCCTAGGAAGGTGTGTGAGCTAACTAAGTAAAGACAATTTGGGTTAAAGAATTTACATTTCTGTCACTGTATTCCATACCTCAGTACTCTATATAGGGCTGTCAAGTCCCTCCATAGCTTTGGCAGGGGGATTTGGGGGATGTTTTAAGGCTGGGAAATCAGCCCCACATGTGGTGGCCCCCACCCTGCTCACAAAAAGACCCTTTAAAGAGTCTCTTTATGAGAAGAACTGCCACTAGCGACAGCCCCTCTCCCTCCCCCCAAAAGATTTAAAGGACCCTCCAGCTGACTGGCGGGCCATGTGCTCCCCGTCGATCAGCTTAAGCCCTTTAAATCTCCCAGGAGGGAAGGGAGAGGGGTGGCCATGGGTGGCTGTTCTTGGGGGTGGGGACCTGGGAGCTGGAAACCCTAACTCTGTACCTCAATAATTGTTTGTTTTGAACCATCACAGATGATACATATGTTCTAATATACTGTTGACAGGGCCAGCCCATTATTGTTAAATTTTAGACTGTCACCTAGGGCGACAGCTCGACAAGGGTGCCATTTTGGCCGGCCTTATTCCCTCCTCACCCTGCCTTGGTTGTCCCGCTCTGCCAGAGGCGATGCCACTGCACGAAGGGAAGTTGCCAGCTGAAGTACAGGTGACCAACAGCTCCAGGCTGCGCACACACAGTAACCACTGGTGGCTCCCACATGCTGAAGAGGAGGGGAGAGGGTGCCACGAGGGCACCCAACGAGGAGGCCACGAACAATGCTCAAGAGTGGCTGTTGCTGCGGCATGCACAGATAGCTGCGGCCCCTGCCACTGCTACAGTGGCTGCGATGGGCTGTGCCCCCTGCTGCAGCTCTGGCACCTGCCCCCACTACAGCTCCGGTGCCCGCCCCCATCCTGCCCTGCATGGGGGATACCAGAATGTATCATTGCCTAGTGGGCGAAGAAACCTGTGGCTGCCACTGACTGTTGATAATATTGTATTTGTGTGGCTCATAATAGTATCACTGGCACTGAAAAAAACATTATCATCCTGTGCATTTGCAGAGTTTAAACCTCAATCAAAGTACGCACCATCACTACATAGTATGTTGTATGCTACTGTAATGATTCTTGTTGAGGAAATACATTTCACCATTGCATTGCCAATATCAGAGTTACTGGAAATGCACTGCTCAATCTCATGACTTGTAGATGTTCTTCACAAACATCAACCTACAAAAATTAATAAATGTACGGAGCAAGCTTCAGCAGGTCTACTCAGAAGTAAGTCTAACTTTATTCCATGAGGTTTACTCTGGATCTGATAAACAGGACAGATTTTGTCCAGCATCTAAAAGACAATTGAATCTGCATTTGCATTTTTAAATCAGTTTCGTGCTGCTGTGATTTCATCTTTCTCTATGCTTGTTTGAATAGTTGTTTGGAGAAGATTCATTTAAAGTGGTGTGGAGGCACAATGACAGTGGAGCCACCATGAGAGGGTGATAAACATATGCAGAGATGCAAAAGTATGCTAGCACTGTTGAAGTGTGATAATGAAAGCAAATGCAGACAACTTTTTTGAAGGCCGAGTCCAAAGGCTGGGACACTGGTGGGAAAGACAAATGCAGATTCGACCAATGATGTGCCAAATGAACACTCCTTAGGAAATAGTTTTAATGGCGTAAGAAACACAGAAAAGGTCTCCACTCTGGTAGACACCCACTTAATTTCTGAAAGTAGACACACCTGGAGAAGGGCCTCTGATTATTATTTCTGATCATTATATTTATATTTATTCATTTTAGCTGATGATAATAAAGTCCCCTTTATTCAACAAAGAACATCTGCACCTTTAAATTTTCTGTTTGGTTTTATATGTTGTCACTGAGGCCTTTTCTGTTTCACCCATTTCCACTGCATGTCCTCCTGATTTAATCTTTTACATTATTGTTGGATCCTTTCATATGCAACTGACATCAAATAATGTTATGAATTGCATAAATCTAACAGGAAAAATGATGCAAGTTCTTTGCTATAAAGCTTTTGGAAGGATTGCAGTGAATCCAGGATGGCTGCCGTGTGAGTGGGAAAGTTTGGATTCTCCTGACCCTGTGGCAGCCATTTTCCCTGACCCAATCCCCACTGTGGCTTTTTCCTACCCCCACCACCTGGGGTCATTTTTTTGTTTTGTTTTTTTAAAACTCAAATTACATATCATTATTTTGATATATTGTTGTGCCAGTAAGGAATTACAGGTACTGCGATTCCCCAGCTTTCATTAAAAAAAAAACCAACTTAGTAGTTGTGAAGGTATAAGGGGGAAAGCATATGTCCACAAAGGAAGAGGATAGAAACATACCTTTTTTAAAATACGAAAGCTGGGAATTCACAGAACCAATTACACTTATTGTTATTACTGTATGTTCATATAATTATACAAAATTCCTGGTTGGTTTGTTTTTTTTAAATGAAAAAGCCCTGAGGCCCAAGAGAAGAGGGATGGCCTCTCCTGGGGCAGACAAACCTGTCATGTGGAGGACCTGTTGTTGCTGTGATGTATCAGCAGCAGCACCGGCAAAAGTGAAATCACACAAGCTTGGAGTGTTTTATATGTTGTCGAAGGCTTTCACGGCCGGAGTTCATTAGTTGTTGTAGATTTTCTGGGCTGTATGGCCACAGTCCTGTATGGCTAAGACCACAGCCATACAGCCCGGAAAATCTACAACAACTTATTGGAGTGTTTTGTTGCAACCAAAGAAATAGGAAATAGTGGAGGGGGGGGAGAGACTCACAGTTTGAGGCACATAAGGCAATCTAATTAGGAACTTGCCTTACATATAAGCAAAGAAAATTTGATCAAGGTAAGTACTCCTGGTAGTATATATGAAACATCCAATTCTGTCCACTGTCATAGAATTGGGCAGGGGCAGTGTCAGAACTGGATTGTCCTCAACACACTCTCTGTTTACAACAGGAACATGGATTTGTATGGTTATGCTCTCATTTCCCTCACAGTTGGGAATGTAACTAGGGCTGATTTTGCACAAGGAGCTGAGTCGCCATCACACCTCCCTTTGCCCCATTTCAATTGGTCAATTTCCCACTCGAAGCCACACGGCCACATTTTGACCCGCGGCTTTGCCTGATTTTCCCCACATTTTCATGATCCTGTTTTTTGAGGATCACGAGACCGTGGGGAAAATCAGGTGAAGCCACGGGTCAAAATGCAGCCACATGGCTTTGAGTGGGAAATTGACCAATGGAAATGGGGCAGAGGGAGGCGTGATGGTGGCGCAACTCCTTGTGTGAAATCAGCCTAATTTAGATACAATGGCCAATGTACAAAAGTCTCAAAAAGTCCCAGGGAGTTTCAAGACATTTTCCATCTCCATATCCCTTCCAGTTTGGACATATTGTACAGAAACAAATTGGCCTGATTGGTGGGGGAGGGGGACATATTTCCCCTTTCCCCACCTGCCATAGTGACCAGGAGAAACCGAGTCTTTCTCTCACAATAGATATTTACAACTTTTTTCATGAACCACAAAATTATTACAGCCATGGAAGATCACACTGGATCCAGTTTCATGACATCTGCAAGTCTCCCAGTTACCTTCTATTCTGCTCTGACTTAGGAGAGCAGCAACTTTTGCCATTCTTTCAAACTGAGCAAGACGCTCTGTCTGCATTTTCTCATTAATAGTGTCCGTGTTGGAGAGATATTGCTTCTGCACAGCTGGATGAAAGTGGAGGAGTTCTGCTGGTGTCATCTAGAGATGTGCTCAAAGGCCTTTGTTAATGAGCCAAAGAGGTGTTCTCTAAAAAATTTTTTGTGAATGTCAGGCATTTGCCTCCCTACTAATTATTCATTGCATTTATTTGAGGAAAAATCACATGCCATGGTATGAAAATGTTTTGAGATCCTATTTGGTCTCAGTGCTAATCAGCAGATTTAATTCAGTTACAATTAATTCAAAGTTAAGCCATTTTTAGACCCACCGGGAAAGAGTTATGCTCAAGCTAAATTGCCTTATTGACAGCACTCTGTGCTTAACTTCATCTAGATGGTTTGTTTCAGTTGGGTCCCCCCTCGGGTCCCCCCTCCCCCCAGTTTTAAAAGGGAGACTTTTTAACTGGACTTTATTAGAATAATAAAAGTTGGTTTGCCCTGATGTATTTGTTTTGCATGATAACCGCACATTATGGTCCTTTATGTTCAGGGACCAGCATACCTAAGTGACCGCCTTTCCCCATATGTTCCCCAGAGAGCACTATGTTCAGGGGCCCAAAATTGATTGGCTGTCCCGGGCCTCAAAGATGCCAGGCTGGCTATAACCAGGGCCAGGGCCTTCTCAATGGTGGCTCCGTACTGGTGGAATGAGCTCCTGGAAGAGATCAGGGCCCTGTGGGAACTTTTACAGTTCCACAGGGCCTGCAAGATGGAGCCTTCAATTAAGAGCCACAATAAGGCCCTGGCCTTACCACCTATAGCCTGTTCCTGCTGCTCAAATAAGCTGATCAAACTGAGCTGGAGAATACCATCATGACTGATACTGTCTCCTTAAATAGCATTGTCAAGTTGAAACCTTATGTTCTCACACTTTATTAGATCACCATTCCAGCACTTTACAATAATTGATAAATGAATTGTTTATGGTAGTTTTTATGAATGGTTTTAATTGTACTTAAAAACGGATTTTTATGTAAGCCACCCTGAGCTGAAGGGGAGGCACCATCCTTAGAAGTCTTCAGGAAGCACTGAAAGTAGATTTTATTTTTTAGGGCTTTTCATTGGTTTTAAGCTGTAGGTATTTTCTTGGGAAGGGGTTAATGGGCTTTATTATATTATGCATAGTTTTAATTTGAAATTGTAAGCTGCCTGGAGCAATAAGAAAAATGTGGGATTGTTGTTGTTGTTGTTGTTCAGTCGCACAGTCGAGTCCGACTCTTCGCGAAATGTGGGATAGAAATATTTTAAGTAATAAATAAATATTAGTTAAGCCAAAAACAATCTATATTATAGATTCCAGTGGTTGGTTTCATATGGGCGATGGTTGGTGACTACTTTTGATATTGGGCCACTTCCAAGGTATCAAACCAAACTTCACATCTGGAGTTTATACTGTTCATCAAGTAGTAGAGAACTATGCTATTTGACCACCTTGCATGTTACAGCAGAAGGCTTAATCACTCATACTTGCCATTTTCTGTACGAGAAAGAAGCCTTGACTGTATCTATTCTCTCTCTCTTATTTTTGCTGTCTCCCTCTTCCTATATTTTAACCTTATTTTAAACTGATTTTTTAAATAAAAAATTTATTGTATTATTTTTAGGTAATGGCCTCAGTTGCCAACTGGAGGCTTGCCAGGGATTTCCCCATGTAATTCAAATTACTTTTACAGTTTCCCCAAACTATCAGGTGTGAACAAGGCTGAATAACCCAATGAACCTATATGTTTCTAAATGTTATTTAGCAATATTTGATAATAAAGAATAGGGTGTTTTTTCCCCACTCAGCTAGCTAATCAAAATTACCTGGAGGTGAGAGCAAATTCGCACATGTGAGCCTCACTAGGACTGCTAATGTTTAGCAGAACTCTTTAGGTATCACTATCACTTAATCTGTCATGCAAAAGCATATGCTTATGAAATATTTTTTCCCCAATCCCATATGTGCTTCATTGAAAATGGTTGAACTTTTTATATTTTTAGACTACTCATATGACAAACCCCTCCAACAAGCACAGCTGGAAAACACACTGCAGTACAAAATAATAACTTTCCCCCCTTCTACAGAACTTTCATTGAGTCTTTTATTTAAAATTTTAAAATATATAGAAATAAAAGAATTACAGCTGGGATATGAACTCCTTGGGGGCTGTAATGGTCATTTGGTTTATTGAAAAGGAAGGGTGTAAGCATATTTATAAAAAGTTTAAGTCCCCCCTCCCCGATCCGAAGACATGCAATGTCCTTTAATTTCATGATTAGTGTCATTTCATCATGGGGGAAAACTTGGCTCACCCTTTCTGGCAGACCCCAATGAATACAAATCAAATCCATGATTTCTGGAATTAGTCATACAGTGTTTTTGAAAATTGACATAGTTCAATAGTTGAGCAATAAATTTTCCTGCTAATGAGACACTAAAAAATGTTTTTGATGTTACAAGCAGGGAGACCTAGTTATTGTAGATTTATAGGCAATCTGTGAAAATACTGTCCTTTGCTTCCAATGATTTTTTAATTTTAATTTGATTATATCCAGCTGTATATAACTCACTCCAAACCAATATAATAATGCTAGCATTATATCTAAACAGTTTTCCTATCTTCCAAAGAAAGTAGACCTTTTCATTCAACTGATGGGTTATAGCACATCATCATATTAAGCACTGGCTCTATTAATATATGGTACATCTATAGAACATTCCATTGTGCTCCTGCCAAATAGTCTCCTGGGACCACAAAGTGCAGGTAATGACTTCTTCAGCAACCCTTGCACTTACCCCCCCTACACACACACTTTTTGTAGATATAACACATGTAGTAGAGCAGGCAATGCCTGCAAAATAAATTTCTCCCCTACAGGCTGTGTTTCAGTACTACAACACCACAGACAGACATGGAGTACACCAAGGCCAGTCGTCATGATTGCCCATAGCGTGGCAGCCATTGATTGCTTATGCTGGCTTCTAGCTACTGGTCCCATGCACAGAAAACTACACAGTGACTTTTAGCATACTGTTTTGGTAGGGTAGCCAGCTCTGGGTTGGGAAATACCTGGAGATTTGGGGAATGGAGACTGGGGATGGTAGGGTTTGCAGAGGGGAGGGACATTAGCACGTAGGGTAGCCAGGTCTCCCCAGCAGGAAATGGGAGGTAGGGTTGCATGATCCTCTGGAGGAAATGGCTGCTCTGGAAAGTGAAATCAGTGCCATTATACCCTACTGAGGTCCTTCCCCTCCCCAAACCCCACCATCCCAAGGCTCCACCCCCCAAAATCTCCAGGTATCTCCCAGCCTAGATCTGGCAACCCTATCCAGAACAACCGTCTAAGGCCCATAGAATTTGTGTGCATTGAAGACCCAGGGCCCAAGTACCATTTATCTGGGCCCAGTACACAAGTTGTAGTCTGGGGATCTTTTCTGCCCTCCCTCCTTCTCTTCTACATACAATCTCCCAAATAATAGAACCTCTCCCTTAGACTCTTAGCCCACTCTACTACCATGGAGCTCAACAGTGCTGTGCATGGTACTCCCCCTCTCATGTTATCCTCACAAAAACCTGTGAAGTAGGTTATTGAAGATGCCAATTTTATATTCCTGTGCTTGGACCCTGGGGAGATTGCAGAGGTTTTTTTAAACTATTATTCTATGAAGTTCTCATATTATTCATTTACAGAACAAAAAGATGTTTTCCCCCTTAATATTCAGGTTATATCTTGTCTTCATAAATTCAGTCATTGGCATCCATATAGTTGCAATGGTTGTATCTGTTGTTTATCATCTCTCAGATGAGCATGAGCTGTTTTATCATTTCTGCTATGTTCCAGATCTGACTCCACCATTCTTTCAGTCTTGGAGGGCTGGGGCTGGGCCATTTACTGCTGACCAATCCTCCACTGCACTGAATACAATCCAGAATAATTCAGGGTGCTCTCAGCAGATAAATCCAGACAAACAAGTAGAATATTAAATGGCAAGGTAAAATCTATATTTAAACATCAAGCTAATTTCTCACAGAATTTTTACCTACTCTTTGTTTATAGGCTTTCTGATTTGGACGAAATGAGGTGCACTTATGGTGCACCATTGGAGAATACTCACAGCAAATGTACATATAGAACATTCTCACACGTATTGTCTAGTTTTTTAAATTGGAAGCTTTATCATTTCACTTGGTGAGCCCAGCAAAAGAGGATGACTCTGTCCTGAATTCCACTGCTGTTGCATTAGAATAAACTTTGCCTTCTGCTACTACAGTAAGAACAGAATTTAGAAATGGGCTGCCTGGCTGTAGTTACTACAAGTATCCCAATCAGTTGTTAAAATGTGTGGCATACTTCAACACAAGAAGAAAGAGAGGCTCACAATGCACATCCTACCATAGAAGAGCACAGTTTACTATATATATTGCTGTTACTGGTATACTCACAAAACAGAGTTACCTGTCCCTTTAGTCTAGAACTGAATGTGCCAAAATCAAATATTACTGCAGGACAATTTCAAAGTGTTCCAAAATTCCTGTGTTCTTTCAGGTTTATGGTTTCATCTGATAAAGAGGTTTAATTTGCTGTTCAGTAAACAGTTAACAGCAGGGGTCTTTTCATAGAAAAACAGCTGCAGGAGCTCATTAGCATATGGTATGCTAATGAGCTATTAGGCTATTAGCATATGCCACACCCCCTGACATCACTAGAAGTGATGTCAGAAGGAGAAGCAAAACCGGGGGGAGGCATCTTCAAAAGCCTCCCCTTCTCTTCCCCAGCTGGTCTGGGTGGGGGAGCAAAGAGAGAAGGGGTTTAAAGTTTAAACTCTTTCTCATTAGAGTTGGGCCACAGAAGGAGGAAAGAGGGAAGGAAAGAGAGAGAGTAGAGAGAAGGAAAGAAGGAAGGAAAGAGAGAAAGAAAGAGAAGGAAAGGGGAGGGAAAGAAAGAGAGGGAAGAAGGAGGGAAACAGGGAAAGGAGGAAAAAAGCAAAGAGAAGAAGGTAGGAAAGAAAGAAAGAGAGAAGAGAAGAAGGAGGGAAAGAGGAAAAGGAGAGAAGGAAAGGAGGGAATGAAAGAAATTTGACTGCAATTCGGCCCCATTATATCCTATGGGCCATTGAAGTCAATGGTGAAAACACAGGGTATATTCTGGGGGCTGGAGGGGAGGGGGTTTGATGGAGAGGCTCCAAACTCACAGGATAGCTGATGGAGCCTCTCCCCAAGACACCCACCAAGTTTCAAGAACATTGGACCAGGGGGTCCAATTCTATGGGCCCCCAAACAGGTTGCCCCTATTCCTTCCATTGTTCTCTATGGTGGGGAAAAAGTAACTTGGCTCCTGAGCTCCTCCGGTGCGCTCCCCCCCCAAAAGACCCAAAAAGATTTCATCCACTGAGTACCATTACATTCAGTAGAGCTAAGCTAATTATCCTCATTGTGACCCTGCCTCCAGTCTCTTGTTGCTGTTGTCTCTCTTTCGGTTTCCTCTTGCAGGCCGGCAAAGTCAGCAAACCACGCCTCCAGTCTCTTCTTGCTGTGTTGCCTCTCAAGCCCCACCTCCAGTCCCAGGCTGCAAATTAGGCGGCAAAACAAGTAAGCATCCCTGACTCTATTCACATGCTGCTGCAGTGTTTTTGTGTCTTGCAATTGCAAGCAACCCTTGTGGACCATCTGCATTCCTGCATTCCTACTTTTTCGTTGCTAGCCAGCAAAACAAGTAAGCAAGCCCTCACTCTGTTCACACGCTGCTGCAGTGTTTTTGTGTCTTGTAACTGCAAGCAACCATTGACCATCTGCATTCCTGCATTTCACAAGCCAGCAAGTCAAGCCCTGCACAGGAAGGCTAATGTTTGCTTTGCTTGCATGGGGGGGGAGAGGGATGCCAGACTCCAGGTAGAACCTGGGGTTCATATCCCCTGAATTACTGTCTAAAAATCCGAAGAAAGTTGTCCTGCTTTGCATGGGGGGGGTGGAGTGGAGGGGTGCCAGACTCCAGGTGAAACCTGGGGTTCATATCTGCTGAATTACTACCTAAAAATCCCAAGAAAGTTGTCCTGCTTTGCATCAAGGGGGGTGGGGGGTGGAGTGGAAGGGTGCCAGACTCCAGGTGAAACTTGGGGTCCATATCCCCTGAATTAGTGTCTAAAAATACCAAGAAATATGTCCTGCTACATCTACAGCTACATGTGAGGCAGCATTCTCTTGCCTAACTCGTGTGCTAAAACCACAGAGGCTATCAATGTCCCATCTTCGGAAAAACAACCTAGTACTGCTAGGTTATGAAAAAACACTCATAAAAAACATTGTTATGGATGCTTTCATAGAAAAATTTCGTGCCCAGTCACGTTGACTTCAACTATAATGGGCTGAGCCTGAGAAGGGTAACAAGGTTCTGTAACCAGAAAATTTTTTGAGTAACAAATATTGCAAGGTCTGTAATGGTCAGCGTTTTTGTGATAAATCAGAAATTTTTATGTGACAAATCACAAGATCAGTAATGTTTAGTATTTAATGGTTAGCATTTTTTAAATAAATCTGAAACATTTTTGAGTGATAAATGTCTTGTCTATAATTTTTTTATTATTTTAAAGTATAAGTATAAACATAATGGGTGCCCCACAAGAAAAAAATTTGCCCCACAAAATGAAAAATCCGGGCTACGGGCCTGTTATACAGGCATAAAAACAGGCCATATATCCAATGTCATTCATTTAATATCACATCTTCCTGTACAGAGAGAAAGAGGGGGATGAAGTCTGATTGATTCTGTCCTTGGTATGTAAGCCCATTTAATGACCATCCATGACACCAGGAGAGATGTACTTCTTCTCTGGTAATCAAGATGGTTTAGTTTGTGGCCTGGGGGAGTGAAAAGCCTGAGGCAAGCTGCAGTTTACTAGCTACTTATTGCCAAGGAACAGCCTGGCCCAGTAGCACAAGTAATCAGCATCCATGAGAATTATGTTTCCCACTGATCCATGTGCTTGGGACTCTACTGTGCCTTCAACAGTGTGCTGGCTGCAAGCTTCCCTCAGATTTGTTGTTCCCATAGATCCTGATATAATTTGAATCCTTGAAGCCTGTACACACTGCCGTAACACAAACAAGTTATTGCAACACTTGGAACAAAAACCTCCCCAGGACTCAACAGGGATATTGGTTTCTTAATTCATTACATATGCTAACTCATTCAGTCCTTACATATGTGTTCTCAACAAGAAAGACTATAAATCCTCTGTATTTTACTGTATTTCTTTTTTGGAATAGTATATTAGAATACTGAATGTAATGCAAGGAATATTGGGCTGCTTTGCTGACATGACACTGCATCCACCTCAAAAAGTGCTGTTAAATGATCTCCACACCTGGGAGGAGAGAATGGAGATCCTTGGTTTGCTTTCCACAATTAGAAAAGACACCTTTAGATATTTATCTGCTATTATTAATTTACAGCTATTGATATAACCTTAGCAAGCTATTTAGCTCTGACTCTGCATATCTTAAACACCATCATGTTACATGTTAATTTGCTGTTAAGTCCCTGTCTATAAGTTTGAACCTTACCTGTCATTCCAATGTATTTGAAAAAGTGTGCCCTGTGCATGAAAGCTCATGCCTTGAATAAACCTTTGTTGGTCTTAAAGGTGCCACTGGACTCTAAATGTGATCCTTAGTTGAGTTACAACTTTTTTAATGCCCATTGACTTAAACTCTATATAGCTCAGCTTAGGGCAGCACTATGAAAGGCATGCTATTTAAAAAAAGCTTTCTAATTATGAGACCTTGCTGCCACTACTACTACCAGGATCGTTTTAAAAGAAAGGGAATAGCAGAAAATCTCATAGGAGATAAGAAGTCTGTAGGTCCCATAACAAACCTTTTGACAAGAGCATCATGGGATTTTGGCTTGGAATTGCGGGGGGTAGACTTAAACTAGTATAATTTGAACATGAATCAAGCATAAATTAACTCACCTGAAGTGATTCTATTCTAAGCCTGGGAGAATTCACTTTTCACTCATGGCCTACAAAAATAGGTTCTGCTCCACACAGGTACTGCAAAGGTTGTAAATTTCTTACTGGTTGTATGAATAGTCTTCGCACCAGGGCTGCATATTTCTGGCTGCTTCAGCCCTACAGTGGATACTGTACATGTGATTAGGCCAGCTTATATAGTAAGAAGCTTACCAACGGTTGGATCCCTGCGCGTGGCTCTACTACACAGAATGGGTTTTGGCAGCCTGGATTTGGCACCTGTAACATACGAAGTGGTTGTAGTTTGTGAATCCTATGTGACATTTTACCAGTCTACCATTACCACTGCTGAGACTCATTCCCCATGGTTAAGGTTTGCTTTCTTTGGTAACATATGCACATACCAGTCATGAAGGTCACCCAGAGGACTATATCTATTCAATACGTTTTTATTGTGCTCTTCCTGCAAATGGTTCAAGGAGGAATACACTACACAGGTCTCCCCCCCCCCCATTTTATCCTCACATCCATCCTGTGAGATCAGTTAGGCTGAGGAAAGATGACAAGAGCAGAGTCACTTACTTGGCTTCATGGCTGAATAAAATTTGAACCTAGCTCACCCCAATCCTAGTCCAACAGTCTAACCACAACAACACATTGAAAGAAGTGCAACACTGTCTGGAGATATGTCTACTTTGATGTGGAATCTTACCCTGGGGAAGTGGTTTTTCAGAGGCTACCATAGCCTCACAGTAACATATAAGTCAAGCATGTTTCAGTTGTTTACATGCTAACACTGGACTTCCCTCACCGTGCAGAGGCTCCTTACACAAAGAGAGAATGAAAAGCAGGCAGGCAGAGTTTCCATACATGCAAGAGCTATGTACTAGAATAAATGGCCCCAGCTTTGCATAGGTATCCTCATGGCACATATAGAGCTACTTACAAAGAACGGAGAAGCCTGTGATCTGCCTGAGCTCTGCACGTTTTTTTGAAAGGGTCTTTCAGTTGAGTATTTATTAATGACTGATTGATATGTATTTATTTGCTTCATTTATACCCCACTTATCTCCCCAATGGGGACCTAATATGGCTTCCATTGTTCTCCTCTCCTCCATTTTATCCTCATAACAACCCTGTGAGGTAGGTTAGGTTGAATGTGTGTGACTGGCCCAAGGCCACCCAGCAAGCTTCCATGGCAGAGTATGGATTTGAACCCGGGTCTCCCAGATTCTAGTCTGATACTCTAACCACCACACCACACTGCCTCTCAATCTCTTATATGATTGTGACTGATTTAATCATGTTTGAACAATTGCCTGCTGAGCAGAGCAGTTAAGAAGCAAGGACAAGAGGAACAGAACTCAACTGGGATATGCGAAAAACACACATATGTGCAAAAGGCCAATTGTGGACTACTGCATGGTTAGGAAGGAATAGAGAATGGCCCATCCAATGGCCCATCCAGCACAACACTGTCACATAGTGGCCAAAAATACCAGGTGCCATCAGGAGGTCCAGCAGTGGGGCCGGGACACTAGAAGCTCTCCCACTGTTGCCCCCGCCAAGCACCAAGAATACAGAGTATCACTTGCCCCAGAGTTCCTATCTATACCTTGTGGCTAATAGCCACTGATGGACCTCTGCTCCATATGCTTATCTAATTCCCTCTTGAAACTATCCATGCTTGTAGCTGCCACCACCTCCTGTGGCAGTGAATTCCATGTGTTAATCACTCTTTGGGTAAAGGAGTACTTCCTATTATCTGTTATAACCTGACTGCTCAGCAATTTCATTAAGTGCCCACAAGTTCTTATATGGTGAGAAATGGAGAAAAGTGCTTCTTTCTCTACCTGCTCTATCCCATGCATAATATTATAAACCTCAATCATGTCACCCCTCAGCTGTCGTTTCTTCAAGCTAAAGAGCACCAAGCGTTTTAACCTTTCTTCATAGGAAAAGTGTTCCAACCCTTTTATCATTCTAGTTGCCCTTTTCTGCACTTTTCCCATTGCTATAATATCCTTTTTGAGGTGTGGTGACCAGAACTGTACACAGTACTCCAAATGAGGTTGCACCATTGATTTATACAGGGGCATTATGATCCTGGATGATTTGTTTTCAATTCCCTTCTTAATAATCCCGAGCATAGTGTTATTATTGCAGTCGCACACTGTCTCAACATTTTCAGTGAGTTATCTGCTATGATTTCAATATCTCTCTCTTGGTTAGTCTCTGCCAGTTCGGACCCCATCAACGTGTATTTATAGTTAGGATTTTTGGCTCCAATGTGCATCACTTTGCACTTGGCCACATTGAACCCCATTTGCTACATTGATGCCCACTCACCCATCCTTGACAGATCCCTTTGGAGTGCCTCACAATCCTCGCTGGTTCTCACCACCTTGAACAACTTTGTGTCATCTGCAGATTTAGCCACTTCACTGCTTACTTCCAACTCCAAATCATTAATAAACAAGTTAAAAATCATTGGACCGAGTACTGATCCCCATGGTACCCCACTGCTTACTACCCTCCACTGATAAAATTGCCCATTCCCTATTAATTAGCCAGTTTTTGATCCACAAAAGGACTTGTCCTTTGATCCCATGACTATTGAGCTTACTTAGGAGCTTTTGATAAAGAACTTTATCAAAAGCTTTCTGGAAGTCAAGGTAAACAATATCTATTGGGTCGCCCTTGTTTGTGTGTTTGTTCACTCCCTCAAAGAACACTAACAGGTTAATGAGACAAGATCTTCCCTTACAGAAACCATGCTGAGTCTTCCTCAATAAGTTTTGTTCATCAATGTGCCTACTAATTCTTTCCTTAATAACAGTTTCCACCAACTTACCTGGTATCGATGTTGGACTGAATGGCCTGTAATTTCCCAGATCTCCTCTGGAACCCTTTTTAAAGATGGGAGTGACATTGGCAAATTTTAATGAAAGATTACATATATACATATTACATATATAGTAAATAAATAAATAGTAAGGTAACCCAAAACCCATAAGATAACACATACATTCAGAAAGAAATAAAAAGTGCCACATTGTCTCCTCATTAATCCATCATTGGGATTTCTTCAAAGCAATATGCAGTTCTGCTTTCGGATGTATCACAGCTAGTTTTTCCAGACCTGATAAAAAAATGTCAACACCCGGGAAAACTTTTTTTAAAGAAACTGATTCAGACAAACTCTGAGTCATCACAAACACTCTTCATAATAATATTAACTGGAAATTGGCAAGTAGGTGTGATGGTGGTAGTATTAGTTGTAGTAATACCACACTGGCCCCTTTGCCTGGTACTCAGTTTTCTTTTTGACCTACAGAAGCCCCAGATTCCTACTGTTTGCTGTTTCCTCTAGCAAGGGAAAGGAAGTGTTTGCGGCTCCAGCACCTCGGTGAAGGATCGAGGTGAGCACCCAGGATAAAAGTTCTACTAAAATGCACACATTCTAAACTACTTTAATGTTTTTTCCTAGTTGAAATAACACACACAACTTTTTCTTCAGGAAGAGTGGATTAAAATTGGCCACAACTTTATTGCTTACAGCTGTAGTAAGCCTTGGCACAGCATGGGGCAAGGACCCTACTCCTCAACTGATCTGCCCATCAGTCGATGCTCCATCAGTCACCTTGGGATGGCAGGTTTCGGATCCCACGAGGGTGGAAGCCCAGAGGTGGTCTCCCCTGCCACTTGGGCGTGAGGATAATTCCCCGGACACACCCCCAGGCTGGGCATATCAGTCGCCCCTCATGCCAAGTCCCCTTAAGGGATCCCCACACTCAGTAAATCGGCATGCAGGCCATTTTCCTGACAATGGATCCAGTCCCATGCTGACAGCACCAAGTTGCGACAAAAAAACAAATATACAAAACCACATGCAACCACTGTAAAAATACCTATCTAAAGGGGTGGGAGGGTGGGCCAAGCTGTCTAATGGATAAAGATGGCGATCTGAGGTGGTGTGGTATCCTAAATAGCCATCAGGCACCCCTGCCCACCAATTCCCCTCCAAGCCAGCTCATAGGGTCAGCGCCACATCTGGTAGGTTCCAGCTTCCCGCGCTTGACTCAGACCTGCCCCTTCTGCCTGGCAAAGGAGGGGAGGGGGAATCCATGGCTGCTCTCTGCTCTCACCCTTCCTTCTGGCACCGCAAAAAGCTTCCCGGGTGGTTCCAGGACCTGGCTTTCTGAGAAAGGAGGCAGAGCCAGGTGGGATAGGTCTAGAGCTGAAATGAATATTTGCAAAGATCCAAAATCCAATGAGCTTGTGGATATTGCAAACAAAATCTGTATTTGCCTATTTCATGTGATGTAGGGTTTCCACCCTCCCCGGGGTAGGGGGCTTGAAATCCCCAGGAATTACCACTGATCTACAGAGATCAGATCCCCTGGAGAAAATGGCTGATTTGGAGGATGGACTGTATGATATTATACCCAACTGAGGTACCTCCCCTCCCTAAACCCCACTTTCCCCAGGTTCCATCATCAAATCTTCAGGAATTTTTTAACCTGGAGTTGGCAACCCTAGATGTGAGATTTGAAACTCAAAATTCAAATGCGTTAAATGTGTTGGCATGGCTGATTGCTTTGATTGTGACAGTTTTGTGATGTGAAATATCATACATTCCCAGCTGTCAAATACTAATTACTGCTGTATGTTATATAGCAAATGCTGCTAGCGTCTAAATACCATTGAATGTAAACCAGTCAAATGCTATGAAATAGTAAACTATGACATGCTAACTATCAAACACTGTCTAGCATTAAAGAAAACCAGCCAAACCAAAGCTGTCATATATAATATTTGTGGATTCTTTGGATGCTTAACTGAGGCCTCCTTTGTGAGGAACATAACAGAAAGACAGCTTTCCCACCACCAGTGTTCCCTCTAAGCTGAGTTAGTGTGAGCTAGCTCACAGTTTTTTAGCCTCTGGCTCACACATTTTTGTCTTAGCTCAGGAAAGATGGCTCCAGAGCAAACTAACTTATGCAGTAGCTGAATCGCTCACTCACAACTTTAATGTCAGTGGCACACAAAGTACAATTTTTGCTCACAAGACTCCACAGCTTAGAGGGAACATTGCCCACCACTACTAATCTTCTTCCTGGCAACACTGGGAGTCATTTTTACTAGGATACACTTAATTCATAGTGGGCAATGCTAAGATCCCACACAGCCCTATGTGAGATAAGTATACACATATGATGGACCCCGTCCACTTCTCCCCTGCAGAGGCAAGATTTTCTCACCATATCTATCTCCCTTCACTGACCGAGCAGCCCTGGTAATGAGTTTATTCTTCCTTTGAAGAAACCTTGTCTGTACTACCCTGTCAGTAAGGTATATTTTGGCTCTTTGCTCAGCCCAGAAACTTCAGGGAAGGCTTTAACTTAAACCCTTGAAAATGGCACTTGAGATGCTTTTAAAATTGAAAAATAACAAAAGATCCAGTGAAATCAGGGATTGAAATTACTGAGGTAAAACTATTAAAAGTACAGACTTTTGTTCTTATATATCAGGTTAATGAGAGGTTCTTAAATCATTCAGTTAATTAGATTCTTATATTAAGAGCTTTTGTTCCAGTGTTTGTATAATCACTGACTCTTTTTGGTGCCTAGAAGGCTGGTACCCTCTTCCCAGTACCCAAATCCCTTCTCTTTGGAACCCCCGGTACTCTTCTTGAGTGTTTGACTGAATTTTAAGGTCTTTTTAGGCAGTTCCTAATCACACTAGTCCAGGGAATTCTGCACTCCTCAGAGATAACTCTCCCTGTTTGACTGGGTAGGGAATCTTCTCTCTCTCTCTAGAAGATCTATCCCCTTTCCTTTGACCTGAATGGGAGTCTTTTCTATAGGAAAAATTGGCAAAATAGTTAAATATTCAGAGATTGCAATGGATCTTTACTTCACTGGAGAGAAGGCATTTTCTTCTAAAAATCTTTATTTCTTAGGGAAGGGTTCACAGGAATTCTACAAAACAACAAAAACACTTAAGACTACATCTTTACACTTTGACAACATAGTCTACAACAATGGAGATTCTTCTTCTTCTTGACCCCTAGAAGGAAATCACCTGAATACATTAGCCAATGATTGTGAGTAAATAGACTTCAGTTTTGCGGGCTTTGTTTCCATTTGCTCTGTGCCAGGTTTCCTTCCAGGTCAGTTTAAACAATAGCAACCAAGGGAAACACATATTAACCCTATAATGACTGAATTTTAGACCTTGAAACACACATATTTCCGATATTTTCTACTACCCACTTCCTTGCCAAACTCTCACCCCTGTACTCCTGTCTGTGTTCAAATTGCTCTCAGCTAATGCTGAATTCAGACTGTGTTCAGTCAAGGTAGAAATCTGACTCTGTCAGCACTAAACCCTTTTTTGAAGGGCTATTCATAGACAGTCTCAATACACGTCTCTTCAGAGTTGGCAGGAATCTGACTGACTTTTCCTCAGCATCCAGCTCTCTCAAGACTGTGTCTGCTCAGCTTATACCAACCAATCAGATTGCCTGGAGCAGCCTGTCATTCAAGGCTCTCAGGCTCTCTGAAGAATTAACTCTTCATAGTCCTTTAGTAGTTGGTCCAGCACTTCTAAGCCTCTTAAAAAGTACAGTCCATCACAACACACTTAACCTTGCCCAAAAAAAATTTGCAATATACATAGATTCTGTGACAGATCTACAGTGACTTGTGAGAAGACATCAGTGTGGAAATTGCTCCCTAAAGGCAGAATGTTTGAGTTCTACCATGATATCCCACTTCAAATCAATTATCCATACAGTCAGATACTAATTACCATTTCATATGCTATAAAACATCAGCTTTCAAATATTTAATACAGAAATCAAATATATAGTCAAATACAGATAACAAATAGATCATTCCAGCATTCAAAGAGCAAATGGAGAACATTTCTCATCAAAACTGCTTCAAATGTCACTTTGTAGAGTTCCTCATTGCTCTGTAATCTCAGCTACGCTCCTTAACATTTATGTCAGTTTATTTGTAGCCCAGGAATTGGGTATTGTCATGATGCTGATGAGTGATTACACCCAACTCTTTATTTCATTGCCTAGACGTTCACAAGCAGCTATCACAATCTTGAACCCACAGTTGAAAGATGAGATCCAGTGGCTGATGAGGAACCAAAGGACACTGAATCTGGACAAGCCATAAATGATGCTAATACCAAAAAGGTAAGTTTGTCTCTGGAAGACTGTGTGGAGAGTTTAGGGTTGGGGCCAACCCCAAGATAGATAAGCATGTTGTATTTGTTTGTTTGTTTGTTTGTTAAATTCAATGTTTATTCCACCCATTCCCTGAAACAATGAGATACTAAAACAACGTATCATATAGTTAGAAACATTTAAAATAACAATGAAATTCCAGTAAATTTAAAATTAAACAAATGGCAGTTGAAATTTCCAGTTGTGCTACCAGCTTGTGGGGTAGGGGGAGAGTGCCAGCCAGATGGACGCCATTGCTGTCCTCAACCAAATGCCTGGCAGAACATTTCTGCCTTACAGACCCTGTGGAACTGCATCAAGTCCTGAAAGGCCTGGATGTTACTCGGCAGATAGTTCCACTAGGCTGGGGCCAGGACACTAAAAGCCCTGGACCTGAACAAGAACAGCCAGATATTTCTTAAGGCAGGGGACCACAAGCAAGTTCTTATTAGCCAAGTGTAATGCTCTCTTGGTGGTCCCAAAGATACGTGGGTCCCAGACCATTTAGGGCCTTGAAGGTAAGCACCAAAACCTTGAACCTGATCCCGTGCTCAACTGGTAACCACTGCAACTTGTACAGCACAGGTCAAATGTGTGCTGTTCATGGGGTCTCTGTGAGTACCCGTGGCAGTGCATTCTGTACCAGTTTCTGGATCAGTCTCAAGGGTAGGCCCATGTAGAGTGAGTTACAGTAGTCCAATCTGGAGGTGACCATTGCATAGATTACTGTGGCTAGGTCAGTCAGGTCAGGTCAGGTAGTGGGCCAGTTGCCTGACCTGGCACAGCTGTAAGAATGCCAGTCTGAAAACATTTGTGATCTGGGCCTCCATTGATAAGGTGGCATCCAAAATCATTCCAAGGCTCTTGACAGTTGGTGTTGGTGTTAAGGGCACACAGTCAAGAGCCAGGAGCTGGCACCCCAAAACTGAATCCTCCCTGCTCAGCCACAGAACCTCTGTCTTAGCTGAATTCAATCTCAGACAGCTGTTTTAACCATCCCACCACAGCCCCTCCAGCCCCTCAGCTTCCAACCCCCCAGCCTCCAGCCCCTCAGCCAAAACAGCTAGGGTGGTATCAGGCTGGCTGCCCATCAACAGATATAGCTGGGTGTCATCAGCATACTGATGAAATCCCAACCCAAAACTCCACACCAGTTGGGCAAGGGGGTGCATGCAGATGTTAAACACCACTGGCGACAGGACTGCCCCCTGAGGGTGGAAATTGGAATGCAATAGACCCAGTGCCAATGTGTCATCCAGAAAATTCTGGAGCTGCTCTGCCAGCACCCTCTCCATTACTTTTCCCAGAAATGGGAGATTTGAGACTAGGCAGTAACTGAATGGATTCAAAGGGTCCAAAGTTGGATTCTTTAAGAGTGGTACAACCACAGTCTCTTTTAATCTCTCTGGGTAGACCCCCAAATCCAGGGAAAGATTGATAATGTCTACTGGGGGCCCCGTTGTTAACCAAATTGCTTACTGTATTAATAACTATGAGGAATTATGATATTTAAGAGCAACTGTCATCTAAGGGGACACAAGCCTACGTATACAGAAGTCCCACCTTTTCCAGTAAACCCAAGAATAAACACAGAAACCAAGTCTTTTAGAGAAATCGATTCTTTACTGAGAGTTCTTCACAAACATACAATAACTTCAAACACACTCACAATTACACAGGCCTAAGAAATATAGTTAGAAAGGGATAGCGGCATTTGCTTGAGCAGGTAAAAACGCTGATTGGGTAATACTTGCCTGTCTTGAAGAGATGAAGTGATCCACAGGAAAAATGAGGAGACTATAAGGCAATAATGGTCATATTCTGAACCAGCAGAACATGTGACTCTGGGAAGCTCTACACCAAGAGTCAGCAGGATGGGGCAGGGTTTAGGTATGGAGAGAGAGAGAGAGCACATGGTCCTGCTCTTTTATGCCCTGTGGGGCTGGGGGGTGGTTTTTGCTGACCACCTCTCATGTGACATCCCCTTGGTCTGTCCCCCTGGTCCATCCTCCCTCCCTGACCTGTCCCCTGGAAGTTTCCTAAAAGAGGTGGTTGCAGGAGAAACTGGTTTTGCAGGAGGATGGGGCAGGGTTGGGCAATGTTGAATCTAATCACTTTACCAGTGAGCAACTTTGGAGAACAATAGCTGAGTCCAGGGGTATTGTCTTTTAATGGTTCTGGCTGATGAGTTGAGTGATGAGTCAGCCAGCTAGTCCCTTCCTGGCAGAGGCTCCTTTGTTATGCTGTGGAGCCTAAAATGCATCATCTGGTGGGGTGGGGGTTGCTTGCAAGTTGAAGGAAAGGTTTGGTTTATGGAGTCTCTTCAGAATTTTAAGTCCCTTTTGCAAAATATGGCATTTTTCCATAGGACATGGTTACTGGTTTCTGTGTGTTCTCTGTGTCTAGGGAGCTGGTCTTTCTGCTTGCAGCATTGAGGGTAAGAGAGGGCAGGTAACCTCAGGAATCATTGGCACATCATCTCAGGAGGAGGCTTTTCCTCTGCTGGCATGTGTCTGCAGTTGGCATCACTTTTGGGTCACCGCACAGTTCAGTCCCTTTTGCCCACTACTTGTACAGTCCAGTTTTTATCACTTATAAACTATAAGTCCATAAGAGCGCTATAAGCACCTTGCAGGGCAATACCGTGTTCCCTCACCACTGGCCTTCACCAGCCACAAGGGATATGGGTTCAAGAGGCATGTGGTTAGCCTAAAAATACCCAGAATCCTGTCAACATTGGCCCGGCAGAGTTGGCCAAAGCTGTTACAGAGTCCAGAGATGGCCAAGAGGCCTCCAGTTCACATGCTGTATCAATATTGGCCAGGAGGTCAAGGCAGAGTGACAGGACTTTATTGGCAAAAAAAACTTGCAAAAGCATCATAGCTGATGGCTGAATTCCTAACATTTTGGGTTCTCTCAGTGAAAGAAATTAAAGATCCAATTACTCTAAACAATTGTGCTAGGTGTGAGCTAGTGGATGTGATGGAGGCTGTAAAAATTCCTTTTTAGTAGCCTAACCACCACCTCATAGGATTTAATAAATGTCCTATAAGATGTTCTTGCAGCTTCGTCATGAGTGTGTTGTAGAGTGTTGTAGAGTGTTGTAGAGTTGTTGTGTTTATTTGGGTTTATTTATTTATTTAATTTATACCCCACCCTCCCCACCAAAGCAGGCTCGGGGTGGCTTACAGGCATATTGGTATCATAAAAACAGTAAAACAAATTAAGATCATAACAGAATTCAGAAAGATGCTGCATTATACAATGGTGGAATAACTGTCCTTAATGATCATCCACAATGGGGAATCTAGTCAGTGATAAATCCAACTCCATAACATATGCTTCATTGATGTGGGCACAGATGGTGAGAGCAGCCAGCCAAGAATGGATTGTAGGACACGGTTCCTCTGCATCTCAATCAAATGCTTGGTGGATGAGCTCCATCTTACAGGCTCTGTGGAACTGTGATAAATCCCACAGGGCTCTGACCTCATCAGGAAGCTCATTCCACCAAAGAGGAACCACCACTGAGAAAGTTCTAGCCCTAGTTATAGCCAGCCTAGCATCTTTAGGGCTGGGGAGAACAAGGAGATTTTGTGATCCTGACCGTAGTACTCTCTGAGGAACATGTGGGAAAGGCGGTCCCTCAGGTATGGAGGCCCCTGGCCATCTAGAGTTGTTTTCTTTTTTAAATTACATCTCATATGCAAATTATCTCCCCTTCTACACTCAGCTAGTGTAGCTGTGCTGATTCTTGGTACTGTATCATCTGTGTTCAACAACGTAATGCTCTTCATGGGGAACTGCTCTTTAAGATAACTAGATAGCCTAAATCAGTGTAAAAAGCAGCTCTGTGTCTTAAAATGGGGTGAGCCATTTTAAATATATCACATTTATTGGTTGCTTACATATCTTCTGGGTGCAATTTAACATGATGGTTCTTACCTATGAAGCCCTTTGCAATCCAGGACACACATAGCTGAAGAACCATTTCCTTTATATGTGCCATTCATCAGTTACATTCCTTCCATCAGTTCCTGTTGACTGTGCCCTCCAGGAGAGTGGTACGTTCTTATTCAACTTAAGCACAAACTGAAACAGAAATAATACTGCTGATTTTGTGCAACGGCATGCCAGAGGGCCCTGTCTTCAGCAGTTTTTAGGAGTATTTGTAAATCTGTTTTAAGAGGATTTCCTGCTAGGAGACTTCATGAAAAAGTTTGATGTTGTAATGCACCACCTGCTTATAACTGAAAATGGTGGGGGAGGGGTTGGTTGATTTATTTGTATATTTTATCTGAATGATGTTTGATATTATTCATATACCTCTTGGCATGTAAATTGTAAGCAGCTTTGAAGCATCCATGAGACAAATGGAACAAATGTTTGAATAAAGAAAAAGAGGAGAAGGGAGGAGAAAATCTGAGTGTACATTTCTTTCAGTCCTAGGAAAGACTGTGCTCGAGTTGAAGCAGTGGAAGTCAAGAGCAACTGGAGGTTGCAAGTACTCAGTGCATTCTTATTGTCAGTGGAGGCAGGCCATGAATCGCCATTGTCCTCTGGAGAGAGGACAGAGCCTCAAGTTCTAAACAATGTTAAAAGGACTTTGCCTATTCAAACCATTTAGTGGCAGAGTTCTCCAGGATTCATCTATTAAAAGCTGTTTATCAATCTTTAAATCTGATAGTACAAACAAGTAAGGTGTGTGAGTTCTGTTCTATGAACTATAACCAGCTAACCACAACAAAACCTTCAGAGACTTTTATCTTTTCTAGGGAAAAGAAATAGTTCTCTTTATTATGCAAGACACTAAGAAACACAGGCATATGAAAATTAACCCTACAATTATTGTAAAAATAAGTGCTAAAACTATTAAGTTACTCACATTATAGTGAGTAATATTTTTAAAAGCAAAATAAAGTTTCCGTTTTTTGTCTCACTGCTTTCAGGGATTATCAACAAACCCAAGTCATACGCACTCAGAAATCTCACCTAATCTTCTTCTGAGGCTTCCATCCAGAGAAATCTGATTTGCTCCTATAGAAAAAATCATCTTTTTCTAAAGCTCATCTATCATAATCATATGATTATTATCTAGATAAGTGATTGGTTCTTAACTAAATATGAGATAATCAACACAAGTACAAATGGGCCAATCAGCAGGTGCATATGAGTTACATCTAATAAAGCAAGATAAGGACAATCTTAAATCTTAACCTCTATTAAAAAGCAATTAATCTAACTTTTCTGTCACCATTTCAATTAACTGTCAAAGATTAAAGTAACTTTAAGCAAACAGAGTTCACTGACAGTTGAAGAGTGCGTGAACTGGTTAACATGCAAAATCAGCAAGAAAGAATTGCTGAAGTAATCAGATACTGCTACAAGGCCATACAGTCATGTGACAAGGTTTAAGCCCTCCCCAATAATGGCATCCTGACCTTGTTTCTTTGGTCTGAGCAAAAATGCAGCATAGGTTGTTGCTTCTTCCTTCTCAAGATCTTGCTTTTTTTAAGTTGTGCCTTGCCCAATTTTCACTCATCTCTTCACTCAATTAACCTCCCCTATGTTTGCCAGTGCCTTACTCAGCAAACCTGACCTCCCCTCATAGACTTTGCCCAGTATTACAACTGAGCACCAGATTTATCCAGTGGCAGACATCCCTGAACAGAAGATGATCCCCCTAAAAATAGTTATACACAAAATGGTTTTTTTATTATACTATATAACTTGTATGCAAATGTAAGGTACTCCTCCCATCTTTGTAGCATATTTGGGGGGAAACCTAGTCTTCCTTTCAGGTACTTGTGTATATAAATTAATGTCAAATTGCAAACATACAAATTAATGCCACATTCCATTCCATACATAATATTTGCCAAATTAATACTCCCCCCCCCCTTTTGTACCAAATGTCTATTCTGATTAACAGCTCTGGGGAATTTAAAAGCTTGCTGATGGTTTTGTGATAATTTACTATTAATACTTAATAAAAGCTGATATATTTTTGTTGGAAGTCTTTGTTTTTTACAATTTTACTAAGAGACTGACATGGATAACTACAGTGCTGATGTTTATGAGGCCTTTCCAGTGATTACTTGCTGCTGGATCACTCCATTAAGATTGCTGATTGTTTTATATTTAGATGAATTCAGCAGAAATATTTTCAGTGGTGCCCCAATATTACAGAGAGACTCTTTCTGGCGCCTGTGGACTTTCCCCCTCTTCAGATACAGTAATTATGTTTCCCGATCATTTCTGTCAGTCTCATATAAATATGTCACCTCTCTTACCCAACTTCAAAACACACTGTCAGTTTCAAATAGCTTCTAACACACTATTAATGAAATACTGTTTTGCCCCCATGGAGAGGAAAATGCTAGCAATAATGATACAGCTCTAAAGGGCTTATAAATCAATAAACAAAAAGGCAGTGAATGAACAAACCACTGATTGAAATCACAAATACTGAAAGGATCTGCAGATAATCAGAGTCACATGCTGGAGAAGAAACGCATTTCTGTAAAACAGATTCATGTTTATGTGGCATTTCTTCACCATGTTGCCATGATGAAAAATGGAGAGTTCATTACCTGCTCTATGCAAGCAAATGCAAACCCAAGCATTAGACTAACTAGCTAATTGCACTGAACATTTTCAGTTATAATTTTTCTAATCCTGGTATGAGGCAGCGGTGTGACAAAGGCTGGACATCTTTCTAGGACACAATCATGAAGTCCTATCTCTGAGGATGTTCTGACAATATAAGCTGCATTCACTTTTCTGAACTCATTTCTCTTCCTCACATGAGGAATGAGGAATGACACAAGATTGCACATAAATTATACAGGCTTGTAATTTCAGCACATATTGTCTCTTCACAGATCCATCACTTCTGTTAATTCGTATCAGGGAGGCAGTTTGGTGTAGTGGTTAAGTGCACGGACTCTAATCTGGGAGAATTGAGTTTGATTCCTCACTCCTCCACTTGCAGCTGCTGGATGACCTTGGGCAAGCCATAGTTCTGTCAGAGCTGTTTTCTCAAGGACTGTTCTGGAAAGAGCTCTCTCAGCCTCACCTACTTCACAGGGTGTCTGTTGTGGGGATGGGTAGGGAAAGGAAATTGGATAGTGAAGGGCGGGGTGCAAATCCAATCCAATCTCTTCTTCTTTTTCTTCTTCTGCTTCTTCTGGTGGCAATACCCCACTCTCCCAATCCACTGGAAATCTCTTTGTGCTGAGAGATCTGGCCACACCATTCTCCACCTTTCTTTCTCTGCCTTTCATTCCAAATTGCCACAGCTGCAGCAAAATAGCAGCTTGTTTCCCCATCTTCCATATTCCCCCCAGTCATCCATGATCTCATAACCTAATCATGCTTCAAGTTTGCTTTTCAGCTAGGAAAAGAATAGTGTGAAAACACTTGGAGGTCCCTGGATTGCCATTTTATATGGCTTGTAGTGGTTATTGAGCAGGAAGATAGGCACCCTTCTAAGGCCACTGAAGTCAATGTTCAGGACAGCATGGCTGTTTTTTTAATTACAAAATGCCTCTGTGACTGTTAATTGTCTTTAAGTCAAAGAATAAAATATGCAGCAGCAGCTTGACTAATCCCAGCTGTTCTGTCCTGTTTAGCACCTGATGAGTTCACATCATTGTAAGATGCTGAAAACAGTTCTGGCCTTTTAACTAAGATGGCACATATTCTGAGGTAAAGCAAGGTTGAATTCATACAGGAATGTTTGACAAGAAAAAGTGACTAAGAGGTGACTGCCACAAAGGATTCAAATGGTGGCTTAGATCCAGACCAAATGTTCCAGTTTATGAAATGGAACTTCCCTGCCTCTCCTCTCCCACTGCAGCCCACTGCTCTCCACAAAATGCTCTTCCTGGGGGCTATGGGAATGTCATAAGGGGTCTGCACCAGAAAAGGTAAGTCAGTGAAAACAGCCAATTACTCTGGATCCAACCCAGTGTTTGAAATAACTACATCTGGAAATACCCAAGGAATATCTCTCCATTGTGACTTTTCCAAACTCTGTGCCTTGTTGAGGCCATATTTGTTCAGAATTCAGTTCTTTGAAATAAGTCCTGGGAGCCGTAAGAGTGTCATTAGTGCTTCATCAAAATTTGTCTTGTTTTCTTTGTCCAATATTTAGCCGACTATCACAATATTTTGGGTTTGGCCCAAACTGCAGGATGAGTAATTAAGCCACCATTCTATTCTTCTCTTCCAGCTAGGCAAAGCTGACTTGAACTTGACTTCTGTTGTTCTCTTTGGCTTCCTGCCATTTTTTTCCCTCCTGAAACTTCATACAGTGCTCCTGCCTTGGGCTAGAGACCAATCAAAGAGTTATGGTCAGCCTGACTGTATTACAGAGAATGCTGCCCGTGGGAAGGGGACTGATGGCTCATGAAATAGGGCAAACATATGAGAATGGCAAATAAAGGCACAATTATCTTGGTCCTTCTTGTAATTATAGGTTTTGGTGCTCCAGTGGAATTGGAGACAGATACAAGGAAATATCTGATCTTGGATACTACACAGTAGAGCTGTTCATTAGAGAGATTAAAAGAAGATTGGGACAGTTCCTCTTTTTGAGTGTGCAAATGGAAAAATGCAGATATTCTTGATAGTTAGATGCAATCATATGTCTTCACAATAAATGATGTTAATAAGAAACCAGTTCTCCATAAATGCCTTAAATATTCAATAATTGGGCCTTCTTTTCAATAAAAAATGCTTTGCTTGGAAAATTAAATGGATTGACTGATAGAGAACCATAGAAAAGATTTCCAATTGTGTGAGTATGTGCTTGTTAACAAGAAGCCACAGTGTTATCTGCTTGGAGAGGTGGGTCCTACTCTGGACACAGAATGAAAAGGAAGAGAGGTTTTTTTTCTTTAAAAATGTTGAAACTGTTAAAAAGTTCCTGAGAACTTTTTTTGTCTAAGGGAACTTCAGTAAGAGTGGCAATGTAGTAATGGAGTTAATTGTTCTCTATGTTCTTATCAGTGAATCATTACTACTTAAATAAATGAACTGCAATAACAGGAGTCTATGAAGCATGCTGAAAACCACTCTATCAGACACCATAGTCTATTGCTAAAATTAATTCTGGATTTTAAAATCAGACTAAATGTGTTGCAACTCATCCAAAAATCCTATGTTCCAAAGAAAAATTTCAAAGCTGAAATATATTTCTCCCACTGCGTTTGTCTAGGGTGAAAGATTCAAAATGTAGTATCTGTTTGCTTACAGACATGTTAACTCTGGGCATGCCATTTGAAAGTCAGTTTCTAAATGCAGAAGCCATGTATTTCTTCTCTTAATGTTTAACCATTTGAACAAGGTAAAAAGAAATCATGTTCCTGCATTTGTTGTTCTGTTTTTTCACCAAGGAATGTCTGTCCATCACTTTTCACAAACTGCTTCAATAATTCTTTATCTGACACTGTGACTGATGCTTCTGTAAGCTATCAGGGTGGGGAATAATTAGTATTTTCAGTAATTAGTATTTTCAGTTGGTTGCCCAACACCAAACAGAAGATAGCATCTGTCTTCCAAAACCTGCTTTTAAAAATATGAAGTTGACTCCCATCATCATTTCTGCTGTGGGATTAAAGAGGAGGGCTAGTCTCTCCTGATAGCCCTCTTCACAACAGCCTCTGTGGCTTGGTCACAGAAAGCTGTAGAAAGTGCCTGCTTTCTTACGAGGGGCATGTGAAGGTAAATACAGAGGTAAAGCAGTACCCGTGAAATAAATGGTATTATATTTAAGATATTTATAAACTGAAGTCTCCATACAAATATTCCCCACAAAAAAGTTAAATCTGTGTACAACTATGGTTTATTTATCTGTATTCTTTAAAGTTTATTAAAAGTAAACAACATAACTAATTTCCAAACAAAAATCTCACTTCACAACAGAAATACACTGATCAAACCAGAGGCATATAGCTGCAAAAAGTCCAACCAAATGTCTTTTATGTTTTTATATATATATCTTCCGGAAAGCACGATATGCCCTTATATAGCCAAGTCCAGCATCCCTTCTTGCCAAAGTTTTATATATGGAGTTGGAACCAGATTTCTAATTCTTCAGGGCTAATCCTTTTGGCTATTGCTGTTGCCCACAGAATCCATAATCGGTTCTCCTTTCTAGGTGAACCATCAGCTGAAAAGAGACCCAGGCCGAGGACAGACTGGCAATTTGCCCCGGTAGCCAGTCGCGGCAAAAAAACCCCGGAGTAAACGATACCGGGTTTTCCCGTCCACACAGCGGGGGCCTCTGCCGGAAGATATGGGACGGAGGTGCGCGGGAGCGTTCAGACTGCCGCACCAGAGGCGTGCTATATTCGCCGTTTCCCCATTAATTCGGCTGTGGGTGCATGTGCGCATGAGCGCTCATGCGCTCATGCGCATAAGCGCATTTTGTCGACTTTTTTTTTTGCCCTGCAACGCCGGCACCGCATTGGGCGGTGGAGCGGAGCACGGCCAATCACACCGCTGCTGCCTCATGCCCAACGCGGGTTGCTCCCGGCTTTTCGGCTGCGCGTTCAGACTCCCCGGAAGTGGAGAAACGCGCGACGAACGCAGGCTTTCAAGATTTGCGCCGGCTTTTATCAGGTGTTTTTTTAATCCGGCAGTGAAGCGCGAGAGCACCGGTAGGCTACGGGTGGGGGACGCCAGGCAGATGTGCCTGTGTGAACATTCCATTTAATCCGATATTGAGTCGTTGTCAGCCCGGGTCCCATCCCGCGGCAAATTGCCAGTCTGTCCTCGGCCCCAGTAGTAAATGCACTGCTGGCAGATATAAAGACCTACCTACAACCAAGTATATCTGTGAGTTTTTTTCCAGTTCATGCCCTAGTGAGACTATCACTTGTTTATCTGTATTTTGATAAACCTGATTTAGGCTACCTTGAAAACATCTTCTAAAAATAAATTGTGTTGCAACTAAGCAATCAACTTTTTTATCTCCAAGGGCTCCTCACTTATCAGAATGCACAATCAATTAAGAAGACTCTTGAGAGTCCCCTGGACTGCAAGGAGATCAGATCAGTCCATCCTAAAAGAAATCAACCCTGACTGTTCCCTGGAAAGCCAGAGACTGAAGCTGAAGCTCAGTTACTTTGGCCGCCAAATGAGCACTCACTGGAGAAGACCCTGATGCTGGGAATGATTGAAGGTAAAAGAAGAAGGGGACAGCAAAGGATGAGATGGTTAGATAGGGTTATTGATGCAATGAACATGAAATTGAGCAAACTCCGAAGGATGGCAGGAGACAGGATGGCTTGGCATAATGTGGTCCATGGGTGGTGAAGAGTCAGACTCGACTGTGCAATTGAACAACAAATGTTTTAAAGCCATGACCAAAGACTTTTAAAGCCATGACCTTGTAATTTTTTGGGGGTGCTGTCAAGTCACAGATGATTTATGATAAGCTTGTGCAGTTTTTAAGGCAAGAGATATTCATAAGTGGTTTGCCATTACCTGCCTTTGCATTGCTACCCTGGACTCCCATCCAAATATTAACCAGGGCTGACCCTGCTTAGCTTCCAATATTTGACAAGACTGGGCTAGTATGGGCTAGGCAGGTCAGGGCACTTGTAATTAACCCCACTGAAATCAACAGGACTTACTTAGAGGAGGAGATAACGGTTAGCATAGGCTTTTGTTGGATGCTTAGGAGAAAGTTGAGCAGTTCCTAATAGTAATGCACTGCTTGGGGTAAAATATGTCATCAACATTCTAATCTAAAATTGTATGAAAATTATCTAACTGTTATTTCTCTAAAGGAAAAGCAATTTATTAATTTGGTTTCAAAATTCCCAGAGCCTATGAAAGTCGTGGACTTGTTGCACTTCCCCCAATAGTAGCAGATCCTGTTTCTCCGAGATACTTTCCTTCCAATTCTACAGCTTTCACTGACATCTGCTGGACAGAGAGAGATTATTTTCCCTAAATTAAGAAGTTTATTGAAGTTCTCCATTTCTGGAGAGGATCTGCAGGAAACCATGCTTTAACTTGGGTTTCATTGAAGACTAGAACTGAAAAATATTTTCCTCTTTTTTCCACAATTACAATGGTGTTTCACACCAAGCAAATAATCAAACTATTCCTACAACTTTTTTTTTCTCTTTGGACCTTCCTTTTACATGCCCTGTTTTATTTACATGGTAGAACTGTGGATGGCGTTTCCATACATCATTAAAAGGAAAAACAATTGTCATGCCCCTCTCCCAAAATAATCAACAGACTCAGTAAGGAAGATGAAACCCTGGGGAGAAATGCACAGTACCTACACAGGTCCCTCAAAAAGCCTATGAAATAGAATCATCCTGACCGGTATCTCAACAGGGAGCCAATCTTACAAGTTTATCTAGACAGAGAAGCCCGAACATAGATTTCAGCCCAGGAAATCACTTGTTCATTGAAACCACTAGTCTGGCCTCAAAATGGGAAGGCACTCATAGCAAAGTCCTATATGTACAAAAAGGATGTTTTTATTGTTATTATCAAAATCGTATTAAAAAAAATTGGTTCAATATATGCATGAATACATCTATGTCTTTTCAGTTTTTCATTCATTTTCATTCCCATTTGGTTACCACACTTCCCTATTCCTCTGACCACCCCAAACCTAATGTGCCATGGGTAGCTGCTGCTGCTGTTGTTGCTCCAACTTTTCAAAGGCAGGTGCAGCCAGATAACCTGCTGAGAAGTAGGAAGCAAAAAGGAAATCTCTCCTCCCTTTCCTTCTCAGTACCTTGGCCACAGTCTTGACAGTACATTAAGTGTAGGAGGAAGGTGAAGGAGGAGAAGGAGGGAAAGAAGAAGGGAATTCTCTCAGTGAAGGTTATCCATTGTAATGTCCATTTGTTTCCATTAGTTAAACAAATTGAATGAAGCATTTTGTTTGTTTGCTTTGCTCATTTATTCGGAAACAAATGCTTATCCTTAGGGCCTGTAGAATATTTCAGTATATAATCATTTCTATGTCCATTTATTATTTTTTTCTGTAGCCCACCTTTCTATTTTTGAGTGATTGGATTCCATTGTGTCTGATAAAATGTCTTCACAGTATAATCTTGAATAGAGTTCCATCTTTCTAAGTCCATGGGTTTCATTCGACTTAGAAGGATGTAACTCTGTTTAGGATAGCATTGTCAGTTTGCCTGTCACCTTGCCTATATCAAGTTTTTGCTCCAACATATTCACAGATGCTTTCACTCTGTTTGCTTAATTTCCTCATCATTACCTTTGAAGCTCCTTTTGATTTTGCTTGCACTCAACCCTCCAGTACTTATTTCTCATCTATTTCTGCTTAGTATTACTCCCTCACCCCGGAATGAAGAGAGAATGCAGCTGGGGAGATAAACTTGGCTGCAAGACATTTGCCAGCTGCTTATCTATGTATTCACACATGATCCCACCCTAAGTTGTGGCAGATCTTAATGAGAGCTGGTCAGCTAGAATAAATGCCATGGAGTAACCAAAACAAAAAAGCACAAACCCCTGATGACTGTTTCAAAGTGCCTTATTTCTGTTTTTATATTAAAATGCTCTCAGTCTTTGAATGAACTTTAAACTGTATGTTAATAACTATTTTACAGAGTTCTCTCAGTCCTGGCCTTCTCTCATTCTGCTTAGGCCCCAACTGAGGAGAAACAGAAAGTATATTTCCTGGTTGTAGGTCAGGAGGATCTCTGGCTGACTCATTGTAATACAGGGCCTGTCTTTGCTAGTGCTGTCTCCTCAGTTCACTGAGGGCTGTCCCAGTAAACCCTGGCTGTAGTAATCTCCCAATTGTGGCTAAAAGGGCCTTGGTTCTTCTGCTCATTAGTTGTTGTGCTGGACTTGAGTTTAGGCCTTGAGATGGAGTGTTCTAAAATCTAGGAGTGCTAGGTATGGATCTGCCCATGGCCAGTGGCAAAGGAGGGCCTAAAGATTTATCACGTGCATGCTCATAGAAGCAGAGGAGAACAGAAGGAAGAACTCTGTTCCCTCCTCCCTCACAGTCTGGTGCAGGTGATGGTGGAAGCAGCCAGAGATTCTTCTTTCTGGCACAAGGCAGGCTGTGGCTGTTCCTGTGCTTCGGGGCTAAAATGTTTTTTGGGGTGGGAAAATAGCTTCTGAGACCCCAAACCCGATGGTAAAGTCGTGGCTCCGATCTGGTGTGGGCTTGAAGCATGGAGCTTTTCCCCACACACAGGGGAGTGCCCTCCCTACAGCTGTTTTGGCACTTGAAAAAGAGTGTGGGGTGGAAAGAACTCCCTCTCATGAGCCCACAGCAGATCAGGGCCTTGTGGCATCACTGTAAAATGGCCAGCATGAACTCATGGAAGCCATGAGTTTGCCATCAGGTTTCATTGGCAAGAGAATGAGGGAGGCTGGGTGGGAAATCAGCTGTTTGTAGGATTAAGGGAAGGTACGATGGACAGTAAATTGTTAATGCTATAACCTGGTCTGAAAACCTTGAGTGACAGGGGATTCAGAAGGAATTCTTCAGTTGAGAGTGTCAGTTTGGAGTGACAGTTAAGAACTTAGACTTGACTAGGAAGGAAGGCTAAGGGAATGAGAGGATCAAGAAGGATCCTCTGAGTCTGTGTGGTGGTACCATTTCTGACAGGAATTCTGAGATAATTCCGCCCCTTAACTTAGTACAGAGTTCCTCATGATCTTATAAGTTATTTTCTTATTGTATTCTGTGTTTATGGTAGGACAAACTAGTTGTGGGTTTTATTTTCGGATCATGATGCTGCCACCAGTTATGATGATTTCGCCCTCCCTCACAGGATTTCCCTTTATTTCTTTGCTGATCAGACCTTCTTCCTTTTATTCTTTGTTTTTCTGTCTGGCTGTCCCACCCAGTCATTTGACTGTATATTGTTAAATGTTGAACCAGCCTAGGGAACTGAGGGGACAGGCTAAAATCCCTCTTATGTCCTGGTTGGGTAATGGCACATGACAGGCTAATGATAGTTCAAAAATAACAAACTGTTTTATTGAACTTTGAAGGGAAATGGTTAGGTTGGAATCAGCTGTAGGACTTACAAAGTGAACAAACAACTGGAATGAGGTAACTTCGTATACAAATAAAGGCAAGATAATTTGCCCCCCCCCCCATTCGGAACCAAGGACTGGATGAACTAAGGGCCACTTAATTTAACATATTAACTTGTAACTCAACGCCAAGGGCCAAGCATCTTGCAGTATGGTAAAAGCCAAGGGTCATTCCTGACCCCTCCCTATCCATATAACAGTTAGCCACCCTGCCCCAGATGAGCCAGTTTATTTGGCTCACACCTATCTGGCCAACAAATGGGCAATGCCATGTAGATCCCACCACCAAGCCATACAACTTAGATGGAGGCTCAATCCATGCCGACCCAAGGCAGTTTACCCTCAGAACCCCAGGTTGTGTAACCCAAAGGCTAATCGGGCCAGACTCCTAGCCCCCACATTGTGGTTGTTAATTGGTGCTTCCCTAGCTGCATATCACTCACAAGCCCTCATCCCACCAGCTAAAGTGACCAACCTAACACAGCACAACCCTATGCCAATTCCACAACCAGCTGACTGACTGTACAAGGTAGGCAAAAAAGCATCCCTGACTCCAGCCAATCAGTCAGGGATCAAAAACTCCTACCCGGCCTCTGCCAGCAGGGGACCAGCCAAAGCCTGTACAGCAATCAGAGTGGGAGGGTGGGCCAAAGAAAAGGTGGCAACTGAAAAAACCAGAAGTGGAGCCAACCATTAAACTTGCCGGCTCCACCCCAAACCCCAAGGGCCTGGATGCTGCGATTAGCATTGCACCTGCTCCTTCTCCTATAAGGGTGGCAAAGGTGGCCCTCAGCTGCACAGCCATTGGCCATCTGCCGGGTGGGGCCAGATTGTCACAAACAAGTAACTGTTTCTGTTATTCAGACAGGTCTTTAAAACTTGAGGAGAGAGATTTCTTGGCAGTTTTACTTACATAAACTAGCATAAGTTTCTTGGTCTACCAGACACTAAGGTTGGTGAAGACTGGAACATTCACAAAAGTTCCAGTTTCCTTCCTTAGTCACAGGCTAGGGATCACCCCTGTCTTTTGGAACTATTTCCCTCAGACTTGTTAGGGATGGGCTAAGCTTCCCACTTCCCTAACTCATGATCCTTCTCGATCCTCTCCTTCACACTGGATAGGGGTCACACCTTTTTCCAGGAGCTATTTCCCTTGTGTGTCGATGGGGATCCTTCTTGATCCCTTAGCCTTCTTTACCAATCAACTCTCATTTCTTAGCTATCACTCCTGACACTCCCAACTGAACTATTCCATTTCAACCCTCAGTCACTCAAGGTTCTCAGACCAGGTTACAGCATTAACTGTCTGTCACAGCAGGTTAGGCTGAGCATGTGTGACTGGCCCAAGGTTGCTCAGCAAGATTCCATGAGAGAGGGCAGGTGTTTATAGTGGTTAGAGCAGGGGTGTCAATCATAAGGCCCAGGGACCAGAACAGGCCTGTCCAGGACTCTTATCTGGCCCACGAGCAACTGGAGTGAGGGAGGAAACAGGAGGCTGCTTGGGGAAGCAAGTGGGTGGAGCCACTCTGACTGTGGCTTCACCATGGCAGAACAACTTTGTCTGCAGAAGTCTAGCAGAATCCCTTCACTTCAGTGGCAGCCTGACTGGTAAGTTGGGAGCCATCATAGCCACATTCATGCTGGCTCAGGGTTCTAAAGTGAGGTCAATCACCTCTCTGCTTGGCTTGCAGCTCCAGGGATGCTATCCCAAATGGTCACAGGAATCAGTGTTTGCACATGTGGTGGTACAGACAATCCTCTGCTCGGGCCTGCTGGCGGCCAGCTCCACTGCTGTATTTGCACACACGCCTCATGCAGCGGCTGTGCTTTGGTCCAATGAGGTGTTTTTTGGCAGTTTCTTCTACATATGCAACTCAGTGGCTGGGCCTCCTTCCCCTATGGACCACCTGATGGCCTTCAGCCATAGGCAGCTGCCATCTTGTGGGGGGCAGTGCCAGTGGCCTCTGGTTATTTTCATTGCTGGGTGGCCTGGAGACTCTGCCACACATGCAGCCTTGTGCCCACTCCCCCATCAGATGATCCAGCAGCCTTTGGCCTGGGACAGCTGTAGCTGCATGGGGTAGTGCAGCTTGCTGATGTCAGTTGTCAGTCCGGGTGGGGCCAAGCCCGTGCCAAGACAGGCATATACAATCTCAACATCCTGATCTCAAACAACTCCTTACCCACAATAATACAACATCTAATTTGAACATAGACTCTAGTAGCAGAGCTCGCAATAAACCCAGATGTCAACTTTGCTGCCACATACACCCAGACAACACAATCACTGGACCTAACAACATCAATTACACCATCTCAGGCTTACATTGTATAAGTCGTTAAAGGGGTCCCACTTATACTTGTTGCCTAGAGCCCACGGAAACCTGAAACCAGCACTGGGTCTGCCCCTGCAGCTTTTCCTTTTTAAAATCATTTCTTCATTGTTTTTATGGCTGGCTCGGCTCTTCCATTACTTTGAGGATATCCAGGCAATGATGTAATGTGATCAAAATCCCACTCCTTACTGAATTTCTGGAATTCCTTCCCTACAAACTGGGCTGCATTGTTGGAACAGACTGTATCTGGTATCCCTTAGCATGTAAAGTGTGCTTTTATCTTGCATATAAACTGTTCTTGCTGAAATATTTGGTAAATAGTTCTCTTCCCCAAAATTTAAAAAGTAAGCTGTAATAATCAAATATTCCTTGTCTGCTCAGCTGATCAATCCACACCTACTTTTGCCCAGGTTCTCTCTGCAGTGTCATGCTGTACTACCTAACCATGGAATTGCTGTCTGATCCTGTACAACTACAAACTCCAGCCTGTATTCCTTGCCTGTTCTTGGGTTAGTAATTTTGAGTTTACATTTCACCCTTGGCTTCAATATAGTATGATTATACATAGTTGACAGATGGTTGGTTTCCTCCAGGGGAATGCTGGGATTCACTAGGTGCCTCCAGATAACATTGCAACTAGCACCAAAATCTAATTAGAATTGTACCATTTTATCGTGGTACTCTGTACCATGACCGCATACAAGTGTTTCTGGTGCTTTGCTTATGCCACATTTATCACTTGATCTGCTTCCAAGAACGTATCTACATATTCATGATTACTCTCCATATTCACTGTATGCACCCTATATCTGGGTTTGTTCTGTTTGTAATGACATTGGGATGCAAAATGGATCGATTTGTCACATCTATGGCTCCCCCCACCCCCAAAGCTGGGCATTTCTCTTTTTGTCTTGGGGGTTTACCCCCACAGTACTTTCATTCAGTGGTGTTCACTGGTGTTTTTGTGTTTGATCGCTCCCTCTCTCTGTGTTGGATTTTATGGACTGGCTCCATTAGCTGTCCCTTCAAGGTTCTAGTCCTGTCTTTAGGCAACTTAGCAGCTCTGCATATTTGTCCTCTGCATAGGACAAATCATGTTCCCTCAGCAAACTCTCTCACAATCATGTGTCCTGAATTCCACATACCATACTGTCTCTTATCAGTAAGTCTTTAAGATCTCCACAGTTGCATTTGGCTGCTAGCATTTTCAAAGTTGTGCAATACTTATAAAGGCTTGAAGCCTGGTAAAAAATGTACCTTTCTACTGCTTCATTCTTTCTGGGGCTGCAATGGGCATCAAAACAGGCCAATACTGTAGTCAGATCATGCTGTGCTTGGGGAATATTTGCACACAATGTCTTATTTATTTCCCTCCCTTTTTCCTCCAATTAAGTATGGAACAGTTTCACTTTCACAGCCGCCATTTAATCCACCATTGCAATGTCCATGTACAAATTGAACTCCTCTTTCCAGGTCTTCCATGCCTAGGATTGCCAGTCTCCAGGTGGCACCTGGAGATCTCCCACTATTACCATTGATCTCCAGACAACAAAGGTCAGCTCCCCTGGAGAAAATGGCTGCTTCGGAGTGTGGATTTTGTGGCATTACACTCAGCTGAGGTCCCTCCCCTCCCCAAAACCTACCGTTCCTCAGCTCTAACACCAAAGCGCCAGGAATTTCCCAACCTGGAGTTGGAAACTCTATGTACTCATTGATTGTTGCTGGTCTTCTGTCTAGGATTCAATCTCACCACTGCCACCATGTTTCAAAGTGCGTTGTTTCTATCTTGATATTAAAACGCTCTCAGTCTTTGAATAAACTTTATGTTAATAACTATTTTACAGAGTTTCCTCAGTCTTGGCCTTCCCTCATTCTGCTCTGGCCCTAACTGAGGAGAAACAGAAAGTGGGACTACAACATAGTTTCCCCATATTGCTACAATGACCACACTCAACTTCTTAGTGCCATTGGGTGACCAATCGTGGGCGGCAGCGGTCACACGGGCAGTTCATACCGATATAGTTGTGTTACCTTTGTGGATTTAAAGAGTATGATCAGACCACAACATCTGCCTTCTTTGCCCCAGTCGTCGGCACCCCACTTTGTCTTGCTGTGGAAGTGGAGTAATCAGGCACCAGGGAAAGCCTGGTATTTAAAGAAAGCCAGCGCTTCCACTCAGCATTTCCGGCAGTCTGAACTCCCCTCTTGCAAAGTCAAGCCATTAGGGAAGTTTGAACCTTCCCTTCCATTTCCATCTCTCTCTTTCTCGCTTTTTTGATCAGGTAGAGATGTTTGCATAAGCGCATAATTGCCCCCGTCATTGTCAGTCACTATAGCCAAGTAGTCATTCTGGATTGAGAGTCCCGGGGGGAGTTGTTTTTTGAGTGACAAATCCCACCCAAAAACCCCATGACTGACACAAGAGCCAGTTTGGTGTAGTGGTTAAGTGCGTGGACTCTAGTCTAGGAGTGATTCCCCACTCCTCCACTTGCAGCTGCTGAATGACCTTGGGCAACCCAAAGTTCTGTCAGAGCTGTCCTTGAAAGAGCAGTTCTCGAAAGAGCTCTCCTAGCCCCACCTACCTCACAGGGTGTCTGTTGTGGGGAGAGGAGTTTGTAAGCCACTCTGAGACTCCAAGTGAAGGGTGGAGTATAAATCCAATCTCTTCTTCTTCATCGTCTTCTAAATGCACTGAAGTCAATGGGACTACTCTTGTGTAAAGGTGCACTTTACCCCCCCCCCCCCAAAGAAAGTATTCCATGGAAGAGAGGTGAATGGAAGGAGGCTGAGAGGAGCTGGAGTACTTGGCAAAGTGATTGTGGAGCTGTCAAAAAGGAGTCAGGAGTTCAGATACATGCTTATGCACATGGGTGAAAGACTAAAAGAAAGAAAGAATGCTGCAACAATCTGAACAATCGGCCATGGGGCGAGCATGCAGTGAAGCCAGTTCAGGGTGGGATGTTTGATCAAAACTTTCTGCAACTATTTTTTAAACTTTGACAGCCTTTATCGGCATATGTATATACATACAATAGGAGATCAGATTAAATATAGATCGGAAAATACAAATCCATATAGGGTAAAATTGGAGCTACAGCGCAGAAAAACAGCATAAAAGCAGACATACCTAGTGGGCTGCAACTGTTTAAACCACCACAAACAGAGTCACAGCCAGATTGCACCAAGCCTCCAGTGTGACTGCAGCCATGGTTTATCAACTTGCAGAGGGGGAGGCACTCTAAAGCCAGCCAAAGCCTTGTAAAAAAAGAGGGGTGGCCACAGTCCAACTAGTGCCCTGCTATGGGACACACAGCATGCAAAATGACAAAGAATTGCCTCTCTATCTTGACCTCCTCAGATTAGAGGAAGGAAAACCCACGTCTTGCTAAGGAAAAAAAACCTGACCCACCATTCCCAGAATGGATGGGAGGCAGTTAGGGAGTTAAATGGCCTACATCTTTATTGGGGATTTGCAAAATAAGCAATTTTAAACAGCATAAAGAATTTCAGCTAAGTGCAGAACCCAGCATCATGCTGTTAAGAAATGTGGTAGTTTCTCCCTTGACACAGATCACTTTGTTTCATAACATCTCCAGCACCATACCTCCAGAGTGCCATTCCTAAAAGTTTAGGAGAGGAAAAACTCCCAGAGTACCAGAGGAAAGGCCCAAGGAATTCCTATAGCCTTACCACCCCAAGCCCCTTATCTCTCTAGAGAGCACTAAAGGCATTCCGCCATCACAGGACTTGCTAGGGAAGGAAGATTCTCAGAACTGGCTGAAATTCAGGTACAGTTCAGAATGCTCAATAATGTATAAAGCCATGAATTTATAAAACCTAGAATGCTGTGCCTACATTCACATATGTAAATGCCTCTCTTGTGGAAATCTAACATTTTTGTGGTCTGTAGGCTAAAGCGTACACACTCTGACCTGGATAGCCCAGGCTAGCCCAACTACATCAGATCTTGGAACCCAAACAGGGTCTGTCCTGATTACTATTTTGAGGGAGACAACCAAGGAAGTCCCGGGTTGCTACACAGCAATGGCAAACTGTTATGTACTGACATCAGTGAACGCTGCCTATTCTTTACCATGTAAAGCTTGAGTTATGTGAAGGATTGTAAGCTGAAACATTCCTATTGGTCATTCCTGTGGAATTATGTGAAACAGCCAATCAGAGTGTAAATATGTTGCAAAAAGGGAACGAATCTGATTGGACTTTATCTCTGTAATATGATTGGACTTTACCTAACTGTGGGTGTGGCTTTGACAGCCCAGGATCATTTAAAAAGGGAGCTGTGCTCCACTTGTTGTGGTGTGTTCTGAGTTGAAGTTTGCTGTTACCAATAAAGCTAAAATCACTTGCTGAAATCAAATCGTTGTTGAGTTGCATACTTAAAAAGTGGCGACGAGGATGGGATTCTAGAGCAGGTAGGCAGCCCCACTGAACCAATGCAGAAACGGCAGACGAGGACACACACCCGGGCAAGCCGGCTGAAGCTCCACGAACAGTAGTGGTTGCACCACCTGGCGTTCGAGGCATTCGACCCGGCAACGGAGGACTGGGACTCTTACCTGGCGCAGTTTGAGTTCCACCTCCAAGCGAACCAGATCACTGATGATGCGAGGAAGAAGGCAACGCTCCTGAGCTCCTGCGGCAAGGCTGTTTTTGACGTCGCCTGGTCCCTGGTTGCTCCCACTGAGCTCAGTGCGGCTACGTGGGCTGATATCACGGCCAAACTCAAAGGACCTGTTATCGTCTGATGCGGTACTTACGCACTTTGACGAGAACAAACTGTTAGTACTGGCTGCTGACGCATCCCCTTACGGAGTGGGCGCTGTGCTAAGTCACCTGATGCCAGATGGCACCAAGGCGACAATTGCATTCTATTCGCGGTCCCTCACCACAGCAGAGAAAAACTATGCCCAGATCGACAAGGAGGGCCTCGCCCTAATTTCAGGGATTAAGAAGTTCCATGACTTTGTGTATGGGTGACGGTTCCTCCTTGTGACCAAACATAAACCGCTTCTGGGCATTTTCTCTTCAGACCAACAGACTCCAAACATCCTTTCCCCATGGATGTTGAGGTGGGCAGTGTTCTTACCTGCCTACGACTTCGACTTAGAGCACCAACCGGGGAAGGCTATTGGGCATGCCGATGCCCTTAGCCGCTGCCCCGCACCATCAACTGACTCTAGCTCCGATCCTGAACCGGATATTTTGGCTTTGGAGGAACTCCCGGAGGCACCGGTTACCTCCTCGGACTTTGCCGCTGCATTGGCAAAGGACCCTGTGCTAGCCCATGTCCTTAATTGGGCATGGAGGGGGTGGCCGGCGGGAAAAAACAGAGCCAGAGTTTAAACCATTCATTTTGCGCCAAAATGAACTGTCGGTTGCAAAGGGTTGTCTGCTTTGGGGGTGTCGGGTTGAGGGAGAGATGCTGGCCACCCGGGCATGGTACACATGAAGTCCCTCACTCGTGGGTATGTGTGGTGGCCCAAACTGGATGAGGACATTGAGGTGTGGGTTAAAAGCTTATGTTGTGCCAACAATCACGCCCAGAACCACCTCAGGCTCCCATTCAGCCATGGGAGAAGTCACAGAGGCTGTGGTCCCACTTCCATATTGATTTTGTGGGTCCCTACCAGGGACAAATGTTTCTTATTATGTCGATGCCTTTTCTAAATGGCTCAAAATTCTACATATGCGTTCAACTGGGTCAGGGACAGTTATCAACGCCCTTTGTAAGTTGTTTGCAACCCACGGGCTGCTGGACTATGTGGTCTCGTACAACGGGCCACAGTTCGTGTCCACTGAGTTTGAGGGATTCCTGAAGGACAATCTCATCCACCATCTGACTTTGGCCCCGTTCCATCTGGCCTCCAACGGCCAGGCCGAGCGGATGGTACAGATGGCGAAGGAGTCACTGGGGCGCCTGACTTGCGGGGATTGGAGCCAAAAGATCGCCTCTTTCCTATTGAGGCAACATATCACCCCCTGTTCTGCCACTGGGAGGAGCCCAGCAGAGCTGTTAATGGGGAGAAAACTGGCTTCCCTCTTAGACCACCTGCACCCAGACTTAGACCAGTCTAAGCAGCGGTCTGAGGTTCCAGCACAGGGGAGAGTGTTCCAGTGTGGGGACAAGGTGTTTGCCCACAACTATACGGAAGGTCATCAGTGGCTACCGGCTGTAGTCACCAAGGTCGCAGGGTCCAGGTCATATGTGGTCTGGCTTCCCAACGGTCGGGAAATATGCCGCCACATAGACCAACTCAGGGAGCGGTGGGCAGACTCAAGTGCCGAGTCAGTGCCTGAACCTGAGTTGGTCCCTGTCGAGCAGGAGGGGCCTCCCGACGAGGAGGTGAGTGCTGCCAAACGGGAACCGGAGTCTGGGCAGACTCCAACTCCAGAACCTGAGACCCCTGCCTTTGTTCCCCCTGTCTCTCCTGCGAGAGAGGTTGCCCGGATCCCCGACAACGCCAATGCTCCACCACCTCAGGAGCAAAGACCGCCGTGCCAGTCTCAGAGAAGTTGTTGCGCCCCCCACACACACACCTAAAGGATTATGTGTGGCAGGGAAATGTTCCATCTTAGGGGGGAGGGATTGTTATGTACTAACATCAGTGAACGCTGCCTATTCTTTACCATGTAAAGCTTGAGTTATGTGAAGGACTGTAAGCTGAAACATTCCTATTGGTCATTCCTGTGGAATTATGTGAAACAGCCAATCAGAGTGTAAATATGTTGCAAAGAGGGAATGAACCTGATTGGACTTTATCTCTATAATATGGTTGGACTTTACCTAACTGTGGGTGTGGCTTTGAGAGCCCGGGATCGTTTAAAAAGGGAGCTGTGCACCACTTGTTGTGGTGTGTTCTGAGTTGAAGTTTGCTGTTACCAATAAAGCTGAAATCACTTGCTGGAATCAAATCGTTGTTGAGTTGCATACTTAACACAAACCACCTCAGAACATCTCTTGACTTGAAAATTCTACGGGGTCACAATAAGTCAGCTGTGACTTGATGGGAAAAAAGAAAGAAAGCTTTATATAAAGTGCATGCTGCTTTTGCAGATGAGATTCGTTGTAAGGTGTGTGGGAGGGGAGACATGTGTGAGCCTATGAATCATTTCATCATACTGAGACTGTAAATTAACCTTCGGCTACCATCATATATCTCAAAAACTTTCTGATGAATCTTAGGTGTGGAATGATTGGTCACTTCTGAGAAATGGTTAAATGTATCTGTGTTCTCTCATGGGCTTCATTCAAAAGCTTGTTTGCTCCCATATGATGTTATAGGGGAATGTGGGCCCATTGATGGACCTCTGACTACTGAATTGTGCAGAATTGCCAGTGTCTACTCCACCCCCAAGCAGAAGAGTTGGTCCATACTAATGCCCCCTTCGTGTGTTCCTATTGTATGGATGCCCATGGTCTCATACACTCCCATGATCAATCTTAGGTTGGCCATAAGTCTGATCACATCAGTACACTGGTAAGATGTGATAAGACAGATATTTGTTTTCCATAAACTTGGTTTATATGCTGCCTTCATGGTATAGTAGAGATGTCATCAGTATGGTACTCAATAATGCAATTAACTGTAGCCTCAGGGACAGGTAAAACTGAAAGTAAAATATAACCTGGGCCAGGAAAATGTGGTGGGTTTTTTATTAAAAAAAAAAAAGTATGGCAGTATAGCAGAGACTAAAGCATGGCAACAGCAATTTACTGCCTTGAAAATGGTTAAGTCCTGTCATGGGAAGTATTCCCAGCTTCATTTAAGAATCAGTCTCAAAACAAGAGTATGACTCATAGCCACAAGGTGGCAGCCAAAGCACAAAGATTAAATAGCGCTTGGCTGCAATTGCATTAATGGTAAAAAGAATGGTGATTATTATAGTTAAAAGTTTTTTTTCCCATATGTGTTCAATCTTAACCACAAAAAAGCAATTTGAAGGGAGTCATTTGAAGCCCACTAAATGCTCTATAAAATGAAATGATCAGGAAGTTGTTTGCAAAGTATGTTATTTATGAAAATTGTTAGGTTGTTGGGTGTACGTTGAAGTGTTATTCTGTAAAATCTTTCCCAGTGGGTGAATTCTGGGACAATTCAGTGACCAGAAACAAATGTCTTAACATTCAATAATGCAACAAGGTCTAATCATGTGGCTCATTTCACTTACATTCTCACCAATTTTTGTGTTAGAAGAGTGTGCCAGACTATTTTAGTTGGAGCATCAAGAAAGGAATTTACTAACTAGCCCAAAATGGCAGCAAACATTTCTATTGTATACAAAATCAGTTGCAAGCAGAGGCTTCAGCAAAACCTTTCTCTAAGCACAGTATGTTGCATGTCCTTATGAGCTGTAAATCTGTCACTTCCGAAAACAAATGGGGGGGGGGAAACAGTGTATATATGGAAATAATAAACAAATATATGTGACAAATATACTCTGAGCACATTTGTGAATGCTCCCTTACAAAACACAGTGTAGTTTTGCAGAGCAATTAGGTAAAATTACCTATGTGCTTCAAGAGCAACCCTGGCATTAAAAAAATGTTTGCTACAAAGGAATAAAACTTGCTTTAATGGCACCAGTGAATAGCTGAATTTGTATCACAAACAGGTACATTCAAGTAAACTGAAGGAAAGGTCATGGTGGGACTTCATTATTTTTTGCCTTATAGTTCTAGTACTGATTTTGTTCTTCACTTTCCTTTGCTTCCCATATTCAGTACTGCATCATACCATTTCACTTCTTCCTCTAAAGCATTGCAAAGCTGTGGGCCTTCCTCTCTGCTCCTCAGTAAAAACTGTGCAGTGGGGCCCCAGGCAAGTATTCACGCTGAGTCCTCCTCAGACTACTTAGACCAAACCCATACATTCTTTATGACTGGTGTGGCTCTCTTGGCCCACAGAATTTTGTCCCCCTTCTCAGCAGCCATAAAACTGTGGTTCATGACCAGAGGGTCCATGCAGCCTTGACTAAAGGAACCTTTTCCTCTTTCACTGTCCATATTCCCTCCTCAGGCTCCTCACCTCCTGTGTTCAGAACTCTGCTGCCAAAATAATCCACCTCTTTCATTCTGAGCCCTCTTTATAAGCTGTGGCATCCTGCCCAGTCCCCTGTCAAGCAAAGTTCTTTTTCTCTATTCTGAAGGCTGTCCACTGTCATGCCCCCATACCCTGGCCATGACCTTTATTCTTCCGAGTACACCAGCCTCACACACCTGCTCTTCTTTTGTTTTCTAAAGCGAATCTGTCCTTTCTCCCTTGCTGCCCCTTAGGCCTGGAACCCCTTCACACAGCACTTATGTGATGCCACTTTCTTCCTTCTGTTTTTAATTTTACCTCAAAACCCACCTCTGTTAAGATGTCTTAAAAGAGAGCCAGTTTGGTGTAGTGGTTAGAAGCATGGACTCTGATCTGGAAGAACCAGGTTTGATTCCCCACTTCTCCACATGCATCTGCTGATGTGACCTTGGGTCAGTCACAAGTTCTTTCAGAGCTCTTCTCTCAAGAGCAGTTCTCAAAAGAGCTCTTTTGGCCCCACCTACCTCACAGAGGGTCTGTTGTAGGGAAGGGAAGGGAAAAGAGATTGTAAGCCACTCTGAGAGTCCAAGTGAAGAACAGGGTATAAATCCAATCTCTTCCTCCTCCTCCTCCTCCTTCTCCTCCTCCTCTACTGAAACAAAGCCAAAGAATATGCAACTGAGTCAAACGTCTTCCTTCTGTTTCCTTCCTTTCTTTCTCATGCACTTGTAATGATGCTCAGTTGTAAACTGCTTGTGACAGGCAGCTCCCATTTAGCTTGTCATTCTGTAAAGCACTACACACATTGATGCCGCTACACAATTAACTGCTCATGAATTGGATCCTATAGTTACATGAATGAAAGCACATGCAAGAGGATATGCCCCCTCCCCCCCCCCACAGTATCTTACATCCTGATAACACTCCAGTACGTGGTGGGGACCCATACAAATGAAACATACTGCGGCACAAGCAACTGCAGTGAGGAGGGGAAATTGGGTGACTCTGCCACTCTTAGATGAGTGCAGAAAGCTTGCTGAAGTTTTGTTGCCCTTCTGTAGGAACAGGGAAAGAAGAATTTATTTCGTTGCTGGTTCCCACTGCAGGCCCACCTCAACATGGTGCACCATTTTGTTTACTAGGTCACCTGTTTTTTTTGTGGGGGAGAACTCCCGTGTAGACGGGAAGGCATGGAAGATACTCTTTTATAACTCTTTCTACTGACATGATTATAGGATCCAAATTCAATATCAACAAATATCTCTAAAGCAGACTTCTCTAGATTCATCCAATTGCACACAAGTGCTTCTTCCCATAGTTCTACCACATTTTTTTTTTCTGGGTGAAACTCATTACTTTAAAATACTGGGCTGAATTCCAGGATCCATTAGTGAAAGGTGAAATTAGCACTATCATAGAATAAAATATTTAATATGACCAGCTACTAGGCAACAAGTTTTACACAGTCAAATATATGTCAACAAGTATTTTGAAAGAAATATCTTAACCTTGTGAGTTCAGAATTAGCATTGGAATCTGGTGTGCCTCTTGTAAACATATGGTTATGTCATCTTGAATTCAGTGGCAACATCCAAATCAGAATGAAGTAGTGTCAAAGCATTGATTTGGTCTATCATACACATTCACTTTCTGGAAGCTGGAATGAAACCAGTGTTTTGAATACTAAGTGATTCACAAATTATGACAATATTGATTTTGTTACAGAAACTTAGCAGATCTACCATATGTTGTGTTTAGGCATTCATATGGTTATAAATCTTTTTTAGTTTTCAAATGTTGCACACTGATGAGAGCCAAGAATGCAAGAAAAGAAATTCACTTTCTAATTGTGGATGCCGGGGGGGGGGGCGTACAGGTGAGGAACTGACAACACCTTGAATAAAAATGGCCACAGCTTTATTGACTATACTATAGGGGCATTTGGCACAACATAGGGATGGATCCTGAATTGGGCAGCCCACCTGCCGCCCAATAACCCAGGGCCTTTAGCCCACCTATTGGGGTTCTGCCAAGAAGTGTCAGCCCCCCCTGGGGAGCTGTGAGGCTGCCAGCTGCTGTGTGGTCCCTTTGCCACCTGGTGCTGAGAGCCCCTCCGACAGCCCCTGAGCTGGGCATGCTGCTAAAGCTGGCTCTATCCCCAGACCCCTTAAGGGAGTTCCAGAACCACAGGATGCAGGCATGCAGGCACCACCTCCTTAAGCAAAAGGATCCATCCCATGCCAAACTGCCCAAAGCTGTGACAGTAATGAAGGAAAACACACCAACCAACCAACAAACATAAGCAGTAACATATCCCTTGACATCCAAATTGCAGGGAGGGTGGGTGGGAAAGCCACAGTGATCAGAGGCCCGGTGAAAGTGAGGCTCCTGGCTATATAGGGGAGGAGCAAGGAGGTAAAGCCCACCAGGATCGCCCTCCCCCCAAGCCTCACCTTTTTGCCTCCTCATCCAGTCAAGGGTTGTTATTAACTATGGCTCTGGATTCAAGTTTATTGCATGGCTTTATATCATTCTCAGGAAGAACCTAAATGAGAACCTACCTAGGATACTCGTCAAGAAGACAGATGGTTGTTTGCACACAGGTTATACACGGCAAGATTTGTGTTAGCTCTACAGGTTATACCTGCATATTATAACAGTTTTATATGTTGTGGAGCCATTAGCAAGACTGTTGTTGGAATTCATTCTGTTTCTCCACATGGTGTCAGCATTCTTTATGACTGTATTTTCTATTATTGGAGTTTTTTATATGTTTTAGTACTGTGTCAGTATTTTCTATTATTGAAGTTAGATACTATACAAGAAGGGGGACCTGCTATACTCGCAGCAGGGGAGAAGAAGCTCCACAGGAGGAGAAGGAAGCAGCCACAGGTAAGCCTTCTCCCCTGCCTCCCCAGCACCAATGGCAAGGCCTGCACCCCACCAAACTTTCTCCCTCCTCCCCCTAGCATCGGCAGCAAGGCCTGAGCTCAGCCCGCCAAGCTTTCTCCCTTCCCCCTCCCCTAGCAGCGGCAGCAAGGCCTGGCCAGCCTGCCAAGTTTTCTCCCTCCCCCGATTGTGGCGGCGAGGCCTTTCTCTCTCACCCCTAGCAGCAGCAGCAGTGGCAAGGCCTGGACAGCCCACCAAACTTTCTCCCTCTTTCCCCCTCCCCCAGCAGTGGTGGTGGTGGTGAGGCCTGACCGACCCACCAAGCTTTCTCCTTCCCCCGGTGGTGGTAGCAGTGGTGAGGCCTGGCCAGCCCACCAAGCTTTCTCCCTCTCCCCGGTGGTGGTAGCAGTGGTGAGGCCTGGCCAGCCCACCAAGCTTTCTCCCTCCCACCCCCTCCCCTCCCTGGTGGCAGCAAGGCAGTTCTCAGAGTATTCCCTGCACATGCACAGGGAAAGCTCTTTTACTTGGGGGGGGGGGAATTTAAGTATCCCCCTATAGTTTTTTTTAAAAAAATAGATTTTTCTGCACATCTGGGAATTGCCCAAAATGTGCAGGAAAATAACTTTGCCCTCTAGGTGCCCCCGATATGCAGATTTAGATATCTGCACACAGGGGGCACTTTGACTATTAGTATATAGATAGGACTAAGCTCTGTTAACTTTTTATGAAAAATATTAGCATATAAAATCACACATTAGTCTATTTTATATAAGTTAAACATTTCATACTCTAATGTATCCACTGGAGGACATGGGCTCAGGGCAGCCATGTGCTGGGACTGGTTCTAACCGGTCCACCATGTGGCCAGGCGAAGGGCCTGAGCTTCGCCCAGAAAGACAATGGACTAGAGGATCCTAGCTCCCCTCCAATTGAGGAGCAGGAGATAACTCAATCAATGTAAATAGCGAATCACTGGGTGTTGTGTGTTTTGGGGTGTGGGCTCACTGGGGATAAAAAGCCGGCCTGCGAGCCGGCTCACTTGTCTTGTTCCCGATCTAATAAAGTATGTGAGAGCTGAAATCACACGTCAGTCTCAGTACTTTTCACTGGCGACAAGGATGGGATGCCAACTCCCTCCCTGAACAACGACCATGACGAAGAGCATCGCATCGAGCCCAGCTGCTCATCGCACCGCTCCCGAGCATCGCACCGCTGACCCCGAGAGCAGCAACGCACCGCTCACCACAACTAAAGCCGCCCAGCCACCAACGCTCCTGAGCATCGCATCACTGACCCCGAGAGCAGCACCGCACCGCTCACCGCAACCACTCCAGAGCATCGCACCGCTGACCCCAAGAGCAGCACCGCACCGCTCACCGCAACTAAAGCCGCCCAGCCACCAACGCTCCTGAGCATCGCATCACTGACCCCGAGAGCAGCACCGCACCGCTCACCGCAACCACTCCAGAGCATCGCACCGCTGACCCCAAGAGCAGCACCGCACCGCTCACCACCACCGCAGCCGTTTCTTCCGCAACGCCGTGATCACCACACGCCACCCAGCCTCGCGCCACATCTCCCGCCGCTCACTACACGGCCCCACTACGTGCCGCATCCCCAAGGGCCGCCCGTCTCGCACTGCGCATCGCCTTGTGGACTCCGAGCGCAGCACCGCCACACACCACACTCATCTGCCGCCGCCACTCCGTGTTTCGACCACCTCGCATGGGCAGCCACCCCTCGAAAGCAGCCATCTTCGCAAGCATCGATCACCGTAAGCAACAGGCCTCGCCAGCATCGTGCTGCTTCACCAGCCCCTTGCGCTAGCTGTGGTGACCCACATGATCGACGGTCGTGCGATTTCAGGACTGCCGTCTGCCGAGTTTGCAAAAAGACGGGCCACATCGCCCGGGCCTGCCGCTCCCGGGGTAAGCGCCGGAGGTCTTCTCCAAACCGCACGACCCGAACGGATCGACCGTCAAGCCTCCACACCCTCGCGTCCACCCAACAGCCGCACCTGGTATGTAACTTGCCCCCGGACGGCCCCAACAAATTACACGTGACAGTTCATATTGAGGGGTTCCCCTGTTCAATGGAGATTGATACGGGTTCATCATTCTCCATAATTTCCGCGGACAAGCTCCGCAAGATTTGTCCACAGGGGGGACCCCCCCTGCAAAAGCCATGGGGTTTGACCTTGCGGTACTTTAACAAGAACCCCGTGGCGGTCCGGGTCTGGGGCAAGTTCCGGGTACAGTTTAAAGACTTTGACGGAACCCTGGATCTACTGGTGGTGGAGGGACATCTTTCGAGTCTGCTGGGACTTTCTTGGTTCAGGCCCCTAGGACCCACGGTTACAGGGGTGAACCACGTGCGGGCGCCGGACTTTGCAAAGGTCTGTGACGAATTTCCCCGGGTTTTTGACGGCACACTGGGGCGGTACACGGGGGACCCCATTTCACTGGATTTCGACCCCAGCGTCTGGCCCATACGCATCAAAGCCCGCCACCCCCTGATTGCAATGAAGCCTAAGATCGAGGCCGAGCTCGACCGCCTTGTGGAACAGGGAGTGCTGAAACCGGTTGCTTCAGCACGCTGGGAAACCCCCATAGTCACCCCCGTAAATCCAAACGGTGACGTTCGCATTTGTGCAGACTACAAATGCACTTTAAATAAAGCCCTCCAGGACCACGCGTACCCAATACCTGTGGTCGGCCATGTTTTGGCGGCACTAGCAGGTGCCCGGGTCTTCGGCAAACTAGACCTCGCCCAGGCATATCAACAGCTACCCGTTGATGCCGCCACAGCTGAAGCCCAAATGATAACCACTCATAAAGGAGCTTTTAAAGTCCACCGGCTCCAGTTTGGGGTGTCCGTCACGCCAGGGATTTTCCAGTCCTTCATGGACTCCCTCCTGAAAGGGATCCCTGGGGTCCAACCGTTCCTGGACGACGTGATCATTGCGGCTCCAGACTCATCCTCCTTCGCAGACCGGCTCCGGGCAGTGCTGCGAAGATTTGACTCAGCAGGGCTCAAGGTGAAGAGGGAGAAATGCCTCCTAGAGGTGCCGCGCATAGAATTTCTGGGCTTCGCGGTTGACGCACATGGCCTCCACCCCACGGAGGACAAAGTCAAGGTGATCACACAAGCCCCCCCCCGCCCTCGTCCAAACAGGAGCTACAGGCCTTCCTGGGCCTCCTGAACTTTTATCATTCTTTTCTCCCTCTCAAGGCGGCGGTGGTGGAGCTGCTCCACCGCCTGCTTGACAAAAAGGCTCCTTGGGTTTGGGGCCTGACACACGCCGCCGCATTCCAGGTGGTCAAGGACTTATTAACCTCTAACACAGTGCTCTCGCATTTTGATGAACAGCTTCCCGTGGTATTGGCATGTGACGCCTCACCATATGGGGTCGGGGTGGTTCTGGGCCACCAACTGCCGGACGTCCGTGAGGTCCCGGTGGCTTATTATTCCAGGACCTTGTTGCCGGTGGAGCGAAACTATTCGCAAATTGACAAGGAGGTGCTCGCGATAGTGGCCGGGGTGAAAAAGTTTCACCATTACCTGTATGGCCGGCCTTTCACAATCCTGACCGACCATAAGCCTCTTCTCGGTCTCCTGGCCCCGGACCGCCAGACCCCCCAAATGACGTCACCACGGGTCATCCGGTGGTCTGTGTTTTTGTCTGGTTATTCGTACTCCCTCGTTCACCGGCCCGGCAAGGCAATGGGTCATGCGGATGCCCTGAGCCACCTTCCACTGCCTGCCACAGACCCTGATCCAGCCCTGGCCTACCAAGTCGCCCTCCTGGAGGCACTCCCGGACCAGCCGGTGCACGTTGAAGAGGTGGCGCGCCTCACCGCAAAGGACAAGGTCCTCAGCCGCATTCTCAACTGGGTGGTAAGGGGATGGCCCGCAGGCCAGGCAGGCCCAGACTTCACAGCTTTCACCTCCAGGAAGGAGGAGTTGTCCACTCACAAAGGCTGCGTGATGTGGGGGGCCGGGTGGTCATTCCTGCGCCACTGAGGGAACGGGTCCTCACCACCCTCCACGAGGCACACCTGGGGGTGGTTTGGATGAAAGCCCTGGCTAGGAGTTATGTATGGTGGCTGGGGCTGGACAAAAACATAGAAGACATGGTCCGGAGATGCCAACCATGCCAGTCATCCCGCCCGGAGCCACCCAGGGCCCCTAAGCATGCCTGGGAATCCTCACACTGCCCCTGGTCTCGGTTGCACTTGGACTTTGCGGGCCCGTTCCAGGGGCAGCTGTTCTTCATCCTAGTGGATGCATACAGCAAGTGGTTAGAGGTGGTCCCAGTACCATCCACCTCTTCCAAAGCTGCTATCAGAGCAATGTGGCAGATATTCAGTGCCCAGGGGATTCCCGACACCCTAGTCACAGACAATGGGACGGCCTTTACGTCCAGCGAATTTATGGACTTCACCCATTACTATGGAATATGCCATGTCCGGTCCGCCCCTTTCCACCCCGCAACCAACGGCCAAGCGGAACGAATGGTCAGGACGACCAAAGATGCACTCCGTCGCTTGGACTCAAAGGACTGGGACTACAAGCTGGCAGCATTCCTCTTTGGCCAGCGGATCACTCCCCACACCGCAACAGGGCGTAGTCCGGCCGAACTCCTCCTAGGCCGTCGCCTGATGACCCAGATGGACCGTCTACATCCTGATCGCGCTGCAGAAAAGGCACTGGTCACCAAGTCCCATGAAGTGGCTAGGGGGTTCTTCCCCGAGGACCCGGTGTACGCCCGGAACTACACCAAGGGTCCGCCCTGGGTTCCGGCCCGAGTGGTCCGGGTCAGGGGCCCCCGTTCGTATGAGGTTTCCTGCGAAGATGGTACTGTGCTCCACCGCCACATCGACCAACTCCGCCGCAGGGTGGCGCCACGGGAGCCAGACGACTTCAAGAACCCCGAACCTCAGGAGGCAGAGGAGCCACGATCTTCTCCGCAGGAACACAGCCCGGCGGAAAGCACAGCCATGACCCCCCTCGCCCCGTCTACTGAAGCCTCGACCACAGCTGATGACGCCCCAGCAGCCAGGCCCCCTCCGCCAGCACCGGTTGGCTCCCCGGCCAGGACACAGGCACTGGCATCGCCTCCCGTCCTGGCCCCCCAACGCTCAACCTGGGAACGAAAGCCTCCAGCTTATTTAAAGGACTTTGTGTGCGGGTGTATCTCTGACCAAGGGGGGAGGGGTGTAATGTATCCACTGGAGGACATGGGCTCAGGGCAGCCATGTGCTGGGAATGGTTCTAACTGATCCACCATGTGGCCAGGCGAAGGGCCTGAGCTTCGCCCAGAAAGACAATGGACTAGAGGATCCTAGCTCCCCTCCAATTGAGGAGCAGGAGATAACTCAATCAATGTAAATAGCGAATCACTGGGTGTTGTGTGTTTTGGGGTGTGGGCTCACTGGGGATAAAAAGCCGGCCTGCGAGCCGGCTCACTTGTCTTGTTCCCGATCTAATAAAGTATGTGAGAGCTGAAATCACACGTCAGTCTCAGTACTTTTCACATACATTATTAGCATTATTGTCAATATTTAAAGATTGATACTAAGATTTTTTTTTGAGATTTACACAGTAATTTTTTTATTTAACCTGGTTTTACTCCCAGCATACCCGCCGGAGTGAATCCCACCTGAAGATGGGCCTACCCTGGGCTGGCTCATGCCTTGCCTTTGTGTCCAGGCCCATGATGAGGAGCCAGAGCTTGTCATCCAAAATTTATTATTATTTATTATTATTAATTTAAACTTTTAGATTGCCCTTTCCTGCAGGCAGGGCTCAGGGCAGTTTACAGCAAGATAAAAACAATAGATAATTTAGACTAAGTTAAAACTATAATAAGATACTGTAATAATTCCAGGTTTTGGTGTGTGTGTTCCTTTAAATGTTTAGTTTGAATGCAATAATATGAGAAGAGTGATAGAGGGTGACAAGTGTGATTTGATTGGCTGCTGCCTGAGAGCATGGGAGGAGGGGTGTCTGAGAGGATTTTGTGTTTGTGTGTGTATGAGGAGATTCTGTGATATGAAAGAGATAAGTACGGAAGGGTTTTGAAGAGAGTCTGTGTGACTCTGAGAGTTATGAAGGATTCTGTGTGTGAAGCTTGAAGAGAGAAAATAGTCTGTGTGACTATGGAATTTTTGAGTCTAATTCTTTGTGAATAAGACCAACAGTTTAGTCTTTGTGACTAAGAGAGTTGATTCTATTAAGTGTGAATAAAACAAAGAGACTAGTCTGTGTGGCTATATACATGACTGTATAAGCCTGTCAGAGTGGAGTTTGGAGTTTGAGAGACTGTTTGTGGCACCAAGCTTTGCCAGTTATATTTACAAGTTCCTTTCTTCAGCAGCTGTTCAAAATAACCAGAAACCTATTTTGTTCTTTATTAAATAAATCAATTTTGTTTAAACTTATCCCAGAAAACAGTACAGTGCTTCCTCAGGGACACATAGTCCTCTGAAGTGCCCAGACCCTGGGTCATACTACCAAAAGAGAGAGATTTGGAATTTTTAATTCCTGGTGGCAGCAGAAAACGACCAAAGTTATGTACTCAGAGAGTGTTTAAAGGTAAAACTGTTTCCCCTATAAGCAAGGACGTCACACTGTACAGTCAATATATAAAGACAGTCTGTTCCAAGAAGGCAAAAAAATTTTGGAGGGGGAACATAGCTTCCCCATAGCTTCCTAAGGGGGGAGCTGAGGGGAAGTGGAAGGTATGAGAGTGCCAGATTAGTTGCTATCGCATTGCTGTCTTCAACCAAAGGCCTGGAGGAACATCTCTGTCTTACAAGCCCTGTGGAAAGGTAATAGATCCTGCAGGGCATGGATGTTCTCCAGCAGAAAATTCCAGCAAGTGGGGGCCCGGGCTGAAAACGGTCCCACCTGGCCATCTCATTGTGTGAAGCCATCCACCTGAAGGCCTCATCATATTTGATGGCGGGGGATGGCCCTGCCAGAGCCAGAGCTTGCGGCATATTGGCAGTGACCTAGGGAAGGCAACTCACATATGCAACTCCAAATTTTAGGCCACCATCAGGTATTAACTTAATGTATTTTATCTTGATGAAGTGGTATGATGTTTTATGAACTATTGTTTATTTTTTTACTATGTGTTGTGTGAGCTGCCTTGAGCTCTCTTGCGGGGTAGGGCAGGATACAAATAGAATAAAGTAATATTACTATTTCCCACCGGGGGGGGGGGTCTTCAGGATCAGGAAAAGGCTGTGGGGAAGCAAAAGCCCATCCTCCACCTGTGCCACCCCTTATCAGAAAAATCAGCTTCTCTGGCTTTTAAAATGACATTGTTGGAGCTGATATGTGACTCTGAACAAAACTCGTCAACGAACATTTCATGTAACTTTCCCTTCAAACTCCCATGCCCCAGCCCTTCGCTGCCTCCTCTACCACCACCACCTCCTCTTCCTTCTCCAGGAATTCCTTAATTATTAATAGCGCTAATCAAAGCACCCCTACAAAGGATGCCCAGCGTGAACATATGTGTCTCTCAGCAATTGGATTGCTGATTCATGACAAGCAATCACACACGTACGCACATGCTCTATTTGAAACATTTGATCTTTTTCAAAGATTGCAGGGGTAGGCAGAGTTTCTGCAAAGAAAGCCTTCCTTATTTTGTGAAAGGAAACAGCAGCCCACAACGAGGAAGGATGGCAAATGCAGAGTTTTCAGTGAAGGTAACTTTTTAAAAATTGTCAGTCCCTGTAAGATTATACTAAAAAATGAATGCAGACAGGACTTTTTTTTAAAAAAAAAATGCCAGTGGCTGGCACTTTTCTGTCAGGCCAGGGTCATTTTCTCTTCATTGGACTCAGTGGAGAGAGCTGCGCCAGAACTGAGAGGTGCCTACCTCAGGGGCGGGAACGATCAAACTCGTTTGTTCATTCTGCTTGAGATTTAGGGGCTGTTTAGATTTCATGGAGGGCAGTTCTTTGCAAATTTGGTGCCATTATCTTTAAAAACAGTTGCCCTGCACCCTGGCATTGACTCCCCATTGGAAATAATGGTCATGAAATTCTGGACCCGTTTCCCCTACAAAAAACACACAGATTTGAATCCTAAACAAGCAAAGTCCTAACCAAAATTCAGCAGTCATAGTAAAGGTTTTCTTCCAAAACTTGGTTCTGAAATTATAATGAATTTTTTTTTCTCAGCGCACACTTCTACTCAGAGGCCCAGAGAGGTGTGAGCTACTGCCAACTCTTCAGGCCCTTAGCCATAATAAAAATAATAAATGACAACTGGGACCCACAAATTACTTGTGCGGGGAGGATCTCTTCCATCTCTCAGCCTTCTTCTTCTCCCACGGCTGTCTGCTGCAGCTCCCAGTCACACACACCCAACATCACCAGTGATACAGGACCCAATATGGCTTCTTTCACCCCCTCCACCATCATCACTCTCAGCCCTGATCCCAGCATGGTTTCTGGTGGATTTCCCTCGCCCCTCCAACTATTGCTGGGCTCAGCAGCGAACGCAACACAGCTCCTGGTAAGCCTGCTGAACCTCCCCCACATCACTGCTGCTCAGCCCCGCTAGGCTTCCTTCCCCCCAACAGGACCACTGAGTGAGGAGGAGGAGGAACAAGCACTGCCTACACTTGCTCAGACAACACTTTAGGTTTGGGGTGGTTAACCCTCCAACGTAATTTTTTTAGTTTCATATTTTTTTTCCTGCAAATCTGGAGGGTCTTCCAAATTTGCAGAAGTATCTATTTTCTTTCTGTATGGCCTAGGGCTGCCAGATCCCCCCCAGGGGGGTTGCTCACTTTAGGGGCCCCTGATTGCCAGCCCAGATCCAGCTGGCAGGGGGGAACCCCGCTCCCAAAGTGCCTGGATTGGGCCGATGTGCCCAACGCGATGACGTCACCCGGAGGTAACATCATCATGGTGGGCATGTCGCTGGGGGACACTCTAGAATTTGCTTGAAAACTCTATGGCATCATAGAGTTTCCAGTTGAATGCTAGAGCATCCCCCCAGCAATGTGCCTAGTGCGATGACATCACTTCTGGGTGATGTCATCATGGTGCACACGCATGAAGATCCTAGAACAGGAGCTTCTCCTCCCCATCGGAAAAAGGTAGGGACCTGGCAACCCTGGTATGGACCCAGTTTGCATATTTAGATATCTTCAGATAGAACCACACTTTCATATTAGGATATACAAGTGGGGGACCCACAAGGACTTGTGAGGGGCATCTCTTTCCCTCTACTATTTCCTCTTTCCCTTCATTGAGACCCCCATAGCCTCTCCCCTTTTCCTGCTTCCTTCTGCCCTCCCCACAAAAAAGCTAACCTACCTTTAGCTGACCCTCTGTCTTCAGCTTCCTCCCCCCCAATCTAGGATAACTGCCTAGGATAACGATGGCACAGTTGTATGGTGCCAGCAACTGGGCCAGGCCTGCTTGCATGGTAGAGAACCCTAAGGTACTTGTGGGGGACACACATCTCTTTCCCCTCTAACCCCCTCTCTACATTATTTCCCCTTTCCATTCTTTTGGCAACTCCCATGTCCATCAGAAGTGCATCAGAGTCTGAAGCTGTAGTGCCCCCCAGCATTGCCTTTAGATAGGGGTATCCCTTGGTGATGCCTCAGAAGAGAGTGAGGGAAGGGTATGCACCACACCCAGGTCTCTCTCTAGCTCTCACCAGTTGCCTCAGCTTGCATGCCTCAGGTTCTAAACCCCAATGCTTTTTTTTTTTTAGGTTTCAGATTTTTCTGTAAACTTGGAGCATTTTCCAGGTTTGTAGAAAGATCTGTCTTGTCTGTTCATAGCTCTAGTCATCAAATTTAAAAATCCTCAGATTTCATTGACCTCACTATTGGAATATATAAGTGGTGACCTGTGATATTTGCAGGGGGATCCCTCTCCTTCTCTTAGAGCCAGTTTGGTGTAGTGGTTAAGTGTGCGAACTCTAATCTGGGAGAACCAGGTTTGATTCCCCACTCCTCCACTTGCACCTGCTGATGTGACTGTGGGTCAGTCACAAGCTCTGGCACAGCTGTTGTTGAAAAAGAGCAGTTTGTGTTAGAGTTCCCTCAGCCCCACCTACCTCACAGGGTATCTGTTGTGGGGAGGGGAAGGGAAAGAAGTTTGTAAATCGCTCTGAGACTCCAAGTGAAGGGTGGGATATAAATCCAAACTCTTCTTCTTCTAGATGTACTACTCTCTCTAGGGCTGATGTGGCCCCCCACCCCAGAGCTGCCATGACATCCATGGCCACCACCACCACTGCTGACAATGCCAGTGGGCCCAGTGTGGCTTCCAGCTTCACCACCAGGCCCACTGCAGCTCAGGCCCATAGCCAGAAAAAAAATGATTGAAGGAGTAAATGAGTACAGTGGTTTATTTATTTATTTATTTATTTACCAAGACTCATTGTACTCATTTATTTATAACTGTACTCATTATTTATTTATTATTCATACTTTATTAGTTATTTATCAGTTTTCTACTTGAGACTCAAAGTGGATTACATGGTATAGAACATTGTAATCAAACAGCATGAGAGATCTAATGAACAATAGGACTAGGTGTACAAAAATTACAAAAATGCAAAAAAAGTATCAAACATGCCATGTCAAGCAATGCAGAAAATGGAATTACAAAAAACAATGCTGCAAGAGCATGATAGAGCATACAACAAATCAATAATATATAACGTACATGGTGGCATAAACTACAGTCCTGTTCTGTATAAGCTTTATAAAAAATGCCCTTCCAAGCAACTGTTTTACAAAGTTTGCAGAATTAAATAAGTGTGAGAGCCTTCTTCCAGTTACTGAAACCTGAAACTGTAAATTCAACCCCTTTTTTTGTAGATCACTAACTCAAGGCTTCTAAGGGTGCTACCCCCCATCCCTACAGGCTTTTAAAATCAGGACTCTGAAGCCCTGCTAACTGCTAATTCTGTTCTAGCCAATTGCAAAGAGAATTCACCCTTGGGAGATTTATGACAGGATTCAGACTTTTTAACCTCAACTTTTTCACAAAGAAAATGGACACCTGAAAGACAGACGTGTGACAGATTTCACACCAACCTGTAATGCTGAATGGAGGGGCATGGCAAATGATTGCTATTGGCCTGTTTGTGATTAACATGGCAGTCCTCCCAGCATAAATAGTGAGGATATAGTAGGACTATCAAGAAAACAGGAATGGGCTGTAAGACTTAGGGATGGGCATGAACTGGGAAAATGCCACTGTGGGGCCTGCTGCAGCTTCTCACCCACCATAGCTGCTGTCAGTGCTGTGGCAGCTCCCATGCACCCCTCCAGTATCATCAGTGTGTGGAGAGGAATAACAGAGATTGCCAACAAGTCTGGAGAAAAATGCCCTGTCCCTTTAATAGAGGCTCAATGTGTGAAAATAGGCAGCTAATACGTTTCACAGCATGAAGGTAAACAATATCACTTGATAAAGAACATCCCATTAAACATCTTATAAAAACCCAGGATATTTTTTTTCTCCAATGAGTTGGCAGGTCTAACCTGGTAGAGATGTGATGAGGAGCACTGGGTGGTTAACCCCCCCCATCTTTCGCTGAAGTCCATGAGAAAAGTAGAAAGGCTGGTGGTCTGGGGACTAGACCTGCAAGTTGCCCTAGGATCTCATGACTGGAAAAAGAAGAAGCAGAGAAAGTTTTTATACCCTGCTTTTCTCTAACTTAAGGAGTCTCGAATCAGCTTACAATTGCTTTCACTTCCTCTCCCCACGACTGGCATCTTGTGAGGTAGGTGGAGCTAAGGGAGTTCTGAGAGAATTGTGACTGGCCAGAGATTACCCAGCAGGCTTCATGGGGAGGAGTGGGGAATCCAACCTGGCTCTTCAGATTAGAGTTTGCCTCTCTTAACCACTACACCATCCTGGCTCTCTTTGGCACCTTCTTCTTGAACTGAAGCATCAAGAACAAGGCCTTGGAGCCGAGGGGCTCTGGGTCTAGCCCAGTGATGGCAGGTAGTAGTTGAGCTCTTCCGATTCATCCTCTGAGGAGTCTATTCCTGAATCTGAATCCACCTGGGAAGGATCCTGACACCCAAAAGGAAGACTTAAATCTTTCCAGGATGTGCCGCCAAGAAAGGGGGGGGTAATCATCTCACATCTGCTTACAAATATGCACAGTAATTTAAAAAAACTTTTTCATGTAACACCAAGAAACAGTACAGTGTAGTAGTTAAGAGTTTTGGACTGGGATCTGGGAGACTCAGGTTCAAATCCCCAATCTGCCATGAAGGCTTGCTGGATAACCTTGACCCAGTCACATACTCCTAACCTACCTCATAGGGTTGTTGTGAAGATAAAATGGATGGTCCCCATTGCAGAGAAAGGCATGGTGTAAATGAAGTTTCAGTAAATGACAGTATTTATAAGGGCAAGACAGTATACATGCAATTGTGCTATGTGGTTTTTTTTTCTAATTCTAACACAGGATTATTTGATTTCAAAACTTTTGTCCCTGAAGACAAACAAGAAAAACTTATACGGTTCGATTTTTGCAATAATCCAGCTCTCCCATAGCAATTCAGCCCCTTCTGCTACAAAATGTAATATGAGCTTATCTAGTTCAAGCTATAAGAAAGAAAGAAATTCTCATTGTCCTTGATCCAGTTCCCCCTGTAAAAATTGAGCGCTGCCAGAAGGCTGTATATCTGAGGCAAGAATCTTGCTGTTTCATCCAGTGCGAGCTGAGTTCCAGAGCAAAGTACCGAAGGATGGAAAACAGTCAGAAATTATTACTCATTATCTGAGATGAAAATGTATTGGTCTGATTTATGGTTTGTCTTGAAACCCTGAGGGGGAAAATGTCACGGTGAAAAGGCAAGGTCTGTTATTTATCGTGAAAGTATCCTCTATTGTACAAGTTTTGCTAGTGATGTAATTCTCCTTTCTTTTATGCCAAGGATATAAAATTCCCCCTGTCTAAGAGATGAAGGCAAAAGTCTTTATTTACTGCAGAAACTTTCCTCCCTGGGCCTGTGTCATTTCTCCTTCCACAATGTGCACACAATCCTCCCACTGCTAATTCTCTGTTTCCACAGCCTAATGACTATCTCTCATTCCTCTTGCAGCTCCTGGCCGCCTTACTGCTTCCAAATCTATGTCACCCAGTCAGTCAAGTCCATAATCACTGTGGGCCCCAGAAGCATCAGGTCTCACCTATTATACTTCTGTTGGTCCGCCTGCTGCTATTGCATTTCAAAGAGCTTCCTCCTTCTTCTGAGTTTCCTCAGTTTTGGCTTGGAATGACCACATCCCTCCCATTCCATTCTCATTTCAGAAATTTCTCTCTTTCAAAGGTCCTGAGGGTTCCACCTGGTGTTCTGTTTCATACGTGATTAGCCACTGGTTTTTATATTTGCAGCTGGATGCTGCCATTTTACTTCTTCCCAGAAGGTGCAAGGTGAAACTTGAAACCAGCTCCATCCAATACCACCTAATCTGCCTGGCATCCTACACAGGATTCAACAAGAAGCCTTTCCTTCAGGACACCTGAAGTGCCACCTCCTTGCCTTCCCTTTCAAACACCCATTCTGAGGATCAGTTGTCAAGAACTTGAAAGCTTGCATATTGTTTTACATTGTTTTGGTTGGTCTTTACAAAAGGCATTTTGAAATATGTGGCTACTTAAGTGTTTTTTTTTGGGGGGTTGTCCTTTCAAGAAGTCAGCAAACTCACAAGTTTTTATACTGTTAACAAATAACTTAGTGATGAATATTCTCAAGGATTCTGGTTTATCTGACATCCGCTTTTGCTGAGAATAGTGCAGTTCAACGCTGGGGAGGGGGAGCACTACAGTGCCAAATTTATCACAGTAGGTGAAGAAATTGCAGTAATTGGTGGTTAAACAAAAAGTTAATAATGATATGCTCTAGATAAATATAGATTAATTATTCTACTTTGTTGCTTTTTTAGCTCGGGCTATAGAATAAGTATTTGGAAGAGTGTCAATTACTGTCAGTGGGCTGGTGGGGGTGTCTGCTGTGGATGAAGCTAATGCAATTTAATTGACCATTTATTCCTTTCAAAGGAGAAAAAAAGCAGCACACTGTTTTAGTCCAGGTCTAAATAATAGATTAAATTGCTACTGAAGAGTTTTTCAGCATCTAGGACTTTAACTATACTTCAAGAGTTAATCACTGAGATGGTATTAATATTTACCTGTTCATTCTCCCTGTGCTAAGGTCATAGGTCTCTGAATTTCTAAATATATCTTGCAAATGTCTAGCCACCTGGAAATTAATTATTGCCCCTAATTTTCTGTCTAGACAAACTCAAACTAATATTCTTATTAGCTTTTTGTATTACTGAATAATACCAGTAATATACTTGCATTTTTGTTTGCATAAAGGATTGTGATTTCAAGGCCTTTGCTCTGGAAGTGCGTATTGTAGCCAATTCTGAACTGTCCTCCTAAGCTGCTGCTCAGCTGTACTAATAATCTCTTAAATTGTTCCTTTGAAGGGCTATCATACAACACCACTGAACTTCCTTTTTTCAACAAAAGGCAGCTTCACATCACGAACTGCAGATTCTCCAGAGTCAGAAAAAGGGACAGACTGGCCTAGCTCTGATATCACCCACTTATTATTTTAATGGCCGGCAAACTCAACTCATTTCATTTGTTGAATGATTCCTAAAGGGATCCCATTTTTGCTTATGTAAAGGTTACTAAGGCTAGGCAGGGACAACTGGAGAGACAAAGAGCAAGAAAGATTTGGAGGCAATGAGCAACAGAGCTCCAGGCCTTCTGCCCCCCCCCCATTCAGAATAAAGAGTCAGACATGATGACTGGATAAGCTAAGGGTCACTTTATTAACTTATCAACCTTTAAATTAATGTCAAGAGCCAATGTGACCTGCGGCATGATCCAGGCCAGGGGTCAACAGCCCCTCCCCAGTCGTATAGCAGGGACCCACCTGCCCCCAGTTTGAGCCATCATTTTGCCTTGCACTGGTCAGACATGCAAAGGAGAGATCCAACCGCCAAACTGTATAGCTTAGGTGTCAATCGATCCATGAACTCTCCAAAGCAATCTGCTATTTTTACCCTGGGTCACATAACCCAAAGGCTCATCCAGCCAGCCTCCTCTCCCCCAAACCAGGGTTGTTAACTGGTCCTCCCCCTAGCCTCATGTCACTTACCAGCCCCAGATCCAGCCACGGCCGAGGTCAAGCTTCAGCTTAGGCCGATGCTCTCACTGGAAGGCCCAAGATCTCCCGAAGCCCTTCTGTCAATCCTCCAAGAAGATATAATTACTCTTCTCAGAGAGATGGACCCCATCCTACCAATAAAGGTCCAAGCAGCCTGGGTGAATCATTGGGTGAGGCAAATAGCAGCCAAGCCCAGCATCCAATGCTCTCCTGATGTCCCGGTTAGCCTTTCGGCAGGCACAGTCAATCCCCAAAGGATTCCATACATCACGCCACGCATAGCGTGGGACCATTGCTGACTACACTATAACAACTTCAGGCCATCTGGCCTGTATAGCCCGCAGATCTTCAACAGCCTGAACCACCAAAGCTTTTCCCTTTACCAGGCCCAGATCATTACCTCCCAGGTGAATAAGCAGCACATGGGGTGGCAGGCAAGGGGGCTCCCAAAACAACAAAGGCATGAGGCCCGGCCAATGAAGGCCTCGGCACCCCCACCATTCAATACTAGCTCAACAGCTGAGCCCCAGCTGAGATTGGACTGAAGTTCTCCAAGCACAATGAGCAGCCCAGAACACAAAACTGTGGCCACAAATGAGAACCCATCTTCTTTCAATGGGAACAACAGCATCTAAAAGGAAAACAACAGTTAGCCCAACCAACACAATTACAAGGAAACAAATGGGTGAATGTATGACCTATAAGCCACTGAACACTACCAGCCCAAACACTGAATCTCCTGAGAAGAGTACCCCATTGCCATGGTTGTAGAGGCCGCACCTATCTGGAAGGAATGGGTGCCAAACTTCACCCCAGATAACCCCAAGCTGGATAGGGCCTGTGTGGTCACAGCACAAAAGTGATGTTTAGTCAAGGGAGCACCACACAAATGGCAGAATAGAAAACTGTTACCCCAACCATGAACCTCCAAATAGCCTATGAGGGCTGAAACAGGGCAAAGCTCAGGGTCAGAACATGGACCCAAAGTAAGCACTAGGGGTGTGCAAAAAAAATAAATTCGTCCTGATTCAGATTCAGCCAAATCGGGCAGAATCCATTTCAGCCGGCAGAAAGACTCGGCAGTAGGAGCGGATTGGGGAGTCTTTAGGCCAGCCGAATATCAATTTCAGCCCCATTATACCCTATGGGCCATTGAAGTCAATGGCAAAAACATAGGATATATTCTGGGGGCTGGAGGGTAGGGGGTTTGAGGAAGAGACTCCAAAATTGCAGAGTAGCTGTGGGGGCCTCTCCCCAAGATACTCACAAAGTTTCAAGAACATTGGACCAGGGGGTCCAATTATACGGGCCCCCAAACAGGTTGCCCCATCCCCTCCATTGTTCTCTATAGTGGGAATAAAAGTTACTTTTTTCTCACGATGATGTTAGTGGCTCTGGGGGGGAGGAGGTTTGAGGGAAAGGCTCCAAAATTTCAGGGTAGCTTAGGGAGCCTCTCCCCACATAACCCCCCATGTCCCAAAGCAACTGGACCAGTGGGCCCAATTCTATGGGCACCCAAACAGGTTCTCGCCATTACCTCCATTGTTTCCAATGGGGAAACCCTCAGCAGCACTTAAGGCAGGCAAGCAGGCAGCACCTAGCAGTCAGACTCTCCCAGAGAATCTTGGGGAAAGTGAACTGTCTTGGGAGGTGCTTGTTTGCCATGAGAACAAGTGGCACACTCCAGAAAAAGTGGCACTGTGGCAGTGCAAGCATGCCACCGTGCCACACAGAAACCCCAAAAGACCAACAGGAACAACATTTATACAGGCCTGCCCTGTATAAATTGATGGTGCAACCACATTGGACCACTCACACCACACACACATATAAGAAAGAATATTTATAACACTGGAAAAAATGCAGAAAAGGGCAACTACAATGATAAGAGGAGGACACTTTCCCTATGAAGAAAGTTTAAGGCACTTGGGGATCTTAGCTTTGAGAAACAGTGACTGAGGGGTGATATGATAAGAGGTTTACAAGGATATGCATGGGATAGAGCACGTAGAGAAAGAAGTGCTTTTCACCCTTTCTCACAAGACAAGAACTCATGAGCACTCATTTGGCCATTTCCACGCCTGGGCCACAGTACCACACAATTCGAACGACCTGGCTGAAGGTAATGCAACACACAGAGCACAGGTCATCCGGAATCCCATCATTAATAGATCCCCCCCCCCCTTTAGGGAAGGATAAATGATGAATTAAGTGAAATTCAACCGGTGCTTTTTTAGGTACCACCCCCAAAGGTGAAACCCAGAGATTGGGAACCAGAGGAGTAAAGAAAGGGCCTAAAACCCTATTCTCAGCCCTTTCCTTGTCAATCTTAGACCTCACAACAGTTTCCATTCCCTAAACAGAACAAAGGTTATTAGCCATAAATGGGCCCCTTGGGCCCTGAAATGGAATGTGAAAACCAAACTGAAAACCCTCTAAAATATACCTAGTATCAACCACATTGGGGTAATTAGCCAACCACACCTTGAGGACCTTCAGCTTTAGAGGTCTGGGGCTGTTTGCCAAAAGATTGGTTGCCTCCACCCCCGCCTTGCTTCCTCTGCCCATGCCACGATCTGGCTCTAGGGTTGTGCTCGAGCTATAATCCATGCATATATAAAGAAACCTGGCAGCCAATTAGCCCAAGTTCTGTCTACAGTCCTCCTTTTCAGTTTTTCTTTGTCCCTTTCATCGAGGTCCTCCTTGTCCTTTTTCTCCAACTCCCAATACAATAGGTAAAAAACATCCACAAATTCCCCTTTGCATATTTTTTTCTGGGTGGCCGGCAATAGGTGATTGCCCAGAGGCAAGGCAATGGGAATTTCACATTACCGAGATTCTGCCGGATTGAAGCCGTTTCTGATTCGTCTTGAAGTAAACTGGTACAGGGCTGCCATTTCACACATGGCTTTCCCTGTCCGGAAAAGAGCCGAATCAGAAGCGGTTTGGCAATTCAGACTGCACTGCTTTGTTTTCCCGCCGTTTCCCGCTGTGCCTTTTTTTAAAAAAAAATTTGCTTTAGAGCGCTATAGCACTATGGTGCTATAAAAAACACTGCAGGCATTCCAATGGGGTTGCTATGATGCTATTGCGCTATACCGCTATAGCGTTATAGCACTCTAAAGCGAACATTCAGGGGGGGAAAGCCGGAGATTGCCCACGCGGGCGAAAAAAGGCAGGAAAAAAGCGTATCAGATCCGGGAGAAGAAACTGACGACTACTTGGAAGCGGTTGACAGGTAAAATGCTTCAGCCCCGTTTCCTGAACAGGACAGAAGCGATTCTGTGTGAAATTACAAATATATTCCGGTAGGGAACCAGTTCTAAAACAGTTCTGTCTGAAATGCCAGACCAGAAGCCGTTTGGGAACCGTTCCTCTTCCGGATTATATCATCTGTCTGAAATTCCCCAGTGTCACTAAAGGGCATATCCTTGGCCGGTACCTGTGTGGCTGGACCACCCCAAGGAGCCTGCGAGTCCCAACACCCCCAGGGAATCATAGGAGCTGGCGGGCCATACCCTGGGTACCCAGCCCACATTGCTGAAGGAGGGAACTGCCCTAAAGGCCAAATTCTCTCATGGGGGGGGCAGAACCCCCACTGGATTGCCAGGCTGTGAGGATGCTGAAGCCCCAGATGGCACTGCCTGGCCACCTGGCCCCCATGGCCATGAGTGGCCAGGGTGTAGTGTGTTACCTGACTCACCCTATGTGTCCTGAGACTTCACCACCAATGCCATCTCTGCACCAACCCACTGCAGAGGCTCACTGGATCCAGGAGGTGCCCTTGCAGCCGCACTGCTCGCACTTGTCTCTCCGCTCAATCCAACGGGCTTGGCCACCCGACCTTCTAGGAGAGATAAATGCATTAGAATTGAAGCCTGAAACTGTGCATTAGAAGCAACCCAGGTCTGCTTACCACCACCCCTGTCATTACTAGCGGATGCCGCAGAAGGAGCAATATTGGTGGCCTGTTCCAAAGCCATCAGTCTCTCTAAAATGGCCTGCTGAATAACATCCTCCTCCTCATCATCAGAAGACGGGATAGAGGGTAGGGATGTGCATTTGGTTTGCCCGAACCTAATGCACATTTGAAAAAGGGCCATTCGGCCCTCCTTCGGGCAGCCGCGGACTGAATCAGATTCTCCAATCTGATTTGACCTGCAGCCAAAAGCCACTGCCAAAATTTGGTGGCGGTTTGGCCTTGGCCTGAAAAGCAGCCCTGGTCATTTGTATGCCTCCCCGCTCTCTCTCTGGCCCTTCCTGGCTCACCCGCCAAGACAGGTGAGCCAGGAGAGGCCAGTGGGGCTCTGGAAGCCTTCCTCAGCTTGCCCGCTTGGGAGGATCATTCACATAAGTCCAGAAACCCTCTTTTATGGGGAAAAAACTCATTTTTAATGCCCATGTATTATAATTAGTTGAGGTCAGCTTTTCAACAAGTTGGGCCATAGGTAACTGAGCCATATTGAAGTCTGCTCCTGGTAGCTGGTCGCCTGGTTCTGGCAGCTGGACGTCCTCCTCAGCACTGAACCCCCACACACTGCAGCCAGCTGCCCATAACCCTGTCATGATGCGTGGAACTGGCTAGCGCTGAGGGGCCCATAAGGGAGTAAGAGTACCCAAAGGAAGACTGGACTCCACAGCTTTAGTGCAAATACTATGTACAATTTATTTACCCCAAGCCTCCACCAACATCCAGTTCTCAGTGACAAAGCGCTCCGCTGCAACCATTCAGTAAGAGAGAGAACATACACTGTACAAGCAATACATTTATACAACCACTGACCAATCAGTACAGTGCTGAATCATGGTGATGCAAGTTACTCAGTGCTGGACTGGACTGCCCTAAACTGGCTGAAACCAGCCACCCTTACAGCTCTTAGCTGTCATCTGCACTGACATAGATCAAACTCATCTAGGCCAGCCTTACACTAGACATGTATATCATGACAGAATGACCAAGCACAAATGGGCCCTACAGCAACCAGCCCCATGACAGCAACAGCCACTCCTCACCAAAGGCAGTACCCAAGTCTGATAGGGCCCAAACATGCTCCCACCACCACCCAGACTCTCCAGCCGCTGCCCTCCCCCAGGCTGCAGTGATGATCCCAAGGTCTGCATGGGGTGAGGCTGCTGGCTGAGGGCCCCGAAGCTGCACTATAGGCCCACTCCCCCTGGAACCCTCTGCCACCAAAACCCAGCTGCAAAGGACAAAACTGCCACCAGGCCGCACCCAGAAGGCTGTCTCCACACTTCGCCACTGCACGCCATCCACAAGGCCACCACTGCACGCCACCATTGGGCTCCACTGCTGCCACTCGCCATCTCCAGAGTCCACCACCACTACTTGATCCACGCTATACCATGCACGACCCAAGGCCCTGGGCCCACAAGTAGGCCCTATTCGAGAGCTTGGAAGGAGGAGCAGGGAGCTCCTTCCACACCAAGCTCAAGACAGCAACTGAAGAAGGGTGGGCAAGGAGCCAGCCATTACCAGGCCAGCTCTGCCCCCTGAGCAGGGCATGTGTTCCCTGCTAGCCTGCTTGCCTGTTTTTCCTCTTTCAAGGGAGGCAAAGGCAGCCCCCGGCCATACAACTGGGCCATCAGCCAGTGGGACCGGAATGTTTCCTAAAGACCCAAACAGAATGGTAGCAAATTCTAAACTGTGGAGTGAGCAGAGAAGAACTTAAGAAAAGTTGTCTGAGGAAATGGTCAAGCACCTGCTTGGTTAGGCTTATGTCCCACTCAGCCACTGCAAGGAAAGAGTCCTTTGTTTAGCAGGCAGTGCAGGTTGCTCACAAGCTACTCAGACTTGATCGTTGGGTTGCTTTTGATACATGCAGCAAGAAAAGGAGGGCCACAAAACAAGAGGCAACTTGTACAGGGAATAATTAATTTTAATTCATTCTGAGATTCCTTTTGCTCAAACGGTGTTGCTGTGGGAAGTGTTCATACTACGATATTTTACATATCCCCCTGATGGAAGAGTATGCATTATTGAAATGAAGAATGAACAAAATCAATCAGTCATGTAGAAATAAATAGTATATATATAGTGACTCTCAAAAACTTATATCCTGAAAATCTTGTTGGTCTTTAGGGTAGACTTACATCTACTTGATGTTTATGTTTGATGCGCATTAATGGCTGCCAATCTGTTTAGATCTACACCTGACTACACGTGTATATTTTTGCACGACTCAGGTGGGGTCATAGTTTATATATATATACAACCACCACCCATTATCTTATTCTCTGACCCAGCAGTGGCCCCGGGAGGGAGAATCAATTTCACTTGATACACAGGTGCAAAAGAGGCTTCAAGGCAGAAGGAAATGAAACCCCACCACCATCACTTCTGTGCAGCCACAGAGCTGCACAGCTTGGTACTCAGTTTGGGCACTGAAATAAAAAGGCAAGAGGAGCTGACCTGAGGCCCAGCTCATAGGTGTGTTCACATGGTGAACATGTTCACCAGAGTTCTTAGTGTGCCTTTGTGCCCTTCCATTCAGAGACCCTCTGGAAAGAAGATGGGGGAAGAAACAGAAAGACTCTTATTCCTGTTGATTATGGAGTATGCCCATAGTTTCCAGAACACAGAGTTTGACTTTCCAGTTCCACATCATATACATGCTTTTTGAAGATGCAAAACAAGTGTTGTAACCTGAAGGGAGATGTTCCCCCTCAGTGGATGAGGTCTTCTGGGGGAAGAAAGATGTTGTATCCATGTGCATTGAGAGTCAATGAAGCTAAGGGGGGGGAATAATAAGGCCTCAGATTTCATATCAGCTTTTTCATTACCTGTTTGTTCACCTATGTGTATAATGAAAACCACTCTACAGTTTCCAGTACAAAATCCTGGTATAGTCTGAGGCGCCTGGGGGGGTGGGGAACATGTCACAAACCCAGACACTCCAGCTGAAATTGTGACATCTGACAATGCTGTATGCAAAAGGAGTGACTCATCTAGCCATCTTCTAAAATGAAATCTAGCTCCAGTGTTTTAAAGGACAAAGTAGTAATATACTATTACAAGAGGAAAATAAAATTGTGGTGCCTATACTCTTTAAAAGAGGAAAGATTGTTCAATACAAACTTGAGATCCTGAAACAGTACAGAACCTCAGAAAAATTATAATATATTTTATAATATAATAGTCAACCAATATTGCTAAAACAAGCATTCCCTTTGCTTCAGCACTTCATTTTGTCACACATACCCCATATCTTTGCACTGATATAAAGAAAAAAGTGCTAATTTCTCCTCCCCTCCAAAACATGACCATTAAAAAGGAGGAAAATCCATATATGTTGCCCTGAACTTCTTAAAGTAATTATGGGGTGTATGATAATTAAGTGGTATCACTCAATGACACAGCACAATACTACTGTTCATCTCTATTACCTGCACCCTCCTTCAGTCATCTTCATATTTCTTTATTTCCACATATTTTGCTGCTTGGATATATTGTGATTTCTGTTTTCAATTTGTCATGTCACTTCTGGGAATGAACTGTACGTTAGAGGGTTTCATGGAGTATTAACCTAACACCTGCAATCAAACTTTGGACAAATGTGTAAGCTTCTCACAAGTAAATTCCTTGAAGGATTACAAAAATTATGCCTTGAACTTAATTTTGTGCTCTGAAATAAGCTAACAGAAGCCTTAAGTTCCTTTTCTGTGTAACTGACTAAACAAGAGGGAATAAGTGCCGGTAAGGTGGAAATTGATACCTTGTTGAGATGCTGCTGCTGCTACCTTAGTAGTAAAACCGTATCTTTGTTCAATTGTATTAGAATGCTTGGCAATATTTTAGCCCTTTGAAGAACTTGAGTTCGTCCTACTCCAAATCGAGTAGTAAGAGTAATTCAGCATCACAAGCATCTCTGGCTAGACATTATGTTTGCCAACAGTCAGGTGGGCCTGGAGAGTTCCTGGAAATACAATTAATCTCCAGACAACAGATATTTGTTCTCCAGGAGAAAATGGCTGCTTTGGAGAGCGGATTCTAGGACATTATACCCTACTGACGTCCCTCCTCTTCCCAAACCCCACCCTCCCCACGCTGCACCCCCAAATCTCCAGGCATTTCCCAACCTCAGGTTAGCAACCCTACAGGCCATGGATTCCAAGAGATGCCCAACCATGCCCTTGCCTCAGGACCTGCAAAGGAAGTCTGGAAAGGAATGTTTGAGGCCATGGCAGGCCTGACATTATTGCCAGTGTGGAGTAAAGGAGTATTAATTTGGTTTGATATTCAATGCTTGAGTATGCGGCTTATCTCAGTCCCTTTCAGGCCTTCATCATGATTTTCAAAGTGTCTTTGTGATGCTCTTCTACTGCATGGACTTAATATGTGCATCAGTGGAGGGCTTTTTGACCATCAGTATTGATAAGCAGAGCAGATCCAGATGCCTTACTGAAAGATGCCCTCTGATACTGAAAGATACCTGAAGGAAATATTGGTTGAAGTGGGAATTTATTTTTATACAACTTTTTTTTTACTTACATATTTTTACAGTTTCTTGATTTCTTATGTTGTTTGTAGTTCAACATTATGGGTTGGATCCGGGCTTCCGGCCAGAGTTAAAATGGCGAATTGACACACTTTGCGATTTGAGCAGAGTGGACAGCAGTATCTGGCGACAGTTTGGGCTTTTCCTGGCCCAACGCAGCACTCCCCAGGCGGGGGAGTGGCAAGCACGCAGCCAAGCCTGAGAGGGGGTTGAGATTGGTGTGGATAAGCCTCGGAGGAGGCTTGTTTACACCTTGATCTCCCTCCGTGAAGAGGGCAGTTGCAAATCAGCACTACAGATACCAGCTGGGCTGAGAATTCAGCATCAATCCGTCATCTACCGGCCTCTTTAACATCAAGCTTAACATCGGTTACAGAAGAAGCACTGTGAAACCCCGAGATTACAAGCAAGGTAACAAATGAACAATTGCTTACTGGTTTAAAGAAGAAGGCAAAATCTAAACGTTCGGATAAGTGTAAAAAGCTTCAATGAACTAATCCGCTTGATTTAAAAGTAAAAAGAAAGCTTTCCTTTAGAGAAAACGGCTGAAAAGTAACTTTGTTTTGCATTCCTGTGGTCAGCTAAGACTAAACTTTGCGTAGCAGAAACGAAACTGACTGTGATTCTATGATACAGGAAGTAGGCTAGAGTGGATGTTTTCGATGTTGCTGTGCCGGAAGTAGACGGACGTTTTAGAGTGTGGCACCGGAAGTTGGATTACAGTGACGGACAGATAAACAGGAAGTTCTGAAGGAACCTACTCTAGCCAGAAAACCATAGAGAAATTGCGCCTGCCATTTTGAGGAGGACTAAATTTTAAAAAGTTATTTTTAAGCTGAAAAAGCACTGGAAGAAGTTATAAAGGTGGCGATTTGGCTTGAGGATTGCTAATATAAAGATCGATTAGCCCTGAACTCGCTTTCAAGACGGATTTGAGGTCAAGACCAAGGGCTGCCTCATCACCTAGTCCAAGAATGACTGCAAAGGAAAAAAGAGTGGCAGGCTGCCATGGAAGCGATGGAGAAACGGATGACTGAAGTGGTGCAGAGTTTGGGAAAGCAAATAGAATCACAGCTGCAACAACAGTTGCAACAACAGCTGCAAATACAACTGGAGCAAATAGAACAAGTCCAAGTCCAAGTACAGAAAAAAATATGGAAGAGTTAAAAGAACTGGTACTAACAGAAGTGGCAGGGATAAAAAAAGATACAGAAGAAGTTAAAAAAGAGGTTAAAAGTCTGGTGACAAAATCAGAAGAAATGGAACAGAAAGTTAAAAGAACCTTGTCAGAAAATACAAGACTGGAGTCCATGATGGAATATAGGGCCACTCAGAACCACTTGAGATTGAGAGGAATCGAAGAGGAGGAAGATCAAGATTTATGGGCCCTAGTAATTAACACATTGACAACTTACATAGGGGAAGATGTTGGAGACTTGGATCCAGACTTTGACCTGATTTACAGAGTAAATTCAGCGTATGCCAAGAGAAAGCAATTACCCAGAGATGTGATTGTTCAATTTGTGACTACTAAAATGAAGGAAGACGTTTTCAAGAAGCAATTTACACAACCGTTGGAAATTAATGGAAAAAAAATAATAATTTTGAGAGAAATTCCGAGATCGATCTTACAAGACAGAAAGAAATTCAAGAAACTAACAGATAGGTTAAAAGAAATGAGTATCAGGTTTAGATGGGAGATTCCATATGGATTATCATTTACATAAAATTCGGTGAGATTTACTCTTAAAACGGAAGGAGACATCTACAGATTTAAAGAGAACAACTTTGATGATTTCAAAGATATTTAATACAAAACAACTATGGATTACAAATTTTTATCTTGGAATGTAAATGGACTAAATTCACCAAGCAAAAGAAGATTAGTGAATCATTGGCTAGAGAAACAAAAATGCAACATAATTTGTTTGCAAGAAACACATATCAGAAAACAAGATAATAAATATTTGGTTAATAAAAGATTGGGAGAAGAATTTCATTCTTCAGCAGTTAATAAGAAAAAAGGAACAGTGATATACATTACCAAAGAATTGGAACCTAAACAAATCTTCTCAGACAAAGAAGGAAGATATGTTGGCGTGGAATTAATGATGAATAGAAATGCCCAATGGGGCAAAAGAGACTTTTTTTAATGATTTGACTAAAGAGTTGGACTGTTTAAATTATGATCAAATAGTCCTTGCAGGAGACTTCAATGGCACAGTGAATAATGTATTGGACAGAAAGTCCAAAGCAAGTGGAGAGGCGGTTGGAAAGCTGCCAAAAAATTTTTTCCAGCTAATGAAGCAAGAGAAACTAGAAGACGTTTGGAGGAAGTGGAACCCTAAGACAAAGGATTATACATTTTATTCTAACAGACATAACTCCTTTTCTAGAATCGATATGATTTGGATGTCAGAGGAGATGGCGCAAAAAACCCACAAAATAGAAATTTTACCAAAAACCAACTCAGATCACAACCCTTTACTTTGGATATCTAAAGAAAAACCTAAACAATTATATTGGAGAATTAATGAGGACTTATTGGACCAAAAATTAATTAATGAAACTTTAAAAAAAGAAACGAAAAGTTTTTTTGAACTGAATTTAAATAAAGGTACTGATATACAAGTCGTATGGGACACGTATAAAGCAGTAATGAGAGGTTTGCTTATCTCTTTGAATTCTAAAGATAAAAAACAAAGGATGCAACAACAAAACGACCTTCATGAAAAAATTAGACAAAAAGAAAAGGAATTAAAGAAAAAGCCAGGGAAGAAAAAGATTATTAAAGAGATCCACTTTCTGCAGGATCAATTGAATGTTCTACTAAATAGAGAATTATATTGGAATCTGAAGAAATTACAGCAAAAAGCATTTGAGGGTGCAAATAAACCAGGAAAATTTTTAGCGTGGCAATTGAAAAATAGAAAAGAAAGGAATTTTATAAGTAAAATTACTGAAGACGGAAAGGATGTTATGAATTTGAAAGGTATAAAAAGAGTCTTCTTCAAATACTACGCCAAACTGTTCAAAAAGAAAGGAATTGACCAACAGAAAATTAAGAAATATTTGGAGACTATTGAAGTTCCAGAGCTGGGAAAACAAATTAAAGAGTTATTAAATGGTTTAGTAACAAAGGAAGAGGTGACAATGGCAATAGAAGACGCAAAGTTGGGCAAAGCTCCAGGTCCAGATGGCTTTACAGCAAAGTTTTATAAGAAATTTAGGGAGGAGCTAACCCCTATCTTAGTACTTCTGTCGAACGAGATAAGAAAGACTAAACGGATCCCAGATTCATGGAAAGAAGCAAATATTTCATTGATACCCAAAGAAGGTTTGGATTTAACTGAAGTAAAGAATTATAGACCAATATCGCTATTAAATAATGATTACAAATTATTTGCGAAAATTATTTCGGAAAGACTGAAAAAGTATTTGAAAGATACTATAGTGGAAGAACAAGCTGGTTTTTTACCAAATAGACAGATTAGAGACAATTTAAGAGTGGTGATTGATGCAATCGAATACTATGACAAACATCCAGGAAAAGAAGTTGGATTCCTCTTTTTAGATGCGGAAAAAGCTTTTGACAATTTAAATTGGGAGTTTATGCTGCAAGTTATTGAAAAAATGGATATAGGACAGTCTTTTCTAAACATGATTGTGGCAATTTACTCAGAACAGAGAGCAGCTTTGAATATAAATAAAGAAAGAACAGATTTCTTCCAAGTTCAAAAGGGAACACGTCAAGGCTGCCCGTTATCCCCGTTGTTGTTTATTTGGATATTGGAAATATTATTGACAGCGATAAGAAAAGACAACAGCATTGAAGGACTCACAGTGAAAGGTTTTGCATATAAATACAGGGCATTTGCAGACGATGTAATGTTTATGATTCAAGATCCAATCGACAAAATACCACAATTGATGGAAAAAATTGAAGAATTTGGATCAGTTGCGGGATTCTACGTTAATAAAAGTAAAACCAAAGTGATGTGCAAAAATATGACGAAACAAAGACAAACAGAACTTCAAGAGAAAATTCAATGTGAAGTAGTTACAAAGACTAAATATTTAGGAATTGAATTGACCGTGAAAAACATTGATTTGTTCAAAAATAACTATGAAAAGGTTTGGCACAGGATTCAACAAGACATGAAGAAATGGGATACCTTGAATCTATCGTTATTGGGAAGAATTGCAACTGTAAAAATGAATGTTTTGCCGCGTTTGATGTTTTTATTTCAAGCTATTCCAATATTAAAACAAAGGAAAATACTGGATACGTGGCAGAAAGAACTATCGAAATTTGTATGGGCAGGAAGAAAGCCAAGGATTAAAATGAAAATTTTATGTGATGCAAAGGAAAGAGGAGGTCTACAACTACCAAATTTAAGACTGTATTATGATGCCGTCTGTTTAACATGGTTGGAACAGTGGATTAATTTAGAAAATAAAAAGTTATTGGCTCTAGAAGGGCATGATAACAAGTTTGGATGGCATGCATATTTATGGTATGGAAAAGTAAAAATAGATAAATTTTTCAAACACCACTTCATAAGACGATCACTGTTCGAGACTTGGATGAGATATAGAAAATTCTTCTCAGAAGAAAGACCACTTTGGATAGTACCAGCAGAAGTGATTAATCCATATTCAAGAAATCAAGGGTTAGATTGGCTACCTTATAAAAGTCTTTTAAAATTAGAAGGGAAGAACTTTGTGTTAAAAGACAGATTTGATGTGGAATTTGAATATGATTGGTTGAAGTATAGACAGATTTATGACTTATTTAAGACCGATAAAAGAGAATATGGTTTTAGAGAAAATAACACTGAAATTGAAACTGTATGGCTTGAGAAAGGTAAAAAAATGATTTCTAAACTGTATAAGGTTTTATTGAAATGGTATACTGAGGATGAAATTGTAAAAGAGCAAATGATAAAATGGGTGGTAAATATTAATAATGAGATAATAATGACATCTTGGGAATATTTGTGGAAAAAGTCAATGAAAATTTCAACTTGTGTAAATGTTAAAGAGAATTGTTATAAAATGATGTACAGATGGTATATGACGCCTAAAAAATTGCTATTATAAATGAAAGTATGTCTAACAAATGTTGGAAATGTAAGAAACATGAAGGGTCTTTTTACCATATGTGGTGGACATGTGATAAAGCAGTAAAGTATTGGACTGAGATCCACAATGAGATACAAAAAATTTTGAAATGTACTTTTAAGAAAGACCCACAGATGTTATTGTTAGGTCTTAAAATGGAAGAAATAAATGTAGCCAAGAGAACACTACTATGGTACTTGATTACAGCAGCTAGACTGACTTTTGCTCAATGTTGGAAACAAGATAAAGTACCTGAAACATGGGAATGGATTAAAAAGACGTTGTTTATGGCAGAAATGGACAAATTAACAAGAAAATTAAACAATGAAGAAGACGAAACCTTTTTCGGAGACTGGAAAGACTTTCAAGAATACTTGTTGAAGAATTGGGATGTAAAACGTGGTTTGATTTGTTTTTTGAGGAGCTATTGAGGAGAAGTGGAAAGAGACTCAGATCTTTGAATTGTTACCATTAGTAAAAGAAATATGTTTAGTAGTAAATGTAATTGTATAAGAGAAATATCAAGGGGGTTGGAGCAGTGCGGGAAGCCTTGTTTGGGGGGGAGAGGGAGAAAGAAAAATGGATATGTATTGGTTTGTTTAAACTGTATGAACATGTGATATATCCAATAATAAATTGTTTTAAAAAAAAAAAAAACATTATGGGTTGGATCCAGCACATAATTTTTGCCTGTGTTTTGCTCAAACAGAAACACAAGAAAAAGACTGTAATAGCCACTTGTACTGCATCAGATTTGTTGTACCCCCACTCACATTTCTGCTTGCATTGCTTGCACAAGATGTTTTACAGCCAGTTTCTAGACACTATAATACAAAGGGATGGATCCACTAATTGTTGCACAGGATCTTGGGCAAGTGGAATAGGGTTAAGTCCATTTATGCCTCTGCTTTCACATTGCTGGGTGCCAGCCTGTATTTCCAACACTGAGTAGTGATATCCCTCTGGTAAGCTCACATGCAAGACATGAAGGAAATCCTGCATTTGGCACTGAAACATCAACTGCCTCTGGACATGGAATTCCATATACTGCCTGTCCTCAACCAGAGCCGGGGCGTTTTAGCCTTGGCTCTGACTTTGGTGGAATGCTCTGCTGAATGACGTCTGAGCCCTGCAGGATTTAATGCCATTCTGCATGGCTTGCAAGGCAGAGATGTTCCACCAAGCATATGGTTGAGGGGTCTTGCTCTTTTCTCTTCCTCCTCCCTGTTGAGGGGATAAGGATAAAATTCTGTATTATAGTGCCATCTAGGAATTGTGGTTAGATTATATTGGTTGTTAGTATTTTAATAATTTTAAATCTTGGTTTCGGTTTCGGGCGTCGCGAATGGCGGCCGCTTCTCGGGTCGCTCCCGGAGGCGGTTAGCCCGCACGCAGTTAGGGGGGTCTTCGCATGTGCGAAAGACCCTAGTGAGCCTTAGGTAAAGGCTCCGAACCGGGGGCGCATGGGGAGTAGCCTCTTTGCCGGCAGACAGCCGGGAAATTGAGGCTTTCTCCCCGCCCCAATCGGCCCCGCTGCGGTGTGCCCGTAATGGGACTTAGCGGCACCACCGAATCCCAGGAGTGAAAACAGCGTTATGGCTTAACATAAAAAGAAGAAGTGGCGTCGAATCGTGAGTTGGAGATCTATTTTGAAGTGTAAATCGGAGCCCCCTTGTATGCGCTTAAGCGTTGGGAGGAGGGAGGAGTTCCCACCCCTTCTGAGAAGAAAGACTTAAAAAGGGAGCGCGAAGGGGGCTGAGAGAAGAAAAGACGTTGGTAAAAGTACCGTTGGGGTTGCATGGAAGATTTTGATCATTTCAGCTTTCTGGGGGATGCGGCACGAACTTTAGAAAAGTAAACAAAAAACCAATATGTCGATGCTGGAAAAAGTCCTGCAAATACCGGAAGAGAAGGGAGGAGGGACTTCCGGTCCAGATAGCCCCCCCAAGAGCTTGCTGTCAATCAACAGGAAAAGGAGATGCTGTGCCCTCTGCTGGAACAACTGCGGAAAATCAACGAAAATCTGTCAAAAATGGATAATATCCTCATTAGTCGACAGAAAATGATATCGGAAACAACTAGGAAGATGCTGGAGATTGAACAGAAATCGAATTTGACCTTAGGCTTCCAGGGCGTTAAAGAAGAAGAGAAAGAAGATCTCGGATTTACCTTGACAAATGTCTTGGCACCCCTAACTGGCAGTGAAGCGATAAAATTAAAAGAAGAAGTGGATAGGGCCCCTAAAGCCTATTCCTCTTTTATAAAAGAGAATACTCTGCCAGTAGAAGGGGATGTTGAGTACATCAAGCGACCTAGAGATCTAATTTCATTTGAAGAGTTTGTGGAGCCCAGGAAGCCTGAAAGCCAGAAGTTCAAGGAAAAAGAGAAAAGAAAGAAGGATTTCATCTTTAAACTACAGAAACTTCTGAAAAGGCGTGCCAGCAGAGAGGAAGACGCAGTATTCCAAACTGGGACAAGCGAAGAAGACAGCAGCCCAGGGGAAAGTGGTGATGGAACGGAAGACTTCAAAGCTAAAATGGACTCAATCCGTAATTGGAAGCTATTTAAAAAGAAGATATTTTGAGGACTGTCCGTGTAGCATCTGAAAGGAGCTGTTTAATTACTAACCCCAATGGACTTTACTAACTGTTTTAACAGAGTGATTTTGGACTTTTCAAAAGTTAAAAAGAAGATCTACTAACCACGATGGATGCCAAAACTGGTATTGGTTATTAACCTAAACTAACATTTACTAACAGGAAAAAATTCACTCCATCTTTCTCTTTTCCCACCTGTCTACCCTCCCTGTTTCTGATAAAAAGAATAAAATTCTCTCTTCTTTAAGAGAGTTTATACAAAAAAAAAAAAAGAAAAAAAATAATTTTAAATCTTACTGTGGCATTGTGTTGCTAATCTGTTGTACACCCCTCTGAGCTCATTTTGTGTGGAGGGCTGTACAGAAGTCAAACAAACATATTGTGACTGATAAGAGCACTTGCATGGGTGGAACTGTGGTGGAGCTAGAATTAAAAGTTGTTTGGGGAGGAGCACTGAAGGAAGTTGTTGTGGCAAGGTGAAGTGGGTCTTTTAGTGTCCCCATTGCTTGTAGGCCCTACATGCCACTGGTAAGGGCCATCAGGGTATTGGCTAAGCAGGAAGCCTAAGGCTCTACTATGGGAAATAGAAGCTGAGCAGATGAGGAAGAAATAGTAAAAGTTTTGTAGGAGGAGGATGGGGGCCCCATTATGCTTCTAGCTTAGAAGGTGGTGCAGAATATCTAGTAACTCTGAAAGATCACAGTTTAATACAATCTGAGAAACACTTTTCACTGATGCAATTCTCTCAACAGCTTTGCTCAAAGAATATGAATACAAAGCCTGTGTTTGAAGCACCACTCAACAGCCATGGGAAACTTGATGGCTGGGAGTTAAATTGCTCTGGCTTCAAGAAGCACCTCTCAAAGCCTGAACAAAGAACATAGTGCCACACCCATCCCCTCAAACCCTGGTTTCATTTTCTTGGAAGGCGTTATCATCATGAATTATGATTAGCAAAGAGCTCTCCACTCTGGATGACAATAGCTCTTGATTCAGGTGGAAGTTAGATACTTCTGGGTGAAATATGAAGAAAAGCCAGCATCTGATGGGAGGTGGGGCAATATATTTGTATGGTCCAACTGCCTTTCTTACCAAATAGTGGCTTTCCCTAGCATTTTATGTGTAGTCAATTTATTTATTTTTTAAAAATTCATCCCACTTTAATAGCCCTATTGGACCCTTGAAGTAGCTCCTACAAAATATCATCAATATAGTAAAAACAGAATTATTTTTTTTTAAAAAAACAAGTGACATAAAGTGCCCTGCAGAGTATCCTTTAGTCAGTTAGCGTAATAAGTGGGGAAATAGTCCTCCTGAGATTTCCTGCCCATAAGAGTTGTTGAATATCCTAGCAAAAAAAGAAGTGATTGGTCTGTTCTTTTCCCCTTCCTTGAATTTTCCTAATTACTTCCTGCATGTTATGACCCCTTGATCCTACATAAAATATCTGCATAGTGAGGATCCACTCACTGCAACTGAAGAAGTGGATTTTATAAACGTTTATGCAGCATGGTGGTGTTGGTGTTTTTTTAACCTGGAAGGTGATGCTAAATTCCTATTTGAGTGGATTTGAGGCTAAAACAGGAAAGCTCTGTTCTGACAGAATCAGACATAAGTATGGCACATTAGAAAAGCTGAATTCATCCTAGCAAACTTTGATCTGTATTCTTAGTAATACTTAGTATTTATCTAGCACTTGTACTTGATTGAAATTCTTACAACAGCCTTGGAATGTAGGCTGAGGATGTATCAGTGTGTAAAGCTGAAAAAAGGGGAAAAGGGAAGGGGAAACTCAACCCAAAATAACACTGCAAACCAAGGGGCCAAGCTGACTAATATAATATAAACATACAAATTTATTCAGGTGTACACTTGTTAAAATAACTTCTTATTAAAATTTTTCCAGTGTCAGACGTATAAAAACATACAAATGCTCATACAAAGCAACCCAGGTGTTGCTTTGATGGAGTGGCACACATTCATAACTACAGAATTCTGATTACCAGGTTGATTGACTAATTTATTTTGTATTTAAATTTTACTAAATTTAAGATACTAATGGATGTAATTATAGCAAATTCATAACTTTATTACTTTTCCTTTAATGTAGAAGTACTGGTGAGACTGCAACAGATATACCTATGGCCCAGTATTAAATTTCATTAATAGCTGTATAATCATATAAGGTAACACTACTTTAGTAAGAAGCAATTTTTAATTAAAATTTGGCATATAATTCGAGAATATAAAATAATTTGTCTTTCCCCCCCTTATAATTTCAGGCTACAACACCTGGGTTGATATATGTATATATGTATATGTCTATGAATGTGTGTCAATGATATATCTGTATTAGTGACCACTGAGGAAGGCCCTTTGGGGCCGAAACGCATTTGGTCTTCAGTTGTTTAGTGTTGACCCATCTTTTGTATGAGCATTTGTATGTTTTTATACGTCTGACACTGGAAAAATTTTAATCAGAAGTTATTTTAACAAGTGTACACCTGAATAAATTTGTATGTTTATATTATATTAGTCAGCTTGGCCCCCTTGGTTCGCTGTATCAGTGTGTATTCTGTTAGTATAATGGGGTAGGTAGATTATTTGAAGTATTATTTAAAATAATACTTTACTACCACAATCCCATTACCAGATTTTCTTGTGACATACAAATTCATATTTATGAAGAGGGAGCATACAAGATTCACAATGAAGATACTGAATATTGTATTTAATACAGCTGTTGTAGTTATTCTTTACTTGTTGCTATTACCTCCTAACAGCTATAGCAACTGCCAGTATTTCTTTAAACTGGCATTTGGAGTCCCACAAGAGTTGTTAACCAATAAGGAAGTTGTCCCCACCACAAACCTGCTTCCTATCAAGGGGTGTGTATAGGAAAAGACTTTCCTGGTTCATTCATACTAGGCCCAAATGGCCTAGCTGATAACATGTCCCTGTGACTTTTGTTACCTGCACAGATGGCATGCACAGATGCCAAGCCTAGATATCCATTTCAAAAGCCACTTTGGCACCTCTGAGGGGAAGACCAGATATTGAAACGTCTTCCCAAACTTCAAAGCTCAAGCAGACGTGCTTTTAGGGGTGTAAGCTATGGCGGCACCTACATAGTGAGACACCCCTTTCCACCCTGTCATGATTGGGTAAATGGCCATGCTCAGTTGTGACAAGGGCAGGAGGGGATTGTGCTCAGCCTATGAAAATAGAAACAGAACTCTCTTGGAAGTAGGCCCCTTTCCAAGAGTTAGTCTCTGTTTGGAGTACAAACCTGCAACACTGAGTTTTGCTAGTGGGCAGAAAGCTGGCCTTAATTGCCTACTGCAAGCATGCGGTTACTCCTTAAGATTCCCTGGACAATGGACTTTGTACTACCTGGACCATGGACTCTGAAAGACTGGTAACTATACCATATCTCTTTGTGTAGTAAGAGCTGGTCAAGCTATAGATTTCTTTGTTTTCCTACCTTTGCAAGACTCTTGTCATATAACTGCTTTGCTTAATAAAGATTTTATATAGATTAATCTCATCTGATTTTGAGTTCTGTATTGCAACTGGATCTCTAAGTCTAGAGCTGGTAGTCTACGCTGCTCGCCTGGAAAGCTACTACTGTGTGTTAATTAATTAGCTGCAGCTCTAGCCCAGAGCTGATAAGTTGTTAATTCCCAGAAACCTGGCAGGAGGTGGGACCTATGCTCCTGTCTGAGTTGGGAAAGTCCTTAAATAGGTCCTGGTGGCAGAATACTGATTTAAGTGTTCTTGAAGCATGTGGGTCTTTGGTATCTCTCATTCCTGGAGGGGCTTGGGAGAGACGTGAGATTCTGCACATGCTGGCATAGTATCAGGGACTGGACCTTTCTTATCTCCTGGACTGGAGGTGAGAAGGTTCAAGAAACCTGTACAAGGTGAGACTGATCAGAACTTAGTCAGGTCCTTCTGAGTTGTCTACTGCTGGAACTTGTAGGTCCTGTACAGAAAATACAAACGTTAAACTTGCTTTTAAATGGAGGTGCTATGATTCTCCCTGTATTGTTTTGTAGACATGAGAGGCTAGAGGCCTCCAAGGGGCATGCATGGCTCACCAAGCACTCTGAATTGGAAAATGCTGAGTCAGTGGAAAATGCTGATCCCCACAGATGTTTCCTGCATTCGTCTCCTGCCAGGGTCAGAGGCAGAATGCCTTTGATTGTCAGTTCCTGCCTACCGTCTTCCCTGTGGCATCTGACTGGCCACTGTTGGAAACAGAATGCTGGATTAGTTGGACCCTGGATCTGATCAAGTGATCTACTCTTATGTCCCTTATGCTGAGCCACCAATCTCAGTCAGAGTTCCAGGTGGGCAGCCGTGTTGGACGGAAGCAACAGAACAAAGTTAGAGTTCAGTGGCGCCTTAAAGACCAACAACATTTTCTTCAACGTATGAGTTTTGCATGCATGCACACTTCTTCAGACACATTCCAAAACTTTGTTGGTCTTAATGGTGCTATTGAACTCTAACTCTGTTTCATTCAGAGTTGTCTACTTTGGCAGGTGGAAACAGGTCTTTCCTAGGTTCTCTTTCAGATTCTTTCTCCCTCTTCATCATCTTTTGCTATTTTTACCCTGGTTGCTTTTTAATACACTCACACAGCCCTCTCCTTTCCCCTCAGCGGCCATATTATATGAGGTACTGCCTGAGGCTGCCACCCCGCACTTTACTGCTTCTTGCCATGGCTCACCATCTCTTTCCAAAGCAGCTGACATTCCTTCCCTCCTCACTGCCCCAGAGGTCTTTCAATGCAGTGCAACAAGGGGTGCAGGTGGGGCCATGACTCAGAGGCAGAACAGCTGCTTTGCATGCAGATGGCTCCAGGTTCAGTCCTCTCCACCACCAGTTAAAAGGCTCAAGCAGGAGGTGGTGTGTATGCCAGAGACACTGCTGCTTTGAGAGACCAATGGTCTGACTCAGGATAAGGGATCATCATGTGTTCAGACCATGCACACTCAATACAACAACCTGAACTCATATGAGATGCTTAGGCACAGGAGTTCAGGGAGCCCTACTGGATATAGGCATGGCTTGCTATGCTGTGTTTAAAGATGTGTTGTGAAAACATGAGGGATGGAATGTTAGCTGCTCCAGTTTCTGGGCAGGGGATGAGACAAGGTGACAATGGAGTTAGAGGCTACCCCTTCCCAGAATCCTCTGCCCAATGTCAGTGCCTTGCCTCACATCATTCTAGAACCAGCTCTGCATTCCCTTTGGTTGCAGTCTCAGGAGCACTCATTTTGTACATTTCTTTTGCAAATGGTATATTCTTTACAAAGTTTTAAAAAATGTATGCAGAAAGCCATCATTCATATACTTTATTCTGGCTGAAATATTGGCAATTTCATATTTCACATTTTACATTTCATTAACATCCCGTTCCTCCTCAAAATACTCACTTGTTAGTTACAGCATAGAGAGACTTTAAAAGCAGAGAGGCAACAGTGTAATTGGAACAAGTTGCATTTACAACACCACACTAGCCACAATACAGTTTGGGGCAGGCTCTACCTTTTTCCTCCTCCAAGCAAACATTTTCTTTAGTTCCCCCCTAAAGCTGTCATGCAGCCAGGCATAAAGGAAGGCATTGGTGCAAGCAGACATCATAGCGAACCAGTGACAAATGAGCTGAATGAGGTTAAAATATTGTTTGTCTATCAGGTTAATATCAATATCCTTTATGACATTAAAGATGTACAATGGCAGCCAACAAACTCCAAAGGCCACCACTACCAAGACCAGGAGGCGGAAGGTCTTCCTCCTTTTGGCTCTGTCACACTCCACTTGGCTCTGGGTGACGTTTCCAGGGACAACTCGGTTTTTCAGCTTGACAGAGATCCTCAGGTAGGAAACAGAGATGACCATTAAGGGCAGTATGTAAGTGAGGATGAGGGTGCTATAGGCGTAGGCTAAGTGGTCTCTCTTCATATGGAACCAAAACTCTTCACAGATAGCAAAGTCCAGTTCTGGGAATTCAGTGTGGTATGTGTGGACCAAAGCTGGGGCTGCTAGCATGCAACTCAACAACCAAATACCACCCAAAGTGTAGGCGCAGATCTGTATTGTGAGCCTCCTCCGGAGTGGATACACCATGGCATAATATCTGTCCACAGCAATGACAGTCAAGGTAAAGACAGATACAAACACTGTGACCGGCTGCATCAGGAACACAAAGTAGCACATGAAGCGCCCATAGACCCACCCTCTAGGCTCAAAGGCATACGCCAGTGTCAGGGGCACACAAGTGGCACACATAAGCATGTCAGAGAATGCCAGGTTGCCTACCAGGAAGTTAGTGACATTGTGCATCTTCTTGGTCTTGCAGATCACATAAATGAGGAGGTAATTCCCGATGATGCCAACAAAAACCACTAAGCAATAGCAAGGAATGATGAAAGGCTTGAAGAACTGGACAAGCTGGAGCCCCAAGAACAGATTGCTCGTGTTGCTATGGATCACTGAAAGCAAGCTCTGGGAGGTTAAGTTCTCTGGATTCATCATCTTTCTTCTTGGCAATTTCAGTGCTGGAGTTGGGTTAGGAAATAACTACCAATGACACGCACACATCCATATACACACATTTATTTTTGATTGCTTAGAATGAAGAATGTATGTCCTGGGTACCCCATCATAAATTCATCTGCAAAAGAAAATTACAAGCATTGAGCCTTGATATGGCTGGCTTTTGACTTTTGAGAAAATGCAGTCATTTCACTGAGTACCACTATTCTCCCACCCACCACCCACCTTTCCAAGCATGCAGTTGCACAGACATGTCACAACAAGAACTGTACTTACAGCTGTAGTATCCAGAGGATGGCTGATTCTCTTGTGGATGTCATGTTGTTTCTGCTGCTTCCGATTTATGTCTCCTAAAAATCCATAGTCAGCCAAGATTCTCCATTTGCATGTGAAAGACCAAGAGAGAGAGAGAGAGAAACAGAGACAGAGGGATGTGCTTTATTAGAAAAGCAAGGATCAGTGCTTTCAGCAGCCTTCACTACTTACTCATGATGACTTTGTGTAAAAACCCCTCATTGGTTGTCCAGGGCATTACGTTGCTCCTTACATACCTTCATTAATCCAGCTATGGTGGTGAATTCTATCTGTATCTTCTTGCCCTCCATTGGATACCTGCACTACCATGTCACAAAACAATATACCTGTAACAATTAGAATCATTATTTGTAAAAGTCTGAGCCCAGATCCCTTTATAGGTTTGATGCAGCTGACTTTTCGAAAAATGAAACTGTACTATTTAACTGAAGGGCTATAAATGCTTATGCCACTAGAGGGACTCAGCAATATGAAATCTGAACAATTTGTTTCTGTGGTCTATGAATATTGATACTCATTTAATGATGTGTCTCTTTGTCAGTTTCTCTAATGACTAGGTCCTTCCTCTCCTCTGCTGTGTTTCCATAGCACAGCTGTGGTGCAGAAGAGAATATGCAAAGTATATTTCAAAACTGATTGACAATTTTCAAAATGAAATTAAAATTACTCTTGAAAGCAATTTTTGGTGTTTGGGTGCAACACAATTTAGTATTCCATTTGTTTTCCACTTACTATTTTAGCATTAACTTCAGTACTTACATTATCAAGGCTCTTTTTGTAGGAGGAACTCCTTTGCATATTAGGTGACACACCCCTAATGTAGCCAATCCTCCAAGAGCTTACGGAGCTCTTCTTACAGGGGCTACTGTAAGGTCTTGGAGGATTGGCTACCTTAGGGGTGTGTAGCCTAACATGCAAAGGAGTTCCTCCTACAAAAAGAGCCTTGGTTATTCTTTTTGCCTGTTATTCCTTTGCTAGTGTTAATTTAGTTATTCAGTTTGAAAATAGTTTCAATAGAATACATATTAGAAAATCTCTTTGCTGTGCTGGTGATTCCAGGACAGTTCTTTTCATTGTTATCACAGATTTAAATTGTTATTATTTTCAGTGTTGTCAAGTGTTCCAGATCAAAAGGTTTTTGTCCCTCTGTAGCAAAGGAACACTAAATTGTATTTTAGCATTTATCAAATGCCTTTAATGTAATTGATTTTTATAAAATGCCCAGGCACCATCATCATATCACCATCCTTTTCTCTCCAATTGAATACTCAATTGTTATTTCTTTTATAGCAACAAAGCCATTCATTTGGTTTATGATCATTCAGACTCATCAAAATCGACCTCCTCTGTAACCCAAATCATCCCCCGTGCTGGGCCTGTCAAGTAAGAAGGACCCCGACGTGAAAAGTCAAGCCACAAGACCAGGGGTAAAATTGGAATTCTGCAGTATGATGTATATGTGACTCCCAGTTTCAGAACAGTAAGTCTCAGACAACAAAAAAATGGAAGGGTAAAAAGCACTTAACTGGCAAGTAAATTTATTATACAGACTGGGAAATGAGGGATCAGTACGAAAAACTGTGATAGTTAACACCTGCATCTGGAAAACCAAATAAAACCACTCATTTCACACAAAAGTTATGTGATTGTGTTACTTTTAGCTAGATACCCCATTAAAATTAGTTTAACTCCAATTTAGGTTGGCTAGTCAAGAGCCAGTGTGGTGCAGTGGTTAAGAACGTTGGACTAGTATCTGGGAGACCCGGATTTGAATCCCCACTCATACCATAAAAGCTTGCTAGGTGACCTTGGGCCAGTCATACAATTTCAGCCTAACCTACTTCACAGGGTTGTTGCGATGATAAAAGGGAGGAGAGGGGAATGGTGTCAGTCACCTGGGGTTCCCATAGGGGAGAAAGGCAGGGTACAAATGAAGAAAATTAATAAATAAATAATAGTCCAGAGCAAACCAGCCCAGACAGAAGAGATAGATGAGGGGGTGTCCAAGTTGAGACTATAAATTGTGTTGGGATAAATGGGAATGGAGCTTTCCTAAGTAGTTCCACTCTTCTAAGCCTATTTACTTCAATCTGTTTAGAAAGGTATGAATCCACGTAGCAATGTTTGTTGAAATGCTAAAACTTCCCTACCTAGAAATGTCAGGTGTTACTTCTTTTTTAATATGTTCATGTGTGTGTGTGTGTGTGTGTGTGTGTGTGTGAGAGAGAGAGAGAGAGAGAGAGAGAGAGAGAGAGAGCGCACCTGGAAGCCATGGTGACCTCTGGGGACTGAACCCTACTGGAGGCCTGGAGGATCTTCAGAGAGGTGGCTGAATAAAGCCTGCCCCTACCTCCCGCCTCTGGTATTTCAAGGAGATCTCCCATCCAAGTACTTGCTAGAGCTGACCCTGCTTAACTTCTGAGATCTGATAAAATTGAGCTTGCCTGAGCTAACCAGGTCAGGGCAGGTCTTATTTCTTAATCTTCCCACCAGATTTTGATGGCAGTTATCTTCAAACTGCCCCATCAAATTTAAACTTCACTTTCTAGGTCCAATCATGTTCCTGGGAAAGTGGATACCCATGTCAAGCTATGGAATTTTCCACCATAAAACAACTAGCCCAGGTCAGTGAAAAGTGAGACATGCTCTCCCACTACCTAGATAACCCTGCAATGGCTTCTCCTTGATACTCTGCCACCTTGGACTTCTGCTTCACAAACTTCTCACAGTCCTCTGCTTCTCACTCACCTTGGATCAGGTTGCATCACCTGTCTGAACCTCCTTCCCTCCCTGCCTCTTCCCCTCATTCTCATCCCATCCTCATAGTATGCAGTTGTGTGCTTATTGGGGGAGAGAGGGTGGTTTTATTCTTAGTTTTACTTCTGGTTGTATTTGTGGTTGCATTCATTACTTTAAAGCTTTGCCATTTTGATCTGCCTCTAGCTGTGTGTCTGAGTGCTAGTAAATCAACATTTTCATTGCGTTTAAATCGGTTGGTCTCTGTTACTCTTTCTCTTAGGAATATTGTACAGGAATAAAACCTACATATACACTGACAAGAGATCATTTGTTTACTGTCTGGAGACCCTGTAACAATCTGATTTCCCCCTCTCTGTGCTCAGTTCAGGTAACAGGTAGACATAGTGGCACAAATGCTGCATAGCAAGGATGTGGGAACCCAATAGAAAAAACAAAAATATTAGAGTAGCATTTAGTTTCTGGTCATATTCTAAGTGTCATCATTCTTCTGACTCCAAGCCGTGTCCACAAAGTTCCTCTTATCTCTCAAAACACTAATTAACTCTTCCCTGACATGATCGGCACCTCTGGCTGTGAGCCACCTACTGCTTAAACTAGAGGATTTGGCTTTAAGCTGGCTTTAGTCCTATCGACTTCAATTAGAATATACTGACTTAAATGTGATACTCTGTAACTGAATTCTGGATTAGTCCACAGGCTATTTCTGCCATCACAGCAGTGCTTTTTTCCAGCAACATGGCTGAGAGGTGTGGGCTGCGTCTACTACCAGACTTCATGATACTAAAACCTGTTCATGTGATTGTATTTAAAGGAGGGATCTCATAGAGAGAAAAAAGCTAGCTTACAGGCATGAACCAGCCCAATGTGTTATTCTATCAGTGCAATCCTAAAATGACTAACACCCTTCTAAGTCCCTTAAAATCAATGGGCTTAGAAAGATGTAACATTGCTTAACATTTTTCTGTAACAGTGCCATCCTAAGCAGAGTTAATCCCTCCTAAGGCTTTTCTGTTCAATGGAATTAGAAGGGTGTAACTGTTTAATTTTGGACTACAATCCTCTTATTAATCCAATCCCCATAGAGTGCTGTGTATTTGCTAAATTGCTGATTAGCCACATATTTTGCACCTGCAGTCAACTTTCATGTACAACTTACAAAAACCATGACACCTGCCAGATCAATTGTTAACCTCTCACAACTATTCATTAAGTAATAGACAACACAATTTTGGAACTGCAGTGAAATCTGAAATTTAGGGGAAATCCCTCTTTTCCCACCTACCCAAGTTTGAACTTGTCAGTTGTATTGATATGCAGCAAGTTTCCTTTCATCTCCATACCAACGACGAGCACATTATAGTATTAGTGCAACTATCAACAAACCTCTCAACTCCCTGCTTGCCGTTAAACTTGCTGGATGACCTTGGACCAGGTGTTCTCTGTCAACATAACCTACCTCACAGGTTTGTTGAGATATATGGCCAGTTTCTGCCTCTACTCTTGGAAGCCTTCTCAAAAAAGCATCCCTAAGTCCCAATGTAATTTCTACTATCTTTGTGCATGCTTAGTGCATAAAGACCTTCACCAATCTTCCTGGGCAAATGAATCGGAAGCCTCTCAATAATGTTTAAACACTGGACCGTCTGAAAATACTTATTAAATGTTTGCTTTAGTGTTAACAGAAATTACGAAGTCCTTGCAATTGAGACCTAGGAAATCAGGATTCAAAACATACTGTGTATTTTATTCTGTCAAGGAAAAATATACAACCTGCTATTCTCTCTTCCAAAGTGCATGTGTTAAGAGGTTTGAAGTTTTCATGCAGAATGTCAGGCTGAGTTCAGACTGGCAATTTGCCCCAGTAGGGACCCGGGCCAGCAACGACTCAAACCCAGAGTAAATGGGGCGTTCACACAGGCACATCTGCCTGGCGTCCCCCACCCGTAGCCAACCCGTGCTGTTGCATTTCACCGCCGGATTAAAAAGATACCTGATAAAACCCGTAGCAAATCCGAAAGCCCACGTGTGTCGCGCGTTTCTCCACTTCCGGGGAGTCTGAACGCGCAGCCGAAAAGCTGGGAGCAACCCGCATTGGGCAGAAGGCAGCAGCAGTGTGACTGGCTGTGCTCCGCTCCACTGCCCAATGCGGTGCCAGCACTGCGGGGTCCTCCCCCAATCGGCAAAATGTGCTTATGTGCATGAGCACATGAGCGCATGGGTGCTCATGCGCACATACACCCATACACCCAAATTAATGGGGAAACAGCTAATATAGCACGCCTCCGGCACAGCAGTCTGAACGCTTCCGCACGCCTCCATCCTGTATCTTCTGGCAGCGGCCCCCGCTGTGTGAACAGGAAAACCCGGTATAGTTTATTCCGGGGCTTTTTTGCTATGACTGGCTACCGGAGCAAACTGCCAGTCTGTACTCAGCCTCAGACATGACTTTGCTGACTCCAAGATAAATTAGTGGCTTGGACACACTGTTCTCATTAATAAAGAAAAATAGGTTCCGTGTGTGTGTGTGTGTGTTTTAATAGTAGAGCTGCCATGGATACCAAGCTTATGAGGGTTGCAAACAAAGAAAGTAAGAGACAAGGGTTATCAATGTATCTCATTCTCAGTGTGGACCTATGTGTGGATGGGATCTGGGCATCTGGGAATTGGGGGCCATGGACAAGCAACATAGATTTTTCTACAAATGCAATAAAAGCCCTAGGTTTGCAGAAAAATCTGAAATATAAAAAAATTGTGGGTTAACCCCCCAAAGATAGAAGCAGCACCTATGGCTTTAAGAAATGAATGTCAGTGGCTGTTGCTAACTAACCACAACTATACTGCCAGCCTTTAAGCCTTGGTTTATGTCAGCAAAAGGAGACGTGAGGCACAGGGCCTTTCCAAGGCTTTGGTGGAGAACTCATAGGGGCCAGGCCTGGCAGGAACTACCAAGCAACTTGCCACTGCACTACTTTCATCACTCACCCAGGCCTGGCAGCTTGCTACTGAACAGCTCGCTATCAGTGTTGTTTAGCAGTTAAAGTTTTGGATTAGAATATGGGAGACCCAAGTTTAAATCCCCATTCTGCAATGGAAGCTCACTGGATGACTTCGGGCCAATCACACAGTGTCAGCATAACCTACCTCACCTGTTGTTATGAGGATAACATTGGTGGAGAGGAGAATGATGTATGCCGCTTGTGGCCCCCATTGAAGAGAATGTTGGGGTATACATTAAGTAAAATAAAAAATATATCTGAAGATGGAAGGTGTATATAAAAGGTAGGTTTATCGGTGGATAGGAATGAGGAAGTCGAGGTTATGTAAGCTGCCAGGAGGAGATAGAGACAGAGAAAAGAGGGAAGTAGGATACAGGGGAAAGTGAGGTGCTTCCTTCACATCCTTGGGGGTCCCACACTGGGCAACTGGAACCAGCCTGGCCAGCACCACACAGATCAGCCCAGACTGGCATCTGGGCTGGCACCATGCAATTGGGCAAGATTTTCCCTGGGAACAGGCTGTCAGAAGGAGGGAGGGAGGGACAGCTAAAGACAGGAGGGCAGATAAAGTTAGGTTGGCTGATGGTTGTAAGGAGAGAAGGAATCAGGAAAGGGGGAGAGGAGACAGAGGCTTTCAGGGAAGGGAAAGAGGAAAGAGTGCAGGAGAGTAAAATGAGATGCCCACCCACAAGTCCTTGCAGGTCCCCTGCTTGTACATGTTACTAATACTCACTATGGCTCATTAAAGATTATTGTATAGATTTCAAAAGATATGTTAGAAATTAAGAACCTTAGCTTCATTACATTTCAGGGAAAATATATTTAATGTAGGACAATCTTAGTGCTATAAAGAATCTTATTTCTCACTGTCCTTCCCATCCTAACAGCTTCTCTTGCTTGCTAGCTGCCTGTACTACACACATCCCATGGTGAACTGATGTCTCATACATGCCTGTTATCATAACTAAAGAACCAGTTTATCAGTCACAGTAGTGCCTTGCGTGTGTATATATGCTTGACCTAACATTTTTCATCTTTGTGATTCTGATCTCTGTGTTCCTGATATAGCAACCAATCCTGTAGGAAGGCAGCACAAAGAATATTGCATAACAACACTCCTTTCCAATTTAAGTATATTTTATATACTCGTCCTTGCAAGCATATGACACAAGAAGAACTTGATGCAGCCTTTACATGTGCCTTCCTTAAGCGGAGAAGACCTCTCATTCTGATTTTTGAAGCAAGTGTAGGTAGAGCAGAGGAGGTAATAGAGAAAAAAACAAGAAAAACTAAAAGTCAGTTGTAAGTAGTAGCAAAATTTATGTACTAGGACAACTTTTATCATACCTGTGGCTCTCTTGGTATGTACCATCAGTGTCCTTAATTCCTGCTGGAGATGTCCTGTCCACAGATTACTAGTGGTCTTCTAATATTTCATAGACCCAGAAGGCAAACAGAGATATACATCCCCATCTGCATTCACAAAATCAGTGGTAAGACATTCTCTTTCTATGTCCAATGTGGATCACATTGACTGGGCTGCGTGCATAGCCATATCACGATGCACATATGCATCAAGCCCCACTGATCTGCTCCTCTTTTCATATATATCATTTAGTATACAGAAATATCTGGCAACAGCTCCAGCATCCCAAATGAATGATTTGCACTATTGTTTTGTGTCGCGCCCCTGGTCCAGTCTGGGAGGGCTGGCGGGGCTCCTGGGCGGGCCGGCCGAAGGAGAATGCCAAAGGGGTTCTGCCACAAGCCTCAGATGCAAGAGGGACCTCAGGTTCCGTCACCTTAAGCGTCCGCTTCTCCTTGGAGTAGGCACAAAGAGAGGCCTCCGTCACTCTATCTAGCTGTGCAGGCTCTCTCTCTCCAGACTCCTTCTCTCCTCCCCGGCTCTGGCATTCTACCCCTCTTTTTATTCCCTTCCACCACACCTCACCCCGCCCTCCCTCCTTTATCGAGGTTTCATTGGCTCCTGGGCTTGTCTGTCAGCTTGCCTCTTTCCATTCATTGGCTCTCGGTGTCTCCTTTAAGGGTGTTGGGCTCCACCCCTTCCAGTCTCCACAGTTGGGTGTTGGCTGCATCCTGCTGGCCCTTCTGATGGGGTCTGTTGGAGCAGAGGAGCAGGTAAGGAGATTGTTCTGGGGTGGAACCAGAGCAAAGGGGTAGCGGGGCTCGCGGGGCTGCTTTCGTGCACGCCCCGGCGGAGAGGGCTTGGTTTCCAACCTTTTGTGAGCCCCCCTAGACGCCCCCCCGCGGGTCCTCCCCCCAGGCTTGTTCCCATCCCCGAGCTCTGGGAGGCTGGGCTGGCAGGGGTGGGCCGTCCCTAGGCCCCAGTACTGCCCGAGCCCCTGCACCTGGGGCCGGCAGTTGGCCTTTCTTCTTCCCCGCGCCTGTCCCGCCCAGGCCGGGCAAGGTCTCGGGCGGGGCCGGCCGCGACTCCTCTGGTGCCCGTTTGTTGTTTTTCCTTGTCCCCGCTTGGTGGTGGTGGTTGGAGGTCGAGGCAGGGTTGCTGGGGAAGAGCTGCTGCGGCGGGGTGGGACGTGCGTCCCGGTCGCCGCACCCCCCCGTCATTGTTTCCCGGGGCGCCTGGGGAGACGCGGCCCCAGGTACAACGGCGTCGTTGCGCTCTCTCCGCGCCGCCTCGCCAGGCCCTCGGGAGGCCGCGGTCTCGGGTGCACTGGCGTTGCTGCGTTTCCCCCACGCCGCCCCCCCAAGCTCTTGGGGAGACGCGGCGCGGGGCGCAGCAGTCTCCCCGCGTCCCGTCCCGTTTCCCCGCCATGGCTCCGCATTGGGGCGGGGCTGCGGGGAGTCGGGACACACCCCCTCCCTGGGAGATTTGTTGTCCGGGTCCTCTTCATGGAGGCGGGACAAGAAGTCGGCATTCAGATGATCCCGTCCTGCACGATGTTGTATGGTGAACCTAAAGGGGAGCAGTGACAGGTACCATCGTAATACTCGGGCATTATGGCCTTTGGCCTGGGCCATCCACACCAGGGGGCATGATCGACCACCAAGTGGAACGGGTTGTCCGCAAGATAGAATTGAAGGGCCCCCACTGCCCACTTGACGGCCAACGCTTCCTTTTTGATCGTGGCGTATCCTTTCTCCGCGGCCTGCAGTTTTCTACTGAGAAAAAGGACAGGGCGTTCCTCTCCTGCCACCCTCTGTGAGAGGACGGCCCCGAGGCCCGAGCTGGAAGCATCTGTCTGAAGGATGAATGGATAATCGAAATCAGGGTTGTGTAACACGGGGTCAGCCGAGAGGCTACGGCGTAGAGTTTCAAAAGCTGTCTGACGCTCCGGGGTCCAGACGATCCGGTTTGGGTGTTGTTTACCGAGGCTGTCGGTCAGCGGGGCCGCACGGGAGGCAAAGTGGGGTATAAACTTGCTATAGTATCCCACGAACCCTAAGAACCGGCGGAGTTGTTTCTTGGTTGTAGGTGCAGGGACGTTTTCTAGCATTTCTATCTTGTCGGGTAACGGTCGCAGGATGCCTCTTCCCACCTGGTATCCCAGGTATTTCAATTCCCGGAAGCCGATGCGGCTTTTCTTCGGGTTAGCTGTCAGTCCGGCCGCACTGATAGCCTCTAGGACCTGCTGAAGGTGTTTCAGATGGGTTTCCCAGTCTGGGCTACAGATTATAATGTCATCTATGTAGGCCCAGGCGAAGTGGCTACAGTGTGCGAGAGCCTGGTCAACCAATCGCTGAAAGGTTGCGGCCGCCCCGTGAAGACCAAAGGGCATCCGTCGGAATTGAAAAAGACCTTGGCTGGTCGCGAAGGCGGTCTTTGCTCTGTCTCCCTGGCGCACTGGGATTTGCCAATACCCTTTTGTTAAATCTAGGGCCGAGAGGTATTGAGCCTTTCCCAGTTGGTCGATTAGATGTTCAGCCCGTGGCATGGGGTAGGCGTCGAACAAGGCAACACGATTCACCTCTCGGTAGTCGATGCAGAACCGTACACTTCCATCGGGTTTTGGGACTAGGACGACCGGACTCCTCCACGGGCTCTGGGACGGTTCTATGATGCCGAGGCGGAGCATGTCGCTTACCTCTTGGTCGATTATGCCTTGTCGCTTATAGGGGATGGGGCGCCAGGGGCAGCGGACTACCACCCCTTCGGGCGGGGCTGCGGGGAGTCGGGACATTTTGCTTTCTCACTTTATGAGAATAGTTATGCTGCATCCTGTTACAGATCTTTATGTGGTGTTTGTTTTTTAATGTTTAGCTTTTTTCCTGGACTGATGGCCAAAGCTAAAAATAGGACAGTTGTTGCATCTAACAGTCATTAAAGAGCTAACAGCATTTCCCCTTGAGATTCTCAGTAAATGGACTTTGCATGTATGCCCAGAATCTACTAGATAATAAAAAAGACATTTTAGTTATCCCTCAGGTCAGGTCAACTAGAGTTCTTTGGGAGGGTTACATCTTCTTATATGATATATGACACAGTTTGGATGCTGAAGCCATTTATATCTTTGTTAACAAAATTATGGGCTGAGTTCAGACGGGCAGTTTGCCTTGAGATAGGCACATTTCAGCAATGCTTCACAAATGGATTAAAGGGGCCGTTCACACAGGCACATCTGTCCAGCGTTCCCCAGCCATACTCAACCTGTCTTGTAATGCTTCCCTCCCAAGTTTAAAAGATACCTGGTGAAAGTGGTAGCAAACCCTGGAAAGTGTGTGTATCCCACATCCATCCTGCACCAACAAAGTGTGAATGCTAAAAGCTGCGATTTTTTATTGTTCACTTATGCGCATAAGCGCATGAATGCATATCTCTGGATTACAAAAAAGAAAGCCGCGCCTTACAGCTGCACCTCTGCCAAGGGAAGGCCAACAGTGTGAACGCTCCCTTTCACGTCCTCCCCGGTATGCTCCTGCATCAGTCTGCGCAGTTGTTCCGGGTCTTTTTTGCCACGACTCCCTCATGCTTCAAACTGCCAGTCTGAACTCAACCATGCTTACTGCACAGCACTTCAGGCCTGGTCCATCCTGTTCTTGGCATATGACGCTTCTAATGCGGAACATAAGGGTAGGGATAAATTGTTTTCTGGCACTGGCTGTGTTACTGCCAGACATAAAGTGTTTTTCTGACAGTGTCTCATGTCACATTTTGTTTTGCACTTCCTCATCTTGTTAATGTGTGTATAATGTGCAATTTAACTTCCACAGCATGATTTAGTGATGCCCTTAATAAAATCTCTCTCTTTCTACCAAGATAATAATAAACCCATGTTGTTTTCCTTTTTATTTCAGAACAAGCCAAATGTGCGTGTATACCAAGACGTAGATAACATGGTCAAGAGAATGTATTCCAACAACATATATTTTCCAAGTCATGTTCAAACCTGCCTTGCTTATTTCAGATGCAGTTGAAAGTTTAGATGTTTCATTTGTTCATCACTAGTTCATATATTTCAGTTTCTAAGAAACTTACAACAATTACAAAACTTACAATCCTGCATAGGATCCAAGCCAGTGTGGTATAGTGGTTAAGAATGATGGACTCTAATCTGGAGAAGTGGGCTTGATTCCCCACTCCTCCACATGCAGCCAGCTGGGTGACCTGGGTCAGTCACAGCTCTCTCAGAGCTCTCAGCCCCACCTACCTCACAAAGTGTCTGTTGTGGGGAGAAGAAGGGAAGGAAACTGTAAGCTGCTCTGAGATCCTGAGTGAAGGGCAGGGTATAAATCCAATTCTTCTTCTTCTTCTTCTTCTTCTTCTTCTTCTTCTTCTTCTTCTTCTTCTTCTTCTTCTTCTTCTTCTTCTTCCCATTTATGTTCTATGTATTACTGATCTCCCCTGCCAAGATAATCCATCCATTCAGTCATTTTCTGTAGGATATGTTCATTTGTTAATATGGTGAATTTAATCTGTTCTGGGTGTTTTTAAAATGCAGATAGTCCACTCATAAATACGGCAAAGTAATGGCAATATTCACAAGCCTCTGATATTTCTGTGAGCTGCCACTCATGCCCTATATTTTTCCATACTAGATTGTGAAGAGAAACTATCTGCTTTGGTATTTGCCTTTCAAATTTCAGTTTGAATTTGTCCCTTAGAATGTTCATTGCCCATTATGAGAGAAAGTGGTTCTATCAGGAAAGTGCATTAGACATAATGGGCTGGACCCTATTCTCTCTTTCTTTCCCTTTCTCTGTGTGCATGAAGCTTCTGCCCAGGGAGAGGCTGTTGTAATGCAAGAAGCAGCAGAGGCATTTTCAGCCACTACCTTCTCTTCCCTGCAGCCACCTTTTTCGTATGGCATTTAGTCCATGAAGGTCCCCCAACCCCTGGCATTGCCTTGTTGCCACTCACCAGCAGCTTCTGGGGGGAAGAGGAGGCCAGAAAGATCTGCCTCTGTCAGCACTTTCCACTGGTGTTGCATAGGATCCAATCCAATGCTTCCTGCAAAAAAAAGTAGCAGTGCTTCATTGCTCATTTCTGATGCTCCACTTGATTTGGAAATGAACACATGTGAACTACCTCCATTGAAAACTGTTATAAGGGATATGAGGCAATATTAAAGCTTCTGTTGGTGATGATTGTTTCACAGGTGCATATCTCATCACTTGATGCGGGAGCCACTGAATAAACATGTCCATGTTGATTCTTCCTCAGACAGCACAAACATTTTCCTTGCCCTAGCAGTTTCTTCATCTATCCAGGGGAAACTGATTAGCCACCACCTACATATTAGACTGTGTGAAATCAGACCAGACCAGCTTGATGTTTACAGTATTTGATATTTGAAAACGGTTTTGTTTGGGGGGGGGGATTAATCAGAAAGGCTGTTATAATTGAGGAGGTAGAATGATTTTAGCTTAGTGGAGGAAATTATTTAATTAAATTTGAAAATGTTACTGATTTATTTTGAAGTGTTTTGAAATTTCTTTATCAACAGATAATACAAGTGGGAACCCGCAAGGACTTACTGGAGGCATCTCATTTCCCCCTCTCCCACTATTTCCTCTTTCCCTTTCCTGAAAGCCCCCATAGGCTCTCCCCTTTTCCTGCTTCCTTTTCTCCTTCTAGGCCTGTTAACCTCCAGGTGGGGCCTGGAGATCCCTTGGAATTACAACAGATCACCCAGCTACAGAGATCAGTTCCCCCTTAGGGTTGCCAGCTCCAAATTCAGAAATTCCTGGAGGTTTGGAGGTGGAGCCTTGGGAGGGCAAAGTTTGGGTATGGAAGCAACCTCAGCAGGATATAATGCTATAGAGTCCACCCTCCAAAGCAGCCATTTTTTTCCAGGGGAACAGATCTCTGTCATCTGGAAAACAGCTGTAATTCCAGGTGATCTCAATTCCCCTAGTTCCCCTGGAGGAAATGACTGCTTTGGAGGATGAAGTCTATGGCATTGTACCCCTCTGAGGGCCTTCAAACCCCACCCTTCCCAGTGTCTCTCACCCAATTCTCTAGAAATTTCCTATCCTGGAGTTGGCAACACTCCTTCCCACCCAAAAGCCAACCTACCTTTATCTGCCCCTCCATCCTAAGCTTTCCCTCCCCCCACCTGGCAGCCTCTACCTACAAAAACTGGGGCCCAGCTGTGTGGTGCCAGCCACTGAGCCAGGATCATTTGCATGGTAAGGAGCCCTCAAGGATTTGTGGGGTGGCACCTCACTTTCCCCAGTATCTCACTACCCACCCTATTTCCTTTTCCCCTCCTCCTGGCATCCCCCATATCCACTCCCCTTTACCTGCCTCATTCTCTCCTAAGCCATTCACCAACCTACCCTTTATTTTCCTCCCATTTTTATTTATTTACTTCATTTATACCCCATGTTTCTCCACAGTGAGGACCAAAGCAGCTTACATTATTCTCCTCTCCTTTTTATTTGCACAACAATCCTCTGAAGTAGGTTAGGCTGAAAGTGTGTGACCAGTCCCAATCACCCAGTGAGCTTCTATAGCAAGATATCGATTTGAACCTGGGTCTCCAGACCCTATGCTTAACTGCTACACCACACTGGCTTTCATACGGTGGCTGTTGTTGAACAGTAGCAAGCAGCCACGTCTAGTTTAGTCTTGCAAGTTGGGTGGTATCAAGCCACCTAGAGGTTGCCTCCAGGCCTAGGGTTGCCAATCTCCATGTGGGACCTGGAGATCTTTCAGAATTACAACTGAACTCCAGATGACAGAGTTCTGTCCCCCTAGAGAAAATGTCTGTTTTGGAGGATGGAGTCTATGGCACTATATTCAGCTGAGACCTCTTCCCTCACCAAACCCTGCCCTCCCCAGACTATACCCCAAAATCTCCAGGAATTTCCCAACCTGGAGCTGGAAACCCTAGGCCTGGCCCCTATAAGACTACTCTCAAAGGCCAAAAATAGGCCTGGAAAGGGCCCTGTCCTCTCCGCCTGCCTTTTTACTCACAGAAACCCAGTTTGAAATACTGTGGTTGCCTAGCAACCACCACTAAGGGAATCCATTGCTTAAAGCTACAGGAGCTCCTCTTATAATTTTTTTAAAGCTGCCCAGTGTAGTTTTTTAAGATTCTACATTTTTCTGCAAACCTGGGGCCCTCTTCCAGTTTGTAGAAAGATGTGTCTTGCCCATTCACAGCTCCAGTGACCAGATTTAAGTACTCAAATGAAATTGTGTATTTCAGCACATAACAATCTATCATTGTGGCCTGTCCTTTTTTTTCTTTTTTTTTTTGGCCCCCTGAAGGGGATTTTTTATTTGCATTTTTCTAAACACTACAAACTACAACAGAAAAAGGGAGGGAAAACATCTACAACTAAGGAGAAAGAAAAGAGAACCACACCTAACTAAAACCCCAAGAGATGGAGATCTTCAAATATGCTTATATCCATATTAGTCCAATAAACAAGCATAAAAAGCATTGAGCATGATCTAATAGTCCCAATTCTGCATCAGCTTAACTATTTGCCCATTTTAAGAACCCTCCCCAGATCATCTCATAAAATAAAAGCTTTATATGAACTTTCAGAGTCTCAGGTCTTTTTTTGCTTCTCCTTGCCCTCTCTCAGTTAGTAGCTTTGTTTGGGAGCAGCCGCCCCCTTTTCTGCATCAGAGTCCTCGTCAGAAGACACAGAGTCCAATTCGCTAGTAGATTTGCTATCTTCTTCTTCTTTCGTATCCTCTTCTGGATCTCCCCATTGCAGCCGCAGGAACTCACATGCTTTGAAGACAGAGTCAATTCTTTCTCTCTTTTCCTTTATTTTGAAAGTGACGCCTTCAGGGATTAGCCACCTATATGCAATGCTATTTGTTTGTAAGAAAAGGATTAAATCCTTATACTTCTGTCTCTTTCTTCTTATCTCAAATGGAATGTCTTTTAGTATCCTTATATTGTTGCCTCCAATTTTCAGGGGTGTATTTGTAGTCACTTTTAAGATTAAATCTCTTAAGTGTCTCTTTGAGAATCTCACAACAATTTCCCCTGGTAGATTGTTCTTTTTAATGTACGTAGAGTAGGCTCTGTAAGCCACATCCATTTCGCTTAGAATATTTCCTGCTTTTCAATCTGTCATTGGGGCCAATGCATCGCTCAGTAGTTGCTTAAGATTCTCATTGGGGGTTTGAGTCACCCCTTGGAACTGGAGTACCATATTTGCTTGCTCCATTTGTAGCTGTAAAAAGTTGAGTTTCCTCTGAAGCTTGCTTCTTTTCTAGCATTTGCATCTTTTTCCCTGCTTTTTTTGAGCTGGCATCAAGTTCCATCACTTTTTCAGCCACCTGCTCTGTTTTCTTTGTAGTTTCCACAAGTTGCAGTTGCTGTGCTGCAAAATTCTGGTTTAGAGTTGTCAATTGCTGATTAATGTTAGTCATATGGTCCAGTAGAGGGCATAAAGAGTCTGCTAAAAGCTTAGGAAACTCTATGGTCTCTTCCGCCCTCGGACTCATGCTGCCTGGTGGTTTCGGTTTCATTCCTTTGTTGGGTCACCTCCCCACCATCTTTCTGGATTGTTTACTTTAACTGAAAGTTTATAAAGTCTCTGAAAGCCTCCAAAACACTTCAACTTTTACTGGTAAGGTTCTTAAAGTTGGTTTCTTTGCTTGTTCTTCCGCTCCCCCCTTGCTATTCTGCTTTTAAGACTCTGCATGTGGGAGGGGGCCCGCTTACTTCCCATGGTACTGCCAAGGGGGGTGCTTTCTTTTTAAAATGCCAATTTTACACTTTTATATAACTCACTGCTCATTGCTCATCTTGTGACTTCACTTACATTCATTTGATCGCTCGATCTCCACTGCTTGTTCTGGCCAGCAGCTCTAATTCCATACCGACACACAGTGGTTAGACCACTGGGGTGGAGGAGTGCCTTGATTCTCCAGCATTGAGCTGGCAAAGAGGCAGCCCCTCAAAAGCCCCTTGGCTAGGAGCCTTTTCGTCAAGGCTCCCAGGGAGTAGCGATTGCTCGCACCCCCCTCCAAAACCGCTAGTGCCCAGATCGTGCCCCGGGAGCGCCCCAGAGGCACGTCTGCTTGCAAGTCGCCATTAACTGGAAGTCCCATTGCGACTTGTCCTAACAATAATGAAGATACAATGTCACACTGTTGTTCCAATAGATAAAACTATGCATTCTTAGAATTACATAAGACTGAGGATAATGAAAATGTATTCTAATATGGAGTAAAACTTGTGAGAGAAAACTCATGGGAGAAACTGTTAATGTGTGAATGGGGGGGGAAGAAAGAGGAAGTAGACAGAATTCTAACTTTAATATTTTCAAGCAATCATAAATTGTGAAAATATTGTGTTAAATATTTCAGGTGTCTGTGAAAACGTACAAAATGTAGTTGACATAGTTCTCACAACATGTATCTTAAAATGTTGACATTTTTTGACACCTGTCCAAGTATGCCTCTGTAATTCAATATTCACATAACTTTAGATTATCAGAGCTTTAAATACATATATTAGATCTTAATTACATTCACACCTCTTCTAAACAAAGTTCTTCTACATCATACCAAGAAGTACATTTCTTGCACCTGCACATTGACATTGAAAAACTATTTATACAGAACACTTTTAAGGACCAAAAATGAAAATGATTTCAAATACCAAACTCCAAATGCCTTTTTTTTCAGATTGAGTCTTTCCAAGGAATCCATCTGCAAATAAGACTGTGAATTTGTGTTACAAGTAGGCATGGTTAAGACCAATCCATAATAAGCAAAGAAGGTCTCAGATTTGCCCAGTGTGGAAGTCATGACCACTGTCTGCTATTTGCAACTTTGAATCATTTTCTCATAGACATTAAGGGTTCGATGAGAATTGCAAGACTACATACAGGAAAGCTGTTCAGATAACAATGCTAACAGTTACACTTTGCCCGGCAGGAACTATTTTCCTATGCCAAGCAAGTAAATTTTTAAGCTCTTCCCTAAAGCTATCATGTAGCCAGGCATAAATGAAGGGATTGTAGCATGCAGAACTCATGGCAAACCAATGGCAAAACAGTTGGACCAGACTGAAATAATAAGAATCAATAGCACTAATGTTAATGTCCCGAATAAGGTTGAAGGTGTGAAGGGGAAGCCAGCACACCCCAAAGACCACCACTACCATAACCAAGAGACAAAATGTCTTTTTCCTCCTAGCTCTGTCCCAGTCAGCCTGATTCTGAGTCATGCTACCTGGCATGATCCTGTTCTTTAGCTTGAGAGAGATCTTGATGTAGGATACCAGGATGGCCAGCAAAGGGAAGAGGTAGGTGATGAACAGTAAGCACATAGCATAAGTTTGCCTCTGACCCTCTTGGTCCCCCCAGAACTCTTCACACAGCGTGACTCCCTGTTGACCCAGCTCCACATAATAGGTATGTGCCATGGCTGGCAGTGCCAAGCAGCAGGAGAGAATCCAGATGAAGAGAATCATATAGGCACTCAACTGCAAAGACACACGGCGTCTCAGTGGGTGCACAATGACAATGTACCGATCCACAGCAATGGTGGCCAAGGTGAAGATGGAGACATAGACTGTGACAGGCTGCATGAAGTACACAAAGTAACACATACTGCTGCCGAAAATCCAACCACGAGGCTCAAAAATATAGGCAAGAGTAAGTGGGATGCAGGTGGTGCACATGGCCACATCAGAAAGAGCAAGGTTCCCAATGAGGAAGTTGGTGACATTGTGCATCTTCTTTACACGCAGGATGACATGAACCAGAAGGCAGTTGCCTACCATCCCAACAACTACCACACCTGTGTACATCAGAATGATCAGCAACTTTAGCCGTTGTACCAGCTGCAAGCCATGGAAAACCGTGAAGGTCCCATTCATAGGAGAGCTGTGGGCCACTGGCGTGTAGTTGGTGGGAATGGTGCCAGAACCTTCCAAGAATTCAGCCATTTGGCCTGTAGGATAATAAACCAGAGATTTTAGTGAACCCTTTGTGCATAAACTGATGGGTGCAATGATTACAAAAAAACCTATAACTGAACATATTACAGTCCCTGCATCTTTAACCCAGATATAAGTAATACTAAATTTGTTACAAGGGGAAATTTACATAACTGAAAATATACATTTAAGTATACATATTCATTTTTAAATTATTAGAGGCTGGTTCCTCTGATTTGGCAGTGGAAGGTGCTGATGGTTATGAGACCCTGAGAAAGTTTATTCCCACATTTGCAGGATTCACATAGATGAAAAACCACATGGATGTAGTTTGGAGGGGCGTGAAATAACCCTTTGTGCCTCTTCCATGAAATGTTGCCCTCTTTTCCCTCCTCACCTGCAAGGCTATTCCCTAGGGGTCCCATATTTCCAGGGCTGAAAATAATTGCAGGGAGAAGAAGATCACAGGAAAGATCTAGAGTCCATGCACCTGGAGATTATAGGACTCAGCCCAATGACTGCAATGTTTCACGTTTAAAAGTTTCAGCAGAGCAAAGGAAGACTAAAATACATTTTAAAATATATAGATTAAAAGTTGAGGATCAGTAAACAAAAAAGAGCAAGAGTAAGCTGAGAAATCCAATGTGTGCACTCCTTCAATCAATAAAAACTCTACTCAGATTACTGGTGGCTTGGGGGGGGGGGTCTAATAAATGCCTACACATTTAACAGTATTTCTATGAACCAGAAAAGCCTGAAATGTTATATTTAAAGAAATGGACCTGAGATTCTTCAGGAAGCTGGAATCCAGGCAGATGTGACATTATCAGATCCCCTTCTTCTCACTATATGTTTGCTAGTCTTGGGGCCCAAACTGAGACAAGCTGAGTGCAATACTCAGTAACATGGACTGAAATAACTGGATTCTTTAGGTTCAAAAATCTAGTTATCAGTCATTGCACATTGTTTTCCCCTTTATCATTCTTTGTTAAGCTAGTCTCCCCACATTGCACATTCTGCATCCTGACTCTACTCACCATATTAATGTTTCCATGTCCCTCACTGTATAATAAGCTAAACATTCTGGGTAAACATAGAAATTGACTGCAGAAGAATCTATATTCAAGTGTAATGGAACAATGAAAATATTGATGTGAAACTGGGAAAACTATTTAGACTCAGCAGCCATACAAATGCATCCACTTGGGGAGGGGGGCTGGAAGAAATAGAAGGGACCACACATGATAATTTAAGTTTCTTCTGGAGTTGTCAAAATTAGAGGTCTAATTAAATTAAAGAGAGAGGATGACACATAAAAGAAAAAAGAAAACTGAGTCCCTCTTAGAGGAACTCCTGAACTAAGCCATTGATGAAATCAGCCTATCTGCCCCAGAACAGCCAAAATAAATGAAAGGATGAGAGACAGGATTACACTGAGACACAAACATGCATGCATTTTAAACATGCAGTAACAACAGAGAGCATCAGACATGGAACAAGTGGGATTTACAATAGCTACAAGATCTTTCCCTTACCTTTACTCAGATAAGCTGTGTTATTCAGTATAAGAAAGAGACAGTCCTTGATCTGACATCATTGCCTCCCTGAGTCAATATGCTGTACCCAGCTTGTGAAACCGGTGAAACTGTTTGGTGTTCAAGAGTTTAAAGGAACAGAGACAGATTTTTCTTGCATGCCAGGACACCCTCCTCCCCATTCCCAGTTTAATCTGCAAATGGCAAGGGTTCATTGAGACCCTTCCCAAGCTCCTTGCCTATTAATTCTATATGCATCTGATTTTATCCAAGTTTACACCTCTGATACAAGATAATGCATGCATTAAGCATCTCCGCCTCCCATTTCCTGTCTCCGTCTAAACACAGAGAGATGTACAAACAGAAACATGCATAATTTTGAAAATATTGTCATTTTTGGAGGTTAAGAAAATGAACCTGATGAAATTCATTTTGATCTGTCAGTCCCCAAAGGCTGTGGGCAGTATCTTAGGGCACAATTGCTAATAACTGTTGTGGAAAAAATACATAGCAGTAAACTTGTCGGGAGACTATTTCAGCAGGCAGCAATGTCAGTGCTCTCCATGGTACTGAAACAATCACTGAGCTACTTCACAGCCATTCAACACTTCCAAGAGTTTTTTGTATAAGAACAGCTGGTGGTTTGCAATGTATTTAGGTTATATGCTTAGATGATAAGACTAGGGAACCTTAGATGACAAGACTAGGGAACCAAAGAACCATTAAATGGTGGGGTCCTGTGATCCCTCAGCAAAAATACTCATGGTCACTGGTGTTCCCTGCTTTCCTTTCCTCCAGCAGCTGTTTTGGGCCCCAGGAAAATTTATTCCTGAGGCTGTGGGATCCATATGCATTAAATTCCATGTAGGCCAGAAGTGGTGAAAGGGGTGAAATTATTCTGTCTTGCCTCTTGCATGAGCTCCACTGACAGAAGGAGAAGGAAGAGGAAGAAGGGAGCAATTTCATCCCATTCTCCCTCCACACTGTAGGCTCCTAACTAACATGGCTATTAATCCATATGGGTCCTACAACTTTGAGAATAAACTTTCCTGGGGCTGTTCAGGAGAGGGGAAAGCCATGAAGACTGGCGATCCTTGCAGAGACCTCAGATAGTCCTTGCACTGAATCCAAATTATAATATCATTGACTAGAAAATATCATTGTATTATAATTCTAGAAACAAATGTTTTCTCTCATGTCCTTTGTTAGGTTTAGAGTATAACATAAAGAAAAATAATCTTATGTTAAAAGGAATAAAAATCTGGATTATGAAATGGAGGATAACATCTGGAAGCAGATATTCACACATGATTCCTCATTCTCAGCTAGCCTCCTATTTAATGAGAACATAATGGGAAAGCTGCATAAGCAGCATCTTAGAAGCTAGGAAAAATATAGATATTTGGATAGTAGTGTTGGCACTGTAAATTCCCAAAAGCAAACTATTTTCACATGTGGTGGACATGTAAATGAGCTAACCAGTTTTGGAATATGAGAACCACCCTTTCAGAGCAAGGCTTGGGCATTGTAGTCTGAGAGTTTGTTGTTGAAATTCATGCCAATGATCCAAAAGTACCTGCAAGGAATCACTTTAAACTTATCAACTGCAGCCAGGCAGACTTTTGCTAAAATATGGAAACAAGGAGCCTTCTCAAAGATACAGGACTGGCTAAATAAAGGGAGGGCAGAGCTTTTTGTGATGGTATCAGCACCTTTTTCAGGACTCTCCAGAATCCTGATCCTCATGTGCCATTCTGGGTAGATCCTCAGGAACAGACTAGCAGGGATCTGCAGAGGGAGGGGAGAACTGGTAGAAATAGGTGCCACCTTATATAGGAGCACAGGAACCTTTTATAACAAAAAAAGCACTGGGTAAGGACATTTATTTTTAATTGAACCTACTGCCTTTCAGAAAAAAATACAGATGTGACAAGAATAGATTAACCATGGTCTGTGGCCCTAGGTCAAATTGAATTAGCTAAGACAGAGAAGTAAGCATGGTAAATATTAGAAACAATCTAAAAGAGGAAGGGAAAATTTCTGTATGGAGCCTAAGTTATAACCAAGTATGAAATGTCAAACAGTACTGTATCTGTTTTCTTCACATGGGAGCCTCCTCCCAAATTCTGTTTCTGCGGGTCAGGGAACCAACCCTAATACTATAAGGGCAAAAGGAGGGTCTACAGTGAGATTAGTGAAAATTTCCCCTTCTCATCTGCTGATGGAAGAACCCTTTTGCTACTGGAAATGTAGTGCAGAAACAAAATTCATGTGTGTGTTTTTTTAGTGAATCTGTTAATGCCCTGTATCTTCTCTTTGACTGAAGGGTTTTAATTTTATTTTAAAGTTCTATCTCTGTGCAGATGGAAACATACTTTTAGATTAGAGATGCTTGAGCACATACCAGTTCAGCACACATCCTGTTCACCAGCCACAAGCAGGGAGCCAAGTGTTCAGTGAGCTGTTCATAGGTGTCTAAATAAATTCACATGTCCCTGTTTCATGCGATTAGACTACTTTCTCCCACATAGTGGAAAGCATAGTTGTCAACCTCCATCTGAACTACATGCCACAGGCCTGCAGTTAATTTTAAAAAATGAAATCACCACAATTACACCATAACACTATTTCTATCATTAGACAATAATCTTGGTTTTATGAGCACTAATTAATTCAAACAAAAAAACAAGGAACGTATATTCCAGTTATGTAAGTAAACAGAGGGAGAAGTGATCTAAGGTTACCAATTACAACAAAGGGAGCAGAGGCGCAAGGCATTAAAGCCTACAAGGTTATCTAACCGAACAAGCCAACAGCTGTTCGAGTCCCACCACAGCCTGAGTGAGCTCCCGGCCCATTGTCCCAGCTCCCACCCACCCAGAGGTTCAGAAGCCCATACGGGCAAGTAGATAAATGGGTACCTGCTCCTTACAAGCGGGGGGTACCCTTCCCTCCCTCCCTTGGGATCGGTGTTAGCAGTGGCTGAAGCAGTGGTGACAGGCTGGTGAAGATGGTGGCAGCAACAGCAGCGAATGATGAGCGGCGAGCGCAAGCATGGAGACTGATTCCGGAGAGGTGTGGTGGCACAGTGAGGCTGGAGCCAATTGGACGAGAAGCCGAGTTCTGCAATCATGCACTGAGGGGGCCATTTCCGGAAGAAGTTGCTATCGCAAGAAGATCTGTGCCTTGGCATCGAGATGTCTTCACCCAAAAGAGAGAGAGAATCTACCACTGAAGCGAACAGATCCTGCTGTCAGGTGTTGTGTTAGGCATACACCTCCCCTTATCACTGTGCCCCTAGTATAGATCAAAAACTATGTGTTCTGTAAACTATTCTGAGCCATATGGAGAGAGTGGTATATAAATCACAAATGTAATGTAATGTAAAAAATCAACGCCCAGGCCAAACTGCTGGACTTAGAAACACGAAATTTGGGGATAGTGCTCCTACCATGATGTAGGTGCTCACTAAGAAGGGATTTTTAGAAATTCGATCCCTAAGTGGGTCAAAAGGGGTAAAATGTGCTCCCCCTATTGATTCCTATGCAGCTGCCAGGCTGCTGCCTCCTTTCACCCCCACTCTCTGATTGTCAGCTGCAGAGCTCAGTGTTCTGAGCAGGGGTCATTTCATAGAAAAAGAGGTGCAGGAGCTCATTAGCATAACTCATTAGCATAACTTATTTGCATATGCCAGAGCCAAGAACAGACCAGGATCAATCAGCCATTCCAAAGAAGTGCTGAAGAGGAAAGGAGAATGATGGGTGGGGGTGGGAGCTAAGCTGCCCAGCAGCAAGGGGCCCAACTGTCCCCCAGCCCCACTGGCAAACTAAGTGAAGAATGTTCCCTCTAAGTTGGGCGAAAAGATTACCATAACCTTGCAAAAATCTCAGAATGAATTCTTTTAAACTATGTTTTAGGAGTGATTTAAACATTGTAAGTGAAAACATGGAGAAGACCCTGATGCTGGGAAAGATTGAAGGTCAAAGAAGAAGGGGACGGCAAAGGATGAGATGGTTAGACAGTGTCATCGATGCAATGAACATGAAATGGAGCAAACTTCAGCGAACAGCGGAAGACAGGAGGGCCTGGCGTAATCTGGTCCATGGGGTCGCGAAGAGTCAGACTCGACTGTGCGACTGAACAACAACAAAGTGAAAACTGAAGTCTGGGAGGAATTATATTTTCTTAAGATCTAAAGAAATAAGTCTCACAAACCATTTTAGGTGCCCAGTTTCTTTCATATAAGCAAATCACATTTTATAAGCCTCCTGTAAGAGATACAAGCAGAAGTCTCCCCCGGTTGCACATGCTGTTTACTTAATGGCAGTTAGATTAGATACAGCCCTCTTTCATACAGCCAAAATATTCCAAACACTCCCCTAACTCAGGCCTATGGCAAGCACATGTATGATAGACACAGCTTCTGAAGAACCCAGCAGCCTGGAATTACTCCACTCTGTTCCGCACCTGAGCACAAAAAGTCCAGAAATGGATCTGTACTACAGTCATCTCACAATAGGAAGAAGAACCTAAATGGAGGTCCTCTGAAAGTGTGCAGCATCTCAGTAAAAACACAGGTACATACACAGTGCTGGAGAATGCAGTGACTGCAGGTTATGTGCAAGTCTGCCAAACATACCGACTTAGCCTTTGAAATACAATGCTCAAGTCTCTCTCTCTGCATTTGAAGGATAGAAAATGACACTCTCTGCTGGCATTCATTTTTAAAAATGACATGCATTTATTAAAAACTGGAAGGAAAATGGTGCCCTTTCTAAAATTTGCAACCCAAAGATTCCTGCTTCATATTTTTCACAAGGCAAGACCATTTTTGCTAGAGTAAAAAACTACAATAGCTTTCTCCAAGTAACAGCATAAACAATTACTTCATAGGCTTTTCTGCACAGAAAATAACCCTAGACACCCAACACTTCTGTTTTTGATAAGGGCAATTTGAGGGCAAGGGCTGTGGGGGGGGTGGCAGGTTGCAGCCTGAGACTGGAGTGGGAAAGTCCTCAGAAGGTCCAAGAGCTCCCACCCCTCCCTAAAACTGAGGAGTGGAAGAGATCCAGAAACAGCCTGGCACTCTCTCTGCCTTCCCTCAGACAGAGATGGCATCCCTCTTGCTGTCAGTCCACATGGAAGCTGCAACGCCTGGTGAGATGGGGCGCAGGAGCCTGTGTGGTGTGGCCAGCCAAGAAGCAGGGCCCTGCAGAAGGTGGGCCAGCCTGGGAGGAGCAGCCAGAAGGAGAAGGCAGTGTTGTGGGGGAGGGGGCTGCACCCAGCCCCCTGAAGTCTCAGGACCTCTACTTCATGGGCTGCTGCAGGCAGAGCTGACTGCCTGCCAGGATTATTGGCAACCAATTGTCCACCACTGGAAGGGTCACACTCGGCTGCCCACTGCTGTTCCCTGGTGCACAGCAGACTCTCCCCGTCCCCCCAGTCAGGCTAGAGAGGCTGCAGGCAGCTTGTATACACTCTGAACCACCCCAGTTCCCAAAAGAAGTCCTGCCACCGACTATGTTTTAGACCAGTGTGCCGGGGAATAGCAGCGGGCAGCCAAGCATGACTCCCATGGCAGTGGCGGCAGCTGCACTCTCAGCCACAGCTGCCCATCTGCACATGGCTGACAGGGGTCCACTGCTCTGGCTGCAGCTGCCATTATGCATTGGGCCCCTGGCGGGCCGGGGCAAGACCACTTGGCCCAGACTCAGTTGGAGGGAGGACTCTTCTGCCAACCAGGTGGTGTCAGGTGGCCACGTGGCTTGAAATGACCCCTGGTTATGAGGTAAAAACAACAGTTACAGGAGACTGCACAGAGCTAATGACAGTTGAGGAAATCAGGAATGGCTAACAACCACCTGTGAGGTGCAGTAATGCTGCTGGCCCAGCCTCTCTGATGGCTTCCAACACACTCCCCCCACCTCCTACACCTAACAGGCAGTTGCCTGTCAGGTGCAGCAGCAGTTGTAGGCTGCTTAAAGGCATGAGGGAGCGCGCCCCAGCAGTAACACCTTAGTGATTCTGCCAGCCCCACCTCCACCGGGGAGGTTTGCTCAGCAGGATTGCCTTAGCCCTGCTCCTGGCCCAGCCTCTGTGATGCCTTTAAACATAATCCCCCCCCCCAACACCATACAGGCCAGAGTCTGTCAGGTGTAGGAAGAGGACCAGGGTACTTTAATCCATCAGGGATGCTGCCCCAGCAGGATCACCCAGCTTAGCCACAGTCATACCCACAATGGAAATATACTCCAAATTTGTAGAAAACTGGTTTCCTTTATTAGGTTATTTAACTTCTCACAATGTGGGTTCTAGAAAACTGGTTCATATGAACTTGCTTAATATCTGATTGCTCAGATGGTGTTTCAAATTTGTAGTTATGTCCCAGTTCTAAAATGTAACATAAATGATAAGCATTTTTTTTTGGGGGGGGAAGGGGAAGGGTATGCCCTCCCCCCAGATTCAATGCCCAGCCAAACCCCTGCACCAAGAAACCCAAAATAAGGGGAGTGCATTCCTACCATGATGTAAAAAAAAAAAAAAAACATGAAGAGATTTCTGACAACTGCTTCTTAAATGGACAGTTCTATGTGGCCTGCTCCAGAGTGAGCTCATCAAGTAGCCTGGTGATCCTAGCACCTGAGGGCAGAACTACCAATGTGGTCTACAGAGAGGTCCTTCAGTAGAGAAAAAAAAGGATGTATGTCTCACTTCATTTCTTACACTACAGTCTTCTCTGTTAGAATTCCTACAACAAATGTCACATTTCAAATTTCGAATCATCAGTATTATAACTGGATTTACAGAACTTAAATACCGTAGCGAAGCACGGGTATCAGGCTAGTTATATATATATATATATATATATATATATATATATATATATATATATATATATATAGAGAGAGAGAGAGAGAGAGAGAGAGAGAGAGAGAGAGAGAGGATTCTATTTCCCTCTGTACCAATTTGTTTCTTCATCTTCATTTTGCCTTGGTGCGGCCCCCTTTTTCTTTGTTGTTCAGAGGTATAGCAAAGATGTTCTTTACGGTCATGGTTGTGATACCAAAGTGCGCCTTGGGTTTATTGGATTGTACTATTAATTGACTGTATGGTCCTAACTCTTTCCCAGTCTGAAATAGCACCTTGTGTAATGATTTATGGCGAAAAGGTTAGTTTGTGGTCTGGCTTTATAATCAACTTAGTGAAAATCCAAGTGATTTTGTAATAATCTTTCCCTTCATCTGAAACTAATGTCCATAATATTCCACAGAAAACGGCAGCATGCAGATATCTTGGAGTTTGGATTACTCATGGTCTTTATAAATGGGCTGAAAATGAAATCAGTCGTTAAAAACTGAAGAAATTTCTGACAGTCTTGATTAATGGTTGAAGCTGAAGCTTTCATAGATGGGTAGATAGTAGACATAAAGATTAATATTTAAGCCAAAAAAAATATTTTTGCAGGATGTGATCCCTTTATCTCTGGGTCTATTGTTAAATATTATTTGAGGAGATTTAATATACAGCTCTGTTTAGTGCTATTAAGCAAGATAGTGTTTGATTTCTTTTTTTTTTTTTTTTTTTGAAATAACTCTCCTAAAAAGGAGAGAATTTTATTCTTTTTATAAGAAACGGGTAGGGTAGATAGGTGGGGAAAGAAAAAGAGCGGAGTGAGTTTTTTTCTGTTAGTAAAGGTTAGTTTTAGTTAATATTCAATCCGATATTTGGCATCCATCACGGTTAGAAGATCTTCTTTTTAACTTTCCAAAGTCCAAAACAACTCTGTTAATAAAGTTAGTAAAGTCCATTGGGGTTAATTATTACTGCTCCTTTCAGATGTTACACGAACAACTTCTTTTTGAGTCTCTCCAATTACAAATTGAGTCCTTTTAACTTGATGTCTCCCGATCCGTCACCTCCTTCCCCTGGGCTGCCGTCATCTTCATTTATCCAAGTTTTGAGTGCTGCGTCTTCCATGCTGGCGTGTCTCTTCAGAAAATTCTGTATTTTAATCCATCTTCTCTCTTTTCCTTGTTTTTCCTGCTGTTTCTGGCAATCAATTTCCGCTGGCTCCATAAACACTACTCATGAAATTAGATCTCCATTGCTTGCTAAGCTCAACACCCCTTTCTACTGGCAGAGATTTCCTTTTTTTAGAGGCAGAACAGGCTTTGAGAGCCATATCCACCTCTTCTTTTTTATATATTCGCTTCACTGCCAGTTAGGGGTGTCAAGACATTCGCAACAGTAAATCTGAGATCTTCTTTCTCTTCTTTTTTCCATAACCAGAAAGTTTGAAGTCAAATTGTCCTTTTGTACAATTTTTGCCATCTTCCTTGTTATTTCCGACCTTTCTTTTTGACAACTGATGAGAACACATTCCATTTTAAAAAATTTCGTTGATTTGATGCATTTACTCCAGCAGATGGCGCAGTATCTCCTTCTCCTGTTAATTGACAGCTAGCTCTGGGGGGGTTGCCCGGACCGGAAGTCCCTCCTTCCTTCTCTTCCGGTTTGCGCAGGACATTCCCCGGCATCGACATTTTCTTTTTTGTTTACTTTTTCACAGTTCGTGCCGCATCCCCCGAAAAGCTGCTAAAGTCACAGTCTTCTAAAAACCCCAACGGTACCTTCACCAACACTCTTTTTTATCTTTACCCCCCCTCGCATTTCTCTTTTAAATCTCGCTTCTTAAGGAGGATAGGGAATCTTCCCTCCTCCCATATGTTTATACGCTTGCGGGGGGGTTTAAATTTTCGCTTCAAAACAGATCTTCAACTCACGATTAGATGCCATTTCTTCGTTTCATGTTAATCCAGACCGCTTTAACTCACTCCTGGAAGTCGGCAGGGCTGCTAAGTCCCATCCGGGACGCACTACGCGGCGGGGCCGATTGGAGCGGGGAGAAAGCCTCAATTTCCCGGCGGTGTGCCGGCAAAGAGGCTACTCCCCATGCGCCCCCGGTTCGGAGCCTTTGACTAAGGCTCACTAGGGTCTTTCGCATATGCGAAGACCCCCCCATTCCGCGCGTGGGCTGACCGCCTCCGGGAGCTTCCCGAGAAGCGGCCGCCATTCGCAGCACCGAAACCGAAACCGATAGTGTTTGATTTCTTAATACGTCAGTATTTTTTATACCTGAAGCAATTCAAGAATGGATTGCTAAACCTGGTTATGAGGATTTATCCCGATGTGCTTTGGTTTGGCTACTGAGGCCATTTTTTAAAAAAAGACCATCTTAAACCATGAGTAAAGCCTCCAATTAATCTGGCATAAAAAGAAAGTAAACAATCACCCTGACCTGGATAGCCCAGGCTAGCCTGATCTTGTCAGATCTCAGAAGCTAAACATGGCCGACCGTGGCAAGTATTTGAATGGGAGACCTCCAGAGAATACTAGGGTTGGGAGGCCAGACGCAGGCTATCAAGCCACTTCTCTGAATTTCCTCTTTGCCCCAGTAGGAGTCTCCAGAGGTCACCATGACTTCCAGGCACGGTGCACACGCACACACACACACACACAAAATGCAAAAATACAAAAAAAATTAAATAATCCCCTGGATTTTCCTCATATACCTCCCATATATCTCATTAAAATATAACGAAACATTAACTCGAGAAACTGTACTGGTTTAGCTAATGTTTTGACATACTGATGGAAAGTGAAGTCAAGTCACAGCCAAGTCATGGTGACCCCATGGGGTTTTCACATCAAGAAATGAACAGAGGTGGTTTGCCATTGCCTGCCCCTGCACTGCAACCCGGACTTCTTTGGTGGACTCCCAGGACTGACCCTGCTTAGCTTCTGAGATCCGTTGAGGTTCCACTACTCAGGGCCATCCAGATCAGGACTTTGACATGTTGCAAGTATAAAAAGAGTTTTGATGAACCATTTTTATTTCAATATTTTCAAATTCAATATGCCGTTTTCACTCTGAAGTAGAAATATGGCTCAGAAGACACCCAGGCAGCTGGCAGCTAGACTCCGGAGCTAGGAGACATGGGGCTGGTCCACAAGAGTTTGTCCTTCTACTCTACCAGCAGTTGTGCTAAGAGCAGGAATGTCCCCTGCTGCAAAGCTGGCACACTCTGCTTTCTAATGCTGGCTTCTGCTCATGGTAGTCAGTGTGTTTGTTTTGGAGGTGAGAGAGTCCTTTATGCAAGGGATCTGTGTGAGATGAAATGTGCTGTGGTGAAATTGTACTTCACCCCAGGTATCTGCATAAAAATTTATAACTTTGCAAGGCAAATTTTGAAATTGCAATTTTTGAATGCCCAGATGATATGCAAAAGGTAGCAGAACAATTTTCTCCATCTATGTAAGTTTATACATTGGTGGAGATAGGCATAAGAACAAATATCTTTTCATGGGGATGGGGGGTGAGACTTGTAATGAAGACTGCTTAGAACCTTCTGGGACCTGGCTAGAAATTTGCCATCAGGGTCAATTGAAGGTGTATACTGGGATACACAGAAGAATCTTTGTCCTTTTTATAGAGACCTGGGAATTACTTTGAAGGGAAAGGTAAATCAGACCACAAGGAAGGAGGCCAATGAAATGGGGAGGAAAGGCTGAGACATGAACAGAGGCTGAACAGAAATCAGGAAACTTTAAAATTATTATGTTACCCTCTCATTCATCATCATGGGGGGTGGGGAATATTAGACCCAAGATGATGAATGAGAAGGTAACATAATAAAATGAGCATTTAATTGCTCATTTTATTTCTCTTTTCTCAATAGCTGTTAGACCATTCTTGCTTAATGTTATGTCTTTCTTTTTTGTAACCAAGGACTGCATATACAAGTAATTTTTTTCCAATCTTTTTCTGAAATTGGTGGTATGGTGATCTATCTGTACCCACATAAAAGCTGAATTCATCTCCTGCTTACCAATATATAATTATATGCCTGACTTGATTTGAATTACTCTAAGAAGAGAGTTCAAGGGTTCCTCTTCATCCTTGGAGATTTTGAGCAGAAGAGTTCTTAATCGGAAGAACAGTCTCTTAAGAGTCCGGAATTGAGTGTCTAAGTTACAGGTCCTAGACAAGCACATTTCTAATGCTTAACCTGCAGTGTCCCAAAATTCAGCTATGTGTTCCCACTAATTCAATAAAAATAAGCATTGAAACGTGTCAAATGGTTTGTTTCTTCTTCTATAGCATATCCACTAGGAAAATATTGTGGCCCGGAGCCAGTAACTCACTGGAATTAAAAGAAAATCTCTCACTAGATTCAAGATGCTTTAGGTCAAGTACTGTCTCTTGAGACTGGAATAATGAAAAACAAAGGAGATTCTTCAGATGCTGTAAAAGTCAGAAACGTTTCTCAGTTCTTTATTAGCTGATTATTATTAACTTATGGAGGCAGGAAGACAGTAAAAACCAACTGGTTCATGCATCTCTGTAGCAATTTAACATTAAGTGGTGCAGTTAGGTAACGTTAGACACTGAACTTAAACTGTCTTATGGGATTCCCCCTTCAGATAGTAATTTATACTTGAGAGGTGTGTGAACCACAGAATGAACATTTCACAGGCTTATCTCGTCCCTTGTCACCATCTCTCCAGACAAACATAGTGTAACCTGATTGCATTAAATCATGGCAGAAAGCCCTCTATTAAAGTCGCCTCCCTAACATGACTGGAATATATGAGATCACTTCTTCTGATCAATGAAATTACACTCTCATTTACTACAGAAGAACAGATAATGGCATTAGCTGTCTCTATCTAGCTTCACATCCATTACACGAACAAGACAATAACATCCACATCATGCTTCTGGTTAACACATATTTCTTCCCTGAACATTTTATCATTTTAGTCAGTTTTGGTTAAGATCATTTACAGATGCAATGTGTGATAAGAGCAGCACATTCTCTGCTCCACTGACTCTGTTTAAAAGTATTCAGGTACAATTTCATCAACTGCTGATATTGTTAAGCAAAAAGTGTTGTTGAAGGGAAGGGGGGCGGGATAATACAATAGAAACAGGATGTGAGTTGCTTTCCAGTTACATCAGTGTAAATCCAGAGGAATTCCATCACTTTATGAAAAGAAACCTATAATAATGCAGATCATTTGACAGATCCCAGTAAAGCAGTTTCACACTTAGGTGAACAGTAATGACCGTGCCAAATCCCTGGTGCTTATGAGCAGATTAGCAAAGGGGAAATGACTTCACAGAATAGGCAGGTCTTGCTAATGTATGTATATTGATTTTGGATTTGTGAAAAATTTTAATGCTAATGAAATCATATCAAAAAATTAAGTTGGGTTTTTTGAGTTCTTTGGGAGTTAACCTGTCACAGATGAAAGGGAAATGTACTCATCTGGGTGGAATCCTTGTTGCTATTCCATGCCCTGCTAAGCAAAACTTGAACTGATTCCTACATCTGTAATACTCATGGGCCGGTATGGGGGAAAGGATCTGAATGACAATATACATTGTCTATTTTTCTGTCCCAGAGAAGCCTTATATTCATAGTCTGGATGGTGCCAGAGTAGTTGAATGCCCCCATTGTTATTTGACCAGGTAAAACCTACTTAGTTGTTGTGAGAAGAGCTGTCAAGTCACAACTGACTTATGGTGACCCCATAGGGTTTTCAAGGCAAGACACTAACAGAGGTAGTTTGCCATTGCTTGCCTCTGTGTAGCGACCCTGGATTCCCTTGGTGGTCTCCATCAGAATACTATCCAAGGTCAACTCTGCTTTGCTTACAAGATCTGGTGTGATCTGTTCATCAGATCTTGAAAGCTAAGCAGGGTCAACTCTGGCAAGTAGTTGGATGGGAGACCTCCTTGAAACACCAGGGGCAGGAGGCGGGGGCAGGCTTTATTCAGCCACCTCTCTGAATATCCTCCAGGCCTCCAGTAGGGGTCAGTCACCACAGGTCACCATGACTTCTCTGTTGAGAATGGTCCAGAATGCAGTGGCACAGATCCTGATGGGAATGCCATGGACAGCACACATTCAGCTGTGCTGTACCAGCTGCACTGACTCCTGGTGGAGTACTGGGTCAGGTTCAAGGTTCTGGTACTGACAGCCTGTAGCTACCAAGGGGCCCATGGGGCCCACCCCCCCATGGTTTTTATGAGACCTTCCCCAATCCTCGGTTCCCCCTCCTTCCACCCACGATGAGTGTGCAATCCTTTCTCCGGCTCTAGGCTGGCACTGCATGCTTATCTGCCACGGTGGCAGCAGCCAGCCTGCTTGCCCAAGGGACCCAGCATGTCCCAGTTCCCCACCCCCTTGGTGTTCCACCTCCCCCCCAGGAGGCTCACTTGGTGGCTTGCCAAGACTGCCCCCTCACCTGACCTGCCTGCCTGTTTCCCTGCCTGCCTCTCTCTCTTCTCCGTCCAGGTAGAGTCCCCAGGTTGCCAGATCGTCGCTGGGAAAAGCCCTGCCACTTGGCAAGGTCACAGTGGGCTGGCCATGGAGGAGCCCCAGTGGGCAAGAAGCCACTCCCAGGCAGGTGGGTCAGTGGCGCAGGCCGGTGGTGGTTGTGGGAGCCCAGCTGGGGTTTCTGGTTGCCTCCAGATCGGGCGTCCCTTTTGCGCTCTGCGCAGCAGCCAGCAGGTGTACCTTAGTGGGGCCAGCTTTCCCCACAGTTAGTCATGGCACACAGACAGAAACGGGCAGACCCATTTCAGCGCTGGTAGGGCTAGAGTTCCAGGGGTGAGGTCTGACCTGCCCTTGCAGGGGGTGGGGAGGGAAGCTGCGGCCACGGGGCATTACCCTGCCTCGCCCTGGAGCCTGGGTGTGTGTGCAGGGTTGCCTTAGGAGTTCCACCAATTAAATCACAGTTAATTAACTGTGATTTAATTGGCTGGTGGGCCCCCCCAAGCCCCCTTCCCAAAAATTCCTTAGCTACAGGGCTGGGTTACTGACATTTAAGGCCTTGAGAGTTCAGGGACCCACGTATCTCCAGGACCACCTCCTCTGGTATGTCCCCTGAAGAGCTTTATGCTCTGCTGTGCTGAGAACAGCTTACTGGTGGTCCCTAGCCCCAAAGATGTCCAGCTGTTCTCAACCAGAGCCAGGGTTTTTTCAGCCCCAGCTCCTACCTGTTGGAATCCTCTGCCAAATAACATCTGCACCCTGCGGGACCTTGTGCAGTTCCATGGGATGTGCAAGGCAGAGATGTTCCACCAGGCTTTCAGTTGAGGACAGCAACAGGTATCATCCTGTCTGGCACACCCCGCCCCTCTCCCACTCTGCTTCTCTCAGTCATTGCAAGACAGTGATGCAATTTGTAAATTTGTTTTTGACGCAATCTGTTGTTGGTTTTAGCTATTTTTATCTCTTGGATTTTAAATTGTATAATACTATGCTGTTAACTGCCCGGAGCTCTGTGAATTCAGAGAAGGGTGGTATATGAATTGAAATTATAAATAGAAATAAATTATAAATTTGATGCTGCAACCATCAGTTGACAAATATACATGTATAAATTGGTTTTCCATCACACCTGTGGATCTTCTTCTTCAGCTCTGTGGCTCAGTGGCAGTTTCATGTGTTCATGTGTACATATTTGCCTTTCCCTTGCTTGGTGTGAATATCCCCTGTATGGTTTCCAGCCATTGTAATAAGGCAAAATATTTGTGGTAGCAGTGGTTACAGACCAAATACATTCTGAAATGTTTTTCTGTCACCAGGATGTCGTATTGAGAGTGGCGGTGGGGGTGTTGTATCACAATATATATAGGCTGTAGTCCTAAGGGCACATTCCTGGGAGTATCCCATTGAATGACCTTGGATTTACTTCTGAATAGACCTGTTTAGAATTGCTCCCATACTCACTCATTTTCACAGGAGCACCCATTTCCAGCCACCACTGCTCCCTCCCTCCCTCTGTTTCTCTCTCTCTCAGTTCTGTTTTTCATTTATAGATGATCCAGCAATCAAATGAAAACAAGCACTTGAAATTCTCCTGAATCCCAGCAACACCACACTTAAAGTCCAGGGCTAATAAATATTTCTACATCTCTGTCTACACTGCAGAGACCTTCAACAGAGTCACTTGGGTACAGCAAAGCTTTCAAGCACAACTGAAGCATACCTAATTGAAAGTAATATTTTTAGAACTCAAAAATATGGCTCAACAACAAATTAAAAGAGGGGGAAATCAATCAGGGCTGATCTATTACTCTGCCTGAACTTTTATTAATTGGTACCATTCTGCATGACAATTTTCAGCCATATGGATATGCTGTGTGTTTAAAACTATTCCCAATTAATTGCAGATGAAATCTGAAAGGTCTATCAGACTGAGCAACTTTATATTTTATTTGCACTATATCTTCCATACAGCAATATTTTATGACTAATGAAAAGAGCATAAGAACATAAGAGCCCTCCTGGATCAGACCAATGGTCCATCTAGTCTGGCATCCTGTCTCACAGAGTGGTCAACCAGTTCCTCTAAATGGCCAACAACAGGGCACAGAGGCCAAGGCCTTCTCCTGATGTTGCCTCCTGGCTCTGGGATTCAGAGAGTTAGTGTCTCTGATTGTGGAGTTTCCCTTCAGTCACCATGGCTAGTAGCCATTGATAGACTTATCCTCCATGAATCTATCTAAGCTGTTTATTCCTGCGGCCATCACTACATCCTCCAGCAGTGAATGCCACATTTAATCACTCTCTGTGTAAAGTAGTATTTCCTTTTGTCTATCCTGAACCTACTGCCCATCAGTTTCATTAGATGCCCTCAAGTTCTAGTATTTGGGGAGAGGGAGAAAAAGTTCTCTTTGTCAACTGTTTCCATCTCATGCATAATTTTATAAATCTCTATCATGTCCCCCCTTAGTTGTCTCTATCCCAGACTCTTCAGCCTTTCCTCACAGAGAAGGTGCTCCAACCCCCTCATCATCTTGGTTGCGGATTTCGGTGGGCACATGGGGGGGAGCCAGAAAGGATCCTCGCCTAGGGTACAAAATAAGCTGGGGCCAGTCCTGAGCTCTCCAATGTCCTTTTCGAGATATGATGACCAGAACTGTACACACTATTCCAAATGAGGCCACCCCATAGATCTATACAGGGAGTCAGGGACATCACAGTATCCAGCATTTTATTCTCAGTTCCTTTCCTAATGATTGCTAACACAGAGTTTGCCTTTTTCACCACTGCAGCACACTGGGTTGACTCTTTCATTGACTACAACCCCAAGATCTTTTCCCTTCTCAGCAAGTTCAGACCCCATTAGCCTATACTTGAAGTTGGGATTCCCCCCCCCCCATGTGCATCACCTTACAATTAACAATACTGAACTTCACACACTGTTTCCCATTCACCCAGTTTGTGGAGGTCCTCTTGGAGGTCTTCACAGTCAGTTTTGGTTTTCACCATCTCGAATAATTCAGAGTCATCTGCAAATCTGGCCACTGCTCACCCCTAGTTCCAGATCATTTATGAATAAATTAAATAGTACCAGCCCCAGTACTAATCCTTGTGGGACCCCACTGCTTTCGCTTCTCTGTTACGAGAACTGCCCATTTATTACAATACATGCAAGAAAGGCATATTATTTTTACTGAGTACTATAGTAAAAATGCAGTCATTCTAAAGCACTAAAATGTTCATGTCCCAGTCTGCGACAGCCCCACCGTGGCACGGGGGAGCCTGAGCCGTGCCTGGCCCCCAGCCCGGGGCCTGGGAATGGAGGGGCATCAACGCCCACCGTCCTGCTGTTCCGTGGGCCCAAGGAAGATGTGGAGCTGACGCCCAAACGCCCAGTCCCCCGCCTGAGTCCCTGGGGACCCACACCGCCCGGCCGCCCCTCCCCGGTCATGGCTGGGAGGCGAGAGACCGGGGGAGGCAGCAGCGATGGGCACAAACAGAGAGGGCCATGGACGGCCCAACAAGAAGCTCCGCCCAACCCAGCAAGTGTGGTCAGCAGGAAAAGAGGTGGGTAGCAAGGGATGCTGACTTTGGAGGCCCCACCCGCTTCATCACCAGGTGACAACCCACCCCCGCCAGCCCCACCGCTGAAGACTTGGGGGTGGGAACGAGCCTGGGTGGGGGAACCGCAGGAGGAAGTGTCAGGGGCAGCAACAGGGAATGGGCAACCTCAGCTGGCTCAGAGAGGGCCTGGAAGGAAACCCCCACGAACGGCGTTACAGGGGCACGCCCAGGAACATCTTCGTGGCCCCAACTACCTACACCCCACGCCGGCCTCATCAGAGGACTGCTTACCTCAGAATCCCCAATGTCCAACCCAGCGAGAGGAGAGGATGAGCTTGCAGCTGATTCCCAACCCTGAAGTCCAGAAGGGGCGTGGCTACCAGCCAGCTTTAAAAGAAGAAAAGCCCAAGCCAATGGGAGCAAGAGGCCAGGGAGACAGACAACGCCGAGAGCCATCGGAGCAGCAGTCAAGGGGGGGGAGGGGTCAGGTGCTGGTGGAAGGGAATAAAAGAGTGGTGGAAGCCAGAGCCGGGGAGGAGAGAAGGAGTCTGAAGGAAGAGGCTGCCAGCTCAGTGAGATACAGAGGCCCTTCCTTATAAATGCTCCAGGAGAGTAGGCTGCTGATGGTGACGTAACTCCGGGCCGTCTCCTAAATCTGAGGCTCACGGTGGGAACCCTCAGAGTTGCCCTTCGACCAGCCTGGCCCGGGACGCCGCGTCCACCTTCCCAAACTGGACACAGCACGCAACAGTTCATTTATAAAAGCCAAGAATCAAATGCAATAAAATGACAGGTAGGAGTTTGAGGGGGATAGTGTGATGACTGTTTTAAAAAATGAAGATGAATAATGGGATATGATCCTTCATTCTCTGCATGATGAACTTCAAAACAGCCTTGCTGGATAACATCAGTGAGTCATCTAGACCAGAATTCTCCTCTACACAAGGCTAACTAAATGCCCTTGACAGGCCTCCAAGCAGGCCATTAAGACAAAAGCACCCCCCTGTTGTTGCCACACACATTCCCAGCACTAGCATTCACACACACACAGAGATCAGTAGTGTACTTTTAGTTTCCATGTCTAATAGCCATTGATGGACTAATCCTCTCTGAATTTGTCTAATCTCCTTTTAGAGCCAGCTAAACTAGTGGCCAGAATTCCACAGTCTGATATGAATGCATTAACGTTTCTTTTCTTTTCCGTTCTGCTGCAAAGATTTCAAAGGAAGATTAGAAAGAAAGGTAGCTGAAGATATGCAGGCTCACAGAGAAATTTTTACATTTGAAGCTTGGTTGGATCAATCTCCATGAGCCTGTCTCCAGAATAATAAACAGTTCCAACACAGTAAAGTAGTTGAGAACAGGTCATGTGCATGAAGTGTGTATACTGAAATAATGGTGTATTGCAACTGAACATGTGCAACCTTCACTTCCATAACATTCCCACTGCATCTGTGTCACTCTTTGGCTGTCATACATTGTCATCCCTCACAAGGGTCTGTTAAACTTGTTTCCCTCAGTATTTTATGGTACCACCTTTTAGTGGATCTAAACCACTGGGGAAGAATGCAAATAACTTAACAGCAGAATCACAGACCATCCAAAATTTGGTGATCTCAGACATTAGATCTGCTGTATTAATGTTGGCTGGAACATTGCTTCAGCCTTGTCTTTGTTGCTTGTGAATCTTCACAGAAAAATTTGCCTCATGGTGAGAAAGCACACTGCTATGTATCTACCCAGAAAAGCTGTCCCCAAAGGATAATGTGAAAACCGACATGCACTATGTTTTGAAGCAGAGTATATGAACCTTGACTGTGCCTCATGAGGAAGTTTAGCATATGCAGCAAACATTTTAGTGAAGCACCACTGAACACCCTTGTTCTTCACAGAGGTGCATCATTAACACACTAGAGGAGTCTGAAAATTTCAAACTACTATTGAAGATGAAAAATAAATCTTACAGGTCTGTCAAGTAGGTGTGTGGTCCAGATACTTGATTAATGCTTTGTGAGCATTTTCTTGTTTGGAAGAGAGCCATCGTTCATTTTGCATTTCAATGTGCTCTGAATATTAAAAGGTTTGATTTGGCAAAGACCTCCCCAAGGATATTTCCAGACATTCTTGGTAACACACATACAATGATACTGTTAAATACAGATTGTTTGAGTGATTTGAAATATTTCTATCGCATTCCCAGGTCCCCAGGTTTACAGAAAACAGTTACTTTAAAAATGCTAATTGGGGTGTAAATCCCAAATGTAGTAGTGCCATCTGCAGTGGCCACCAGCACCCTGGGAGCAGGAGGCAAGAGGGGATGAAGGAGAGCCAGAGCCAGTGGTGGGAGGAGCCAGAGCTGGCAGTGGGGAATGGGAAGCTGAGATTGGTGCATGAGGTGGTGGCAAGGAGAGCGAAGGAAGGCGGGAAATGAGATTTCCTTTCCCCAACAAGTCCAAATGGATCCTCTCTCATTGTCAATAACTATAATATTACAAACAAAAGAGCCAGTGTGGTATGGTAGTTAGAGTATTGAATGAACAGCAGTGTATACTCCCAGTTCAAATCTTCACCTCAGCCAAAAACTCTCTGGGAGACCTTCTGCAGTCACTTTCTGTCCGTCAAAACTACCTCACAGGATTGATGCAAGGATAAAGATGGAGCAGGGAAGATACTTTCTACCATCCTTGAAAGACAGGATCTGGTAGCCCCCGGTCTGAATCCCCCACTCTGCTATGGAAGCTTGCTGGATGACCTTGGGCCAGGCACATACTCTCAGCCTGCCCTGCCTCACAGAGTTGTTTAATTTATGCCCTCCCCTCCCCGCTGAGGCAGGCTCAGGGCGGCTTACATAAAATAATACACAAATAACAGTTAAGATCCACATAAAATCATCTAAAACAGTTCAGTTAAAACAATTCAATATTATTAGGTGTTTGCGATGACTAATTAAATTGGGAATAATATGTTATCTCTGGAACAAGTATTCTACAAATGTGATGGTGCCATTCCAAAAAGTCACTGAAAATGCTCAGCACAAGTTATGGATATTTATGACCTAATGGGCAAATATTATTATTCACTTATTCATATGAGCAGTAGAGTCTCTTTTTTCTAACCCTTGAACAACTAGGCTTTTGACAAACATGAGCAAATTAGGGTGTCATCCAATCATCTTTTGCATGAGACAATACAAGTACAAAGCAAAGCCCTGCCCTTATGTAGCTCTGTGAACAAAGGAGATTTCTTTTGTTAGTTGTGTGTGTGCATGCGTGCATACGTGCATGTGCCTGGAAGATATGGTTGACTTCTGGCAACCCCTAGTGGGGCCTGGACATTTCAGAAAGATGGCTTACTATTGTCTGCCTTTGCATTCCGGCCCTGGTATTCCTTGGAGTACTTGCCAGGGTCAGCTGTGCTTAGCTTCTGAGATCTGACTAGATTGGGCTTGCCTGGACTATCCAGGTCAGGGCTGAATGAAGGAGTTGTTGATGGTGTACAATAGCTTGTAGAGAAACAGCAATTGGTACTAAAGTACAGCAGCCGCATCATTGACTGGATCTAGTTATTATTTCTGTTGTCTGGGGACAAGGACTTATTGGCCCCAAAATGGTGTCTGCTCCAGGTGGGGGGAAAGGCTGCAGGCTTTTTGGGTGGCTGCAGTAGCAAGGACAGCTTCTGAGGCATCACTGCCTTGTCACCAATGCAGTGTCTGGAAAGAGAAGTAGGAGGAGGATCTGGGCTCCTGAAAGTCAAATTGCACTGGGTGCTTTAGGCCAGTCACACAAAGCCTAGCCTACCTCACAGGGTTGTTGTGAGGATGAAATGGAAGATAGAAGAATGTTGTAAGCCACTTTGAGTCCTCATTGAGGGGGAAAAATGGGGCATAAATGAATTAATTAAAGAAATATTATATCAATGGCACTGGTTGCTAGTGTGTTTTCACACTCAATCCAAGGTGCTATTTTTTTAACCTTTAAAGCCCTTCATGGGCTGAGATTCACATGTCTGAAGCTCTCCTCTCCCTGTATAGATCTTCTCTTCCCAACAATGCCTCCTTCCTGGCCCTCCTTTGAAAGAAATCAGCTATGGCTTATAGCAGGGCTTTTTTCTGCAGCTGTTCCAATTCCTTGGAATGGAATGCCTGAAAATGTATAAGCTTCCCCATTTTTGCTGTCTTTTAGGCAGACCTGCAAAGCAGAGGTGAAAGGATTTCTAGCCTCCAAATGAGGCCTGGAAATCTCCCAGAATTATAAGTGATCTCCAGGAAACAGAGATCAGTTCTCCTGGAGAAAATAGCTGCTTTGGAGAGACGACTCTATGGCATTAGGTCCCTTCCCTTCCCAAACCCGGCCCTCCCTAGTCTCCTCCTATTAAATCTCCAGGAATTTCCTAACACAGAGTTGACAACCTTAGGCCCCGTCCACACTGAGCATTTGCCCCGCTGAAGGCATGGGAGCCCTGCGGACTTTCCGTGCGCGTTCATACGAGCACATCTGGGAGGCGTAGGGCTCCCGTGGTCAACCCGCGGCTTCCCTCCGAAAACGCGGAGTAAAAAACTAGTAGGTCCGAGGTACTAGTTTCTGGAAACCCCAGGGCAAAGGCTGGCATCTGATCGCGGGAGCGCCGGTACCCCGCGGCTTCCGACGCCTGCCCATGCCCCCGGGGTTTCTGGATGTTGTAAGTTTCCCTGGGATGCGCACCAACGCTGGACAGTGCATGCGCACACACAAGTCACCGACAGCGGCCCGCCCCCCCCAACAGCGCATGCGCACTTCGCACTTGCGCGGTCTGCTGTGCTGCTGTTTTGCCGCGCTACAGCAGCGTGGTGTGATCGCGGCGCAGAGCTGGAACGTGGCAACCCAGTGGTCCGTGAGATCGGGCTACCGTGCCTTATTTAGCTCCGGGGCAAACTGCCACGCCTCTCCCCCACGTTTTCTGACCCGTATGACCGGGGCCTTACATAATCCAGTGTTTTTTGGGGGGTGGGAGTTAGCTTTTTTGCTCGAGTTTTTGAGTCACCTCTCTGATTACTGTTTCTAAGGATTTGTTTTTGGATTTTGAGCAGTTTTATGGCATATTATATTGAATCATTGTTGGAAATTGCTTTGAGCTGTAGAAGAGTCCTGGCACGCAAATGCCTTCAAGAAATAAGCAAAATCAACATAGATATTTCAAAGAAAAGTGCAGTTAAAAGGCTTGCGGGAAGTTTTCCTTTGCCAGGGAGGCACTGAGGAATAAAGAGTTAATCAAACAGAACTTACTGATAAAACTGAGAATACTCCAGGGAGGGTTAGTGTATGAAACAGAGATTATTAACAGCCATATAGGAGAAGAAATGTATTTCATGTAATTGACCCATTACCCACTTTAGCCTGGAAAGAAAAGGCACTAACCAAATAAATGATTCACATTTGCCTCTTCTCTACCTCATGTCTTACCTCATGTCGACATGTACTGGACTAGGGTTGCCTCTTACCAGTCCATGGTGACCATTCTTCTACTTTTGGCTACAGCCCTCCTACTGCATTCCTCCAGGCAGTGTGAAGAAAATGGAGGGACAGCATCATGTGCATCACAACATCACGTCTGGCAAAAACCTGGGTATGACATCATAGCCACCCCATGACACTCTAGAACTTTATCTTCACATGAATGACAGTGAAAGACTAAAGCGTTATTGATCTATACAGCTAGGAGAGTCCTTATAGACACCCCTGGGTTTCATTGCATAATGAAAAAGACTGTGTGCTTCTTAAATTCATTACAATCAATGATGTTCATTTATATTGCAGAAAGATTTTAATCTTGTTATTGCTTCAGTGAGATCCATATTTTTACGATGTATAGTTTGCATTTATGCTTCTGGCCTGAGGATCTACTTCATTTTAGGCTTTTTGATGTATATTTTAACCTGCTGTTATGCCCTGCCTTGTTTTAATGGCAGCTGCTTGTTTTTAGTAGTTGCTTGTTTTAATGGTGTTGCCTGGCTTGGTTTTTTTAGTGGCTTCTTAATGGTTTTGTTTTAATAGATGTGTTTCATGTGTTTTGTTTTATTATCGTTGTTGTAAGCAGGGGTCTTTTGGGGCTGGAGCACACCAGAGCACTGCTCCGGCAGCTGGTGGCAGCAAGTCCCGCCCTGAGCTCCCCACACCGAAGCGCTGTGGCCCATGGATGGCCTGAAGAGGCCCGTCGCTGGCCTCCCAGGCCTGCTCTGAAGCGCTCCTTCCTGAAGAGGCCTGTGACTGGCTTCCTGGACCTGCACCAAAGCGCTGCGACACCGTGGCAGCCTGCCCATCGCCAGCTTCCTGGGCCCGTGCCAAAGTGCTGTGGCCCTGGGGCGGCCTGAAGAGGCCCGTCACCAGCCTCCCAGGCCTGCGCCAGAGTGCTGCGACCCCGGGGCGGCCTGAAGATGCCTGTCGCTGCTCTCCCGGGCCCACACTGGAGCACTGCGGGCCCGGGGCAGCCTGAAGAGGCCGTTGCTGGCCTCCTGGGCCCACGCCAGAGCACGGCGTCCCTGGGGCAGCCTAAAGAGGCCCATCACCGGCTTCCCAGGCCCACACCAGAGCACTGCGGCCCCAGGGAGGCCTGAAGAGACCCTATGCTGGAGTGCTGTGGCCCCAGGGGAAGTCATTGATGGTGGTAAGTGAGAGATCTGGAGGGGTGGGGACTTGATGGGGGGGTGGGCGAGCCTTCCTCCCCCTCCCCATCTCTTTGCCCTCTTTCTTTCTCTCCTTTCCTTCTCTCTTTTCCTTTTCTTTCTTTCCCTTTTCCTCCTTCTTTCCTTCTCTCTCTTTCTTTCTTTCCCTCCTCTCTTTCTTTCCCTTCTTTCCTTCTCTCCTTTTTCTCTTTCCCTCCTCTTGTTCTTTCCTTTTCCTCTTTCCCTCCTTCTTCCCTTCTCTCTCTTTCCCTCCTTTCATTCTCTTCTTTTCCCCTTTTCCTTCTTCTTTCCTTCTCTCTTTTTATCTTCTCTTTCCTTCCTTCTTTCCTTCTCTTTCTTTCCCTCTTTCCTTCCTTCCTTCCTTCTCTCTAGTCCCTCTCTCTTTCCTTCCATCTTTCCTCCTGTGGCCCAACTGTTCACTTCCCTCCCCCCCACAGGCTGGTTGGGGAAGGGAAGGACAGGCTTTTGAAGATGCCTTCCCTCCCTTTGCTTCCCCTTCTGACATCACTTCCTTTCACCCAACCTGCCCCAGAACTAAGGAAGGACGAGGTGTAGCCAACCCAGGAGCCTGCTCCACAGCCATCAGGTGATCCAAAATAGCCTGCTGTACCTCATCCCTGCCCTCAGAGGAAGAGAGGTTGGGGTCCAGCCTCTTCGGGGGAGCCTTAGGAGCAAGTTGTTTCCCTTTGGACCGCCCAGTGCCTTTCCTAGATGCCATAATGAAAAAGGTGGCCACAGAATGTACAAAATGGCCACCCTAACCCACGAAATGGCAGCCTAGCCTACAAAATGGCTGCCCAACTTACAAAATGGCCGCCAGCCACAAAATGGCCACTGAACCACAAAATGGCTCCAGAAACCCTTAAATTGCTGCCAATACCCAGCAAATGGCTGCCAGCCCACAATTTGTCTGATGAAGGCCCAGCTACAGCCATGAAGCACAGGGGAGCAGCTCAGCAAACCACAGATAGACAAAACTAAAGCCTCTTATGTCTAATGGCCCAGACCCCCTTTTGCCATCACCAAGCTGGGAATGCAGGACCTGAGCCTAGACAATCACAGGAAGGAAAGAAAAAGGGGGGGAGTGTAGCCTAAAAAGGGGGGAAGTGGGGAACACCTGGAATGAAAATTAGGCAGCCCAAAAAGAGGGGGGAGAACTCCGCCTACAGAAGCACTGGCCACCAAGTGTCCAGTCCCAGATAGCACAGCCACACCACACAGCTGCACCCAGGCCAGCCTCACCAACCAAACCCAAAACTACCAAAAAACTACAGCAACCCCCGGGCTCCCCAATAAACCCAGGAAAGCCCAGCAGCAGAAAGTAGCCACTGAAACCTGGCTCTCCACTGGGACTGCTGTTGACTCCGCTGCAACAACCAAAGAGCCGCCACCGAGTTCCTCTAGCTGCCACCGTGTGCCACAGCCAAACCACCACCTCTCATTGCTCGCACGGAGCCCGCCGAGACCACTGCTGCTCGAGCTGCACCCCCCAGGCTGCGCTCTGCCTTCACACGCTGCTAAGCCTCCAAATGGAGCTCACAAAGCTCCCCCTTGATGCCACCAAGCACAAGGCAAAGAATGAGAGTGGGAGCTGAGAGCCAGCTTACAAAAAACCTCTGGCTCCACCCTCTTAGCCCCGGATGCAGCTAATGCCAATCATCACTGCCTCCTCTCCTCGCTGGGAGGCAAAGGTGGCCCCCCAGCCAAACAACCATGAGGGCTAGCAGCCAGGGAACCAAGTTGTACAGTTTCCTCTTGTTCCAAAAAGCATCCTAGTGCCTAACCCTTGAACCCTTCCCCCCTACACCATCATCTCATCCATGCATTGGGACTCCTGATCTGTGCCCTGCATGTGGAACAGGTAGCACTTCTGAGAAGGCTAGCTTGGAAGTCCTGGCCTTGAGTTTCCTGCCTAGCAGCCTAAATTTTTCCTTCAGGACCTCACAACTGCATTTCCCCACATCGTTGGTGCCAACACATACCACAACCCCAGCACTATCTAGAACACACATAATGTCTGCTACCTTCGCACCAGGCAGGCAAGTCACCATACTGTCAGTATGCTGGTTCACCACCCAGCTGTCTACCTGCCTAAGGATTGAATCACCAACAACCAAGAGCCCCCCTCCCTCCTTGCCCAGGGGTGGTTCCTTGGTGCGAAAGGATACCCATTAACCAGCTGAAGAAGAGGTTCCTTCTGAGGGCACATTCCCCTTATTCTCAGCACAGTGCCCTGTTTCCTCTTGACCCTCATGCTCCTTGAGAGCAGCAGGGCTGCCATATTCAGAATGGGACATATCTAACAAGTCCCCAAGAGTCTTCTTCATGCACCTAACTGACTGTCTGTAATATAGTAAGTTGGCTTAACACCTCTGATCTTCATTCCCCTAAACTAGCTAACCAGCATATATCTGTTTTACTGTTTGCCGATGATGCTGTGATATTATCTCGAACCCCAGTTGGTCTTAGGCGAACCCTAAGGAAGTTCAGCATGTTTTGTGAAGATGAGCTTCTCACAATTAACTATCAAAAAACTAAAATTGTAGCCTCTGGGAGTAGATCAAAACCCAGGAATTGGGCAATAAACGGCCATCAGATAGAACAAGCTAATAGTTTTAAATACCTGGGCATAGTTGTACAGGCCTTCGGTTCTAGGCTTAAGCACAGCAAATATGTTGCCAATCTAGGGGAAAGATCCGCAAATGCCATACTGAAAATTTTTCGAATTCATGGTGGACACTTTGTTCTTGCAGCCCTGAAGTTATATAAGGCCAAAACATTGGCACAACTGCTCTATGGAACATTCTTGGGAATGCCTTCCTCATGCTTTACACCACAAGAAAGAGTTCAGTCCAAATTTTTAAGAGCTGTTCTTCAAGTTCCTTACTGTGTATCCAATGCTTGGATACGACTGGAGTCTGGGAACCTTAGAACTGAAGCTAGGGTATGTATTCTATCCATCTATATGTGGCTGAAAGGTCATTTCAATCCACAAGGCTTGTTTCCCCTGATATTCCAGGATGATTTCCAGTCCAGTTGGATCAAGGCAGTTCACTATCATATTCATAGAATTGGCTTCTCACCTCAGCTACTTTTATCCTATGGAAGTGAACAAGCCAAAGGGCTACTTAAACAAAGAGCTGAGGATATCGAGTGACAATCTGACATCTCTAAGGCTTCCAAACTCGAGGTGTTATTAAATATCAAAAGCACCATCGAGCCGGCAATATATTTTACTTCAGTGGAGGGAAAGAATTCTAGAAGGGCATTTGCCCTAGCTAAATGTTCTGCCCTTCCATCTGCAGTTATTCAAGGCAGGTACAATTAAAAAAAACCTACTCTGAAAGGTTATGCCCATGCCTTCTAAGCATGACTGAATCAGTAGAGCATATGTTCTCCAGTTGTCCATTTTACAGGGAGGCTCATCTTCAAATTATTACCCCATTAGTCGACAGGACACCTGGGCACATTAATACAAACAAAGCAAGGCTTCACTGGCTCCTATCAGATAAGAATGCAGAGATTACACATTCAGTTGCTGAGTTTTGTGCATTAATTCTTAGATTGTGGGAATCACATTTTTAAAGTTCTTAAATTCAGATTTCTATTTTTGTACATTATGACTGTTTTTTCTCTCCCTCACATATTATGCTTATTCTGTATGTTGGTCTTAAGACCGTAATAATAAATTATACTATACCTGATTTTTTCTGCTTCTCCAGGTCAGCCAACTTGGCCTCAAGAGAGCAAACTCATTCAATATTTCAATATTTCATGGGTCACAGCCCACTTTATCAGATACAAAAGCAATGGAAAACCATATATTGTGGTCATAATGAATCAGCTCACACTTTCCAGTTTTCTAACACATTTGGTAACCATCCCTGTCCATGTGGTAGTGGAGGTATTTATTTCCTCTGCAGGGTCTTCTAGTGATAGTCAGTACATTTCCCATTGAGATTGATTGAAGTTGAGCCTTTTCACAGAATCTCTGCAAAGTTCTGACAGAATTAGTAATGGCTTCAGGGGAATGACTAAAGAGAAAACCTTGAGCAAAACAAAATACTTAGCATTCAATTAGCATTTCTCAGAAAACAGAACTACTATTGTCAGACCTTTTTCAACCTCCTTTCCCTCATGTTTCAAAATAATTCATTGGTTTAGAGGAATTAATATACAGAATCCATGAGGTTGCCTTAATCAACTTTCCCATAAGAACAGCTCTCAATCTTTGACCAGGAAAGGGAACATTAACATTTCATCAGTACCTCTTACAGCTAAATAGATGTGATTTATCAGCATATGCATGAGATAGAAAACACAGGAACGGCAGGTGGGAGGGGGTGCTGGATCTTTCCCATACCCCATTCTATCCAACTGCTTTTCTCCCAACCACAAAGCACACCAGGAGAAACACAGCTGGAGGGAGGTAACTTGGAGAAGAGAAACCATGGGCAAAGGAGGACTCTGCACATGCACACCTACCCACACACCTATCATTCATTTGTTAAAATTGCTCCCATATTGCACTGTACAGCTGTGCAGTATGCTCTGTGTGTTTGGGTATGGGTTGTTGACCACTCAGCTTCAGAATGCACACTCTCAGCATCATTAAAGGTCTCAGACATTTGTTTTGCTGCATTGGTTTTATTGTATTTCTCGTGAATGACTGTGAGTTTAAACTGCCAGCATCTAGGGTTGCCAAGTACCTACCGTATTTCGGTGGGGACACACAGTCCCCGGCCAGAACATTCCTCTGGGCAACACCCATGCTGCATGATGCCATCACCAGGAAGTGACATTGGGCGACACTCTGGCAATAGAGCTGGAAACTTGATGGTACCATCGAGTTTCCAGCCCCATTGCCAGAGCGTCACCCGGCATCACTTCCTGGTGATGGCATCATGCGCCGGGTCTCTCCTTCCCCCAGGGGAAGGTCCTGCCAGGATGTATCCATCCCCCACTGAATTAAGGTAAATTCTTTGCAAGCCTGCCAGCATCATTGCCATTTTAGTGTTAAGGAATTCAACCAGGCAGCAGTGTTGGCAGCCCCATTGCCAGAGCGTCACCTGGTGTCACTTCCTGGCAACGGCATCATGCACTGCATCTCTCCTTCCCCCAAGGGAAGGTCCTGCCAGGACATATCCATCCCCCGCTGAATTAAGGTAAGTTCTTGGCAAGCCTGCCAGCATCATTGCCATTTTAGTGTTAAGGAATTCAATCAGGGCAGCAGATCCCCCATGCAACATTTCAATATTGTGAAAGGCTTACTGCCTAAAAGACAAAAGAATAGGTGCCCTAGAAGGGGTACAGTTGGGGCATTGCAGAAAAATCCATGTCTCCAAAGATGGGAGCCCACAAAGCAGAGCCTCAGAAGAAGACTGCAACACCTGGAGAGCTTTGTCTAGCAACCAGTGATCCTTGAGGTAAAATAAAACAGAAGTCCAGAGGAACCTTAAAGACTAACTGTGATGGTCAAAGGAGGGTTTGCCTCCCTGGCTATAACCAATCACCGATAAAAAAAGGAGTGGGGGAGACTGGAAGGACAGCAGGTGACTGGGAAAACAGCTGACCAACTGTGGAGTTTGGAAGGAGAGAGATTAGGAGGTATCCTGGTTAGACAGGGAGTCCAGTGGGGAATTTATGTGTTTGATAGATAGGCAAGGTTTGAGTGCTGTCCTTCTCAAAAACAGTTAAAAGTCAAGTGTCTATTTATTTTGTCTTTGCCAGTCCCTGATCCTCTCAAAGGTATTGAAATGTATATGCTATCAAGCCCCAGCTCTCAGTTACTTTGTGACATTAAGCTCTGAAGAGTACTGAAGAAGTATCAGCCACTCTTACCTTTTAAATAAACTCATTGTTTTGTGTCCATTTGTTCGTTTGTTTTCCTGACTCCACTGTGTGTGATACATTTTGTAAAGTACTGGGTTTCGGGCCTCATGACTCGGACGACGACATAAGAGAAGACGCGTTTATTCGTACTTCACACAAGACAAGAACAAACAGTAACGGCCGGAGGCCAACTATATACAGTTAGGGGGGGACGGCCCCATATTCCTATTGGCGGGTTTGAATCGCCCGCCAATGCTGCCATTGTTTCTCTACTGGCGAGCTCAGGAACCTAGTCCCTATTGTTCTCAGAGAGCGAAGCTTGGCTGTATTTTGCCAGCTCTGCCTTCTGATCCCAGGACACAACACCCCTCCCCCCATAGTTTGTCTCCTATCAGGTGACGTAGTCTTTTAAGTATGCTGGTGCCCTCCGTTCCCTTAGTGATCGTCGGGGGGCCGGTACCGGACTGGCGGGGCCCCCATCGGGTGGTCCTCCCGCACAAGGAGCTTGGATCTCCGGTAGTAGCTGAGGTGGTGACGGTGGCGGCTGTAACGGCGGCGGCAGCGGCGGTAGCGGTTCAGCTGTCTCCGGGACCCCCTCCGGATTCCGTGGACTTTCAGGCGCTGGCTCCGCTGGCGGTGCCTGCAGCCGATCGGATGCTGGGGCGGCCGCGGCGTTTCCCGGTAACGGGGCCTGGATCCCTGTGTCGGGGTCTTGCCGCCTCCGGAGCTGGTCCACGTGTTTACGGAGGACCCGGTCCCCATCTGCTAGGACCTCGTATGACACTGGCCCGGTGGGTTTTAGGATGCGCCCGGCCAACCACTGAGGCCCCGCCCCGTAATTCCGGAAGTAGACAGGTTCCCCCGGGAGGAAGCTTTGGGGCGCCTCCCGGGTCTTGACCAGCTTTCTCTCTGGGGCTCGGTCCGGATGGAGCCTGTCTAACAAAGTCGTGGGGCGGCGGCCCATCAATAGTTCTGTGGGGCAATGCCCGGAGATGGGGTTTGGGGTGGTGCGGTGTGTTAGGAGGAAGCGGGCCAGCCGGAACTCCCAATCCCCCTCGGTTATGCGGCTCAGGGCTTCTTTGGCAGTGCGTACCGTTCTCTCCGCCTGTCCATTTGTTGCCAGGTGGAAGGGTGCTAATCGTATGTGCCTGATTAGGTTCCTTTCGAGGAACGCTTGAAACTCAGCAGATGTGAATGCTGCCCCGTTGTCCGACACGATTGTGTCTGGCAACCCGTGCGTAGCGAATATTTTCCGCAGGGCCCTTATTGCCGCTTTGGCAGAGGTGGTAGACACTGGGCTTATTTCCACCCATTTCGAGTAGGAGTCTACCGTCACCATGAACTGGAGCCCTTGAAACGGCCCGGCAAAATCTATGTGTAGGCGTGACCAAGGCTTGTGGGTAGACTCCCAGCTTTGGGTTGGCGCTCTCGGGGGATTGGGGCGGACTTCCTGGCACCGTGTGCACCCTCGGACCCAGGTTTCAATTTCTGCGTCCATCCCGGGCCACCACACCGAGCTCCTTGCCAGAGCTTTCATTCGTACAATGCCGGGGTGGGCCTCGTGCAGCGTTTCTAGAACCCCTTGTCTCATGGGCCCCGGGATGACCACCCTGTCCCCCCATAATAAGCACCCTTTCAAGGCAGATAACTCTTCCCTCCTGGCTTTGTATGCCGTGAACTCTGGCCCTGTCTGTTCCGCTGGCCATCCCCTCACCACCCAGTTTAGGACCCGGGAGAGAATGGGATCTCGGGACGTGCGGGCGGCCACGTCTGCAGCCTGAAGGGGGGTTTGGCAGCTCCTCCATTAACAATACTGCGGGAGCCGGGGCCGGATCTTCCCCTGTATGCGGCAGCGGCAGGCGGCTCAAGGCGTCGGCATGACCCAGCGTCTTGCCCAGCCGATGCTCCAACTGGTACTGGTAGCCCGCTAAAAACAAGGACCAGCGCAACACCCGGGGCGACAGTACCTGCGGCGTTTGTTTGTCCGCTGCAAACAGTCCCAAGAGCGGCTTATGATCGGTTACGAGCATGAAGGGCTGCCCGTACACAAAGTTGTGAAACTTTTTAACCCCCGCCAAGCCCTCCCGGTCGATTTGTGCATAGTTCCGCTCCGCGGGGGACAGCGTGCGGGAGTAGTAAGCCACCGGGACTTCCCTCCCATCCGGTAGCTTGTGGGCCAAGACCGCCCCGACCCCATACGGTGATGCATCGCAAGCAAGGATTACTGGGAGCTTTTCATCAAAGTGGGCGAGTACCGCGTTAGAAATCAAGAGTACTTTAACCCCCCGAAACGCCGCCTCCTCCCTCGCTCCCCATGCCCAAGGTGTCGCCTTATCCAGCAGCCTGTGCAGGGGTTCAGCCACGGCGGCTTTGTGAGGGAGAAAGGCGTGGTAAAAGTTCAGGAGGCCTAAGAACGCCTGGAGCTCTGCCTTGGACTTCGGGACGGGGGCCTCCACGATGGCCTTCACCTTGTCCCTCGCCGGATGCAGGCCTGTTGCGTCTACCCGGTACCCCAAGAACTCCACCTCCGGCACCCCGAGGAGGCACTTTTCCCGCTTCACTTTCAGCCCCACGGCTTGGAAGCGTCCCAGTACAGTTCAGAGTCGGGCGGCGAAGCTTTCAGGGGTGGTCGCGGTGATGAGGACGTCGTCGAAGAACGGCGTCACTCCAGGGATCCCTTTTAGCAAATCGTCCATTAGATTTTGGAAGATCCCTGGGGCCACACTGACCCCGAACTGCAGCCACTTCACCCGGAAGGCCCCCCGGTGGGTCACTATGGTTTGCGCCTCGGCAGTGGCCTCATCTACCGGGAGTTGCTGGTACGCCTGCGCGAGATCCAGCTTTCCAAATATGCGCGCCCCCGCCAGTGTGGCTAAGACGTGGCTGACCACAGGTACGGGGTATGCGTGCGCCTGAAGTGCCTGGTTAATGGTGCACTTATAATCCATGCAGATGCGGATTTCCCCGTTTGGCTTGACGGGTGTCACAATCGGGGTCTCCCATCGAGCGTTCGGGACGGGCTCTAGGACTCCCTGGGCCACTAACCGGTCCAGTTCGGCCTCTATTTTAGGGCAGAGGGCCAGGGGCACGGTGCAGAAGCACCGTCGGACAGGCGTCACTGTGGGGTCTAAGTGGAGCGACACCGGGGGCCCTTTATAACACCCCAGTTTCCCATCAAAGACCTCAGGGAATTCCTTGCACACCGCCCCCCAGTCCCGCACCCTGCACTTATTCACTCCCCCAATCGTTATGCCTAGGGCCTCGAACCACGCCCGCCCCAGGAGACTCACGAGATTTCCCTCCACCACTACCAAGTCCAAGTTCCCCTCAAAGTCTCGGTACTGCACTCGGAAAGTGCCGACTCCCCGGATGGGGACAGGGTTCTTTTGAAAGTCCACCAAGCTTAGTGGCGATGGACGTAGAGGGGTCCCCCTAATGGGCAAAGTCTTTTTAAAGTGTCCATGGAAATGATGGACGCCACCGATCCCGAGTCCACTTCCATGCAACAGGGGGACCCCTCGATCCGCACGGTTACTTGGATCTTCGGGGTAGAGGAGAGGTTGGGGTTGGGGAGGCGAAGTACCTGCAGCGGTTGGTCGGTGAGATGGTACAACTCGGCGACCTCTTCCGTCGTCTCGTAGGCGGTGGACGATGCGCGGTGCGGTGGGGCCGACGATCTCGAACCCCGGAGGCCCTTGGACCGGCAGACCCATGCGAGGTGTCCCTGCTTCCTGCACCCGTGACAGACAGCATCCCGGAACTTGCAGGATTTCCTTCCGTGGCCTTCCCCGCAGCTGGCACAGATGGTCCGGTTGCCGGAAGGCTAGGCTGGCTCCCTGTTGGCCTGCTGGAACGGCGCCGGCCAGCGGTGTTGGGGTCTGAGGGCGAAGACCTCTTCGGTCTCTGAGTTCCCGGGGCTGGGACTCCTCCCAACCACATGGGCGGCCGCGGCCGGGCGTTCCCCTTCAGCGGCCTCGTGGGCTGTTGCGGCGTCGATGGCCTCGTCCAGGGAGAGCCTCCGGTAGCCAATCAACTTGCGCCGCAGCTTGGAGTCCGCCAGGCCCCAGACGAACTGCGTCAGCAAGTTGTCTTCCACCTTCGGGAACCCGCAGTCCACCGCGAGCGCCCTCAGCGCGGCCAGGAAGGTGGCAACGGATTCCCCTTGGGCCTGGACTCGCCTCTGGAACTCCATCCTCTTGGCCAGGAAGGTCGGCCGGGGGCTGAAGTACGCGTTGAGGACGTCCAGGATCTCCCCAAACGAGCTTTCCAAGGCCGTGCCGGGCACCAAGAGGCTCTTGGCGAGGCGGACGGTTTGGGTGCCGCACGCGTTCAGCAGGAGCGATCGTTTCTTGTCGGGGTGGCGGATCTCGTTGAGCTCCAAATAACTGATGAGCTGGTCAACCCATGCATCCCAGGTTTCGGGCTGCGATGGATCGAAGCGCTCAAGTGTTACATGAGAGGCGGCCATGGCTCTGTCTGGGAAGGCATGCGCCGGGGCGAGCGGTGCAGTGCTGCTCTCGGGGTCAGCGATGCGATGCTCGGCGAGCGGTGCGGTGCTGCTCTCGGGGTCAGCGATGCGATGCTCGGCGGTGTCCTTTTCGTCGCTCATGGAGTCACGGAAGGCGTTGAAATCCCATCCTCGTCGCCACTGTAAAGTACTGGGTTTCGGGCCTCATGACTCGGACGACGACATAAGAGAAGACGCGTTTATTCGTACTTCACACAAGACAAGAACAAACAGTAACGGCCGGAGGCCAACTATATACAGTTAGGGGGGGACGGCCCCATATTCCTATTGGCGGATTTGAATCGCCCGCCAATGCTGCCATTGGTTCTCTACTGGCGAGCTCAGGAACCTAGTCCCTATTGTTCTCAGAGAGCGAAGCTTGGCTGTATTTTGCCAGCTCTGCCTTCTGATCCCAGGACACAACACATTTAGTATTATGATCTGCCCCAGGGATCATATAAAATAGGGAAAACTGTCCTGGTGAATATAGGTTCCATCCCTGTTCAGATCAGGTATTACAAATAATTTATTTTTACCACACATCTGAGAGTCCTGGAAATTATAAAGGGAGAGTGTAGTTGAAGTGGGACACCCCATTTCAGCCTGAGGAATTTAGTGAAGTTATATTTTAAAAAAAATAGTGAAGAGCTTGTATCAGGGGCAGGTCATGATCCTAATATCATTTATCCTAGTATGACCCTTCATGAGTCAGTACACATTTCTTCAGAAGAAGTGAGCTCTGACTCACAAAAGCTCATTCTGGAATAAATATTGTTAATCTTTAAGGTGCCCCTGTTTTATTTTGCTATGGCTGCCCCTCTGGAATGATTCGTGGGGTAGCCCAGCTTCAGACCACTTAGGCCTTGAAAGGTTAAAAACCAGCACTATAAAGTTGAACTGGCGGCTAATGAGGCTCATTCAGTACTGGCACAATATGTCCCCACTTATCTTTATCAAGTCAGCAGCCTTTAAACGTACTTCTGTAGCTCTCATTACATCCATTAATAGTATAATGGTTCCTCCCTCTTTAACAGTTCCCCCCACTTCCCTTTTTCTTTGGCTGGGCAAGTCTCTCTTTCCTTCTTCTTCATTTTTCTGTCTGTCCCATCCAGTTGTTTAAATGTACACAGATATACTGACCCAGCCTAGGGAACTGAGGAAACAACAAAAACCATTTGTTGTTATTTCACTTCTGTAGGTAAATGGTCAGGTAGATATCACGTCTGGAACTTGGCAGGTGAACTGGCAATTGGAATGAGATATCTTTGTATAATTATAAATGATAGTTTGTCACAATAAAGTAGTGATTTGGTTCGAAGACAGGTCTTTAAAACTGTGAAGAGAGATTGCTTGACAGTCACTGCTTAACTAAACAGGCATAAGCTTCTTTGTTTCAAAAACACTTAAGTTTGCGAAGACAGAAAAGTTCCGATTTTCCTTCTTATACTCTAGGAGCTATTTTCACTAGGGAAGGGCAATTGGTTCCACTTCTCTATTTCAGGATCCTTCTTGATCTTTCACTATGCTTAACTCCACTTCACAGTTCTAACTGCCACTCTCAACTGCTTCTCTCAGCTATAGAATTCCATTTGAACCTCCTGTCAATCAAGGTTATCAGACCAAGCTAAGACATTAATCTTTCACTCTCTTAGATAAAATTATTTTATCCAAATAAATACATCATATATGTTGCAGAGCTTTTCATATCATATTCTCTTCATCCTGTTGTTGCAATAATCTAAGCCTGGCAACAGGTCAATTTTTTCAAGCAGTTTCCAGGGACCACAGGAACAGAAGGGCCCTGTGACAGTACCTCTCTCTTTTTTTGTATGGTTAGGTGTGATGTAGTTTTAAAGTTCTTGCTGTTTCTTTCTCTCACTCAAAGTATCTATTGCTGCCACCAGGAATTTAATTCCAGTCTTTAATTGACCTTTCCCACAGTATTGAGCCCAAGCTCCTTCGTTGGACTATGTGGTTCTGAGGTTAAAATTCTGGATTAACAAAAACCAGATAAAACTTTATTGGTAAAAGAAACGTATTGGTTACAAGATGTTTTGTTAAGTTGCTCAGTAAAATCTTTCACTTTTTACTCAGGTCTCTGTCAGCTTTTCCACTCACACTCTTAAAATACTCTGACAATATTAGATTTTACCTAATATGCTCCCTCAAGTACTTTTCTTTCTCCTTTAGAATTGTAATGCCTTTCACAGCATCTCTCCTATATAATAATTCTGTTTTGGAGTGGCAAGATTTGATGCACTCCCAAATTAATTGGCTGACTGAACTGCCACTTAGTAGCTGTCCCGTTTTCCATGGGCTGCATTGCCAGAGTCTCACCCACACACGCACCACCCAGCCTCTCTGCCTCAGTGTGCTTGGAGGCAACAGATGGGCTGGACGCTCCAGCGGCAAATGCCCGGGTGCAGGTAGCCATGTGGCCTGCAAGCCGATGCTGCCAGGATGGAGGTGGCCACAGGCAGCAGAGCTGGGTGCCCAGCTGGCCAGCAAGGCACTGGTGAGGCATTCCACTGGCCATCAGCCCAGGGGTCTGGGGAGAGGGAGAAATCAGATTGCCAGCTTAGCCTTCTCAGGGTGGAGGCAGCTGCGGGTGGCAGAACTGGGCAGGCAGCCACCTGGAAAGACACTGGCAGGGCATTCCACTGGCCCTCGGATCCGAGGTCTGGGGAGGGGGGGCAAAAGCACATTGCCATTGTGTCCTTCTCGGGGCGGAGGTGGGGGCGGCGGCAGAGATGGGTGCTGCTGGCAGAGCCAGTGGGCAGGCGGCCGGCAAGGCACTGGCAGGGTGTTCTGCTGGCCCTCAGCCCCAGAGCCTTGGGAAGGGGGAGAAGGCGGATTGCTATCATATCCTTCTAGCACTCATTGGATTGCTTCTACAATGGGCTTTGTGGCTAGTCTCTATATGATTCTAATTGGAAAACTACTTCTCAGACTCTGTGTAGGTTGACCACAACTGACAGCTACTGACTTCAGACTTCAAACTTCAAACTGAACATTGCCTTCTCTCTCTCTCCACACACACACTTCCTAGTTCTGCTCACACACTCTCAGTCACCAACCAATCACTCACTCTTCTCCCTGTTTCACCCCCTTGTTCTTCTGACACTTACCAACCATTTAAAGAAACACACATATAACTTGAAATCATTACAGGCCTCCTGAAAGCCCCCAACAAGCTATTTCTGTCACTTTTCTTGGCCCCAGAGTGGCCAACACCCTCTTGACCTTTGGGCAAGAATTCAGCCTTGTTGGGGAACTGGGTACTGTTCCACACAGAAGATACTGGAAAATGAATTGGCTGGATATAGCAGAGAGCAGCAGCTCATATCTGGGATCCTGTACAACATGTACTGGCCAAGTGTTTCTATACCTGTGCATTTGAATCTTTTTTTACGTCCATGCAGAACTTTGTTTTTGTCTCTGTTGAATTTCCTATTGTTAGTTTAAGTCCAGCTTCCCAACTTATCAAGGCCATTTTAAGGTGCCCCTCCCATCTTTTGATGTTTCTCACTGTCCCTTCATCTAGCTAACTGGATCCTTCATGTGCAGAGGCAATATACCTCTGAACACCAGGAGTCAGAACAACTAGAGGTGGGTGGTTGTGTTGGGTGGAACTGCCTGGAGGCACTTAGCCTGCCACTTGCTGGGGACAGAATGCTGGGCTAATTTGTTCTTTGGTATGACCTAATAGAATTTTTCAGTGTTCTCATGCATAGCCACTCTGCTGGTAAACAGGGATTTGTTTCTTGCCCACATTGTTGGGGAATCAATTGTTTCCAAAGTATAATCATGCATACTGTTCCCAGCCTTTTTACTATATTTTGTGCCACATGCAAAACAGTATTCTGCCCACAACAAATGCATCAAATGAATTTATGATGCTCCCCACTGAGAGGAGAGCTTTATTACAATACTGTCATAAACTAATGTGCTAAGAACACAGATTATTCTGTGATTCATTATTATTATTGTCAACAGCTATTTATCTGCAAGATACCTTCCATCTGCCATTCCTTTCCCAAACATACTATCCCAACTGTCAGCATTGCCTGTAGTTCAAAGGGTCACACCAGACAAGGTGCTGAAAGACTCAGTAATTTTTTTCTCTCTCTTGGTAAAGAGAAGCTTGGGGGGGGCAGCAGATTCACATCAGGCATGTATGGAGGAGGGAGGGAGTTTTCTCCTCACACCTAGGATTGGGCACTGCTTAGAGAAAAAAAATATCCTGTCCCTTTAACAGAAGTTTAATTTCCTGGGTGATTTTATTTCCTTCGATGCCATGAAAAACTCTAGCCTCTATTTAAAAGACAGAACATTTTTCTCCAGGCTTGTTGGCAACCTTGTACAAGCTTGTACCTGCCAGGGGCATACAGGGGCAATATGTCCTCAGAAATATGCAGTGCCCCCTCTAAATGTCCCAATTTCAGTTAAAAGCAAATCAGGCCTCTAGCCTTTGTCATTATGGAGATTTAAATGAAAGTATTTTGTTGGGACTGCATGTGAAGAAATGTGGGATAAGAAGCTTCAGTTCTGCTGGAGTCAGTTAACTGACCAAACTGATTCTCACTTTCCTCTGTCCCATGACCTTTTCTCTCTGGGCTCTTTGCCACTGTCTTGATTGTTTGTCCCCCAACACTGGGGAATCTGCATCATAAGTAGGTAGGGCCATGGGAGAAGGGCAGGAGGAGCCTCATTCAGTGTACTATGTGTTTTCAATCATTAATGGCAAGCCACCTGCATGTTACTTGCTTGTGTGAAAGAATGTACACCTCTGAGCAAGTGCAGAATGCTCTCGGCTCTAAATAATTACTCTCAAGCTTCTGTTTTAGGAAGATGTTTTTAATGATATAAGGATGATGATTTTATGGATTTTAAATTGAGTATTCATAAGATGTTTTTAATGTTGTAAATCTGCATTAACTGCAGATACATATGTGCTGTTACCCGCCCTGAGCCTACAATGTGGGGAAAGCAGGCTATAAGTCTAATGAAATAAATAAATCTCCCCAGAATCTAGGATTAGAGCAAGGGGCATGTGCTGCTGATGCTGCTACCTGGTGGGTAGGGGTCTCTCATTCCTCTGAAAATGTCATCAAGCTCATAACAGCAGCTGTGGGACTTTGGCAGTGACAGCAACAGAAGAGGAGGAGCAGCAGCTGCTGGTGATGATAAAAGTGAGGATGAGCACCTGAACATTAAAAATAACACATTTTTTTTTTTAGGGGTGTTTCTCCTAATGCCTAAGAATCCCATATTTGTGTTTACCATTCAAGAAACTACAGTAACAATCCAAAACAGGGATTTTCCTATGCATTTTCAGTTTGGGGATTTCAGGATATGCACCTATCATTAGGGCCAAGGGACTGAAGTGGCCTGATATTTAGGCAGGTTTATACTCCAGAACCTCTCAGTACCAAAAATGACATATTCTCTGCAGACTGCCAAAGGGATGAAGAGGCATAATATCCACACAGTCTTAAACCTCATCACCTCTCACTGCGGGAAAAGTAAGGTATTTGGGAGGATCTAAATCAGGCCCATTGTCCTGGGTCAGAGCAGACTCAGCCAAGACCAAGGGAATGAGACAGAAGCACTAAACAGAAGCCAAGACCAAGGGGATGAGACAGAAGCACTAAACAGAAGTGTAAGTCAAGAGTTCTATCTAAGAGTCATATACAAGGGAAGCCAGCCGAGGGTCCAAGAAGCAGAATTCAAGCAGGTCTGAGAGGTGTTGTCAAACAGGTCCAGGGTCAAATCCAAAGGTTCAGAAGTAGCAGCCAGAAACAGGTCCAAGTGGTGTGGTTGCGCATCTCCAGCAAGGTGACAAGTTGCTCCCACACCTTCCCCCTCTGAAACCCTGTCCCTTATCAGCAGCTCACAGATGGGTCTCATTGCTTGTGAGAGCACTGTCCATTAACTCCAGTTGTTCCTCTTGATCTGGCAGTCACTTGAGGAGCTCTAAGCGCACCTGCCTCCTCCTGTGTTCCCCTGGCTCTGGGGTCAGAGGAGGTGAGGCAGCCTGTGAAGTTTCCCCACAGTCTTGGGTTGTTGAGGTGCCACCTCTCTGCGTTGTCTCTTCCATATTCCCAGTGCTCATGGGGCTGGAGTGCCTGCTGTCCTCATCAACTAGGGCACTAGGACCTGCCTTTGCTGTCTCAGAGTCATTAGGAGCATCATCTGGCTGAGTCTCAGAGGTGCTGACATGGCTGTTATCAGCATCAGCTGAGTGCTCTTCAGTTAAAACAGACTGGCCCACAACACCCATAGCTACAGTGGGGCATTTAGGGGTTCTGCCCCCTCAAATGTGAGACATGCCCCACACCAGCTACTGCCCCTTTCACCTCCCTTGCCCCCCTCTCCTCCTTCCTCTCCAGCTGATTAGTGGGAGCATGTGACCCGCCACTTGGAGTTCAGGTGCAGGCAGCCCCCACTTGGAAAAAAACATTTAAAGACTTCCCTTTAGATTGTGTTTTTCAAGTGGGGGCTGCCCACACCTGAATTCCAAGTGGCAAAATTCTGGCTTGGAGTTCTGGGAAGCCCTGTGGCCACCTCTCTCCCTTCCCCCACCCTGTCCCCCACTGCCCCGCAAAATTTCCCCATGCCCTACCAATCCAAAATTTCTGGCTATGGGGCTGATCTAAATAAATTTGAGGTAAGAATAATCCCTTGTGTGAATGCTGAGACTGTAAACACTCTGGCTGAGGTCAGGCTGGCAGTTTGAAGCGCGAGGGAGTCATGGCAAAAAGACCCAGAACAAAGTGTTCCAGGTTTTCCTGGTCACACTGTGCTGACTGATGTGGGAGCATACCAGGGAAATGCGCAAGGGAGTGTTCACACTGTTGGTCTGCCCCGGGCAGAAGCACGGCTGTAAGTGGGTTTTTTTGTAATCCGGTTATATGCACTTATCCCTACCAGATCAGCTTGTTCACATCCACACGTCCGAGAAACGGGATGAACATGCTTTCCAGGGTTTGCTACCACTTTCACTTGATATTTTTTAAACTTGGGAGGGAAGCATTACAAGACGGGTTCAGTGCAGCTGGGAACGCCTGACAGATGTGCCTGTGTGAATTGGCCCTTTAATCCGTTTGTGAAACGTTTCTGAAATGTGCCTATATCAGGCCAAACTGCCAGTCTGAACTCTGAGTTTCTCCTCAAAAACGATGAAACTCTACATTCCTGATTTTAGGGAATAACTGGAGGGAGATATTTGCAAGCAGGGATGGAATTTCCCATTTTAGTAACTAAAGTACGAATTGTCATTTCTCCCATCCCTCAGGTTTCCCAATCAATTTTTAGTCTTTCTTCTCCTCTCCAACTTTACACCATGAAAAATCTCTTAGGAGAAGAATGTAAGAACACAAATTAAATCAGCAAAGTATGATTATAAGCAAATTATCTGACAGAAGAATCATATATTTGTCAAATGACATCCCAAGACATCTATTGTGTATCTGTGCTTGTGGTAGCTACAAGTATAAATTGGAGACGGAGGTTAATAGTCAGGTGAGCTCCATTTTACATTTAGTTCATAGTTAATTTCTATTTTATTTTTGAGTCTGTTAAATTACCCACCTCATTAAAGCCATATGCTCCATGCATGGGGGAGGGACAAGAGGAATGCATTACAAACAAGCTGTGTTTGTGCCCAACACAGAGAAACTGCTGTCATGATATCTAAACGAATTCTTAGAGTGCAACAAAGTACACATGGCTTTGGGACATCCATGAATAGATCTCCTTTAAGGTTTAAAAAAAACATAAATAGTAGCCATGGAGTGAAGACCTATTTCAGCAACTCTGTTTTCCCATCCAATATGATTTCCACAATGGACAACATAAATATTAATCTGGTGTATGTACGTTGTCTCTGCAGGATGAACAACACAGGGGAGATGGGTAGCAACCACAGGAGAACCATCCATGAAACTCCCAATGTCACATTTTATTTGGCTCAAGACAATGCCAAAATTATGCTACATTGTAATGAGGAAACAGACTGCAACTACAGGTAACATGGAATATCTGTTCATATGTTTTAATTCACCCAGTGTCTATTGAGCCACTGCTGTTCATCAAGGATATTTCTCAGTACTCATAAGAGCCAGGCTATCTGTCTTTACCTGGTTTCCCTTTAGTAACACAGAGAGATCAGTGTAATTGATCTCACCCACGTGGTGTTGCACATGGAATGAACCAAGGAAATGGAGTTCCCACAGTCCTGGATCTTAAAGAGAAGAGGAGATGTTACAAAATTATGAGAGGATACTATACCATTATAGCACCTGTGCATCGAAAAATTTAATTTATACCTTAATCTGCAAGTGTTGTCTAGTTTACATAGGGATAACAACTCGGCCTATACGCTCTAGAATTTCAGAACACAAATCTAGATTTAAATTGAAGAAGGGGGACACGTATCTAATCCAACATTTTGTTGAAAAAAATCATAAATATGATGATTTTAAATATACTGTTCTAGAAACTATAGAGGATAATGGTAAGAAAGATGTACAGAAAATACTTCTGCAAAATACTTCTACACTATATATATTCTATTGGAACTTTACAACCCAAAGGATTAAATTCTGAATTGGATTTGTCTTGCTTCTTATGATTTAGACATTACTGACAAGTCTCCAGTAATTCTATCTTCTGGGTGACAAGGTAAACATCTGCTTGAGGGACATGTAACTGTTCTTGGACCCCTATATTTAACCTAGCAGGTTACTTTAAGAGTTCCAATGTTACACCAACCTGCCAGTTCTATACAATAGATTCATTCAGTGTACATCTCCAGAAATTGGCTGCCTGGAGATGGCAACTTCAAGTATACGAGTTAACAGGGTGGCTGTGACTTTAAAATTCAACAGGATAGTACTAGCTGTAGTCAATGTGGATTCATAAAATAGAAACAATAGGTTAGTTACTCTGAGGCATGTTTGGTCCAACTTACATAATAGCAACCTTTGCAGGTGCTTTTTAGAGCTTAGGAGACCTGGCCCATATGTAAGTAGATTATGTAGTGGTCCATATTTTCTGCTTTGTAAATCATATGATTAATTCTAAGAAGATATTCTCTCTTACAGTGAAACTGAATAATGTTGACCTTGTTAAGAAATTGCAATAAGACTTCCTATAATGGGTAAGATTGCAGGTGACTTTATAAAATGTGTTTAATGTTGATAAAAAATGTTTATTAAAAAAAATTGCACTGTGTGAAACATTATGTGGTTAAAATGGCCAAAAAATGTTTGGATTTTATTAGCATGATTGTATTCTATATTCTTATAGCTTCTAGTTCCTGAGGAAGGACCTGAAGTCCGAAACACTGATCAATACCTAGGAAAAGTGTTGGACATCTATTCCAGACTTCATTGCTTCCTTCTGAGAGATTTCTATTCTGGACTTTGTTCTTTCCCTTTGGGAAAGTGGACTTTTCCTATGATTGATTACATGTGTTGAATTACTTATTGTATTGAAGTCTCTTATTGTAAGCTTTGGTGCGGGTTTCTGCAGTGCACAGTTGTTATTTTTTGTTTTCTCTTGAACAAAATTGTGCGGGGCAGCTCTTAGACATCAAAATCAGCAGACACCTTTGTGGAGAATCATAGCGCCCGTTCATGAGTCACAGTAATTGATTTACACTTATCTAGGAGATAAACAGCTGTATTGATCATCATGGTACAGCTGATGAATCTCAGAAGGTTTTACAGGAATAGCAATAGCACCAGACAGCTTTTGTTTGGCTGTCATCCAGGATTTGTTCTTTTAAATGAAGATTGATTTAGTGGAACAAATATTGACATGTTAAAAAAAACAAAACCAAAGTGACAGTAGTTTGATAATAACCTTTGCATGTGTTATATCCATACCTCCATGATTCATCTTCTGGGTGAGTAAAAAAGCCTCACTGAGCAGAAGCAAATCTAGCTCAAGCTTTTGCACGGATCAATTGTATATAAGATTTTACTCAGCCCAGACAATGATAAGTTTCATTAAAACTGATAAAACACTTTACTTTATCTTGATCGATTTCATTATTATTACCATTATTATCATAATCATCATGATCACCATCATCACCACCACCACCACCATCAGGCAATGCTGAACAAAACATAAAGGGATCCTTGAACACCAGCAGACTTTCATATGAGGAAACATGGTTAGGATCAATCTGTATGGTTTAAAGACACAAAGCTCAACTCTTTCTGAAATCTGAAAAGATAACTTCACTCACAATAATAAAAAAGACATGTATGGACTGTAAGATGACATATAGAACAAAATAGTTTTCTACTTAGTTTTGCTCTGTTTTTTAAAAAAATACTATGCACCAATTTTCCATTATCATCTATGAAGCTATGATCTTTATACTCTGTTCAGGTTTACAGCATCAAGAAGATTTTATATGTTTGATCTTTATAAGGCAATATTTCATACACATATGATCTGTAACCAATCTCTTCTCTTAGATGCTCAAAGCTGGTCCTTTAAGATCCTAACATTTATTTAAGTTTGCATTTCAACTTTTTGATGTAATAATTAAATTTCCTGGAAGTTCTTGATCAGGGCCAACAGAAATAATGATAAAAGTAAATTATAGCTGTCATATTTTCAATTATGCCTAGAACTCTCCAATGTCATAATCATCTTACATTTCCACTAAGTCTGCATTTAATCAGCCCAATTACATATCCAACATAATCCATCTAGAATGTATGTTAATATATTTCCTTTAATCTTATAGATCAAACAGAGAAATAAAATGGCACATTTTCCTATTAAATTGTAACATAGAGAGTCTCTTGGTCTAGGTTACAAAAATGGTGCTTCCAGGATTACTCCCATTTCTCAGTTGGCATATTCTATTGACAGGGTAAAGTGTTATATAGTTACATACCAAGAAAGACACATATCACCTAAAGGGTTGGATGTCTCTAGCATTGTACTTAGCCAAGCAGTTCCCAAGAGTTGAAAATGTAGAACTGATATGAGTTCAACTCTAGATAACATGTAATGTGTACATGGAGACTGAAACCTGGATGGAATGTTGGAGGGACACAACCTTCTTTGACAGCCACAACTTATCCACAAGTCCAACTTCAGATCAGCTTGTCTCATCCTCAACTGGTTTGCATCCCAGTTCAAAAAATGGAGCAGGGAAGATTTGAAGCTTCTCAGTAGCCACAGCACAAAGACAAAGAAATGAAACATAGCTGTGGAGGAAAGCACAGCAACAGTTAGTTCAGGTCTGATTCAGGGAGAGTGCAGTAATATAGACTGGGTCTACCTCAGCAAGAAAACAGTTTGAGGGGTGGTAGCCTAGTAGCATGGCAGAATGGTCTAATCCTACCTCTGGGAAAGAGCAGAGCACCCAGTTGAGAGGCCTTTCTCTGGTGATGAGCTGACATTGTACCATTTAGCCTGACTCTTGGGCAGGGGTCTTTTAGTAGAAAAACAGCTGCAGGAGCTCATTAGCATATGGTATGCTAATGAGCTATTAGGCTATTAGCATATGTCACACCCCCTGACATCACCAGAAGTGATGTGGGAAGGGGAAGCAAAAGGGGGAGGAAGCATCTTCAAAAGCCTCCCCTTCCCTTCCCCAGCTGGTCTGGGTGGGGGAGCTAAGAGAGAAGGGGTTTAAAGTTAATTTTTCCCCACTATAGAGAACAATGGAGAGAATAGGGGCAACCTGTTTAGGGGCCCACAGAATTGGACCCCCTAATCCAATGTTCTTGAAACTTGGTGGGTATCTTGGGGAGAGGTTCCATCGGCTACCCTGTGAGTTTGGAGCCTCTTCCTCAAACCCCTTCCCCTCCAGCCCCCAGAATATACTCTATGTTTTCACCATTGACTTCAATGGCCCATAGGATATAATGGAGCTGAAATTGACATTTGACTGCCTGAAAGACTCCCCTGGACGCTGGCTGGGGGCGGGGCTTGGCTCCTGAGCTCCAGGAGCTGGGCTCCCATGCGCTCTCCTCCCCAAAAAAGACCCCTGCTCTTGGGAAAGGGCAAGCTGATGTGGGTAGAATCCTGTGTGTGAGAGGATCCAACCTGGTGGCTAGTCAGTGAAAGCCTGTAAGGATTGTGCCTCTAAGCATTAAAGAGAATTTAAACCATACTTTGAAGCCATAACTGGCTTAAATTTATGTGCCTCAGCCAGGTTTCTCCTTTGTCTACTTGGATATATGTGCTGCTGAACTTTAAAATCAACCTGTAAATAAATATATCTTCTCCATTATTTATGTACAACTCCTGCCTCAGTGACCTTTGTGTTATTCTTGCTCACCACAAAACTTACAGCAGTGAACCCTCTTGCTGTCCTAATAACATCTTGTAACTGAGAAGAAAGTTTACAGTTCAAAACAAACCTGGCTCCACATAATCATAAGAGGCTATGTGGGTCCCCTCAGTTGGTAGAGAGAACCTGTCACAAGGACCAAGGAGTGAGGGCTCTTGGTCTATATCTTGGACCATACCTTGAAATGGCTGACCTGGCCACTTGGATCCATGCCACAGTACCATGGAGACTAGTCTACTGTAGTGCACCCCTCAAAATCAACTCGGAAACTCCAGCTGGTCCAGAATGCCATCGCTCAACTATTAGCAGGAGCTAGATGGAGCATGCATATTACTCCTATTTTGCAGATACACCATTGGTTGCCGATCTGTGACTGGGCTCAGTTTAAGATATTGGCTATCACATAAAAACCCTTTCATGGCCTTGGCCCCTCTTACACCCCACCATGACAACTTTGGTCCACTCAGCAGGGGCTTCTGCAGATGCCAACCTGCAAATAGGCAAAATCAACAACATGCTCTCTCCATTGTGGCTCTTGCCTTGTGGAACAGTCTGCTCGAGGAAGTTAAGAAGGCTCCCATTCTGCCTGGTTCTCCACAAATGATGCAAAACTGAACTATTTAGGAGAGGTTTTCTGCTCAGGTAATAGGGTTGCACTGTACAAAATGGTTCACAAACTTGCTTGGATAAGTGATCAGGCATTGTGGTCTAGGTATAACTTATAGCCTATTATTTAATTTCAAGTGGCCATATTCTGTGCTGGGGCTTTGGCCATAAGAAAGCAGATATTCCAAATCTTTTTAATAACTTTTAAAATTTATAGTCAGATATGAGTATTAATCTTTGTGTATTCATTTTATATTTGTATGTAAACTGCACAGGTAAACTGGCTGATTTCTGATCATAATAAATGTTGATGGATATGCAGTTTCTGTACTACCTAATGTGTCATGTGAATTACTTATGCTTCTGTTCTCTCTGGTGGTTCCAGACTTCTGAAATCCTAATGCATTTGTTACTGAATGTCCCATTTTGTTGCTTGTACTGACTCACTATGTGTAATCTGCCTCTAAATAAATTAAAATGAATGAAAAACAATCTGACACATGATGACAAGGAGGACCTAGGAGAAGTGGGTGGGCTCTGTGTCTCTGGGACCGACAAAGGTTTTTTTTCCCTTGAACAAAGAAGTATAGCACATTTGAGTGAGTGATTCTTTGGCATCTGTTGTTAGCTCAAGTAGGAGGACCACCATTTGCAACTTTAAAATGTGCTTGTAGCCTTACTTTTCATGAAAGGAAGTAGGAGAATAGGGGGTGCTAAAGTCATGTCTTGTGTTTTAAAATGTGCCTCAAGCCTGGCCTGCTCTCCTAGCAGCATTTCCTTGGGGATGTTTTTCAAGGACTTGTTCTGACTTTTGGAAGAGCAGAATGTTTTGTGTGGCTGGAAGACAGTGTACAGCTTCTCTTGGCCTAGAATTGGTTACAAGTTAGACAACTGCAGGAACATGATGGTTTTCTAAGCGAGGGAGAATAAGAAAGGCAATATTACATTTTGTACAGTGCAATATTCTAGTGAGGAATTTTTTTTTAAAAAAAGCCCAAAAATATAAAACTAAGATCAATAGGCTCACTGCAAGGTTATCATTGATTTTCTCCCTCTCTCTAAATCCTACTGTGTTCTTGTAGCTATTTCCTATGGTTACATAAGAACCACAAAGCAGGAGCTAATGCTTCTGTTTATCAAAGTACATCAAAACGGTAAACCTCCTTGAGCTGAAAGCCTGAACTCTGTCTCAGTCTTGGATTAATAATGTAATTAATAAAGGGGGAAAGTTATCCAACCATGTGGGAGCTGCATTTATTTCTTTATTGAGGAAATTTATATTCCAGCTGTCCAGAATCCTCCTCCAGGTGGCTTACAAATAAAAACATTATCTTAAAATCATAAAACCATCACATTTTCTTTTTCCAAGCAGACACATACTTTCTTTTTTGTACAGAGTACCATCTCTCTAAAGTTCCCATCACTAAAGACCCCCCTCACATGTGTCTGACATGAGTGTTTAGCCTTATGTCACGCACTCCATCATCGGGCAATGAGTGTCCTGACTGGGGTTTATATAATAGTTCAGGTAGCTGTGAAAATCTCCCATACAAGGAAAAATGGTATTGAGTGACCCTCCACAGAGAGTACCTCAGAGCAAGATGAATGCCTAGTACCAGCTGCACTGGTTAGTGTTTCATCTCAAGTAGGGGCCAAACTTTACTGCATGTTGCAGGCATCTGTTACAAAGCTCCAATGACTATTGCGAAGTATATTCAAGGAGGAAAGGAACTGCAATACTTCTGCTGCCAGCTTTTCCCCTCTTAAATCCCTTCCAAGTTTTTACCCCACCACTGTTCTAAAATTAAGTTTACCATAGTCTGAAACCTTGTAGGGGGGCAACAGGAGCTGAGGGGGTTAAGACCTGGGGGACGTCCCATTCAAAAAAGGGACACTGGGCTTCTGTTTCCCATGTCTGCAGTGCAACATGTAATTCCCTCCCCTGTTTGCACTGTGTGGAGGCATTAGCACTGGTGGTTCTCCTGCCTTTGCAGTTTAGCTTTCATGAGTGTCTGTTTAATAAACACCTACCAGGTTGCCATTAGAGGCCGCAGAATCCAGACTTGAGTCTGAGCATTTGTTTTGTTTTTTAAAAATGTATACTTCAGAGCCCACATTTTCATATTCACATCAATAGCCACAATAGCACGATTGTGTCTTACCAAACAGGCAAGAAATTCAGATAAACATCCTGGAGAGGATTGCAGGTGGAAAGTGAAATGTCAAGGAGCAGAACACTAATTGCAGGTTAAATATACTAGCTTGAGCAACTCTCTGCACAAAGAAAACATGTCAAATGGAAAGAACGCTGACATCCAAATTGCCCATTTTTTTTCTCTGTATCTAAAGGAGTGCCATACTTCTGCAGTCAAGCTACAATTGAGCAATGATTCAGTGATGCTTGAGGGGATATCTGCAATTGTTCAAAGCAACATCAAACTCTGTCAAAAGTTTGGGAGGGGGTTTTGAGGACGCTTGCATTTTTTTTTGATGGTTTCAAAACACTACTGAAAGACTCTACTAAGCAGGAAGTCCTTACAGTATTTTCTACTGATATACAGAGGCCATAGCTCAGGGGACAGCAACTGCTTCTCCCCCCCCACCCCCCATCCCCAGTATTTCCATTTAAAGGATCCCAGATGGCCGGGACAGACTTGAGACCCTAAGGAGCTGCTATCAATCAGAAAAGACAATTCTGAGTTCCTCTAATTTTGTACAAGGCATTGGCCTGATCTGCATCTAGCATTTGCTCCCCTGTCTTACCAAACCCAAACTGGAACAGAAATCCCCATCTATATTGCATGCCACTTTCACTTTGATTGAGTGTCGCATCTTATGGCAGTGTCCAGACTGCATGCTGCTTTCACTTCGTTTGATCTCTGGTTTAATGGTGGCTGTCTGCATAGATTTATGGCTGTTTTATGGCCATTCGGGTGTGACTCTGCAGTCAGCACAGTGTTGGCCCGGGGTAGTTGAATGTGGTTTTGAACTGCATCTTTTTCTGTTCCAGTGTTGGTTTGGTAAAAATGCTAAATGCAGATTAGCCCACTGTCTTGGTGTTCATTAGTGCAGTTTGGGAAAGATGCAGCTCAGCTAGGCAGGGCAAGGCAAGGCAAGAGATGTCGAAGGGCCATTGTAATTATCCTGGCAGTTTGGCTAGTGGGTGAAGAGGCAGTGGGATAAGTGATGAGCACAAATGGAACATTTTAAATATATTAGGTTTTGTTTTAAAATCTATTATGTTTTTGTTCTGAATGTTGTGCATTGAACTCCCCCTCTCCTGAATGTGCCTTGGGTCCCATCCTTAGAAAACTCTGGCTACAAGCTTGACATAGTTTCTCAAAATCAGGACCCTACTAAGAGAAGGTTCTGGGAAGAAAGGAAGCATGGTAAGGCCTGTCAAAAGCTAACTAGTGCCAGTACTTGGATGGAAAACTACTAAGGAAGACTTTGCAGAGGAAAGCAATGGCAAACCACCTCTGCATCTCATTAGCCTTGAAAGCACCTTGCTGGGGTCACCATAAATCAGTTGCAAATTGATGGCACATACATATGTAGAGAAGGTTCTGCTTCTGGTCTGTGATACCCCTTGTCCACTCACACAGAGTGCCTAACACCCCCTACAACCTATCTTATTCAGGTTATGGGTTATACATAGGACAAGGTGCCATGCTTTCAAGTCCTGGATGCAATCAATCTCATGAACATTCTTGTAGCAGTAAGATTTGTTTATTAAGAGATAGGAAAGGTCCAAGCATAGACAGCTTTTGTGTCAGAACTGGGTTCCAGATGCCAGTCCCCCTAATGTAATGAAACAGGAAACCCTCCATATGCCAAATGAGCAATCACTTCTCTCATTCACCCTGCCATACATTTGCCTCTGCCCCTACGACCACCTCTAACACCTGTAACTTAATGATTACATTATCTAGAAGCTCCACCAACTACAAGGTCACACTGAACGGTGAGATCATACTCATCCCAAGACATTTACAGCACACCCGGGAGGCCCCTACATGAGAACTGTTAGGAGATAGCACTAACCAAGCAAAGCAAACAGCTATACACAGTCACTCCCCCCCCCCGCCAGCTCCCAAGCAAAGAAGATAAACAGGAATGGAAAGGAACAAAGTTACAGAGGAACTGTAGGAACACATGTGAATCCATATGAAAATACATAGCAAGTGAGGCCTGAGCTTGACACATTCACACCACTCTTGTTGTCTCTTTTAGAATCTACAGAGAGTCATGACCATCTCACACCTCTCTCACTCTCAGAGACATCCCCAGACAGAGTAGTCCAGCCCCCTTTAATAATCAGCCCTCACTCACACAGAGCTATTGGGCTTGGGTCTCAAACACTGTTCCAATCACTTGCTGCTGCCATTCATGCTACGTAAGAAAATAAGAGAAGCCAATGTTGGATCAGGCCAATGGCCCATCCAGTCCAACACTCTGTCACACAGTGGCCAAAAATACCAGGTGCCATCAGGAGGTCCACCAGTGGGGCCAGGACACTAGAAGCCCTCCTACTGTTTCCCCCCCCCAGCACCAAGAATACAGAGCATCACTTGCCCCACACTGAGAGTTCCTATCTATACCTTGTGGCTAATAGCCACTGATGGATCCTCTACTACATAGACCATAATACATAAACCATACATATCCTATAATTATAGACCAAGGTATAAAATTGTGTGTGAACGGTTCTTTCACTTAGACACGCAACCCACAGGGTTAATCAAACAAGAAAGCTTTTATTTATGATATTAACAAAACACTGAGGAAAGTAAAATATGACACAACATTTCACTTCCATTGAACTTTTGAACTGAGGTCCTATTAGGGTTGCCAGATCCATTGGAGATGCTGGTGGGGCTGCTGGGAGGAAGTTCTGGGAGCTGGAAGCATCACTCCCAATGTGCCAATGTCACCAGAAGTGACATTGCATGCCATGCCTACATCACACTCTATTTTGGGGGCAAATCTCTATGGTAAAATCACGCTCGAACCATAGAGCTTTGCCCAAATATCAGAGTGTCACCCCGTCCCCGATGTCACCAACATGCCTACATCACTTTTGGTTGATGTAGGCATGTCACATGACATTGCTGTTGGTGGGGGGATTTCCTCCCACTGGCCAGCTAGCTGCTGGTGGGCAGGAGTCCACAAAACCAGGCAATCCCCCACCCCCAACTGGGGAATGGCAACTCTAGGTCCTATGCTGATGCTGGGAGGGACAGTATCCTCGAGATACCCAATGGGATGCAGGGCCCCTCAGAGGGCACTTCTCTCCCTGATGTTGTTCAGCATCTATATGCGCCCCCTCACCTAGCTAGTGTGGAGTTTCGGACTGGGATGCCATCAATATGCTGATGACACCCAGCTACACCTGTTAATGGGTGACCAGCCAAATACTATCCCAGGAAATCTTGTCAAGTGCTTGGTGGCTGTGAGGAGATGGTTAAAACAGAGTCAATAGAAATTGAATCCAGGAAAGATGGAGGTTCTGTGCAGTGTTTCCTCTAAGCTGAGTTAGTGTGAGCTAGCTCACAGTTTTTTAGCCTCCGGCTCACACATTTTTGTTTTAGCTCAGGATGGATGGCTCCAGAGCAAACTAATTTATGCAGTAGCCAAATCGCTTGCTCACAACTTTAATGCCAGTAGCTCACAAAGTAGAATTTTTGCTCACAAGACTCTACAGCTTAGAGGGAGCATTGGTTCTGTGGCTGGGCAGGAGGGAGGCTCAATTGGATTGCCAGCTCCTGACTCTTGAGGGTGTGCCTCTATCACCAGGCACAGACCATCAGGAGCCTGGGCGTGACTCTGGATTCTTCCTTATCCATGGAAGCCCAGGTTGCGAAGGTAGCCAACCTGGCATTTTTCCAACTTTGCCAGGTCAGGCAGCTGGCTCCCTACTTGTCTCACCCCAACCTAGCCATGGTAATCCATGCAATGGTCACCTCCAGGCTGGATTACTGTAATTTGTTCTATGTGGGCCTGCCCCTGAGCCTGACCTGGAAGCTTCAGCTGGTCCGAAATGCAGCTGCACAGGTCCTTACAGGGACCCCTTGTACAGCACATATTCAACCAGTGCTGCATGAGCTTCATTGGCTTTCAGGGGAGCACCAGATCAGGTTCAAGGTTCTGGTTTTGACCTTTAAGGTGCTTAGCAGTCAGGGACCTACATATCTTTGGGACCACCTCTCCCAATATGCCCCTGGAAGAGCACCATGCTCAGGAAATAAGAACTTGCTGGTGCTCCCCGACCCAAGAGAAGTCCAGCTGTCCTTGACCAGGGCCTTCTCAGCTCTGGCCCCTGCCTGGTGGAATGCTCTGCCGGAAGATATCAGTGTCCTGTGGGAGTTTCCACAGGGCATGTAAGGCAGAGATGTTTTTCTGGGCTTTTGGCTGAGGACAGCGATGGGACTTCTTCTGGCACTCTCATGTGGTTCCTCATTCCTCACAGCCCCTCCCACCAGGGAGGTCGGGGAATTAGGATTTTCTGCCATCTTAAGTATTATGTATATACTGGTTTTACCTATTGTCATTTATTGTATTGTTTTAATGTAGTTGTATGTGATTGTATAATACTGTTGTAAGCCACCCTGCACCCTGTTTGCAGGAAGGGTAATCTAGTAAATAAATAATAAGTAAATAAATAAATATTCCTACATCTGGGATCCTTTAGTTACAAATTTACTATTTTCAGCCTGCTACAAGCAGCTTTTCTGCCCAGTTCCACTCAGTCAGAAAACCCCTTTTCACCAGTTCCTAAGCTGTCTTCCTCTCTCTCTGCTGCTAACTCCTAACTTTTTAAAAAAAACTCTTGTTTTCAAGTCTCTTTCTCTCAACATTCTGTCCACTCTCATTGGTTGCTCTTAGAAAGAGGTGAAACCCAGCCTGCCTGTCACATGGTCCTTTGCTGTTCTAAATTGGCAGGAGAGGAATGATATGAAGATGGAGGCTCCCCTCCTGTTGGATAATTGAAGAAAAAAACAACAGGGAAACTTGTAGTCTGTTAAACTGACATTAATTCAAGCATTAACTTGTGTGCAATGAAATCCACTTGTTAAGATGCAATGATGAATCTGGAAAAGTGGGCTATAGGTCAGAGGAAGGCTGGCTTTATGTTTCTGGAAGCAACTCAGTTTTGTTTTTTTTTGGTTTTTTTCAAGAGTGTTGGGAACTACCAGACACCAAATACTGTTTCAGAGCAGATCTGCAGTGTTCAGGTGTACAAACCTTTTTCTTTGCTCTTTTTCAAAATAAACCATCACCATCATTCAAATTGTACCTTGCCTGAAGGGAGAAAGTCTAACTTATCTCTGTATTTTCCTTAGAAGAAGCAAATAGAAGGTTTGATTCAAGGTAAAAGAGTCAATATCATGCTTCTTTCCCATCCACAGCATCCAGCATCTAGAAGATGGAGAAGGATGCTGGTGCTGTTGTTGTCCCATCCAGAGCAACAGTGTGTGCATACACCCCCTTCTCCTTCAAACAGAAGGGAAAGCAGGGAGAAGCAGGTGAGGTATCTTTGTTGGAATATTCAAGGTCTATCATGCATAGATTTAAAAATGAGAAGAACATACTGCAGGGGGCAGCAGAGGGGACAAGTAGTTAGCATAGTGAGATTAGGGACTTCCTACTATTTTCAAATAGTCTACTTCCTGTCTCCTGACTGGCTTAGTTGGGGGTTTTCCTGCTCCTGCAGAGATCTGTTCTTTACTGACTCTTGCCTAGCTAGTTAGACAGATTTCTCTTTTTCTCCCCTCTTTATTAACAAGTTTGTTCTCTTCTTAATAAACCGACTTAATTCTTTTAAAAGTTTGTGCTCCCTTTTATTGCATATCTACACTCTGCCAACAAGCTTTACAGGGAATGATTTTTAAAAGTGGCTATAGCAACAGTGAAAGAGGGGGCAAAGAACTACTTTGGATTGCTTGGAGTGTGACCAGTCACTTCTGAGTGACCTTCTGCCCACCTTTGCTCAAAATGACATAAGCTTATGCTTTCATAAATCTGTTAGTCTAAAGACACTTTTTTCTTGTCTTTAAAATATGCTGTCCTTAGGATTCATGACCCTGTTTTCCAGAGGTCCACCAGCTCCCATATATTCCAATTATCAAGCAACACCTCTGGCTTGTTTCCCCTACACACCTATGACAATTGAACACGTGATCCATCTCCCAGAGCTATATAAAGGCCTCTGTATGTTAATGCATTGTAAGTTTTAGCGACACTAAACATCTCTATCTTTGTTGATCACTGATCTTACTGAGTATTAACTGATGCATGAAACGTAACTGGCACAACATAAATTATTTTAAATTAATTTGCCAGATTTTATCTTGAACTTGCCAAAAGCCTCATTGTTAAATGTAAATTGGATGCTTTTATGATTGGCTACTTCCAGCCCATTCAGGGCCTCTCTGCATTCAGTCTTTACTCCCAATTTTCCCAGAACTTGAGGAGGTATGCCTTTGATTAGAATAATTTTTCATTCTGCATATTTAATTATTCTTTGAGGTTTTGTGCCAAAAACTCACATCTCTGAGGATTATGCTTTCTGCATGCTTATGGAAGAAAGTGTGTTTTGAGCCCTGATTGCTCTTCAAAGGATAAGACATACAGAAGGAGTAGCCAAAGCACCAGCATGATACTTCTCCCTTCTCTTCAGTGTCTCGTGTTCTGTCTTGCTTTTCACAGAACCTTGGCTGGTGGGAGGAATTCTTCCAGGAAAATTGGATTGACATTTCAGTGTCAACAGGGCAATGTTTGCTAATGTTATGAAATGGGAATAACCCAGGGATAATACATAATTATCAACACTTAGTATCAAATCAAAATGCAAACCATCAATTCCTGCATCCCTTTTTGTTTTGAGGGAAATGTTGGTGATCAAAGTCTATTTGGCTTGGAAGTACTTCTTGAGAAACTGGTTTTTCCAGTAGCTTTTCCATCCTCCAAACCACTGCAGACTCCAAACAAATGTAAATGTTCAGCAATTGTCCATGAGGAAAAATCTTATCATATAAACTGGCCACCTAATTTACACCAAAGAGAAAGAGGCTGAAACAGGGAAGAGCAGTGGGTGGTGTTTAAGTATTCACAGAAACAATTCTACTTTAAATAGTAGTATCAATTTCAAAAACAGCAGAACAAAGGTTTGCAGCAAAAGCACTTTTGGGAAGTATGGGGCAACAGTGTGCTGGAAGCAGTCTGAGTACTGATCCCCCTAAAATAAATGCAAAACCAAGAAGAAGCCCCAACACAAAGCAGCAGTGAAGGTGGGAGGGGATGCAATCTTGGGGTGTGGCTAATGCAATCTTGGGGTGTATCAACAGAGGCATAACATCCAAATCACATGTCATGGTCTGCTGTACACTGCTTTGGTCAAGACGCACCTGGAGTATTGTGTGCAGTTCTGGAGGCCTGACTTCCAAAAGGAAGTGGACAGAATGGAGCTTGTGCAGAGGAGAGCAATGAGGATGATCAGAGGCCTGGAGATCAAGCCCTAGGAGGAAAGGCTGAAGGACTTGGGAATGTTTAGTTTGGAGAAGTGGAGGTTGCTCTCTGTAAATATTTGAAGGGCTGTCATTTAGAGGAGGGCAGGGAGATGTTCCTGTTGGCAGCGGAGGATAGGACCAATGCTTCCTCTAAGCTGTGGAGTCTTGTGAGCAAAAATTCTACTTTGTGAGCTACTGGAATTAAAGTTGTGAATGAGCGATTCGGCTACTGCATAGATTAGTTTGCCCTGGAGCCATCCTTCCTGAGCTAAGACAAAAATGTGTGAGCTGGAGGCTAAAAAGCTGTGAGCCAGGTCACACTAACTCAGCTTAGAGGGAACACTGGATAGGACTCACAATAACGAGTTTAAATTAAGGGCAGGAAGGTACCAGCTGGATATTAGGAAAAACTTTTTTACAGTAAGAGTTGTGCAACGGTGGAATCAGCTGCCTAGGGAGGTGGTGAGCTCCCCTCACTGGCAGTCCTTAAGCCATGGCTGGAGGAACACTTGACAGGGATGCTCTAGGCTGATTCTGCCATTGATCAGGGGGTTGGACTAGATGGCCTGTATGACCCCTTCCAACTCTGTGATTCTATGATTCTATGAATGCAGAATGGAAGACTGAGATGTGCTCAGAAACCAAGCAAAAAGACAGGTGCAGAAAGGGACTCTGGGAAACTGCAGAACACTGTTGGAGGGTATGCTTATGTAGCTGGTTAGGCAGACTCTTATCTTGAACTCCTATGGGGTTCCTTCCAAGCTCTATGAGGAATGTATTATAGTAGTTAACCCTTAAGACAGAATCATAGAATCACAGAATTGGAAAAGACCTCCAGGGTCATCTAGTCCAACTCCCTGCACAATGCAGGAAATTCACAAATCTCTCCCCCCCATACCCCCAGTGGCCCCTGTTCCGTGCCCAGAAGATGACAAAAAAACTCTAGGCTCCTCAGCCAAACTGGCCTGGAGAAAAATTGCTTCCTGACTCCAAAGTGGCAATCAGCATTTCCCTGGGCGTGTAAGAAGGAGCCACAAGAAGTAAGCACTGATGTAACCCTTCCTGCCCTCCCTCTCATGATCTGCCTAGGTTCACAGAATCAGCATTGCCTCTTTTTAAAACCCTGCAAAGAAGGAGAGCCCACCACTCCTGAGGAAGCCTGTTCTACTAACTGTCAGGATGTTCTTCCTAATGTTTGGCCAAAAACTCTTTTAATTTAATTTCAACCTGTTGGTTTTGGTCTGGCCTTCTGGGGCAACAGAAAACAACTCCTCACCATCCTCTATATGACAGCCCTTCAGGTACTTGAAGGTGGTTATCATATCACCTCTCAGTCGTCTCCTCTCCAGGCTAAACATACCCAGCTCCTTCAGCCTTTCCTCATAGGATTTGGTCTCCAGACCCCTCACCATCTTTGTTGCCCTCCTCTGGACATGTTCCAGCCTGTCTATATCCTTAAATTATGGTGCCCAAAACTGAACACAAAGATCACAAAAGAATGAGTAAAAGCTACTGAATGGGCACTTTCCAGAAACATTGCAGACTTGTATTTGATAGAAAGTCTAGTCTACAGTTTTATGACTAAAGCCAGTTTCCAGGAGAACTCCCAGACTGTAACAAGGGTGACAAAGTGTGGCAACACTAATCACAATCCTCTTCTGAAACCACAGGAACTTCTCAACCATCACTATTTCAAAAGCTTTGTACTTGCTTTGACCCATCTACACTGAGCTCAAGACATGCACAAGAAGGGAAAGCATGGGCTAACATTCGAATTATGCCACTCACAAACTTTGCAACTGGCTCTTAGAACCACATTAATAAATTTATTAGTGATGTATGCACATGGATTCTATGTTCCCAGCCTTTTTAATCCCGCTCATCCTTGTTTTGTAGTACATTTGCAGTGAAACATATCTTATTCTTCCCATGTCTTCATCAGCCCACCCTCAATAGAGTGATGAGCATTATTCAATGCCCAGTGCAACTTTTCTGATGTTCAGCCTTTGTATAGTTTCTCCATAAAACATATCAGCCTTTCAAGGATAGAAAAATAATTTGATCCAATTAACAGTAAGAATACTCTAAGGCATTTAGTTTCATAACAATAGATCTCTGACTAGAGAAAGAGAGAACAAATTTTGAATCCATATTTAAGCAAAGAAAAGGTTATATGTACTGGTGTGTAATATATATGTTTGCCATGGCTTTTCCCCACAATACCCTTTAAATAACATATGAAGATTAAATGTACTGGTGTGTGCACATGCATACTTTCTAAGAAAAAAACTGATCTCCCTCTATAGTATTTTAACATTGTAACAATCTGTCAATCAGATTCTCTGAATGCCTAGTTTTCATTTTTGAAAGCAAGTCTTTATACCCTTTCACTGCACAGATATAATGTCTCCATAACAAATGAATCTAGAGTCTTACTTTTTTAAAAAAATGAATGCTGGGAATTCAGAGAACCTGATTTTAATAACATATAATACAACAATTGGGAACCTGCAAGGACTTGCAGGAGGCATCTCACTTCCCCTCCCCCAGTATTACCTCTTTCCCAGAAGCCCTCTTTTTCCTGCTTCCTACTCTCCATCTAGTGTTGCCAACTTGGGGGGGGGGGGACTGGAGATCTCCTGGAATCACAACAAATCTCCCAGCTATAGAGATCAGTTCCCCTTAGGGTTGCCAGATCAAGGTTGGGAAATCCCTGGATATTTGGGGTTGAAGCTTTGGAAAGGTGAGGTTTGAGGAGGGAAGCAACCTCAGCAGGGTTTAACGCCATAAAGTCCACCCTCCAAAGCAGCCATTTTCTCCAGGGGAACTGATCTCTGTCATCTGGAAAGCAGTTGTAATTCCAGGTGATCTCCAGCCCCCACAAGGAGGATGGCAACCCTAATTCCCCTGGAGGAAATGGCTGCTATGGAAGGTGGAGCCTGTTATGTCCTGAGACCAGAGGCTGACGCCAGTCAGAGGCAGCCAAGCTTCAATCCTGAAGACAATAGGGACTAGGCTCCTGAACTTCCCAAGTAAGGAGCCAATTGGGACCTTGGCAGGAAGTTTAAACCCACCAATAGAACAACGGGGCATCCCCCCCTAAATGTATATAGTTGGCTACCCAGCCATTAGTCTGTGTTCATTATGTGAAGTACCAATAAAACGCGTCTTTGCCTATGTCATGGTCTGAGTCATGATGTATGAAACTCAGTACTTTACAGAGTCTATGGCAGTATACCCCTCTGATGCCCCTCCCCTACTCAAACTCCACCCTCCCCAGGCTCCCCCTCCAAATATCTAGGAATTTCCTAACCTCTTTCCCTCCTCTTGGCAATGCCAATATGCTCTTCCTGCCTCATTCTCTCCTTACCCATTCACCAACCTACCTTTTATCTGCCTCCCAGCTTCAACTGTATTTATTCTCTATTTACTTCACTTATACCACACCTTTCTCCAGAGTGGGGACCAAAGCAGCTTACATTTTTCTCTTCGCCTTTTAATCCATGCAACAACCCTGTGAGGTAGGTCAGGCTGAAAGTATGTGACTGGTCCAAAATCACCCAGTCAGATTCCACAGCAAGTTGGGGATCTGAACCTGGGTCTTACAGACCCTAATTTAAAGCTCTAATTGCTATATTACACTGGCTTTCATACGGTGATTGAACAGTAGCAAGCAGCCAAGCCTAGTTGAATCATGCAAGTCAGGTGATATCAAGTCACCCAGAGGTTGCTGCCAGGCCTAGGGTTGCCAGTCTCCAGGTGGGACCTGGAGATCCCCCAGAATTACAACTGAACTCCAAACATCTGTCCCCCTTGAGAAAATGGCTGCTTTGGAGGGTGGACTTTGTGGCATTATACCATGCTGAAGCCTCTCCCCTTCCCAAACCCTGCACTCCTCAGACTTCATCACAAAATCTCCAGGAATTTCCCGATCTGAAGCTGGCAACTATAGCCAGGCCTAGCTCCAATGAGTTCTCCTTCAAAGGCCAAAATAAGGCTGGAAAGAACCCTCCCCCTGCCTTTTACTGATAGAGCCAAGCTTGGGATGTGGTCGTTGCCTAGCAACAGCCACTGAAGGAATCCATTGCTTAAAGCTACAGGAATTCCTTTTATCATTTTCAGATTTTTTTAAGCTGCCTAGTGTATTTTTTTAGATTGCTCATTTTTCTACAAACCTGGTGCCAGGTTCAAAAGCAAGTAGGTCCAGGCATTCTTGATAAAAAGAAAGGCTTTATTTGGATTACATTGCTAAAACCCACAGTAGGAGGTCATTGTCAGGAATGGGGGGCAATGTGAAGCAAGCAGGGTTATAGTATGATGCAAGCAAGCGACTAGCAAATCAACTGTAAGCGCGCGCGCAGGAAACTCCCAGCGGGAGAGTTACTTCATGAGCGGGAGACGACTCCCCCTCCCCTTGCATTCACAGGACTGGAAAATTCTCATCAACACAAGAATAGCCCAAAGCCTACATTCAAGGCCACCGTGATAAGGAGAAGCGGCAAGGGAAGAAGCTCCCACGTTACTGCCTGCATACCTACGCAAGCGCAAAGCCAAATAGGGAACACAAAACAATGGACTCAGTGAGAAACATCAAATAGACCTTTTTTCTGACACTCTGCCCTTCCCAAAATACCTCCCACCCACCACTCAGGAAGGGGTGTACAGGGGGCCCCCTGGTTTGGCAGGGAAACGGGTGTGAAAATCCCTGAGAAGATCAGGTGCATTAATATCAGAGACTTTAACCCATTCCCTGTGTTGGGGCCCAAAATGTACCCATTCAACCAAATAGTACAATTGTCCACGGATGAATTTGGAGTCCAGGATGTTTTCCAACTCGTAGTGCTCCTCGTTATCGATGATCAGCGGGGGGGGGGTTGCCGGAGGCTCCGGATGCCACTTAGATAGGGGAGATGCCGGTTTGAGGAGGCTGTAATGGAAAATTGGATGAATGGCTTTAAGTGACTTAGGTAAATCCAGTTGCACAGTCACTTTATTAATACAGCGAACCACCTTGAAGGGACCAATATATTTCCACGCTAGCTTCCGTGACTTCTGTAAGAGGCGCAAGTTCTTAGTGGAAAGGTACATTGAATCCCCTGGCTGCAGATTCCAACCCCCCGCCCTTTTTTTGTCTGCGTATTTCTTATATTGAGCCTTGGCTTCGTTTAAAGTCTCTATGATCATAGGCCAAGACTCTCGAAAAGTTTTGCACCATTCTGTAGCATTACTAGGAGAACCCCCCGGTTTCAGGAACGGAAGAGGGGGGCTATCATAACCCATGGCCGCTTTAAAGGGAGACATTCCAGTTGATGCGTGCCAGGAGTTGTTGTATGCAAACTCAGCCAAAGGCAACAACTCAACCCAATTGTCTTGTTGATAGTTGTTGAAACAACGGAGATATTGTTCAAGTGTTTGGTTCACCCTTTCTGTTTGCCCATCAGTCTCCAGGTGGTATGCACTACTTAAAGCACGCTCAATACCCATGAGGGCCATTAACTCTGTCCATAGTTTGGATACGAACTGAACCCCCCGATCAGATATTATTTTGATCGGTAGAGTGTGGAGCCGGGCAATATGCTGTAGGAAGGCTCTTGCAAGAATTTTGGCCGTTGGCAAACTAGGGAATGGTATAAAATGAGCCTGTTTAGAAAATAAGTCTACCACCACCCAAATAACGGTCGTGTGTTTGCTAGGAGGAAGATCAGTGATAAAGTCCATGGAAATCACTTCCCAGGGTCGACTTGGGGTAGGCAATGGTTGTAGTAGACCTGGGGGCTTCCCCTCTAGGGACTTGCAGCGACTACATGTAGGGCAAGATTGTATGTAGAGCGATAGATCTCGTTTCATTCGGGGCCACCAGAAATTGCGCTGCAGTAGGTGGAGGGACTTCACATACCCGAAGTGTCCTGCTGACTTGGAATCATGGGCAGCCTGCAGTACTTGGGGTCGCGTACTTTCCGGGACAAACAGTTTAATGCCTTTGTACCAGCAGCCATTAGGTTTGCATTCCACATCCTCTCGAGCTTCTAGCTCAACTTTCTCCTGATCGGTGATGTCGTTAGCAAATTGATTTTCCCAGGGCACCCCCTGACTCGGGGTAACTGGCTGTAATTGTCTCTGTTTGCGTGTTAAGACTGCCCCAACAAGTTGGTCTGGGGTAAAAAAGGATTCTCTCACCTCCGTTCTCTTGCTCAGATGCTGGGGGAGGCATGAGAGGGCATCTGCCAAGTGATTGGATTTACCAGGGAAGTGATGAAGGGTAAATTGGAACTTGGAGAAAAACTCAGCCCAGCGGAACTGTTTGGCGTTTAGATTCCAGGGCTTTCGGAGTACCTCAAGGTTCTTATGATCAGTCCAGATTTCAAAGGGTACCCGAGCCCCCTCTAGCCAGTGCCTCCAAGTAATTAGGGCTAAGCGTATGGAAGCAGCTTCTTTGTCCCAAATGGGCCAGAACCTCTCTGTGTCATTAAACTTTCATGAGACATAAGTGAGAGGATGCAAATGCCCTTGGGCATCCTCTTGTAAGATCACCCCCCCATTGCAGTATCTGAGGCGTCTACCTGGACAATAAATTTTTTTGTTTCATTTGGGTGTGCCAGTACTGGTTCAGAAGTAAATAACTGCTTCAGTTGTTCAAACGCCTCTTGACACTGGGGTGTCCAATCTAACAGGGCCCCTGGCATGGACGCTTTAGCCCCTCTCCCTTTAGTCTTTAAGAGGTCTGTGAGCGGGAGGGCTACCTGGGCAAAATGGGGCAGGAATTGGCGGTAAAAATTGGTGAAACCGAGAAAACTCTGGAGCTGCCGTCTGGTTTTGGGGGGTTCCCAAGCCAACACATCCTGGACCTTTTTTGGGTCCAGTTCTAGCCCATTTGAGGATATGCGGTACCCTAAAAAGTCAATGCAGCTCTGGTGAAACTCACATTTGGAGAGCTTAACAAACAGTTTGTGCTCTAGCAACTTCTCCAGGACCTCCTGAAGCAGCCTAGTGTGAGATTTTTGGTCTGGGCTGTACACCAAGATATCATCCAAGTAAACAACCACCCCCTTGAACAAATAGGGGTGCAGCACCTCGTTTATTAAGTTCATGAAGACCCCAGGTGCCCCTTGCAAACCGAACTGCATAACCCGATATTCAAACTGTCCCAACGGGGTATTGAAGGCGGTCTTGTGTTCATCTCCTTGCCTAATGCGGACTCTAAAATAGGCATCACGTAAATCCAATTTAGAAAACACCCTCCCCTTTGCCACTTCTGCTAATAAATCCTTGATGAGGGGCATGGGGTAAGCATTGGTAGCTGAAACTGTGTTCAAGCCCCGGTAATCAGTGCACAGTCTCAGCCCCCCATCCTTCTTCTTACAAAACAACACAGGGGCCGCAAAGGGGGACGATGCCTGTCAGATAAATCCACGGGCCAGATTCTTGTCAATAAATCTGCGTAGCTCCTCCTTTTCCACAGGACTCATAGCATAAATTTTCCCTTTAGGCAACTTGTGGCCCGGAAGGATTTCAATTGCACAGTCTGAGTTACGGTGGGGAGGTAGTTCATCAGCTTCCTCCTCCTCAAACACACGGGCCAGATGCCGGTATTCTTTGGGAATGTGATTGAGGTCTTCTGCAGCTAAGCAGGCTCGTGGAGGATCGTTATTAGGGGTTTTTCCCCACCCCGGGTCCCACTTGTGCTCCGCACACTTCGGGGAGATGAATTGTACTGTCCCTTCGTCCCAAAGTATATAGGGATCATGCCCATGCAACCATGGGCTGTCCAACACCAATGGGAATTGGGCTTGTGGGGCTATTACAAAAGACCGCAGCTCCCAGTGTTCTCCTATGCCCACCCTTAAGGGGACAGTCTCAAATCGACAGGGTTCCTTCATCGGTGACCCATCCATTTGGGTAAAAGCAATGGGGTCTTTCAAACTGGTAACTGCCGCCTCTAGTCCCATTACCAGTGACGGGTTCATCAAATCACTCCCGCACCCCGAGTCAATGAGGGCTCGGACCCTGATGTGGGTCATCATGGCAGGGTTCATTATAAGAACAGTCACAAAGAAGAGAGAGGGGTAATTGCTCACCATTTTTGGCGCCTCAGGGGCAGGGTCCTGTTGGGCAGCGCCCTCACAAACAGGAACACTTCGTTTCCCTGCAGATCACTCTCTTCTTCTTCCAACATCAACATATCCGCAGGGTCCGGGTTGGCAAAAGGGCCCGCGGGTTGCGTGGTTTTGCTGTACCCTTTCTAGGGGTGGTAGCTTGCCATCGTCGGGGCTCCTCTTGCGTCAGAGCCCGACCAGGATCCCCTTTGGGGCAGGAGGCGGCAAAGTGCCCTTTCTCCCCACATCGCAGGCACAAGCCTTGTCTCATGCGTTGATCTCTCACCCCACCCTGGGTGGATGTAGGCTTGCTTCTGGTCAGGGTGGCCGAGGTGCTCGGGCGGTTACTCCCAAGAGACAAATCCAGTTTCATGAAGCGCAACCTGCTCTCCGCTTTTTCTGCCTCCTCCATCCACCCTTGAAGGGTGCGCGGCTCTTTGGAGCTGAGAACGTTGTGACGTACGTCCACTGCTAGCCCCATCCGGTACTGTTGAGCCAGCACAGGGTTAGTCCAGTCTCGAATCTTGACTGCGTGCCATTGAAATTCCCGTGAGTACTCCCTCACCGTTAGTTTGCCTTGTTTGAAGGTGCAGAGGAAGGCTTCAGCCTTTGGAGCTGCCCCCGGGTCTTCGAAGCGGTTCCTCAAGGCCCACATGAAGTCGTCAACATTCCCCAGCTCCGCTGCCTCCAGATCGTGGAGGGCTAGATACCAGCTGGTAGCAATTCCGCGGAACCTTGACGCAATGAATTCCACCTGTTGCTCCTCGTCCGGGAACACATAGCCCCATCGCTGTACGAATTTCCTGACTTGCAATATAAAGAAAGACACAGTCTCAGGGTCCCCGTCAAAAGTAATGTCCAACATGTCTTTGGGATGGATTATTGGAGGAATGGGACCCATGCCAGGCACCGGAACGGGCAACGGGAGGGGCGCCGGAGCAGGAGCGGGAGGCGGTGGTAGTACGGGTGGAGGCTGGACAGGTCCAGGCTGCCCTGGACCGGGCCTTCCCAGCAAGGGGCCAGCCGGAGGAGGCTGAGCAGGCACCTGCTGGCCAGGTACGGGTGCTGCTGGTGCTGGCTGCCCTGGAGCAGGTTGGCCAGGAAGAGGAGGCACAGGCAATTGTGGTCCTGGGGCTGGCGCTGGTCTCGGTTGAGTCAACGGGTGGGCTCGGATAGCTTGGTCCATCATCTGTGGCAGGGACTGCATCAGCTTGCCCATGTCCCGCATTAAATGTCAGGTGTCATCTTGGATAGAATCCATGCGGGCATCCGCATCCGGACTGCACCCCAACCTGGGAGATCTGCAGGCCATCCGCCCCTGGGGGAGCCCGAAACTTCCCCGGGGATCCAGTAAGCTATCCCAGCTCTGGCTCCCCGGTAACGACCAGGTAGTCTGGGTGGTATCCAAAAGATTCTTAGTCCAGTCCCTCAATCTACGATAGGTAACCCCCTTGTCCCAGGGAGTTGGGGCACCCAGAAAGTAGGTTCGAGGTATCGCTCCTCCATGACTCTGGGTTGGCCCAGCAGGGCTGTAGATCGGGAGGGTGTACGAGGCTCCCACTGAGCTGGTCAATGGAGGAGTGACTGGCCCAGCCGTCGAGTATAGGACCAACGCCGTGGTCACCAGAGTTGTAGTCACTGGAGCAGCAGTGGTAGCTGGAACGGTGGTAACCGGCATGGTGGTCACTGGAATTGCCACGGTGGTGACCAGAACCATGGTGACCGGTGTGGTAGTCACCGGTGGACGACCCCAGCCCCGCTCATCGTGGCAGACAGCAGGAGCTGGTGGTGGTAGAAGGATGATGATTCCTGACAATTTCTGTCAGGTTCAAAAGCAAGTAGGTCCAGGCATTCTTGATAAAAAGAAAGGCTTTATTTGGATTACATTGCTAAAACCCACAGTAGGAGGTCATTGTCAGGAATGGGGGGCAATGTGAAGCAAGCAGGGTTATAGTATGATGCAAGCAAGCGACTAGCAAATCAACTGTAAGCGCGCGCGCGGGAAACTCCCAGCGGGAGAGTTACTTCATGAGCGGGAGACGACTCCCCCCTCCCCTCGCATTCACAGGACTGGAAAATTCTCATCAACACAAGAATAGCCCAAAGCCTACATTCAAGGCCACCGTGATAAGGAGAAGCGGCAAGGGAAGAAGCTCCCACGTTACTGCCTGCATACCTACGCAAGCGCAAAGCCAAATAGGGAACACAAAACAATGGACTCAGTGAGAAACATCAAATAGACCTTTTTTCTGACACCTGGGGCCCTTTTCAGGTTTGTAGAAAGATCTGTTTTGCCTGTTCACAGCTCCAGTCACTAGATTAAATATCCAAAGATATCCTTACTTCACTATTAGAATATAAGACAAGTGGGATCCCATGAGACTGTGGAATACCATCTTCCACCCCACTCCTTGCCAAGCCCAGATGGAGCCCTGGGCTGCCCAGCAACTTTCTGCAGCTCATCTGGAGCGCTCCAGGCACCAGCACAGTCTCCCTCCAGTTCTCTGTGGCTCACTGGAGACCTGGGGGGAGACTGTGCTGGCTCACACAGAGCTGCTCTGGGGGAGCTTCAGAGAGCAGTGAGAGCTGTTCCAAGCAAACCAGCAGAGATTCCCAAAGCCATTTTCATGCTGGGCCCAGTGCAACCCAAGGCCACTGCTGGCAACATATCCAACATATCCAACTGGGCTCCCAGGCTATGCCACCACTGCTTGCCCCAGCACAGCTCCACAGCACAGCTAGTGCCACTACTGGGAGCCCCACTGGGCCTGGCAGTAGCTGTGCAGCCCGACTCCTGGGTTATGCCACTACTATTGCATGCCCCATGTGGTTCTTGGGCCCCAGGCTGCGCTGCTGTTGCTGCTAGATCCAGCATGGCTCCCAGCCTCCTTCAAATGCACAGAGAACACTTTTTAACCCCCATTGTTTTACATGTCAGATTTTTCTGCATACCTGTGGAGCCCCCCAAGTTTGCCAAAAGATCTTTTAGCCTCCAAGTGGCCCCCAATCCATAGATATCCACAAATTGCGGCCACAGGTTAACAATATGCCCATTGCCCATTTTTAAATAAACAAAGAGGCCTCCAGTAAGGCTGTGGGGACGTGGAGAAAAACCTGCTTCCCAAGAACATCCAAGCCAGGGCAAACAACCCATGTGTAAAGTGACATATATCTCAAAAAAGGATCAATAATCTTTTTTTGCTAGATTTTACACCGACATTAGCAAATGATAAACAAAATTTAATTTTTTAACAGTTGGTCATCAAGACAAAATTGTGTGGGAGTATTCTGCTTTGATACAAAGAGAAAAATGAAAAGGGGAAGGAATCAAAGAATGAATACAAAAACGACTTCACAAGATTATTCTTGTTTTTTTTCTCCTCCCTTTTCCTAATTGCAGTATAAATGATGCTGCCTTTTGCTGTTCCATCATCTGTAATCAAAAGACAAAAGCAACTCACCGTTCTCCAGCAGGTAGGGAGCCAAAGACAGGGCATATGCAATTACAATTAACTCATAAAAGCTACCAGAGGAATGGAGCGAAGGCAGTATGAGATCTCATCAGTTCTCAGAAGCTAAGCAGGATTGGTACTCAAAAAGGAGACCACCAAGGAAGATTCTGCAGAGGAAGGCATATGGCAAACCACTGCTGCTTCTCACTAGCCTTGGAACCCTCTGGCCGGGGACACCATAAGTTGGCTGCAACTTGACAGTCTTTACACATACACCAGAGGAATTTTGATAGTCATGGATCTGATTAACATCAAAACACACAACAGAGAAACAAGTTTTTGGAGGAATTTGCTAGCCATATCACTTTGAAAGCAATTATGAGAGCACATAATACACTATTGGTTTCTTCAGCTCTAGCTTTGATCCTTCATTTAAAACACACAAGCAGAGGCAGCTTCCACAGACAATTCCTTTGTGTGGCTGTGAGGATAACAGGATGAAGGTACTAGACAGAGAGTGTAGGAGGAACACTAAGTACACCAATATTCAGAATATGTACTGGGTTTTTATACAAATAACATTTTTAAAATTTGTAACTGGTTCTTATACATACACCTGGTTGAGCAACAGCTTAGCAACATACAACTTTGTCACCAGCAGTCAGTTGTTTTTCTGTTTTGCCTTGGACATAGGTAGGCAACATGAAGGTCATGAATCTCAGGTCTTTCCTTTATAAAAACTATTTGTACAATTTCCTCCAGGTGGAGAAGTCAGGGCCACAACAGCAGTAGCAGCAGAAAACAAAAATCAAGGTGTTGAAAAAGACTTTTTATTGTTATTCTTACTTGATCCCAACGTGTTTCTCCTGTAGCTTCCTCAGGGAATCTGTTTAAGCAAGGAAAATACATTCATAGAATAAAATCATTCATTAAAAATGTATAGTAGTCATTATAATCCAAACGGAATAATTTTGCTAAAAGTTAGAATTAAAAAAAACAGAACGTAGGAACCTACAAACTGAAATTCCTTTCGAGAATTAGGCATTATTTTACAGAATTCTATAGTAATTTCCCCCTAGAAAGTCAACCTAGTAAATCATAACTAATGAGTGACAAAATATAATGTATGGTTGTATGCTTACCTTTCACAACACAAGCTTCCAATCATACTTTGAGCATTAGAATGAAATCGACCATATAACCACCTGAGCTTGATTTCTAACTTTTAGCAAAATTATTCCATTTATGAATGATTTTATTCTATGAGTATATTTTCCTTGCTTATAACAGATCCCCTGAAGAAGCTATAGGTGAAACATGTTGGGATCAAGTAGGAATAATGATAAAAAAGTTTTTTTTCAACATCTTGATTTTTCCTTTCTGCTACAATTTCCTCCAGAAATAACTGACAGGTACGCACACGCTACAAGTGGGAAGCCTTTGGGAGATGGATGTGGCACACAGACTGTGTATTGTGAACTCCTACCTAGGTTGTTAATGCCTAACCATTACTATTAGCACATCATAGTTGCATCCATACCAGCATTTCTCCAGTTGAGCTCCACAAACCAATTGGTCCATGAGGGTACTCCAAAAGGTGCATGAGCCATGACCTCACTTTGGGAGACTGGTGATCCTCTCCCTAAACATACACACATGCAGTTTCCCACTTTAGTTTAGTATGAAATGCTCTTTTGGTGACATCCTTCATATTACTCACAGCTCCCCCCTCCTCTGCTGAATGGCCTTTGCTGTGCCTTTCTCTTCTCTCTATGTTTTACACATTGTGTCATTTCTGAAAACCCACTGCACCACCCTGTTGTTCAGCTCTCTGCATCCCTTCCAAGACAGCCTACCACTTTTTTGTTCTCTCCTCAGAAAGAATGCCTGGATTTCTGCTCTACTGTCTTTACTCTGTTTTCTCTCCTGTCTGGACTTTGTCTGTTTCTAGATCTCTCGCTGTCCTGCATTCTCTATTTCACTTTCTCTGAGCTAGTCCCTTGGCAAGGGATCTGCTTCCTTTCTGCTGCCTTGTCAACCTCTGTTTTCTGGTACCACTTGTGAGTCTGGCTTCTCCCTTCTCCTCCTCTTCTTCTCTCTCAGCCTCACATCTCTGTATTCACAGAGCACTTTGAAAACCAGTGAAAGAAGGGGGCATGGCATCTTGATTGGAGATGGTGGACGTGTGATTTTGCTGCTCCTGACCTCTCCTGCCTTTGCCCAACTTAAACTTGTAAAAACTGACTAAATATCGCCAGGGAATGGGCAAGCACGACCAGGCAAAACCTAAACTTATAGCAGCCACTGCAAAATTGTTCAAGGAGCAGCTAGAAACCTTCTCTCATTGAGCAGTGCCCAATTGGGCCCAAAACAAAATGGCAGCTGCTAAAGAAACTCCGGACCAAACAGCATGCTTTCCAGATGCCACAGACATCCTCAGCCACCTCAAGGCAATAGAAGTAAGCCTCCTGGACAAAATGTCCAATTTATCTACGCAACTTGATGGTGTCCAAAACTCACTTCTTCAAACAGCCCAAAAAGCAGATGCGGCTATGGACTTAGGGCTGGTTAATCAGTCAGATATTAAACAGCTACAAGAAACCTCTGCTGCTCAAAAACACTCACTGATTTCTTTAGAGACAGAGGTAAAATCAGTTAATTTAAAATTTTGAGGCATTAAAGAGGAAGCTGAAAAAAAAATGAACATAATTTCCTTTATGGCTTCTCTAATTGCACAAGCATTATCTTTAGAACCATTACACAAGCTTACTGGATGGGATCCTTGACTAAAAAGCACAGTTTACTTCCAAGGGACATTTTAATTTCTGTGCCAGACACAAGAGTGCACCACAGAATTCTTGATGCAGCAAAGACACAAGGAACTTTTAAACACGAGGGAGACCCACTACAAGTATTTCCAGACATTCCAAGAGAAACTATTCTTATTCACCATACCCTAAAACCACTTACAACCAAGCTGCAAAGTATAAAGCAGAAACATTGCTGGCTCCCCTCTGGAAAACTGTTTGTTGTCTTTCGGGGTCAACAGCTATACACCTGGGATGAAGACAGTGGGGCAGACTTACTACATATCTTACTAGTTGAAGCACCTATGGAGCATCATGGCAAGACTCCACTGAAATGCAGGAACCTGTTCCCAGCATCACCACAGAAGGCCAGCAAGATTCCAGTACGTGCAAGTCCATCTGGTCCATGAGAAAGAAGTCTGTGACTAAGCTGTGTTCTGTAGACTAATCTTTTCTTTGAAGAAGTTCTCTGATGTACATTTATAATAGGTTAAGATGGTTCAATTGTTATTAATATTACAATTGCTTAGTAATTTATCTCATAAAGTAATATCCTGGGTGGGAGAGGGGGTAGTGACAATTTATGACTTGTTCCCTAGTGTTGTCACTTTCAAAAATCAGAGATTTCTCTGAGTGCTGTAACTGGTGGGCTGTGGGTGTGCAAGTTCAGTGTGAGGAACCAGTGCTTAGTGGTTCCAAAATCCTGATTAGTACAACAATGGTTTAATTTTGTTGTGGCCCAGGGGTGTGGGGGGTATTTTGTTGTTATAGGGAATAGTTAAGTAAGGTTAGTAGTGTAAGTTAAACACTGTTTGAACACAAGTAAAGCATCTGTTATTATTGCTAATAATGCCTGCTGAGATCTCGTTTAGATCTGTGAATGTGCACGGTTTGAATAACCCCATTAAGGCAAAGAGAAGGACATCTTTTATTTTACACAGTAAGACTAATGTTCTTTTCCTCCAGGAAACACATATGAGAAACACTGAAACAAAAATCTTGAAAATGACGTGGTATGACCAACAATTTTGTGCTGAGGGGGTCTTCAAAATCCCATGGGGTAGCCATCCTAATCTCCAAAGTGACTTCTTTTATTTGTGAAGATAGCCAGTCAGATCCTACTGGCAGGTACATATTTCTAAAAGGTATGTTAAATCAACAAAAAGCCACATTAGCTTCAATATATGTGCCCAATGATGGTCAGGAAATTTTTCTTGAGGAAACATTCGGCAAACTACAAGCTTTCAAAGAAGGCCAGATAATAATTGGGGGTGATCTGAACTTAGTTGTAGACCATAAGGTGGACAGATCAGGAACCCAAACTAGAAAATCAAGAAAAGGCAAAAGATTAACAATACTCCCTGGGTTGTTAGACAAATACCAGTTGTTTGATGCATGGCAGGAACTACACAAGGGAGAATGTGATTATACCTTTTTTTCACTAAAGTTTTAAACCCATACATGCATTGACTATATACTAGTATCACAAAACTTAATGCACAGAATTTTAAAGATAGACATAGGGCCCACCATGTGGACCGATCATGCCTTCATAGAAATGCAGTTGAAACAACACACAACACAAGGCAACCACACATGGAAATTAAATACTTCTCTTTTATTAAAAGAAACACTTAGGAAATTAAACTGGCAATAGAGCAGTATTTCAAAGTCCGCATGGTCAAAGCAATGGTATTCCCAGTAGTAATGTATGGCTGCGAGAGTTGGACTATAAGGAAGGCCGAGCGCCGAAGAATAGATTCTTTTGAACTATGGTGCTGGAGAAGACTCTTGAGAGTCCCTTGGACTGCAAGGAGATCAAATCAGTCAATCCTAAAAGAAATCAACCCTGACTGTTCCCTGGAAGGCCAGATCCTGAAGCTGAAGCTCAAATACTTTGGCCACCAAATGAGAAGGGAGCATTCACTGGAGAAGACCCTGATGCTGGGAAAGATTGAAGGTCAAAGAAGAAGGGGACGGCAAAGGATGAGATGGTTAGACAGTGTCATCGATGCAACGAACATGAAATTGAGCAAACTTCAGCGGACAGCGGAAGACAGGAGGGCCTGGCGTAATCTGGTCCATGGGGTCGCGAAGAGTCGGACTCGACTGTGTGACTGAACAACAACAGAGCAGTATTTCAATGAAAACAATAATGGTGAAGTGGAGCAGCATTTTGTATGGGATGCTTTCAAGGCCATACTGCGGGGGAAACTCATTGCTATGACGTGGGCGGGGAGGAGCCAGCCCAATATAGCTCGGCTCCCTCTCCCGCTCAAAGCAGTTGGAGCCGCGTGCTTGGGCTGACAGGAGCTTTTGTCCCTGCAGACCTAGCGGCTCTGCAGGCTGTTTAGGGCAGCACATTGGGCTGGCAAGGTTTTTTATGGGTCGGGCTCTCGGCAGACGCTGATCGTTAGGCGGTGTCTGCTTTGGGCTCTTGGGGCGACGGGGTCGTGAGCGGCCAGGAGATTGGGCGGCGTGGCAGCGTACTGCTGCAGTGGGCCTTGCAGCAGCGGTGATCCAGGGCCCGGAGGCTTGGTAGCGGGTCAGAGTGCGGACCTGAAGCGGCCCGGAGGCCGGACGGCTTGGCGGCGCCCTTTCAACTCAGGCGGTGGTGATCGTGCCGAGGACCTCCTCGGCTGCAATATTATTGCCTTAAATACTTTATTAGTTTGTTGGCTGTTTGGGGGAGGGCCGTCCCTGGCATTTGTGTAGGGGTGTTTTTATTAATTAGGTTCGGCCGAAGCGTCTCTGTCCCCCCCCCCGCCACAGCGGTTTTTCTCAGCACTAAATAGCAGGGCCTCCTGGCTGCTGGATTTCTATTCTCCTGGATAGGGGAATTTCCGTGGGCCGTTATTTTAGGCGGGCCATTGCCCCCTGGTGGTTATTGCAAGTGAATTATTACATTTGGGCGGTGGCCATCTTAGGTGTGGCTTAGGGGGGTGAGGCATATACTAGGTGGTGGCCATTTTGGGGATTTCTTCCTTGTATTTGTGCTGGCAGCCATTTTGTTAAGGGCTTGTGGCAGTTTATATTCTTAGGGTGGCCATTTTGGGGTAGTTGTTTTTTCCTCCCTAGGCCTTTTTGCTTGACTTGGCAATACAGTTTAGCTCGGTTGGTGCTTTAGTTAGGCTTGGTCCATATCTTAAGAGGATGGCTCCCAAGAAGGGGCAGGGCAAGCCAAAAGGTAAGCAGCCTGCACCAAAAATTCCCCCGGCTGCCCCTGCACCGCCAATTTCTGAGGATGATGACAACGATTCGATTAATGCTGCAATACTAGCTCGGCTAGAGGCCTTGGAGAAGCAGAGGACCAGGCCTCAGCAGCTTGATCCCGCTCCATCTGTAGCAAAGAGGTCGAAAAATTCTGGCATTTCTTCCTTTCAGGCACAGGTGTTGGCAAGACTGGCACTGCTCGAGGACGGTCAATCGTCTTCTTCGGGGATTGGTGATGCAGGGAGCAGGCCGGCAGAAGAGGGCGAGGGGTCTCATCAGTTGGAACTCTACAAGGGTCCTGTACGTCCTCCTGGCCAGGATGGTAAGGCTGGTGTTGCTAGTCAGGATGACACATCGTGGCCTTGGGGTTCAGGTAATCAGGACACATCAGGGGCTTCATCTTCTGGCAAGAGTTCCACAACAAGGGCGGGGGCCTCCTCATCGCCCGCTGGGTGGCACTTTGTTCCGCCTGCCTTAGACGGGGGAACCTCACAGTATCCCGGACAGGGTGGGTGGTATCCCTCTACTCCATCTACTCCAGTGGGATATTCTTACAAGCAAGTTTTGCCTGTGGGTGACATAGCCCTGCCATTGGGAGATCACCTTTCCCTGGCTACTAGGGAAAAAAATTCTTAAAGGCTCCTATGTTGATGTTTTTTCTTTGTTATACCGCGAATTGGACAAAAAAGACAAAGAAGACTTAGATGAGAGGGACAGGGAGCGTATTAGGAAGCGTAGAGTAGATAGGACCTGGGGTAATTGGTACCCAGGTTTCCTCATTTATTCTGGCGTGATAGTGCGTCATCAGCCGTGGAGGGCATCAGCACTTTTACAATACATGGATATAATTTATAAAGCCTTTACGGGTTTCACTGGACACGCGTGGCTGGAATATGATGAGGGTTTTCGCACAAGGGCGGCGATGAATCCGTCCTTGCGCTGGGACCTTATTCATCCCCACTTATGGCTGCAGGTGGTGTCTGCCCCTAAATCTTTGTATTCCGAGCACTCTGACAGTGGTCACGTAGTGCAGAGGCTGCAGGGTCAGAACCCTTCACGGGTGCAGACGGGGACTCCGGTTCAGAAGCGTCCCCTGTGCTGGGAATTTACATCACAGGGTACTTGTGGAAGGAAGTCTTGTTCCTTTCGGCATGAGTGCCCTCTATGTGGGGGGCAGCATGCATTGTCCGGTTGCCCCAAGCCGAAGGGACGTTTCGCAGCAAGGGGAGGTAAGCGTCCCGGTGGGGGTGGAAATCAAGCTGCCTTTAATGACAAAGGGGCCCAGCCCAATTAAGATTCAGGTTTTGGAGAGGTTTTTGAGAAGTTACCCAAATAAAACAGATAGTACGTATTTACTTGAGGGGGTTTTGTTTGGATTTCGGATTCCTTACCAAGGTGAGAGGGCACCTTTTTGTGCTCCTAATTTAAAGTCAGTCATAGGGATGGAAGACATAGTACGAGCTAAAATCGGAAAAGAGTGTAAAGAGGGGAGAATCCTGGGGCCTTTTCCTTTTCCCCCAGTGCCTAATTTACGGGTGTCTCCTTTGGGCGTTGTACCAAAGAAGGCGCCTGGTGAGTATCGCCTCATTCATCATTTATCGTACCCTCGGGGCGGATCTGTGAATGATGCTATACCGGATGAGCTTTGTTCAGTTAAATATACATCATTTGATCAAGCCATGAGGGTTGTATGGGGCTGTGGTCGTGGTGCACTTTTAGCAAAATGCGACATCAAGTCAGCTTTCCGACTTCTGCCATTACACCCGGTTGATTTTGATTTATTGGGTTTTGTTTTTGAAGGGTTTTACTATATGGACAGGGCCCTTCCCATGGGCTGTTCAGTGTCCTGTGCTGCATTTGAGAAGTTTAGTTCCTTTTTGGAATGGGCTTTGAGATTCAGGACAGGACTGGCCTCTACAGCTCACTATTTGGATGATTTTTTGTTTGCTGGCCGTGCAGGGACTATTCAGTGTGCCTTTTTACTGTCTAGTTTCATAGACATGGCAGCTGAATTGGGGGTGCCCTTGGCTGAGGAGAAGACGGAAGGTCCTAAGCCTATTTTGACCTTCTTGGGTATTGAGATAGATACGGTTCAACAGTGTTGTAGGCTTCCTTTGGAGAAGTTGGAGGTTCTTCAGGCCTTGGTCAACAGATTTAGTGTTTGTAAGAAGATATCATTGCGGGAATTGCAACAACTGGTGGGTCATCTTAACTTTGCATGCAAAGTTGTGGCTCCCGGTTGGGCCTTCGTCCGGCGTCTTTGTGATGCTATGCGGGGCCTTCGCCTTCCTCATCACAGGACTAGGGTGACTTTAGGGATGCGGGAGGACCTGCTACTTTGGAAGGAGTTCTTGCGGTCATTTAATGGGGTGTCATTCTGGAGGGAGGAATTGCAATTGGAGGCAGAATTACAGGTGACGTCAGATGCAGCAGGCTCATCCGGTTTTGGAGTTTACTTTAGACGTCATTGGTGTGCTGAGGATTGGCCTCCGGAGTGGTTCCAGGCTGGTTGGGTCAAAGACCTAACCTTCCTGGAGTTTTTCCCAATTGTGGTAGCAGTGGGGATTTGGACGGCTGATTTTGCTGGTCGTTCGGTCCACTTTTGGTGTGACAATCAGGCTACAGTACACGTGATAAATTCTCTGACATCTAAGTCCATGCGGGTCATGAAGTTAGTTAGGGCATTTACACTACTATGTTTAAGGAATAATATATTATTTCGTGCAAGGCATGTTCCGGGCGTAAGTAATGGGGTCGCTGACGCTCTCTCTCGGAAACAGATGGAGAGATTCCGTCAGCTGGCCCCGGATGCGGACGAGCGCCCGGTAAGGATGCCCCCCAATTTTTGGCAGATTGGCGGTTTGAAGCTGAGCGGGCGATAAGTATGGCCCTGGCCCCGTCAACACGTAAATCTTATATGAGGGCCGGTCGCCAGTTTTTGGCTTTCCAAAGGGAGGCTGGATTACGGCATGAATGGCCTATTCCAGTGCATCAATTGATGCAGTACTGTGTTTATCTGAAGGGCAGGGGGTTATCAGTACGCTCTATAAAGGGCAGGTTGTCTTCTTTGGCCTATGCTAGTAAGGCTGCTGGGCATGAAGATAAGACAAACGATTTTCGGATTAGAAAAATTCTGGAAGGGTGGTCTCGCGAGGCAGGGCAGCTACCTGATTCTAGGGAGCCGTTAACTCCTTCAATTCTGAAGGGCTTGAGGGCGTTGTGGCCTGGCCTATGCAAGGATGAATACGAGGCCGCTCTTTTTCACTCAGCAGCTTTGCTTGCATTTTTTGGAGCTCTTCGAATCAGTGAGCTTGTCCCTGCTTCGCGTCACGACACATCTAATCGGGCTATTAATTTGGGTGACATTAGGGTTAATGAAGATAAAGTAGTCATTCATATTAGGAGGTCGAAGACTGACCAGTTGGGTAGGGGCTCAACGATAGAATTGGGACGGTGCTGTGAGCCTGAGTTGTGCCCAGTGTCAGGTTTACAGCATTACTTGGGATTGCGAGGTTACGTCATGGGGGTGTTATTTCAGCATAGAGACGGATCACCCCTCACTAAGTTTCAGTTTTGGGCAGTGACAAAACGAGCGCTGGAGGCGCTGGGTTTGGGTGGCTTCCATTTTGGGACCCATTCCTTTCAGATTGGAGCTGCTTCCACGGCAGCTGCCATGGGGTACTCTCGGGAGGACATAAAAGGTATAGGACGTTGGAGATCGCGTAGTTTCAAAAGTTATGTTCGACAGTGTAAGTTTTAATTGGTTCATGTTACTAAAATAGTTCTTTTTCAGGTGCTGTGGGCCGGCAGATGCAGAGGAGAGTCATCTTATGCGGCCACAGTATGATTTTTTGGGCGGCTCATCAGGCCAGGAGGACGACGGTTGGTTCTCAGTTGGGCTTGAGTGAGTTTGCGGTTGTTGAATGGTGGGGAAGGCGGGGCATACATTGGCCCAGATTGCTCCCACTACTGTTCGAGGAACGGCATGGGCCGCCTCCTGATATTTTACTGATTCACCTGGGTGGCAATGACCTTGGCCTGATGAAAGGCAAGGCCCTGGTGATTCAAGCCATACATGATCTGTCATTGATACAGCGAAGATGGCCCGGGGCATTGATCATTTGGTCGGCAATTTTGCCAAGGCGGGTCTGGCGCAACCTGGGGGACCCTAGGTGCATTGACCGGGCTCGCCGCAAGGTTAACCGACAAATGAGAAAGGCTATGGAGGGTGGCCTGGGTCAATTTTTGCCGCATCCCGGAATATTGGTTGGAAATACTGACCTTTACCGGGATGACGGCATTCACATGTCAGACAAGGGTAATAACTTGTTTTTGGGGGATATTCAGCAAGGGATTAAGGCTGCACTTGGTTTGGTGGCCGCTTCGGACAAAGCAGAGGCTTGTCCTCGCTAGTGGCAGAATAGTGCAGGGAGTAGAAAGCAGAAATTGGTGAGCACCTTAAGCCATTCCTAGTTTAGGAACATGGGGTCATCAGGAACGGCCTGTGGGTTATTAAGGCTCTGGGTGGTGAATGATGATTCCCTCTGGGAACCTCTTGGATAAGCTCCTCTCTGCAAACTTTATGGTTTCAGGGGTAGGCGCTCCCAGGAGGCCACCAGTGGCTGGGCTGCTGGTCGCAAGCCAGATTAATGGCTCAAGATCGGGGTTGGTGGCTCGCCCGTATCCTGGACAAGGAGGCTGGTCTGGCTGACACCTGCCTTGTCTATTCTGCTCTTAAAATGCTTCCTTGCTGTTTTAGTTGTTTAAACGTTATGTAGTTAATAAAGTGGCCCTTGTCTGATCCAAAACTGTTGTCCGTCTTTTTATTCCGTCTGTGGGGGCAATGGAGCTCCCGGTCTCCAGCCGACGGCAATGGAGACCGGGGGCTGTTTTGCCGCCGCCGGAATGACGGGGCAACAGCTGGTCATAGCGCGACACGCTATGACGTGGGCGGGGAGGAGCCAGCCCAATATAGCTCGGCTCCCTCTCCCGCCCAAAGCAGTCGGAGCCGCGTGCTTGGCCCGCCCACCCGCCCTGTTTCTGGTGTAGGCTTAGGCTGGTCGCCTATTGGGGCCAGGTAGGAATTTTTCGCCATTTCCCCAGATTGGCATTGGGGGAGATGGTGTTTTCGCCTACCTTACACTGGTTGACGGTGGAACAACGGGTTGTGGTGGGGCATTTAAATAGGCTGGTCACTTTGGCAGAATAGTGCAGGGAGTAGAAAGCAGAAATTGGTGAGCACCTTAAGCCATTCCTAGTTTAGGAACATGGGGTCATCAGGAACGGCCTGCGGGTTATTAAGGCTCTGGGTGGTGAATGATGATTCCCTCTGGGAACCTCTTGGATAAGCTCCTCTCTGCAAACTTTATGGTTTCAGGGGTAGGCGCTCCCAGGAGGCCACCAGTGGCTGGGCTGCTGGTCGCAAGCCAGATTAATGGCTCAAGATCGGGGTTGGTGGCTCGCCCGTATCCTGGACAAGGAGGCTGGTCTGGCTGACACCTGCCTTGTCTATTCTGCTCTTAAAATGCTTCCTTGCTGTTTTAGTTGTTTAAACGTTATGTAGTTAATAAAGTGGCCCTTGTCTGATCCAAAACTGTTGTCCGTCTTTTTATTCCGTCTGTGGGGGCAATGGGAGGCTGGTTCGATTCCTCTACAGGATATCTTTTGGAACTTCACTCAACATATACCTGTGATAACCAAGAGCAACCAGTTCTTGCAAGCATCTTTAAATATCTGGGACAGAACTAGGAAAAAGTTTATGCCAGAAAGATCTAAATTTTCCTCCTTTTTAAACCACCATTGGTTCCCCCCGGGGAAAGACAAAATAGCTTTTAAGAAATGGAGGAAAGCTGGTACTACACGTCTTGTTGACCTGATAAATAAAAGACAAATTTGTACTAAAGCTGAATTAGAAAAGTTGTTGGGAGACAGTATACACTGGTTTCAATACCTCCAGGTATCCCATGTTCTTCAAGAGTTACATAAAGCAAAAGTTTTCTCTAAACCAATGTCCAACTTTGAGGAGATAGTGTCAAAACGTTCTGCTGAGATTAAAGGCTTAATCTCTAAAATTTATCAATTTTTTTTTTATTTTCCACTGATTTTGAAAACAAACAAATTTGTACTAAAGCTGAATTAGAAAAGTTAGTGGGAGACAGTATACACTGGTTTCAATACCTCCAGGTATCCCATGAGTTACATAAAGCAAAAGTTTTCTCTAAACCAACATCCAACTTTGAGGAGATATTGTCAAAACATTCTGCTGAGATTAAAGGCTTAATCTGTATGGCAAAAGGATTGCCAGGATTGCTTGGAAGAAAGAGACTGGGAAAACATGAAGTATTCTTGTAATCTTAGGTCAAGGATATTTACTACTTAATTCTTTTAATATCCTAAACAGATGGTATATGCCACCTAGTAGATTACATAAAATATATCCAATGTGGCCAGGTGGCAGACTATTTACACTGTTGGTGGCTGTGCCCAGTAATTAATTCTTTTTGGAAACTAATACTGAATCAGATCTACATCATTACGGGCCACAACTTAACTGTATTAACTGAAACTGTTTTGTTAGACATCTGGCCAAAGACACCTGGGGAAACAATAAATACTAAGTTAATTATGATTTTAATTATGATTGTTAGAATAATCATTGCACAAAAATGGAGAAATAATTTAGGTCCTTCTCTATATGAATGGCAGAATAAGCTATCAGAATACTTTGTACTTGGTAAAACAGTTGCTTTTACAAGGGAAAAGATCCAGAAAGATTTTCAAGCAATTTGGCCTCCTGTTGTTGACTATCTTAGATAAACATATGGAGCAGAAGTCCATCAGTGGCTATTAGCCATAGGGTATAGATGGGAACTCTCAGTCTGGGGCAGGTGATGCACTCTATTCTTGGTGCTGGAGGGGGCAGCAGTGGGAGGGCTTCTGGTGCCCTGACCCCACTGCTGGACTTCCTGATGGCAACTGGTATATTTTGGCCTCTGTGTGACAGAGTGTTGGACTAGATGGGCTATTGGCCTGATTCAACATTGGCTTCTCTTATGTTCTTATCTTATAGATAAAGATGTTCTTCCAAAAACAAATATTATCAGAGTTTATTGTATTTTTTATTAGATAGTTTAATTGTTTGAATGCTGTTGTCAATGTTATACACATTAGTACACCTTTATCATGCTTGTTAATTCTTTCTTATCTATTTCTATACTTGTTATGATGCCAGTTATTGTTTTGTTTGTGTATAAAATAATAAAAAAATTAAATTGAAAAAAAAAGAAAACAAGTGGGAGGCCAAAGAGCACAGTTGCCTTCCTGTGTGGAGAAGCAGCCGCTAGGGACAGAGAGGAGGAGGAAGGAACAGGTGAAAGTTAACTCCCCTTCCTCCAGTACTCAGGCAAAAGAGGCAGTTCTGTCTGGTATGTGAAAGGCAGGCACTGAAGGAGGAATGGAGTGCTTGTGGTCTGCCAAAATATTAAATCGAAAGGGAAGATCTTGAGTTGCTAAAGTTGGTGAATTAGGGCTGCTAGCTGAATCCTGGCAACCAGTGAGGGAGACTGGGAGGTGGGGACAATGTAATCAGCATCATGCCAAGGCCACAGCCCCAGTAGTGATATCACTATATTTGAGTAATGCTCTGGGATTCACCTGAAGAGTGACACCACAACACAGTGACATCACTTCCAGGTTCACACTGGAAGTGATGTCACAGCATTGGCACAAGAGCAAGAATTGGTGCCAATGCTGTGACATTGATCTACAGAGCAGCAGCAGGGACACTGGAGTGCTGAGCAGGAGGTCTCCCACCAAAGCAGGAGACCTGGCATGTCAGTTGTGAATTGCTGATGTACCTTTTTGTAGTTGACAATGTTGTCTGGCAATGACTACTTCACAGTAAGATTTGAAGGGCCAAGATATAGCCAGTGCCAGTGCCAGTGCTGAAGTTAGGTAAATCTTGGTCTGATCTGAGACTACTTGGTAACCTTATACATTCCACTTATATAAAAAGGTGGGCAGTAACAATGAAATAAACCACTTATGTTCTAAATGAAAGAGCTGATCAGAAGAGAATAGTATTTTCAGCATCCCTTTGACTATTTTGAGTCTTTCTAAACTTTAGTGCAACTAATCTCCACTTTGTTAAGTTCCACAAAAATATTCAGCTAGGATTCAGATATAATTGTTTAATGACAGGGTCATTGATGATAGAAACTATATTTCAAGGCATTTTTCTCTGTGTGTCTTTTCTGAACCTCCTATACTATTAAACATCCTTGAGGCTGGAGAGTTTAATTTTTCCACATTAGACTTTTCTGAAATGTGTGTGGCATTACAGAGTGTCCACTTTCGGTTTTGTATTTGAAAAACTTTACAAAGGCAATGTATTATTCTCCATTTCATCTGCAAATGGGCAAGCTGTTTCCAGGCACAATTTCAATCACCTAGATGAGGGGGGGAAATCCTATTTCTGGACTCTTTGGGGGCCCTGGAACAAGCCAAGCTGAGTGACCCCTGTGGTTCCACAAGCCAATGCTGCAAGGGCCATTCAGATGAACAATGGCAACAAGGGGCATTCACTCACTCATCAGTTCCTCCCACAAACAGGCTGCAGTGTGAGAGGAGACAACTGGTACAGCTCATGAGACACTGGCAGAGTTGATAGGGCTTGGCTCTGCTTGCTCCCAGCCACCAGTAGCCCAGTAGGAAAAATTCTCTGTAAATTAAACAGCCAGTCCACCCCTGAGTGCACATGTGCCTGCCATAAACTCCAGAATCTTCATTATTCTTACTGTTTCCCACCAATCTTAGTCATATTTATTTGGAAGTGAATGTTGCTAAGCTGTAAAGTTAGGGCCCTGAAAACTGGGGTGCGCCCTCTGAAGCACAAGTAGCTGCTTTTCTGATTTCTTTGTTTCAAGATTACAATCAGAATTTTGGTTAGAGTGAATGATAGTATTTCCTTACTGTTAAATTGCTTTGAACCTAGCATTCCACCAATGGAGGGGGGGGTGTTGTATGCAGCCACCTTTTCCACTCTATTTTGTCCAAGTCTCCTCTTTGCTACAGTCTTCATCCCATATGGCTTTTTTCCATGCCGCTCCACCTATTTTCACTAGCAGAAAAGCTGCTTGGATCTAACCCATTTGGATATTGTGGGGAAGTCTGTTCCTTCAACAAGTGCTCTGTGCATCCTTCAGTATGGACAGTGCCAACATACAACTCCTTCCCTGCTCTTTCCATAATTGTTGTATTGGGGGATGTAACTCTAGCTCCAGATTCTCAGTGTCCCACCACGTTTTTGATAAGCTTGTTAAATATATGTTCTGTTTTTTGCACTGTCCATTCCAGTTCTCCTGTCTTGGTATAGAACCTTTTGCATATAAACACACCCACACTGAATCTCTCTCCTAATGCCATCTTTCACATTTTTTTCCTGTGACTCTTGAAAACAGCTGTCATTTGTTTTTGTATTACCACCAGCATTGTTTTCCTATCGGGAAATATACCATCTTCCCTAAAGTATTATTCATTCTACTGCATCAAATGCTTCCAATCTCTTGTTGACTCTTTTCTCAAAGGTCAAATTGGAAGTTGCTAGATGACCTTTTTATGTCAAGCACCTGCAATCTGGTTCCACTGCAGGTCAAGTGGTGCCTGTCTCTTTAGTACAGGGTCAGCCCTTCATAAATAATTGGAACTTGGAAACTGACTGAATCACTTTCACTAAAGCCCGGGGGGGGGGTGTCTGTAAACAGTAGGTGTAGATGAAGGCCTTACACAGTTGATACAGTATTCATCTGAATATACCTCATTTCAGGTATCTGCAATGCGGATAATCCAGGAGAGTGGAAAATCCACACACAAACCAATAGTGTCTCATGCAGACAGAAGAGAGAGAGAGAACTAAATTATTTTAAAAGTGATACTAAACTGATGCCTGCGGCTGTCTCCGCATACAATAATGGTTATTACCTAAGATATGACATGATTGTCAGATGGGATAGGATGATGGATCATTATAGCAGGAGGGCTGGAAATGCTATTGCAGTGACTAATGAGAAATACAAAAACAACACACTACTTTAGAGGTGCTATACCACTTTGGAAACTCACAAATTTATTGTAGCATAAGCTTCCATGGCCTAACATCCACTTTGTCAGATTCATGAAGGGGCCTGTAAGGCTAGTCAATATAATAATTGGCAAGTAGTAGCCCAGGGCATTTCATTGTCTGAAAATATCTGTTTCACTCTAGGTTGTTTGTATAACATACAAATGAAGCTGGGTTTCTACCATTATTTTGCTGCATACAGAACTCAGCATCCTAAACATTTTCACTTTCCATTGTTAAACACATCTTTCTGGGCCATACATCTTCAGTGACAGACTTAAGAGTATTGGAAAAGCCACAGAGAGGGCTGACTATAAAATACTTCTTTGTAAAATACAGAATTAACCAGGACAAGATGGTCACTAGCATGATTCCTTTTAAAGCAAATTCATGGTGGATAGAGTTGCTGAAGGATATGAACCATGGGAATGTTTATCCTATCATTCCCCACAAGGGACTCAGGGTAGTATTCTGATTTTCCTGTCTTCGGATTTATCCTTAGATTAGATGGCAAGGCTGTCCCAAAGTCACTCAGTGAGTCTTGTGGCCCCAATACTAGTCTGACACTTTAACTACTAAACTGCTAACTTGATGGACTTAGGTTTGATCCAGAAATACTTTCTTCATGGTCTCTTAATAGTCCTAGTATGTTAAAAAGGCTCTCTCAGGCTTCCTCCTGTCCCCTTTCCTCTTGGGACCCTAATAACAATAAGCCTTTGCACCTATACCTCCCCTTAGGCAGAAGCCAGCTTTTTTAACAACTGAGATGTGGACATGTGAGGCAGGTGAGTTTAAGCACAAGGAACCAGATTAAAGTAAATAATATTTTAAAATGGGGCTGCTGTGGTTCAAGGAATGACAACTAAGGGTGTGCGTTCAGCATAAACCAAGCCAGATTTAAGCTGAATACAGATCAGAGAAACTGACTGGCTACCAGTATAGCTGAGCCCAGCAAAAGCCCAGCAGCAGAAAGCAGATCACAAGCAGGAAGCAAAGCAGTGACTCTGCTGTGCTAGCTCCATGCCTCTCCCTCAATTCACCAGCCGACAAAGAAGAGGGTGGGAGCAGAGCTGACGAATATATAGCCTTCTGTGGCAATATAGCAGAATGGGAACTCTATGATTTATTTATTTCTTAGTTGTTTATTTATCAAATTTATACCCTGCCATCCCAGCCGAGGCTGGCTCAGGGCAGCTTACATAAAAAGACACATAAATATCAATTAAAAACAGTCCTAAAACCTTCTACCTAAAACCTGATTGGCAATCAGCACTGACTGTTAAGGGCTGAGTTCAGACTGGCCATTTGCCCCATTATAGCCACATTCCAGCCACGTTTTACAAACAGATTAAAGGGAGCGTTCACACAGGCACATCTGCCTAGCGTTCCGCACCTGTAGGCAACCCATGCTGTTCCGCTTCACTCCCAGGATTAAAAGATACCTGTTGAAAGTGGTAGCAAATCCTGGAGAGTGCCTTTATCCCGCTGCATTCCACTTCCAGGAAGTGTGAATGCTCAGCTGAAAAGCCGGGAGCAACCCGCATTGCACATAAGACAGCAGTGATATGATTGGCTGTGATCTGCTCTACTGCCCAATGCGGTGCCGGCGCAACGGGATCCAAATCAGCTATGTGTGTATGAGCGCATGAGTGCTCATACACTCATACACACACAACTGATTTGTCAGGAAAAAGCCGTTTACAGCCACGCCTCTGGGCCAGCAGTCTGAACGCTCCTGCGCTCCTCCTCCCGGCATCAGTCAGCACAGTGTGACTGGGAAAACCCAGAACAGTTTGTTCCAGGGCTTTTTTGCCACGACTGGCTCCCGTTTCAAACTGCCAGTCTGAACTCAAACAAGGTATTTCCAAGGCTGGAGATTTCTACCCCACTTGTTGCCTTGAAGTTTTGTAAACAGTTTACTTGATCAGCGCCAGTCTGTCTCCATTTACAAACCTCCATAAACTGCCACAAACTGAGCTAAAACTTCATGAAAGTTCATGTGGCTCTCGCAAACCACAAGCTGGCTAAAATTCGTCACAAACTTTAGTTTGCAAGCTGGTTCATGCCATCCCTATTCCTTTATATAAGCAGCTGAAATGGAAAGATGCATCATTTGTTCCTTGATGTAATTTAGCTTTCTGTTTAACTTGGTGCAAGATTCTGACTTCGTAAATATCATGGTGGTATACCCAATGCACACTCATTCTTTAGAGGCACAATCCAGTTTGGGTAAAACTGTGCAGAAACTTCTTTTAAACCCTGTTTTCTTTTTTCCTTAGTTTTAAAATTCACTAAATCTGTTTTCCGATACACTGAAAAGAAACATCAACCCTGGAAATGTACTGCTAGTTGGCAATTCTGAGCCAGAAGGCCCAAAGGCACGTTCATATGTATGCAGGATTTCTCAGCGTGGCCTTTCATCTTTTATTTTATTGGTCACTCACTAAGGCTACAATCCCAGGCTCATGGGATTCCCATCAAACTCAGCAGAACTTAATTCTGATTAAATATGCAAAGACTCAGGCTCTTAATTCTTTGAGATTGTTTAAACCATTGCCATTTTCTTTCAACTTCCTTGAATAATCTTCAGATACTGCTGCTTCACTGTTCATCATCACTATTCATTTTCTTTTTCAAGACAATTGACAAATGTGTCAAATGAATAGTCTCCAGCAGTGATTGCAGTCTTTCTCACCCTATTAAGAATTCCAGCCCTCTTTTTAAAAAAAAATAGCCAGCAGCAGCGTCCTAATGTCCTTGCTCTGATTTTATATTTCATTTTCCTAAGTGCTTCTCATGAAATAGTTTGTCAAGTGCTTCCATTCATCATATGGGGGAAAAAACCTCTTTCGAATTTATAAATGTTTTCTTTTTGTGTGCTATAAAACAAGTTCTGACTTCTGTTTCTAATAGCTTCTTCTGGGTTCACAATACCTACCCTAACTGTGCTTGTGCACATACATTAAATGTCTTGTAGCTCTTACTCTTATGATTCCAAACTTGATCCACCTTATTAGTGACAATATTTTTGTGACCTCCATCTGCTCCCTGTTGTTTTGTTTCATGTAAGGCCCAGCACAACATAAACACCAAATATATATATGAATACCAGTAACTTATGCCTATTGCCTCTTAATATCATTTAGAAGAAGAAGAGAAGAAGAGATTGGATTTATACCCCACCCTTCGCTTGGAGTCTCAGAGCAGCATACAAACTCCCTTCTCTTCCCTTCCCCACAACAGACACCCTATGAGGCAGGTGGGGCTGAGAGAGCTCTGACAGAAACTGCTCTTTCAAGAACAGCTCTTACAGAACTATGGCTTGCCCAAGGTCATCCAGCAGCTGCAAGTGGAGGAGTGGGGAATCAAACCCAGTTCTCCCAGATTAGAGTCTGTGAACTTCACCACGACACTAAAATTTAGAGCCCATAATGATCTGTGAACATCGTTTTCAGCATATAACCCTGTTTTCTTGAAGTTGAAGGCATTGTTTTATGTTGTTTGCTCTCTCTCCTGTTTCACACCTATTCCATGTTGATTTCCTTTCATTAAAGATTTTTCATTTGTATAAGCTTTTTCTTGTTTACAAGTGAAAACAAAATAATCCATTTTTTCAAGCTTTTTCTTGTTTACAAGTGAAAACAAAATAGTCCACAGTGAACAACATAGTACAAATTAACCTTCTCCATTATGTTCCTTTAACAGTAAGCACATTTCCCTACTGTCATGTATTAAGGCTGGAATATTCCAGGACTGGGTACCAGAGACTGGCTGAGCTTGGAGCTCTAAAACAATAGCCCACCAGGACTCTGGAGGTGACCAATGAGAAACTAATGTTATGTAAATAGCCTATTTTGGTAGCTGAGTGTGTTTGGGTGTGGTTTTTGCATGCTATTTAAACAGGCTATTGCCCTGAGGTTTCAGTCTTGTATCTGCTGAATCACTAATAAAGCTGGGGTCTGCTCATCCATGGATGGATGGATGGATGGATGGATGGATAGATAGATAGATAGATAGATAGATAGATAGATAGATAGATAGATAGATAGATAGATAGATAGATAGATAGATAGATAGATAGATAGATAGATAGATAGATAGATGTCATCTTTCTCACTGGGACCCAAATTGGGTTACACAAAGTGTTTCAATATGATCAACAGACCAGAGGTGAAGCCTAGCATAAGTATCCGCATGACATGTTAAACAAAAGCAAAAATTATACAGCAGGAACCTACTTAGAGCAACAGGTAGCACAAACTAAGTTTCTTTCTGAACCACATTGTTAACATGCAGCCCTATTTCCTGTTCAAAAAGCCCTCTTGAATAATTCAGCTTTGCATAATTTGCAGAAAACTAGGAAAGTGGAAGCCTTCCTGACCTCATCACATGAATCATCCCATAAGGTAGGAGCCGCAACAGAGAATGCACATGTACAGGCAGTTGTTGATTTTGTACATTTGCAGGGTGGCACTCATAGAAACTCATATTCATATGAGCAAAACTGTTGTGGTGGACCATAGAGGGAAAGGTGGTCCTGCAGATATGAAAGACCAAGGCCATGGAATGCATTGTATGTGATAGCCAGTATTTTAAACTGAGCTCAGTAACTGATGGGCAACCAACAGGATGTCTGCAGAATGGGAGTAATATCCATGCTCCATCTGGCTCCTGATAACAACTGAACTGCAGCATTCTGAACCAACTTGAGCTTCCAGACTGACTCTGAGGGGAGACCTATGTATAGTTGTGAAGCAACACATTTTTGGGTGGAGGTCAGAACTGAATAAAACCTTCACCAGGAGTTTTTAAAAGTTTTTCTCTCAGGGCAGAGAACAGGCAGGAAGGGGGAAGTTAGGTCAATGGCTTTCCAGCCTCACCTCAGGTACCTCTTAAGAAATGCTAATAGGTCTAGCTAGAGACAAGCTCCCACCCCCCCAAGCAGAAAACAGAGACCAATTCCACAAAAGCAGTTAATCTGCCCTCAGTCACCCATTTCCCCAGTTGTGCTGCTCAATTTCCCACTATTTGCTGCACGGCTGCATTTTGACCCACATCCCCCCCTCTCGATTTCCTCTGCGTCTTCTTGAGCCTAAAAAAATAAGGATCAAGAAGACACAGGGGAAATCAGGAGGAGATGCAGGTCAAAATGCAGCTGCACAGCAAATAGTGGGAAATTGAGCAGTATAACTGGGGGAAACAGGAGACTGAGGGCACAAAACTGTTTTTGCAGAATCAGTCAGCGATTTGAAGGCATTAAGTACTAGAAAGACTTCAGGAAGAAACTCCCAGAGACTTCAGGAAAAGCTTCTTTGACCCAGCCTGAGCTGGTCAGTGGATGGGGAAAAGGGAGGTAATAAAACTCCTGGGAGCAAGGAGGAAGGACACTTTTTTGGTGCTGATTCCATCAAGGTAGACAGAACTCTTAACTAAGGTCTGGGGGGTGCGGTCATTGCCATGTGCTGACCTGCATGCCTGAAGGAGGCTTGAAGGTAAGAGAAACCCTGTGAAAATCTGTAGCTTTCTAAGCTAAGGACCTGCCTTATATTTAACAACTGATAGGCATGTATAGAAGCAGGAACTGCATTTTACCCGTTTCTTTTGGATTCCTTGCTCAATTTGCTGCTATTCTAAAAGTATGCTTGTGAACATTTCATTTTAAATAAATACTATGTAACTATGTAAAGTATGCTTGTGAACATTTTATTTTAAATAAACTCTATGTAACTTGACCTGTATAATGGTCAAGAAGCAACAATGAGAACCTGATATGGAACAGCTGATTGGTTTAGCATAGGAAAAGGAGTACGACAAGGATGTATATTGTCACCTTGCTTATTTAATTTATATGCAGAGTATATCATGTGAAATGCTGGCCTGGATGAATCACAAGCTGGAGTTAAGATTGCTGGGGGAAAGTTCAATAACCTCAGATATGCAGACGATACCACTCTGATGGCAGAAAGTGAAGAGGACCTAAAGAGTCTCTTGTTCAGGGTGAAAGAGGAGAGCGCAAAAGTGGTCTTGAAGCTCAACATCAAAAAAACTAAGATCATGGCATCCGGCCCCATCACTCCTTGGCAAATAGAAGGGGAAGTCGTGGAAGTAATGACAGACTTCATGTTCCCAGGATCCCAGATCACTGCAGATGGTGACTGCAGCCATGAAATTAAAAGATGCCTGCTCCTTGGGAGGAAAGCAATGGCAAACCTAAACAGTATGATAAAAAGCAGAGACATCACCCTGCCAACAAAAGTCTGCATGGTCAAAGCAATGGTATTCCCAGTAGTAATGTATGCCTGCAAGAGTTGGAGTATAAGGAAGGCCGAGCACCGAAAAATAGATTCTTTCGAACTATGGTGCTGGAGAAGACTCTTGAGAGTCCCTTGGACTTCAAGGAGATCAAATCATTCAATCCTAAAAGAAATCAACCCTGACTGTTCCCTGGAAGGCCAGATCCTGAAGTTGAAGCTCAAATACTTTGGCCACCAAATGAGAAGGGAGCATTCACTGGAGAAGACCCTGATGCTGGGAAAGATTGAAGGTCAAAGAAGAAGGGGATGGCAAAGGATGAGATGGTTAGACAGTGTCATTGATGCAACGAACATGAAATTGAGCAAACTTCAGAGGACAGTGGAAGACAGGAGGGCCTGGCGTGATCTGGTCCATGGGTTCGCGAAGAGTTGGACTCAACTGTGTGACTAAACAACAACAAATGTAACTTTTGATCCTGGTAGAGATTCTCTATGCTATATAGACCTCCACCATATTGGACATGCCATTTTAAAAGGAATGCCAGGAGGAAGGGGAGGGCAGGAAGAAGGGGGCTACTCCCCCAGTGGTGCACCAAGTGATAAATTGTCCCCCATGGTAACCAGGCACTGGGTAGTGGAAGACACAGAGGCAAGACCTCAGAACTTGGAAGGGAAGCTGGGAGTCCTGGCCTTCCCAGTGGGCAATTCCTACTGGTGGTGGCAGTTGAACAGAGAGAGTAAAGCCCCTCCATGTGTTGGGAAAACCAGGAGGGCAGGGTGGAAGAGGGCCTGCAGGCCAGAGCAGGACAGTTCTGCCACAAGAGTGTATTACAGTAGTCTATTCTCAATGTTACCATAGCATGGATCCAGGTAGCCAGATTGTTCATATCAAAGTAGGGGACCATATTCCAGGTTAGACTGAGTTGGAAGATGGTGCTTTTTGCAGCTACATTAATTTGTTTCTCTAGCAATAATATTGGATCCAATGTAACCCCAAGGCTCTTAACTGAGACAGCAAGCATCAGGTGAATCCCATCAAAAGTGGGGAGAATAATATCCTTCAAGACCTCTACCTTCCCACCCAGCATTATCTCTGTCTTTTCCTGGGTTTAGTTTCAAGGCTAGCCAGATCTCATCAGATCTCAGGTCTCATGCTGATGATAACTGGTTTACAATGGCATTCCATGAAGAATCATTTGAACGAGTCCAGCCCACTACTTCTGATGCCTACTCTTGTCTCCATAATAAGTACAAAGAGACTTCTCAGCTGAAACCAATAATGAAAGAAAAAAAGCTGAGAAAACCTTATAAATATTATTTATTTATTTACAAAATTTATATGCCACCTTTCTCCCCTTACAAGGGCCACCAAGGCAGCTAACAATTTAAAATATTTTTTATCAACCAGTGGAATAACATGGGAAAGGTCCATGCTTTTGCACTGTACAGGAAGACTGATTTTGTTAACTGGGCACAAAATGTTATACCATATGCATAAAGATACCACAAAATTATTATAAGTACAAAGATAGCTAAGTGTATTTTTTGCCTACGTGTACCCATCACGATCTAGATGTATACGATGTCAAAGTTTCTCTAATGCATCAATAGTCACGGCAACTGCAACAAAATCAATTTGACAGCATGTAGATGAGCACTTCAGTGTGTCTGAGACAGAGCTTTGAGGATCAGTTGTGTCAGGCCACTTCCCGGTGTTCAATTGATCCAGGAAAAAAATGAATAAATTTGATATAATATTCCAAAAAATTCCTTTGCTTGGCCAGAATTATCTGTAGCATGCACCAACACAATATCCCAGTTGTGGTGCGAGTAGGGTACTGAGAAAACTTGATGATTTTTTTTTCTGTAGAACAATGGCTTGAACCTTTTTGTATTGTCCCCTCATATTGGCACCATTATCATAACACTGGCCACAAATATCAGACAACAACACCCCATGCTTCTCTGTCACCCTATCCAACATAATGCTTGCAAGATCCTTTCCTGTTGTGTCTGTGACATGAAGAAAGTCCCAAACAATTCACCTTGATGTCCACTGATTTGATAAGTTCATCACTTTCAATATACGGAGAACAAGAACAGTTGTTCCTGTTTTGAAATATCTGAGGTACAGTCTATTATGATGCTGAAGAATTTTTTTAACCTTTATGTGTCACGATACATTCACACGGATGGAGAAACTCAGTCTGCATGGCCTTGCTTATGATAACTGGTCCTCTCTTTAGCATACTTCGACTTTGTCTCTGAAGGCCACACTGTTTTAGCAATACACTGAATCAAATCTAGAAAGGTGCGAAATACTTGATGCCCTTGTAGCTGTTCTAGATGCAGTTGTCTAAGCAACAGTTATCTAAGCACATCTTTGTCAATGGTAACATTTGTGATTCCCTTCCAGTTTTTTTCCATGCGGAGTAATTGTATAAGTTATCATTTGAGACCTCATATACATACACAAACTCCTTGCCAAAGGAGTCTTTGCAGTCTTTGAACTTGAGTATGACAACTTGCCAACATTATCAATTTCCCATGAAAGTCCTGATAGCCTCTCCCCTTTTTCTGCCTCCTTCTCTCCTTCCCATCTACCAGCCAACCTTCTTTTATCTCCTCCTCCATCTTCAGTTTTCCCTCCTTCCCTACCACCTGGCACCCTCTGCCTAGGAAAAATATGGCCTAGTTGTGTGGTGCTGATGGCGTGGCCAGGCCCAGTTGCACAGTGGAGAACTTTTAAGGACTTGCAAGGGGTACTTTCTCCTGTATTACTTTCTCCACACTATTTCCTTTTTCCCTCCTCCTAGCAGCCCCCATGTCTTCACCCTTTGTTGCCTCCTTCTTGTTTCTCACCCACCACCTAACCTAACTTTCATCTGTCCACCATTGTCAGCTATATTTATTATTCATTTATTTCATTTATACTCTGCCTTTCTCCACCCAAAGCAGTTTACATCATTCTCCTCCTTCATTTTATCATCAGAAAAACCCTATGAGCAGGGTCAGATTGGGAGTGAAAAACCCTGGTAAAGGACCACTCCCCCAGCTTACCTGACCCTATACCCCAAAGGAGGAAGAGCAAGAAAAAGAGGAAGTCCCATCTGATCCTGCCCCAATTTCCCAAAGTGCGGAGGGGGGGGGGGAGAAGCAGCCTGCATAGCCAACTGGCTGGCCACCAATCTCCTCGATTCACACAGGGTTTGCATGGGCCATTCATGGGGTGGCTACTGTTGAACAGTAGCAAACAGATGGTCCTGGGTGAGTCATACAGATTGTGTGGTAGCAATGTTCTGCCAGTGCATAATCCCAATAGAATCAACAACTACTGAAAAATCTAATATGGACCACAGGTACAAATTTCCTCTCTAATCAAAGGCCATCAACTATGGCCCAAAGTGAATCTAAAAAGATGCAAACCAAAAACATAATGATCCTCTTCATTTTATTTTGAGGCTTAATTGCTGTCTACAGTGAAGTGTCTTGAAGTCTGTCTTTGTAGCTAATTAAGTGGTGCTGTGTTCCTTTCTCTAGAGATTCTGGGTTTTTTTGTATAAACTTCTCATTTAAGGTTTTAATTATCTCTCTTGTCTGACAGTTTCCTATTTAATGATGTCTGCCAGTACAAAACCTATCTGGGGGGGGGGGTTCGAAGGCTGGAACAAAAGCACCTCTTACCAAGGTATTATTCATATGTTTGGATTGGTGTGAAACACAACATGGGATTTTTCTAGTGATGTTTAAATGGACTTCAGTGTTTGTGCTTCGAAATGCCTGGCCTACTATTAAGATTGCTGTTTTACTAATCACTTTACCGAGCTTCCTCTCAAACCTTCTGGGCAACAAAATTAGAGTATGGTTTACTGCATAAGGTCTGAGATGAGAAACAACAGGGAAACAACTGGACTCTCTCATCAATAAGTGGAATTGTTTCTGAGCTAAGAAACAACAGGAGTTGTAGGGTCAAAGACATAAGGGTTGCAATGACCCTTGTTAAAGGGGACAGTCACAACTTTTGAGTGAGTGAACGGCAACACCTCTCTGCTGTTTAACTGCCTTTCCCGTCTATTCTAAGCTGTTAGTACAATATCCCATTCCTTCACAATGGATTTGGTGTGGGGGGAGGTTAAGTAGAATGTGTCTTTTATATTCAGGATGCTTGATTTTTAATTTTTTAAAAAGAAATGTGTGCTTCAAGGAGATAGTACAACCATCAAAATTAAAAGAAAAGGTTGGGGGGGGTGTCACTATAGGGAAAATAGCCTTGTGCAGGTTAAATCATAAGTAAAGAGTGCTCCTGCTTTTCAACAGGGGGGATATTTAGCCTCTGCATAGCTTTTGGCAGGGATGGGGGAAAGGGATTGCATCATGATAACTCAGGCATAATCCAATAACACTATATATTACTAATAATTACTATTGATGGGAAGAGGGGACCTCTTTCTTTCTAAAATCCAAAACATTTATCATTGTGTTGACTGTCCATTTTATTTTTCAGCACAAAAGGCAGGGAAATTCAGGAAGCCTGACATATTCCCAAGACACCTGTGCTCATATTTTGCACTGTATCTTTGCTACCCTGATTGGCTACTATTTTAAACCCATTTTGGCTGAAATTGGGTCATCTTCCTGCTAGGAACATTAATGGCATTGCAACATAATGGCCATTTGTTTGGCTTCTTGGCAATACCATGAAGCCACTTCAGAGTGAGGGTGTAGCTCCTTGCTTTCACTCTAAATGGATGCACAATTTTGCCACCACCCCTCTTTATTGCAAACCATTGAAAGTGGGGAGGTTTTCATGGCTTACAGGAGTTTTAATGAAAAGCATTTTATTCCAGTCCTAAACATGACACAGGGCTTTTCCACATGGTTTTTACCTCATCGGTTTTGGCCTCATACTATTTTGATTTATCCTGCATTTTTGTGCCTTTAGTTTCCACTTTGTTGTTTAAAAAAAACTATTCCCTGGGGGAGAGGTTAGTTCTGAAACCACCTTTATCCTTGTATTTTTGGAAGCCAATTTTGAGTTTTTCTTTGTACATGTTTATATTGGTTTTCTTTATCCCACCCACCTCCATCCCACTTTTCAATGACTGAACAGTTGTCATCATCAAACCACTCCCTCTCCCACTGCTGCCCTGAAGATGAGTGGTTCAGTTTTCATATTTGTTATGTATGGGGACTGGAACAGTCCAGGACTGTGGCTACCAGAGACTGGCTGAGCTTGGAGCTCAAGAACAATAGCCCACCAGGACTCTGGAGGTGATCAGTGAGGAATTAAGGGTTCTGACAATAGCCTATCATTAGTAGTTGTTTGGGGAGTAGGTGGGGTTTGCATTCTATTTAAACAGGGCTGTTGCCCTGGCTTCTTGTCTTGTTGTGGCTGAATCACAAAGAAAGCAGAGCTGATGCTTGGAGGTTGGATCATCCATGGAACCTAGTATTTAACAATATTTTTAAAGAAGTCTAAAATATCGATATATTAATATATCAATATAGTGTTGTAATGACAGTTTAAGCAGATTCTCTGAATTCCTGAAGGAGGGCAGGGGCTACAGACCTACTTTTAAAAAAATGAAAGCTTGGAATTCTGCTTGAACTATCATTACAACACTACATTGATATATTGATATTTTAAGGCTTTTTTTTTTAGAAAAATAAGGGGGGAACTGTGACACCACTGACAACTACACCAATGACAACAGCAGCCTCCCTTGAAAATCCTTATTATTTAAGGAATAGACTGATTCCATAACTGTTAAAATGCACACAAAGGGCAGACATATCTAAGAACAGTGCCTAGTCCAATTCCAGTGCCTGTGGATTGAATGCCAAGAAAATCAGAGGTAAGTCGAGCGTGCAGAAAAGGTTTGACAGACATCCTTACAACGGAATTGCTGATTAAAGGGAAAGCATCTGGTTCCCTGAAACAACTAGATAATGTTTGTATTTTTATTATGTTCACTCTTTTCAAAAAGCCATTCAAAAAACCTGTCATATTACTACTCTAGTACTACTCTACTTTTAGTACTGTGGCTTACATGTTATGCAGAAATTATAGTGATCCAGGGTTCTGCTTACTTATCTCTAATGTATTCCTCTTGGCTCATGATTTGATTGCCTGAGTTTCGAATATCTACTAGTTTCACATTAAATATTCACATGGCCAAAAATGCTCACTCATATTTGTAATCTGAGAATACTCACATGCTCTGCGTCGGTTGCATTCAACTGTCATCTTCAATATAGACAGCCATCCTCATGTCACTATGAACCAGTTCACAGTTAACTACAGCTCCCAGTGTGAGAGCCCTCCCAGCAGCTGTGGCTACAAATCTATGAATGCTTTTGGGGAGAATGTGTCATTGATTAAAGTGGCACTTACTTTCAAGTAGTCATGCGTAGGATTGTTTCCTGTGCCTACTATTTTAGGCCATGTAGGAAAGAACTAGCCTCATGGAAAACAAGATCACCCAATCAGACAAAATGTCTGTTAGTCGGTACATTACTCTGAATAATATAATAGAGTACTACATCTATGTCAAATGTGAGTCAACAAGATTTGATGATGAGAGGATAATCAGCTTGCTAATTAAACATCTTGCTTGGGTTTCAGGGTCTGGTCCCATGTTTGAAAGCTAAATCCAAAATGGATTTATCCTAGCAAGGCTAGATTCTAACTGACATAATAATTTAATTCCAAAATATGGGGGATAAGTGGTGTATGTGTGTGTGGACTTTTAGATTAATTAATGATTCAGTGGGGGAATATGTGTTTTTGTATGAGTCTGTGCTACAGTTATGTCCTGGGCCCAGAGAAATGATACCTGGAACCAGAATGCTTCATGAGAGACAAAACCATGAGTACTGAAATTATAAAAACTCAGAATTTCTATGTTCAGTGCAAGAAATATAAAAGTAAAAAATATTTCATCCTACAATCCAGAACAGCTATATTATACTTGGACAAAATCCCTTCCTACAGATGCAAAAACATAAAGGATATGGTTTGTTTTCATGGAATGCAAAATCAGTTGCACTGATTCATGTTTTTTATGGGGAACCTTTGCCCTGTAACATGTTTAGATTAAAAAAAACAATTATAAATGGAGTGTGATGCAAACAGTAGAACAGGCTTGTGAGTTAGCAGAGTATCAGTGAAAGACTGACTGTGAGAATGATACATATACATTTCCATACCAATGGTATGGTAAATAGTATGGTAAAATAGCCATAGAAATGATTACCTTAAAAAGAATAATATCTGTAACAGCTAGCAGATACAAAATCACAATTCTGAACTTAGAAGCAAAAATGCGCACAGCATAAATCACAAGCCTTCATACAAGAGAAGCAAACTAAAGTAATATATAGCTCTTCAAATCCATTCCATCCATTTGCCATTCCAATAATCTCCTTGGCACTGTCATCTCCCATTCTACCTAGTACCATATATACCTAAATCCTATCAAATAATCATTTTTGGCTTTGAGTGTACTTTTTACATTTCATATCATGAAATAAAGTTAAACTGGATAACTCCATGTTCACATTTTGTAACCCTTCCTAATGTACAATTCTATGATGCTGCATATAAAACAAGTCAGTATACAAAATACAGTGTATGGTTTTCTTTTAAGATTCATCATGCAGTCTCTCCTCCTGATTTTAATGTACTTCATAAAATATAATATCTTCACTGAATACAGATTACTTCTGCTTTTTCAAAGATGGCATTTATCACACATAGAACTGAGAGCATTATGGTCTTTAATGGAGTTCTTACAACAATTTTATATTATAATCCTATCAGGAAACAAAATGATTGCACAAACAGACATTACCAAGACTGTTTAGATGACCTACTGGACTAATGTGGGTAGCGATATTTCCAGTATATGTAGCATTTAAAAAAAAAACAGAATTGCATATTTTAGGAGCTGGGATAACAAAGTGCTCATGTGGGACAACCCATTACACTAAGAGTGCAATCTTAAACAGGCTGCACTTTCTAAGTCTATGGACTTTAATAGACGTAGAGGGGTTTAACTCTGCTTAGGACTGCACTGTAGGAAGCTGTCTATGAAATGCCCTCCACCCTGGAAGTCATCCTAATAATTCAAACATTGGGACTTCATCTGCTCTTGAGTGAGAAAGCTGTAGCTGGCAGAGAAGAACAGTACAAGGAATGATTCAGCCATCTCCCAACAACCCAGTACTTCAACTCTTGCAGATACTAATGGCTCTGGGTGAAACAGAAGAATAAAATAACCATTTCACACCTTGCTAAAATATCACATCTCAAAGGAAAGCAATTTGGGCAGCCAAATGGCTCTCTTGAGGCAGAAAGATCAGAATGATCCCAAGGGAAGATGGACTCCTAAAGGGATATTATAAATTCCCAGGACATGGGAAAGAAGCTCCCTCCCGCTTGTTGAATTAGCACAACCCATGAGGGACTAAACCTTTACCTAAGGACTCCATCTTGCGCATGTGGCAAAGGACAACAAGGAGAAGTCCTGACTTTGAGAAATAAGGTGGCAATGGGCTTTTAAATGCTGCAACTTCAAGAATTACTAGCATATCCTAGTTAAACAATGTTAGGATATATACAACGGGTAGAGTTAGAGGAATACATTCTTCACCTTCTCTTTGTATCTTTGCTCAGTCGCATGCTTTAGTAGACTGTGGCCCCAGTCACAAGGGAGGATTTGCCCTGCAAAACGGATGGGTTGAGGGCACATCAAATGGACGCTATCATACGGTAACATCTAGGAAGCATAGCACACCTGTCACCAACCCGTACCGTCAGCCTGAAGAAGCAGATTTTAAAAATACCAGATAAGGGGTAGTAGCAATGTTCCCTCTAAGCTGTGGAGTCTTGTGAGCCAAAACTCTACTTTGTGAGCTACTGCCATTAAAGGTGTGAGCAATCAATCTGGCTACTGCATAAAGTAGTTTGCTCTGGAGCCATCCTTCCTGAGCCACGACAAAAATATGTGAGTTGGAGGCTACAAAACTGTGAGCTAGCTCACACTAACTCAGCTTAGAGGGAACACTGGTAGTGACCAGAAAATGCGGGTCGCAGGCAAGCGTCAGATCGTGGAAGCTGAGCTAATCCAGCATGCGTCCAGTCACATCGGATGTGTTTTTTCCAAGCCTCCACAGTATGCGAAGAAATGTAAGATTGTGCATGCGCAAGAATGTGAAAATGAAACCCTTTGATGCGCTTCAACATTGCCATGTGATAGCCGGCTATCGGCGTCTATGCGGCATCTCAGGGACCCGTCCGATCATGCTATTGCACATCTTTTTGCTCTGGCTCTAATTTGCCTCCTTTCAGTGGCGCAGTATCCCGCTCGTGTGACCGGGACCTGTGTGTACTTTTTCATTCTTATTTATTAAACTTCTTAATATTTTGAATGTGTGATGCCTATTTAGTTTTGCCTTCTAAAGTGCAGTAGAAGAAAGGGGTGGCAGGTAAGCTCAGTAGCTCAGAACTGCGAAAGCTCAAATGACTGTCTGTGTGCTATCTTGTAGGGGGTGAAGGAGAAGATGTAGCAGTTAGATGGAACATATAAATGGTAATACAAGTACAGAGTGCTAGATGTGTAAATCCATTGAGCAGGAGGTACTATCAGATTTGCTGATGGCACAATTGCTACCCAGTTTGTTTTTGTTAGCCCCTGGAGTAAAGGAAAAGGGTAGAATTGCCAAATAGAGATTTGGGACAGACCTGCACCTTTCTGAACTCCAAAGGAACCCAAAGGAATAGGGCTTGCAAATCTGTCTCTGCCCAGTTACATTTGTATTCTGTCTTTTCCATCAGTGAACTCAAGATAACTGTGGAAGTTCAAGATATTTTGTCACCTAAAGCTGCAGTTAACTTGCCACATTTCTTTGCTGCTGCCACTGCCAACCTTAGTCAGGGACCAGAGATAATCCTTATTGCTTCACTGTCCCAGCTCACTGAAAGTTGTAGGAATTCTAATGGAGAAGATTGTAATGTAAAAAAAAATTAAGTGAGACACGTGTACTGGTTTTTTTTCTCTACTGAAGGACCTCTCTGTAGACCACATTGTTTTGCTCATATGAAGATGTGTTGTTCTGAGCACCTCAGGGTGATCTCAGATTTCTTTAAAGAAGATGCAACTTCCATTCAGTGAAGGAGGATTTGGTTTCCTTGATCTTAATATGTATCATCAGAATCCTCTGCTGACATGAAAGAATGGTGGAACATAGGGAGAGAGAATGGTGGAGCATAGGGAGATGGGCGGCCCCACAAATAAGAGGAGCCAAGGCCATGAAGGAGTTTGTATGTGATGGCCAATACCTTAAACTGAGTCCAGTTACAGATGGACAATGAAGTGTCTGCAGAACGGGAATGTGAATGATCCATTTAGCTCCTACTAATAACTCACCTGCAGTGTTCTGGACCAACTGGAGTTTCCGAGCTGATTTTGAGGGGAGACCAATGTACACTGCATTATAGTAGTCTAGTCTCAATCTTATTGTGGCATGGATCCAGGTGGCCAGGTCAGCCATGTCAAGGTAAGAGGCCATCTTATGGCTAGGCTGAGTTGGTAGAAAAAATTTTTTGCAGCTGCATTAACTTGCTTCTCCAGTAATAAAGCTAGATCCAATGTAACTCCAAGGCTTTTAACTGAGCCAGCAAGCATAAGTATCACATCAACCCCCACTATTCTCCTGTTCCTCTCTTTATTTTCCATAGATCTTGAATGTGTGTATGTTCCATGTGTGCTCCTTGTATGTCAAATTCCCTAATTTCCCTTCAATAAAACAATCTTTATTCCACCCTTGGACTGGTTATTGAGACTTCTTATAAGGGAAAGATCCCCATAAACATAGGTAGGAGATGCCCACTAATACTCCACCTCTCACTGAGGCCTGCCATTTAGCTGAATTCCTCAGAAACTGAAGGCAGCAATTCAGCTTCTTCACTGCCTTCACTACTCTGGAAGGGGTAACACAAGGCTTTACATAGAGATTGAAAGCAAGGGGGAAAGCAAGGGGGCTAGATGGAATAACTGTGTCATAATAGGCGACTTTAACTACCCACACATTGATTGGGTCAATATGAGTTCTAGTCAGGAAAAAGAGATTGAGTTTTTAGACACTCTCAATGACTGTGCTATGGAACAGATGGCCACAGATCCTACCAGAGGAGAGGCGATCCTGGATTTGGTCCTAAGTAACACCCAAGACCTGGTGAGAGATGTAAAAGTAATTGCACTGCTTGGGAACAGTGACCATAATGTCATTGAGTTTAACATTTGTACAGATAGGGAGTTGCCCAAAAAGACTGACACAACCACTTTTAACTTTTAAAAGGGTAACTTCTCTGGTATGAGGGGACATGTGAGGAAGAAATAGAAAGGAAGAGTGGAGAAGGTCAAAACCATTGGGGAAGCTTGGAGACTATTTAAAAATACAATCCTAGAAGCTCAGAAAAAATATATACCACAGGTTAGGAAAGGCACAAATAGGTATAGAAAAAAGCCTGCATGGTTAACAAATAAAGTAATGGAAGCTGCAAAAGGTAAGAAGGATTCCTTTAAGCGGTGGAAAGCTAGTCTTAGTGAGGTTGATAAAAGGGAACACAGACTACGGTAAATAAAATGCAAGTCTGTGATCAGGCAAGCAAAAAGGGAATATGAGGAGCATATCGCAAAAAACATAAAGGCCAACAATAAAACTTTCTTCAAATACATTAGAAGTAGGAAGCCAGCCAGGGAGGCAGTGGGGCCCTTGGATGACCAAGGGGTAAAAGGAGTAGTGAAGGATGATAGGGAAATGGCTGAGAAGCTGAATGCATTTTTTGCCTCTGTCTTCACTGTGGAAGATAAGTGCTTGCCCACTCCAGAAGCACCGATTTCGGGAGGGAGTTTGAAAGACCTGAATCAGATTGCAGTGACAAGAGAGGAAGTCCTCCGACTGATGGACAATTTAAAAACTAATAAATCACCAGGCCAGGATGGCATTCATCCGAGAGTTCTGAAAGAACTCAAATGTGAACTTGTGGATCTCCTGACAAAAATATGTAATCTTTCTTTAAAATCTGCCTCCATTCCTGAGGACTGGAAGGTAGCTAATGTCACTCCCATCTTTAAAAAGGGCTCCAGAGGAGATCCAGGAAATTACAGACCAGTCAGTCTGACATCGATACCGGGTAAGTTGGTGGAAACTGTTATTAAGGAAAGAATTAGTAGGCACATTGATGAACAAAAACTATTGAGGCAGACTCAGCATGGGTTCTGTAAGGGAAGATCTTGTCTCACTAACCTGTTAGTGTTTTTTGAGGGAGTGATCAAATATGTGGACAAGGGGGACCCAATAGATATTATTTACCTTGACTTCCGGAAAGCTTTTGATACAGTTCCTCATCAAAGGCTCCTAAGTAAGCTCAATAGTCATGGGATAAAAGGACAAGTCCTCTTGTGGATCAAAAACTGGCTTATAAATAGGAAACAGAGACTGAGTATAAATGGGAAACTTTCTCAGTGGAGGGTGGTAAGCAGTGGGGTACCACAGGGATCAGTACTCGGTCCAATGCTTTTTAACTTGCTTATTAATGATTTGGAATTGGGAGTGAGCAGTGAAGTGGCTAAATTTGCAGATGACACGAAGTTGTTCAGGGTGGTGAAAACCAGGGAGGAGTGTGAGGCACTCCAAAGGGATCTGTCGAAGATGGGTGAGTGGGCATCAATGTGGCAAATGGGGTTCAATGTGGCCAAGAGCAAAGTGATGCACATTGGAGCCAAAAATCCTAAATAGAAATACACGTTGATGGGGTCTGAACTGGCAGAGACTGACCAAGAGAGAGATCTTGGAGTCGTAGTAGATAACTCAATGAAAATGTCTAGACAGTGTGTAACTGCAGTAAAGAAGGCCAACACTATGCTGGGGATTATTAGGAAGGGAATTGAAAACAAATCAGTCAGTATCATAATGCCCCTGTATAAATCATTGGTGCGACCTCATTTGGAATACTGTATACAGTTCTGGATGCCACATCTCAAAAAGGATATTATAGCATTGGAAAAAATGCAGAGAAGGGCAACTAGAATGATAAAAGGGTTCAAACACTTTTCCTATGAAGAAAGGTTAAAACCCTTGGGGCTCTTTAGCTTGGAGAAACGACGGCTGATGGGTGACATGATCGAGGTTTATAAGATTATGAATGGGATTGAGCAGGTTGAGAAAGAAGTGCTTTTCTCCCTTTCTCACAATACAAGAACTCGTTGGGCACTCCATGAAATTGCTGAGCAGTCGGGTTAGAACAGATAAAAGAAAGTACTTCTTTACCCAAAGAGTGCCATGACACATTGAATTCCATGTGTTATGGCATTCTTTAGGTGAAGAAGTACTTTCTTTTATCTGTTCTAACCCAACTGCTCAGCAATTTCATGGAGTGCCCACGAGTTCTTGTATTGTGAGAAAGGGAGAAAAGCACTTCTTTCTCAACCTGCTCAATCCCATTCATAATCTTCACCCATAATACCATAACACATGGAATTCACTGCCACAGGAGGTGGTGGCAGCTACAAGCATTGACAGTTTCAAGAGGGAATTAGATAAACATATGGAGCAGAAGTCCATCAGTGGCTATTAGCCACAGGGTATAGATGGGAACTCTCAGTCTGGGGCAGGTGATGCACTCTATTCTTGGTGCTGGAGGGAGCAGCAGTGGGAGGGCTTCTAGTGTCCTGGCCCCAGTGCTGGACCTCCTGTTGGCACCTGGTATATTTTGGCCACTGTGTGACAGAGTGTTGGACTAGATGAGCCATTGGCCTGATTCAACATTAGCTTCTCTTATGTTCTTATGTTCTTATGTCCCTGTGGAACCTCACATAGGGTTGCCAGGTCCAGGTTGAAAAATACCTGGAGATTTTGGGGGAATCCAGGAGAAGGTGGGGCATGGGGAGAGGAGGGGCCTTAGCATGGTACAATGCCATACAGTCCACCCTTTAAAGCAGCCATTTTCTCAAGGGGAACTGATCTCTGTCATCTGGAGATCAGTTGTAAAAGTGGAAGATCTCCAGGCCACATCTGGAGGCTGGTAACCCTAACCCCATGCTGATGACAACTGATTTCCAACAGCAACCCTTTGAGTCTGATCCATGAAGAACAATTTGAACCAGTTCCATGCACATCCCCATACCTACTTCTGCCTCCAGGCACCTCAACAAGATGGCATGATTTACTTTACCAAGGCTGCAGATAAATCCAACAGAAACAACAGCAAAGTTTGGCCTTTATCTACACTCAGATGGAGGTCATCAACTAGAGCTAGCAGAGCCATCTCTGTCTCATAGCCTGAAGCCAGATTGAAAAGGTTCCTTGCAGCTGTAGGTTTCTTGTATGGTACTCCCTCTAAGTGGAATACATTAGGGTCTACTTATGTTAGAGTGAATCCCATTCCTCCTGCAGTTTCTGCAGCTAGAGAACAATGGTGAATAATGCCATAACAATATCAATTTCATCCATTGTCATATGCTAAATTAACTTTATGGGCCAATCCAGACCTAAAAATTGAGGGAAATCTTTTTTAATGGAAGGCTTGAAATAATGGGGGAATATTTACATTGGACAGACAGACTATGATAATGAGTTCTAGTCATTTTCTCAGCTGAGGTCTAGATATGACATCAGTTTCTATTGAATGGCAATATTTACAATTGCAAAATTTATTACAATTTGAATATGGCCCTGTGACATTAAGTATCTCAGAGTTGAGTTGAATCAATGCTGTGGGGAAACGGGCCTGCTCTGGCCTGCAGGCCCTATTCCACCCTGCACTCCAAGATTTTCCCAAGACCTGGAGAGGCTCTTCTTTCTCCCTTGGATAACCACTGACACCACCTGACCTTTGTATGGAGTTGTCCACTGGGAGGTCCGGTCTTCCAGCTACCCTTCCAAGTTCTGAAGCCTGTGTCTCCCACTGCCCAGTGCCTGGTCACCATGGGGACAGTTTATTGCCTTGTGCCCCCCTGGAAGAATAGCCACTTGCCAACTGTCTGCTGTCAGGCTCCTTAGTCAGGTCACACAAGGCAGGACTTCAGTAGAAGAATCTGTTTATTGATGAATCATAACTAAAGACACATGTACAGCTTGTGTCAGGAATGCCCAGGTACAACAGGGCTCCCTAAATTATAGTGGATTCATACACCCCCCTAAATGAGTTGAAGCCAATGAGTATAGTTTGCGCGTGTGGGCAAAGCAAGCGGACAAAGCAAGCAAAACAATTTAAAAGCCATTGAATCCCAGCAGAGGAGTTCTGCAGCTGGAAACACTACAAGGTCAGGAAGATGATAACATCAGACAGTAGAATATAATGGTCAGAGGCTGGTAGACTGAGAGTACTCCCCTCACATTCCAACTCCATGACAGGGCTACCTGACATCTGCTTTCTCTCTAGTGCTCCTTTTAAAATACCATGTCCAAGATGGTGGAGGTCTATGTGGTACAGAAAACCACTACCAGCATCAAAAGTTATAAAGTATTTGTTAAAGAGAAAATGTTCACAAGCATACTTTTAGCACATCACCAGAGTGAGCAAGGGGTTCAAAAGAAATGGGTAAAACACAGTTCCTCTGTTCCTCTCTATATACATGCCCTATCAGATGTTAAGATACAGGACAGAGTCCTTACCTTAGGATGTTATAGATACAGAGTTGCTTCCTCCAGCTCTTCAGGCCAGCACATGGTTAATGGCTGCCTTCTCCAGACCTCACTTAAGAGTTCTGTCAGCTCTGATGGACTCAGCACCAAAAGAGACCTCCCTCCTTGCTTCCAGGGTTTTTATTATCTCCCTTTTCCCTCCCACTGATCCAGTCAGGCCACGTCAAGGAGGCTTTTCCTTCCTGAAGTCTCCCTAGTCTTAATTCCTCCCTGTCATGACTGCTCTCTTTTAATTTGTGGGTAGATGTGATGTGGTTTTAAATTTCTTCTTGTTTCTTTCTCTCATTCAAGGTATGTAATCCTGTCACCAGGGATTTAATTCCAATCTTATTAATTCAACTTTTCCCTTAGTATTGTGCCCAAGTTCTAAGGCTTTTTCATGAAACGACGTGGTCCTGAAGATGAGACTGTTGCATTGTAATAGCATATAACTCTAGGTTTTCATAAAACAAAATAAAACATTATTTGTACAAGAAGCTGTAATTATTTCATGTTTTTGTGTGTGTGTTTCTTTAAATGTTTAGTTTGACCAGTAATATGAGAAGAGCGATAGAGGGAGACAAGTATGATATGATTGGCTGATGACTGAGATGAGGTGATTCTGTGTGTGAAGTTTGAAGACAGAGCATAGTCTATGTGACTATAGGAGTTTTTGAATCTATTCTGTGTGAATAAGACAAAATGTTTTGTCTGTGTGAATATGAGTTTTGAGTCTATTCTGTGTGAACAAGATAAAGAGTTCAGCCTGTGTGGCTATATATATATGAGAGAGAGAGAGATTAGACTGAGTGTCTACACCTGTTAGAGTGGAGTTTTGGGAGTCTGAGAAAGCTTTGCCAATTATATTTACAAGTTCCTTTCATCAGCAAGAGTTCAAAATAACCAGAAACCTATTTTGTTCTTTATTAAATAAATCATTTTTTGTTTAAACTTATCCCAGAAATCAGAATAGTCCTTTCTCAGGGCCACATAGTCCTCTGAAGTGCCTAGACCCTAGGTCATTCTACCAAAAGAGAGAGATCTGGAATTTTTAATTCCTGGTGGCAGCAGAAATCTACCAAGTTTAGGTACACAGAGTGTGTTTTAAAGGTAAAACTGTCTCCCCAATAAGAAAGGACATCACAGAAGTGTATTAGTTTCAGGATGTTTAACAATTTTTTCAGTAAATAAAACAGTGTATGTTAATAACTTCTGACTGATGTGTCATACTTTCTCCTCACTATCATTCCTTTCTCTCAAACTCCTCCTTTCTCTTCAGAATGTACCTTAGCTAATTTTTATTATATTTTGCTCAGTTAAATTCTTTCCCTTTGAAATTCAGGTTTCTGTCAGCTTGTTTTTCTCATACTCTTATAATACTTTGACAATATTAGGAATTGACTCTCTCTAGTCCCTAATATGCCCTCTATAAGTATCCTACTTTCCCCTTTAGAATCTTAATGTTTTTTGCAGCACTACCTGTTGTTGGGCAGTCAGTCTGACTTCACCCTGGAAGACCTGGACCAGCTATTACAGGACGTGGCTGGATAGCTTAGACTGAGTCGATTGAAATTGAATCCGACAAAGACGGAGGTCCTGTGCCTGAATCGGAGCAGTCCAGGGGTAGGGATCCCACTACCAGCCTTCGATGGGGCACTGCTGGTACTCATCCCCCCTCTTTAATCCCGCTCTTTCTTTTCTGAAACTTAACAAACATTTAAAGAAACATGGTGTTGTGTCTGCTGACCACTTCAGGCTGTCAGCGAAGGAGCCTGAGCTTGAGTCCCGGAGAACAATGGGACTGGGGCTCCAAGCTCCTGCTTTGGGGAACCAATGGGAACGGCAGCAGGAATTCAAACCTGCCAATGGCACCAGGGGGCGTTCCCCTTAGCATGTATATAGTTGGCCACCCAGCCAGGGTTTTTTTTGTCTCATGTTGTATAATAGCGAACCATGCTGATCACTACATCGTTGTCCGTGGTTTCATTATGCATCTAACCCACTATACAACAATGGCGACGAGAATGGGATCCTGTTGAGCGCTCCAGCTGGGCTGTCGGACAATGCAACTGAAGACTCGCTCCACCACTCCACATGCTGCGTACATGACCACCTCCAAGGGTGAATGAAGAGCTGTGTCTCTGCCACTGACTAGCACAATCAGGGCTGGCCCCAGGTGTCTGGGCACCCTAGGCAAGAAAGCTTGGGGCGCCCACCCCACGGGGATGCCAACCTCCCGGTGGGGCCTGGAGACCGGGGGGGGTGGAGCGCCGGCTTTCCTGAGCACACCGCAGTAGCGGCGTGCTCAGGAAAGCCAGGGAAGAGGCGGCCATTTGAATGGCTGCCCCTTCCCTCCTAGCGCCAGCTTCACGGGAGCGGGGCGGGGGGCACTTTGGCACCCCTGTGGGCCCCAGTGCCCTAGGCGAGCGCCTAGCTTGCTTAGTGGGCGAGCCGGCAGTGAGCACAATGGCCGTCGCTCCAGGATCTGGGCTGCTGCCACTGTTTGATGCCTCCCAGCTCCAGCGATGGGGAGCCTGGGTTACGGGTCTGCGGCAAGCCTTCATGTTCTACCAGATCACAGACGAAGATCGAAAGAGAGGCCTGCTGCTCTGCTCTTGCGGTCCTGTGATCGTAGAACTAGCCCAGTACCTTCTCTCTCCTAAGAAGGTGGAGGGATGCATGGTCAACGAGATTGTCCAGGCCATGCAAAACCACTTCTAGCCGAAGCCATCGGAGATGACCTGCCACGTGGTCTTCCAGCATCGGAACCAGCAGGGCAAGGAGACGGCCGTGGAGTTCCTTGTGGAGCTCCACCGCCTGGCGGCTGACTGTGCCTTTGGGGCGCATCTGGACATGGCTCTCCATGATCGATTCATTGCGGGCCTCAAGGAAGAAAAACTCTGACGCCGGATAATGGAGGGAGAGAAGGTGACCATTGCCTCAGCCTTAGCCACTGCCACAGCGTGGGAGAGGTCCCACGCGGCCACCACCACAACACACCGTGTGGCCTTCACCAGCACCAGTGACTCCGAAGACCCCGAGGTACACCACACGCTAGCCCAGCATCGCCCGCCAGCTCCGCTCACCAGCTCCGCACGCAAGCAACCTGGCTCGGCAGCACAGGAGTGTGCCAGCTGCGGCGGGCAGCACGAGCGAAAATCGTGTCGGTTCAGGGACACCAGCTCCAAGACATCCCACGTGGCGCAAAAGCCACCCCGCCGCAGGACAGAGGCACACTTCGAGGACTGCACAGCCCTGGAAGAGGACCTCTATCTCCTGACCAACACCCCGGCAACCCAGGCACAGGTACTGAGACTCCCCAGTCAGGCCTCTACCCCGAAAATATACGTCCGGATTAAGTAGAGGGGGTCCCCTTACAAATGGAGCTTGATTCGGGCTCCGTATACTCCATCATTTCGGAGGGCACTTTACAACAGATTTGCCCAAAGGGGGGCCCCCGCTTGCGGCCATCACCCGTGATGCTCATGGACTTTCAAAGAAACCGTGTGCCAGTGAAGGGGATTGGGAGCTTCAGGGTACAGTACCGTGGCTTCAAGGGCTACTTGGACTTGCTAGTGGTCGAGGGTGACCTAGTCAGCCTCCTGGGAAGGGCCTGGTTTGAGCCCCTGGGAATCGCGACCGAGGGGGTCCAGCAATGAGCAACCTGCGACTTCCAGGAGGTGTGCCATGAGTTTCCATCCATCTTCGATGGGTCTCCAGGCCGGTACACGGGCCCCCTGGTCTCACTACAGCTCGACCCCAGGGTAGCCCCTATCTGCATGTGGGCCAGGACAATTCTGTTTGCCCTAAAACCCAAAATTGACGCGGAACTGGAACCGGTCTCCCACACAGTGTGGGAGACCCCGATCGTGACCCCAATTAAGCCTAATGGGTACATCCGCATCTGCGTGGACTATAAATGCATGATCAACCGGGCATTGCAGGACCATTCCTACCCAGTTCTGGTGGTGAGCCACGTTCTGGCCACCTTGGCAGGGGCCAAGATCTTCGGCAAATTAGATCTGGCCCAAGCTTACCAGCAGCTGCCAGTAGACGGGCCGACAGCAGAGGCCCAAATCATTGTAACCCACCGGGGGGTCTTCAGGGTCAATCACCTGCAATTCGGGGTGAGCGTGGCACCCGGGATATTCCAGCAACTGATGGACTCTCTCCTCAAAGGGATTCCCGGCATCACACCATTCTTCGATGATGTGATGATCGCCGCTGCCACACCTGATGAGTTTGCCACCTGCCTCCGCATGGTCCTCAGCCACTTCTGGGATGCCGGCCTCAAAGTCAAGCGTGAAAAGTGCCAGCTCGGGGTGTCATCCGTGGACTTCTTGGGCTTCACAGTGGATGCAGATGGCCTCCACCCGGCCCGGGACAAGGTTAAGGCCATAGTGGAAGCGCCACCCCTGTCCTCCAAAGTCAAGCTCCAGGCTGTTCTTGGACTTTTAAATTTCTACCATGCCTTTCTTCCCCACAAGGCGGCGGTAGCCGAGCCCCTCCCCTCCACAAGCACCACCATCCAAGCCCTCCAGAAGATCTTTGCCATGCATGGCTTGCCGGACACTATCGTCTCAGACAACAGCTCAGCGTTCACGTCTGAGGAATTCCAGCGGTTCCTGCAGGACAACTTGATCCGACATATCAGGTCAGTGCCTTTCCACCCCGCTATGAACGGCCAAGCGGAGCGTATGGTCTGCATGGCTAAGGAAGCCTTAAGCCGACTGACGGGGGGGTGACTGGGAGTCATGCATAGCCCAGTTCCTGCTGGCAAACCAAACAACACCCAATCTGGTCAGTGGTCGCTGCCCCGCGGAGCTCCTCATGGGCCGGAGGCCAGCCATCCTCCTGGACCGCCTGCACCCTGACAGGGCTCCTACGGTGTGCAACATGGTCGAGAACCGGGAGGCGCCCCGGGGCTTCTTCCCAGAGGACCCAGTGTTCACGAGGAACTATGGCTGGGGCCCAGAATGGCTAGCAGGAAAGGTAATCTGCCCCACCGGCCCCATCTCCTACAAGGTATCAATGAACGATAGGCAGGTTCTGCGGTGCCACATAGATCAGCTGAGGCAGTGCCTACTTCCAATGGTAGGAAATCCGGGGGACCAAGGGGAGGTGGAGCGGGCCCCACGGGAAGCCCAGGGAGAACTCAAAGTGGAACGCAACCTCAGGGAGGCAGGCCCCAGTGACAGGCAGTTCCCAATGCCAGAGGCCACGACGGCCGAGTGCCTGACGGAGCACCCACCTCCAGAGGGAGGAAGTGAAGCGGCAGGCCCCGCTGCACACCCACAACTTGGCAGTGGAGAAGCCCCGACACCAGCACCACGGCAGTCCACTAGGGGATGTAGAGCCCTCACATAACTGAAGGACTATGTCACCTAGACAGGGTCAGGACTATGGGGGAGGGGTGTTGTGTCTGCTGACCACTTCAGTCCGTCAGCAAAGGAGCCTGAGCTTGAGTTCCAGAGAACAATGGGACTGGGGTTCCGAGCTCCTGCTTTGGGGAACCAATGGGAACGGCGGCGGGAATTCAAACCTGCCAATGGCACCAGGAGGCGTTCCCATCAGCATGTATATAGTTGGCCACCCGGCCAGGGTTTTTTTGTCTCGTGTTGTATAATAGCAGACCATGCTGATCACTACATCGTTGTCCATGGTTTCATTATGTGTCTAACCCACTATACAACACATACTTAAAGCTTTAAATCATTATACTCCCAATCTCTGTTCCCTGCTTGAGGAGGAGGAGGGAGAGCTTGACTATCCCATTGTCTTTAGTTGGATCTATTGGCATTTCTTAAGAGATAATTGAGGTGAGCCTGGAAAGCCAATGACTGACTTCCTTCATCCTGACTGTTCTCTGCCCAAAGAGCGGGGGGGACCCCTTTAAACACAAAGTGAAGGTTTTGCTCATTCCAACCTCCAAAGAAAAAAACGCATTTCTTCACAAATGCATAAAATGAAACCTACAATATTTGTCTTTAAATATTTGCTGTTGATTAATAAATATGATATACAGAGTCTCAGGAACAAATGAAATAAGGAGCTAGATCACCCTAGTTTGCCAAAGCAAAAAGAACTAAAGTTGCTAACTGGCCAGGAAAGATAAATGCCCTGTCCCTTTAATAGTGATTTAGTGCATGGAAATGGGCAGCTGAAGCTTTTTATGGCATGGAAGTAAATAACATCACCTGGTAATAGCTTGCAGCTCAAACTGATATTAAAGAAGCCGCCAGCGGGATCAGTTAAAAAACTGGCAACACTAACATTGTGAAATGTGGGAACCACACCTGCAGTGGAACAGTCCATTCTACCCAAATTTGCACACACTCACCTCATTGCCATGTCATTGTTCACAGTACCTCCCCCAAATGAAGATAGAAGACATCCATACTTGGCTTTACTAGTTTTATTTAAATGGCAGATCTACATTATAATCTTATGTACATATTTAATGCAGAGTACTTTAGACAGTCCAGTAGCCACATTATTTGGTGACTTCCAGCCTGTCTCCAAACATGGCCAGCTATTTTTGCTGGCTTTCTTTTTCTTTCCTGCACACGAACTGTGGCAAGAGGTGCCAAGCCTTATCTTCTTCCCCCAAGATGCCACACACACATTTGGGGTTGGTTGATGCTTTGCAGCAGCAAGGCCTTCTCATGCCCAAGCCAACCTTCTGAACAATGAATAATAAATAGGCTTTTACAGGGATGGCCTTTCATCATCAACTGAAGGCACTTACCAGTTCACCCTGCCTGCATTGAGCAATGCACCCTGACTGAGCTGCCATCACTAGTTATAGCCTAACCAGTCCATGAACCAGGCCACTTTATCCCACCTGCAGGAAGCAACATGAAGCAGGTGAGAAATGGTCCCCTGCTGGCTAATCCCATGATGTTCATGGGAAGGTGGATGGATCAGCAACACACAGTTGATGTCTTCAAGGGGATGGAATGACTTTATAAAGGCTTCCAAAGTACCCTCCCCATTGTCTGGACAATTACCATCTTTGTCAAATGTCCCACTCATCATTTCATTTCTGAAGAGGCAGGAACAAGAACTTTTCTGGCTTTACTTCTGTTTCATATGGGTACCAGGCTTCACTGCAGCCTTTCCAAATGATGATCATATTCTCTAAATAATAATAATAATGTATCTGTTATTTTCTTCAAACTATACTTTTTCAGAGTACAGAAAGTTTTGTAAATTCCTTTTTAGAAATGGACACTATTTTTATTCCTCCTACACTATATACTTTGAAGAGTTTAACTTTTTAAAAAGTTTTGCAATATTAGATAGTTGCCAAGGCACTTCTTACATAAAAGCAGGTAACATTTTGTTTCTATTAAACTCCTACTAACTACTCTCTTCATAATTTCTTCCATTATATTCCCACATTGTGAATAGCTAATGTTCATAAACATAAAAGTAGTAGACTTTTCCTTAAAGTTTAAAACAGAGCAATTGCATTTAGCCATTAAATACTTGTCCAAAATGTAGGGCTGCATTGATCTGGACAAACAAATAAATAAGATAAAACTTTTTTCCCAGTCTTCTACATCATCTTCCTCTATATATTCCCCAGCTGTAATGATGCCAGTTTGCCTTGTGGTGTTTCATGCTCCCACCTTAGGGATTTTTTAAACAAAAACAAAAACAAAACCCAAAACTGCAGTGTATATACTGATGGTATTGGGGTCATTTTTACCACCCAATTACTCTGAAAGAGAAGCTGACATTAGCATGACAAAATTATATTTTCTCAATTTTGTTACATTTTCTTCCTGGTATTGCTGCTGCTGTTCTGTCTACTTCCAGAAGAAAATGTTTAATAAAGGGTTGTTGTTTTTCTTGGCAGCTTATGACTTATTCAGTTTTATTTGTATGACTTATTTAGCAGCCGTTTATTTGACCTCACATTGGACGTATAAAGAATGGGTTTTCAGGCAAGAATTAGGTTAGGAAATAAAAAAATTGAAATGGCAAGATCAAAAGCCTAAAATGCAGGAAGTGCAAAATTGTGCTCTCTAATCTAAAATATTTTTTATTTGGTTCACATGTTTCATTGATAGCTCTATGAGTAGAAATTAGATCGATGGGTTCAGTGCTCAGTGGAATTGTGTCTTGCTGCATTTTTCAGTACGCCTGTTGTTTCCAGGCAGGGTTCAGTTGCTGCATCATCATCTCAAGGACATTGAAGTGAGCTAGTCTGGAAGGCCAGATAATGGTTTTGCTGTTTTGATTGTATCTATCTTTGGCCTTGATGTGCCTGAAACCCTCAGTTCCCAGGGACCCCCGTTATGTTCCACCTTTTGTACTTGTTCCACCTTTTGCACTTGTGTACACTTGTGTGTGGGCCTGGAATTGATACAAAGAATTTGAATTAAACTAATATCAAAAGGCAGCAAATCATGCCAAGAAAAATAATGCAGGGCAGCTCCTCTATCAATTGTTAAAAAAAACACTCTAAGAGGAATTCAATCGAGGCCCATTTCCCCTAGGGATCCCGGAGCCTCCTCCCAGATAATTTGATCTTAATTAACAACTGAGATTTCTAAAACAATAAGCAATAGGTTGATTGCAGCAATTTACTCAGTATCTAAGTGACTGGCAGGAAGATTCCAGCCTTTCCTCAATCATGGCAAGTAGCCAGCCATAGATCTAACTTTCCAGTCTTCCCAAGTGAACATTTTTGATACTTCCCATTCAGAAAAGAAGAATTCCCTCTCTACCACATAGGCAGGGCTCTTTTTGTAGCAGGAACTCCTTTGCATATTAGGCGACATACCCCTAATGTAGCCAATCCTCCAAAAGCTTACAGTAGCCCCTCTAAGAAGAGCTCTGTAAACCCCAGCTTTCTGCTCTTCAAGAAAAATAGGTGAGTGGCAGGGGAGGTATGGGGGGGGGGGTCTGTAGATAACCTGGGCCAGGATATTCTGATTCCTTTAATTTTTTGCTCTGGAACTCCCATGATCATCCTGTAGTTGGTGGCCCATTTTGAGAGTCCTAGTTTTGTTTTCCAAGGAGTTATACCTGCCACAAATAGACAGGCATTTGGATCCTTTTAATATTATAGATGTGTGGTAACAGCCAGCCAAGTGATTTGTTTTGTTGTTATGTTTAGTTTAGATCAGGGGGGGTGGCCCAGCTGGAGTCTTTGTCTAGGGGAACATGGCGGCTCTTGGCAGCCCTGTTAGAGAGACAATTGCTTTGGAAGAGAGTGCTGCCCTGAATGAACTTCTATGATTCATCAAAGCAAATCTTAGATTATCTTCTTCAGTTTATGAAGTCCTCTTTATCCCAGCAGAATAGTCTAACCATTTGAAATGACCAAAGGCTGCAGTTTTACTAACTCTGATGTTTAGCATCATGATTCATGAATAAGTTGTTATCATCTTGGAATGCAATGAGATACTGTCTAATGTTAGAACACACTGCAATCACCCTTAGGAATCAGGAAACTGGTTTTGCTTTAATATGGAAACTAAAATTCAAGATGATTCCAAGAATAATATGGAAACCAGCTAAGGCCATAGTCCTGTGCATTCTTGATTGGGAATAATCCCATTGAATTCACCTGGAATTGGGAATAATCACATTGAATTCATAGAACTGGACTGCAAATCTTTTGCGTATGCAAGCATCCAGTAGTCTGTGCAGTTATTATAATGCTATATAGCATTTCATTGTTTCTTAATTATTCATGACTGCATTATACCTTTTTGATTAACAAACTCCCATATGCATTCAAAAGTCTTCATACCTTCTGAACATTGTGTGTTTGTTTTCTGCAATCAAGATACTTCCAATGTATGACAACCCTATGCATTAATGATATCTAGAACATCCTGTCATTAACAGCCTTGCTCAGGTCTTGCAAACTGAAGGCATTGGCTTCCTTGGTTGAGTTAATCCATCTCATGTTGGGTCTTCCACTTTTCCTAGCATTATTGTCTTTTCCACTGATTTTTGTCTTCTCATAATGTGACCAAAGTACAAGAGCTTCATTTTAGTCATTTTAGCTTCTAGGGAGAGTCTTGATTTGATCTAGATTCCACATATTTCTCTTTTAGGTAGCCTATGGTATCTGTAAAACTTTCAATACTACATTTCAAATGATTTTTGCTCTGAATAAAATATCTCTAGCACAAAACTATCAGATAAATATTGAAAGTTTTTAAAAATCTTCCATCATACAAAAATGCATTAAAGAGCAAGGAGCGTCAGCAGGTAGTTTGACTCAAAAGCAAATAAATGTGCTCCCCTTCTGATTAAGTGTCCTGAGAATGGCAATGAAGCTGCAATGGGTAGCTACATTCAGTAGTTACTTATGTGCAAGAGGCATGCCCTTCAGACTCAGCAGCCTTTAGAGCCCAGCCCCACTACAACAGACTTAGCTGGGACATCCAAAAAGGTTTCAGCAAATGATAAGGCTACTTTACATGCACAAATTAAAAAATTCTCCAAAACGGACCCAAAGTATTTCAAGTATATTGCTCTTTATCGAGTACTAGGAATAAGGCCCGTTGTGGAAATAAATACAACGGGCTCTAGAAAGAGGCTCTGGGAGAGTAACCCGGCTTTGGGCACTCAGTGACAATTTGCTGTGGCAATCTCAGCAGGGTATAATGACAGAGTCCACCATTTTCTCCAGAGGAACTGATCTTTGCTACCTGAAGAGCAGTAGTAATTTTGAGTGATCTCCAGCCAACCCCCAAGATTGGTAAAAGTGGTTCCCCAGGAGGGAGTGGCTGGTTTGGAGGGTGGAGTCTATGGCATTGTACCTGTCTGAGGTCCCACCCCTCCTCAACACTCACCCTCTCCAGGTTCGACCCCTCAAATCTCCAGGAATTTCCCAACCTGGAGTTGATAACCCTATCTCTATCTCCCTCCCAGCCAACCATCAACCTACCTTTAGTTTTCCATCTCCTCCCCCTCCCTCTTGAGAGCAGTTGTAATTTTGAATGATCTCCAGCCCCCACCTGGAGATTGGCAACAATGGTTCCCCATCAGGGAATGGCTGGATTGGAGGGTGGAGTCTATGGCATCGTACCTGTCTGAGGTGCCACCCCTCCTCAAACCTCATCCTCTCCAAGTTCCATCCCTCAAATCTCCAGGAATTGCCCACCTGGAGTTGGCAACCTGATCAGGACTGGGCCCAATGAGTTTTCTCCCAAAGGCCAACATAGGTGTGGAAAGGGCCTTTTACTGACAGAGGAGAAAGTACAGGTGCCAACTTTGATTAGGGAAATACCTGGAGATTGGGGGGTGGATCCTGTGGAGGGCAGCATTTGGGAGGGGGGTGGAAGGACTGAGCAGGGTATAATGCCATAGAGTCTACCCTCCAAAGCAACCATTTTCTCCCGGGGAACTGATCTCTGTCATCTGGAGGTCAATTGTAACAGTGGGAGATCTCCAGGTCCCACCTGGAGATTGGCAGCCCTAGGGGAAAGTCAGCCGCACAGCGGGGAGTTGAAGAAAATGGTCTGATGGTTGCTGGCCCACCTCGTTAGCCAGCCAGCCATGCTGAAGCTAAACGGGAGAAAGAGCCTTTTTCTATTTATTCTGACAGGAAAGTGGCCACTGGGGAGGGGGCTATGGGCAGGGGAGGGGCTTATGCTGAAAGTCCTTTGTTTTTTTACTCACAGAACCAAGCTTGGTTGCCTACCGACAGCCACTGAGGGTACAGTCCCTCACAGGAGTCAAGAGAACTGTCTTCCTCAGGAGAGAGAGCTGTCTGCCAGTAAATCTGACATGCAAAATCTGTCTGAAGGGGGAGTGGGTGGGGAAGAGGAGCAGACCCAGCACCCAGCCAATGGCACGTAAGTACTCTTGAGTGGCGGCTGATGGGCCAATGGCTGAGGGAGGGCATTTTACAGCCAATGGGAGTGCATGGAATCTTGCGAAACCAAAAGATAATTATTTATAAGGAGAGATATAGCAAAACAAACAATACACATGTACTTAAAGTCGAATGCTTTGTGAAATATGTGGTACTCCTTTAAGTCTTAAATCAAGAGTTCACAAAGGCCAAAGGGTTCGACATGGTGACAAACCTCCCACAGATGTCCAGGATCTTCTTTTACCAGTTCTCAGTCACTATCACAGTTTACGCTTGCCTGGGACATCAGTATTGTCTACTCTGACTGGCAGTGGCTCCCCAATGCCTCAGATGGAGGCCTTTCACATCATCAACTACCTGATCCTTTGAGCTGGAGATGCTGGGGATTGAATCCTCTGGGTGAAAAGCAAATGCTGTTCCACTTAGCCATAGCCTGTCCATATTGTTTTTTCTATGGCGTCTATGGATGTTTTCCACACAGGTTGTTGTTGGTGGCCATTTGGGATTTTGTGTCAGTGGATGTGTGTGAATTACTGCTATTCCCTTGTTTCTTAATACATTACCTATGTATCTTTGAGAAGTTTTATCACAGCAGAGATTCTGACACACTGGAATAGTTCTTGAAGGTACAGATGTCACATACACAAATTTGCACTGTTGTATTGCAGGAAAGAATGTGGAATAAGCCTTTGATTTTATACTTATAATCACTAATGAAGATTTCAAAATCCCTCTGCACTAATGCCCTATTTCTTCTATTTGGTTGATCTGACTGTAATACAGGTGCTATTAAAGATGTTCCTCAAGAAGGAACTCATAGGTTTGCCAGCTTATCAACTGTCCTCTGCCACTATGCAATGAAGGGCAGACTAATTTACAAATATTGGCAAGTGATGATACTTATTTCCCATGTCATGAACAGCTCCATCTGCTGGTTTGTGCTGATCAAGGCAAAAGAGCAGGGCAGGACATTTTTCTAGTTGGATGGTAACCCTAGCTCAGGGTGGCCAAACTGTGGCTTGGGAGCCACTTGCAGCTCTTGGAGCCCTCTCCTGTGGTTTGCAAAGCCCTGCATTCCCCCCCTTTGAAAGCCACTCCCCTCCCCTCTGCTGCCTCCTGCTGCCGGAAGAGAGTGCAGAAAAGAGAGGAGGAGCAGCAGCAGCAGTAGCCCCAGCTGCCAAGGGCTCAACGGCAGGGGAGGAATCAGCTAAGAGAGCCGCTGGTGCTGCCAGGCAAGCCGGTTTCTGTGTGCCCTGCTCATCAGCCCACCAGTGCCATGGGGTGTGGAGGGGATGCTCTCTGCTGGGGAGGGAATTAGGGTGCACTCCAGACAGGCTGCATGGTTGCCTTACCCCCCCCCCATGGGCGCTAAACAGGAACGCAGCAAAAGGCTCTTCATGGGCCTCTTGCTGCCAGTGCCATGGGGGTGCACGGGGGATGCCCTCTGCAAGGGGGAGGGGGGAAGGAGGGCCCCAGCCAGGGTACACAATTGCCTTCCCCCCCTCCATGGGGGCCCTTAAACAGAGCACGGTGAGAGGTTCTTCATGGGCCTCTTGCCACCAGTTTAATGAAGGGGGCTGTGGAGATAGCGGGCAGAGTGCCAGCAAAGATGGCTTGTCCATGCTGGCTAAGGTACCTCTGCCATTTCACAAAGTATTGCAATATATCCCAGCAATGTCTATTTTTACCACTTTTATTTTTCTGTTTTTACCACCTGGGGGTGCTGCCTTGCAAGGATGTAACATCACTTTGTGATGCCATGTCCTATGTTGTCACTTCCAGGTCAAAGATCGAGTGACATCACTTCCTAGGCTCCATCCCTTCCAATGACATCACGTCATGTACCTCTTCCTGTGAGGTCACTTTCAGGCCACCCCTTAAACCTGCCTCTTCCTCTGAAGTCACCTTGCAGCTCTTGAGTATCTGACATTTAGTCTATGTGGCTCTTACATGAAGCAAGTTTGGCCACCCCTGCCCTAGCTTTTTGTTCAGCTGCACAGTCGAGTCTGACTCTTCAAGACCCCATGGACCACATCACACCAGGCCCTAGCTACTAATCCAGAAAAAACTATCATGAATGAGTACCCTAAAACCAATCCCTTTCCTTCCTGCTGAAGTTATTTGATTTGTGGCCACCTCTTTGCAGTGTTCCTGTTGTGGCACACTGACATGCAACACAGGTGGGCTTGTTTATAAATCTTCCATTAATCATTCCTGATAGCATTTTGAAGAAATAGCAGCAAATGATCAAAAACTTTATTTGGCTCAGCAAAAAGCCAAAGGTGAAGTCAACTGTAGTCCAGTGGAAGTAGGATAGAGGAGGGCTAGGGGTCCCTAATTTGCAACTGTACCATGACACAACTAAACTAACTTGGATAGGAGAATGGCAGTGCTGGAAAAGGCAATCCTTTGTACCTGTCCAAAATGATATGTGAGGAACTTATTGAGTTAATGGCAAAGAAAGTGCACTCCATCATCATTGATGAAATTAATGTTTCTGAATACTTTAGTCTTTCTGTGGACTCAATGCCTGATCTTTCACATGTTAACCAACTGAGCATAGTGCTCAGATACTTGCAAGATGGACAGCCAGTTGAACGATTTATCACATTTTTGGAATTACAAAAGCACACTGGTGAAGCTATGGCACAGCAGGTGTTGAAGTACTTATGTGATGATTGTAAATTGGATTTGCTAAATGCAGAGGGCAGTCATATGACAATGCTGCCAATATGTCTGGACATTACAATGGCATGCAGCAAAAACTTTTGGATGCAAATCAGTTTGCCATTTATGTACCCTGTGCAGCTCATTCACTAAATTTAGTTGGACCAAGCACTGTGGATTGCTGTCAAGTTGCAGTAGATTTCTTTTCCACTGTACAACTGCTCTACACATTCTTTTCAGCCTCAACTGCTCGGTGGAGAGTTCTCAAAGATTGCATTGGAATTGAAATCACTTTCAGACACCAGATGGAAAGCACATGCTGTGGCAACTGCAGCAATTATCAACTCTTTCTTCAAGGTTCTTGAAGATTTATCAGATGACCAGTTGCAAAAAGGTGACACTAGAAGGGAGGCAAAGAATATTGCAAACAAGATCCAAGAACTGGAATTTGTGTTCATACTGAATTTTTGGAATGAAACTTTAGAAAAGTTTCATAGAACAAGTCAACTTCTTCAAAGTGAAAATGTGATCTTGCAAACATGTGCAGATTTGTATTCATCATTGGCAGACCAGTTGCACACATCAAGAGATTCACATTACAGAACATAAATCACGAATACACTTAGCACATGAGGAGTCTCCTTTGGTCCCTCACTTTTTGGAAAAAAGACATGATTGTAACAGCTTTGTCTTTACTGTATTGGAAGTTTTGCATACTAACAACCAGGGCTCTTTTTGTAGAAAAAAACCAGCAGGAACTCATTAGCATAATAGGCCACGCCCTGACAGCTCAGCTCATTAGCATATGAGGCCACATTGACAAGCAAGGGACAACCCAGAAGGTTAAAGAGGGAAAGAAAAAGGGAAGGAAGGAAGGAAGGAAGGAAGGAAGGAAGGAAGGAAGGAAGGAAGGAAGGAGAGAGAGAGAGAGAGAGAGAGAAAGAAAGAAAGAAAGAAAGAAAGAAAGAAAGAAAGAAAGAAAGAAAGAAAGAAAGAAAGAAAGAAAGAAAGAAAGAAAGAAAGAAAGGAAGGAAGGAAGGAAGGAAGGAAGGAAGGAAGGAAGGAAGGAAGGAAGGAAGGAAGGAAGGAAGGAAAGAAAGAAAGAAAGAAAGAAAGAAAGAAAGAAAGAAAGAAAGAAAGAAAGAAAGAAAGAAAGAAAGAAAGAAAGGAAGGAAGAAAGAGAGGAAGGAAGAAAAGAGAGGAAGGAAGAAAAGAGAGAGGAAGGAAGGAAGAGGAAGAGAAGAGAAGGGTAAAAGAGAAAGAAAAGGAGGGAAAGGAAAGGAGGAAAAGATGTCAAAGAGATGAAGGGAAGGGAGGCTCTCCCACCCACCCCCAATCAAGCCCCCGCCCCCCACCCCTGCAGATCCCTTACTTACCATTGACGGGGGCCAGGTAAGCTGGTGGCGGGCCTCTCCAGCCTCCCCCACAGCTGCAGCACTCCTGCTGCCCCGGGCCCAGTGCTCCTAGGGACCTGGACGCTGCAGGGGTGGCTCTTCAGTGTCCCCCGGGCCCAGCGCTCCAGCCTGGCAGGGGGATGCTGCACGGGGGGAGGCTTTCCAGCGTCCCCCGGCCCAGACCCCCTGCGTGGCCCGGGTATGCTGCGGGGGACGGGGGGAGCTTTCCAGCATCCCCAGGCCCAGCACTCCTGTGGGCCGGGGACGCTGCAAGGGGCAGGGGAGGGAGTTTTCCAGCGTCTCCCGGCCCCGCTGTCCTGTGTGGGCCGGGGACACTGCTAGGGGCGGGGGGGAGTTTTCCAGCGTCCCCCGGCCCAGTGCTCCTGCGCGGTCCGGGGACGCTGTGAGGGGCGGGGGGCGTTTTCCAGCATCCCCCGGGCCATGCAGGACAGGGACGCTGCGAGGGGCAGGGGGGCTTTACAGCGTCCCCCAGCCCAGCGCTCCTGCGCAGGCCGAGGACGCTGCGAGGGGCGGGGGGAGCTTTACAGCATCCCCTGGCCCAGCGCTCCTGCATGGGCCAGGGATGCTGCGAGGGGCAGGGGAGCTTTACAGCATCCCCCGGCCCAGCGCTCCTGCGCGGGCCGGGGAAGCTGCGAGGGTTGGGGGGGGGAGCTTTACAGTGTCCCCCGGCCCAGCGCTCCTGCGCGGGCCGGAACGCTGAGGGGCGGGACAGGCTCAGAAGCCAGCCGGAACACTGTTCCGGTGCGTTCCGGCCCAAAAATAGCCCTGCTAACAACTATAACATTATAGATACTAGGAAAACTTTGCTTAAACATGAGGCTTACTGGATTCACCGACTACAGACATTAAGTCCTCGAGGTCTAAATAGTGACCTAGACTTAACATGTTTTTTTGTGAATAGGTTTGCTTTAAAATGCTTTTTGTGAATAAAGTTTGTTATAAAAATTGTTAGTTTCCTGCCTTCAACCCCTATGAAATGTAGAATATAAATCTATTACAACGTGTTACTGTGGATGCAGCTTAGTAGGAGTAAGTTTCCTTTAAAATGACGATTGTAACGATGGATATTTTGTATAAATGTCAATCACACATGGAGTCCTTAAGGCATTCTAGCACTGAGAAGCACGCAGCAAACTTGACTGGAGCCGGGTAAAATGAATTGTTTCCTATTTGGTGAGTGCTTGTCTCTGTTAGTAAGTATTAAAAGACTATGATATAAAAGCAAATAATTAAAATATATGTATTAAAAATAAAAAATAGAATTTATTTTTAGAAAAATGAATGGAAAAATACAAGGAGAGATCTAAAACCATGAGAAATACAACACTTGCTAAATGGTATACAATATTTTAATATACTACTTTATATTATATTGATGTTCCAATTTACATTTACTCTATTTTTGATATAAGATATTTAAATGAAATAATCTTTCTGATTATAGCAAAAAGGAATTTGAATGTGTCAAATGTACAAGAATTTATTAGTGAGAATTTACACCACTTCTGAGAATCTACTTTTGAGGAAGTTAAGGAGCAAAATGAAGATACATTCTAGAAACTTTGTTAATATTTTTGCATGAATTTCTATACTATTTTTGTATGATTTTCTATATGTAATTGAATATTTGTGTATGATTATGTATTTGAGCACAGTTTTTGTAGTGCACTGGGGTCACGTTGTTGTATTTTGTTAACTATATTTCATTGCACTGTAGCATCGCCCTGGCTGTTCTTTTGGTATTAACGACTTTCAGTTGGGAGGTCTCTAATATCCCTATCTGTAATGATGGAAATGCACCAGAGCTCATTCTCAGTGCCAGAGACAAATTCCATATCTCCACTTTTTATGTAATCGTTGAAAAGTTAGAAACGGAATTGAGGAGGAGACGAAAGGTGTGCACTGAAATAGCAGACAGATTCTCTTGTCTGACAGATGTTCCTAATGCCACCCAACAAGGTGTTAATTCCCAATTATCAGAAAGTGAAGGGTACTCAAAGACTTGTCAGATACTCATTGATGCTTGCTTCAGCAGTTCCATTCATATGTTCTTCATAAGTGTAAAACAACCAAGAAAACATCTTTCACTCTCATGGTACTTTACAACACAATTACAGAAGACAAACTAGAGAGCGCCTTTCCAAATGTTGAAATTGCCTTAAGAATATTTTTAACATTAATGGTCACCAACTGCACAACAGAGAGGTCTTTCTCACAACTGAAATGTGTAAAAAACCCAAATATATCAGTTATGCTTCAAGAAAGACTCAGCTCACTGTGTTCAAATTAACAATTGAAGCAGACATTCTGAGAAGTATTAATTTTGAGGATGTTATCGTTGATTTTGCAAAACTGAAATGTAGAAAAATGCCTTTCAGGTCATGAATATTGGAACTTTGATACATTTAACCTGTGAAATATTAAAATAGATGTTGTATTGCATTTTTGTAGAACTTTATGTAGCCAAAGCTTGGCTTAGTTTGTACAGTATGTTGTGTTATCATATGAATACATTTTTGTATTGCTGCAACCTGCATTGTATATCTGGTCAGACAGGTCAACAACTAAAATGGACTGGGCCAGTGTGGAAAGGAGGGGGGCACCAAGATTGGTCAGTGCTTAGGGCAACAGTGAGCCTTAATCCGCCCCTGCCCCCACTGGCTTGCTGGCTGATCTCATGCATCAAATGAAATGCACGTTCCAACCTAGTTAATACGCTCAAATACAGAGCGTTTCTCTCCTCTCTGCCCTATGGTGCCACACTTTTACAGCTGCCAACACAGATCACTTTCCTTCATATTAAAAGAGGTGTCAGGAGTGACCTCCTGTGGGCTGAATAGTTATAAAGAGGATGTACCAGTCAGAGAGGCAAAGACATCTAAAGTGAGAAATAACAGAATTTTCAGAGAGTAGCTTGTGCTGATTGCAAGGACGGCAGCAATAAACTACAGGCCATAATTAAAGTCAACATCATTTTATAGATGTGTCTGATAGAACCGTAGTATAGAAAATTAACTGTACTTTGAGTGTAGGAACATGCAGCTCCTCCAGAGACTTTCACATTTTTGCATAAAAGAATGGAGAAATGGAGAATGTTATAAGCTATTTTGAGTCCCTAGTGGGAGACAAAGTGAAGTATAACCGAAGCAAACAAGCAAACAAACATATATGTAATGTAGTATATGGGAAGATGAGTAATTCTAAATGTTTTTCAGATGCAAAGATTCACTTTCTGTTTAAAAGAGCAGGAGGAATGGAAGATAAAATCCACTTCACCTGCTATGCTTTCAGGAGGATCATAAGCCTTCTGCACATGAAGAAGAAGAAGAAGAAGAGGAGGAGGAGGAGGAGATTGGATTTATACCCCACCCTTCACTACCCAAAGGCATCTCAGATCAGTTTACAATCTCCTTTCCCTTCCCCTCCCCACAACAGACACCCTGTGAGGTAGGTGGGGCTGAAAGAACTCTCTTGAGAACTGTTCTTGAGAGAACAGCTCTGAGAGACCTTGTAACTGACAAGGTCACACCAGCAGCTGCATGTGGAGGAGTGGGGAATTCAACCTGGTTCTACCAGATTAGAGACTGTGCTCCTAACCACTACATCAGGGTAGATACACAGGCCTCTGTTTGAGTCAGGATCTGGGATTATAAAACTGCAATCCTAAACTACTGACCTGGCAGTTCTGTTGAAATTAATGGGGCATTTCTGAGTCAACAGGGTTTACATCAAGCTCAACCTTAACTCAGTTTTAAATAGTATTTAAACGGCTGTTCTATATTTGAAATACTGGTAATGGAAACCTCATGTTCTTCCATAATGGACTTGGCAGGAAAAAAAAAACAGGCCTGAGAAAAGTGTTGGATTGGCACGACAAGGGGCTGAATGCTGGAGCTGAATGTGGCCAGCTCCACCCCCTACCATTTTTAATAGATTTTTCATAAATCCATAGGTCTATAAATGAATAGTCGGCAGGTCTCCTTGCAGTTCTTTAATTTAGTGCACAATTTCTCAGCTGTTAAAGAACAGTAATCACATTTTCCAAAGCACCTGCCTAAAATTATGAGAACTTTTAAAATAAAAATAAATGTTCTTAAGATTCTACCCACGCATCAGTGATTCTTAATAGGGCCATATACCCCCAGGCTAGTCTGATCTCATCAGATCTTGGAAGCTAAACAGGGTTGGCCCTGGCTAGTATTTGGATGGGAGACCTCAAAGGAATACCAGGGATGTGACCTGGAGGCAGGCAATGACAAGCCACCTCTGAATGTCTCTTGCCTTGAAAACCCTACGGGGTCACCATAAGTCAGCTGTGACTTGACGGCACTTTCCCCCAGTGGTTGTAATATAACAACTACCAGCACCCTGTAGCTATCCTTTCTTTTAAGCTTTGAAATGCCAACTTTGTTGCCAGAGGTAAAATAATGTTTCTGTCCTAGAATCCTGCTAAGGTTGTTGCCATTCCATTGGGGCTTATGCTGATACAACATTAGTACAGATTTCATAGCTGGGATATAAAGAGTCATAGACATCTGATCTGAGCCGGCCACTTCTCTGATTCTCATGTACCATTCTCCCTATTTTTATACAATCATAACAGTAATGCACTTGCACCATCTTAATGTTACACAGCTATTACTTTATTGCCGTACAATGTAAACTTGAAGTTACCTGAGCACAAGAAGAAGAAGAGATTGGATTTACCACCCTTCACTACTCAAAGAAGTCTCAGAGCAGCTTCCAAGCTCCTTTCCCTTCCCCTCCCCACAACAGACACCCTGTGAGGAAGGTGGGGCTGAGAGAGCTCTGACAGAAACAGCTCTTTCAGAACAGCTCTGACAGAACTATGGCTTGCCAAGGTCATCCAGCAGGTGCAAGTGGAGGAGTGGGGAATCAAACTCAGTTCTCCCAGAATAGAGTCTGCACACTTAACCACTACACCAAACTGGAAAATTGGAAGACAATTTTATCACCATCTACCCAGCACAATGTGAGGATAGAACTGAGTGGTAAATTTCTCTAAGACTAAGAAATAAAGGAAAGTTTATTTGAGATATCCAAAGTATGTAGTATTTAAATCTTTTTAAAATTCAGATCCATCCTTAATTACATCCGTTCTGGGAATAGCTCAGGCGACAGGTCATTAGGAGAGGCTGCCTTGCCACTCAATTAAAGAAAGTCAGGTAGAATAATAAGAGTGTGAACATTATGGTAATGGTATAAAGCTACTTCAAAAGGTCATCAATTAGATATTAAGATAAATTTGCATTTTAAATTAATGCTTCATTATTTCAACCATCCAGTTTTTTAGGCTGATCACAGTAACTGATTCTTAAGGTTCAGGGGCCATCTGTGTCAACTCTTTCCAAAATGTTTATCAACCTGATTACAGTTAAAACTTTAGTCAAGAAGAAGTTATCGAAGGAAACAAAGAATGGGACCCCTAAGGTCATTCCTTAACATCTTCAGCTTAAAGGATTGGATTTTAAAACATTATTATAACCCTAATGGAACATCTCCTAATGGAACATAAAAGTATATGAGAGATTGCATCAGTGATTTCTATTTGTATCACTTCAGACCCTACTTGAATCTTTGCAAGTCTCACATGAAACTGCTTGTACTGATTCAAGCCATTGGTCCCTCAAGGTCAGTACATCTACTCAGATTGACAGCAGCTCTCCAAGATCTCAGGTAGAGGTTTTTCACATCACCTTCTACATGGTTCTTTTAACTGGTGATGCTAGGGATTGCACCTGGGACCTTCTGCATTTCAGGCAAATGCTCTGCTATTGAGCTACGGGCTGTCTCCTGAAGTTTACAGGTCAAGTATCTAACTTTATGCACCTTGAACAGGGAAATAATGGAAACTAGGTTTGAATATATCAAACAGGAAGTGATGGGAACACCACTGGCAAAGGAGCACTGTGTTACATGGAATTTTGCATGACTGTATGTGCCGTCACTGCTGATTCCCCCATTTAGTCTACTGGGTGTATTAGCAAAGGTATCTTCAAAATGTACAGTATTTACCCAAAAGCAAGAGTAATTTTTCCCCAAGTATTCTAAGTTTTTTTTCCAAGGAAGGGAGGAAGGAAGGATGGGAGTGAGGGAGGAAGGAAGGAGTCGTCTTAAATTTGCTTACAAGTCACAGTTATGTTCAGTAGTTAAAAACTTTTCATGGTGAAGATTTGAGGGAGAGGATATCTTACATTCAGGGTTGTGTTCCTTTTAGTAAATACAGTAGTTGCCATGGGGCTGTGAAGAATCAGATGTGTCAGATCTTCACATCAGAATGTAAGGGTGAAAAGTGTAGGAAAGACACCTGTGTTGGATGAGCCAGAGTTTATTCACATGATCATAATGCTCAAATCTGTACTGGTGTTTGGCACTGAAACAGAAGAAATGCTCTTCAGTCCATCCGTCAGGTTAGAACAACAGAAGCTTGGTTTAATAATAGGATTGATTTCTTACCTTCCAGACAACCCAGCAAAGAACAAGCAGCACTAAGAAGTTTCAGAATATATTTCATTGGAGCATGTTTTTAAAAGACAGAGAGCAAGAGAGAGAAGTAGCCATCTGCTAAGAGTACCATTATGAAGAATGTGTTAGGTTTGACAGTCCTTCTCTGTGCATTAGGCTAAATTAAATAATTATTTGTCCAGCTTCATAATTCAACAGTTACTGTTTCCCTAAGGATAGTAATAGGCAATGTTGTTTACATGCTTACTTAGAGTGCCCTTAGTTTGATTGCAGATTTGACTTAGAAAATTCTGCTTGATAAAATGAATCTTTCCGTAGGCAGGTTTGTTCTAACCAAAGAAAGAGAAATTGTATCAGTTTTTATTACAGTAAAAGCAGGGAAGATACCCACCTTGGAATTGCTGTTTTCAGGGTGAGCATATGAAAGTAGTTGGAAATAGAGCTAGTGAAAAATGAAAACATAAGGCTAATGGTCAGATTTAAAATGAACAAGCCACTGGATTTGGCTGGCATACACCCTGCTTTGCAAAACTGTTGATCTAGCAACAACATGCAGTTTTGCACCAGAGTGACTTGAAGGGAAGCAATTTTTTAAAAAGGGATCCAAAGGACTTACAAGAAGTTGCAAGCCAATTATTCTAAAGTCAGATCCAGGTAAAATTTTGGAAATCATTATTGAAAATAGAATTATTCAGCCTACAGAAGAATAAGCCCTACCAAAAAAGAATCAGTATGTTCTGAAAAGATGTTGACTGATCACAAAAGATCTTTGAGTCTGGATAGATAGCTAAGTGAAAATGTTACCAATATGTGGGAGTGTGGAAAAGGGGAAATTCTTTGCTTAGGGATTATTTAGAAAGTTATTGAGAATACAATGGTCAGTATCATAATGCCCTTGTAGAGATCTATGGTGTGGTTACATTTAGAATACTGTGAACAGTTCTGGTGACTGTATCTCAAAAGGACATTGTAGAGCTGGAAAGGGGCAGAAAAGGGTGACCAAAATGTCCAGGAGGTTAAATCACTCTCCCTGCAATAAAAGACTAAGGAGTTTTGGCATTTTCAGATTGGTGAATAGACAACAAAAGGAGCAATCCTAAACTGGTCTATTCAGTAAGTTTCATTTTATTCAATTAGATTTACTTCCATAAAAATGCTTTTAGGATTGTGGCCTAAATGGGAAACATGATAAAAGTTTACAAAAGTATGAATGGGGAAAAGAAAATAGAGCAGTCTGAATCAATGTTCCCTCTAAGGCATGCAGTCTCATGAGCAGAAATTTTACCTTGTGAGCCAGGCTGACATTTTTTAAAATATATATATATATATATATATATATATATTTCAGTGTACAAACGTACAAAACATACAGACCTAACATATATACTATTATCATTTGTATTAGAAGCCATATATTTATATTATATTTATATGGAACATACTATATGACTCTTTCAGACTATATTTTAGGAATGATTTATACATCATAGCCATGAACAGTATCATCAGGTTAGCTAAGTCATCCTAGCCTCATGCCTTAGCCTTATCTCCTCCCCTTCTAATAATAAAGCATACACACCCTCTGCCTGCCAACTCCAAAGTGATCAGCTATGGTATTTTATTTTAATTGAGAGCCAATACTGAGAATGCTATTTGAAAATCATTAGACAACTCTGTTCAAATTGGGAAAATGCTCTCTTCACAGTGAGATTGCTGCATTATCGAGAAAGAGAGAACATGAAAATGCATTCTGTGGCAAGGTACCAACAAGGCTCACAGGCAGCTAAATACCAGTGGCAAAAGGAATAGCATACAAGGAAAGCATACAGGTCTGGGGAAGGAGATTTGAACTGAGAATCCTGGAATTTACAGAACTATTCTGAACTGAAATTGTGCAGGAGCATTTATAGCAGATTGAAAAAACCACAGGAAAAATATAAGGTGCATTACTGCTTTTTCCTAAAGCTTGATTTGGAGGAGGGAGAAACTTGCCTATGGCCTGCAATCCTGCACAGATCCCAGCCTGGGTGCACCAGCCAGGGCCGGTGCCAGGGGTTTTTGCGCACTAGGTGAGGCTACCTTCTGGCACCACCACCCCACGCACCCACCAATTTTCAAACTAGGAAGAATGAAAAACACAAAATTTGAAATTGCTAAGTTCTTTTTTCTTTTTTAATTGTGAGAATGAGTAATACAATCTCTGATTTTCCCCACCTCACTGGTGTGTGCTTCTAAACCCTGGTCTTCTAAGCCAGTTTGGTGCAGTGGTAAAGAGTGGTGGACTCTAATCTGAGAACTGGGTTTAATTCCCCACTCCTCCATATGCATCCAGCTGGGTGGCCTTGGGCCAGTCACAGCTCTGTCACAGCAGTTCTCTCAGAGACCTCTCAGTCGCACAGGATATCTGTTGTGGGGAGAGGAAGGAAAGGAGATTGTAAGCTGCTCTGAGACTCCAAGTCTGAATAAAGAAGATGTGTAATACTTGGAGGTTGGATGGCTTGGCCCTGGCTTGAGCATCAGAGTGACTGTTGAACTAGGCTTGTCCCTGGGCCATTTAGACTTTCCAGTCAGCCTGCTTCTCTTATACACAGAGAAGTCACCCACAGGCATATACAGAAGGAGTTTCTTTTTGTGAGAAACAGCCAGAACTGTCAGGAGGAGTCTTCTGAAAGTCTTCTGACTTCCTCCCACAGAGAGAAAATGTCTGCATAACACACCCACACCCAGTTAGGGATGCCACCCTCCAGATGGGACCTGGGGACCTCTTGGAATTACACCTCATCTTGACTACAGAGATCAGTTCCCCTGGAGAAAATGAATGCTTTGGAGAGGGGACTTTATGGCTCAACTGCCAGCACCAGGAGCCGCTGAGGGGCTTCTTGCTGCTGTGGCGGTGAGGGCACACGGCCAGAGCCAGGCCCACACTAAAGGGATGCAGGAGGGTGGGGAGAGGAGAGGGGGCAAGAGGGAGGGGAGCCACCCATGGGCGAGCAGTGGTGGTGGTGCTTCACCAAGGAAGGACAACGAGACTGGTATGAGGGGGCTCTCTGTGCGGCAGTACGTCTCTTCCTGCCCAGGCAAGAGCGGGAGAGGGAGGGATGGACATGTAGGTGCCCCATGCTCTCCCTCTCTTCTCCTCATTGCCTTTTGCTCACCTGCCCACAGCACTGCGAAGATGCACCTTGGCCCAGGCCTGCATGGTCATTAGGAAGGGAACCTCCCGCCCCTGCACTGTGAAAAAAATTGCTGCGCTGATCAGGGAAAATTGGTGCGCCAGCGCAGCCTGGTGCAGCTAAATGGAAACCTAGGTCTGAATATCTCAAGACTAGCATGAGCGTGTCAGACCACGGAAGATAAGCGGGGTTGGCCATGGTTTGTATTTGGATGAGAGACCACCAAGAAAGACCAGTATTACTCCTCTGAGGAGGGCAAAGGCAGACCACTTCTGTTCATCTCTTGCCTAGGAAACCCCATGATGAGTTGCCAGAAGTTGGTTGCCACTTGATGGCACTTAATTATTATAGTATTAAAGAAAGTAGATAGAGAGAACTTTCCCTCCCACATCCATAGTACTAAAGATCAGAGGCACCTGATGAAACTCATGACAGTAGATTTAGAACTGAAAAAGGAAGTACTTTTTCACCCAATGAAAAAATCAACTTCCTGAATTCAGTGCCAAAAGATGTAGCGATGGCAACCAGATCTGATAGTTTTAAAATGGGATTAGACATGCATGTTCAGATGGATGCAGTACTGGAGAGCAACCACAGAAGGAGGCCTTATTGTCTGTGCTCTGCTTATAGGCCTTCTGGGGATATCTTGATTGGCTGCTTCATGAATATGATCCATTGGCAATCTCCAACACAGGACCCTGAGAACCAGAGCAAACCATCTTACTCTGAGCACCACCGCAGCCATGGGCAAACTGACAAGGCTTGAAGCTAGCCACCATTCCATCCTGCAAATGGCCATACAAGAAACAGCAGAGGCATGCAACTGGGGGAACCAGTCAGAGCAGAGCTCAAGCTATATAAACATTCTTCTTTTGAATGACTTCTTCAGTTCTGGTAATGTCCATCATGGAAGGATCTAGCTCTGATCTGCCTTCTTTTGGACCTGTTGCTGTTGTGGTCTTGGCCCCTTGTCTTTCTATGCTTTTCCTTCCTCTGACCCTACTGCCTGCTATTTTAGACTCAATCCGCTGCCTGCCTATAACTATGCCCATTTCTTTGGCCCTGGGTGACTACTGTTGTTCAACTAGACCTTTAGACTGACTACAGCCATGCTTCTTGCCTCTGGTACTAGGGTTTCAGCTTTCTGCCTAATGAGGCTGTTTTTGTCAGATCTGGTCCCTTTCAGCTCTGTCAATGAAACAGAATGCTGGACTGGATTGATCTGATCCAGCATGGCTGCTCTTATGCTCTTAAATTCAAAAGAGACATAAAGCGATTGACAACTGGTGAGCTCAGGAAAGCCTTTGAAAAGAAATATTATATTTATTTATTTATTTATTTTATTAGATTTATATACTGCCCTCCCCTAGTGGGCTTATATGGAATGTTTGGTGGTTTATGTAACAATTATACTTCTTTTGAAACTGACACCTGTAAGATGAAATGTCTCGACGAAGTGGCTATTTTATCTCTCTTAGTTCCTTTCTAACCTTAAGGCAACAAATGAAATATATTAAGAAAAACAGCACATCTGGCATTTAAGGCAGATCTCTATCACCTTAAGCAGCAGCAACTCAAAATGGCCCAGCATAATGACTTCGCTGTGCTACCTCTGTTATTCATCAAATGCAGTGTCAGCTGCTACCAGAAATGTGTGTCCCGGGCATGGAAATATTTTTTGTCATATGGGGGAAAATCATCTTGATGACCATCGCCACATGTTGAAAGCTGTTATAGTGTAACGGTTCAAGCATCACACTGGCGACTGGGAGACCCAGTTTCAAATTGTCATACTGCCATGAAGTTTACAGGATTATCTGGAGCCTGCCACACTCTCTCAGCCTCACCTGCCTCACAGGGTTATTATGAAGACAAAATGGGGAAGGGAGAACCATGTATATCATCCCAATCTCCTTGGAGAAAGGGTAGAATATAAATGTCCTGGGTAAATGTTATCAAGACTATGTGGACAAACAATCCCTGAATCATGAGGAGAAGCTGAAAATCAGTGGTAGAGTATCTGTTTTGCGTGCATAAGGTCCCAATTTCAGTCCTCCACATCTCCAGTTAAAAGGATCCAATCATAGTTGTATGAAAGTCCTCTCCTGAAAACGTGGAGAGCTACTACCAGTCACAGCAGTAGACAGCAGTAGACAGCTATTACCAGTAGAGAACACTGACTTTGATGAACCAATGGTCTGATGCAGCTTCATGTGTTCATCAGAGGGATATCATTTCCAGTTTCATCAGCCGAAGACCACTAAGAACAATGGACAGCTCTGTGTTTCAAAAAAGTTCACCAAGTTAAAGGTATAGCACCTGACTAATGCAGTAAAGTCCGATGAAAGGATAATTGTCTGCATATGAATGTGATACACATTCTGGAATCCACAGTTCTTTCTTTTAATTTCATTCTTCAGTAACTTACTTCTGAGTCATACTGTTTGGCAGCTGCCTGCTTGTTGTCTGAATAAAGAGAATTCCTGTTAAATTAACCTTCACTGTGGTACCTGTGTTTTGGAAAGAATATTTAGTGTTCCCAGGTGTCATGGCTATAATAATACATTGGCTAAGATAAATGTGTTCAGTACATGGTTTGAAATACATGACTGGACTGCTATTGCTAGCTGTGAGTAATAGATCTACCATGTATAATTTTAAGCACAGTTACACAAGAAATCACAATATTAGTAAAAGCAATGCCCTGAGGGTGCTAAGGTTCTTTGACTTGTGTGGCTAGCCAATAAACCACACAGTGAAACAGACAATTCCAGGCAATAAAGGGTAGGAAAAAGATTTATTCGAATAAAGGAACATCTCATAGCTAAGAAATTCAGTGTGAATGTTCAGCGAGTAGCCGCAGGGATCTTGTTTATATGCTCTTCTTGCTCCTCCTCACTTTACATCATCATTGACATCATTTGTACATGCTCAGTTTAGATTTCTTTGTCTAGTCAGTCATCAATCACATATTTGACAAACAGATGTTACTTGGCCATGTCTCAACTCTATAATGCAGGTGCTTGTCTCATTAAAATTGATTGATACAGGTGCTCATTTTCTTGGCTGCCTACCTAGACTCATTTCACCTTTGAATGAACTCTCAGGCTGAGTTCATTTTCGGTACAAAACTTAGCTGTTTTCATTACAAAAATGGTTTCTTTACATGATACATGCTGGGAAAGAAGAAGGGGATGGCAAAGAATGAGATGGTTAGACAGCATAATCGATGCAACGAACATGAAACTGAGCAAACTTCAGAGGACAGCGGAAGACAGGAGGGCCTGGCATAATCTGGTCCATGTGGTCATGAAGAGTTGGACTTGACTGTGCGACTGAACAACAGCAACAACAACAAATGCATATAAAAGTATAACAATATTTTTAATATATGTTATTTCTACTGAAAATATATAAAGGATATATTGGATTATGAAAAATAGCATTATTTTAAATATTAAACTCTCTAAAAGCACCTTTTAATATTGCAAAGTGATTTATGACATAAAGGTTTTGTAGATACACTGAATCTATCTATCAGTTTTTATTTTGGACCCCATTGAACATTTTTATTAATTTTAAAAGAGTTTTAAAAACTTCTAAACTCATAAAATATGTTGTTCTACTTTTGTCAACAGGGGTTTCCTTTGTCTAATACAAATTTTGTACTTTTTAATTGGCTTCTAGTGAATGACAGGTATGCATGATAAATTTCTGTGACTTCATCTTCTAACTTCCTGCTTGTTAGCAGCTTGTGGATCTTTGCCAGGTTAATTCTGAGTATATAACGGTTTCTTTTTCAGCAAGCACTTTTTTGTCTTAAAAATAAGCTTGATCATTCTTTAGCAAAACTTAAAGTAATTCAGCTAGTTGCTGCTCTACAAATATCTTATGCCATAATCTTAGTAAATATTCAGCTTTAAACAAAATATAAAGTCTAAAAACACACAAGTTAGGAAAGGGAGGGGGGTTCCTATGTTATAGTGTACAGCTATCCTTTCATTTACCCCAATTAGGATTTTCTAAAAACATCTTGACCAATCATTTCTAGTTCTCTTTGAAGCAAAGGATGTCACTATAAATCTCTAATGGCAGTGCTGCTTCCTGCCATCCCAATTAAAAAAGCTGGTGTAAGAACACCTGGCCTAATTAGAAAATTATTTGTTGTCAGTTAAATTTAATTTAAAACACCTGTTTCTACAATTCTGCTTAGTGGTTAACAGTTTGTTAATTCTCCTAGAGAATCCCAAAGAATCTCTCACAAAGATTCCTGGAACGTCAACAATAATCAACCGACAATCATTTGAACTCTTGAATTGTCCTCTACACTAGCTATAATATTCATGTTCAACAGCAAAATTTTACCCTAATAAAACATGCACTGTTTTTCATCTTCACAGAGAAGGTTGCACAAATGGCAAAGGACAATCCAAGACTTTGTCTCTGCCATAATGGCCCCTTTCCTTGTGGCTTTTCCAAAGAGCAAAACAGCTAATGACAAGATTTTGTGTAGCTGACAGGCAAGTAGCAGGTGGTTGTGTGTGTGTGCTTGATATAAAAATGGGGCATTTGTGGTAGTTGTAACTTCTAGACAAGCAATGCTGATTGTATGGCAATGATGTTTTCTTCTTCTCTCAGCAATCACTGGAATATTTTAAGCTGATCATAGATTGTAGAGCTGACAAAATTATAGGTGGGATCTATCTCAGGAAATCAAACAAAATCTTTCCTTTTTTCTCCAATCGCTCAGGATCCTCTTTTCCTAACAGTCATACCAAAGGTGAAAATAAATGGCTGACAGGAGACATTATTAGATTTCCATAAACAGTGAATTCAGACATAAAAACTTACCATGTTTATAATGCCTATCTGTTTTCAAGTCAAGCGCCTCATATGTCTACATTGACAATTTCTTTGCTACTTAAAAAGAGTGTTCAAGTAGTTTGCACTGCACAGTGGCAGCATTCAGCCTGGTCCTGGACAGATAGCCACAGTGGGTGCATGGATTATGCAAGTTATATATAATGTAAAATGCATACTGTAGGCAAGTTATGCATAATGTAAAAAAAAAAAATCCACCAAACCTGAGTGTATTTGCTGTTTTTTGCACATGTGCAGTAAATTACATTAATCAATTGATGATATTTATCATGTTTGGAGATGCCCAAAATTTACTGGATTGAACTATAGTTCCCAGGCAGCAGTGTAAGAACATAAAAAATATTTACAATCCAATATAGAACCCTCAGTTAATACTTGTTAATAATGGTGTTGAGCTGTCCTGTAAAGCTTCTTATCTTCTCTTGAGGTGCAAAAGTTAGATCTTGGTTCAAAGTTTGTTCTTCAGGTGTGGTCTGTTGTTGTTGTTGTGGGTCTTCCCCTCCAATTACAATTTCCTTTTGCTCCTTTTCAAAGAATCTCTGAAAGGTTTCTTGGACTGCTTCTCTGACTTCATGTTGAATTATTTCCATGAGTTCCTCTTTTTGCTCCCTGGAAAATTGTATCTCTTGCATACCATCAAAAGCATCTCGGTTGTCTATCTCGTTACACGTGTTTTTGGAATCCATCTTCTTCACGTAACAGGGTTCTAATTATATCCAGTACAAACAACAGCCTCTAGGCTTATGTTTTCTTTAAGCCTCACCACTGTTCACAAACACAGTTTCTGAGCAATATTAATTCCAAAGGTTTTCAATGTAGACCAAACAATACAAAGTTTCCTTTTTAAAGCCCTTGAGGTACAAGAAGCAAAATTTAGTTTAAATTCATAGCAATACAGTCAGCAACTTGACTTAAGTTTCCCAGTGAAAAGTTTGTTAGTATTGTTAAAATGTTCAGATGTCAGGGTTTTTCTTTTGCCCCCAAGTATTGTTATATAGATCTTTCCTTCCCAGTCTTGTCGCCACCACTTATGAGAGGAAAGGGGGGGGATTCCACTCCTCAGTCCTTCCTTGTTTGGGAGATTTAAAGGGGGTTTAAAAGCTATAGATCATAGAATCTCGGTTGTTGCATATTTGATTACTCACGGTGTGGGTGATATCTTTATCAATGATGAGGTTTTGGAATCTCTTATGCGGGTGTAAAGCAGCTTTTGCAGTCATGGCTACATGACTGCGCACCTTCATGGTTCGGCTTCGGGATGATCCTGAACTGCCAACTGCTCACTGCCGCTCGCGGGGTGCAGGATCAAGTCTCCTGCAACCAACCCTCCCTCCAAGAGAGTTGATGGGACCCTGGGAGCTCCCAAAGATCCCCTAAAAACCACAAAGAGTCAACGATTCTCAGGACCTCCCCCAAGAGATCGTCTGCTCCGCTGCTCTGTAACCCAGATGTTTCAGACAATGCAGCTTCCCACAGACTAACATGGATACTTCCATGATTACCCAGGATGTTGGATTCCTAGAATTTGTTAAATCCAGGCCAAATACACATTCAGGTTTCTAGTGAGTTGGGCCCGAGTTACCAAGACCCAGCTTGAGTTCCCGACAGCTACACATCAGCTGCAGGGAATGGTTTTTTAAAATAAAGGAGAGCCCAAATGGGCTCTGAACACCACCACAGGGGAAGGAAGGGCTTCTGCTTTCCTCCCCCAAGCCATTTTCCTATGTGTGTGTGGGGAGAATTATTTCCCCATTTTTGCTGCTCCATGGCCCCGTCCACACTGAGCATTTGCCCCGCTGAAGGCACGGGAGCCCTGCAGACTTTCCGTGCGCGTTCATACGAGCACATCTGGGAGGCGTAGTGCTCCCGTGGCCAACCCACGGCTTCCCTCCGAAAATGCGGAGTAAAAAACTAGTAGGTCCGAGGTACTAGTTTCTGGAAACCCTGGGGCAAAGGCTGGTGTCTGATCGCGGGAGCGCCGGTATCCCGCGGCTTCCGACGCCTGCCCATGTCCCCGGGGTTTCCGGATGTTGTAAGTTTCCCTGGGATGTACACCAATGCTGGACAGCGCATGCGCACACACAAGTCACCAACAGCGGCCCCCCCCAACAGCGCATGCGCACTTCGCACTTGCGTGGTCTGCTGTGCTACCGCGCCTTATTTAGCTCTGGGGCAAACTGCCACACCTCTCCCCCGTGTTTTCTGGCCCATATGACCGGGGCCCATGTTGAGTATTCTGTGCACATGGAGCAGAAAAACAGGAAAATAACTCTCCCCAGTGTTATTCAAGCTCAGAAAAACAGCTTTGGTGGGAAGGCAGGAATGCAAAGGTGGCATTCTAAGCCCATTTGGGCTCTCTTTTATTTTTAAAAAACCAATCCCCACAGCTTCAGTGCGGCTACAGGGAACTAAAGTGTGGCTGGAGGGACCTGGATCCAACAGGCAGACCAGGGCCTTGAAATCTCTCCTTTCTTGGATGGGGCTATACTCTCTTTGAAAAAGCCAGGTTTGCAGCCTGGGAGTGTTGCTTGACACAGCAGTCACCTTAGAAATGGCTGCAGTGACTCACAGATGGCTGCAGTGACTCACAGTGTTTTTGTCCAGTTTTAGCTGGGATGTCAGCTGTACCTGTTCCTGATTTAGTCAGATCTAGCCACAGTGATCCATTCCTTAGTTACTTCTAGACTGGACTATTGCAATTTCTCTAACTGGGGCTACTCTTGAACAGTGCTTGGAAGCTGCAGCTAGTGCAGAATGCTGCAGCTAGACTGCTTGTCCAGGCCAGCTACTGGGAGCATGTTACCCAATTCTATAGCAATTCAACTGGCTACCAGTCCTTTCTCAAGCCCAATTCAAGGAGTTTTGTCCTTTAACGTCCTGTGTGGCTTGGGGCCTGGGTATCCACAGGCCCGTAGCCAGGATTTTTGAATTCGGGGGGGCCTTTAAATAAGTTGGGGGGCACCTTGCACCCTCCCTCCAAGGGAGCACCACAAATAAAATAAAAAATTAGAAGTTTGGGGGCCTGGGCTGGATGGGAAATCAGGGGGGCCTTGGCAGTAAGTCGGGGGGCAGGCCCTGAGATGCCCCACTGTAGCTATGGGCCTGGGTATCCAAGAACTGTTTTCCCCCCTATGTCCCTGCCCAGGAATTAAGATCACATGGAGAGGCTTTCTTGACTGTCCCACCAATTAAGGAAGCTCATCTGGTGGGTACACAAGAGAAAGCCTTTTCTGTGGCAGGCCCACAGCTATGGAATAATCTCCCCAGGTAGGTTAGCTCCTTTTTTTATCTTCAAGAGGCAGTTGAACAGTGCTTTTTTATCTTCAAGAGGCAGTTATTTAGGACTGTAGTAATCTAATTTAATTTTTTTTAATGTATTGGCAGTCCTAATGGAAATTTTTAAATTGTTATCTATGTGGAGTTTTTTTTGTAATTGTTGTTTTATTTACATTGTAAACAACCTTGAGTTTCACAAGGTAGAAAGGAGGCTAATGAATGTTTCAAATAAATAAACTCATTAAAAATCCAAACATGTAGTTTGGCCCTACTTCTACCTAACTTCACATGGGATGCTTTTTCTTATAGAAATTCTTTCTTCAGATCGTGTCCCATTACTATGTATATTTTTTTCTGTATGAGTGGTTATTTCCTTCAGTCCCAAGGTCTTTCACAACTCAACTACCCCAATTACTGTCCCTTATGGGATATTTTCAGTAGTACTTAACGTTTCACTGAAAATGTTTTGATTAGACAGTGCCAAACATTTCAGGAGAGAAATTATAGCTTTGTGAGAATGTCAAGGCTTTGAAATAGCTCCACTTTTTTTTTAACTTAAACTGTTTCTAAAGTACACCTTTTTAAACTTCAGGTACACCCAGAGCAATGCTCCCTCTAAGCTATGGAGCCCTGTGAGCAAAAATTCTACTTTGTGAGCTACTGGCATTAAAGTTGTGAGCAAGTGATTTGGCTACTGCATAAATTAGTTTGCTCTGGAGCCATCCTACCTGAGCTAAGACAAAAATGTGTGAGCTGGAGGCTAAAAAACTGTGAGCTAGCTCACACTAACTCAGCTTAGAGGGAACTTTGGAATGGTTCTGATTGATTCTCACAGATGATGTCTCACTTCAAAATTTGCCTCATAAAGCAAGTATGATATATAGAAAAAAACCTTAAAGCCTCAGAGCTCCACAAAAAGTGTTCGTGCTGGCTGCTGCCCCAACCAGAAGTCACCACAGATGCTGTCATTGTAGTGTGAGAACAGCAGGCACAATGTCAGACAGCTCTGAGCTCTACTTACCTACAATATGTATCTGGAGGGTCACTCAACTGACAAACCACATGCAAGTTCATTTTTTAGCTCCCACTCCTCTTGTTGTATCTCTCAGATGTAAAACAGCTTTTGGCTACTTCGGAAAGCAGTGTTTACCACGAGGCCATGCAGCTGCTGTGCTCTAAGAAGGTCCAGGGAAGTGCAGTAAGACACATTGGTTGCTACCTTCCATTAAGTTTTTGAGAGGGCTTTATGCATGTTTGGCAATTAAAAAGAATTGGGGGGATGGGGTTGAAACTTCACTGACCATGGTTCAGACTGGGGGAAGTTTTGCCACTGCTTTAGTGTCAGGAGTCCTAACTTAGTCAGCAAAACACCAGGCCTTGTGATGCAAGCAAGGATAGTATTTATTATAATGCTGCAAGAGAAAGGTTCACTGTAGCAGGTACATTGTTCAGAATGACTTGGTTACAGAAAGCAAGCGGTTATACAGGGAAAGGGGGTGAATGGGGACCCCCCCTTCTCCTAGTCACAGAGTACCATGCGATTGGGAATCGAAAGTTACTACACTAATGAAGTTCCCAAACGCCCCCATTATTTACAGCAAAGCTGTAGCTTTGAAAGCGATAGAAAAGCTAGCAGCTTGATCCCTCAAGGTCAGAATGTCCCGTCTGCAGGAGATAGGGGTAACCAGAGCTACATTCCATTCTCACACCCTAAGCGTAAATCAACAACTCCCCAGATTCCAACCTCCCGCCTGTCACGCCACTAAGGCGCCCAGAGCCAACCTCCCCTCCCCTCCATCCATCATGGCAGGGCTACCTGACATGCAGCCCCCTCGAAAATAAGCCTACCCCTTTGTTTTATGGGGGTACAACTTGTGAAACGCCCGGATAAGCCGGGGGGCCAAAACATTTTCCACCCGCACCCACTCCCTCTGTTCCGGCCCAAAGTCAATCCATTCAACCAGATAAAACAAGCGATTGCGAGAGATCTTAGAGTCCAAGATTTGCGATACTTCATAGTGAGGTTCCCCCCACCAGCAGCGGAGGCGGGGTCGGCCGTTGCGGTCGCCATTTGTTCTCTCCAGGCGCCTGGCGTAGAAGCCTTACATGAAAGACAGGATGAACAGACTTTAGAGATTTGGGCAAATCAAGTTCAACAGTTACATTGTTAATCACTCTCACAATCTCAAAGGGACCAATAAACTTCCAACCGAGCTTGCGACTCGGCTGAATGCGACGCAAGTGTTGCGTGGACAAATAGGCAAACTCTCCACACTTTGGGATCCAGGCAAGGTTACGTTTCTTGTCGGCCTGGAGCTTGTAAGCATTCTTAGCCTCCTCTAGAGTCTTAGCTAACGAACCCCACGCTATCTGCAACTGTTTGCACCAGTCTCCAGCGTCTCCCGCCGGGAGGTCGGGAGAATTCAAAAATGGCAGCAGCGGGGCGTCGTATCCATGGACCGCTTTAAACGGGGACATCCCTGTTGACGAGTGCTGAGTATTATTGTAACAGAACTCAGCTAAAGGCAAAAGAGAATGCCAATTGTCCTGTTGAAAGTTGGAAAAACACCGCAAGTATTGTTCCAAAGTCTGATTCACTCGTTCGGTCTGCCCATCGGATTCTGGATGGTATGCACTACTCACCCCCTCTCCACCCCAAGCAGTGACATAAGTTCGCTCCAGAACCGTGAAACAAATTGAACCCCCTATCCGAGATCACCTTAGAAGGTAAAGTGTGGAGCCTCACTACGTGCTGCAAGAACGCAGAGGCTAGTTTCTTGGCAGAGGGGATGGCGGCAAACGGAACGAAATGGGCTTGTTTGGTAAACAGATCCACGATCACCCATATGACAGTTTTTCCCCCGCTAGGGGGTAAGTCTGTAATAAAATCCATAGAGATCACTTCCCACGGCCGAGCCGGCGTAGGGAGGGGTTGCAGAGCACCGGGGGGTTTTCCGGGCCGAGGTTTACTCATCAAGCATGTTTGACAAGCTGAGGTGAAGAGTGAAATGTCTTTTCTTAACCCCGGCCACCAAAATTGTCTCTGCAGGAGCTGGAGAGATTTTACAAACCCGGTGTGCCCAGCCAGCTTTGATCCGTGCGCCCAACCCATCACCTCCCCCCTGAGGGACCGTGGGACAAAAAGTTTGTTATTTTTAGTCCAGCAGCCATGCGCATCTTGGGACATTCCTTCTTCCCCCTCCACCTCCTCCCGATCCGTGTCCGACATAGCTGTCGAGAATTTTACCGCCCAATCATTGGGAGGAGGGTTTGGAGACGGGAGGGACTGCTTGGCCTGCCTCCGGGTGGTAACTGCCCCTCCCAACTGGGACGGCGTGAAAACCGAGTCATGAATCTCCTCCCTCTTGCTGTCGTGTTGAGGGAGGCGTGACAGTGCATCGGCCAGCGAATTAGATGTCCCCGGGAAGTGGTGCAGTGTAAAGTTAAACTTGGAGAAGAAATCAGCCCAGCGGAGCTGTTTGGCATTCAAGGAACGGGGGAGCGAAGCAGCTCGAGGTTTTTGTGATCAGTCCAGACCTCGAACGGGACTCGCGCCCTCCAACCAATGGCGCCAGGTAGCCAACGCCAAACAGATCGATCCCGCTTCTTTTTCCCACACCGACCAATTCCGTTCAGTATCGTTAAATTTTCTGGACACATAGGCAAGGGGGTGCAATTTACCATCCTCCCCCTCTTGGAGGATCGCCCCTCCCATAGCAACATCTGAGGCGTCAACTTGAACAATGAATTTCTTAAGCTCATTCGGGTGGGCCAATACAGGTTCCGACGTAAAAAGAGCTTTCAATTTGTCAAAAGCCCGCTGGCACTCTGCTGACCACTCTAGTTTGGCTCCGGGCCGAGTGCATTCGGGTGGTTTCCCTTTGGTTTTCAGTAGGTCAGTTAAAGGAAGGGCCACCCGGGCAAAGTTCGATAAGAACGATCTATAAAAGTTCGCGAATCCGAGGAACCCCTGGAGTTGCCTCCGCGTTTTGGGCGGCTCCCACCCTATTACATCCTTAATTTTGTCGGGGTCCATTTCAATTCCCTTTTGGGATATGCGGTAGCCTAGAAACGGGATTTCCGTTTTGTGAAATTCACACTTGGATAGTTTAGCAAACAGCTTGTGCTTGTGCAACGTTTGTAACACTTCCCGCACCAGTTTCACATGAGATTTCAGGTCGGGGGAATACAAAAGAATGTCATCAAGGTAAACAAGGACCCCCTTGAACAAATACTTGTGCAACACCTCGTTAATCAAATTCATAAAGACCCCCGGGGCCCCTTGGAGCCCGAATGGCATGACCAGATATTCGAACTGGCCTAGAGGGGTGTTAAACGCCGTTTTAAATTCATCTCCCTCCCGAATCCGGACTCTGAAATAGGCATCTCGGAGGTCAAGCTTCGAGAAAATTTTCCCCCCAGCCACCGCAGCCAACAAGTCTTTTATGAGGGGCATGGGATAAGCGTTTGTATTAGACACTGCATTCAAACCACGATAGTCCGTGCATAGCCGCAACCCCCCGTCCTTTTTTTTTCGGAAAAGCACAGGAGCTGCAAACGGGGAGGATGCTGGCCGTATAAAACCCCTACTGAGGTTTTTGTCAATGAATTTTCTCAGTTCCACTTTTTCCGAGGGGCTCATCGAATACAGTTTCCCCTTCGGTAATTTCTGGTTAGGCAAAATTTCAATGGCACAGTCTGAGTTCCTGTGGGGGGCAATTCATCGGCCTCCTCCTCTCCAAAAACAGGAGCCAGGTCGTGATACTCGGGGGGATGCCTTCCAGCACCGCGTCCGCTACCCCCGCCGTTACTAGGAGATGCCCCCCTGTCATGGGTCCCCACTCTTTTCTCCATGAGTGGGTCCGGCATTTGCCGGAGATGAAGTTTACCTTCCCCTCCCCCCATAGTACGTGAGGATCGTGATCAAAGAACCACGGGCTCCCGAGAACCAGGGGGAAGCGGGCCGAAGGGTTGACCACGAAAGGTCTTTCTTCCCAGTGTTGCCCGAGTCCCACCCTCAAGGGTACAGTCTCGTATTTACAGGGTTCTTTCATGGTAGACCCGTCCATTTGAGTAAAAATTAAGGGTTCAGTTAGTTTAACAACTTTTGCCCCTAGTCCCGTAATTAGTGTGGGGTTGATGAGGTCTCTCCCACACCCAGAGTCAATGAGAGCTCGTACTCTCACATGGGTCAATAGACCCGGGTCCATTAAAGTCACTGTGAGAAAGAAAAGAGAGGGGGTTTGCTCACCGGGATCTGCGCCTGGGAGTGTGGGACCTGCTGTTCAGCGCTGTTTACAGCAGGTCCGGCTCGTTTCCCTGCGGCACGGTCTCGCCATCGGATGAGTCGGATGCCTCGCTGAGCGGTTTAGCTTGCAAAGCTTTCGCCCCCTTCGGTTTCGCCACCTGTTTTGGGGTGGATGTGTCAAACTTCTTCTTGACTCCCTTTGACGCCCCAGGCGATGCAGATGATGTCGGGCAGTTCGCGGCGAAGTGGCCTCCTTCTCCGCATTTGAGGCAAAGACCTTGCTTCATCCGGAGTTCCCTGGTACCGTCTCTCGGCTTCGGGTTCGGGGCCAGGGGTTTTCCCTTCGCTGTCGGCGCGGGGCCCCTGTTAGCCATCGCTGCAGCGTCATCCAGTTTGATGGTCTTCAGCCGGTTCTCCATCGTGACGGCGGCTTGAATCCATCCCGTGAGGGTGTTCGGGTCTTGGTTCCTGGTGACTTCTCGGCGGATCTCTGCATTGAGCCCCCACTTGTAGAAGTCTACGAGGTTCCCTTCCCCTCGGAGTTTAGCGGCACATCTGCGGAACTCCGAGGTGTAGTCTCTCACCGACCTCGTGCCTTGTTTGAGGCTTCGGATCGTTGCCTTGGCCGCCTTAGTAGAGTGCACATCTTCGAATTGCTCTTTCATGGCCCACATGAAAGAATCGATCTCCCTCAGCTCACGCCCATCATCCTGGTGGAGCCCCACGTACCAGTCTGCGGCCGCTCCCTTCAGGTGGGCTGCTATGACATCGACCATGTGCTCTTCTCGTTGGAAAAGGTGGCCCCAGGTTTCGATAAACCTCTCGGCTCTCACCAGGAAGAACGGGAATTTTTCGGGGTCTCCATCGAAATCAGCATCCAGGAGTTCTGCAGGTTTAGGCGGCAAGAACCCCCAAGGGCGAGGGGTGGTTGCCCAGGTCCTGGGCCCGCTGGTTGGTCTGGGGGGCCGGCTGGTACGTTCCCTTGGTCTTGGTCCGGCGCCGGGCGCTGGTCGGGAGGAACACGGTCTTGTGGTTCCTCGCGTCTCTGCCTCTCGCGTTCTTCCCGTATCCCCTCCGCGATCATCTGTGGGATGCGTGCGAGGGATTCGTCCAGGAAGCGCATCAGGCGGTCTTGGCTCGGCTCCCCACTCCATCTCCTCCTCACCACGGCACCCTCGCGGCTCTCGGTGTCTCGACCGGTGTCCTCCAGGGCTTCCGCTGTGATGAGCTTTTGGACCGACCTCTCGGGGTGATTAGCTCCCATGGAGGCTCTCGGGGTCCCGAACCACGCTTCGTGGGTCTCAGCCAAGGGTTTCACCCAGTCTCGTCTGCGTCCAACTCGGTGGGTCACCCCTCCATAGGCTGCCCCATACGGATCTCCGTAAGGCCCTCCAAAGTCGTACTCCCCACCCCATTGTCTCGGCACATGGGTGTCAGGGGTCTCCTTGGGTACGTCTTTCCCGGGAGGCCTTTTCTCCTGTTCTTCTTCAATCGGGAGAGTGTCTTCTTCACCGTCACTCATTGTGGAGTTGCGGGTTTACGACCAGTCCCGAAAGTTGATGAGATTCTGAACAAACTGTCAGGAGTCCTAACTTAGTCAGCAAAACACCAGGCCTTGTGATGCAAGCAAGGATAGTATTTATTATAATGCTGCAAGAGAAAGGTTCACTGTAGCAGGTACATTGTTCAGAATGACTTGGTTACAGAAAGCAAGCGGTTATACAGGGAAAGGGGGTGAATGGGGACCCCCCCTTCTCCTAGTCACAGAGTACCATGCGATTGGGAATCGAAAGTTACTACACTAATGAAGTTCCCAAACGCCCCCATTATTTACAGCAAAGCTGTAGCTTTGAAAGCGATAGAAAAGCTAGCAGCTTGATCCCTCAAGGTCAGAATGTCCCGTCTGCAGGAGATAGGGGTAACCAGAGCTACATTCCATTCTCACACCCTAAGCGTAAATCAACAACTCCCCAGATTCCAACCTCCCGCCTGTCACGCCACTAAGGCGCCCAGAGCCAACCTCCCCTCCCCTCCATCCATCATGGCAGGGCTACCTGACATTTAGGTCCACTTCTAACCCCAAATGCATAGGAGTGATTTAAATATCTCAGCATAGGCGACTTCTATGGGGGGATATTCCCTACATTCAGCTTTTCCGCATTCTTATTTGTGTTGCATGTGTGCCCACCTTGCATCATTTCCCCCCCTTTTCTACATGTTTGCTCCCTCTAGTGGTCACTTCAATATTACACTGCTGTATCTCCAACTTATTTCTTTGGCCATGGGGATGATGGCTTTCAAGTCAGCAACAGAATATCCTGGGCAAGTGAAATGTTCCCCTGCTGTTTTCTGTATATTGTGATTTTGAATGTCAGATTTTAGAAACACAAATCCATAGGACTTGCTTGCAAACAAGACAGAAAACGCTTGTCTGAGCTGACTGAGTAGCTAGTAATAAAAAGCTTGTGGAGATAATTTTTGGTTTTTCCTGTGTTGGATTTGAGAGTTTAGGCAGATTGTGCTTTGGAATTACCAGTACCATGTTATGCTTGCTATTGCAAAACAAACAACAGGAAATGTTGATATTACTAAATAAAAACCATAATCCTCCACAGGTTAGGTGACCCTACAAAGGATTACCCTAAGCTCCCTGAAATTTGAAAAATATTAATGTCAGGAAATATATTAATGGTTTCCATTTTGGTTTTTACCAGGTTTTAGATATATTACTTCATTCCTCTAACTAACAAGTTCTCCCCTGTGCCCTATTTCAAAAGCATAAGATTCAGAGTTGAAGACCTGGAGTGGGTGAATTATGAATAGTTCTACTACCCTTACTGGGGATGGGACAGCAGCTTTTTTAGCATCAGCTGGTGAGTAGGAATTAAAAGGTAGGGTATGAAACACATGTACTTATGACAGAAAACCCTCATAAAATTCCATACTGTACAGAATCAATTATACTGAGCCCCAAGATGATGAAATGCCCTCTTCTGCTCATTAACCAAGCACACAAATCAAGTGCAGTCTAGAATGTGGTTTTATTGTACAAGATCCCCTCAAAAAAATCATACCCCATCGGGTTTCAAATGATCCATTAGAAAGATCTATGCAATTACTCTCACCCACATTTAGACATAGCCTCATTCCATAATGGGATCTACTCACACATATGCGGTTACCACCTTTTCTCACATCTATATGACATTTTACACATTCTCCCCCCCCCATTAAGTGTGATCCATGAAATAAAGTTATTGTACTTGAAACCTTTCTTACATAGTGGAGTTTTAACAACTATCCCTCAAGAATATCAAGACCAGATGTGCCCAAGCATTGATTGTACATCTCAATTTCTAGTTGCTTTTGATATTAAGTTTCCTCTTGCAGTGAAGAATCCATTCTGATTTCCCAGTATGAAGCTCAGGGAAAACAATGTGCCTCGAATTTAGGCAATGTATACTTACAAGATCTCAGCCAGCACACCCCCTTTACTTGCCTTTGGCCTCCCACTTGGCCTTGATTCGGCTTTGGCAATTTTCTTTGAGATTGAAACTGTACCTTTTCAAAACAAGTCAATAATTTGCTTTTTGCTAGCTTAGCTTTAAGATAGGATGTTAGCTCATTTTGAGGTCTATGACTATAGCCTTTTTAATCTTCTAGTTTGTCTTGTCTAATTTTCAAGCATGTACTGTTTTGTGCTAAGTGCCTTTCTACAGAAAACCACAAACCCACAGTATAAGTATTTAATTTTTTTAAAAAATCTATTGTAAATTACTGCAACACATAAAATATTATATATCATCTGACTATTTGGGCATTCTGTATCCAGTAGGAAAAAGAATTAGAAAATATTCTTGTTCATAGAGGAGCCTTCAAGTGTAGAAAATTTCATACTAGCGATGTGTCCGAAAAACAAAAACAAAACAGTTGGAATTACAGTTGGTTTGTATGTTGTTTTAAAAATCTGAGTCAGATTTTTTACTATTAGGATTGAGGCTAGTCATAACTGAGAAATCAATCTGATATTTATTTCAAATGGTTTTAGTGGGAACATATTTCCAGATATAACCCTGCCCCCCAAATACACACACACACAAAGCAATTGGACAGAAATTCTCTGGGACTCAGTGAACTAGTCACCCAAGGGACTTTCCCTTCCACATTTCAAGCAGTTAGGAGGAAGCATTCCCATATTGTAAGCAAGATAAATTCTCACGTACAGTATGTGAACTTTATAAAAAGTTGGTAATTCTTCTTTTGTTAGCTATCTGCTCCTAAAAAATGAAATTTGCCTTTTGAGGGCTGCCTTGGTTTTCAAAATCTGTGGCATGAGACCTTTGATGATAAATGCATTTTACAAGTCAGCTTCATGTGTATATGAGCATTCTCAACATCCACCATTCCTTTGGAGGCCATCATCACTGCTGACTTTGACAAGGTGAGCAAACAACTTCCTCTTCCAACAGCCTTGCAAATGCCTCAAAGGCCTTTTAGGAAATGTGGCTGTGGCCTCTGTTGGTTTTAAACTATTGCGAGTTTTCCATTGAACTCAATGAGAGTTTCACTGTCCCTTAAGGGTTACCAATCTCAAGGTGGAGCCTGGATTTTTCCTGGAATTACAAGTGATCTCCAGACTACAAATATTAGTTCCCTTGGAGGAAACAGCAACTTTGGAGGGCAGACTTTAAGTCATCACATTGCACTTTTAATTTCGTTGTACTATGTACAATGACAATAAAGTATATTATTATTATTATTATTATTATTATTATTATTATTATTATTACTACTACTACTACTACTACTACTACTACTACTACTACTACTACTACTCTGCCCCCACCCCCAGAACCTTCTCTCCTCCCCAGGCTCTGCTCTCCAGAAATGTCCCAAGTGAGAGCTGGCTCCCCTAGGCTTAACTGAAGATCTTGTCCAATTTTGGCTTTTTTATTCTGTTTGCTTTATTCTTGCTGCTTGGGATTTGGTTGTTCTGCTGCTTACCACTTTGGCTATTTTTATAAGATAAAGCAGCGTATAAATCTGCCAGATAAAGTAAGTGAATGCTTGAAGCTGTTCTGTCATAAGGACAGGTAGGAAGGCAAAGTATTGCTGGCTAGTGATGTTGTGATTGTCACAAATGACATGTTCAAATGTCAGATTTACCTTGCTCATGGATCCCCCTTGTTCTCTTGAGTCTCTTAAATTCACCTCATACACTTCCACTGATCATTTGCTTGTATTTTGAATATATTTGCATCTGTGCAGTTGACAGCATTCATCATTTATTTGCTCCATCTATATTCCACCTTTGTCACCAATGGGGACCCAAAGCGGCTTATATCATTGTCCTCTCCTCCATTTTACCCTCACAACAACCCTGTGGGGAGCATTAGGCTGAGAAAATAGGATGGATCCCAGGTCACTCAGTGAGCTTCTATGGAAGATCTTAGCTAAGGGGTAGTTAGGGCAGTTGCCCCAGGCCCCATAATTGGGGACCATGCTGGGTGGACCCTTAATTGCTAAGATGTCCCAGTTACCAGCTACAGCTGCCCTCTCTTCCACCACTGTGACTACAGAGGCAAGAATGGTCATGGGCATCAGTCTCAGGCAGCAGCCATCAATCAGCTGTATGACAGTCCCACAGCCCTACAGTTGACTGCATTTGCCAGCCACTGCTAGAGTCTCAGGCAGCAGACAGCAATCATATGCAGGGTGGTTGGGGGGGGGGAGCTCTCTGACTGCTCTACAGCTGATTGCCAGCTGCTGCCCTGAAACCATCCCAGCTGCCACACCCAGTGATTCTGGGACCCCATCCTTGACTTTTTCCTCAGGGGCCAGGGATCACTGAGACCACCCTGGCTGGCATTGTCTTCCAGCTCGTAGCTGTTGTTGGTTGATTAGATTTTGCTCAACTACTGGAGTAGAACAGTAGTATTCTTGCAATGCGATCCTAATTAGGATTACACTATTCTAAGTGCATTGATGTCGATATATTAAAAGGGTGAAACTGATTCCGCTGTTGGACTTCTAATTAAATTTGGGAGGGTAAAAAAACCTACAGTTCTTGTAATCTGTGGCAAGAAGTCATGCTGAGAAGAAACGGGAAGAGTAATTTACAGGACAGATAAGCCCCAGTTGGAATTTAAATCTATTTAAAGAATAATAAGAGTTTGTAGCATGGGGAGGGGGGAACTGATGGGGAAGAGGACAGGCATGCAGGTACATCTGTCTGTGTGTGTGCATGTGCATGACTGTACACATATATGTGTGCAAGAATCCTGTTGAACTCTCAAGAATGCCCATTACTTGAGAATTCCATGGGGACACTTGGCAACAATATGAATGGTTTCACCTGAACGTGGACCTGGTTGTCTATCATTATATAGTCCCATGATCTTGCTAGTGAAAACTAAAACATCTCTCCTTATAATAATTATCTTTTGGTTTCATAAGATTCCATGTGCTCCTATTGCCTGTAAAATGCCCTCCCTCAGCCATTGGCCCATCAGCCGCCACTCAAGAGTACTCGCGTGCCATTAGTCGGGTGCTAGGTCTGCTCCTCTTCCCCACCCACTCCACTCACCCAGATTTGCATGTCAGATTTACTGGCAGACAGCTCTCTCTCTTGAGGAAGACAGTTCTCTTGACTCCTGTGAGGAGTCTTGGTTCTGTGAGTAAAAAAACAAAGGACTTTCAGAATAACTCCCTCCCCCGCCCATAACTTCCTCCCCAGTGGCCACTTTCCTGTCAGAATAAATGGGAAAAGGCTCTCTCTCCTGCTTAGCTTCAGCATGGCTGGCTGGCTAACGAGGTGGGCCAGCGACCATCAAACCATTTTCTTCAACTTCCAGCTGTGCGGCTGACTTTCCCCTAGGGCTGCCAATCTCCAGGTGGGACCTGGAGATCTCCCACTGTTACAATTGACCTCCAGATGACAGAGATCAGTTCCCTGGGAGAAAATGGTTGCTTTGGAGGGTAGACTCTATGGCATTATACCCTGCTGAGTCCTTCCACACACACCCCAAATGCTGCCCTCCACAGGATCCACCCCCCCAAATCTCCAGGTATTTCCCTAATCAGAGTTGGCACCTGTACTTTCTCCTCTGTCAGTAAAAGACCCTTTCCACACCTATGCTGGCCTTTGGGAGAAAACTCATTGGGCCCAGTCCTGATGAGGTTGCCAACTCCAGGTGGGCAATTCCTGGAGATTTGAAGGATGGAGCTTGGAGAGGGTGAGGTTTGAAGAGGGGTGGCACCTCAGATAGGTACGATGCCATAGACTCCACCCTCCAATCCAGCCATTCCCTGATGGGGAACCATTGTTGCCAATCTCCAGGTGGGGGCTGAAGATCACTCAAAATTACAACTGCTCTCTAGGAGGGAGGGGGGAGGAGATGGAAAACTAAAGGTAGGTTGATGGTTGGCTGGGAGGGAGATAGAGATAGGGTTATCAACTCCAGGTTGGGAAATTCCTGGAGATTTGAGGGGTCGAACCTGGAGAGGATGAGTGTTGAGGAGGGGTGGGACCTCAGACAGGTACAATGCTGTAGACTCCACCCTACAAACCAGCCACTCCCTCCTGGGGAACCACTGTTACCAATCTTGGGGGTGGGCTGGAGATCACTCAAAATTACTACTGCTCTTCAGGTAGCAAAGATCAGTTCCTCTGGAGAAAATGGTGGACTCTGTCATTATACCCTGCTGAGATTGCCACAGCAAATTGTCACTGAGTGCCCAAAGCCGGGTCTCTCTCCCAGAGCCTCTTTCTAGAGCCCGTTGTATTTATTTCCACAACGGGCTTTATTCTTAGTTCAAAATAATTCTGTTGCTCTCTTCTTGGTCCATCTCTGTCAAAACAAAAATTTGACTGACAGATTCTTACTCAGTATCAAGTGTGGCATTATCCCAGAATGGGCTGCAGTGCCATTGGGAATTTGAAGATATAAACAACAGCTGGGTATGGGTAAGAACCTAGCATTACAGTCCCTGTACAGATCCTTTCAGGCAGCATCTCTCTAATCTTTTTAATTGATCTTGTTGATCCTTACATCCTTTCAAAGAAAGCTGACTTTTCTACTGTAAAAGAAGTACAGCTATATCTTTGATTCTAGTAGCACTTGGATATATTAGCATGAAGATCATTTTAATAAGCTATCAGAAATGCTTATTTGCAGAAAGGACAAATAAATGTAGTTGTGTTTTTCTGCTGCACAGAAGTAGAAAACTCAAGCTTAGATACCTGCCAGTACACTTGTATGTAAGATAAACGGCCGTGCTTCGAAGCCCAATTGCCATGGTAACACCCAAGCATTCCATTTAAATTTTCACATTAAAAAAAAGTGTCTTATTAAAATAAATGAGAAATGAACTCTTGGGATGGCCCTGTGTTTAAATGGCAAGCTTTATCTTTATCTAGGGATAAGATAAATTGCCTTTGTTAGCCAGAAATTCGTCCTAGTACCACATTTAGAGGGCAAGGTACCAATATGAAAAATGCATATATAACACTCTTGGTTCAGCAAAGCTCCTAAATGGTCTTTTAGTGTATTTAACAAGGGGACAAAACCCTTATTCAGTCTGTAATACAAATGGCCAATATTGAACATGGAAAATCTCATGATAGTTATACAAAATGTGTTAGGCTGGGGTTGAGAGCACCAAGCAATTCATTGGTTCAGTTTCATATATAGTAATAAAACACAGGGAGTGTAAAACAAACCTGACTCAAAAACTGGAATCAAGAACCAAAAGTGTGAGAAGAAAGTCTAATGAAGGGCCAATATTAAAAACCTAGTTAAAACTTATAATATACAAAAATACATGTATTTATTAGAAATACAGTTAAAAACATACATAAGGGCCCAATGAAAGCCTCATAAAAAAGTAAAGCCTAAACACAAGGGCCAATACACATGACCTGGCATGTTTCTGCCCTACTGGGGCCTTCTTCAGAGGTTAAACAATATTGAGGTACACATAACTTAAATACATATTGCCATAAGACAACCAATAAGTGAATATTGGACCAGGAAAAGGAAGGCTGTAGAAAAAAGAGATAAAAAGAATATTGAATATGAATTATCAAATATTTTTTAACTTGCACTGTAATAAAAATGGCTATATTACTTACTTAAGCAGCAAGATCTAAAGACATATGACAAAGATGTTTGTGAGGCCTCAAAAGGTGAAAGCCATGTGTCTGGTGCCAAATGCACAGTTGCTGAATTAGAACATCTAAAAGATATGTATAAAAAGCTAATACAGCCAATATAATAGCAAAAATTGCTAAACTCTTATGCTAATGTTGTCAGTATTGTTCAGCAACAACATAAGGCCCAGGGGTAAATGACAGCCCCATCTTTGATTACTCCTGCAACCTACAGCAAGAATTGTCCCTGAAGCTACTGGTTGTGGCCCAGCCCTTACAATCCAGTCAACAGGTTTGCATTTTGTTCTGCACTGATCCTTCTGCCCCAAAACGCAGCAGGGCTCACACTAGATTTGGCATCAACCAACCATATGACAACTCTGAGGTTCCCTTAGCAAGTCAGGTGCTGGAAGAGTGAAAGACTTACAAAACAGTTGCTGGCAGAGCTATTTTTGGACAGGAACACACAGGAACGGAGTTCCAGCTGGCTTCTGAGTTGGCCACGCCTACAGCCTCCCCCCCTCAGGTTCCCCAGGCACCTCACAAGCTGCGGGGCACCTGGGGAAGCCAAGCCGATCCAGAGAGGGAAGGCAGTTTAAGCTGCAGGGCACCTGGGGAAGCGGATCCAGAAACTGCCTTCCTTCCCTCGGGTTCCTCACCCCCGCAAGCCATGGGGCACCAGAGGAAGCCAATCCTGGGAGGGAGCTGCGCTGTCAGGGGTGTGGCCTAATATACTAATGAGTTTCTGCTGTTGGGTGTGGCCTATTATGCTAATGAGTTCCGGCTGGGCTTTTTCTACAAAAGAAGCCCTGGCTGCTGGTATCACCAAAAGTAAAAGTGAAGAAAATGAGTGTAAAGTTGCCGGAAATGCAGCCAGATTTCAGGATTAGAGGCGGGGGTGGGGGAAGAGAGTTGCCAGTTTTTAAACTGATCACTAAGCCAAGCTACATATTATATGAATTTTGTTGAATTGGGTCCGGGGAACACAGCAGCTGCAGGGAAAAGAATTTTTACAGTTTACAAAAGCCTGTTTCTGCTTGGGACAAAACCACAGGAGGAAGACAGGTTCCTGATTCCCCCCCCCCACTGCCTTTTTCCTGAACCAAATTGGTCCTGGATGAGTGATTTGCCCCACTTTGGAGCGGCACATGCCAGAGTGTGGCAAACTACTCCCCCTGGTGCTGTTTTGGTTTGGGGAAAGAGCATGGGGGGAGTAGAAACCCTTCCTACTACTTCCACATTGTCCTGTGCTGAATTGGGCCCCTGTGAACTTTAAAAATTCCTGCAGTTGTCGCATGACTGGAGAGAAAGTGAGTCCAGACCCAACTCACCAAAATTCATAGCACAGTTTGGCTCCATAGTCATATCTGAAAAACAGGTAGATGTGCAGACCAAGGGACAATGCTTATCTTCATGTGGGGAATAGTTTCAGGTTAATTTCTTATATCAAGCTGCTCTTAAAGTCTCAAGCAAAGGCTAGGCTAGTTATTATGGTCACTTGGCAACCTTAAGTAAGAGAGAGGGTAACAGAGGGTAACTAGCTGGATCTCATTCGATCTTGAAAGCTAAGCAAGGTCGGCCCTGGTTGGCACTCGGAGGGGAGACCACCAAGGAAGTCCAGAGTTACTGATGCAGAGGCCGGCAATAGCAAACCTCCTCTTGCCTTGAAAACCCTACAGTGTTGCTACGTTGACTACAGCTTGATGGCACTTTCTACCACCAACAGACGTGGGATACAGGGGAGGAAAATCCAGTACGCGTATAAGGTTGCATCATTTTCTATCAGTACCCCCCCTCAAGACTTGGGAGAGCCCTCTCCAAAGGAGCTAGTGCTCAGTGCCAGTGATAACCATCACAAAAAGCACTGCAGAAAGAACTGCAGAGAGGGAGTAATAAGACAGGGCAGTGCCCAAAATAAGCATTTCTCTGCAAAGAAAGAGGAAAAAGAGGGATAACAAGCGGTGGTGGGGCAGTGCAGAGAAAAAGGAAGATGAGAAATGGGGATACAGGAAAGGATGTAGGGTGAGAAATGGGGTCAGATCACAGTGGGGGAAAGGAGGCAATAAATGGAGGCGCAGAAAAAACAACTGCTGAGGGAAAAGCCAGGTAGAAGAAGAAAAGGGGAATAAGAGAGATAGAGCTGCAAGAAGATAAAGAGAGATGGGGGGGTGCAGAGAGGAGAGACAGGAAGCAGGGAGAAGAGAGTGTGTTACTGTGTGCAGAGCAGAGCAACAAATGCTTTATTGCAGTTAATGTGTGGAATTCAAGTCAAGAAAAGGGTGAACTGTCCTTCCAAATGATATAAGTTGCACACCCGTCACCCATATAGTAATTAGTAGACTACACTGCTGCCATGGATTTCGGGCAAGCAATGATAATGCTGTGCTAGACGATGTTGAGGCTGAGTCCCATGTTCCCACTTGTGGTTCTGACAAGCCTAGCTCTGTACACATGACAACTACAGAAAACATTAACCACCACTTCTCTCAGGAGTGAATTAATTTGGCACTGTCTCCACTCTCCAAACACATAGCAGGGAATCTAATTTTGTGTTTACTTTTATCAGGGAGAGCACTGCATCGAGAAAGGGGTGCTCAGAGAACCAATACAAACCTTTCACTTTCCATGGGTTTGACAACCAGCAGACTTTGATCCAGGTTTTTCCTATCTAAATGGAAACAATACTTCTGCCTGTGTTCAAGTATGAGAAAACATAAGAATTGAGGGCTGCCCAAGGCCTTACTGTGTGAAAACTCACTGTGGGCCAAAACAGGAGTGATGAACCAAAACAAGAGCGATGACAAAAATCTGTCATCAGATACCTCTTCTCCTTGCTTCAAAGCAGCTTCATGGGCCTGATAATTTGATTAGAAACTCAGTGCTTGGATAGTGATGCTTAAAACCAGGGCTCTTTTTGTAGCAGGAACTCCTTTGCATATTAGGCCACACACCCCTGATGTAGCCAATCCTCCAAGAGCTCACAGTAGCCCTGTTAAGAAGAGCTCTGTAAGCTCTTGGAGGATTGGCTACATTAGGGGTATGTGACCTAATATGCAAAGGAGTTCCTGCTACAAAAAGAGCCCTGCTTAAAACCCTCCCCCATGTGTATCCAAAGATGAAGGGGTCCTAGGGCCAGGTGTAGGGTGGTCCTGCCCTTGTGGGATGGCTTTGCAAGCTTTTGCTGTTCTCTGATGTTGTGCAAGTTGTATAATGCCACGCCTCCCTCACTGAGTTGCAGCAGCCTTGCAATTGACCTCCTTCCCACTGTGCAGTACTCTCTGGCTGCCTCAGAACAGAGGGCAAACTGGAAGCAGCAGCTGCCAAGTAGCAGCTGGGTTGGTTACAACAGCCCAAGCATGTTAACCCCAGGTCAAGCCACCAATGGCTAGATGGCAGGTAGCACACAGCTGCCTAACAAAAGGTTGCAGTTTGTTGTTCCGTTTCATGCACTGCATTAATTAGGGTTGCCAGGGCCAGTGCCAGGTTTTTTGCACACTAGACAAGGCTACCTTCTGGCACCCGCCCCCACCCCCACCCCCATGTGCCCACCAATTTTCAAACATAAATGCATTTTAGGAAGAATGAAAAACACATTTGAAATTGCTAATTTTTTTTTTTATTGTGAGAACAAGTAATACAATCTCTGATTTCTCTCTCAAACAGAAAAACACAAATCACAGAGCATTTTGAAAAATCTTGTCAACAGTGATGTTGAAATTTAAGTCTCTTTAATGTTTCCATTTCAGGCACATCAGAATCTCATTTTGCGTGCCTTTTCTTTAGCAAATTTTGTCATCAATTCCTTCAGGTCAAGCCGCCCTGAGCCTGCTTTGCGGGGAGGGCGGGGTATAAATCCAATAATAAATAAATAAATAAATAAATGCTTCAGCATGCTCAATTGAAATAGCTGCCCAAACCAAGTAGTCTCTTTTGCAGCATCGTTGAGCATACGCGTGTTTTTATAAGTTTGTGTTTTGAGAAGCTGCGTTCACCACTTGCCACTGACACTGGAAGTGTGAGAAGGATCCTTAGAGCAACAGAAACATTAGGCACACTATCCTGGAGTTTTTGTTGAAGTATGAAGAGAAGTACCCTTTGTGGTGGCATAGACTTTGGAAGTCTTTGAGTTACTGCTTGCAGTTCACAACACAAATCTTCACCATCAATATCTTTGTTTCCATCATGCATCAATGCTTGTTCCAAATTCTTGCATCTTACATACATCTTCAGTGCATTTTTTGTTAATACTGTATATATCATACTAGGGAGCAAAGCCCGTTGTGGTGGAAGACAACGGGCCCTAGAAAGGACGGGAGGGAGGTGGAAGGGAGAGACGGTTGGAGAAAGGAAGGAAGGAAGGAAGGAAGGAAGGAAGGAATAGGGGGAAGAGTGAAAGAAAGGAGAGAGGAAGAAAGGAAAAGGGGGAAAGGAAGGGAAGAGGGGCAGAAAAGGGCTTCTCTGGGCCCAGAGAAGGCCTTTTCTGTCCCACACATCATCCCCTGGGCCTTCTATGGGGGCAGTAGGCAGTGTGTGGGGGAAAAGGGCTTCTCTGGGCCTACTGCCCCCATAGAAGGCCCAGAGGATGGTGTGTGGGGGACAGAAAATGGCTTCTCTGGGCCTACTGCCCCCATGGAAGGCCCAGGGGATGGTGTGTGGGGGACAGAAAATGGCTTCTCTGGGCCTACTGCCCCCATAGAAGGCCCAGGGGATGGGGTGTGGGGGATGGAAAAGGCCTTCTCTGGGCCTACTGCCCCCATAGAAGGCCCAGAGGATGGCGTGTGGGGGACAGAAAAGGCCTTCTCTGGGCCTACTGCCCCCATAGAAGGCCCAGGGGATGGCATGTGGGGGACGGAAAAGGCCTAGTGCCCCATAGAAGGCCCAGTGGATGGCGTGGGGGGGCAGAAAAGGCCTTCTCTGGGCCTACTGCCCCCATAGAAAGCCCAGGGGATGGCGTGAGGGGGATGGAAAAGGCCTTATCTGGGCCTACTGCCCCCATAAAAGGCCCAAGGGATGGCATGTGGGGGACGGAAAAGGCCTTCTCTGGGCCTACTGCCTCCATAGAAGGCCCAGGGGATAGTGTGTTGGGGGCGGAAAAGGTCTTCTCTGGGCCTAGTGCCTCATAGAAGGCCCAGGGGATGGCGTGTAGAGGACAGAAAAGGCCTTCTCTGGACATAGTGCCCCATAGAAGGCCCAAGGGGTGGCATATGGGGGACAGAAAAGGCCTTCTCTGGGCCTACTGCTCCCATAGAAGGCCCAGGGGATGGCATGTGGGGGGCGGGAAAGGGCTACTCTGGGCCTAGTGCCCCATAGAAGGCCCGGGGGATGGCATGTGGGGGGACAGAAAAGGCCTTCTCTGGGCCTAGTGCCCCATAGAAGGCCCGGGGGATGGCATGTGGGGGGACGAAAAAGGCCTTCTCTGGGCCTAGTGCCCCATAGAAGGCCCGGGGGATGGTGTGGGGGGGGCAGAAAAGGCTTTCTCTGGGCCTAGTGCCCCCATAGAAGGCCCAGAGGATGGCGTGTGGGGGGCGGGAAAGGGCTACTCTGGGCCTAGTGCCCCATAGAAGGCCCGGGGGATGGCATGTGGGGGGACGGAAAAGGCCTTCTCTGGGCCTAGTGCCCCATAGAAGGCCCGGGGGATGGCGTGTGGGGGGACGGAAAAGGCCTTCTCTGGGCCTAGTGCCCCATAGAAGGCCCGGGGGATGGTGTGTGGGGGCGGAAAAGGCCTTCTCTGGGCCTAGTGCCCCCATAGAAGGCCCGGGGGATGGCGTGTGGGTGCCGGAAAAGGGCTACTCTGGGCCTAGTGCCCCATAGAAGACCCGGGGATGGCGTGTGGGGGATGGAAAAGGGCTCCTCTGGGCCTAGTCCCCTCATAGAAGGCCCAGGGGATGGCGTGTGGGGGGCGGAAAAGGCCTTCTCTGGGCCTAGTCCCCTCATAGAAGGCCCAGGGGATGGTGTGCAGGGGCAGAAAAGGGCTTCTCTCACTTGCCTCAGCCTTGAGGGCCTGTCCCTGCGCTCAGACTCCAGACGGTCCTCTCCTGTCAAAGGACTGGAGCAGACTGAGCTGAAAACACTGACCGGGGCTGACATGGGCAGGACGTGGGCGGTTTACAACAGCGGATGATGACATCCGTCAAAACAGGTATAAAAGATGGCAAATATCCAATAAATTCCTGTATAGTCATATAAATATTACAAAGTACATAGAACCAATCTAATCCCTACTCTAAAAATGTAAGGGACCTACAATACCCATGTCAACTATGCCTTACAATAGACAGAGAGATTCTGCCTTACAGAGTCTCTGAAATTTCTGATCTGGACAAACATAACAGGCAGCTCTAGTCAGGATGACACCCACACCCACAGTAGAAAAGAGCAAGAGTCCAGTAGCACCTTAAAGATTAACAAAATTTGTGGCAGGGTATGAGCTTCAGTGAGTCACTGCTCACTTCTTCAGTGACTCGCCAAAGCTCCTACCCTGCCACAAATGTTGTTAGTCTTTAAGGTTTTACTGGAGTCTTGCTCTTTCCTGCTGCTACAGGCAGACTCACAGGGCTACCCGTTTTGAACTACACCCACAAAAGTTCTGTTGGGAGAAAGAAGACAGTGCTGGCCTCCTTCAGTCCCAGACACCCTCGGAGGCATATGAGTCAAGGAGAGGTGTTTGTCCCACCCACTTTAGTGCTGGGAGGCATCTCCATCAGCACTCTCTGGAGGAGAGGCAGAAATCTCTGAAGATCATTGCAAGCAAAATTCCTGTAGATTCTTGGCTTTAAAGTCAGATTTTACAGTGGCATCCCAGGAGGATGGGACACACTGTGCATCCCCCCTCCCCCCCAGCGTTGCTTGATGCATATCCAAAATGAAAGGTTGGGATGGAAGGTGCGGGGGGGGGGGGTTGTTGCCCAAGAAGTGCACAGGCAGGTTTCCTCCTGTGAGGGTAAAGCAGCTCCGCTCAGGGAAAGCACCCAGAGCCCCCTAGAGGCCCAGAAACATTGATGGATCTTGGGATTTCCTCCCCCCCCCGCCCCAATTGGAAATGTAATTTAAATTCTTGAGCAAACATTCATGCATAAGGAAGGGCTGGAACAAAGCAGAGCTGCCCCAACCGGTCTGACAGGTTGGGAGGCTTGTTGGCACCATTATGTTTACAGCATGCATGCTCCGCGCCCCTTGCTCGCTCTCGCCCTGCCAGCCAGCCAAGCCAGCCAAGCCAGCCAGCCAGCTGGCCAAGTTTCCTGATGGGGGCAGTCAGGAGGGCAGCTGGGCTCCAGCAGTGGAGGGAAGTTGGAGGCCAGAGCCTAGGGGGCACCCATCGCTAAGGAGCAGGCTGGGGGATGCGCAGTAGCTCTAATACTGTCGGGGCAGGCAGTCCTGAGCATGTGCCTAGCCTCGATGGGCCCAGAGAGGGAGGCCAGGTGCCACTCGTTATGCCCCGTGTCTCACTGGTGAAAAGGAGGAGCCCGCTGCCCGCCAGCTGCAGCTGGGACGAGCTGCCCGACGAGGAGTGCACAGACAGGAGCTGGGCTTTGCTGTGGCTGGTGAGGGAGGGGCGGGGGGGTTCATTGGCAGTCCAGCACTCTTCTGAAGGTGGCGCTCTAGGGAACTGCCTAACTTGCCTATATGGACCTACTGGCCCTGAGGGTTGCCAACCTCCAGGTGATGAAAATGAGTCAAACAACCATGATGTCTTATGCCAAGGAAATTATCCACAGACTATTAGGTTCTTATCCAATATTCAGTTTACTTGGATTTAATGGATTTGATGAGAGTTACTATGAAAAATGGCCATACTGCTTGTTAAATGAATGAATTAAATTTCAACACTATACACTCTGACAGAGTTGTAAATGAAATGAGACCTAATATGCATAGTCTGTTAGTGTTGATGGTGTTATTATGAATGATTTTTGAGAGACTGAATTACTCCAAGTAAACTGAATATTGGATAAGAACCTAATAGTCTGTGGATAATTTCCTTGGTCTAATACATCAAGGTTGTTCAACTCATCTCCACCGTCCATCTCGTGTTCTCTCCTCTTGGTTTGCATCAACCTCCAGGTGGTGGCTGGACATCTCCGAGATTTATGACTGAAATGGCAGCTTTGAAGGGGATGAGAAAGGCAATGGCTGTGGGAGGCAGGTAAGAATCAGGAGCCCAAGCAGGGCCCAGGAGTTTCTCATGGGTCCTTTCTTGTTGATCAGTACATCTAGGTCAGGGGTGGCCAAACTTGCTTAACATAAGAGCCACATAGAATAAACATCAGATGTTTGAGAGCCACAAGACATGAATAAATATTCCACACATTTTCATTGAAAAATATGCAAATTTGCTTTTTATTAATATTAAATGAGACTGCCAAAAATAAAAACAAAAGCGGTAAAAACAGATATAACTTTACATGAGTCCTTCAAGCCCCACCCACCCATTTCCCCACCGGCTGGTTTGGCAAAGGGATTTAAAGAGACAAATGCCTTCTCCCAAGCCAAATGGTGGGGGGAGGGGGCTTTGAGAACGCATTTAAAGTTGCTTTCTTTCTCTGCTCCCCCCTCACACACCTTAAGCCTACCCAGGAAGGAGAACACTGGCTGTGGAAGGGAAGACCACTTGAGGAGGCATGCCTCCCCTTCACTCCCCAGCCGCCCTGCTGGGAGCCACATGATACGTGTGAAAGAGCCACAGTTTGGCCACCCCTGATCTAGGTAGAAGGCCAGCTGAATGGGGGAGAGAAGAGGACTAGAAAAATTTTCAGAGCTGCTGCTAAGACACAAGACCTGAATTTCTGGTATTCAAATGAAAACTTCAGTGGGCTATTTTCTACAGCATCTATCTCTGCTGAAATCTTTTGTACTTGGGAAATAGAATGATAGCTAATTCAATTTTATAACCATAAGTTACTGTGAGCTGTATTAGTATTGTACCGCCTAAGTGCCAATCAGTGCTTTTCCTGCCTAAGGCTCTGAGATGACCTGGAATTTAGATGACTGTGAGTAACAGCAGATCTATGAGCTCCCAGGGAAGCTGATTCTATTCCCCTCACAAGGGCTTGAGAGTCCCAGCCCTGTTCCTAGAAAATGGAGAGAGCTCCATTTGCAGCCAGATGGGTACAAGAGGGACTCACTCTCTGTCCTTGCACTCTGCTCCTGCAGATTCCTGCTTGATGAATGCTGTTTTTTAACCTGTATATCCTGTCTTTGGTAACTAATATAAATTTTGTAAGCTGCCTTGAAGATACAGCAACGAATTAAATAAAACCACCCTTCCCCTCCTAAGGTACCTGAGCAGAAACTAGCAGTCCTGTCTCTCACAAAGCTAAGGACATAGAAACACTGGAACAAGCCACACTATCTCCATCACATGGACAGACCATTGGTCCTTCACCGTCAGTATTGTCTACTTAGATGGCAATGGCTTTCCAGGGTCTAAGGCAGAGATCTTTTACATCACCTACTACCTGATCCTTTTAACTGGCGATATTGGAGTAAACCTGGGATCTTCTGCATGCAAAGCAGATACTCTAACACTGGGCCATGCCCTCCTCCCCCATCTTTCTAAACTGAAGCATAAGCCAAAATAGAAAAGCACAGATCTATTAATGGATGGATGGAAGGGCCTCCAAATCTAACAAAAAGCCAACCAAAACAGATGCAATTTCACTGCCAGGGGGAAGGGATGAACTTCCTGGCATAATACATTGCTTAACCTTGATGCCACCATCTATGACACCTATCATACATTGCCACATTGTGAAAGGATTATACATGAAGTAATAATCGCTGAATTATTTCAATGTCCAAGTAAGTTTGTGTAAGATAAACAGGTTGCTTACCTGTAACTGATGATCTTCGAGTGGTCATCTGTGCAGTCACACCTATGGGATTATGCACCTGCGCTGATCCAAATCAGTGATGTACAAAGCTCACAAAGGGATTTTCGTGCCCTCCCCTCAGGCATGCGCAGAAACTCCACCACGCATGCTCAAGAGGCGGGATGCGGACATCCCGCCAGTTCCTTCTGACCACTCTTATGTCAATAAACAAATAACATACTGAAGCGACAGCAGTGGGGAAGGACGGGAGGGTGGTGTGACTGCACAGATGACCACTCGAAGATCATCAGTTATAGGTAAGCAACTTGTTTATCTTCTTTGTGGTCTCTGTGCATCACACCTATGGGAGACTGAAAAGCAGTGGCTCACCTGAGGTGGGAGCTGTTGCAAATTCAATGCTCTGCTGACGAAAGGACTAGGCAACCAAGGCCCACTCTGCGGTGTTCACAAACATCAACAGCGTAGTGCTTGATGGAAGTGTTCAGAGTAGACCATGTCGCAGCCCCACAGATTGCCGACAGGGAAGCACCCCTCAAGAAGGCTGTAGATGTAGCCATGGATCTTGTGGAGTGCACTCACATAGGCAGGGGCAACGGACATTTAGCCAACTGGTAGCACAGCTTAATAGTCTCAACAATCCATTTGGAGAGACATTGTGCTGAGATCTTTTTGCCCGTGGAGTGACTGGAGTAGGAGACAAATAAGTTCTTGTGCTTCCTACTGGAACGTGTCCTGTTCAAGTAAAAAAGCAGCGCCTTTTTACATCTAGATTGTGAAGGAGTTGCTGTTGTCCATCCTTTGGATCAGGAAAGAAGTCCAGAAGCAAGATCTCCAAGCTGAGGTAGAATTCGGAGACCACTTTAGGTAGGAAAGAGATGTCAGGCATCAATCTAACTCCATCCGGCAGGAAGACTAGGAAAGGTGGGTCACGGCGAAGGGCCACGAGTTTGCCCACCCACCTGGCTGAGGTAATGGCAATGAGAAAGGCAGTTTTCCATGCTGCAAGCCTCAGTTCACAAGTTGCCATAGGCTCAAACAGTTTCCCCGTCAACTGGTGCAGTACCACATGGGTACCGGCGAATGGATTGGTGGATACAAGTGAAGGAGACCCTTCAGGAACTTTTTTGAGATCGGGTAAGAGAAGACTGAGAAGCCGTCGACACTAATATGATAAGCCGAAATGGCAGACAAATACATTCTGATTGAGGAGTGCGAAAAAAGACCTTCTCGGCCGGCGAAAGCAAAAATTCGAAGATCCGATTCAGGGCCACAGAAAACAGAGATGTGTTGGAGGGTTGTAAGGAGGTCAAGAAACGAGACCACTTTCTACTGTAAGAACGCCTGGTGGAGTCCTTCCTGGCATTGAGTAACACATTGTTGACTCTATTCGAAAAGGTCACGTGTCCACAAGGTAGACCGTTAGTTTGAGCTTGTGAACCTCGTGGAATAGTAGAGTGCTGTCTTCCGCTAGGAGGAGATCTGACACCTGTGGAAGCAGATGGCAAGCCTTGGTCATGGAGAGGAGGTTGGCAAACCAAGGTTGTCTCGGCCACCAAGGAGTGATGAGAATGCACCTTGTATGGTTCCCCATGAGTTTTTTGACTGTCTTCAACAACAACGGTAGAGGAGGGAACATATACAGAAAATTGCCATTCCATGGATAAAGGCCTCGGGATCCTGAGCTCCTCTGCAACAGAACAGGCTGCACTTCACATTGTGCCGGGTGGCAAATATATCGATGCGAGGCGTGCCCCATTTCTTGAAGATGGGACGTAGGTAGGCCCAATTCAGCTCCCAGTCATGACGGTGAGATAGTCCCCTGCTGAGCAGGTCTGCCTGTACATTGGCACTGCCAGCGATGTGTGAGGCAATGGGGAAAATGGGCAGAGGGATGCACCAAGCCCAAAGTTCCAGTGCTAGATGGCAGAGACTGAAGGAGACCGTTCCTCCCTGCCTGTTGACGTAATTGAGGGCAGTCATATTGTCTGTCAACACAGTCACACATTGCCCTGAGAGAAGAGACTGGAAGCATTGGAGGGCCAGTTTGATAGCCAAAAGTTCCAGAAAATTGATATGGTTGTTTGAGGTTGAGGCATCCCACTTGTGACCTATAGAGAGGCCGTTGAGATGGGCTCCCCAACCCCACAATGAGGTGTCAGTTGTAAGAGTGAGGGTAGGAGTGAGGGGATGGAAGGGAACCCCTTGTGTCAGGTTGTCTGCCAGTGTCCACCAATGAAGTGAGTTGCTACTGTCCCTTGATGGAGAGAGACAAATTGATTGGGACATTCTGAGGGGCTTGAAGTGCCGAAGGAACCAGAGCTGGAGTGGCCGCATGTGTAGCCTTGCAAAGCGAAGAACAGCCATTGTCACTACCATCAGGCCCAAAAGGCGTTGAATCTGGGGAGCAGATGATGTGTCCCAGATCCGGATTTGTTCCGCAAGAGCAACTAGAGTAAGGGCTCTGTCCCAGGGCAGGAAAGCTTTGCCTTCTCTGGAGTTGAGTATTGCCCCTATGAACTGCACTCTCTGACAAGGAACCAGCTGTGATTTCTTGTGGTTGACCCGGAGACTGAGATTCCAGAGGACATCTAGGGCGTGAGACACCTGACATGAGAGAAGGTCCCTGGAAGGTGCCACGAGGAGCCAGTCATCCAGATACGGGAACACCATCAAGCCACAGAGGCGAAGATATGCTACAACGGCCACCATGGTCTTGGTGAAGACCCAAGGTGCCGTACTGAGGCCAAACGGTAGACTCCTATATTGGTAGTGGCTGCCTCCTATCGCAAAGCGGATATATTGTTGATGGGAGGGGTAGATGGTCAGGTGGAAATAGCTATCCTCAAGTAGCCATCCAACAGTCCTTGAACAGCAGGGGCAGAATGACCGGTAGAGATGTCATCTTGAATTTCCAGTATTGTATATAGGTGTTGAGGCTTTGAAGGTTGAGGCTTTGAAGGTTGAAGATCAGCCTCTGTCTGCTGTCCCTTTTGGGAACCACAAAGTACCGGGAATAAAAACCTCTGCCCTGGTGATCTAGAGGCACAGGTTCTATGGCCCCTTTTGATAGGAGAGTGGTGACTTCCTCAAGGAAGAAGGGCGATGGAGGAGTGGTGACAACTGTAGGAAGAGGTGGAAAATCCAGGAATTCTATGGAGTAGTCATTGTCCAGGATAGAAAGAACCCATTGGTCTGATGTAATGGTGGTCCAGGCAGATACGGGTAGAGCCAGGTAGGGATGGAAGGCAGGTGGGAGTCAAAGGCCCTGTTTGTTTGACTTCGGTTGTTTTGGTCTGTTGTTGTGTTGCCCCAAACCTCTGTCTGGATTGATATGGCTGTCTGTTTCCAGATGTAGACTGGCGTAATCTGTAGGCTCCCTCTGGAGATGGCTTAGTATACTGTCACCTGGAGCTGTTCCTGGACCAAGAATGAGGATGAAAAGACTTTGATGGGGCGGTGACACCCAATGACCTAGATACCTTGATACTTTTATCCATTTCCTGTAGGGCAGAGTCTGTTGACACATTAAAAAGACCTTGACTGTCGAAAGGTACATCCTCGATGTATGCCCTGATATCCGTAGCGAGCAAAGGGGTTCTAAGCCAAAAATGCCTTCGGAGGGCTACTGCTGAAGACATTGTCTTTGAAAATGTGTCCAGAGCATGTTTAGATGAGTTAATAATTTGCTTAGAGAGTAGCAGCCCTTCCTTCTGTAACTTTCTGGCCTCCTGAAGCTTGTCTGCAGGAAGTGACGACAAGAATTCAGTAAAACACTCCCAGAGAGAGTATTCGTAACATCCCATGCAGGCGATGTAATTTGATGTTTTGGTTCTGAGGGCCCCCCGCAGAATAGAAACATCTGCCCATCGAATCCAATTTCTTACTCTCTCTATCCGAAGGCATAGCCAAGGTTTGCTTGCTCTTCGAGGAGGACAACATGACCATCGAGTTCGGTTTTGGATGAACATGAAGGAATTCCGTGTCAGTCCCCTGAATCCTGTACATATGGTCTGAGCGCTGAGAGGACACTGGAACAGAAGATGATTTGTCCCATGGGGCCCTAGCAGAGTGGAGCAAGACAGACGACATCGGAAGGGCGATTGATGTGGAAGTATTGTACAATATCGAAGACTGTGTCTGATACCGACGGTTGAGGCTGGACAATTGAAAGTCCCAGTGAATGAGCCATTTGTTTGATCATATCCCCATATGAAGAGAGATCTACGGAAGGGGAAATGGGCAGATTGACAGCCACCACAGGATCTGGCGGAGGGTCATCGGGGACTTGGGACGGAGGTGTTGGTGTCAGACTCAGAACCTGAAGATCCATAAGGCAACAACAGTGCTGGCAGTAATGGCTGTTCCTCCACCCCGATGGGGAACTTCGATATCGGAGTGGACTGAGATGGACTGAGATGGGCCTCGGATATACAGGAGATGGAGGACATGGAGGTTCTTCCGGAGGCTTAGAAACCATCGCGGAAGGCTTAGCTCTGCATTGTGGAGAGCGGGAAGGACACGACCTTCTGTCCCAGTCCGACTGCAGCCGAGGAGTCATCCATGGGATCGATGTCGACATCTGGTACGATGACAACCAATATGGCATATGTTGCCGATGTTCCCATGTAGGCAGCATAGGTGGCTCAAAATGTGGTCTCGACTCTTATCTGGGCAAGTAGAAAAAACTCTGCCTGGAAAGATGGTAATCTTCCATTCGATACTGATGTTCTTCCCATCTGGGAGACCTGGGTGGATGGTCTCCACATCTAGGTGATCTGGATCCATACCAGGAGTCTACCCGGGAGCGTCTACTCGTCCAGAATGATGCTGAAGGTGAACAATCCTCGCAAGGTCTGTGGATGACTTCTTCCACATTGGACAGTGAGAGCGAGATAGGTCCGGCACCAACAGGAGCCTCCAATACCAGGGGATTCAGCTGCTGCATAGGCGATTCGAGTAACTCGATTGGTAACATAGGCAGCTCCGTCTCAGTAGGGTCGACGAAGTCGAGTTGCACCCACTGCAAATGGGGTAATACAGAGCCCGTTTGTTTGCCAACGCCACTCTTACTGTGAGGCTTATGCGTGGTCTTTTTTGAAGCAGACTTCTCCTTGTCGTGCTTCTTCTTCTTCCTCTTAACTGGGGCTGAGGCCAAAGAAGCGTGTTTTTGTGCCAGACGCTTCGAAGACGTACCCTCATCCGATGACGCCTTGGGGCAGGGAGGTTGGATCGATGTCGAGGTCTCTGATGTCGACAGAAGATCGGCGAGACGGGCGTCTGAGGATTTCTCAGCAGACATTGTTCCAGCTGGTAAAGGGGCCAAAGCAGACTCCCAGAGAGCTACTCGGAGCCTTGCAGCCCTGTTCTTGCAGGTCTGATTAGAGACCTTGGAACAGTGCTGGCAAGTCTCTGGACAGTGGGCTTCCCCAAGACAAATAATACAAAGAGTGTGACTGTGTCTAAGAGCTAGTTTGCTGCCACAGCCACCACAACTCTTAAAGCACCCCCACTGTTTGGCCATAAAGAGAGGCACAAACAAACATAAAAGAAAAAATACCTATATTGAGGTGAAAGAAAATTTACCTCAGAGCGAGATTTACCTCAGAGAAGCGGGGGGGTGGAGAGAAGCTGCCGGAGGCAGCGGCAGCCCTCAAACAAAAGATTTAAATATATATATATATATATTAAAGACGAAAGAGGCAAAAGACAAAAAGAAAAAAAGGAAGTGAGCAATTCCTCGTAAGAGGGAAAAGTACTTCACACTGACCAGCAGAAAACGAGCTGTTAACAGAGCGGCAGTCAGAAGAGAACTGGCGGGATGTCTGCGCCCTGCCCCTTGAGCATGCGCGGTGGGGTTCCTGTACATGCCTGAGGGGAAGGCGCAAAAATCCCTTTGTGAGCTTTGTACATCACCGATTTGGATCAGCACAGGCGCATAATCCCATAGGTGTGATGCACAGAGACCACAAAGAAGATCTTAATATTAGATTGTGGGAGCAAAGAGGTTAAAAGTCAACCAGTGGAACTTACAAAAAACACTTTTCTTGGAAGAATTCCAAAATAAGGTTTGAGTGATGTGTTATGGACTGCAGTCATGAGACAGAAGTTGCCTTAAAAACAAAACACCACAAGATCTTAAATCAGCTTCCCATGGGTTCCCCATGCATGAAAAAGGAAAGTTAATTTTGAGGCTGCCCTAAAAATCAAGAATGCAAATACTATAGGTCCTCTTAACCATGTTCTTCTGAGCAGCGCAATTTAGCAAAATCTACATTGCCACAGAATTATGATAAATTGTCAAGGTAAGCAAAGACAGTCTTTAAAAATATTTTGAATTTAAAAGTAGAAAAATTGTAAATGGTTTTGTTTAGGAGATACAGGCAATAGTTAGTCTTGTGCGACCCAAAACTGAAGACAATGTTCTGTTCCCAGCAAATGCAAGATTTCTCACAATGTGCCATTACCACATAGAATGAGAGTCAGGGGACAGTCTAAAGGAAATTATTTTTTGAGTCTACAGTAGCCTTATGGAAATGACCACGTCATCCTAATTGGTACATAAGATCTGCTCACTTTGGATAAATGGTTGCTAAAGCAACCAACTTATATTGACTATTAGGATGAATCTGTTCACTTATTGTTCTGGAGAGATCCTTTCATTTGTTAATTCAAATGAACTTTTGGTGCACAAGTACTTACAGGCAGTGCAGAATCTCCGACAGGCTCAAATTACACTGGCATGACAAGAATAACAGCCCTGAGAATTCCAATCCAGAGTGCATAAAGCCTTTTTAAATATCATTTATTTATTTGCAAAAAGAGGCTGACCCTAACAGTAGCAAAGAAATTAAAAAATCAAAGCTGAAATTTCTTCAGATGGAAAGTTAGTTTTAAGATTCTAACAGTGGGTGAAGGGCAACAGGTAGTTTTTGTTGCAGACAATTAAGGAAAGGACAACTTTGCTGGGTCATGTAGAGAACAAGAAGCCAGCACACTAGAAACTGAAAGTCTGATGAGAACAGAAGGTCCCAAAGGAAAGGAAGAGTAGTGATATGATAAGGGAACACCTAAGAAATATAAAAACAGGCTAAAACAGGCATATGAACTTCAGGATAAAGCAGCAGCAGGAAGAGACTAGAGGGAAATGGCTAATCAGTTTTCGACAGTAAAAAAAACCCTACCCAGGTGTCATATATACTATATAAGCTGCAATACTGTGTCTGAGTGCATGCCCAATTGAACACAGTGGGGCTTACTTTCAAGAAGATGTGTATAGGCCTTAGCTATTATTGCATCAAGAGACTCCATGTGATAGTTTATGTACTTGTCAGGGTTGGTGGACATCAGTTACCATTATCCAGAATTCCACCCCACTGCTAGCTGTTCAGGTGGGGGCAAACTCCTCCAGCTATTTCAAATGCTGGGACAAGTTGACAATGCCACAAAGCACAATATAACTAAACAGCTTCAAAGCTGGCTATAGGGTGCCAACTGGCCTGGAAAAGAGTCTTTCCACTTTCATAGAGGCTTACTGAGGTATCACTTACCAGGTGATTTCCCTTTACCTCCATGCCATGAAAAACTTCACCGGCCCACTTTCATACCTAAAGCCCCTAGTACAAAGGGGCAGGGCATTTTTCTCTAGGCCCATTGACAATCTTACTTGCTTTTGCTCCAAGCCTAGTCTAACCTTTGACCAATAACATGGTCTGTTGATGTCAACAACTGAAAGGAGTCACTTTGAATTTGTCTCGTTTGTGTCCCCCCCCCCGGTCATCTAATGACTAATTATGGGATCAGAATGAGAGCCATCAGACTACTTCTGTGCTACCGAGTACTCCTGCGTTATCAATTCTGAGACCAAATGGTAGTTCATCAGATCACTAATAATCAGGCACATGCTAAGACTGCAACATTTAGCATTGCCTTTCAAAGGCAGAGCACCAAATACAATGAAATTGAAACTAGGCAGTTAATGGATTTTATTACATTGTTCTCTAAATTGAGGGGGTTATAGTAATGGTAGCATCTCTTGTACAGGCCTCATGTCTTAGTAATCATTGTGCCGTGCCATGCCATGCTGTATATAAATACAGAATAAGGATATATGGGAAAAGTTTATAGTCTATCAAAGCCTACCTAATATTCCATTTAGGGTACACTCTCCCTATGATAGCTACCGGCACAGTCACTCAGGTAGCCCTTGAAAACCTATCCTGGAATCAAGAGGTTATTTTTCAGCAGTTTAATACACAGCACAACAAAACTTGTACAGACAGAAGCCAGACACAGCAACCAGAAGGTGCCAGCTTAGCTGTTGTGTATCATGGCCTTGTGACTTTTCTGAGGTTTCTTCCTCATTCTTGTTCATAACTTCCTTTCCATTTCAGTTGTCATGAGGTAACAGTGGCAGAAGTGTAATCTATTAACTATTACCTGTTCCTCAGCAATAGGTAAGCCACTCAACCCCTCCCCACTTGCAATATGGAGTAACACTGACCTACATTACCAAGTTTTTCCCTCTAAGTATTCCTGAGATAAGGAGTGTGGAATGTTTTGGAGAAGCACTGCATGATGTTAAGTATTCTTATGAGTGTCCCACTTTCCCCAACAGTGAAAGTGCCAGGGTAGTGACTGGAATACCAGTTCCAGTTGGACTTTGAGCTGTTGGAATATGGCTTAGAGCCTCTGGCTGGAACAGTAGCTTCATTTGTTCTAATAGCTTCTGGTTCTCCAACCTGGCTCAGCCCCTTAAGCTCAGTTTCTCTTCTAAGAAACAGTCTCATTCATAAAAATAGTGTTATGAGCACCCCACTTCCACGTGAGCAGACATTCCAGGGATGGTGCCTTACCTGGCTCCCTTTGGGGGGCAGAGCACTAGCAACTTACATTGTTTTTGTAGTATTTAGAAATGCACAGATAAAGGTACAAATGCCCTCCTACATTAGAGATCCTACACAGTTCCTGTGCTTAAGTCAACTCTAGCAGTGTTTGTACCTGTCCTTCTCTTGCAGTATCTGAACTGTACTTTCTTTTTACAAAATTATAATCTAGGGAATGCATGGTTGTGAACATGGATGTAATCAGTTCCACCTGATATCCAAAACCTGATAAACACCAACGAGAGGTTCTCAGGATTTGACTTGCCACATAAAGTATGGAAGAGGACTAATAGAATATGAACAGGCTTTGGTAGTTGTGCTGACCTGTTGTTTAAATGGGGCAAAATACCAGGAACCAAATGCAATTGTGGTACAGCCTGCCAAACTATTTTCCATCTGTCACAGGAATGTGAGAGTCATGCTTTCCAGGGAGATGTGATGGAGCTCTTTGAACTCTCCCCAACTGTGACTGAGTGGACTGAAAATCTAGATATTAGTATTTAGGGGGACTGCCCAATCAGTCTGCATCAACTTGGTTACATATTTTATATTATTATATACTTCCTGTGTGTAACTCTGCCATAAATAATTTTTCACACAGAAAACACTTGTCTGCCTCACGCTTCACCTACACAGGAAGTTCATCTTTTCCAAGTCCTGATGGACATTTGAATAATGCCATTTCCCAACACTTATATCCCATATAGAACAAATGTTGAGTCCAAAAGCACCTTTAAGACCAATGAAGTTTTATTCAAGGTATGAGCTTGAATAAATCTTTGTTGGTCCTCAAGATGCTGCTGGACTCAAAATTTGTTCTGCTACTTCAGACAAACAAGGCTGCCCACCTGGACTTATATCCCGTATAGCTGTTGAGACATTACCATTTATTTTGTCATGTAGGATGGACTGAGCCCCAGTGATCAAAGACCAAGCTTGCAATACGACTGTTCTTTTGCATGCCAAGGGATGGAACAACTACCCCAAGGTCACCAAATGAATGTTGATACTTTAAATAAGAAATAAGAAAAGTTAAGCACCTAGAACAAGCTTCAATTGAACGTGAGCTTTTTCAGTTTGGGAGGTGGAGGTAATTTATTTGCGTAAGAGGTCTTTCAGTGAAAATGCATTTCATTGCTTGAAGTTTCTTGCTTCATTATACTAAGCACAAACTTCTGTATCAAACTGTCATCAGACAACAATGTGGCTTTGTTACCATTTAACTTTACTTGAATGGTATTCACCATTATTTGGTGGAATCATCCCCAATTGCATGTGTTTGTTTGAAGACTGAATTGGTCTGAGCAATATAAAATGCCTCCCCTGCTATTTTGTGTCCTTTAAAAGTAAGTTTTAAATAAAATTAAACTTTCACTTTATCACCCTAAAAGGGATATTTTGTAAAACAGGCATTATTTCTCGAGGAGGGGCCTGTCGTTGTCACATTGGGTTTTTTTTGAGAATAAACTCTCCTAAAGAGGAGAGAATTTTATTGCTTTTTATAAAAAGAAAAGGGGAAGGTATATAGTTGGATTAAAAAAAAAAGTGGAGTGAGTTTTTTTCTGTTAAAAGATTAGTTTTAGTTAGTATAATTACAAATTTTGGCAACCACCACGGTTGGAAGATCTTCTTTTCATCTTTCAAAAGTCCAAAATAACTCTGTTAATAAAGTTTGTAAAGTCCATTGGGGGTAGTTATTAATCAGCTCCTTTCTGACGTTCCACAAACTATTTCTTTGGGTGTCTTCCTTTTATATCTCTCAAGTTGTAAGATGGGCCCTCTTTAGGCTTCTTGTCTCCCGCTCCAGCACCTCCCTTCTCCGGATCGCTGTCTTCTTTGCTGCTTGAATCAGTCCAAATTGCGAGTGCTGCATCTTCCTCTGTACTGGTGTGTCTCTTCAGAAATTCTTGTGCCTTGAAGACGGAGTCTATCTTCTCTCTTTTATCGTTATATTTAAAAATTAGTCCTTCGGGAATGCACCATCTGTAAGTTGTCTGATGTCTTTGTAAGAACGTGGTCAATCCTTTATATGCTTTTCTTTTCATACGGATTTCATAGGGAACATCTTTCAAAGTTCTGATGGTCTGCTCCCCAATTTTCAAGGGCACCGCTGAAACTGAACGCAGAATTTGATCTCTAGTACGCTGCTTAGTAAACTTGACAACCACTTCTGCTGGCAGATTATTTTTCTTTGTAAAGGCTGAATAGGCTCTATAGGCCATATCCATCTCTTCTTTCAATTCCAACGCTTCTCTGCCAGTTAGGGGTGCCAAGGCGTTCACCAATGTAGTTCTGAGATCCTCTTTTTCTTCTTCTTTAATGCCCTGAAAGCGGAGAGTCCAATTTGATTTTTCCATCTGTAACATTAAAATTCTTTTTTCTTGCATATCCTGATGTTTTTCTAATTTATTGACCTTTCTCTTTATTTTCTTGGTGTCTTCCGTTGAGACCAAACATTTTTGCGCAATCTCCTCCATCTTCTTTGTTGTTTCTGTTAATTGTTTTTGTTGACTGTTGAGAACACTTTCCATGTTACACAAAGTTTCGCTGATTTTCTGCATTTGATCCAGCAGAGGGCGCAGTGACTCGCTTTTCTGTTGATTGACAGCTAGCTCTGGTGGGGGGGTGCCCAGACCGGAAGTTCCTCTCCCCTTCTTTTCCGGCTTCTGCGGGACCTTTTTAAATGCCGACATCTTTTTAATTGTTTACTTTATCAAAATTCGTGCCGCGTCACTCAGGAGACCAACAAATTCTTAATCTTCAATGCTTCCCCAAAGGTATTTTCACCAACTCTTTTTTCCCTTTACCCCCCTCCGCTTTTCTTTTATAAGTCCCGTTTCTCAAGGGGGGTGGGGATTCCTCCCTCCTCCCATCCGCTTATACGCTTGCGGGGGGTTTCAAATTTTCGCTTCAAAATAGATCTCCAACTCACGGTTCGATGCCAGATCTTTCCGTTTATCTTTAATTCAATCGCTTTATTCACTCCTGGAAGTCGGTGGCGTTGCTAAGTCCCATTACGGGCACAACGCAGCGGGGCCGATTGGGGCGGGGAGAAAGCCTCAATTTCCCGGCTGTTTGCCGGCAAAGAGGCTACTCCCCAAGCGCCCCCGGTTCGGAGCCTTTAACTAAGGCTCACTAGGGTCTTTCGCATATGCGAAGACCCCCCCCAAACTGCGCGTGGGCTAACCATCTCCGGGAACATCCTGAGAGGTGGCCGCCATTCGCTCTGCCGAAACCGAAAGTCCACATTGTTGTTGGATAACAAGCACTAAAGCAATGGCAATTTGAGCAATTCATGTTGCCTTGGCTTTGGACATTTCAAGATACCCTTCAGCCTCAAAGGCTGAAGACTGAAGAGGAGGAAAGAGCTATAATGGTAAAGTTCAGATACAAGAAGGGAAGGACAGCGGAGTTTGTGAGCATGTTGTCTTGTATGGCCTGATCAGTGGATGATTTGAATGGCAGATTTCTGGCTTGGGGCTCTTGGCACAGATTCAAAAGCAAGTACAATTACGAATAGGTCCCTGTGTTGTTTTTCAAGATGAAGGGATTTTACTCATCTCCCTTCAGCCAGCAAACGAAGAATGGTGCATGACAGGCTTCTTCCATTCTATCTCACACCATTCTTGTGAGGCTTGCCAGAGTAACAGTAGTTTGCCCACAGCTTTGTGGCTGGTTGACAAGGATCTTCACTGACAGTCTTTATACCAGTGGTCTCTCCAGTCCAAATCTGACTCACTATACCATGCTAGAATGATGCAACTTCACAAACTAATTAAATTCCAGCTGATAATGGGAGACCACCAAGGTAAGCACTGCAGAGGAAGGCAACGACAAACCATTGCTTGCTCCTCATTTGCCTTGAAAGTTCCTTGCTGCTGCCATAAATCAGTTGTGATTTGATGACACTTTACACACACAGTATGAGCCTTTTAAACTGGAGATGCTGGGCATTGATCCTGGGACCTTCTCCCTCCCTGGGACCTTCTCCCTCCCTACCACTAAAATCATGGTCCCTCCTGAGGCCCCAATTTCAATCAATTGGTCTCCTACAATGTTTCTGTCATACACTCGACTATGTCTAAGTGAATCTGCAGTTAGCTGCTTGTGTTGAATCTTCTGTTCTATTGTATCTGCTACTTTTACTTACTGTGTTTGTTACCAAATAGAATAAGCTTAGTTCTTCTCTGCTTTTTAGTTCTTTGTGATTACCCTTCCTGCTCATAAAGGTAAACTATTCACATCCCTTGTTCAATGTGCCAGCTGCATATGTGCAGCATATAGTGCAAAGGCATGTGATACAGCAACCTTGCTGAAGCTAAGCAGGCATGTGTGTGGTCAGTGCCTGGATACAAGATAAGGAACCATACATGCACCACCTCGAATTCCATAAGGGGTGAAAGCTGGGATATAAATATAATAAATAAATAGTATCATTGTACATTGTAAGGAACCAAGTAATATAAGCAAAAAGTATCTCTGTCCTCCAGGAGATTTTTGTTTCAGTTTAGATGGGGGAGAGCAGAAAACAGATGGGGAAAAAAGACAACGGTAAGAAGGGATGAATATGCCAGCATAGTCACAAGGTCTTCCTTTTGGGTGTCAGAGAAGCAGCATGCATTAGCACATGGGATGCATACAAATGAAATCTTGTGCTAAAATGAGATCATAACTTTATCAAATGAGGACTGAAATTGTGCTCAGTGGAGTAGTTAATACACAGGTGAAACACAGGGATCTAAGGCGATGCTAGCTGAAACCTTAATAGTTGCCCATATGCTGACTCCAGCAAAAAGGACCCAATCAAAGATTTTGTTTTATTCAAAAGTCATACTGTAACACTAACAGAGCAAGGAAATCCTAACCCCTTTGGACTACATGGCAGCTTTACCTTCAGCTTTAGAAATGTAGTGCCTCATAACTCTCTATCTGATTGTATATTTATGTAACAGAGGCTAAGCTTAATAAAACTTAGACAACTTAAGTCTAGTCTAGTCTCAGGAGATTTATACGATTTCATAATACATGAATAAGATGGTAGTACCACACTTCCCTCAGTACAGAAACTGGCATGGTATAAAAGCACAAGTCCACTTTATGTCCTGACCTGGATAGCCCAGGCAAGCCCAATCTCATCAGAGGGCTTCTAGTGTCCTGGCCCCACTGCTGGACCTCCTGATGGCACTTGGTATATTTTGGCCGCTGTGTGACAGAGTGTTGGACTAGATGGGCCATTGGCCTGATTTAACATTGGCTTCTCTTATGTTCTTATGTTCTTATCTCAGAAGCTAAGCAGGGCTGATCCTGGCAAGTACTTGGAGGGGAGACCTCCAAGGAATACCAGCGCTGGAATGCAGAGGCAGGCAATAGTAAGCCACTTCTCTGAAACGTCCACTACAGGTCACCAAAAGTCATAATCATAATAAAATCATAATAGATATAGCAGCAACGATGAACTAAGAACAGCAGCAAAAGAAAAACACAGATAAACTTCTGCCTTCTCAAACCCCCAAAGCTTGCCTACATAAAAATGTGATTTGAGTAGTTAAACTCCAACAGTTAACATTTTGACTCTCATCCTGCTTGCCATCTGAGAGTGGGGAACCAATTGTTCAGTTGACCTATTTTGATGTATCCAAACGAATCTGAATATACCCACCTGCATAATTACACCATTTGGTGAACCCCTTGCAGGAACCTGGACCTTAACCAGGATATCAGAAAGGGCAGGGATCCCAGCCTCCTATACAAGCCTGCAGATAGATAGGTGCCTTGGTGGTTCAACAGCTCCCACAAGCTATTTATGCCTAGCCCTTCCACTCGAGCCCCTAGCACAGTGTTCATACTTTCCCATCTCCTGGTTTGCCTGAAGTATCCTGAAGTAGCCTCACTAATTATCACATTAGCTACTGTGTAGGAAAATGTCTAAACCATGAAGCTTTTTTCTGATGTCCTATGTATGACTTGCTTATTCCATTACCAGCAAAGGCAAACTAGCTTCATTACATCTGGCAGAGAAAATAGACACTCAGGAAGTCTGATCAATATATGCAAAGTGGTTGTAGCAGCTCTCTTTTGGCCCCAAAATCCTCTGAGGCAGGTCACTTGATTGTCCCCATTTTGTAGTCATCAACACTGATGGAATTTGAACAAGCTAGATCTCCCAGATGTATGCTACATCATATTCAATAGGATAATTCATTTCATTCACAATCTGCTAGTAGGTCCATTATGAACATATAGCTTCATGGTTCATTAGAACTGAAATCTGATGGTAATAGCTCTAAAATAGTAGACTCTGAGTCATCTAGTCAGCAACACTCTGGTTGGTTACTGCAAAACCCTCTCTGAAAAAAGGGGCAACATTTTTCCTTGGAACACTCCTGCACTCAGTGTTAGGATGCCAGCAATACAAACTGACCTAACTATGACAGCTATGACAGACAGCAGTGTGGTCCAGCACTGTTAACTGGTACAAGATAAAAATGTCAACAACAGAAGCAAAAGTTTTGTCTAAAAATATTTTATTAGAGCAAGTTTCCCAGGAAACAAAATTTGATATATAAGAGGATACCCAATGCATAAAACTTTGCCATTTAAGTCTCATGGACCGGGGGGGGGAGTGGTAAGTGATCCGATTCACAGAAGCACCATAGCTAAGACCATGCTGCTTTGGTCAAGTCATGGCTTTAGAGACCAAACACGCTGATCCATCAAGTTTTAAAGTAAATGTTTACAAAATAACAACTGTTTTATATATCCTATTATGTTCTTTCATGCTCGGCTCACAAAGATAAAACCCTTTGAAAACAGGAAAACAAATGATTTCAGCATTAGATGCCAAAACATAGAAATCTTAATACCAATTTACAACATAATACAGTATTTTATTTTTTACAAAAAAAAGTTCTCAGACTTCCTATTTAGGCAAGATGCTACATAGGGCTAAAACATTTTTAAAGTTTGTGAAAGAATATTGATCATATTGGAGGAAGGTTTTGCCTTTGCTTCAGTTTTCAATGTTTACGTACTAGGGGCTCAACATCTAGTGACAAATAAAACATAGCCAAAAACAAAGGTCATACATTCTACAGCTTAATTACAAAGCACAAACCAGTAAAAAGTATTTTTTTTAAAAAAATCTCACAACAAAAAACACAAGACAGCAACAAGTTAAGTGCATAATAAAATTTGCACAGTACTGGGAACCAACAGGGCTCATTTTAACTTGACACCCCACTGACTTGATGTTGTTAGCTAAAATTTGACCAACAACAAAACATCCAGTTAGAATCCTAAGAAAAACAAAATAAATGCTAAACTCCCATATCTATAGCAGCTTAGCCAGAAGCCAGCCTAAATAAAACCTTTTACCCAAAGGCATTCACGCTCAGACTATGACAAAATTCCAGGGGAAGGAAGTTCAAAGGCTACATGGCTGCCACCTAAAATACTTTAATCTTATTTGGGCTAACTTCATGGGTGATAAACTTAAGATGGCACTAGGTTAGAACAACAGGAACTATATGATCTCTCTGGTCAGAAGACCTAGTCAGGCATAGCCTTGCACAGACAAATTCCACACCTTCAAGATACAGTCGATGATTCACTTGCGCTTTTGTTGGCTACCCTTTGGATTTCACACACCTTTGATCTCCCAAAAGCAGGGAGATGTATACCAACAAACCAGAGCATCATGGAAGCATGCATGTTACTATCAAATGATTATTCTGCACTAAAGTTCTTCTACAGTCCTCCAAACATGTTTCAGAATCCCTATTTTACCATAAGAATGTTTTGAAAGTGTCTGGGGAGGGGAGATGGAATCTAGCCTTGTATCATCCAAGAAGGTGACTTATTGTGTGACTAGACAAGGCTGGGCTTGAATTAGCTGGGGAGATCACAGCAGGAAGTTCTTCTTTTAGTAGATACCCTTCATGTGCTGAAGGGCCCTACATACAGTGTTATACTCCCCTGGCTTCAATCCTTACCTATTCCCTAGCACTTTCCAGTATTGTGCAACAGGTACAGCTCTGCCCTCTTGTTCCCTATAGATAATGCCTACAAAGGCTGTATCTGGGAAGAACTGAACAACAACAGGAGCTGTCTGGATGTAGCAAACTACTTATCCCCCATTCATTTATAAATGATTTGATAACAGTGTTAAATAGCTTTTAAGATACAAATCATGTCATTGACTTTTTCTTTTAAAAAGATTATTAAATTTCATCTTTTTAAGTTATGAAAACCTACATACACTAATTTCTACCTTATTTTCCATGTCCAACTACATATTCCTGAATCCATGTAGTTCACTGATACACTATCATAGACAGAACATTTCAGCATGGCTTCTTATGAATTCTGCCCTCTTCTTATGAATTCTGCCCTCAAGGGAAACTGAGGTCTGGTGGTTAAAGTAATACATGTTCAAGGACGGCAACTGCAAAACTGTAGTCCTAGTTGCATGATTGCATGCTCATTCCCCACTGCTATAAGACTAGGACCTCAATGTGCAAAAGGATATGGACACAGAATGTGGTGACATCATACAATGACCTTGAAGAGAATGAAACATCTAATATTATGCTACAAAGAAGTCTTATCATTTTATATCAAATTGAATTGAAAGTTCTGGTAAGTTCTATGCTCTGTTATTCCTAAAAGAGTCAATTCATGTAGGGATTGCATGCAAAACAGAAAGACAGCTTGCAAAAAAGAAACCATTTCTCCTGCCACTCCTACAGGTATATTTTCTTTGCAAGTATGCATTGTCTTGGACTACCACATTAAGAATTTAGCTTTCCATCACCTCCAGATGGTTTTTGATACTGCAAACGGTTTTTATTTAGCTGTTGTTGTTGTATTGTTCTCCCCCCCCCACCATGAAAACAACCAGCTACTTTTCAAATACAGTTCTCAGTAATGATTCTTTCATACCATAGGGAAACAGATTTCCTAACATATACAATTTTCAAATTGCACAGGCTGCTCTGTGGACTAAATAAACAGAGCAAGTAGGGAGAAAAGCATCCGTCATTGTTTTCCAAGTATGAGTGATAAAAGCTGCCATTACCTTCCTCCTTGAAATGGAAACTTTCCTCAGCTCTAAATGAGCACAATACTTACGTTACAGAGTCATTCACACTGGGCTTCTCCTGAGAACTAAACCCTCACCACAGGCGCATCTTAGTTGGCTCTCACCTTAGTGGCAAACTCATCTGTACCTACCAATTATTGCAGTGAACAGTCTCCATTTCCTAAATAGACAAAAAAAATCCATAGTATCCACTAGGTCTGAATATACTCATGGTGCTTCTTCACATAGAAGAAACAGTACCACGTGGCTTTGCCTCTGTTACAGAAGCAGAAAGCAGAGATATAGACCCATTCCTTATGAGGCATAAATGGCTACAGGTAATTGACAGCCTGTAGATCAGTCAAAACTATGTTCAAGCTTTAAAAAAATACAGGGCTGAGACAAAAAGAAACTGCAGAGACCATTCTAACATGACATGCCCTGAACCTACATTCTGAAAGTGGGACAAAGAAGTTGCACTGCATACTTTTCTTGAATGTGTAAAGTGACATCAAGTACACCACTACCCAGAAATAATAAGTATGGGGCAAACTTGAAGCAATACTCTTAAATCTAGGGCAAGCCCAGTGCCAAAGTATTCGGCCACTGATTTAAGTAATGAGACTCAAAGTCCCTCCTTATACTATATTGTGCTATGGCAGTTCAGAATTAGCCAACCATGGCCTGTAATCACTTGGCAAATACTTCAATTGCTATGTGCATCTGTTTCAATTCTCAACAGAAATCACACATCAGAACTGCATTTAGTCCAGAATTCAATCAGTTGCAATAATTATGGAAACCAATTAAAAGGTGTTAAGGCTTGTATTAATATTTGTGTGTGATTTTTTTTTAAGTAGCCAGTTTCTTTTCTTAGGGAAAACCAAGAACTGCGGAAAAGTCTGTGCAGGATGTTTAATCAAATCACAGCTTAAAGAGAAATCTTTTATGCCAGGCCACTGCAAACTTTGTATGCTAAAGACAAGTAGATGAGGGCAGAGAGAAGAAATTGGAAAATGGGGTCTGGGGTGAGGGGGCTGAATGAATGAACAAAAAAAAGGCTGGAATGTAGAGTATCAATGGCATGAAACCAACTGTTAGAAGCAAAGCTTGTGCAGAAAAAGAAACACCAGCTGTGTGTGCAATGTCCGTCTATTTTTTAAGACAAAGTTCCAGACAAAACCTAATGGGCACAAGTTTTAACAGCAAGGTCCACAAAAAAGTGCAAACGTTTCTTTCAAAGGAAGCTGCTCTTTTTGGTTACTAAGTTCTATTAAGCAGTGAAGGTTATTCCCAGGTGGTATTGCAAACCCCCCCCAAAAAAATCCTTGTCAAGACCAGTCACATTGTTCCAAGTTAGCCCCAAATTAGCAGCAACAGATATTGTATTACATGGCAAGATATAAGTCCACAGTCCTCTTCTAGGTTGTAGTTTGCATCAAAGAACCTGAGCATCAGTAAAACCCAACTGAGCCTCTGGATACCTCCCCCTCCAATGCTGTTCCAGTGTTCGCTCTGATTGGGAATAAAAGACTTCTAGTACAGTCACTATCTGCATCCTCTTGAACTTGCACAGGATGCTGAGCCATCTGAAAAAAGAGAAAACAAAGTTGTTGGTGTTTCCCAAGAAATGTGGTATTCCATTCATCCTTCTAGGAGCATAGAGCCACTTCAAGAAACCTTTAAAAGCACCAACAGCAGGATATCTATTCCCTAACAAAAGAAACAGCCTGGGAAATTGAACAAACATTCTCTTCATTAGCTGTCAAGGTAGGCAGGCAATGTGACAACCCCCTCCCCCCCAGCAAAGCAATACTGCATCATGCCCTAGAGCAGATACCACAGGCCAGAGGCTGTTCTGTATCATGGATCTGCAAACAAGACTCCTTTGCCCTCTCTTACTCCAGCAGTTACCATGATACCCAATCACAAACTACATACCAAATATAAAACTGACCTCAAAAAGATATCTTCAGCCATCTTATGTCAGCTAATTCTAGAGCTTCCTGAGTAACTTCAAGACACCTCTGGAGCCCTCACTAGAAGGAGTCTTACTCCAGGCTCAGAGTGCAGACTTCACTTTATTACAGGCTCAGGTATGCTTGATGAAATTCAGGCAGTGAACATAGCCGTCTACAGATTGCACCCTTCACCCACTGGCTTTCCAGAGAGTGAACTTTCACACAACCTCTATAGCACTTTTAAAAGCAAACCTGCAATGCCATTGACATCTGGCAAGCAAAAAGGATCCTTGACTAAAATTGAAAATGCTCTATGAGGAATTAATGGAGAAAGCTTTGAATGATGCTGCTCCTGTGACAAATGAGCACAAAGATACTGACCAAAATGCTTGCATCTGTACCGTAGAGAAGGGGGGGCAGGAATACCAGCTTCTCAAGCAAAGCTCTAGAAAGTTCTAAATTTGCTCTCTGCAGGTACAGAGCCCGATGGTGGGATAACACAGAGGCCCAATGAAGAAGAATTTCTATTTCCTACTCCTTGAAGTTCCTTTCTCAACAAATCTTACTTTCATTGCCCTTTCTGCAATACAGTGTGCTTGCTATTTTCTTTTCAGCCAGAGCTGGATAGGGGTATTCCCTCCCCTCTCTCTACAATGAACAAAGGTATCATCGATGAAATAATTTAGAATAAAAATCTTGATTACTTACCGTAGGTTAATTCTTCTCCAGGTCTCTTACGTGACTGATCACCCCTGAAACAAAATGGATAGGGGTACATTATAAAAAGTTAGTATGATGCTAAGGTGAATCCTACCCCATCCTACTGCTCTGCTTGAAGTCTTCCTTCAACCTGAGGAGCCTTCCTCCTACAAAGAGGAAGAGGCACAGTGAAGAGCCACATAAGTTGGAGGAAGGCTTCTTAGGATGAAGGAAAGCTTCAAACTTTGCTGAGTGAACTGGGAGAACAGGGGTAGGATCCACCCATTCAAAAGTAATGCTATCGAGAATACTTTAAATAATAGCCATATATGCCAATGAGAATAGTATTTACTTACTTCTTTTATAACCCGCCTTTCTCCCCAATGGGAACCAACAACACTCTCCCCATCTCTATTTTATTCTCACAACCACGCCGTGAGGTAGTTTAGGCAAAGAAAAGAAGAAGAAGAGTTGGATTTATACCCCGCCCTTCACTTGGAGTCTCAGAGCGGCTTACAATCACCTTCCCTTCTTCTCCTGACAGCAGACACCCTGTGAGGTAGGTGGGCTGAGAGAGCTCTGAGAGCACTGCTTATGAGAGAACAGCTCTGAGAGAACTGTGACTGACCCAGGGTTACTCAGCTGGCTGCATGTGGAAGATGGGCGAGCAGGCGTCAATGTGGCAAATGGGGTTCAATGTGGCCAAGTGCAAAGTGATGCACATTGGAGCCAAAAACCCTAAATATACACATTGATGGGGTCTGAACTGGCAGAGACTGACCAAGAGAGAGATCTTGGAGTCATAGTAGATAACTCAATGAAAATGTTGAGACAGTGTGCAACTGCAATAAAAAAGGCCAATGTTATGCTGGGGATTATTAGGAAGGGAATTGAAAACAAATCAGCCAGTACCATAATGCCCCTGTATAAATCAATGGTGTGACCTAATTTGGACTACTGTGTACAGTTCTGGTCACCACACCACATGAAAAGGATATTATAGCATTAGGAAAAGTGCAGAAAGGAGCAACTAGAATGATAAAAGGGTCGGAACACTTTCCCTATGAAGAAAGGTTAAAGCGCTTGGGGCTCTTTAGCTTGGAGAAATGACGGCTGAGGGCTGACATGATCGAGGTTTATAAGATTATGCATGGGATCGACCAGGTTGAGAAAGAAGTACTTTTCTCCCTTTCTCACAATACAAGAACTCGTGGGCACGCGATGAAGTTGCTGAGCAGTCGGGTTAGAACAGATAAAAGGAAGTACTTCTTCACCCAAAGAGTGATTAACACACGGAATTCACTGCTACAGGAGGTGGTGGTGGTTACAAGCATGGACGGCTTCAAGAGGGAATTGGATAAGCATATGGAGCAGAGATCCATCAGTGGCTATTAGCCATAAGGTATAGATAGGAACTCTCAGGCTGGGGCAAGTGATTCTTGGTGCTTGAGGGGGGCAACAGTTGGAGGGCTTCTAGTGTCCTGGCCCCACCGCTGGACCTTCTGATGGCACCTGGTATTTTTGGTCACTGTGTGACAGAGTGTCACTAGATGGGCCATTGGCCTGATCCAGCATTGGCTTCTCTTATGTTCTTATGTAGGGAATCAAACCTGGCTCTCCAGATTAGAGTTCGCCACTCTTAACCACTACACCAAACTGGCTCTCAGAGAGTGTGTGACTGGCCCAAAGTCACCTAGCAATATTCCATGGCAAAGAGGAGATTAAAACCTGCATCTCCCAAATCCCAATCTGATATGCTAAACACTACCATCACACTGGCTCTGAACAATGTGGGTGATTCAAGGAAAAATTGTGCCTCAAAATGAGTAAACCTTGCAAAAAAGACATGATTTATCCCTACCATTTGGAGCCAACTCCTGGGTTACCCACATGGCACGGATGGCATTTTTGTGACATCTGAACTTGCTCTATATTGGCAATGAGGAACCAAGTAGGATGCACAGATTATGTTTGCTTCCTATGAGGGCACCATACCTGCCTTAGGCTGGCAATATGGGGATGGGAAGCAGCTTTTCAATTTATCTGTCTTATACAATGTTCTCATTTCAAAGGCTACTTGACTATGCAGAAGCAGTTAGCTATGTTACAAAAACACAAGTAGTCCAAGGAGCACCTTACAGACTAACAATATTTTCCAGAGGTATAAGCTTTTGTGAGTCAAAGCTCACTTCAACAAACACACTTCATATCAGATAAAGTAAGTTTTGACTCACAAAAGCTTAAACCTTGGGAAAGTGTGATGGTCCTTTAAGGTACTATTGGACATAGATTTTGCAGACTAACACAGCTACCCACCTGACACTGCATCACAAGACATAACATAAAATCTGGCCCTCGGTGATAAAGTGTTTGAGGATTTTAAAAAACGCAGGTCCTGTTTTTTTGCAAATCAACCAAGTACAGGAGAAATATTTACAGGCAACACAATTTCACATTCTATTCCATCAACATTAAATGGGCTCTTAGGATTCTCTGTTTTGTAGATTCTTATGCCCTGGGCTACATTTTGTGAGAGACAGAATGTGTGTGTGTGTATCTTTCTCACTCTGAAACATCCTGCCCTTGGAAGCTGCAAAGACTAATGTACATAAAACCTAGAACAGGAAGAGGAGGCAACTGGTAGAGAGCAGAATGGCCTTGGGGTTCAGCTAGCTCACTTGCCTTCATCAGCCACCTCCTCACTGGCCTGCTTCTAAGCCCCTTGTGAAGCACCTGCAGCCTCTCTTTCCCCCTCCCACTGCCCTGATCAGGCTAACTGCCAGGAGCTGTTGGCAGTGATTAAAGTGGGGGCTGAAAAAACCCATGCTGCTTTACTGCGGTTGCAACATTCCTTCTCCTTGCTACTGTTGTCCTGGCAGCTAGTGGATGTGGTTGAGTTGTAGCTATATAGGGCCTATGCTGTGTTACCACTGTTGCAGCATTTCTCCTTTTTGCCACTGTCCTGGTGCTCACACTGTGCGTTCCCAAGTGAGCATCCTGGGATTCCTGGGTAAGTCTGGGGATGGCTCTGGCAATGGGGATGAGCCCACTCCCAAACAATGGTATTTCCTATGGTCCAGTAATGAGGCTTCAAGCAGCCTGCATCACTCTTTAACCACTCCTTAACCAAAACCAGAAGTAGCACACACCTCTCCCAAAGCCTAGTCTAACACTCTAACCACAATACCACACTGGCTCTCAAGCTCTGAGGATCAGAGTCTTACAGCTTTCACCATAGTAATTGTGAGCTCAGTATGTTCTGTGGTTAAAATACCCAAATCATGTTACTGTGGAGCATATTATGAACTAATATAATACATGTCCACTATTTACAGCTAATAGTTGCTGCTAAGAGTTTGGTCCAATATTCATTAGTTAATAGAGATGCAGTAATCAAGACCATTTATTAGTGCAAATCTAGATGGAATACTACATCATAATTGCTGAAATCCTTCATTATGCAGTCTCTGTATGAACTGCATATAGAGGTTTTGACTTATTGTTCCATAGCCATTTCAGTATTACAGCAAAGTAGAGTTGAAAATTAGAGCATTAGAGCAAAAATTAATAAAAAAGAATGACGAAGATGCAAAAGAGGTAAGCAATCTACCAGAACTCCTGCAAAACAGTCACTACTTCTAAGACAGAAAATGAATTGGGGATCTGGGTGGACCCAATGCCAGAGACAGGAAGTTTGAGTTTACATGCCTCCTAACTGGTTGGTGGGAATTACCTATGATAAGATGCCCCCCAAAGAGAGAAAATTTCCTGCTTATCTTCCACGGTTTCCCTAGTGACCCAACTTCTTTAGTTTATTAGTGTAGTTTTATCACCGTGAGCAGTTCCCTTTGTTTTTTCTGATCAGGTGCCAGTTGATCTGATAGCTGTGGTAAGCTCTTGGATACACTATTTCCACAAAGGGATTTTACTAAATATCTTAAATCACACTGGTATGCCAGTGAAAGAAATGCATACCAAGACAAATGCCAGCTTTTGCTTCATTCAATTCATTGTTAATATACGGCATGGAAGAGTTAACTTTGTCATAATATCCATATGACTCATGGTTACACTATTTTCTATTGCAAGTGACCTATGACATTATAGATAAATTATCCTCCTGGAATGTTGCCAATGGTAAATCCCAAAATTAAGGCTTAATTTAGCAAGAGTCTTTGGGGAAAAGCAATTTAGAATTTTCAATTAAAATGAAACAAACTTCTTAATCAGATTTCTAGATTTAAGTGATTAGGTATAATTGTATAGTTTTGAATATTTTTACTGGCAAACGAGGAGGCTGACAAAGCTAGTCATTCTACGAAACTGGAAAGGTTCACCTACAAGCTTTAAATGATAACCTTGAAAAGAGAATTTCTACATTTCTTGGCAAAAGCCAAATACAAACACATGCCAGTGTGTATGCCAATGTGGAACACAAACAGATCCAGTTTCCATTCATGCCTCCACTATCATATTTAAAACCAGTTTAGAAAGGTCCCAATTAAGACAAAGCAAAATACTTTCAATCGGGGAAAGTACTGGTCATATTTGGACCATAAAACAAAACTTCTGACCAAGTTTCCTCAAGGTTGCCAAGGATAAGCAAATGTGGGTCTGTTCAATGCTTGGAGGGGGGAATCTCTCAGCGACTGATGTCACTGATGATAAATGAGATACAAGTGTAATCAATACATAAAATTAGATCATTTATTGTAATTGTATTCATATGACAGGGTTAGGTAATTTTGTAAAGGTTATTCAACACAGCATGCTTTACCTTTGCCTTTTCACACATTTTGAGATGAAATATAATGCTCTTCCCTCACCTCTCCTCAATGAAATCATGTGGAATATCCCTATGATCTCATAATTCTGCTTCCCACGATTCAGGTTATCACTGTTCTCTGGAGTCAAATAAGCACCCAAAGAAAGTGACGATTATGTCTTTCTCCTGTAATATTCACACCATTGCAGGAGTTATTCCTGTTCATCTTCTTTCACTTGCATTCTCCACACAGTGTTTGTTCTCCACATAAGTTGTTCTGAGAGTTCTTGATAAATTTTGTCCATACAGTCATATGCCATGGGAAATGAGTCACCACAGAAATATGTGGCAACTATTTAAGTGTTTACAGCATTTCCCCCCCGTTCTGATCATCATGAAAATTGTTGGTCATATCCACAACTTTGTGGTTTATTTTTTATTATTTTATTCTATTTGTATCCCACCCTACCCCACAAGTAGGCTCAGAGCAGCTCACACAACACATAGTAAAAAAAAATAGTTCATAAAAACATCATACCACTTCATCAAGATAAAATCCATTAAGTTAATAGCTGATGGCAGCTTAAAATCTCTGACTACAGTGCAATGCTGCAACAGTGTCAGGTAAGGTACCACATTTCCTTCAGAGTAACCAGAGACAGCTGATACTGGTGCCCAGTTGGAACAGGCAGTGCCCTAAAATAGCTGAAACAAATTAATAGACCAAGCAGATTGAGCAGGGAAGGCCAGTGTTATTTGGACATCCACTGCCTTAGCCATAAGCCTGGCAGAACAGCGCCACTTTGCTGACCAGCAGAATTGTAATAGATCCCACAGGGCCCTGATCTCAACTAGGAACATGTTCCACCAGGAAGGGGGCAGGGCTGAAAAGTCCCCTTCAATCCGGGGACTACAAGGCGGTGCTGCTCAGAAGAGTGCAAGGCTCTCTGGTGCACATACAGCCAGGGCACAGATGGTCCTGTAGATATGCACAGGGCCTTAAAGGTTAGTATTCTAACCTCGAATCTGATTTGGTTCTCAACTGGCAACCAATGCAATTGGCACAGCACTGGCTGAATGTGCATCCACACAGACATCCCAGTCAGCAGGTACACCACTGCATTTTGTACCAGCTGAAGTTTCCGGATCAAGCTCAAGGGCAGGCCCGTGTAGAGTGAGTTGCAGTAATCTAAATTGGAAGTGACCATTGAATGAATCACTGTCACCAGGTCATGGTGGGAGAGACAGGGAACTAGTTGCCTAACCAGCCGCAGATGGTAAAAGGCTGACCTGGCAACATTGGTGACTTGGACCTCCACAGAAAGGGAGGCATCCAGAATCACCCATAGACTCCTCATAGTTGGGGCCGGCATCAAAGACACCCCACCAAGGGCTGGGAGTTGGATTCCCAATCTAAACCCCTCACAATTTAGGTACAGGACCTCCATTTCACTGGATTCAATTTCATCTGGCTCTGTTGCAACCAACCAACCACAGCCTCCAGAGCCCCGGACAAAATATCTAGGGCAGAGTAGATACAGCTGGGTATTGTCAGTGCACTGATGACAACCCAGCCTAAATGCCCAGATTATCTGAGCGAGGGGGCACATATAGATGTTGAGCACTGGGGAGAGGATTTCTCTTTGTGGGATGCTGCATACCAGGGGGTAACGCAGAGATGCCCTCTCCCCAACTGCCACCCTCTGTTCCTGACCATAGAGAAAGGAGGACAGCCACTGGAAGGCAGTCCCCCATATGCTATCTTTTTACATACAGGCATTACTTTTGTGAAAACAAGACACTGCTGGAACAAAACAAATACAGAAGTTAAACAGCATTAAAGGACAAACCAAGTTACCTTTGTGTCAATTTTGTGCCTTAAGTCAGGTACTCTCATGGGCATCCAATGCCTAAAAAGCTGCTACCTGTGAAATCAATGCCTATCTTTTTGCTCATCATGGTTACTCTTATGATTTGTTCAAACAGCATCTATTTGTACTGTTTCTCTTTCATCAATGCAAGCTGTCGATAAAATTGACCACAAGACAAAAGCTAAAAGGATCTTTTTCTTTAGGAGATGTAAACTTCTGAGAAACAAGTGGGGGATACACAATCCAGCACTGAGTTTCTGCAGGCACAAGAACTGCAGAAACACAGCACTGGATCCAACTCACAATATGCAAACAGTTTTCTGAGAAAGCTGTTCCAAAGGATGCAATAGTACAATGCTACAATCACACAGATAACTGAAAGAAGCTTTATAGAAACAGCTATAACTGGACGCCACATTATTAGAAAATGCTGTAGTTAATAGCTACAAAAGCACCAGTCAATGTAAAACACACACACAAAGCCTGTGTCAAATATTTAAATATTTTCTGCAAGTGCTTTATTTGTGGGTATAGGTGATTGATATAAACAGTCTTAGAGCACTGGTTTATTTGAACATTTATCTGTTTGGCTACAAAAATGAAAACGAATAAAAGGGAAAATAGATGAATTATTCTGTTTTGTGTAAAATGTGCCATTTTAATGCACACTGGAGTAAAATAATGTAGAGTCCCACAAAACCATGTTCAACTCAACAAGGAGATAATTCTGTTCCTAAGAGAAACATTGCCTTGATAAATATATAGCACAGACTTAAATACATCAGAACAATTATCCATTAAAAATGCACTAATCAACTGTCCAGGGCCAATGCAACTGTTCTGTATTTATCAAGGGCTATCATGTACCAAAAGTCTTCCACAAACAGTCCTGTTAGTAGGATTCAGTAAATAACCTGGATTCATTTCCTAAGGTCATTTGACTGAAAGCTAAATTCACTCAGATTTGTGCTGCTCTGAACATTAACCTGAAAAACATGCCGGAAAACCTGGGCCCAGATTTACAAATACTAATATTGTTACCTGAAAAACCCTTCCTGAATAAGTTCTTGTTGAAGTTTCTGGTCTTGAGCAGCATATTCTTCAAGTTCAGATTCTACTGCAGGAGGGAGGATGTTTGGAATAAATTTAGAAAATAAAGCTGGTGCCATTTGAACCCATTCTGTGGGGAAACAGAAAGTAATAGTGAGTGGAACAAAATAATTTCTATGTTTCAGTCTCACATATCCTTTGAGACAATTCAGTGGTAGGCCTGTCAAATCCTAATACTCACCTTTGAAAGTATAAACATTTAAGTACAAAGGAAGAAATCTAATTTTGCTGGAGGCAAAGTGAGAACGCTAACACAGAACAAAAGAACAGGTACAGTGTCTTTTGGACCCATGCTAGCTTTCTGAGAAGAGGTCGCCACAGTGGAGGAGAGTGCTTCCCCACCCCCCAATGGGACAGTAACTATTACTCCTCCTAGATACTTTTGCTGGCCCATGCATCAGTAACTTCTACATTTGACTATTGCCATATGTTCTGTATGCAGCTCGCTTTTGAAGACAACTCTGAAACATGAGCAGAATGCCCAGAATTTTATCAATTTATAGCGGTGGCTTTGGCTACCAATTTGCTTGTCGATCCAATTCAAGGTGCTTTAAAGCTTGAGGTGTCTAATTTGTTTGTTATGAGGGCCAGATCTGATATAAACGTCACTTCAATGGACTGGGCCATGAGTGCCATAAAATGTAAGCCAGGTATGAGAAATATAAACTTTATACAAGCAAACCCAATTAACTTTTTCAAACTCAAAATACAAACAAACATCAACACTCTTACAGTATTTCCTCAAAGTATCTCCCTGATGCTCACCCTCCCACATCCACTGCCCATTATGCCATTAGCACTGGGACATCATGCACAACCTCGGTCATCTGGCAGTAAAGGTAATGACCAGTTGCTCACGGGTGGATAAGAGCCCTGGAGGGGCCACCTAACACGCAGGCCATATGTTTGACAACCCTGCTCTAAAAAGTTAAAGCTTTTCTCCACAAATCCCCATGTGCTTTTTAAGATCTAGCCAACAATCTTTGCTGATTGTTCCCTCTCATGGTCAAATCAGGAGTATGATGGTAAGTAACAGAGCTTTGTTGGCAGCAACTTACCGAATCAGAATGATTTCTCAGAAGGGACAAGGAAACCTCTTTGCTTAGCTTTTGCAAACTTTTCCCCTTTAAACTGGCTTTTAGTTTATCATCTATATGTAAAATGCCTTACAGTGGATTAGGAAAATGAACTGAAATTATTTCAATTCTTAGTTTTAATTACTTGTGGTTTCTGTGTAAGATGTTGATTTACATCTTATTTACTGCATTGCCCTCTGAAAATAAGGAAATGGCTGGGTTTACACCCTCAAATAAATCAGTCACAAAGTGTTCTTGAACATTAAACTATGTGGCTTCCTGAAGCAACACACTTACTGAAGCAATGCACTGGGCAAGATAGCAGATGGTATGAGAATACCTTTGCCAGCTCATGTTAGAAGAATGCTAGGGGGTTGAGGCACCTAGATATGCTACTCAGGTGTTAAATTTCTGACACTCCTAATTCACATAGAACAACAGACATATTTTCCAGCTTCAATATGTGTGAGTGGAAGCCCAGCTTTGTTGCAGGTATACACTATCATGAACTGAAGCTGTAAAATGCACGTTTTCGTGTTCACACAGGATAGCAGTTGTGTACAACAGGAGTTGCTCCTGTTATGCAAGGTGAGACACCAAAAACATAGCGCTTGACCAAGACTCAATGGAATTCATAATTTGCCATTTAAGTCAACACCAGGAACAGACACTCAAAATAGGGTTGGTGCAGCATCCTGGAGAGGGAATACCAATTTGCTACAGTGATCCACCTCCCTGATCATCAAATCTTGGCTCATGTTGTGCTTAAATTCAGGAGACAACTAGACAAGTATAGAATTTTTGTTTAACAGAAAGACTGTAAGAAAAGGCACCCCGCAGTTGTCTGATCTTTCCTTCCTTGCCAGGCCTTCCATACCACCCAACTGTAGGTACATGCACAAAGATAAAGGTATCAACACACCTAATCAAAAGTAGTCTCAGAGATTGTGTCAACTGACTTATCAATGTTTTTCATCCATTTCCTTACAAAATGCATTGCCCTAATTGTATAAGACAGCACAGCACTGGTAACTGAACCTATTGTTAAAACTACTTAATTTTTAAAGTATCTCCCTACAATGAATGTGCTTGATTTTTGCATTATAAAAATGCTAACTCAGGAGACAATATAAAATGAGGATTTATGGACTTTAACTACACATTCTTTAATTAAAGTATGTGTGAGCTAGCAAATACCTTGTGAATAAGGTTTATAAGCAACACGCAGTGTACTTGGAGGAAATGGAGAGTTAGGATCCAAGCCCCACATAAACATATCAGAGCAGACCATCCTCAAGGTCAGAGAAGTATGAAATGAGGGGAAAGATTTGTTTCGTTACTGCTAGGTGAGATTCTTGTTTTCCCAGCAGTAACACACAGGACGTTGATCAGAAGACATCTCTAGCCATAGTTCCCAAGAGTTCTAGTACTAAACCAGGAGTCTTGGAGCTACTTTAAGGTGCCAGTAACACAGAATGCAAGTCTTGCATATGATTATTTTTCTTCTCTTGAGGTATAACTGATGGGCTGATGGGATTACTGTTGCTTTCCTTGTCCTTGGCTCTACCAGCAAGAAATAAGAATTTATTTTAACAGGCAACCACTTGATTTGACAGGCAATCATCAAATGGTCACTGCCTGCTTGTATCCAAGATGAACTGCAGGATCTATAATTATATGAATCTCTATACAAGGACTGAGCTGGGATTTGAGGTATCTCCTATTCTGGAAGGGGCTACATGCCCCCTAAAAGAGCAGATTTGCAGGCTAGGGATGCTGCTGGATCCAGGTCTCCTGTTGGATAAACAGGTGGCAGTGGTGGCCAGGGGCATCATCCACCAGCATTGGACTTTCCTGAATAAGGAAGATCTTGCCACTGTGGTTTGTGACCTAATAACATCTAGTTTGGATTACTGCAATATGCTCTACATGAGGCTCCCTTGAAGAGTTTCCAAAAACTACAGTTAGTACAGAATGCTGCAGCAAGAATTGTTTTCTGGAATGGCTCATACAGACCATATCATTCCACTCTTGTTCCATCTGCAGTGGCTTCCAATCATTACAATCATCTTCAAAAGATATGTGTAGGGTGTTCTTGTCATCTGAAGCTAGAGGGGCAGCAAACCACAAAATGGGTTTGTTGGTTATGGCACCAAATTGTGGAATTTCCCCTTATTTGTCTATTCCTATTGATCATTGTCTTCCACCAGAGGATGAAGACTTTTCTGTTTCATCTGGTGTACCCTTACTGACCCTCCATCTTGCTAGTTTATTTTTAATTTCTTTTAATTGTTTGATGCCTTAAAGACCTCAACTGGACAGAAATGTGGAATACAATTGTTTTAAATAAATAAATGTAAGTCTTCTTCACCCTATAGTAGTAATTTTGATTTAAAAATATAGACTTAATCTAGTTTATGGGATTTCAAATTCCATCACAGAAAACAAAAGCAATCAACATTATGGATCACAGCAAATTGCTCCCCTGTGTCTTTTTTTGCTCAGACCCCTGTATCCAAACTCTATCTATGGATTCAATTGATGGGCTTAGATGCATCACTTTCCCTTATAACTTGGCTCCCTATCTATAAAAATAGAACTGTAGTTTATCTCACAGGAAGGGCAAGATGACTGCTATGGAGTAGTTCACATAACAAAGTGCGATATTGGCACTAACAAAAATATCGCATTGCTACCGCACTCCCATTTTTTTTAGTTGACAACCCCGCCAAAACACTAATAGACACTAGGGTCATATTATGATGCATATGTAGGTACAAAAGTAAGCAACACCATCCCACAGTAATACTCATTTCTATTCTCACTATTTCAGAATCAATAAGTGATAATACTATACAACTAATTTTAATACCTACAACTAGGGGTATGTAAAAAAAAAAAATCATATTTGTTTGGGTGTACCGAACCCGAAAAATAACGGTATTTCCCAATATTCCCGAATCCAAATATCAGTATGATCTTGGGATTTCAGATATAATCATTATTCGGCTCCATTATAGCATATGGGGACCATCCCCATAGGGTATAATGGAGAAGGGGTTTAAACTTTAAATGCTTGCTGAGTTGTGCTGCTGCAAGTGAACTCAGAAGGCATTTTATTCAGGTGCGGCTACTTCAGTAGCTGAGTGCAGATCTTTAATCTGTATTTGGCTGAATAAATACCCGAAAAAATATCAAGCTCATATCCCTACCTACAACCAGAGAAAGTGGGAAGAGAAAGTTGAGCTTGGAGACCTGAATGTGTCAGCCACTGACTGCAATGTAATCTTAGGCATCAATCTCACCCATAGCTCTTCAGTAATATAAAAAGAGATGCAAGATAATAGTTCTTACAAGGGAGTTGTAAGGAAGACTGAGATCAGGAATATATAATCATGCATACTACATTTACTAGATGAAATCATGCTTTGCCTAAAACCAGGGAAAGCAAGAACAATTCTGACGGAGCCAATTTTTTTTTCTCATATACCATCAGAAATGACTGTGCCCCTATCCAGGCATAATTCTTACTAAATGCCAACCAAATCTAAGCCAAAACAAATGCCAACCAATCTGATGTTAAGGTCGGCTGCACCAGCACTTATCAAATACATCTTCAAGGAACAATAGAAATTCCAACAAGACTTGCAAGAGTCTTGCTGGAACAATCCACTGATATTTTACTGTACTATGCCCTGAAAAGGATCTGACACACACCAAAAACCTGGTTTGCAATAGGAAGTTACAGACTATTCAAGAAATAGCAAGTTACCTGGCCTAAGCATATATAATCCTTTCACAATGTTTGCCATAGTGGAAGGGCTTATCCAAAAAGGCGTGGACTGAGCTTCTAGGAGTAAAGCTGAAATGAGAAGAGAAATCAATTTACAATTAAATTTTAATGCCAATTATTGATTTCTTCAGTACTTACTGCCTCACAACACAGACCGCTTCATGCAAAATATTAACCTACCATGTGATCCTTACTTGAAAACAACTCAATATGGATGCCACCTAAAGACTTTTAAAACCTTCAGCTCATTTCTACAGAGAATTCTGCCTTCCTGGATTCTGTCTTACTAACACTACAAACTTGGAACACTTTTCTTCCAAAGCAGACAATTTTCCACTTGTCTGCAATTTTTAAATAATTATTGTGCACAGTTAGCATACTTGCATACTGTTCCCTGGTCAAAAGCACAGACCTAAGCAGTATAATGACAATCTAACTGCAATGTATTACAAGTCACTGCCTGCTCTCCCTGTAGATTCATCAATACTACTTACAACCTGCTGTAATACTTATCACAAGTGAATATGTAAAAAAAAATTGGAAGAAGCAAAACCCATTGATTCTCATGGTACTACTACAACCACTTTTGTTTCTTTTTCATGTGAACTCTTATTTGCTATCCATTTGTAAAGAAAGGCTTCTGCTGCCATGAATACAAGGAATTCCCTGGCAAGCCTATGCTGGGGTGGTAAGCATGTCACTCATCTAAGCTGGAAAACATCAGATGAATGAGCAAGCTGCTCCTTCAGATAAGAACGAAGGTGGTGAGAATCTGCAGGAAGGGATGGAAAGATGGCTTTCCACTGAACAGGTCAAGAAAGACAGGTAATGAAAAGCTGTCAATTTGGCAAGGTTCTACCTAGTTTCAAGGTAGTTGTGTGTGTGTGTTACAGCATCAGATGAAGCATCGAAAGTCAGGAGCATCACAACACCGATTTATTAGCTTACAAAGGGAATCTAAGGCCTAATACAGCCAGCACAGAATGTCCATTTCTGGTGAGAAAGATGCAAGATAAACTCTTGTCAGGTTCTCTAGTGTACTGCTGTGCTGGAGACACCTTGACCTAGCCTGTCAGATTAGTTTTGATTTACTGCTAGATAAGTAATTTTCCCTCTGCTGCATGTTTTGGCACTCTTCTAGATTGGGACCACTGGGAATTGCAGCGCCAAATGATTAATTTATATACATGAATGATGAAGTTTCCAATCATATAAAATGGTCACAGATTGAAGAGCTACAGGAAGTAAAAGTGAACTGATGCAACTCATTTTCAGGAGTTCCTCAGTCTACCCACTGGCTAGTGCAAAACATCTATTCACGCTTTTCTAGAAGGAAACAGTGATGCATAGTAGTCCTATAACTCTTCGTGATTTGCAGCGTTCATAAACTACAGCATAACATCAGAAATCTGTACCACATAATTCAATGTTATTCTAAAACAGGGATGGGAAGGGCAATAACTGAATCGTGTCTAATATTAATGAGGCTAATTTTTGTCTGATTTTATGGAGATCTGTAACCAGTTAAATGTAAGCTTTCTGAGGATATACCCATCTGCTCAGATACACCCAAGCCAAAAATCTTTTCCTTATTAACATGATTCAATTACCAAAGTTTTTTTTTAATCATATGGTATTAATTCTATGTCATAAGAATAGGCAAGGCTAAAGTCAGTGTGTTTAAAAGCCAGCTATTAATTTTCTTTCTTCTTTGTTTTTTTTCCCTTTGGTGTATTTCATTTCACAGTTGTTATGATTACGCTAATCATGAACAGAGTTGGCATCCTCAACAGCCAGTTTTGAGGTAATTTACCCACACCATGTAAATTTTATATCAACTGATAATCTATGGATGAACTTCCAAGTCTTAATTCCATGGACCAGTTGAAAGTAAAATGCAGTGATGCTGTCTTCCATATACATTTACAGATTTATATTTCACTTATTTTTTACACAAGTGACAGACAAGGTGGCTCACAACATGAAATGAAAGGATTATAAAAACAGATTTTAAAAAAATCACAGAGTCAGTGGCAGAATGAAAGCAACTATAGAGATACAAAAAACTCCTTCAAGAACATCAGAACTATGATGTACAGATCAATTGTCAATAACAGAAACAATACAAAATGAGTTCTATAAGGCCCTTAAAATGTCTGGAGATTACACATCAGCTGACATCGTTATAGAAAACAGATATTCAAAGAAAAAAAATCCATTACTTAACCAGTAACTCTATCAGAATATATAATCTCACAGTCCAATTACTATTTTCCACATAAGAAAAAAAAAGCAATCTGAACATCACATCAAGTGCCAAAAATCTCATCTTGTGACTGGGAAGGGAGTTTAGAGAGTTTCTGCAAAAACATCGTGTAAGATTGTAAGACCAAGAACGAAGTGCAATGCCAAGGATATGACTCTGGAATATGGAGAAAGGACAAGCCTGGCACATTCAGAGCAAGATAGTCCACCAATGTGTCTGTAAGAGCTTTCACAAATGCCAAAAAGGAATCAACTGACAATGTTCAGCTCTAATAAGAATGGCATTTCATTTACCCAAAAAAGTAGGAAGAATTTCTTGTCCCCCATAGAAATAAACAGCAATATTTGAGGGGGGGTGCTTCTTCCTCTGGCAACCCAGTTAGGACCCCAAGAGCTGTATCCCTCACCAGGTCATTGGTCAGATTCCTAGAAATAAAAACTTATTTATTGGGGGGAAAATACCTGCAAATCAAATTTATATACCCCCTCACATGCAGGACTGGTACTAAGATGAAACTCTACTAGTCACTATGCTACTAACAGTCAAATTTTCCTGCTCCTCCACTCCAGATAGTACTTTATCTATTAACTGATGAACAGTGACATTCAGATTGATCTTGCAAATTCTTTGGGATGGCTGACTCAAACTGCCTTATAATCTTTCCTCTGGACCTACTGAGGTAATCTACCCATCATATTAAACAGGCTTAGCTGTGTTCTTTGTCCTGCTCTTTCCTTGATGGGGAACCTTCAGACTCTTATTTACTCAGCTGCTGAAAGACCTTGGCTTCACTCCTTCTGTAGAACACCTGCCTGCCTCCCCTGTGAGCTCTCTCTTCTACCTGCTCAGGAAGGTTCTAGCCAATCACCAGCTGACATCTGTCAAGCCTGATTGGTCTCTGAGTTCCGTAGTTAGCAATACCCATCATGTTGTCCCGCCTAATTGAAACTCTAATCTGAACCTGAAACCCGTTCTCAGTTACCTGGGGAGAGGATGTAGCTCAGTAGTACAGCATCTGCAGAAGGTCCCAGTTTTAATTGGCAGCATCTTCAGTTAAAACGACCAGACAACGCACGATGAGAAAAACCTTGACTGGAAAGCCACTTCCAGTCTGAGCAGAGAATACTGACCTTGATGGACCAATGGTCTGATTCAGTGTAAGGCAGCTTCATGCATTTAAATCTCCCCTTAGCAACAATTTAGGCTAACCAACTGACTAGTCTCTGCACATATACTTTATAACCATGTTTTCCCCCATAAAACATACGTAAACAAAGATAGCCACATTCTGAAATTTTATTTCAAACTATTTTTTTTCTTGACAGCTCCCAAGTCCAGAAAAATCAAAGCCCAGGGAAAACTGGAAAAGCAGAAGGTGATGATAGGACTCCCTTTAACCCCTAGGATCCCCCCATGATAAATAAAATGCTTTTGGAGGCAAGTTTTTCAAATATCATTTGGTGCCTTTTACCTTCTTAAAATTCTAAGGCAACAAATGGGGGGACCTGTAAGGACTTAGGGGTCATATGTGTCTCATTCTCCCTCCCCCACTGTTTACTCTTTCCCCTTTTCCTAATTCCTACTCTTCTTCCCACCCAGGAGCTAACCTACCTTTATTTGCCCCCCGTCTTAAACTTTCCCTTTTTCCCTCCCCCTGGCTGCCTCTACCTAGGAAAACCATGGCTCAGTTGCACAGTGTTGGTCAATGGGCTGGACCCAGTTGCATGATGTTGGGCACTGAGCTGGGCTTAGAAGCATGGTGGGGAATCTACAAGGACTTGCAGGGAGGGGCTCATCAATTTCCGCTCTATCCTCTTTCCCCCCACTGTTTCCTCTTTCACTCATCCTGGCAACCCCTACATCTTCATTTTTCCATGCTTCCTTCTCTCATTCCCCACCCACTCACCAACCTACCTTCTATCTGCCCCCCATCTGCAGCTGTTTATTATTCCCTTCCTTTATAACTTACATTTCTCGACAACTGGATCCAAAGCAGCTTACATTGTTCTCCTATTGTCCATTTTATCCTCATGGCAACCCTGTGAGCTAAGTTAGGCTGAAAATGTCTAACTGGCTCAAGATCACGCAGTGAGCTTCCATAGCAGAAAAATGATTTGAACCTAGGTCTCACAGATTCTAATCTGAAACTCTAAGTACTACATAATACTGGCTTCGATGGGGTTGGTGCTGTTGAACAGTAGTCAGCAGCCAGGTAAGTCATGGGTAAGTCATGAAAGTAAATTGATTGACTGAAAGTGATTGGTAGTTTATTAGTAGTTAGGATAGGTTAGATAGGGCCACATTAGATAGGGAGTGTTTAAGAAAGATTAGGAATTACTTGGATAGTACCATCGGGGAACCGCTGTAGCATCCCACCCCCTGTAAATTGTGTTGTGTCAGTCAGGTAGTCCAGCAATTGGTCTGTGGCTGGGGCTCAGCAAAGACCACCTGGGGGATGGCCAGGCAGGCAATACCAGTGCTCCTGGGGAGGGTAAAGTACAGCAGTGGGACTGGGCAGACAATTAAGGGAAGGGGGCGTAGAAATATCTTAGCTTGGCCTCCTTCCAGCCTATGTCCCATCCAAAGGTAGTAGGCAGTGGTGCTAGGATGACTGACACCGCTCCGATTTTGGCGTTGTGTAATGCCAGGTCTATAAATAATAAGACCACGGTCCTGCAGGATTTTCTGCTGGGGCAGAAAGTAGACGGTGTGCGCGATCAAGACCTGGGTGAGAGAGGGAGAGACAGTATCTCTTCAGTATCTCCTTCAGGGTGCTCCCACCTCCAGGGATCACAGGCATTGTCGGCCTAGTATGGGAAGCCGAGGAGAGTGTGGTGATTTGACTAGTGTACCGACCACTCAATGCACTGGCCAATAGCCTACCATCCCTGGTAGAGGCCATATCAGGCTGGGCCCTGGAACACCCTAGGCTGACAGTCTTGGGTGACTTCAATGTCCATGCTGATGATGCAACCTCTACACAGGCAGTGGACCTAGTGTTGTCCATGGTGGCCCTGGGACTCTCCCAACATGTAACAGCTCCCACTCACCAGGCTGGGCACATGCTCGATTTGATCTTCACAGTGAGGGTTACAGCGGACTGGATCACTTGGTTGGACCACTTTGCCCTGAAGGTCCGCCTAAATATTCCATGACCCTGTTTGGACAGCGAGCCGATTTGGGCTCACCTGCAGAGCCTAATGGACCCAATGAGGCTTCAGATGGCTCTCCAAGATCTGAAGCCCCCTGGCACCCCGTTGGATGAGCTTGTTGAGGATTGGCATGACCGACTCTTGACAGCCATCAATGAAATTGCTCCCCAGTGCCTTCTGCGTCCCTGGTCTAGGCTTGCTCCATGGTTTACCACAAGGCTAATGAAGCGGGGGCTGAGACGATTAGAGAGGCAGTGGCAGCGTGCCCACAATAAAGCTACAAGAGCATCTTATAAGGCATTTATGAAATCCTATGAGATGGCAGTCAAGACCGCAAAAAGACAGTATTATGTGACCATAATTGCATCCTCAAGTTCACGCCCTGCCCAATTGTTTAGAACAATTTGGTCTATCACTGTTCTGTCACAAGACAGACTAAATCGTAGGGAACTGGATATTGGCTGCATGGCCTTTGTGAGCTATTCTGCAGATAAAGTCTTGTCGCTCCGACGCAACTTTCTCACTACAGTTGATACAGTGAATGACCTCGAAGCTCCACGCACGTCTTCTAGTTGTATTCTGGATTATTTCAACCCACTAAGCCTAGAGGAAGTTGACAGACTGCTCTTAACGCTACACCCTACCACGTGCTCCCTTGACCCATGCCCGTCATGGCTAATTAAAACTGGCCGCGAGGGGTTTCGGAGTGTCTTGCAGGAGATTATCAACAAGTTCCTCTTTGAGGGGCCATTCCTGGAGGTACTCAAGGAAGCAGTGGTGCACCCCTTTCTGGAAAAGTCATCTTTGGACTCGACTGAATTGGCCAACTATTGGCCAGTTTCCAACTTGCCCTATTTGGACAAGATAATAGAGAGGGCAGTGGCAAATCAGTTATGGAGCTTTCTGGATGATGCTTCCATTTTAGATCCCTCCCAGTCCGTCTTTCGTCCGGGTCATGGGATGGAGACAGCACTGGTCGCCCTCACAGACCTCTGGAGGCATCTGGATCAGGGCGGAATGGCAGTGCTGTTGCTGCTACACCTGTTGGCCATGTTCGACATGGTCGACCACCAACTACCGGTCCACCACCTTGCCGACATTGGAATTCAGGGACTAGCCTTTCAGTGGCTTTTTTCTTTTCTCCAAGATCGGGGACAAAGAGTGGCACTAGGGGATCAGCTGTCCTGAAGCACCCACTAGAATGTGGAGTGCTCCAAGTGGCAGTGCTATCCCCAATGCTCTTTAACATCTATACGTGCCCTCTTGCCCAAATTGCCTGGAGACATGGACTGGGTTGTCACCAGTACATTGATGACACCCAGCTCTATCTATTGTTAGATGGCCAGTTCGACTCCAAATCGGAAGACCTGGATCAGGTGCTACAAGCCATGGCTGGTTGGCTTAGGCTGAGCCAGCTGAAATTGAATCGATGAAGACATAGGTCCTGTGCCTGAGTCGCGGCAGTCCAGGGGTAGGGATCCCGCTTCCAACCTTCGATGGGGCACCATTGATGCCAGCGCCAGAGGTTAGGAGTCTGGGAGTGCTCCTGGATGCCTCCCTGACAATGGAGGCCCAGGTAGCAGCCACTGCCAGGTCAGCCTTTTACCAGATTTGGCTGATCAGGCAGCTGGTTCCCTTCCTCAAGTGTGGTGACTTGATGACAGTGATCCATGTGATGGTCACCTGGAGACTGGACTACTGTAACACCGTCTACATGGGGCTGCCCTTGTCGCAGATCCGGAAGCTTCAGCCAGTGCAAAATGCCGCAGCCAGGCTGTTGGTGGGACTCCCTTTCCATTGCACTGGCTGCCTATAGCATACCGGATCCACTTCAAGGTGCTGGTTCTTACCTTTAAAGCCCTTTATGGCCAGGGAACTACATATTGGAGGGAACGCCTTTCCCCATATCTACCCCTGAGAGCGCTGCGATCGGGGACCCAGAATCAACTGGCTCTCCAAGTATTAAGGAAGCCAGGTTGGCAGCAACCAGGGCCAGGGCTTTTTCGGTGGTGGCTCTACTCTGGTGGAATGAGCTCCCAGAGGAGATCAGGGCCCTGCAGGACCTTTTACAGTTCTGCAGGGTCTGCAAAATGGAGCTTTTCCACCAGGCCTTTGGAGCCACCAGCCCCACTGTTACTACCATTGGGAATACCAACTGACCAACTGACATCATATGGCGAAGAGCCCTGACCTGCTGGACCCCTATTAACTGCCTGAGCTGATTTCCCCTTTTTATGACATCTGAAGTACTTTGCAGCATCTGAAGCAGACCAGCAATACTGACGCATGAGATTAGCATTTTATTATTATATCTGGTTTTAATATAGTATTTTAACATTGTATTTATTATCCATATGTAATTTGGAATTTTATCTGTTGTTAGCCACCCTCGGCTGGGAGGGCGGGATAAAAGTTTAATAAATAAATAAATAAATTGGTAGCGACCTATTGTTGCTGTTGGCCCTGATGAGTCCTTCCTCAAAGGCCAAGACAGCTCTGAAAGGGCCCTAACATTTCCCCCTCCCTTTTACTGACAGAAACAAAGGCTTGAACATTTGCAAAACTGTTGTCATTGTGTAGCAGTGGCCACTGACAGCATTTGCTTCTTAAAGCTATAGGGACTGTTTCTATTATTTGATGGATTAACCCTTTAAAAAATCCAATTTTTCTACAAACCTGGGTTGGGAGAGAGGGTGTTGTAAAAGATCTGAGTTATCAGTTCATGGCTCCAGTCTCTAGATTTAAGGATCTGTAGATTTGGCCATGATGAGAATCAGATATACTGATATGATGTGCAACATTATAAGGTAACAAAAGAATGCATATATGCCATGGGATGCCTCTCTGAAAGTTCTCTGAAGGCGATAGAAAACTCTTGTCAGTTTGTAGGCTTCGGACATATTTATTTTTCTGAGCTTATTCAAAATACATTTCTTGTTCTCCAGATAAGAACAAATTCCATTTACTAAAAGAAACAAGATTTTCACTGTCAAGCAGTTACATTTTCCCGCTCCTATTTTCTCCCAGTTGGAGGTAAACCTTTAAGACATGTTTTGGTACATACAGTCCAGCAGTTTACTGCTCCATCTTCAATACTGGGAATATTTGAAATTGCTTGGTTAAGGGTTTTAAACATTTAAATTTCAAAAACATATTGCAGTACACTTTGTGATGATAAATGTGCATAATTGGTTGGATCCAGACTAATTTTTTTGTTCACAGAAGGCATTTCCAACAACAGAACAGAACTTCTCTGCCTCCCCTGTCCCGCTGCAACATACTGATGTCCATGAAATGCTGCTCCTGGAAGACAGGGTCACTCTGAGCGCTCACTGGGCTTCAGTGGAAGACAGAGACGTTCCATTCTGTTGCTAGAAGTGCCTTCCTTTAACTGACACCAACCTTTGGATGCAACCCAATGCATTTTATGTTCTTAAAGTAGGTTTTAGGTATGATAAATAAGTAATGCATATTTCAATTTCCCCAAATGTCTAATTCAACCTAATCCCAAGATAAATTGGAGGGTGCAGAGAGAGAGAAACCAAACACATTTTGCACCCATACCCTTCACAGTTTGAGGACATTTTATATCTCTACCCAATGCAAAGAGAGATGCCAGACAGTTATGTTGATTAGAATTGATCTGGAATGGTTCTGACTAGGACAAGAACTAGTGTTTCAATTATTATAGAGTGTTCTCTCATCCTTGAAATGAGAGCTAAAGGGCTATCATGAGTGTTGACTTCCACATATGTCTGTTGAACAGCAGACAAATCAGGTGGGTTTCCCCCAAATACAAGCAGAATGGTACGGCATTCTCAAGTCACAGTATTTCTTTTCTGATTGCAACCCTTCACACTATATTAAGTGTTCCTCCATCGGCTCCCCAACACTGAAGGAGACTAGAAGGAAGAAGAGAAAAAGAGTCAAGGTGCTCTGTGAATCGGTGCACGTGGCTTTTTGGATCACAGCCTAAGAGTTTTCAGCTCCTTATATTTATCCTTTCAGTGCTTCTCGGAGTTACTTATGATGATAGCACATGGCCCTTTTATAATGACAGCTTCACGATAATATACAGGAAGGGAGACATTAGTATTTCCATTTTACAGAGGAGGTAAGAAAATTCATGTGGGTTGCAGAAACTAATTTTCAGCATAGATCCAGAGGAGTCAGCCGTGTTAGTCTGTTGCTGCAAAATAGTAAAAAGCCCAGTAGCACCTTTAAGACTAACAAACTTTATTGTAGCATAAGCTTTTGAGAAACACAACCTCATCAGATGCATGGAGGGTATGAAGAAACTAGCCAGACATATATAGGTTGTAAGGGGGGCCTGGATTGCGCATTCTACCTTTTTATTGACTTTTACAACTGCTTTGCATTTACATGGCACTTTCTGCATTCCCTCCCCTTACCACCTATATATTTCTGGTTAGTTTCTTCATACCCTCCATGCATCTGATGAAGAGAGCTGCGTTTCTTGAAAGCTTATGATACAATAAAGTTTGTTAGTCTTAAAGGTGCTACTGCGCTTTTTACTAACTTTCAGCACAATAAGAGATGAGCTTGCTTTCACTGGTCAGTTGCAATAATGCCACATTAACAATAATAACTCTAGTCTTAGCACAGGCTAACCACCTTTCACAGACAGCCATTTAGTCTGTCGGCATTCTCCTTATGGCATACTATAAGACGTGGGCCAGGCTTTTACATGGGTTGGGTTTGGATCTACACAGTGGTTATAGTGCCAGACTAGAATGGCAGAATTGTGACTCATTGGTGATGTTGGGCCACTCACTATCAGCCTACCTACATCACAGGGTTGTCTAGAGGATCAGATGGAAAGAAGAACCATATACCCATGAATTCTATGGAAGAAGATTGGGATAACAATGTAACAAATAGATCTTAAAAGTTAACTGTGTTCATAAGACACTTTAAGAATTATGAAAATATTGGCTCTTTTAAATAGTTTCTGTTACAGCCAAGGCATAGTAGGAATTTAAAAACTGTCAACAATTTTTCAGGATGTTAAGAAACTATTTTAAGCTTTTAAAATCAAAATTAGATAACGTGTATATCAAAAGAACACTTCAAAAACTATATTTAAAATGTGTACAATATGAAGTCAGATTAGTTGAAAGTTAAGACCAAGTCAAGCCAACAGAGCTTTATACAGCAAACCAGTAGTTTTGATTATGTGTGGCCTTGGTTTCTATCTTTTTCAATACTTTCTTTTAATACCAGTTCTGTAGCATTATGTAGCTATATAATAGCAGAGAAAACTATAACCGCTTGATTCAAGTAAAGCATAAGAGCCCTTCTGGAACAATGTAGTCCAGCATACTTTCCCCTATAGTGGCTGATCACATGTTTCTCAGAAATCTACAAGCAGGGAGTATGCAGGGGTATACTGTCTCTGAATCTTAAGGGATAATTTAGCTCTGATGGTTAATACCCAGGGCTCTTTTTGCAGCAGGGACTTCTTTGCATATTAGGCGACACACCCCTAATGTAGCCAATCCTCCAAGAGCTTTCAGTAGCCCCTGTAAGAAGAGTTCTGTAAGCTCTTGGCGGATTGGCTACATTAGGGGTGTGTCGCCTATTATATAAAAGAGTTCCTGCTACAAAAAGAGCCCTGCTAATACCTAACTTCCATGAATTTTTCTAATCCTTTATAAAGCCACTAAAGCAAGTGGTCTTTACCATATTTTATGTTAGTGTGTTCCATAAGTTAGTTATACGCTTTGTAAAGTCATCTGTTCTCTGTTTTCACTGGGTGACCTCAAATTCTAATGTAACAAGGAGAAAAAATTCTCTAGCCATTTCCCCACATTATGTGTACTTAAATCAACCATTATAATTTGTACAGGAGCTGTTAGTTTTTTGCCTAAAAGCAAAAGCCAAATCCTGAAATGAATTACCATTCAAGTTACAATTGTATTGAATAAGTCAGTAAATGGAATGTTTTCTTGATATTAACCTTTAAAACTTTAAATAACTCAAAAATGCTGCTAATTCATATCGGAAGCCTGAGTGACCCTTACTAAAAACTGTAAAGATGCTAAAGCTAACCTGTCATGGTTTAAGATAATCTTTTTTAGACTTTATGGTATGTCCTTTATATTTCTTCATGCAAATTAGCACAAGTTAATGCTACCGCAGAAACCAGTTCTCCTCCCTGGGAGATGGGTAACATATTTAGATAAAAATATATTATACAGAGTATCCAGTGAGGAAAATAGCACTTTTCATGTATTAGGCAGAATGCCACCAAGAGGTTCTATCTCTAGCTTGGTCATCAAATGCTAATTTTCAAATACATTTTTAAGTCAGAGCAAACTGACACACACACACCCACCACCACCAAAATGTCAAACTGGCTCAGCAACATCCTATTTTGTTGCATGCTTCCAGGAAAATGTGTAGCAGATGCGACTTTAAAGCTAGAAAACCACTGTGGAAATTGGTAACACAGCTTAATGGAAATGTTGAGGGAATGGAATTTCCAATATGCAATCCAATTAAATAGCAAATAATTTAAATAGAGGACAAATTCATCATCACAGTATTCTCTTTTTTCCCTCTAGATATTTTCAATGACTGTGCCATGGAATAGACAGTCACAGAACCTACCACTAGGGAGGCAATCCTGGACTTGGTCCTAAATAATGCTCAAAACCTGGTGAGAGATGTAAAAGTGATCGTTCCATTTGGGAACAGTGACCATAATGTTATTAAGTTTAACATTTATAAAAATAGGAAGTTGCTCCTAAAGACCAGCACAACCATGTTTAACTTTAGAAGGGATAACTTCCCTCAGATGAGGGGGCTATTGAAGAAGAAATTGAAAGGAAAGGTAAGGAGAGTCAAACCCTTTCAGGAAGCATAGAAAGTGTTTAAAACTACAATACTGGAAGCTCAGTTACAATTTATACCACAGTTTAGGAAAGGTAAGAATCAGTATTAAAAAAAGACCTGCACAGTTAATAAGCAAAGTAATGGAAGCAATAAAAGGTAAGAAGGACTCCTTTAAGTGGTAGAAGGCTAGTTTGATTGAGGTAAACAAAAGGGAGCACAGGCTCTGGCAAATTAAATGCAAGTCAGTGATCAGACAGGCAAAGAGGGACTATGAGGAACGTAATACAAAAAACATAAAGAAAAATAATAAAAATTTCTTCAAATGTATTAGAAGCAGAAAACCAGGGAGGCAGTGGGGCCCTTGGATGACCAAGGAGTGAAAGTACTACTAAAGGATAATAAGGAAATGGCAGAGAAGCTGAATGCAGTTTTTGCCTCTGTCTTCACTGTGGAAGGTAGAAGGTCTAGAACTACCAATTTCAGGAGTGGTGTCAAAAGACCTTTGTTTGATTGAGATGGCGAAAGAGGAGGTCCTACAATGATGGAACAAATTAAAAACTGACAAATCACTAGGCCCAAATAGCATACATCCAAGAGTTCTGAAAGAACTCAAATGGGAACTTGCGGATCTCCTGACAAAAGTATGCAATATATAACTAAAATCTGCCACCATCCCTGAAGACTGGAAGGTAGTTAATGTAACTTCCATCTTCAAAAAAGGCCCCAGAGGAGATCCAGGAGATTACAAGCCAGTCTTAGACCAGGTAAGTTGGTGGAATCCCATTATTAAAGATAGAATTAGTAGGCACATTGATGAACAACTGAGGAAAAATCAGCATGGATTCTGTAAGGGAAGGTCTTGTCTCACTAAGCTTTTAAGAATTCTTCGAGTGGGTGAACAAAGGTGGACAAGAGTGCCCCATAAAGCACTTCCAGAAAGCTTTTTGATAAAGTTTCCCACCAAAGGCTCCTAAGAAAAAGTCAGCAGTCATGGAATAAGAGGACAAGTCTTCTTGTGGATTAGAAACTGGTTAATTAACAGGCAACAGAGAGTGAGTATAAATGGTCAGATTTCACAGTGGAGGGGGGTAAGCAGTGGGGTACCACAGGGCTCAGTACTAGGTCCTGTGCATTTTAACTTGTTCATTAATAATTTGGAGTTGGAAGTAAGCAGTGAAGTGGCTAAGTTTATGGATGACACTAAGTTGTTCAGGGGGGACTATGAGGCACTCCAGAGGGATATGTTGAGGCTGAGTGAGAGGGTATCAACATAGCAAATGAGGTTCAACATATGCAAGTGCAAAGTAATGCACATTGGAGCCGAAAATCCTATCAACATATAGGTCTGAACTGGTAGTAACTGACCAGGAGAGAGACCTTGAAGTCAAGGTAGATAACTCACTGGAGATGTTGTCAAAGAGAGCCCTTCTGCCCAAACCAGGCTAGGAGTGCTCTTCACCAAGAGGCTGGCTAGCTACAAGTACAAAGGGGGTTAAAGGCACCTGTTTTACCTTTAACCAGGTAGTGCTACCACCAGTCCTTTTACGTCCCTCCATTCTAGAGCCAAAGGACAGACTCTGGACCAGGGGTGGCCAAACTGTGGCTCGGAACCACTTTCAAGGCACAAAGGGAAAGATTGGTTACCCTACAGAGACATTTTGAAGATTGAGGGGAGTAGTTTCGCGATGAGAACTAGAGAGGAACTGGAATTTGAATATGATTGGTTAAATTACAGGCAGATTTATGATTTATTTAAGACTGATAAAATGAGGTATGGTTTCAGGAAAGAAAATAATGAAATTGAAATGGTGTGGATAGAAAAAGGTAAAAAAATGATTTCTAGAATTTATAAGATTTTGTTAAAATGGTATACTGAAGATGAGATTGTAAAAGAACAAATGGTGAAATGGGCTATAAACATAAATAGAGACATAGAAATGTCGTCATGGGAATGTTTGTGGAAAAAGTCGATTAAAATTTCAACATGTGTTAATGTGAAGGAAAACTGTTATAAAATGATGTATAGATGGTATATGACACCTAAAAAAATTGCTAATATGAATGAGATCATGTCTAACAAATGTTGGAAATGTAAGAAAAAAGAGGGCTCATTTTACCATATGTGGTGGACATGCGAAAAAGCGGTTGCTTTTTGGACTGAGATCCATAATGAAATTCAGAAAATCTTGAAATGTATTTTGAAGAAAGAACCAGAAATGTTACTTTTAGGGCTCAAACTGGAAGAAGTTAAAGTGACAAAGAGAACATTGTTATGGTACTTAATTACAACAGCAAGAATGACTTATGCTCAACTCTGGAAGCAGGAGGAGATACCTGATAAATGGGAATGGATAAGGAAAATGATTTTTATGATAGAAATGGACAAAATGACAAGAAAGCTTAATGGAAAAGAAGACAAAGAATTTTTATCAGAATGGAAAGATTTTAAAGACTATCTAGAATCCAATTGGGATGTGAAGAATAGGTTGCTTTGCTTTGATAATTATTAAGTATAGAAGTGCAGTAAGAAAATGAATTGTATTAGAAGTGTTACCTAATAGTGAGAAATAGAAAAGGAAAATATTGAAAATGATGATTGAATACTGAATAAGAATTGAATGTAAGAAAATGTTGATAGAAATACTAAGGGGGGTGGAGCATCGCTGGAAGCCAGGGGAGGGGGGACAGGAAACCGGGAAAAAGGATATGTTAAGAATTGGTTATCAATTATGGAACGTATTATTATATCCTGTTAATAAAATTTCTTTTTAAAAAACAAACAAACTGTGGCTCGGGAGCTGCATGTTGCTCTTTCACACATATTGTGCGGCTCCTGGCAGGGTGGCTGGGGAAGCTAAATATCATTAGCAAAGAAATATCATTGGGCAAACAAATATCACTATCAATATCTGCTTTTACTGCTTTTGTTATCATTTTTGGCATTCTCATTTAATGTTAATAAAAAGCAAATTTGCATATTTCCCAGAAAAAATGTGTAATATTTTTTTACGTTTTGCAGCTCTCAAATATCTAATGTTTATTCTATGTGGCTCTTACGTTAAGCAAGTTTGGCTATCCCTGCTCTGGACCTTACCAGGCTCAACTAGGGAATCCTCCCCGTGAGGTTGGCTCACAGAAGGAGATCCACAGGCACCAGATAACTCATTGCAGCAGTGGAGGCAGAAACCAGAATTGGTGAATAATATATATATTTAAGTGCAGAGTATTTAATAAAGGAAGTGCAAATTACTTAAAATAATATTGTGGGGAATAAAACAAGAAAGCTAAAGAGTAACAAGCTAGCTAAACACTCACAGAACCTTGGTTCTCAGTCAAGATGTTACCCATTCAGTTCTGGGTCCAAGTGTACTCTGTCTCCAGAGTACAAAAAGCCAGGCTGGTTGGCTTCAGCAATCAGAGCATCCAAGATGGCCCAAAAGATGAGCAAGGCAGAGCTACATGTCAGCTCACAAGCAACACCATCATGACCCCTGAAAACGAGTTAAGGTAACTTATTTATTGTCCCCAGACCAGTTACTAGGCTTGAGCACCAATCAGGGTTCAAGCAATGTCTTCCTGATACGAGGAGCCCAATCAAGGAAAGGGTGACATCACTGGTTTCTGACTGGTCTCTGGTCATGTCAGAAAAGCAGATGATGTGATCTGCAGTTTAACAGCACCGTCCCACAAGACTTAATTGCTTTGGAATGTTAATGAGCCAAGGTTGCAGGAGAACATCTTATCTTGCAGGTGCAGAGATACACACTCTTCTCCAGCACGACTGTGTGAACTAACGAGACTTAGTTCACATTTTTTTTAACAAAAGCAGGCCACAGCCAGATTGAACCAAACTTTTAAAGCTAACTCCACTTTGAGTAAACCAAAGTTCTTGACAGATGTTGACTCAATGTGCAACTACAATAAAAAAAGCAAATGCTATGCTGGGGATTATTAGGAAGGGTATTGAAACAAATCATCCAGTATCATAATACCCATGTAGAAATCAATGGTGTGGCCTCATTTGGAATACTGTGCACAGTTCTGGTCACTGCACCGCACAAAAGATATTATCAAACTGGAAAAGGTGTAGAAAAGAGCAACTAAAATGATTAAGGGAATGGAACACCTTCTTTATGAAGAAAGGTTAAAGAGGTTATGGCTCTTTAGCTTGGATAAACGATGATTGAAGGGTAACATGTTGTTGTTCAGTCGCACAGTCGAGTCCAACTCTTCGCGAACCCATGGACCAGATTACGCCAGGCCCTCCTGTCTTCCGCTATCTGCTGAAGTTTGCTCAATTTCATGTTCGTTGCATCGATGACACTGTCTAACCATCTCATCCTTTGCCGTCCCCTTCTTCTTTGACCTTCAATCTTTCCCAGCATCAGGGTCTTCTCCAGTGAATGCTCCCTTCTCATTTGGTGGCCAAAGTATTTGAGCTTCAGCTTCAGGATCTGGCCTTCCAAGGAACAATCAGGGTTGATTTCTTTTAGGATTGACTGATTTGATCTCCTTGCAGTCCAAGGGACTCTCAAGAGTCTTCTCCAGCACCATAGTTCAAAAGAATCTATTCTTCGGCGCTCAGCCTTCCTTATAGTCCAACTCTCGCAGCCGTACATTACTACGGGGAATACCATTGCTTTGACCATGCGGACTTTTGTTGGCAAGGTGATGTCTCTGCTTTTTATCATGCTGTTTAGGTTTGCCATCGCTTTCCTCCCAAGGAGCAGGCGTCTTTTAATTTCATGGCTGCAGTCACCATCTGCAGTGATCTGGGATCCTAGGAACGTGAAGTCTGTCACTACTTCTACAACTTCCCCTTCTATTTGCCAAGGAGTGATAGGGCCAGATGCCATGATCTTAGTTTTTTTGATGTTGAGCTTCAAGCCCACTTTTGCACTCTCCTCTTTCACCCTGAGCAAGAGGCTCTTGAGGTCCTCTTCACTTTCTGCCATCAGAGTGGTATCGTCTGCATATCTGAGGTTATTGATCTTTTCCCCAGCAATCTTAACTCCAGCTTGTGATTCATCCAGGCCAGCATTTCGCATGATGTACTCTGCATATAAATTAAATAAGCAAGGTGACAATATACATCCTTGTCGTACTCCTTTTCCTATGCTAAACCAATCAGTTGTTCCATATCCGGTTCTAACTGTTGCTTCTTGACCCTTATACAGGTTTCTCAGGAGACAGGTGAGGTGGTCCGGTACTCCCATCTCTTTAAGAACCTGCCATAATTTATTGTGATCCACACAATCAAAGGCTTTAGCATAGTCAATGAAGCAGAAGTAGATGTTTTTCTGGTACTCTCTTGCTTTCTCCATAATCCAGCGAACGTTGGCAATTTGATCTCTAGTTCCTCTACCTCTTCGAAACCCAGCTTGTACTTCTGGCAATTCTCTATCCACGTACTGTTGGAGCCTAGCTTGTAAGATTTTGAGCATGACCTTGCTAGCGTGTGAAATGAGTGCAATTGTGCGAAAGTTTGAACATTCCTTGACATTGCCCTTCTTTGGGATTGGAATGTAACCTGACCTTTTCCAATCCTGTGGCCACTGTTGTGTTTTCCAAATTTGTTGGCAAATTGAGTGCAGCACTTTAACAGCATCTTCTTTTAAGACTTTGAATAACTCAGCTGGGATACCATCACCTCCACTAGCTTTGTTGTTAGTAATGCTTTCTAAGGCCCATTTAACTTCGCTTTCCAGGATGTCTGGCTCGCGGTCAGTGATTATACCATTGTGGTTGTCAAGGACATTGAGGTCCTTCTTGTATAGTTCTTGCCATCTTTTCCTAATCTCTTCTGCTTCTGTTAGGGTAACATGACAGGTTTACAAAATTATGCATGGGATAGAGAAGACAGAGAAAAATTATTTTTCTCCCCTTCTCACAATACAAGATCTCATGGGCACTCAAAGGAAGTACTTCTTCACGCAAAGAGTAACATGTGGAATTTACCGCCACAGGAAGTGGCGGTAGTTACAAGCATATACAGCTTCAAAAGGGATTGGATAAATATGAAGCAGACATCCATCAGTGGCTATTTAGCCACAAGGTATAGTTGGAACACTATTTCTGGAGAAGTGATGCTCTGTATACTTGGTGCCTGTGGAGCAACAGTGGGAGGGCTTCTGAAGTTCTGGCCCCACTGGTGGACCTCTTGATGGCACCTGGGTTTTGACCACTGTGTGACACAGAGTGCTGGACTGGATAGGCCACTGGCCTGATCCAGCATGGGTACTCTTATATTCTTATATTCTAAAGCCCAATATTCCAAAATCAAGCAAAACAAGGCCTGACAAGTATCAGCAGCTGATTGCACAGAACCATCCGTGGCTATATATAAGAGGCATCTGAAAGAGACAGGCAGGAAGGAGAAGGCAGATGGAAGGCAGAAGATCTTCGGGGGGGGGGGTTAAAGAGAGCTACCAGACAAGGTCTTATAGGAAACAGGGTAAAGCTAAGAAGGATTCACCATCAAAGATGAGGCAGCAGAAAAAGCACAGGCAGTCTAGGAATAGGCTAGAAGATCTGTGGTGGAGACCGTCTGAAGAGACAAGGATGCCTCACCAAGACCAAAGGGAAGTGTGCAAGGCAGTCTAAATCAACCCTGTAACAGCATCATAAGGAACCTGCCAGTCTGAAAAGGATATCACTCTTCATCCATCAGTAAGCTTGTTCAGTGCTGGCTGGGCTAGGAGTAGGGTATTCATTTTAGCAGGGACAGTCTCCCTTAGAATCTCATCTTAAACAGTCCTTTATCAATGGACAGGTTTGCATTATTGCATATATATTGGATTTGTAGTTTCTTTTTTAAAATGCATACATTTTTCTATTTAAGCCTTACATTCTTATTTCCAGGGGATGTGACCAATGACCTGGTGAAAGTTACAAACCTTTGTGTGTCATCACATTGTCACTAATTTGTTTTCTCTATTTATTTATTTAATTGGATTTCTATCCTGCCCTCCCCTGCGCAGCAGGGCTAAGGTTACCTTCAGATCCAATCTTTAGTTACAGGGGATAACAAGGGTATGTACTATTTTGTATTTTTAAATAAAGCTTTGCAAGTAACTCTAAAAAAGGACATTACTTCCCATGAGTCTTTGGAATAGGCTATGCAAAGGTTATGCAAAGTTAGTTTTCACAAAGAAAGCCAAATCTAGACAAAATACATTGTACCATAATTGAACTAAGTGAAGGACGCCAGTTGTCTCCTCCGAAGCACAGCAAGTTTATTACTACATTATGCTGGCAAGGATATATGCCGTCATGTCTCCTTTTCAGATGTACATGAATATAGACTCAATTTCATTTCAGTTTCTTCAACATACCAAGAATCACCAGCCCCCATCATCTGACCTTTAAATCCGATCTTCAATTAAGCACTTTTGAATGATATCAGAATGGTGCTAGTACATAATTTGACTTTCTACCAGTTCTGCTTTTTCATTTATACACTTCAAAATTTTGTTAATGCTACAATGACAGAGAATCATATTGCTCTAGTATTTTAGAAAAAGTAAAGCAAAGCATTTTACTTACGCATCAGGCTGTAAATGTGCTTTTCTGCAACATGTTCCGTAAACAGTTTTATAAGGTCATTTCTTAAGTCACGGTTAAGCTTTGTTTCTATGTAAAATTTATTCTGAAAAGCAAAGGAAAAAGGTTTATAAGTGTTTTGGAACAAAAGCATCAGAGAAATGTGTGCTCATTCTCACAGAAGCAGCATTGTTCACATTGCTTGTCCCCTTCCCAGAAACAAGATACATCCCTGCACTGTATAAGCACATATGAACCACAAAGTATATACAGTTAGAGAACACTGGGCTGGGAAGAGTAGCAACGGCATGAGGCAAGGCAGGGCAAAGAGGAAGACATGGCTCCCATGTATGTATTCTTTTTGGTTAAACAGACCCACACTAAAGAGCATTCTCTGTATGAACACACCCCACTATATCTAGGGAATGAGAGTAATTCACATTTCCTAATTCTTCCACCACATATTTCCAGGCTAAGCATCATTATAAAATTCAAAAGTCCAACACGGTTCTCCTTCCTGCTGTTATAAGAGGCAGCTGTTTCTTCTCTTTCCCTTAGTCCATGATGCCACTGAAGAACTGGAGAAAAGGCCTTTCTTCTAAGCCTTCATAAACTCTAGACAAGAAGAGCCTTTTTATGTACAGATCCATGTGCGGTCCCCTCTTCCCTCCTGTATTGTGACTCCATGCCCACCATTTTGTTTGGAGACAAACCATAGTTTACCATTATGTTAGAACTGGCAAGTTATGCTTTGCACTTTTCCTCCCCACCAGAATTGAAAAACACAGCCTTGCTGCATATTGTTCGCCTACGAACAGGAAGGAGAGGAGGGAGTGCAGAAACTGGAGGCTTGGACCCAACAGCAAAATTATAATTTGGCTGTAGAAAAGAGTAAGTCCATTAGCACCTTAAAGACTAACAAAATATGTGGCAGGGTATATGCACTTTCATGAATCACTGATCACTTCTTCAGATACAGCTAGAATGTAGTGGGAGCCAAGTCCATTACTTTTTCAAAGACAGCTAGAATGGGACTGCTGCCCTATCCTAACCTAGGCTGGCAAAGGGATTTCCAAGGTCAGGGCACACTTTGAGATTGTTACAGCAACTACTCCCAGGCACTCTGATAACACTCATTCCCCCCTCAGGAATTTAACATGACAAGCGAGGGCAAAGGAAACAGGTCTGTAAGAAATAGAAAGTTACAAATCAGGCCAAGCTTGACCTCTGAATGAGACCACTGATTCCATCTAAGAATAAAATGTGTGCAAGTTCATTATTACTTAGTACCTGGGATATGCATCTCAAACAAAAAAAATCGGTATTTTTTGGATCCATATATCCACTGAATAACCCTCAAGTTTCAAGTGACTTGGACCAAGAAGTCCAATCCTATAGGCTCCTAAACAAAGTGCCTTGAGTCACCTGTCATTGTTTCCTATGGCGGCGGGGAGGATTCAATGCTTTATCCCAGGCAAAGAATAGCTAAAGACATAAAAACAAGCAAAGCAACTACTAGCTACAAGCCTCCTAATTAAACAGAACCAACAAGCCCAACAGAACCAATGAAGAACCAGGGAATCCCAGCACAACCATGGGGTAATGTGGCAAGCCTAACACAACCAATGTCAAAGCAGAGAATCCACTCCAAACCAATTTAACAAGGAGAGATGTACTAAAATGAATGACAGGATAGCCCACTTGATATAGTGAGAGCCAAGAATGTCAACTGACTTGCATGGGCTACGTTGAACTACATTATAGCACACAAAAGTTGCAACGAAAATGCAGAATGAATTTCCAAAGTGAGTCTCTTGGCCTAGATAGTCTGCTCTGGGACTGGAATGACAGCCCCAGGGACTGGAATGACAATCCCTGGGAGTAGCAGAAGTGCGGTGGGCCTGGAATGACAGTTCTCAGAGTGGAATGACTGTCCATGGAAGTAAAAAAAAATGGCTTTGGGCCCCGGAATGATAGTCCCAAAGTGGAATGATGGTTCTTCAGTGTTGCAGAAGTGTTCTGCAACTGAAATGATAAGGGCCAGAGTGGAATAACAGTCCCTGAGAGCAGCAAAAATGTTCTGGGAGTAGAATGACAGCCACTAGGGTGAAAGGACAGTCACTGGGAGTAGCAGAAGTGTTCTGCAACTTGAATGACAAGCATCAGAGTGGAAAGGCAGTCCGTAGGAATAAAATCAGTGCTCTGGGACTGGAATGACAGGGCTCAGAGTGGAATATCAGTTCCTGGAATCAGATAAACTGCTCTGGGACTGGACTGTTGTTCCACTCTGGGGGCTGTCTTTCCAGTCCTGGAACAGTTCTGTTATTCCAAGGGGCTGTCATTCCACTCTGGGTGCTGTCATTAGAGTTGCAAAATACTTCTGCTACTCCCAGGGGCCATCATTCCATGTTTGGGACTGTCTTTCCAGGCCCAGAGCAGTTTATCTGGTTCCAGAGACCATCATTCCACTCTGAGGGCTGGCCCTCAAAATTCCCAGTTACCCCAAATATTTCCCAGAATTCCTCAGGACCCATTTACTGGCATCCTGGAAAATCTCAGATACCATCCAGACATCTGAACATATCTGGAAAATACTGATATTTATTTCAACTGGAAATATCCAAATGCGCATCAATACTTACTACTACTGCCTCTCCCCATTCTAGCACCACTACAGAAGCCCAGGGCACATTTACTTCCCATGGCACATTTACTTCCCATGGTCACCGCTCCAAGTGCCCCTCCTCACTCTGAGCTTGGAGCTCAAGAATTCCAAAGCTTAACATGGTATCACAGACAAATGGGACAGACCAAGCAACCACAAATTTTGGCTTGGTAGAAGTCATTCAACTCAGGTTTACTGTAGCGCTCGACAACTGTAGTTAGAAAAGGATTTACTTTACAGCTCTGAAAACAAGAAGCCAAGTAGAAATGCAACTCCAGCTTCTAGCATCCCTCAAGGAATATTATTCTAGCTGCTCATTGACAGAGGGAATATTGAATCAATGGCACAGCTTAGGAAGATACCTCCCTTGCAGCTGCTGCCCACTTTTGCTACCTCATAAAATGATGCACAGTTCAGCACCAATCCTAGGAATTATAAGAAGGTGCTGCTCTCCAGCTTGTTAGTAGAGCAGGTGGTAGATTGTCCTCAGGAGCTATCACCTGCTGATATACATTACCAAAACTCCTTTATCTCACACATCAAATACATTTAGGGCCTCTTACATTTAAGTGTGGAAGATGAAAGTTTACTTGCCAAACATCAGCATTACTAAATTCTGTCACCTCTAGATTGTGCTACAATAAAATGCAATTGAACAGATGTTAGAAGTGAAGTAGCTTGAGGGCTTCTAAGGAGGTGCTTCATTTTAATTTAAAACCAAACACCACCACATCATATCTGGTATGCCCTAGGCAGCAAACAGCCTGCTATAAAAATGACAGAAATATAAAGTTTATTCTTTTGAGTACACAAAAACTACCTTCCAAAACTGAAGGTTACACTTTTTTTAAAGCTCAACTTCATTAAGTGAATGAGTCATGCTCAAAATTTAGCAAATTCTCTACCAAATGTTATCTAAATAAATTCTCTACCAAATGTTATCTAAATAGAAAACAAATGTTGCAGTGCCCAACTTACTGTTAAAATCCTTCCAACATATACTTGGAGCAATAGGAGGACACATGAGGCAATCCTCTCCCCTCTATTAGAACTGGATGGCCAGATTCAGTATCTTCTTCCTAGTACCCTCCCTTCCATTCCACATGGAAGCAATGCCATTTCCTGCCTGTCAATCTAATCACATGCCTAAATGGTTCTTGCTCTCTCTCATACAGAGAGACTTTTAGCCATAGATAGGCTGGAATAATAGAAAATGGAGGCCCACACTGGTGTGTTAGCAAACTAAGTGGCCTAGAAATTGCAAGTCAATGCAAGACCATAATATGCTTATATCCCTTTAGCTGTAAGGAACCCCTGGAGAACAACAATGGCTGGATCCCCTGACAAACTGCACAGCACTGGTCCATAGTTTCAGTCTGGGCTGAGATTCAAATCTCAGAACATTCCCTACACCTTTATACATATAGCTTCAGAGATTAGTTGTACTAGCCTTGGCAAAAGTGAAACATTTCAGACTCTCCCAGGCTAACTGATTGGAAGTGGTAGGCATACAGTATAGGTAAGTGATGCCGTCCTCCCTTCTACTCCCATACAAGGAAAGCAAGCTTAACATAGAAAAAAAGCCTACTTTCCAGATGCACATGATAAGGACACAGTGATAAGAAGGCTATGACAGAGAGGTAAGGTACCACCTCTGCCCAAGAGCAACCAATGGTTGCTGAGGATTGCTGGTGGGAAGGTGACAGTTAAACAAACTGGACTCAGACTTTGTTTTTCAAATGTTAGTTCAGTTAGAGTCAGACCTGGCTGAGTGAAGAAGCAGTAAGCTTGAGTCAGTGTGTAGCAGAACAGCAGCGTTACACTGACAAAGAATCCCAGATGCCTGAGTACAGAAAAGGCTCAAAGGTTTAAGAACTCTGTGCTTGTCTGCCTGATTTAATCTAATATTGTGTTTAAGCGATTAATAACGTTAATTTTTGTTTGTTTAACTCTGTGGGTTGGATGTATATGGTCTCAGAAAGACACACACACACACAAACCGAAAGCTCAGTTTATATGAATATATATTAGGATATTAGAAAATGGTGGCAGCGTGTGACTAAAGCAGTGGTTAAGTTCCAACCCCAGCTACTCTGTATAATGTCTGAGTGAGGGATGATTGTTAAAGGAGACTGGGCTACCCTGTCTGGTGGTGTCTTTATGAATGAGAGGGGACCTTGTGTGTGAAAGGGTCAGGTCACTCCATACATTTTAAAAGAGGCAAAATGGGTGGCAGGAGCTGGAACCAGAGACGGGAGTTCACTCTGTCATGCAGCACTCAAGTCTCGAACTGCTGAACTACCGACCTTCCAGCCTGCAGTTCAGCGTCTTAACCACTTGAGCCACTGCAGCTATTAAATCCTGGCGTATGGTTGGAGGCTCAGGTCACCTTGGTGGCATGTAGTGCCTTTTACCAGCTCCAGCTAGTTTGCCAGCTATGGTCATTCCTCGAAAAATGTAATTTGGTCATAGTGATCAATGTTCTTATTATATCCAAGTTAGATTGGATGTCTGTCATGCACTGCCTTTGCAAACAGTCTGGAAACTTCAATTGGTCCAAAATACAGCAGACTGGCTAATGTCAGGGCTATAGTAATCATATCACCCCTGTGCTGAAGACCTCTACTGGTTACTGATCTGTTTTTGGGCACAACTCAAAGTGCTGGTTCTCACCTTTAAAGCCTTAAATGGCTTGGGGCCAGGGAATCTGAAGGATCGTCTCATTCTATACTGTCCAGTTCCCCAGCTAAGATTTGCCTCTCAAGTCCTGGTCTCTCTAACTTGGTCCTGGTCTCTCTCTAGCCTAGTGACAGGGCATTTTCTGTTGTGGCACCTCACCTTTGGAATGCCCTTCCCCTTGAAGCTTACATGGCAGGCACCAAGCTAAAATACATCTTTTGCCCAGTCTTTTAATTAGGGGTTTTATCTTAACAGCTTTTTAATGTTGTCAATCTGTTCTATGGATCGTTTTTAAGCTCTTTATATCTAATGGCTCTTTTATACTGTGGTTTTAATTATAAGCCACCTCAAGCAGAACTCTGAAAAGGCAGCACAGAAATTTTCTAAATAAAGATAATAAATAAATAGCAGGATTTCACATTATAAACTCACATACTGAGAAGGTAGATATAGGAACAGGTACCCAATTTCTCTATAGCTGTTCCACCAAGGGGCACAGGGTGGCATACATGGTTCTTTCCTACCCCATATTGTCCGTACAACAACCTTGTAAGATAGGTTAGGCTGAGAGAAAGTGATTGGCAACCAATGAGTAAGTGGGGAATTGAACCTGGGTGTCTCAGATCCTAGTCTGATACTCTATCCACTACACCACACTGACCCTCCTGATCCCTGAAGATATGCCAGACCCAGGCTGTTAAATTGAACTGAGACATACAACAGCAGAAACTGACCAGGGAAGATGGCCCAGTATCAGAAAAACTATTTCTCCTGAACAAACTAGAGGCAGTGGAACATCTGAATCTACAAGGAAAGACATGTGTCATGTCAAATATTAGACTCCTAAGTCATAAGACTCCTAATTATGGTATTGCCACACGCTTTCTCCACGCAAATCTGTAACCTCTAATTACATGAACTTAAATCAGGTGCACTAGAAGCAACTCTGATGTCATATTTACAAGAGCAATTACTTTGCAGCAAAAACTAAAACACTGCTCTTATTGCCTTGCCCTTGCAAATGTTGGTTTACAGTGAGTCAGAGTTATCAAAATAAGTAAGCTCATTACATAAACAAGCCCTCGTGCTTAAGACCCTTTTATTCCTACCAGAGCTGTAGCAAAGGTCTGCCAGGACTCTTGTTTCTCAAAATATTTCTCCTTTCTCAGCACTCACTTTCCAAAACATTATATACCACAGGTGTCATTCTAATTTATTTTCTGGAATTATTGGTCCATCTTTTCCAAGTTTCTATCCAGAATAAAATCAGCAGCTGTCCTCAGTCTCAGAAAAAAAGATTTTATATACATTTTTCCAGCTCTAGCTACTTCTCCACAATTGCTTTTTTGATTTGAAGACAAGAAATGTGGTGACAGTGAAGCAAGTTCTCCAAATAGGCTGTCACAGGGTAGAAAAGCCTACAAATTTCCTAAACAGAAGATTTTAAAGAAATAACAAAAGGTACAGACATCATTTGCTTCAGAGTGAATCTATGGATGCCCTATCACTGTCTGAAGGGTTCCTTCCATGGGCTGAAATGCACCTTGGTACCAAGCCTTTCCTAAGTGCTGGAAATAAAAAATCTCAGTATTCATCACTCACTTTTAATTCATGTTTTCTGAATAAGAAAACCAGAGATGGGAGCATAATGCATTCCTATTGAGCTATGAGACAGTACCATTCTTAAAATGTTCAGACTAGGGTCACTACTAGTACCCTTTCACTTTTCTTAGATTGCTTTTATGACAAAACATGCCAGAACTATCACCACCAGTACCATACACAAGAGGGAAAGTGATAGGACAGATTAAGACTTGCATCATCTGCTGCTCTGAAGAAATGTTATACTGCATAACTGGCAAATTGTAATTCACCTTTTTCTGATCACCTATATTATACAGACTCATCCACATGAAGCCAGCTAGGTGACCTTGGGCTAGTCACAGTTCTCTTAGAACTCTCTCAGCCTCACCTACCTCACAAGGTGCCTTTTATGGGGAGGGGAAGTGAAGGTGACTGGAAGCTGCTTTGAGACTTCTTAGGCAGAGAAAAGCAGGGTATAAAAACCAACTCTTCTTCTTCTGAACAGATGCAGTAAATATTGCTGGCAATACATGTAGACTATGATCATTCTATGCTGAGGTTTGTTTACAAATAAATCTCGTTCATGTGTGCCTCAATTCCCACCACCGCCCCCCCTCCCCCCGGTCTCATGATTAATTATTCCAGATTTGAAACAAACTCCAGTTCCCCCTGATGCAGGCACATGGGTGCTTTGGAGAGTGATGCACACACATACTAAGTGACTTGTCATGCCCAAACCTTAACTGGAGCTTGTTGCGACAATCTGAATGCAACCTCTTATTCTAGGCTGCGTGACTTGAGACTGCAGGTGAGCGTTTATATGACTGACTAGCCTTCCTTGCACAAGAAAACTAGCAAGCCAAGGAGAAGGCTGAGTTGCAGCACTCTTCACTGAAGCCTCTAGAGTTTAATTTTCCTTCAACCTAATGAAGCTTCTGCAAGGTAACAATGCCAAGAGATGCTTGGGTATCATTTGCCTTCCTCCCTAGTTACAGCTAACAGAACACAATACAATATTCATTACCTTATAATTACCTTAATACTACATCCAAATGAGATAAAAGAATATAAACTTACTGAAATAATTACACTATATATATAAATTACTGAAATTTTACACCATACTATCAAGCTTGCTTGCATGGAAAAACAGTCATCATAATTTAAAGACTTTTTCTGACCTTCTAGATTTCACCATATATGATTTGTAAAAGCAGAACTGTAAGACAGACCAGAGATCTACCAGCATTCAGTTCATCAGCCCCTTTATCAAGAATATAGTTTCAGGTTTTCTGGTTTAAGCGTTTCGCTGCTCGGTCGCATCCCCATCTTGCTCTGATAGGGTTGTGCTGAGACTCGGCTGATGGGAAGGGTCCGAGTGTGTCCCGGACCTTCCTGGGGTCTCTGTAGGAGACCCTCAGCCTGGAGAGCTGAGGAGAGCCTCTTCCAAGGCGACAGCCAAGGAATTGAGGTTCACCTTTATCTCTGAAAGGTCTCGTCGCTGCAGAGCCAGCATGGCACCAAGAGATGACGGCCGGACCAGCAGACACAATCAAAAGTTTTGAAAAGCTTCTAAAAGACTTCCAAGGCTTCAAAGCATGAGTTAAGCAATGCTCAGGTGATTTAAGCGAACAAAAGAGCCTTGGCAACAATTAGAGCCGGTTTGGTGTAGTGGTTAAGTGCGCCAACTCTTATCTGGGAGAACCAGGTTTGATTCCCCACTCCTCCACTTCACCTGATGACGTGACCTTGGGTCAGTCACAAGCTCTGGCACAGCTGTTCTCTCAAGGACAGTTTCTGTCAGAAGTTCTCTCAGCCCCACCTACCTCACAGGGTGTCTGTTGTGGGGAGGGGAAGGGAAAGGAGTTTGTAAGCCGCTCTGAGATGCCTTTGGGCAGTGAAGGGCGGGGTATAAATCCAATCTCTTCTCTTCTTCTTCTAGAAGCGCCTAAGGGCAAAGCGGCAGGAGGGAGGGAGAAGCTCAAGAATTCATCCCCCCCATCTAAAGTAAGGCGGTTTTAAAACAGAACTAAAAAACTTTGAATTAAGCTAAATGCATCAGAGGATTAGCGAAAACAAAAGCTGCATAATAACGAACAGCAGATTAAGTTCTGCTAACTTTTACTTTGTTTTGGGAAACTTACTTCTTGTTGATATTATGGCTGGGAGAGGGCGGAAGCTGGGTCTGGAGAAAAAAAGTTCAACCAGAAATAGCCTACCAACGACTCACTTCCACAACCAGGAAGTAGCTGTAGATATGTCTGCACTGTTGGTGAATGCACTGCGCCCCCGAATGGAGCAGATGACTAACCTCAACGTTAAAATGGATAATATGCAAAAGCAGATGACTCAAATGGACAGAAGGACTTCAGTAACCGAAAAGACATTAAAAAAATGGAAAAAAAGACTGAGAGTATCAATAAAAGAGCAGATGAAGCAGAAAAAGAGAGATCCTCCAATAAAACTCAACTAATACAGCTCCAGCTGGAAAGATCCATGTACATCCTACGTTTCCAAGGGATCCCAGAAGAAAAGAACGAAGACTTAAAGGCTCTCTTAGCAGAGACTTTGGCTCCAATAATGGATTACAAACAGGAAGATTTACTGAAGGAGATGGAGTGGGCTTACAGGACTTATCCAGACTTTATTTTTTAAAAAATAAACTCCCGGGAGAAATATGTTTGAAATTCACAAGAAGGTCTACCAGAGATTTGGTGCTGAAATCTACACGGGGAACCCCTTAAAAATCAAGCATGAAGAGATAAAAATCTTGAAGGATATCCCCTTTGAAGTTAGAAAGCGGAGGAGACTCTACAGGGAGCTTACTCTCTCTCTACAGAAGAAAGGGGTCCCTTACAGGTGGTTATTTCCCGAAGGATTGATATATGAAGACAAGAAAGTATAATATTGACACTGTTCCTAAGGCCAAAAAGTTTGTGGATCAATACTGTAATTTAAAGCAACACAACAAAGACAAGAAACCTAAAAAGAATGAGGAGGAAGAAGAGGAAGAAGAAGAATCCTACTCACAGGATCCGGCAAGCAGTAGTCCTAAACTCTTTAGTTCTTCAGATACATCGGAGTCAGAGAAAGGAGCAGCCGCTCCCAAACTCCAAGGAAAAAAGAAATGCAAGAAGAAAAGAACCTAAGACTAAGATAATCGTTGATAATGCAGTTTTTACTAACCAGTCAGTTTATGCAACTCTTTATTATTTTTTGTTAAATTTTTATAAGCAATAACAACATTAGGTGACAATGACATATATGTAACCAGATCGTGTCACTGTGTTAGTCTTCCCCTCCCTATATCCAATAGTTTGTTTAGAGTTAGGGTTTAGTTTCCTTTCCCCATCCTTGTAGAGTATGTTGTATTAGTTTTCGTTCCCTATTTCCCATAGGTCTTAGAAGTAGGGATTTAGTAATCTTTCCCCATATCCTGTATTGGCAAAACCAATAAAATACTTATTAAAAAAAAAGAATATAGTTTCTGATCACTACAGTACTTGCACCCCATCACTTGCACCCTATCAATTCCTTTCTTACACACTGTTAGACTAGTTGAACAATTCTTCAAAGGACTTACCATATATATGAAAAGAGGCACAATGCTCTGTAATGCTCCCATATACTGTCCAAGTGCTATGTTAAACCTTTCAACGTAGAGATCTGGAGGGCTGGCCTGGAAGAGACAAAAATAACAATCAGGGTTCTTTTTAGTAAACCTTCTTGGAGGATCCTAGTTGGAGTTGCAGTCCAAAAATCTTAAGTCTAAATAACATCAAAGATTGGAAGATAAGATCCTGAAATCAATAACATTCCTAAGTTATTCTGTCAAAACCCACAAAATAGAAGCAAAAACAAACTGACAAACATTAGAAGGAAAAATGTCAGACTACATCTGTATCTGCACAAAGTACCTTACCATTTAGCCTCAATAAAATAATTTGTATTGACATTATTATTTACTTAACTAGAGAGCCTCAATGAAATTTTGCTTTGGTAAAAGCAACATTAAAATTCATCTTCCATGCTGCATTCACACTCCAATTGGTGCCCCACTTATTGCCTTAATAATGCTTTTATCAACTGCAGTTTGGCCTTGATGGCTCTGAGAAATGAACCCTTGGTCAGAAGATTCTAACAAGTGAGAAAATGTTAATTGTAATCATGAAAACAAACACCATAAACATTTTGAGAAGATGCAGCATTTCCTCTCTCCCTCGTAATTCAATATACTGAAGTTGCACACAAGCCATTCAACAGTCCTTTTAGCTACCAACACTCATCTACAGAAACCTGTCAGGTTCATAGGCTGCAAAAAAACAACATCTATTAGAGGTCATGACTATTACATTATACAACTGTAATTCTGAGAAAGGTTTATCTAAAGTAGCCAGGAGCCCTCTCTTTCAAAAGGTTAAACTACACTCTTCAGCCTGAAATGCTTGATGCTCAAGTCGGTTGAGATACGAACTAAAAAAACGAAAATCCATTCAATCATTTGCACTTTGGAAACTGCAGCAATATATAGCTATTGCTTCTTTAATACCATCTTTAAATCAGCAGATTTCCTTTAACCACAGGGAAGATTAGCACTAGAAGGGAAAAGCTGAATTAAAAGACAAGGGTTCTTCTACACATATAAATCTAAAAAAAACTCTACAATGGGAAAATATAACAATGATTCTTCATTATTGCATTAGCCAGCTTAAATGCAATACAATTTTAAAACCATGTATTTACTTAATGCTGTGCTAAGACAATCTGGTTGGACAAGAAGATGCAACACAGAGACTTGCAGTTACTTTCTGATTTAGTGTCAAGGCAACACTGTTCAAGTTGAATACAAAAACAAGGGTCTAGGTACCCACAGAATTACCCTTACATAAGAAAATGAGCTGACGTGTCATGGCCTGCATTCATGGTAGCAGAAGAATGAGAATATATCACTTGAAGTAAATAAGGCAAGACAAAATACATTTGGAATATTCTAGGGATCAATGGTGGGATGCAACATACTGAAGCTGAGATGCAAAACAGGATTTCCCTGCCTCCTTCCCTAATTCTGATCCTGAGGTGGGGGGCACTGTCAAAGAATCCTAACAAGCAAGCGAGCAATGTGGTGGGACTGGTATGAAAGGAAATCCAGACACAAAAGCCATGAAATATATTTTATTAGGATCAATCAAAATAACACAAAACGGAATGTAGGCTTTTAGATTTGGCAAAACTTTTCATCTGACTGGATATTTTAAAGAGGGGAGTTTTCTCAGTCTGTGGTCATAAATTCTTGTAAAAATCCTGTGTGAAAAACTGAGCAGGTACGATAATTTTAAATGGCACCTATGTCAGGTTACATACCCCGGGCTTCCCACTGGAAACACAAAAACCAGCAGCTGATAAAATATCAGAGTGGAGAATCTGCAAAAACTGTCCTCTTCTTAAGCCCACAGAAATGGTACTCCAATAATGTTAGTGCTACTTACATCAGCAGAACAACTCTGGATACAACTAAGTGAAAACACAATTGTATAACATCTTAATTCAGCGGTTCTATTTGTTTGGGGTGCAACAATATAGAGTTCCTTCAAGTCACTACAACAGATTCTATACGGAACACAGAACATACTGGCAATATATACACAAATACAAAGATTTTTAATAGACCAGTTTTAGCAGGAGGTCATCTGGTAGAAATGTAGGGAAAGGATTTTAACAGCTCTTTCCTCCTCTCACATTGGAACATCCCTCTACCAAGCACTGACAATAGCTGCCACCCTAAAGGCTTTCCAGATGGGTCTGAACCTTGCCATTCCCAGAGGGCCTTCTCAGTCAGCTTAGTAAGAAACAGTCTGACTCTACCAAGAAACTGACTTCTACTGTAGTTTACTGTTAATTGACTTTTATTGTGCTGTAAGCCAGGTTAGGAACAGTATTGGTTAAAAGGTAGTCTATAGACAAGCTAAACCATCTGTTGGCTGCCCATTAAACTCCTCTACTTACCATTATCAAAACATCTAATCCTTAATGTGACCCCATTGTTGTAGTCTTAAAATCAGATACTACAGTCATGCACAGACAAGACAGATCTTTCTACAACCCTGAAAAAGCCCCAGCTTTCCAGAGAAATCTGAAATCTAGGGGGGAAAGTACATTGGTGGGTTAAAGCCCTGCCAACAATAAATGCAGAACTTGAAGCTTTAAGAAACAAATATGGCTGTTGTAATTATTACTAGGCAACCACAACAGTATTGCCAGTCTGCTCAGCAGCAGCCACTCCATGAAAGCCAGTGCGGTACAGTTGTTAAGCATTCCAGACTAGGAGACCCATATTCAAATTTCTACTCAACCATAGTGTTCACTGGGTAACCTTGGGCCAGTTACACAAACTGAGCCTAACCTACTTCATAGGTTTGTTGTGAGGATAAAATGGAGAAGAGGTGAGTGATGTAAGCTGCTTTGGGTCCCTATTGTGGAGGGGGGTACAAATGAAGTCAATAATAAATATAGCTGAAGATGGGGAACAGATGAAAGGCTGGTTGAGTGGGTATAAGGAAAGGAAGCAGGGAATGGTGAGAATATGGGGGCTGCCGGGGGGGGGAGGAAGCAGTGTGAGGAGGGGGCTACAGGGGACGTGTAGTGCTCCCCACATGTCCTTGCTGATTCCTCCACCACTCAACTGGGCCCAGCACAACAGCCAGAACTGCAGTTTTCTCTTAGGGAGAGGGAAAGCGAAAGATAGGTTGGCTGGTGGATGGGAAGGTGCGAAGGAAGCAGGAAAAGAGGAGAGGCTATCAGGACTTTCAGGAAAGTGAAAGAAGAAATAGAGGAGGAAAAGAATGAGATTTCCCTCAAGTCCTTGAGGGTCCCTCGTTTGCACTGATATTTAGAAATGGAAACTTCATGTGAATGACAGAGCATTTTTTCAGTGATCACAGCTTAAGTTTCAAGCCCATTCTATGCCAGCCTGTCACTTCCACATTTAGTTATTCACTGATTAGTTGAGATCTTTTGACAGCAGAAATAAATCAGCTCACTGCTGTCTCAACCAGTTATGTAACAAATTATGAACTGATTAAAAATCTGAGGAGATACACTGCTTCTTTTGCAAGAATTTCTTTCAAAGTACTGGGGAAAAACACAATAACATTTAAGAGTGCATGCATGTGAAAAACCACAATAAAACTTTGTTGGTCTTAAAAGGTGCTACTGGTTTCAAAGTTTGTTCTGCTGCTTCAGACGATCATGGCTACCTGCCTGAATCTATTTAATTCCCTTGTATAAAATGGAAGCTACCAATTGATTGAGTTAGCATACTTCATACGACCACTTGCCAGGGGGAGGGGAGAACAGAGGGAAGGCTTTGGCTCTTATCCTCTTGATACACCACTGGTCTGATGCAGGATGGCACTGTGTCTCCTTACAAATTTCTTCAAGTGTAGAAATCAAAAAACGGGGAAAGTGTCCCTTCCTCAAGAAAGCCTCTGTCATACTTATTGTGTCTCCCTTAGCCATTTTTTTCTAGACTGAAAAGTCCCAAATTCTTTGGCCCATCTTATGAGTAAAAAGACTTTTCAGTCTACAACAAAGGCAACTAAGGGGGGATATGATGGAGCTTACACAGTAGTGAACAGTTCCGGGAGCATGAAATCTTATTACCTTTTGTTAGACTAACCATATTATGATACCACTCTTTGTTTAGTTTATTGGTGCAGGGAATGGTGAGAATATGGTAGCTGCCAGGAAGAGAAAAAGGGAAACAGTGGGAAGCGGGGGCTACAGGGGAAGTGTGGTGTTCACCACAAGTTCTTGCCGGTTCAGAGTCTTTGAACTATCTCAAGTACATAGAAGCAATTAAATGGCTTTTGGATTCTGGGCAAGCCATCAGAACCAGAAAGATTTATTTCACTAAGGGCTTTACTAGTTCTACGATGACAAGATGCCCCACAGATCAAACAAAATATATACATCTGACAAAGCCATATTACAAGGGTTGAGTCTTAAAAGTGTGCGAAAGAGTCTACACTCTTTAAAAAAAAGTTTACAGATGTGTTTATTGAACATCTCTAGTGAAATTGCAGGAGATCGGACAGAAATTATTCCAAGATAATTTATTTTACCGTAGTATAAAGTGTTTCAGAAATGTAGGGCGGGATCCAAAGAACCAGTGTGCTCCCTTCTTCAAAACAGCCCAAACTAAATCACTGCATGAGGGTCAGCAGATTTTCCTTTGCAGCAATTAGATTGATAGGTCACGGCAGGAATTACGAACTGGCAGAATTCCATGTACATATGGAAGTGGTTTTGGTGTACACATGGGCCTCTTGCGATCCTGGTCATAACAGACATACAAACCCCTAAAGCTGCTTCAGCCAATGCTGCAAGCCCAATCAACGGCCATTACAATATATTATTCCCAGTAGCTTAACTTGAGCACAATAAGCTAACTCTAGGTGTTACCTAAGGATATACCCACCAATACCCAGAGAAAACAAGGGAAAAATTATGTACAAGGTGCATTTGTGTAGTGCACATATGAAAAGTAACAATGACAAGGAAGAAAAATCAATACAGGACTATGTTTTGGGCTTTTTAAGTCTATGAGGCATAGCCTGGGATACATGTGCACAAAAGTTAATTCAGTTCATTTTGGTCAACTTTTTATTGATTATAGTTATTATACCCATTCTTTATTTCCAATGGTTTCTACAGTAGGGACTTTTGAGTTTTCCACAGCTGGTAGGATTGATTCTAGACAGAATGAAAATATGGCCATCAGTGAAAGCATTCTGCTGCCACCTACAGCACACCATCCAAAATAGCAAGCTGGAATTTTCTTCAATGGATAGACAAGACCTAGCACAGCATCACCAATTCAGACAATTCTTTGGCCATTAGGCTCACTCGCCATTCAAGATGTTCTTATAGCTAAAATAAGGGCAATTACTTTATTCAGAGGAATGGGATTAAGAGGTGAATATTTTTCACAGCTTCTCCATCACCATCACAATGAGCATTTTTAAAATAAAAAAAATAGATTGGATATTCCATCCAGGAACATCAAGAAATGATCTGACATCATGTTCAGATCTCCAGCAGTTCTCAGTGAATGAGAGGGGGAACATATAACTTCGCTTTTGTCAAGAAGAGTTTGTTCGTTATGCCCAAGGACTTCCATGGCAAAGAACAATTAATTCACAGGTTTAAAATGGAGAAAGCAAGCACAGATCATGTATATGCAGAACTCTTGCACTTCACTGTGTTCCTAACGTTTTAATCCAAGTGTTCATCAGTGAGACCAGAGAGGATACTTTGACTTGAAAGCTCACTACACACAAAAATAGCAAATTCAGAAGGTAAATAGAAGAAAGACATTAAAATACAGAGCAATATGGAGATTTTTAGGGTTTTTTAAAGAAAGAATTTGTAGTCGGTGGCACTGTTTATTGTATGCATTTCTTGTTTTTACTTATTGTTTTCTAGTTTCTGTGATCCAATTTTTATTTTTATGTCATATCTCACACTGTTTCTATTTCACTGTTTCCTGACTTTGTAATCCAATCTTATTAAAATGTCTATCATGTTTTACACGGTTCTTATAATACTAAATTTTGTAATCTCTCTGAGAGAGGCAGTTTTTAAATATATAAGTAAGAGAAGACATTCCAAAATCATACTGAATTATTTATTACAGTCAAATACCAGTGCTAAAGCACATACAATAAAATACATGCAATAACAACATTAATATCAGGTTAGGTCTTGTTTTTCATGTTATCTTAAAACATTAAGAATTAAAAATTAATTTATCTATTGTATTTTATTGTTTTTATATTTGTTGTAAACTGCCAGAGAGCTTCGGCTACGGGTGGTATAAAAATGAAATAATAATGTTACATACATTATATTAAAACTAGGAGCAAGGCCCGTTGCAGGAACAATGCAACGAGCTCTAGAAAGGGGCCCCACCTTGTAGCCACTCCATTGTAGCTCCCCCCAGGTTCCCGCCTTGTAGGTGCTCCTCAGACCTCTGGTGTGCCATGGCGAGGGGATGGTCCAGCAGCGGGTCCCTGTCCGGGCCGTCTCCAAGGACACAGAGGAGTGGCCCATCGTTCCCTGTCACCTTCCGAGATCCTGGTGTTGAGAGGCAAGTGTCCAGTGGCGTCCAGCGGCCTGCAGGGCGTGGCCAGGGCAGTGAGCCCGAGCAGCCGGACCATGTACTGTGCAGCCTCTCCATGGCCGTCCCGCCAGGCTACTGCCATCGTTGGCGTCCCCAACAGGTGTGTGGTATTCTCCTCGTGGCTGTAGCACTGCCACTAGCCACCGGGCTCCCTCCCTCCCCTCCCGTCAGAGTCCTCTGCGCGCTGTGGCCATGGCTGGGCCGAGCAGAGCTGGTGACCACGGCAGCAGAGAGGAGCGCAGAGCAAGGTATGCCACGGCACTTCCGGCTGACCTCTGTCTGCCTGTGGCCCAGCTCTCCACAGCCCTCGCACAATCGGGCAGGTGTGGGAGGGAGGCACGAGGAGGCCGCAGGTGAATTGTGGTGAGGAAGGTGGCGGCGGCGCAAGCCAGGTCCTCTTGGCCTGTGGGCGGAGGGAGGCAGCAGGCCATGGCAAGGGGCAGGCGGGCCCGTCTGCTACCTCCCGAGATGTGGATGTTTAGCTGCCTGCGGCTGCCAGAGAACCCATCCAGTCCAGTGCCTCCCTGTAGACTGCAGGCGAGAGGCTGGCGGGGGCTTCTGTGGGAGGGACTTAGCCTACACATGGCAACACAGCCACCAGTGGATGGCAAGACAGATTGATTGACAGGTCTCTGGGCCTCAGGCTGTGGGGGCACGTGGACACAAACAGCGCTTTATAATAAGGAGAGATGAGCAGGTAACATCCATTAGCAATACAGAATAACAACAGACTCTAGCAGCTGCAGAGAATCTGGCCACTTATCTCTGACCCCAGGTCTGAGAAAACAAAGGTTGTATATGAATCCTCAGATCAGTCTGGCATCTTTTGAACAATGGGAATAGTAACAACTCCTCTGAGATCATGATAAAAAGGGCAGTACAATATTTAATGCCCAACAATTTCAGCTTCCCATCTTCACAGGGGCAAGTGAATTCCTGAAGCAGAACTCCAGAATATCTCCCCTGCAAAAGCTCCAAAGGTAGAATATTATATTGGGCCAAACTAAAAGGTTTTCTGAATTTGGAGACTACTAGATTGGCCAAATAATTAGAACACACAAACTTCTTGTACCTAAAGAAATATATTTTGTGATCAGACAAGTGATTTTATAATTCAGTATCCCAAATCCTCTGTTTAAATAATGATCTGGCTTTTGAGTATCCAAGACCTATTAAACTACTGGGGGAATACCCCAAGGTCATGAATTTTTCTGAAAGGATCCTTCTCCATTTGGACTGAAAGGTGTCTGTTAATGTTGGAGAAGCCAGTCCCACAGGGAAGAAGATAACTTTTATCCAAAAAGCATAATGAAAAGGGGGGGCAGGCATAAGTGGAGGTAGTGAGGTGGAACATTCAGGAGCAGACTAGGCTAGCATTGTAGTGAAGTTTGCACAGTGGGTCCACTTCAGTCGGCTTAAGCTACATGGAAAGGAGGCAGCACAAAAGAAACAGTGATACAGCAGCTCTCCCTCCATGCTGTGTTCAGCTCTAGCACTGGTAAACATGAATCAGGGGGGAAGTGGTCCAAGAACTTGCTCTCTGCTCTGTCTATACTGCTTGCCCTTGCCTCAACTTAAAAGCAGTGATCCACATTTGCTTTGCTCTCTCTTCCTCCTTCAGATAAATATCATGCTGCACTCCACCTTCCTGAACTTATACACAACAGCATAGAGGCACCATGTGCTAGAAGAGTCCTAATCATGTGCCAAAGAAGAAGCAAGCACATTGAGCAGCCAGGATTGCCACATCATAATTATGTTTTACAATATAAATCAAGACATACAGGCTAGAATCAAGGTATTTTATTTGAAGCACTGCCAAAGTTTAGCGATCTTGCTTCGAATGCAACCTAATCCCAAGATTCTTACCCTGCCCTCTTCTGCACATAGTGTCCCCCTTTTCCTTTTACACCCCCCCCCCCATTACAACTGGTTGAGACTGGTTAAACAGAGAGCCATTTAGCATCCCAAAGGCACCCAATGAGCTTCATGTCTAAGCAGAAATATGTTGCCCCAGCCCTAGTCAAATCCACACCCTACTGCTTCATAATCTAGGTGACTGGCTTGGGTTCATGGACTAACACATTACAGTGGATGGAATGCACTGCAAATTCTGACTCTGCCACAAGCTTTGACTGGCATTTTCACAGCACTGTTGAGAAGTTAACAACTGGAACACATTTTATATACTGAAAAGTGAGCTCTAGGCTGTTAAATTGGTCCCCTGGCAAAAGTTCACAAAATGGCTACACAGGCAAAACATTCACCAGAAAGCCACAGAGTGTCAAGAGTTCATTACCTATGGCTCAGTGAGATCAAACTATTAAGTAGCAAAGTTCAAGAAGACTCACTGGACTTCCTGATCTGGAGGTTGTAATGGCAGCAACTAGGCTATAAAGCAAAATATTTGTTGGTGAGAAAACCGACCACCCACAACTAAAGACCACAGTGATTTCATTAAAATTTTTAAAAACTAACAAAATCCAACAAAAGTATCTACCGCACAACATCTTGCTACCATTAGAAAGACACCAGTGTGGCAAAATATCACTTTTTAATGTTTTATCCCATATTTCAATGCAAAAAGATGCACTTCCCCAGGAATCTAATTTTGTCCTGCTACTCAGGTTCCTGAATTATTTGTTGTTGACAAAGTGTAACTAATTTGAAGGTAAGTCTTCATAAGGCTTCCTAGAGACACATACACTTAAAATTATATGGAACAAATAAAAGCAGAATGGGACGTAAATATGAAGTTATACCCTAATGACGGGCTGGGCAGGAAGTGTATGCATTTCTTAACAGTTTCTTTCATTTCCTTAATTTACACTTGCTTTGGTAATGTAGTTCCTACTTCTTTGACAGAGTTACCTAATCAGACAAAGATAAACAACTTTTTCTTTTACATTAGTACACTGTCTACAGTGAGTAAGAACTGCCTTGAAATTATCAGGCAGAGAAACATTAATGAACTAAGAAAGAGCGTTTCCCACCCCTTCTCCTTCTGGAAGCATAACTACAAATGTAACTCACATTTGTCTGGACAGACTGGTAGATAAAAATAAACAGTGCCCTGATAATTAAGTCTGTCTTAGATTATTAACATCTGGAAACATCTGCCATGATAATGGAGTAATCGGACAGAACACATTTCTTTTTGTTAATGCAGGACAGGTCATAATATGCAATACCAGATAATTACGAAAAAAATATTCCATGAAACTAACCTATCCCCAAAGACACTCTTCAGTAACTGCCCCAGTTATTGCCAACTTCTGCATCATCCCAAATGCATTCAGATGTGCACAAGATATTTTCAGTTTCTGGTTTACAATAGCTTTTTCAAAAATGACCTGGCCTGACTCTTACAAAAGAAGCTTCAAAGGTTATTGCTCTACATTTTTTATCTTACAGAAGATACATTGCAGATAGCCATCAGCAATGACAGCCATCAGCAGTGACAACAATCCCTTCAGATCATCCTTGGTATGCTATTCCCACTAAAATGCTAAATCCCAGGAAAACAAAATTGTACAGCTTCTTACCTGCAGCTCCTTTGAGACTCTCTCTAAGTGGTTAGTTATCTTTTTAATTAGGTCACTATACATCTGTTCCGAATGCTGCTGGCACACACATTTATACACACAACTGCAGAAATAAATACAGGAATAATGATGAATTCACAACAGTTTGTAGCATAGGAGGAAAAACAAGAATTAAGCCAGCAGAAATCTGACTTCAAAAATATTAATTGGCAATTTCAGCAACATTCATTCTAAACACAAACCTCATTGTAAACAGATACTGAGACAGTAGCTCTGTATTCCCCATAGAAAAACTTGTGTACTTCAAAAAAGTTAAGGCCAATGTGGTCTTACTAAACCAGTAACTGTGCAAAACTGTTAAGAGATCAGTGACCACAGAGGCACTATTTCACTGGTTTATAAAGTAAATGATGTTTAATAACTATAGCTACAGTCATCCAATGCTTAACACCATTTTGAAAAGGAATTTTGTTTTTCTGAACACACCAACATTCATGTTCTCACTACTACTCTAGATTGTTCTCCTTAAGCACAACACTGAATTTATCATAGTAACTGCTCACTATGCCAAGGCCTTAGTAAATTTTATGAAGTTACACTAACTTGCAGCTATCAGTTTTCCCCACCATAGTAGCCACGAACCCAGAACCAAAAGTAAGTACTATTAGAGATATTATTGCAGTGCTGTGAAGTTAACTTCATTAATTAAGGAAGGGGAGCAGAATCAACTAGATAAGCCTTATCTTGTGGGATAACTCAGGGCTCTTCAATATTTCTAAGAGGCTGCAGAGTAAGATCATCCAAAGTTTTGGGTTTGGGTGTCATCAGTATGCAGATACCCAGCTATACATTTTATTCCAGATGTGCCCATCCTTGCTCTGAACCAGCACTTTGAGTCAATAGTTACTGTTGAAGGCAGAATAAGCTGAATCCAGACAAGACAGAGGTAATGCTGGTTGGAAAGGCTGATAGTTTGGGAAGGCTTGGATCCACAAGGAGTGGATGGAATGGAGTTGACCTTTGCAGAGCAGGTCAAGAGCCTGGTACTCAGGTTGGTTGGGGTACCTAAGAGAGCCTTCTACCTGCTGCATCTGGACTACCAGCTCTCTCTCATTCCTAGACATGCTAATCCATGCTTTTTGACATCACTGTGGGACTACCATAAAGTACTCTAGCTTGGGCTCCCCTAGAAAAAACCTGAAAGTACAGTTGGTTCAGAATGTGGTGGCCTGATAATTGCTAGGGACTGTTTATCAGAAATACATCTTGCCCATTTCAAATAGCTTCACACTGCCAGTTTATTTCCAGAATCACTTCAAGGTGCTGTTTATGATTTTTGAAGCCCTTCACCACCCAGGAACCACATATTTGGAGGACCATCTCTCACCATACATATGTCCCTGTGTGCTGGCTACAATATCCAGTTTATTTCTTTTGTTTGTTCCATCATTAAAGGTGGTCCAACTAGTCCTGACAAGTATTTATGGCCCTTCTATGGTCACTCCCACTTTATGAGATGGGCTCCCGGGAAACTTTGGTGGTGGGAACCCTGTCCGTAGGCCCTTTTAGGAGGTATTGTAAGGCTGTTTTATTCACCAGACCTTCTGAGGAAATAGAAGTTGTAGACGTTTCATTAGGCTGGGGAGGAATTTGGGGTTTTACTGTCATTGGATAACTATGTGTTATTAGTTACCTTGAGCCCAGAGAAAGGCAGGATATAATTTTTAAAAAATAAATGAATGATTTTTAATAGTTGCTTGCCATCTCCCCCGTTTTATGCTTACTATTAATATATTTAATGATCAGCACAGACATTTGCACTGCTGATGTCTGGTTTGTGGATGCCCCCCTATATTCCAATTTCGCACAAATATGCAAACTGAAGAAGGCAAGTGTTTAAAGGCACTCTAAGGGCATAGCCAGAACAGCACTCTTGTCCCCATTTTCCAGGTACTAATCTTTACATGCTTCCTACATCTCTCTAAGGAGATACAAGGCTTTGTCCAAAACCAAAAACTAGAAGAATGCAAATATTAATAAATCGCAGAATGCAGTGTGGACCATATTCCTTTCTGGACAAATATCAGTAGAAGATAAGACTCCGCACAAGCCTATAAGCATTCCAAGACTGCCATCAACTAAATTTTAGATGGCTAAAAATTGAAAGAAAAGTACAAAACTGTCTTCAGCTAGAATGTATTACAAATCACTGCAATTTGATCAGGTTCAAGAGATAAGAGTTTGCATAGGCAAACTAAATATAAACTTTTAATAAGATCTAGAATAGTCATTTTTGTCAAATATTTCAACATTTCAAATCCATTTCAGAAACAAAACACTATCAACCTCCCCCTTAAACACCTATATGCAAGAATGATACTTGACCAAATTACAATAAATGCAGTGTTTAAAAGGGCAAGTCTCTGTTCTCCTCACTTAGGTAAGTGTAGACGGGACCAGATGGAAGGAGCATATGGGATCCAGTATACAGTACACCACACAGCATGTTGGCTTTGAATATGAAGGACTCAGGGTTCAGGCATCTAGCTCAGCAATAAAGAACACCTGGAGGCTTTGAATCATCTCTCAGCATCTTCTACTTCATGAAGTGGTCACAAAGTGCCAGGAGAAGCATTGTAAAACACTTTGCACCTATAGCAACTACCAGAGGATGTGTAACCTGCTAACCACAGCAGATTTTCATCCCTACTTAATACGGAACAAAGCAGAGATAATCTAGGAATGGAAGTAGTAACATGAATTCTATTCTTCTGTTCATGCACATGGGATCCCCCAGGGGAACAGTTTTGTTTCCCAACCAACAAGTTGAGGGTTTAATATAGAAGATACTAAGCCTCCACCTGCAATGCCACAATATGTGTTCACATAAATGCTGTATTTTGTATTAGACTCAAAGGGTCTAAAAACCTAGCTAGTCAATTCCTCCCTAAAACAGCATATCTATCCGGCAAGACCCACATAAGTGCTCCTCCTACATTCTCATTCCATTCAAGTGGTACTTGGCCACCTCCCCCAACACTATTTACAGATTATCAAACTATATTTTTATGCAGTTACCAAGCTTCACTGATCTAAGCAAAGGAAATAAAGTTTCAAGTATACTCCTTGAAAAACTATGAAGCACCACGAGAACCATTCATTTTAACATTTATAGATGACCAGTCACCCTGGCAATATATCTGTAGAATTCTTCCATCTCAGCAAACACTTATCAAATGCATCAGCATTTGTAGCACATTTGTATTAACTAGACATTTCAAATAAGGTAAAGTTTGCTTCTATTTCAATAACAGATTATTCCAGTTGTAAATTAAATCCCAGCTTCCTCAGTTCTACCTAACATATAAAGAGACACATAAACTGAAAGGGACCCTAGTAGCCTTTTCGTTACTCTATGGGAGAATCACTGCAAGCAACAGTGAGTGTTCCTACTTACAACAGAAGGCTGGAGTCCAATCTCCTAGTTCATGTATTAATACTGAAGACATACCAGCAGATAGACAAAAAAGGTTCTGCAAATACTTCACATTATTAACATGGAGATTTTGAATACATGCCATGAAAGCAACTATGCCCATTTTATCACTCTCAACTGGGAAGCTGTCCAATGGAAGTTTGGGGGAGTGGAGGAACCTAGAATTAACAAATTATGTGAAATTAACAGTATATAAATCAGATTTTTAAACTGACAGCTTCTTAGGGAGTCTGGTTTCAAAGATTAGAAATGCCACAAATACAGCCTCCATGACTAGCCAGTACACATCCATTCCATTCTGCGGAGTTACTTTTGGTCATGGTGTTGGATGGGAAGAAGACTTTCCCTCAGCTATGGCTTCACTAAATACAATAGCAAACCTTGGAATACTGTGTTTGGTTGATGCTCCATGACTGTCTCCAAAAGTGATCTGATCATGTACAAAGCATGCTGTCTACGATACAACAGAGGTTAACTCTTGCTGAAAGCCCTTTTTTCTGTTAATGCACACTGCAAGACTAAAATAAGACTGGAGAGCTTACTTGAAGTCAGTTGCCCATACTACCAGGTACATGAAGAAGAAAATTCCCAGGTATCTGGCTACTCAAGCACTATGATCCAACGTCAGAATTCACATCGGTGCCTAAGAACACTGCAAATGGAAGGCTAAATACAGTCATCCATAACAGAACTATTCAAAGGTTTCCTCACCTGTATATTTGCTCATAGGAGATGGGGATGTAGTCACCAGGACTCTGAGTTAAAAGTTGATCTATGGCACTATCCAACTTTGGCCAATATGTGCTCTTATAATCTTCTATTGTTATAACATTCATTACTACAAGAGAAAAGAAACAATGTTTTATTGCACTGAGAACCCAATTAAAGGACATACTGAGCAGTAAAATGCAGATACAGCTTCAACCATACAATTAAAGATGTAAAAAGTGTTGACAGGTTGTTTCCTGATCTAAGTAAAATGTTTATATATTTTGCTGCAGTGACGTTTCAGACAACTGGTGTGATATAGTGGTTCTCTAAGTGTCAGACTAGGATCTAGGAAAACCAGGCTAGAATTCCCCACTCTGCCATGGAAGCTTCTTGTGTGACCTTGGGCCAGTCACATACTCTCAGCCTAATCTAGCTCACAGTGCTGTTGTGAAGATAAAATGGAGGAGGAGAAAATGTTGTATGTTGGAAAAAGTGGGATATAAATGAAGTAAATAAATACAATTATGAAAAGTTTACACAAAAGAGACTTCAACAGCAGACAGGCCCCTTGATCAGAGACCACAGTTTCAGTTTTGCTTGTAAATGAAGTGTTAAAATCTTAAAAAGTACTTCTTTCTAATAAAAAAAAAATTAGGCATGCACTTATGTGTTGGACAATATCAGCATCTAGACTAAAGTAGTTGTATCTTCAAACCACTTACTCCAAAGTACTTTTACTGAAGTCAGATATCTGTTGTAACAATTCAGAGTACTCAACTTTGAATGTATAGTGTCTAGATCTTGTCACTCTCAGCACACATATCCCTCATATTAATAATCTTTGCCTTTCCTATGACAGAGCAATGCACTAAAGACAAATTGGTAACTTGCTTTTTCCTCTTCCCTAGACATAAAAGTTCCTTGGTCAAACTTATGCAAGATTTTATCATGTGCATGCACATCCAAGAGCCAGGCTCAGAAACACTCTGCCGGTTCCTAGTGGAAAACAATGAAACCTGTCCATTATTCTTCTGCTCTCCTCTCATAAGCAGAAGGGTACAAGCGGGGGGGGGGGCAGCACAACCATCAAGGCAACACCATTAAATGGCTTCAAACGCAATTAACAAACACCAAGATCAGAAGATATGTGTCAGCGAACACAAGGTCAAAACCCGGTGGGTCCCCAGGACAGTTGCACACAAGTAACAGATTGCTGTTTATAATTTTTTTTAAAGTTTATATTATAAAGTTTATTGTAAGTTCAATCAATTAAGAAAGTTTATTTAATAGCCAATATGTTACTCTAAAATCATACAACATACACCTTACCCCTCACCCCTCCTGCTTCCATTCAGACTGTTATATAAGGCAGCACTTGCATGCAGGGAGCCCAGGGAGGATGCACACATTTTGGCTCTGCCTCTTATTTAACCCTCCCTGCACTGCCAAGGGAGGGAGGGAGGAGAGAAGACGTGAACATTTGGGTCAGTGGGTTAGAGGGCTTCAGCTCATTCAACATGGTGGGCCTCCTCCACCCTGATCCTTGGCATTCTGCATGCTTTGTGCCCCTTACATAAGTGCTGGGCTCTTCTCTTTTGCCCAGGCTGCTGTGCACAGTATGCCCAACCCAGCCAGTCATTCCATTCACACGCTTACATAAGCAGGCACATTTGGTGAGCCAACCAGTGGCTTTCCATGGCCACCTGTGCCTGTGGGCACCTTCCCCGGGCTGCCTGCAAATGGGAAGCCAGTCAGCTGGGATCAGGGAGGTGGGACCAAGAGATTTTGCCTGCCACACATGAACAGCCAGCCATCTTTACAACAGCCTGGGTGGCACAGGCAGGAGGCCAACATGCTCTGGCCCAGGCTGTGACAAACAGTGCATTCTGGGCCAGTGCCTTGGCCAAGGGCATCAGGCAGGCCCCAAGGGGACTGACTGTGCAGAGCTTGGGGCCAAACCAGCCCTCTTATGGTTGCCAATTCTGGGTCTGTGGAAGATTTGTGGAAGACCATGGGAAGGGACCACATTTTGGAAAGGGAGGGACCTCAGCAGAGAATAAGGTAAAGGTTCCCTTGCTCGAAAGCCAGTCGAATCCAACTTTAGGGTTGCGGTGCTCATCTCCGTTTCAAAGCTAAAGAGCCAGCGCTGTCCAAAGACAATTCCGTGGTCATGTGGCCGGCATGACTAAACACCAAGGCGCATGGAACACTGTTACCTTCCCACCAAAGTGGTACCTATTTATCTACTTGCAATTTCTTGCTTTCGAACTGCTAGGTTGGCAGGAACTGGAACTAGAGACAGGAGCTCATTCCGTCATGCGGCACTCTCGGGTCTTGAACTGCTGAACTACTGATCTTCCACAGCCTGCAGTTCAGCGTCTTAACCACTTGAGCCACCGCAGCTCCTTCAGCAGAGAGTATAATACCCTAAAATAGGCCCTTCCAGTCCACATTTGAATTGCCCCCCCCCCCCAATTGCTCACAGGCTGGATAAGTGCCCTTGACAGGCCGGTTTCAGCCCCCAGGCCATATGTTTGACATGTCTGATCTAACACTTTCAGTGCATGTATTAGATGGCACAAACCTTAAACTCCAAAATCATAGGCCAAAGCTCAGAGATTCTCTATGCTGTTCCCAACTGCAATTCAGGCAGAACATAGTTTAGGCCTTCAGTCCACTAGGCTTTCAGCTAGTCAAACCTTCCTTTGGGCCTTGGCTGAATTATAGTTTTTGGCCAAGCAATATCAGGTGAGGATGACATCCCATTAAGGACATGCACTCCGAAGAAGCCTCTAGAAGATTACCTTATCACCCCTGGCCCTCCTCCCCACATCATATGGGCAACAGGTTCTCATGAGAAGCTCATCACGCCACCTCCATCTCCAACCTTGAAGAGGATAACAACTGTACAGGCCGAGAGACCAATTAGTAACACCTGCAGGATGAACTAGGCCCATTATTGTTCACATTAACCCTTGAGAGGAGGTCAGGGGAGCTTTGCCTCACAATATGAATGTCCAATTGTACTTAAATCAGCAGAGAAAACTTAACACTAGCTAAAGACTTTATGGAAGAGCAAAAGGTGATCACTAACAAGATTTATAGATCTAATCAAATGGGCTCAAGTCCACAGACATCTCATGGGAGTCTAAAGACAGATTCATTGTGGCATAGGCTTTCACGGATTACAGCTCATTTCACTGAACATGAAGTATGTCTCCGATGGCAGATTTAACTCTCTTTCACACAAGAATAAAAGAGGAAAGAAAGAAATACTTAAGGAAATAAAATGCAAGAAGTCTATGTATCTATCGCACATTGCAGCTAGCCAGCTGCAAAATCCAAGCCCATCACAAGATTAGCCATAAAAAAATCATTTTAAAACTAAACAGGTTATGTGCTGTACGAACAGAGGAGTGGAGGGAAGTATTTTACTCTAGTGGGAAAACACCCCCCCCCAAAAAAAAAAAAAAATCCACAGAAGACATAATCAACTCCCACTAACCCCCCTCCCATTTAAATTTTTTAAAAAAGCAATGGTTGGAAGGTGGTGAGCAAAAAGGGTTTGGGGAGGGGTGAAAAAGTAAAGAATTAAGAGGAACTCCCTCATTTCAGAATCTCACTGCTTGAAGGAAAGAAAATATTTCAGAGTGTTTTGGTGGGGACAGAACACTGGGTTCTCCAACAGAAAGGAAGAAAACATCTTGGACAATGAGTCAAATTGGGGGTGGAAGAGAAAAAATAATGATCCGGAAGAAAAACAAAGTAAAATATGAACTAGAAAAGTGAGAAGCAAACATCAGGAGAGGCAAGAAAAGGGTAGAGCATGGTGGAAACCTCAAATTTTAGGGACTGAGATCCACCCTTCTCTCTGTATGTTCAGGAGGACTGGAAGACCTATGATGGGAGAAAGGTCCTCTTTTTCTAGCACAGAAAAAGCAAAAAATTAAAAATAAGCTGAAGTTACCTAAATAAGGGCAGGGGAAAAGAGACAGTTCTCTTGTCATCCCATCCCCTTGTTAGGAAAAAGAGACTGGCAGAGTCACATTTCATGTACAAACCACAATTTCTCTCTTCATTAACCCTACCCAGTGGCTGTGCCCAGGTTACCAGACAAAGAGGCTCACCCCCTCCTGATTCACCAGGGTAACAAAACTTAATTGCCACTGACCAGTGTGCATTAGTGGAATGTGAAGAATAGTTTAGAACTATATCGTTAGGATTGTACAGAAGTCCTACATTAGCACCTATAGATGCTATTGAGAATGGGCACTACACTTATATGTAAGACAAATTTAAACTTTACAGAGAAAGACTGAACAGTGTGGCATAGTAGTTAAGAGCGGTAGACCCTAATCTGGAGAATTGGGTTCGATTCCCCACTCATCCACATGAAGCCTTCTGGGTGACCCTGGCCAGTCACAGTTTTCTCAGAACTCTCAGCCCAACCTACCTCACAAGGTACCCACTGTGGACAGAGGAAGGGAATGGGATTGCAAACCATTTTGAGACTCCTTAAAGTAGAGGAAAGTGAGGTATAAAAACCTACTTTTCTACTTCTTATTCATCACAGGCTGTACCTCTTCCATAGTGTTGCCTTAGAGAGCCAGTTTAAGTGTTGTGGTTAAGAGCAGCAGACTCCAATCTGGAGAACCAAGTTCGATTCCTTACTCCTCCACATGAAGCCAGCTGGGTGACCTTGGATCAGTCACAGTTCTCTCAGCCCAAAAAAACAAACCTAGCTCACCACTAAAAGAGCTAGAATTTCAGGGTACCAGACAATCTTCAGATCTCCTAGCTATACTACACCCACTGCCATACAATAACAATTATTATTATTTGTTGCCTTTTCAATACAAACGTTTGGTTTTTCCTTCCCACATACCCATGTGTCTGCCAACCAAGTACACTATTCATAGATCTAATTAAATGGGCTCTAGTCCACATAAATGTATGCCACTCTACTAGTGTAACCCTACACAGAGCTACTCCAATCACTGACTGTGCCATAAGTCTACTAGCTTTCAAAGGATCAAGGGATTCCTTTTGGGTTTTATGTAAAAGACTAACAAAGCTCCCCATCTGGAACTTTTTCTTCCTACAACTCCTCTCTTCTCAGTATGTCCCTGTACAGTACTCTGCACCAGTTGCACATACAACCTTCATTAACAGGCAGCAAACAACCTATGTAGCACACCTTTATGGATTCAAAACTCAACCCTTCGCCTGTCTTAGTAGGAAACTTCCAGACAAAACACACAAAAACTAACCCCCCACCAGAGTTTGGCAACCAACACAAAGGCAAAATGAAAAGGGGGCAGCCTGCAGCAACAGAATTCGCTGGAGGCCCTGGTGAGTGGGTGGGGGGAGATAAACACAGTTCAGGGTTCGCCATTCCCTCCTCAAAGCACCCCCAAATAAAAGTAGTGCAGAAGGCTGGGGTGGGGAGATAAAGCGCCCAAGCCCCTCATAGACGAGGGGGTGAGGGGAGAGAGGGGGCAGCCGAGGCGTCACTCACAGAACTTGGAGGCCGAGGAGCTGATGTTGAGGTTGATTCCTACGGCGGACTCTCCTTTGCCCGGCGCCGTGGCGCAGCCCTTCCTTTGCCCGTGAGCAGCCTCGGACAGCATCTGCATCTCGAAATCCTCCTGCGGGTCCAGGGCCCCCCTGTGGGCGCATTCTCCGCGGGTCTCCACCGGAGAGAGCGGGGGAGGCGGCAGCGGTTGGTGGCCGTAACTGCCCCTTCTTCCTCCTCCTCCTCCTCCTCCCGCTGCCTCCGCCGCTTCCCAGTTGTTGTGGTTTTGGTCGTCCATTAAGGCCTCGTAGCTGCTGCTGCTACTGATGCTGCCGCCGCCGCCCTCCTCCTCCATGCTCTCCTCCTCCATCCCGACAGGCCGGGGAGGGGCCGCTCGGCCCGGGCGGGGAGAGAGACGGAGAGTGGGGGAGGGAGGGAACTGTCACAATCGGCTTCTTCCCATCGCAAAGCGGCAGCCGTCACGTCTCCGAGCTACCGAGAACGAAAGCCGCCGAGCAGTTCTGAGCGTGCCCACCGGAAGCGATAAGGCTCTCTACCGTAAAATGGCCCTCACTAACGCGACACTTTTGGACAGTCACTGAAGTTCATTTATGTGCCGGCTGGCTCTTGACGTAAGGAGTTGTGGGAATTGTAGTTTTGTCAGCTCTTCCGTCCGCCGAGAAAGGGGCAGGAATGGGCAGTGTTTTGTGAGTTACGTTGCCGTGACATCAGAGGCATAATCGTCGAGGTTTCCTCCTGGCCTTTTGCTTTCGAGGCTCCATTAAAAAATTCCAGAGGAACAGCTGTGGTAGTGCGCTGCAGTTAAAATAAGTTATAACAACCTTGTTTGGGATCCAGTACTTCCCCAGCGCAAATATGGCACAAAAGCATAGCTCCAAAAGCACGATTGTCATAAAGGTAAAGGTTTCCCTTGCTCGAAAGCTAGTCGAGTCCGACTCTAGGGAGCAGTGCTCATCTTCGTTTCCAAGCCGAAGAGCCAGCACTGTCCAAAGACGTCTCTGTGCTCGTGTGGTCGGCATGACTAAACGCCAAGGTGCATGGAATGCTGTTACCTTCCCACTGAAGTGGTACCTATTTATCTACTTGGAATTTCTTACTTTCGAACTGCTAGTTTGGCAGGAGCTGGGGCCAGAGACATGGGTTCACTCCGTCAGGCAGCACTATGGTCTCAAACTGCCGAACTACAGACCTTCCAGTCTGCAGCTTCACCGTCTTAACCTCTGAGCCCCAATTTTGAGTGACAAGAATTCCAGGGTATAAGCTTTCTCTCTTCCTCAGATCTGTTGGTCTTTAAGGTGCTCCTGGACTCCAAACTTGCTGTTCTAAAACAGGTGGACATGGCTACCCATCTACAACAATTTCAAAATGGAATGAGATGAAATCTACTCGTAAATCATAATTCACATGTCCATAGAATGCACTGTTAAAAAAAAAAATCCAGTGCTTTATGACATTGCTATAGCACCAACATATGGATCCAAGATCCGTGGGTCTTCCCAATTTTTACATGGAATTCCATAAAATGCACATCCAAGACTTCAGGCTGCCCAACAAAAAGATGGTCCACCAGTGCTTCCTGTCAAAACCATTTAAGTGCAAAGAGATGGATCCTCCTGAGTTCACTTGATTTTTACATGGAGTCACACTAAATTTAAACCACATCTTACATAGCCCATGGATATGGATGTGATGTGTGAGTTGATAATGGATATGAAAGGACTCTGCAAATATCATAAGGATCCCTGTTTTCTTGAGCCATAGTGGTGCCATGAAGCTCTGGATTGATGCTTTTTGTAATGCATTCTAATTTATTGTCTCTCTATGTGGTAGATTATCCTGAGTGCTTTGTGAAGCCACGTGACAAGATATGTTTTTTTTCCTTGAAAACTATGAGGGAGATAAGTAGTTCTAATAAAATGTGTGGGTGCTAACCAGTATTCCCTCTAAGCTGTGGAGTCTTGTGAGCAAAATTCTTCTTTGTGAGCTACTGGCATTAAAGTCGTGAAGGAGTGTTTTGACTACTGCATAAATTAGTTTGCTCTGGAGCAATTCTTCCTGAGCTAAAGCAATCCTTCCTGAGCTAAGACAAAAAAGTGTGATCCAGAAGCTTAAAAACTGTGAGCTAGCTCACACTAACTCAGCTTAGAGAGAACACTGGTGCTGACCTGACTACTTGACCAAGTGACTAGTTCCCTCTTTCACCTGTAACTATTACTACAAATCATCACCATCATCAGAACCAGTTTGGGGCAGATCTGATTCATAAAGGCAGAAGAAGCCAGTCACTAACTCATGTTCCAGTTCAGTTGACATAATTTCAAGACAATCAATGTCATAAAATTTGAATAAATTGGAATCAAAAGAAGTTTATCTTCTAGTCCAAGATTCATTGTAGCTAGTCATTTTGCGAAATATCTCCATCTAGTGGTATAACATTTCTATTCATCAATTGAGATGTCATATTGTATCCAACAGCTTATATTAAAAATAATTAAAGCAGTTTTAAAAGCAGTTCTAAATCACACATACAAAACATGTTGTCCAGGGCTGCTGTTTTATTTAAAAGGTTTCAATATTTTCCTACAATTGGAGAATTTAAGAGCAACTGAGTGCTCAACGCAACTGTTTCTCACTGAGGTTATTTGTCCAGTATGGTGGATCTGAATTCAAATTCCTCTTCACTGAGGTTCTGTAGAATGGCCTTCTGTTGTCACTATCTCCATCATATCACCTCAGCTTCAAAATATGAGTAATAATAATGTATCTCAGAGGAATGTGCAGAAAATGACTGAGATAATGTTTGTAAAGGATTTGTGTACTAACAGTGCTTCTTTTTTTATGATTCTTCAGAAATTAGTCCCACTGATTCAAGGGAACTTATTCCAAAATAAATATGCATAGGGTATCCTAAGCATGATTACTTGGGTACACAGATCCCAAGAGCCAGCATGCTGTAGTGGGTTAGAGTGATGGACTAGGATCTTAGAGACTCCACTGCAAATCCCCACTGTGCCATGGAAGCCTGCTAGATGGCTTTGGGCCAGTTAAACATGCTCAGCCTCACAGGCTTCATCTGAAGATAAAATGGAGGAGAGGAGAATGTTGAACACCAGTTTGGGTCCCCATTGCAGAGAAAAGTAGGGTATAAGTGAAATAAATAATAAATAAAGCAGAGTACATCACAGTAGGCATGCACAGAACTGGGCTGCACAAGTGTGATCAGGATTATTAATGTAGTAAAAGAAATCACATGACCTGGATGACCCAGGCTAGCCCAAACTTGTTAGATTTCAGAAGTTAAGCAGAGTTGGCCCCAGTTAGTATTTGGATGGGAGACCACCAAAGAAGTCCAGAGTCATTGCACAGAAAAAGGTAATGGCAAACCATCTCTGTTCCTCTCTCTCGGGTCACCATAAGTTGGCTGTGACTTGATGACACTTTTCATCACCATCAAAAGCAATTACAGTGCTCCTCACTACTAACCAGCTGTGCACGAGGAACCTCAGCTTCAGGCCCAAAGCAACCCCAAGCCCCATCTCAAGGGTTGTTTGTGCAGCCCACAGGCTTTACTGAGGAAATACCCATGTTAAGAAACAATTTCCAGCTCCAGTGACAACAACACTGATAAAATGCTGAACACACTGCGCTGGCACTATTCTTCTAACCAGGATGCAAAGCAGTAAAACTAATGGGAGGGGAAAAAGCCCCAAATCACTATTCTTTATCTCCCATCTAAAACATATATCAGTTCAAGGGTGGTTTTCCCAACAGAATTTCAGGACAAGGGTTAGAATTTCACGGGCGGGGGGGGGGTGTTAGAATATCAGCAGTTATGCCAAATAACTGCATTTTTCCACCTGACATATTTATGAGAAAGATAGTCAAATTATGATAATTATATGCAATTCATTATATAGTTCCGGTGTGATTCTTCAATGTCATATCATTTGCCTACCACCTCAACTGTACACCGAGAGACAAAAGAGTCCATATGCCTGAATTCCCTCCAGGGGCTACTTAAAGATATTGCCACAATACCAATTGCTTCTCTGATATCACACCTACACTGGGAACTGAGAAGGAGTAGTGTACCAGTACAATCAGCAGCCCTAGCAACAATATGCACTCCTGAAAACAACGACGTCACATTTTATTACTACCTTTTGAAGACAAGAATCCCCAACCAATTCTATCAGCATGATTCATTAATTTGTTGCCTCTGTTACAGCTAGCCTTTCTGAACATCCTGCTATCTCTGGCTTGAATATGGGCAAAAGAAACACAGGGTTAATTTATTGCCTTTGTCTGGTATTGCTTCACATCACTGCTCTCTTGGTACACCAGGTGGTTTGCTGTTTTTAGCATCAATGGAGCCCATTAGGATGAATATAAAACTCTGGAACCTCAGTCAAGAAGCCATTTCTAACACAATGCAATTTCTAGTCACTGCAAAGCCCCCATATGTGAATCTGCACATCATTCTCGACAACTATTGAGAAGCATTACATGTTATTCATCTGCAGGGAAAGCAATCACACCACACCATATTACCAACCTTACTGTCAGCCTGTGCTACAATTGTCAGGTTTTTAATATTGTTATACAAAGGGAACACTGGAAGATTCCCCCCCCCCCCGCATTCTGCTTGTTGGAAATTATTTCATTCATAGTTCTCATATCAATCAGCCATGAGTGAGTGAGATTCTCCAAATTACATGGGTTTAGGAAAGAAGCCATTTAAAACATTAATCCACTGTGTCTTTTTTATAAATAAATGATGTCTTTAGAGGTCTCCTGGTTTGTCAGACAGTGGGATACACAGTCATCACATTCTGGTATTCTTCCTAACAAAGACACTAACTAAAGGCTTACTAAAAAATGAAAGTGAAATTTCTCAGGATGTCTCAAGTTTTTAGCAAGGGCCAGATAAATACACTATTCAACCTTGCCTTCACTCTTATTTTCTCTGAAGAAAGCCTGCTAAGCAAAATGAAACTTCCTACTAAGTGTGCTGGGGATTCTGCACTCATGGACAGTATATGGCAATTTTATTGTATTTATGGAAATGTAACCCACCCTGAGCCTATTTACGGGATGGGCAGGATATAAATGTGAAAAATAAATAAATGGCAAATCCCTATGAGTACACAAGTCATAAAGTCTCATACACACAGTAGCTTATAAAATCTGGTGCTAGAGACTCACTTGTGGGTCCTGGACTTGATACCATCAATCCAGCTGCACAAGTGCCACTGCACCAGTTCGATGAGTGTAGAAAGGGGACAAGGTCCCCTTTTGCCCCTTCATGAAGCAAACTATCATGAAAGTTAGCCAAATGTGATAGTAATAGAGGGTAGTGGGAATTTCTTGGAAAGCAAGTGTGGCAGCTATAGGGGGAGGGGGAGGAAGGCACTGAGACAACTGTTTTCTGAACTGAAGAATATCTAAGGCCCCACTCTGGCCTCTCCTCTAGATTATTTATACCCCAACAGCCCACAATCAAATAAAAAAGGGTGCGTCACAAGGTTTAAATTAAAGGTCGGTAGAATGTAAGCAATGTGCTCCCTAAAGGTCTCTAATTTGGAAACCTGCTAAGCCTGGCCTTATATGTAAGGTAAATAGATACCCTTGCTTCTTAGATTTTTTGACTTAGAATCATAGAATGTTAGAGTTGGAAGGGATCTTGCAGGTCATCTAGTCCAACCCCCTGCACTCTGCAGGAGCATAGCCAAAAGATAGCCCTACAACATACCCGAAAGATGGTCATCCAGCCTCCGCTTGAAAATGTCCAGCAAAGGAGCATCCACCACCTCCCGAGGCAGTCTGTTCTATTGCTCAACCACTCTTACAGTTAGGAAGTTTCTCCTGAGATTTAGCCAGTAACAACTCCCTTGTAATTTCCACCCATTAGATCTAGTCTTGCAATTCGGAGCAAGAGAGAATAGATCTGCTCCATCTTCTACATGACAGCCCTTCAAATACTTGAAGACTGCAATCATGTCCTCCTAAGCCTTCTCTTTCCCAGGCTAAACATACCCAACTCTTTCAGTCTTTCCTTGTAAGACTTGGAATCCAACCCTCTCACCATCCTGGTTGCCCTCTTCTGGACACGCTCAAGCTTGTCAACATCCTTCCTAAAATGTGGTGCCCCAAACTGGACACAGTACTCCAGGTGAGGCCTGACCATAGCAGAACAGAGTGGAACTTGACAGAAAAGACACAGCTGGAAATGAATAACAAATGTTTATTACCAGAAAATAAAATATTAAATAAGGAAATATGAAGTATGGATAACTTATATAAAGAAAAGCTGGCTGTCAAATAAAGCAAATAACCCTGAGAGGAAATCTGATTCCCCTTTCTTTAAACAGGTTATCTCAGCAGGTTCAAGGCTGCCCTTCTCTCTCACAGAGCACCTTACCACAAAACCTACACACATCAGTTAGGAATGACAGGATGCTTATTTGTCACACACAAAAAAAGCTTTCTTCCCTAAGATGACCTGCAAACCCTACCTTTCCCTTTCCTTTGTCCAATAAAAGCTCTATAACTCAATGCCTTGAGCAGTGTAACAATCTGAAATTTCATTTATATTCCCTATTTCCCAAAAGACAAAAATAAATAAATAAAGATTTGCAACATCCAAGATTATATTAGGATTTTAATCTAAGAGTAGGAAGGGGACCATTCTGCTTGAATTAAAATAATTGACATCCACCAGCCATGGTAGAATAAAATGGCATCTTAGATTAGAATACAGAGGACATTCCAATACAATATGAGAGACTGGGTCTGTTTTACCAAAAGAGCAAGAGCAAATTCTATCAGAGTAGGGAAGATGCAAAAAGTGGCCTCTAGTCATAACCACCACTGAATGGGCATTCATTCTAGCAAAAATAAAAGCCTTGAGTAGACTAGAGGAGGTCAGATGATAAGCATAGGTTGGAAGAGAATCAGGGGGAAGTATTAAAAAAATTGTGAAGAATAAATTCATTGAGCACAAAGAATAAAACTATTGTAATCAATCTGCCTAATCCATTTTTAATTGTAATTGCTGATTCAGCAAGCCCCAATTCCTTGATAAAGTGGTAAAACCAAGAGCCGGCAATTTCTTGTCCATGATCCTAAACCATGATGATTTATAAGAATCCTCCTTCAATAAGGCCAGATAGTCATTGGTGCAGAAAAGTAACTTTAAGCACAGATTAAATGGACATATGCATGCCCTAGCCTCCAATGATGACTGACCAAATTCACTATGTGAAGCCATACCAGCAACACAGTGTGGTATATTTAGCAGTTTTCTAAGGAAGTAAAGAACTGGAAAGTCAGTAGATTCCACGACCACCTTAATTCTTATTGCCAACCCATATAAAATAATAGGGATTACCTTTAGATTAAAAACTTGAATAGCTCCTGGTACATATCTTGTTCCTCTTGTTTGAAAAAAATACCCCCAATCCAGGGTTTGATTTTGTTTCTCACAGCTTTTTGATGTGGAGCCCAGTTTAGATTAGATGCAAATAAGATTCTGAGATAACAAATTCTTTAACTTGTTCTAATTCACCCCTCCCCTTAAGGGCCAACGGTATGTTTTAGCATTCCCTTTTTTTAGTAAAAATCATTACCTTGGGCTTCTGGCAGTTTACTGTCAAACTTTCTTTGCAACAGAAAAAAAACTTTAAGGATCTCTGTAAATGAATACGAGCATGGGATAACAAGACTATATCATCTGCATACTGCAGAATAGGAATACTTTGGTGTCCTAGACAAGGAGGATGACAGGACTGATCAAAATGGCTTGACAGGTCATTTAAGTATAAATTAAATAGATATGGAGCCTGAAGGCAACCTTTTCTGACGCCATGTTCAAGGTTGAACAAATCAGACAGTTCACCCCGCTGTCCACAGTGAACATGAGCGGTAGCATCAGAATCTAAACAATATATTAACCATAGTAACCTTTTATCAATTGAGGTACCTTGCATCTACTCCCACAATCTAGTCCAGGGTACAGAATTGAAAACCCTCTTTAGGTCCATAAACCCTACATAAATAATAACATCTGGAAAATGCGTATATTTTCCTATCAAGTTGGATAAGAGCAGGGACCCAGGTCTGAACTACCTTGTCTGAAGCTGATCTGTTCCAATCCTAAAATATCCTGTTGCTATAGCCACTCCCCCAGAATCTTCAACAAATATGAAAAATACAATTTGCCTAAACTTGACAATAAACTGATTGGCCAATAGCAACCAAGGTCAGATTGATAATCCCTTTTTAAAAATCAGCACAATTATTATGTGCCTCCATGATTTTGGGATAAACCCTGTCTGGTTTATCTGAGTAAACAAGGGAGCAAGAATTTCTGCCCACCAACCTGGATTAATCCTAAACAACTTGTTTGGAATAAGATCACCAGGGGCTTTCTCTGAGCAAAGACTATCTAGTAAATCCTCAATTTCCAAGGAAGTGACAGCTGGCCAGTTTAGTAAACAATCATTTATAACCAATAGTCTGATGACAAAAAAAATCCTATTAATGGCAAACAAGCTCTTAAAATATGCTTCCCAAACCTGTGGGAAAATGAAAAAAGAAATATAACTCTGTTTTAAGGCCCTGACTTATAATAAACCAGAATGCTGAGCTGTCATTAGAACTGGCAACTGTTATTAGTTGGATCCATGCATTATGTGATTCTTCAGTTTTCCATAACCTGGTAATTTCTTATAGTATTTCTTAAGAGCCAAAAACTCAGAGTCAAAATAACACTGTTTCTCTTAAATTCCCTGTGCTTCTGTTGTAGTTCCTGCTTAATCAGTCTGCATTCCTTATTAAACCATTAGGCACACTTGATGGAATCAGAAGGTTTTACCCAAGGGTGTCCTTCAAAGGAAGGGTTCGAATAAAGTGGTTTAGGAGAGATAAGATAGCATTTAATATGGCCAAAGTAGAATTGACATTTGTTTGATACAGGAGTCTTCATTTCATTCAAGATAAATCTTATTATCTTTGGATTCCAATGGACACACGGAGTAAATCTTAAACTTTGAACCAGTGGATTATTTTTCAGAACAGAAATCTGAACGGTAATGTCATATAGGGAGCATTAGAGAGATGGTCACTACCAAAAAAAAATCACAAACCCTCAAATGAAGCAGGTTTTTTTAGGGGAATTTTAAGAGGAGTTTTAGATGGAATTAAAGGGATCACATCAGGTGCATGAAGCACCTTTTGAGGGAAACCCCATGGTGCTGGAGCCAGTGTTATCTTGCCAGCATCAGAGTAAGGACACGAGAATTATAAAAATGTAATGAAAGACGATTCTCTCCAAGGGGGCCTGGAATTCTTTCAATTACCCTGGTATAAACCAATGCTGAGTGAAATTTTATTTGGTTCCACAATCCAAAAAGATTTAGAGGAAGTTCCATATAGAGAATTAAGTCTCCCGTGAACATTACAGCTACTCTCTTGCGGGCCTTCAGCTAAAAAAACAACAGAATTTTAACATTAATCAGAACATTAATATTACCATCTTAAGAAAGAGCATGGATCTTATCACAGATTTTTTTAAAGGTATCCCCAATTAAGATTTGAGATACCAAGAGTTTTAAAGTATCTTTCTGTGACAGCAGATCTTTTTCTTCCTCTGGAGAAAATGAACATCTGACATAGAACTTAAATTTGAGGCTGGAACAAAAAGATTATCTTGCGGCTCATTCCCTCCTGGAAAACCAAGATAAATATAAAATATTGAGACAAAACTGAAGTAAACTGAAATAAAACAAACAACTCCCACTTGGGTGGGCACTGCCCACAAATGTCTGATCCCAAACACTACCTAAAAGCCAGATAAAAGCCTGGCCCCGCCATCGTCTTCCCCCTCACCCCACAGCAAAAGCTACCAGTGCCCCCTGCTCCACAGCAGGAGGGAGGGAGGAGGGAACCAGCTGCCGGGCAGCCTCCCCCGACAATTAGCCCCCCGTGGCCCAGTCTAGAGCTTGTTGTATTGTTTTTACAATGGGGTTGGCCTGCAGCCTGAACAAGTCACTGCCGCCATGATCCCTTCTCGGGTCTGCAGACCGAGGAAGCCAAGGAAGCCCACGCTGCTGCCACCTCGCTGGCGCAGCACCACCATGATGGACCCTCCACCTGCTGGAGCTTCCAGCCCATCCATCGGCTCCCAGCACAGTGCAGCCAAGACTCTGGGCAGTGCCTCTGTGGGCGGGACGAAGGTGATGCAGCCAGTGGCCAGGGACCTGTTTCTGAATGGCAGTTCAGGCAGCCAACTGATTTTGGCGTGCATCAAATCTTGCCACTCCGAAACAGAATTATTATATAGGAGAGATATCTGAGATTCTAAGATTCATAAATTAAGTTGAGAGTCAGAGCCAAACTCCCTTCATAGAATGGATCTGTGCCATCTTTTGCCAGTTGGTTAAATGGCAGGAAGCAAGGAGTAAGATTAAACTGACAGTTCTCATGATGGAGGGAAGTAAGTAGTGGGGGTCCCACAAGGATTTATATTGGGAGTGATGCTATTTAACTTGTTCATACATTATTTGGAATTGGGATAAACAATGTAGTAGCCAGGTTTGCAGATGATGACAAATTTTCAGTATGATAAACCCAAGGAGGAATGTGAAGAACTAACAGAAAATCTCTCTGAATTGGGTAAGTGAGCAACAGTGTTCAGCATGGGTAAGTGTAAAGTGGTGCATATTGGAACAAGGGCATCTACAAACTATAAGAACATAAGAGAACATAAGAACATAAGAGAAGCCAATGTTGAATCAGGCCAATGGCCCATCTAGTCCAACACTCTGTCACACAGCGGCCAAAATATACCAGGTGCCATCAGGAGGTCCAGCAGTGGGGCCAGGGCACCAGAAGCCCTCCCACTGCTGCCCCCTCCAGCACCAAGAATAGAGTGCATCACCTGCCCCAGACTGAGGGTTCTCATTCTATACCCTGTGGCTAATAGCCACTGGTGGACTTCTGCTCCATATGTTTATCTAATTTCCTCTTGAAACTGTCCATGCTTGCAGCTGCCACGACCTCCTGTGGCAGTGAATTCCATGGGAATTCTATGGGAGAAAGTAAACATAACCACTAAAAACCTAAGAAGTGGTGATCATAAAATGCTTACAAACATTTTTTACACTTTAGTATTATATAAGTGCAGTATAAATGAAAAAGGTTAGTGAAATATATCTGGTACTATTAACTATATAAAGAACATCTGAGAATCTGCTAATAATAGGTTAAATTCAAGCTCTATCGATAAAAGTCATTGTTTTTCTTTCTTTTTTCTGAGATAATAGCCTCGACTGGCTTTAGGAGTTTTGGGGGCTACTGCCCCAAATTCCGAGTCAGATTCTTCTTCAGTGGATGATGATGAGATTTCTCCATGGCTTCTCTGGTCACTGTCTTCTTCGTTTATGTTGTCGTCCTCCTGAGGCTTTCCAGGCTTTTCTGGCTTTTGTAACTGTTCCAAAAAATCTTTAGCCTTTCTGACAGAGTCAATCCTTTCTCTCTTGTCATTGTATTTGAAGAAGATGCCTTCTGGTATAATCCACTTCTAGGGGGTGGATGTCTTTTGTAAAATTAAGACCAAGTTTTTATATTTCCTCCTCTTCTTTCTTATTTCAAAGAGAATGTCTTTTAATACTTTAATTTCTCTGTTGTTGATTTTTAAGGTAGTTCCATTAGTTGCTTTAAGTATCTGGTCTCTGATATGCCTTTTGGAGAATTTCACAGATTTCACCGGGCAGATTATTTTTCTTGATATATTCTGAATATGTCCTGTAGGCCATATCTATCTCGCTTTGAAGAAAATCTGCTTTCAAATCTGCAACCAGTCCCAAGGCTTCACTTAAAGTCTTTTAAAGATCTTCTCCTTTTGTCTCTGGAACTCCTTGAAATCTCAAAACATAGTTTGACTTTTCCATTTGTAGCTGTAAAAATTGAAGTTCATTGGAGGTTCTCTTTTCCCCCCTTTCTCTGCATGCTTTTGAAGCTTATTAGTTTTGGCATCAACTTCCTTAGCTGCTATTGCTGTTAGCTCTGCTGTTTGCTTAGTATCATTCGACTGATTTTGTAGAGTTGCAAAATTCTGGTTGAGAGTTGTCATTTGATCCAGCAGAGGTCGCAATGTTGCTGCAATCATACCAGGGAAGTCTGTAGCCACTTCCGGTCTCATGACTGGAGTGGCTGGGCTGCCGTTTCCTGAAGAAGGTTTCATTTTCAGTGCAACTTTCCTCCCTGCCATCTTTTAATTGTTTACTTTTCAGAAAAGCTTTAAAGGTCTCTATTGCTTGAGAGATTATATCGTTTTCTCTCCAGTGCTCTTTATATTAGTTATTTGCTTATAATCCTACCCCCCCCCCTTAAAATGCTCTGGAATGAGCTTTTGTTTATCTACGGAGTAAATCCTCTGCTCCACTTGTCTTTTGGGGGTGGGGATATTTTTGCCTGTCTGTTTATCTGGATGTTTTGCTTTAACAAAAAAACTCACGCTTCATCGTGGATCATATACTGAGGTAAGGGTTTCGCTTGATTGCCATTTGCTTGTTCTGGTGTGCGCCCCATCGCCATTGCTAGTTCCACGGCAGCGAGACTGTCGGAGCTCAGAGGTGCCTCAATCCCTTGGCAGTGTGCCTTGGGAGTGGCACCTCTCATGCCCCATGGTTGGGGGGCCCCTACAAGGGCCCCGAGGGTAGTGCAGACAATCACACCCCCTCCTGTCCGCCAGGTCATGGATCATGTCCCCTGGAGCTCCAAAGGGATGCGTCCGCCATTCGGGTCACCAAAACCGGAAGTCCATTTTAAATATATGTTGATGGAGTCTGAACAGACAGAGATGGAGATTGAAACGAATTTTGTAGTGTAAAGCTCAATGAAAATGTCAACACAGTTTGTGACAGCTGTGAAAAAGGCAAACTCCATGCTAGGAATTATTAGGAAAGAGACCGAAACTAAATGTCAAGTATTGTAATGCCCTTGTATAAAGCTATGGTGTGGCCTCATTTTGAATATTGTGCACAGTTCTGGTCAATGTGTCTCAAAAAAGATATTGCAGAGCTGGAAAAAATACAAAAGTGGCAACCAAGATGATTAAGGGTTGGAGCACCTTTCCAATGAGGAAAGGATGAAGAGTCTGGATTTTCATTTTTTTTTTTTAAGGGGGGAGCTAAAGGGAGACATAATCAGAGTTGCCAAGCACCAGGTGGGGCCTGCAGATCGCAGAATTAAAACTGAGCTCTAGACTACTGTGATCAGTACCTCAGGAGAAAATGGGTGCTTTGGAGGATAGACTCTATGGCATTAGACCCAGCCCCATAGCTAGGGATTTTGAGGGGCCTGGGTGGCCCATCAGCTAATTAAAGGCTCCAGGGCAAGGGGGCTAATGCCCAGTGGCTGCAGCTTCTCTCCCCCCTGGCAACAGCAGGCCTTCCCTGCAGAGCATCCAACTCCCTCCCTCTCCAAGAAGCCCCAGTGCCCCTTCCCATGGCTCAGCACCAGGGGCAGCCTGACTTCCACCCTTGGCTTCCTCCCAGGGCTGGGAGAGGTGAGGCGCACACAGCCCCATAGCTAACAACTTTTTGCTCAAGGGGGCAGTGTTTTTCTCGGGGGGCCTGCCATTATATGTCTATGCGGTACTGCCATGCCATGTTCATACTTCTAAATAATAACTAAATAATAAATACAATAAATAATAATAATACTTGCATTAAAGTTGTGAGCAAGCAATTTGGCTGCTGCATAAATTAGTTTGCTCTGGAGCCATTCCTCCTGAGCTAAGACAAAAATGGGTGAGCTGAAGGCTAAAAAACTGAGCTAGTTCACACTAACCAAGCTTAGAGGGAACACTGTTGGGGACTCAGGCTCTGCTCCTCTTTCTATTTGTCGTCCTGCTAGGGGTATTTCCAGGGGGTCTTCTTTGGCACAAGGGCTCCCATCCAGATGGAAGGGGGGAGGGAGGCAGCCATCACAAATGCCCAGCTGGGGCTGGGGGGGAGGGAGTCTAAGAAGCAGCATGAGAAATGAGAAGCTGCTGGAGTTCGACTGATATTCTCCTCTGCGTCCCTTTGCCACTCCAGCAGCATTCTGGGGCTCTTCTACCTGGCAACAGCCAAGTCAGCACCAGGGACCTTTTCTTATTGGCTGCCTTGGCCCTTCCTCTTCCACCTCCCTCTGAAGGGGCAGGGACTGGGGGGAGGGAGTCTAAGAAGTAGCACAAGAAATGAGAAGCTGCTGGAGTTCGACTGATATTCTCCTCTGCGTCCCTCTGCCGTTCCAGCGGCGTTCTGGGGCTCTTCTACCCGACAACAGCCAGGTCAGCACCAGGAACCTTTTCTTATTGGCTGCCTTGGCCCATCTTCTTCCACCACCACCCCCGAAGGGGCAGGACCCAGCTTCATCTGACTCTGGTGCCTCTGCCCGGCCCCCGCTGTTGCTCCCATAGCTGCCTGGATCAGACCTCCCTCTGCACTGGACTTCTCCTGTCTTGGCAAAGGCAGTAGGAATGGGGGGCTTGGCGGGGGGTCTGTGGTTCCTGCTACCCTTTCTGAGTGGGCTCCTGGTGGTAGGTAAGCCCATCCCACCCAGGGGCAGGGGCCCATAAAAATTGTGGGGGGGGTCATGGGCCCCACACTAGCTGCGGGCCTGGGCGCACGGCAGCTGGGCTGGCCACAGAGGTGACGCATGCAGGCTCTTTGGCCTGGGCCAGAGGAGGCACCCATCTACCTCCTTGACTTGCCTGGTCTTTACTTGTTGCTGGTGGGCAATGCAGTGAGCATCTGGTGGCAGGCAGCCCAAGATGGAGCTTCTCCCCCCACCATTCATGTTTGCTGCCTACCTGGGCTGCTCTGTCAGCCTTGCCTTGCTGCCGCCGCTGTTCCTTGTGCTGCTGCTGCCACCTCTGAAATCACCGCCCTTGTCCTCCCCACTAACAGGGCAATACACAATGGGGGAGAGGGACCAGAGGGAGAGGGGAAGCCAAGGTTTGGGGAGTGGGGCCCCGTGGTAGCTACGTGCCTTATTAGACCTACTGAGGTCATGTCTCTCCCCAAACCCCTCCCTCCCCAGGTTCCACCCTCAAATCTCTAGGAATCTGGAGACTGAGCCCTGTGAGGAAAGGCTAAGGGCCCTGGGAATGTTTAGTTTGGGGGAGAGGAGATTGAGGGAGGGACATGATTGCTCTCTTTAAATATTTGAAAGGCTGTCATTTGGAGGAGGGCAAGGAGCTGTTCCAATTGGCAGCAGAGGATAGGACCCAAAGCAATGGGTTTAAATTACATGCAGAAAGGTATTGGCTGGATATTAGGAAAAGCTTTTTCACGGTCAGAGTAGTTCAAAGGTGGAATCAGTTGCCTAGGGAGGTGGTGAGCTCCCCTTCACTGACAGCTTTCAAGAAGAGGCTGGATGAATATTTGTCAGAAATGCTTTAGGCTGGTCTTGCATGGGGCAGGGGGTTGGACTAGATGGTCTGTATGGCCCCTTCCAACTCTATGATTCTATGAATTTCCCAGCCTTGAAATGCCAATCCTAGATAATAGAGGTTTTTGGTTTTTTTTCAAAATTATGCATGAGATGGAAAATGTGGATAGAGGGAGCTTTTTCTACCTCTCCCATAATTCATTCATATTCTCTCTCTCTCTCTGATCTATCATCTATCTATCTAGTACTGCTCATACGGCTATCACCTTAAGCAGAAATGAGAACCATTTTTTTTAAAAAAACCTCTCAATATTTCTCTTATATTTTATTATTGTGCCTATGAATTTTGCCATTGAGAGGGTGAAATGATCATTTGTATCCAATAGTAGCCATGACACCTGACCTCACACATTTAGCAATTCCATATCTCTAAGTAAAGGTGTGACTAAACATATGTTTAATGGTTTTGGTTTTATCATATGAACATCTGCATGTTCTATTAAAGTATGATACTCTATTATATCTGCCCTCCAAAACTGCCAAGGGAAGAGTGTTCATTCTTGCCAAAGTGAAAGCTCTTCTTAGTTTTGGGACTGTCAATTGATAGAAATATTTTGGCAGTTGCATTGGGAGGGCAATTCCCAAATGGAATATTGAACATATCCTGCGCACCGTACCCATAGTACTAGATCTAGGAGTGCCCTATGAAATTGTTGAGAAATAGGTTCAGGGGCGACTTCTGGATTGGCAAGCTGATGGCAGCCGTTTTCCCCTTCTCCTGGGGGAACGGACTGCAGACCAGTGGGTAGAGAGGAAGGGCGATTGTACGCTCTTCCCCAGGGTTCAGGATGAGCCCTGAGTCAGGGGGTGCTGAGGTTCGCCACCCCCCGGCTTCTAGCCTGGGGGTGGGGGCGTCCTTTTGCCCCGACGGTCTCTCCGCTGAGTTCCAGGAGGGTTGGCCCTGCCCTGCACTTACCTTACCAGTGGAAGGAGAGTGGGTGGGCCCGAGGAGACCCAGTCTAGGGTTGCCAGGTCTTGCTGGACTTCTAGCAGAGAGCTCCCGAGTCCGTACCTGGATCTTCTGGTAACCATAGAGTTCTAGCCAAAATGCTAGTGTCGACATGTGACATGCCTGGTATGATGACATCTACATGTAACATGCCTGGTGTGATGGCCAGTGGCAGATTGGAGCCCCTGAAATCAGGGAAACCCTATCCCAACCATGGGTCTGGCAACCATAACCCAGCCGCCTGCTGTGCAGGTGACTCCCAGGCCTGGGCAGGGCAGGGGGGTTTGGCCCTGCAGTCATCTGCTTAGTGGAGAGAGGGTGGGCCCAGCCATGGACACAGCCACCTGCAACAGTGCTGGTGACACAGTGCCGGTAAGGCTGACAACCAAATAATGTACATGAATGCTTGACAGCGCTACATAGATACCTATCGGGGGAGGGGGGGTTGCACGTTCATAGAATCATAGAATGTTAGAGTTGGAAGGGACCTTGCAGGTCATCTAGTCCAACCCCCTGCACTCTGCAGAAGCATAGCCAAAAGATAGCCCTACATACCTACAACATACTCAACATACCAGTATCAATATAACTTGTCTCTAGAGTATGTATGATTAGTGGATATATGGAGTTTTATTCTATGGAACTGAAAGTATGTTGTTTTAATTGTGACTTTATATAAATAAAAATAAGGATGGACTTGATGTGTACTTATTTTGATGAAACATTGTATTGTCAAATTTCAAATAATCGATCTATTCCTTTTGCTAATAATCCATACCATTAAACCTGTCCAAAATGTGGTTGAATGTTGACTTGTGAGAAAAATGTACATAGTAAAATAAATTTGTAACTCTTAAAACACAAGCACCAAACACAAGTACCAAATACATTGCACCATTCTTGGGCGATTTTCCCAAGAAAATAGGAACATACCTAGCAAGAGCTTATTTCTGATTAAAGACAAAGTATCAGCTTTAACTCTGAATGCATGGGCTGCTCTCCCAAGGTTGCTTCATAACCTTGTGACTGTGTCACTTCTGAAATGGTTTAGAAGAGGAGGAAATGTATTCCATCTCCTGTTTGCTGCTGACAGTAATATTCCCGTTATTTTGCCCACTGTGCGGAGAACCTGAAAATATGATTTTGATAAAAGTAAGCAGGGATGAAGATGAAAAGTGTACGGCTTCAAAATACACATAAAAAACATGAGCGGATTACGAATTTGTTAAATGCAATGATTGACAAGGAAATTGTTTGTGAACACAAAATACAATTGAAAGCCTGGCTGTAAAGCAATATGAGTGATCTTGATTTGAAGTTAAGAGGATTAAAAGGGTGTAAATAATTCAAGTCCCAAGGGCTGCATTTAGAGATTATTTTCTTACAATTTATACATGCATCCACTCGGGGGAGTACTTTCAATTTGATATTCCTTTTCATGTGCATTTCCCGCTTGGTGCTTCTTTCCCTGATCAGAATGTCAGCTTTCCATTCAGCAGAGAGAGAGAAAGATAAGAAATAGTCAAGGGGGGGAAACTTAACAAATAAGAATTATAGGAACAGCCCTGGGAGTGTTGTTGCTTCAGAACTGTTATCAGCAAAAGCGTTTCTTCCCAAACCATTAAAAGGAAAAGAAAGCATGAAGGCACAGCCATTTAGAAAATTATATGAACACACATAACTGAAGCTAAATGTGACTCCCACTATGTCTTGGCACTGAATCATGAGGAACCACATATACAACAATCCACTAAAAAATTTCCTAGTTATACCAAATACTGGTGCCTCATGCATACTTATGCTAGACAGGGACTGTCAATTAATTAAAACTTTATAGACAGTATTTAGACTCCTGATAGTATTGCTCTCAGTTTCGCTCATTTCTTCTCACTACGTTAAGGTATGGATCCAAGAGGGCGACTTCTACTATTGTTGGTTATATATTTTTATGAATCAATCTATATGAGTGGCATTGGCTTGGATCCTATGGAGAATTCAAACTTCCATCAGCAGAGCACAACTTTCTGATATCCTCCTTCCCACCAAAGCCCTAAATTCCTCCCCAAATGGTGCTTCTAGGAAGAGTGTACTGAGGAAAAGCACTGAGGGGGTGTCATGACCCCAGGGGGTCGCCACCTTCTGCTGCCACCACCCTGGGCTTATGGTCCCTTGAGAAGGCCCAGGGTACCCTCTCAAGCCCATCCAAAAATGCCCCTTTTACAGCTGAGAAAACACAGGTGTGATGACCAGGCAGAGTACTTAACAATGGTTTATTAAGAACAATACTGGGGCAAGGCAAATAAGGCAAGGTGCTTTTAAAAGGTATAACAGTATTGAAAGGCAAAAAGAACACAAAGCTAATGCAGCTACCTATTACTCCTTAACTGTTACTACTTAAGGCCTATAAGCCTTCTTACCAGGCCTCACTACCTGTACAGTCACTCTGACTAGTGAGGGACCTTCTCCTCTCAGACCAGCTCTTCTCCCTCAGTGACTCTGTGAGAGGGAAAACTGCAGAGAGACAGCAAGATCCGTTTCCTCACAACACACAGAGTTTATCACAGTCCCCTTCAATTCACTCCTGTGTGAAGAAAGACACCATTTTCCACAGCCTACAGCTTAAGGCACACCTCCACAAGAATGCAACAGTCGCCTCCCAGAATCCCTGCACTCCCATTGGCTAAAACCGTCCCCAAACATTGTGGGGATTGTAGGCTGTCTGCTTTCTACTGCCAGACAGGCCCCTCCTATAGTTTAGGCCTCTAGGCCCTGTCTCCATCCTGCACAGATCATGACAGAGGGTGGTAAGCACTGGGGTACTACAGGGATCAGTACTCGATCTGATGCTTTTTAACTTGTTTATTAATGATTAGGAATTGGGAGTAAGCAGTGAATTTGCAGATGATACAAAGTGGTGAAAACAAGGGAGGATTGTGAGGCACTCCAAAGGGATCTGTCGAGGATGGGTAGGGTTTCCAAGTACTTACCGTATTTCGGTGGGGGACGCACAGTCCACAGCCAGAACATTCCCCCAGGCAACACCCACGCCGCACGATGCTGTTGCCAGGAAGTGACGCCGAGCGCCGCTCTGGCAATGGAGCTGAAAACTCGATGGTACCAACAAGTTTCCATCCCCATTGCCAGAGCGTCGCCCGGCGTCACTTCCTGGCAATGGCATCGTGCGCGTGTCTTTCCTTCCCCCGGGGATTGTCCTGCCAGGATGTATCTGTCCCCCGCCAGCATACGGTAAGTCCTTGGCAAGCCTGAGGATGGGTGAGTGGGCGTCAACATGGCAAATGGGGTTCAATGTGGCCAAGTGCAAAGTGATGCACATTGGAGCCAAAAATCCTAAATAGAAATACACGTTGATGGGGTCTGAACTGGCAGAGACTGACCAAGAGAGAGACCTTGGAGTCGTAGTAGATAACTCAATGAAAATGTCTAGACAGTGTGTAACTGCAATAAAGAAGGCCAACGCTATGCTGGGGATTATTAGGAAGAGAATTGAAAACAAATCAGCCAGTATCATAATGCCCCTGTATAAATCATTGGTGCAACCTCATTTGGAATACTGTGTACAGTTCTGGTCGCCACACCTCAAAAACGGATATTATAGCATTGGAAAAAGTGCAGAGAAGGGCAACTAGAATGATAAAAGGGTTGGAACACTTTCCATATGAAGAAAGGTTAAAATGCTTGGGGCTCTTTAGCTTGGAGAAAACGGCTGAGGGGTGACATAATCGAGGTTTATAAGATTATGCATGGGATTGAGCAGATTGAGAAAGAAGTACTTTTCTCACTTTCTCACAATACAAGAACTCGTGGGCACGCCATGAAATTGCTGAGCAGTCGGGTTAGAACAGATAAAAGGAAGTACTTCTTCACCCAAAGAGTGATTAACACGTGGAATTCACTGCCACAGGAGGTAGTGACAGCTACAAGCACAGACAGTTTCAAGAGGGAATTAGATAAACATATGGAGCAGAAGTCCATCAGTGGCTATTAGCCACAGCGTATAGATAGGAACTCTCAGTCTGGGGCAGGTAATGCACTGTATTCTTGGTGCTGGGGGGGGCAGCAGTGGGAGGGCTTCTAGTGTCCTGGCCCCACTGCTGGACCTCCTGATGGCACCTGGTATTTTTGGCCACTGTGTGACAGAGTGTTGGACTAGATGGACCTTTGGCCTGATTCAACATTGGCTTTTCTTATGTTCTTATGTTCACTTAATTGATGTAAATCCTCCCGTCTGCAGAAATGATCTGTGGGATCCATCCTAATGTATTCCATGATGTACACAACTGAGAACTCCAGCTCAAAGCAGATTCATCATATAATACAAGCAGAAAGGAAAAAGGTGAAAAGAAGACGTGTACTGGCTGGCAGGTTCCAAAGTTCAGTGTTGTTCAGTGCAGGGTCAGGGCTTCAGAGCTCAAGCAGTGTCATTCAGTCTGAGGTTAGAGGAGCAGAGAGTAAGCAAGGCAAAGTCATTCAGTCCAAGGTCAGACGATCAGAGTTCTAGAAGTCGGACAAGGCAGTGGGCAGCAAGTCAGCATCCAACATCCACACCTAACAGCCTCTCTTGGCTGGTTTTTATAGCCCCATGCCTAAGTTCATGCTTGCAGCCAGCTGCTCAGAAGTAATTCTGCAACTACTCATCTTTGTCATCAGCAAGCAGCTGGCATCTGGCCAGGAGGCGTGCACTCTGCCTTTTTGCTTGTAGTTCTGTTCTCAGCCTGTCTGCAGCACTCTAAGAGTGTAGATGATGCTGGTGGACTGGGAATAGCCAACTGAAGTTAACCTGCTGAATCATGGCTGGAGAGTATTGGTGGCTCTGCTCCAGCTGTTGGCTGTAAATCCTGACAAGCCTGCATCTCATTCTGTTGCTGGCCAGCTTCTGTTAATTGAAGGCTGGTTACACAGGGCTCCTCTTTTTCTGAGGAGTCCTCTTCTCCTGAGGAGTCTTGCTATTGCTGAGCCCTGGCTGACCCACAACATGGCTCGATCAGGAGTAGTGAGGATGTGATGTCATGTGCTGACACTTACTGATTAGGGATACTTGGAATCATTTTCATTCCAGCCCACAATATTTCATAAATTATTATGATTTACAGTGGGGCACTGAAAAACAATTAAGTTCTGATGGACCCCAGGGCTATTTGGTTACATTGCTAAAGGTAAAGGGGATGCGCACAGGGATCCCTGCAAGTTTGAACTGTACAAAAGGTAGTCTTTCAGTGACTGCAAAAAGTGGAAATGGTGATTGAATTGAAATCCATTTTAAAGATTAAGACTGATAAATCACATTAGGGCATCACATCTTATTTAGATAATTTATAATTTTAATTTAAAACGACACTTTTATATTATTGTGCCTTAAGGAGTCACAAGATACTATCTTGTTCTTAAAAGTCTGCAGAGCTTCGTCAGCACAGGCAGCATATTGGCATTTAATATAAGCATGGTAGAACTGATCTATCTTCCAGCATTATACAGTCTTCTAATACTCTTCCATCAGGCTTTCAATTAGGAGCCACCACCGAGGAATTGAGTATGGCTCTAGATATACCACGGGTTATACCAGTAATGCACTGTCTATTGAAGATCGCCATCATCTGTATTTAGATTGTATTTTAATATTGTAGGCTGTTTTAACTAACTTATTGTATCTATTGATTTTATATTAATTGACTGTTGTACGCCGCCTTGAGCCAGCTTGCCTGGCACGGCGGGATAGAAATCAAAGCAATATAAATAAATAAATACAATTTTACTTACATATAATAGGTGCATAAATATATGTCACTACAAATTTACCAGTGGTATGTATTATGTAGTGGTTAGAGTATCAGATTAGAATCTAGGAGACCCAGGTTCAAATCTTCACTCTGCCATGGAAGTTTGCTGGGTGACCTTGGACCAGTCTCACACTCTCAGCCTAACTTACCTCACAGGGTTGTTGTGAGGAGAGAAGAATGCTGTAAGCCACTTTGAGTCCCCACTAAGGAGAATAGCAGGGTATAAATTAAGTAAATAAATATATTTAACTAGGAGTAAGGCCCATTGTGGGAAGGAATACAACGAGCTCTACAAAGAAGCCTGTGGCTGGTGGGGCGGTGGAGGGAAGAGGAAAATAGAGGGAGGCGAGCCTTGTTTCTTTCTTTCTGCTTAGCTATAAGGCAGAGCTGTTTCAAGTCATTGTGCTGCCCCAAGTGGGTAGTATGGGAGGAGAGGAGCATGGTAACAGGGATGGTTCCCTCCACCCCTGATTTATATTGATATGGGACTATGCAGTGGCAGCTAAGGTAGAAAAGCACCTCCTCCTATGCCATGTTTTCTGGGTTCTGAGAGTCTGGAAAGTAGTTCTATAGCCAGTTACAGGGTCGCTAACTCTGGGTTGGGAAATACCTGTAGATTTGAGGGGTAGAGCCTGGGGAGGACAGGGTTTGGGGTGGGGAGGGACTTCAGCAGGGTATAATGTCATAGAGTCCTCTGCCCAAAGCAGCCATTGTCTCCAGAGGAACTGATCTTGGTCATTTGGAGATCAGTTGTAATAGCTGGGAAATTTTATGTAGGAGAAATGATCTGCTGTGGCTGGAGAACACAGTGATTTCTGGGAGATCTCCAGGCCCCACAGGAAGATTGGCAACCCCAGTGAACATTTAGGGGAAGATTGGGAGATGTATTACCTCAGGACAGATTCAGTGACTCCCAACAGCAACAGCAAAGTGTTTAAAATGTTGGAGGTGAGAGCCAGTCAGGCCACATATGCAAATGATCTCTGTGTTCTGACTGGCTGTTGGGGGGGGAGGATGACGTGTGGAATGGAGTGAATCCCAATCAGCCCTCATATGCAAATGACCTTGAAAGGCTGGCCCAATCTGATAGAGAAGGTGAGTCATCAGGAACCCAGCTAGTCTTTTATATATATCTAGAGTAGATGGGGGCATCTTGCATTTCACTCATGTCCCATCCTTGTCACAGTCTGACATTCCCCCCTTTTTTGTACAACAAAAGATGTGTTATACAGAATACTTTTGCTGACTATAGTATCCCAGCATGTGGTCCTGTGACCACAGTTTATGCATGCTTTCTGATTCTCTATGTTTTCATCTATTGTGCTTTCCAGGTCCATTACATACCCTTTCCAGGAAATGAAGTAATCAGACCTGGATTCCATTCGGAATCTACTGTTCCACCCTCCATCCTACACTGTTTGAGAGACACTGATAAGCAATAGGAGAAGTACAATTTCAATATGTGCCCATTTCAGTCCTGTGTTGACATCTGAACTAGAACTTCAGGAAGGCTAGATGCTTTTAGCTATCCAAGCAGGCCAACAAAATTAAAGAGTCTTCTTGCTAGTAATCCTTATTCTAATTCCCAGACTTTTTTTTTCTGTGCGGATACCTATTCCCACCAACAGGGGCCTCACTCTCCCCCAAAAGCTTTTCCTACATAGTCAGTAGACTTCCTGGGTTTGTAGAAAAATCTGAAAAGTGAGGAAATCCCTTCAGGGACGGTTGAATTCCCCCAAAAAGCCTTTTGAAATGGCCTCTGCAGGGACCTGACTCCAGGCCTCAACGGTAAGAGATTAGAATGTTTGGGGGGGGAGAGGAGGCTTCTGACTGGCTCTGTCAGTAAAAGGGGGGAAGGGCCCTTTCTTTCCAGGCCTCTTTCGGCCTTGGAGGGAGGGAGCCTTGGGGCCAGGCTGGGGGATTCCTAGAGGTTTTGGGGTGGAGTGCAAGGAGGGCAGGATTTGGGGAAGGGAGAGGCCTCAGCTGGGTATCATGCCACAGAATCCACCCTCCAAAGCAGCCATTTTATCCAGGGAGACAGATCTCTGTTGTTCACAGATCTCTGGAGTTCACTCTCCAGCAGGCCCCACTTGGAGGTTGCCAACCCTAGGCCTGGCAGCAGTATAGGGTTGCCAGGTCCCCCCACGGGCACTGGCAGGGGATGGGGGTAGTGGGGCTGCCAGCTCCAGGTCTGGAAACTCCTGGAGATTTGTGGATGGAGCCTGGGGAGGACAGGGACCTCAGTGGGGTACAATGCCCTAGAGTCCACCCTCCAAAGCATCCATTTTCTCCAGGGGAAGTTATCTCAGTAGTCTAGAGCTGAGCAGTAATTCCAGGGGATCCCCAGATCCCACCTGGAGGCTGGCATCCCTAGGCAGCACCCTCTGGGTGACTTGATACCACTTAATTTGCATGATTCAACTTGGCCTGGCTGCTTGCTGCTGTTCAGCAGCCACCCTATGAAAGCCAGCAGTGGTGCAGCACTTAGAGCTTCAGAGTAGGTCTGCAAGACCCAGGTTCAGATCCCCATATTGCGGTGGAAGCTGACTGGGTAATTTTGGACCAGTCACATACTTTCAGCCTAACCAATCTCACAGGGTTGTTGTGCAGATAAAAAGGAGGTGAGAATAATGTAAGCTGCTTTGGTCCCCACTGTGGAGAAAGACTATAATTTTCCTTGGTAGAAGCTGTGGGGGAGGGAGGTGGAGATGAAAAGCTGAAGACAGATAAAGGCAGATAAAGGTTAAGTTGGCTGTTGGGTGGGAAGGAAATAGGGTTGCCAACTCTGAATTGGGAAACTTCTGGACATTTAAGGAGTGGATCCTGGGGATGGTGGGGTTTGAGGAGGGGAGGAACTTCAGACCGGTATAATGCCATAGACTTCACCCTCCAAACCAGCCATTTCCTCCATGAGAACTACCATTGCCAGCCTCTAGGTGAGGGCTGGAGATCACCCAGAATTACAACTGTTGTCCGGGTGACAGAGATCAGTTCCCCTGGATAAAATGGCTGCTTTGGAGGGTTGAGTCTATGGCTCCACCCCCAGAAGGGAGAAAGAGTGTGAGATAGGTAAGGATATGGGAATGGGATGACCATCCCGCAAGTTTCTTGCGGGTCTCCACTTGTACAGTTTATATTCTCACTCTTCCAACAAGCTCATGGCAAGGGTCTCACTATATCTGTTTGCTTTGCTAGTTACATGAAAATCAAATTGGCTGAAGAACGAATACTTGGCCTACTGAAATGGCTTTTGGTTGGGGTAGCATCTTTGATTTTTATGTCTTGGAAACTGAGAGCTGTGGTTCTATCAGGTTCAATGAGGACAAGGTACAAGATCTTCTGAAAGTGGTACAGCCATTGCCACTGTTCCTTTCAGTGCCTTTCAGATGTCATCCAATCATGGTTTATACTATATGTGTGAAATGCACTGTCAAACCTGCATTTTCATATGCTGGAAGTTACAAATCTACTTGTACATTGATGTGAAAGGAAGGGTGGGAGGTGGGGGGGGGGGAGAGAGAGAGAGAGAGAGAGAGAGAGAGAGAGAGAGAGAGAGAGAGAAGAAAGAAAGAAAGAAAGAAAGAAAGAAAGAAAGAAAGAAAGAAAGAAAGAAAGAAAGAAAGAAAGAAAGAAAGAAAGAAAGAAAGAAAGAAAGAAAGAAAGAAAGAAAGAAAGAAAGAAAGAAAGACTTTCATGCTGCATTTGATACCTTTTTGCACAAGGTCTTTATTTCACAAACACTTTTATCCAGCATGAAAGTAGTTACATTATGCTATTTTCACTGACACTTCATTTAAATCAGTGGTGCTAAAACCCAGTCTGCTGTAAGTATTCATTTAGATTTCCACTCCACAAGGCTAGCTATCTGCCTGTCAGAAGCTTGGCTTAGATGCACTCCTGCCCGCACAAAATGAGTTGGCTCAGTTTCCCTGCATAATGCTTACCACCTGTGTTCCAGAGGAACAAATTGGCACCCATTTGTTTTCATTGCGCCTTAGCTAGGTCTGTATGTCATCTCAGTCCTTGCATCACAACTTCATGAGAGCTTGCCAGGTATGCTGTGGTAACACGGCTGCTGAAAAATCCCAAATTATGGCATTACATTAGACAAGCATTCTTCACCAGGGCAATAAGGGTTGTCTACCAGCATACAAATAAGGTCTGCACTGAACTAAGCATATTTTGTGAACAGGACATTTCTCCTGATATGAATTATGTAAATAATCAGTTTTGTCATCTTTTTTGGTGTTTCCCCTCTTGCTTGATGCTCAGGATTAGTCATGGGGTGATCCCACTCCCATCAGGGTCATGCTATGAACTGGATATTGTCTGAATGCTACATAGCCAATCAAATTTTGCTAAATGATGCTATCAGTGAGGGCAACTGAGACAGTGGGTAAGTGAAGGCAATTGAAAGAAACGCATGGGTAATTTTGCAATGAGTGTCAAAAAAAATTACCCCCAAAAAGGTGATGGCACTTTGGTATTGCTGAAAATGTTTACAATGACTGGAAAATACTTTGGCTTGATCACAGTCCAGCAGCATACTTTTATGCCACATTGTTATGCTTAGGTTATCATGGCAGCAGTGCCTTATTTATGCAAGGAGAAGAGGGGCAACCAAAACAGCATGCAAATTTCCAGCTGTTTCATCATGATTTCTAATGCGACTTGCTCCATTATTTCCTGGTAATCTCTCCTACCATTACTAACCCTTCATTTGTGTGGCCAGCCCATTGTAAGCTTTCAAAAGCTCCTCCATTTATCATGCAAGTCTTTCTTGATTAAAAGCCCAAAGGAAACACAAGCCTTCTTGGGGAAAGAAACTAGCTTGCTCCTGGTAGCTATAAGTACTTCATTTCTTTCTCACAGTTTCTTTTGATAAAGGAGAGGGAAGCATAAAATAGATCCAGCCAAAAAGATCTGATGCCGGAGAAATAATCTTTAAGCATCTGAAAATGGAACTCGGTATTTGTTGTAACAGTCTGCCAACACAGTATTTCCAGAATTCTTTTTAGATGGCTTTTAAAGTATAAATGCATTCCTTGTGAGCAATGCAGCAACTGAAATCATGCCTCTATAAGGGCATAACTTCCAGTGCCTTAATTTAGTGTCATTTATTTAAAACATATTAGGAATTACACTACCAGATTCAGTCACTGAATTTTTTTTGTGAAGACCAGCTAAAGTCCCTCCATTCCAAAATGGACCTGAAAGGTGCCCAAGGAATGTCGTGGCTACTAGTTGACCATTTCTTTAGCAGGTTAATGTGTAAGAATGGTCAACTCAACTCATATTTTTATAAAGGATCTTAATTGTTAAATGATAGCTCTGTCAAGAATCCATCAGATTTTGGAAAAAGTGACCTTCCCAGTTGAAGGAAGGAAGGAGGAGTGTGTGTGTTTGTGTGGGGAAATAACAGGTTGAGTTTGGAAGGGGCAGAGAGACAGAAGTAGTTAGAGATTTGAGAGTTACCTATAGCACCATGGGACAGAGGATCTCTCCTTCCCCCAGGACCTGATGAAGGATAGAGGACCTGCTGTTCTGTAGGAGTCTCCAACTGCATGATAGCTGTACATCTCTAAATAAAACACAAATATTATAACGTTCTTGTGCTGCCTCCTACAAAGGGGGTCCAGCTCAGACAGTGATGCCCCAAACCTTCTCATCAGTATGTGGGGATGTTTAGAAGTTGCTTGGGCATTCGCCAAGACTCCAGATACTTTACCCACCTGATAACATACTTAGGTGCTTGAAGGGACTTTCAGGCTTCCTGGGCCTCAACTATCCTTTCAAACACAAAATGGGTCTGCTCTGCCCACAGTTAATTTGGGGAGGAAGCTGCATTAATGTTCAGAAGTCCAGTGGACAACCAGGTAATTAATCTTGGTTTCCTGGATTAATTAAGAATCAGAAAGAGGCAGTATCTATCCATCTATGATGCATGATGGCTTGCCATTGAAAAATTGTTTGCTAGTGTTTTGTTTTTAAGTGGAAAGATGTTTAATAAAATCAACAGGAAAACCTTTTTTTCATCCTGTTTTCTTATCTAAATAAGAACACATTATTTTTGCTGTCATTTTGGATTTCCATTTAAAGGTTGTTTTTCCCCAAGCTAACCAAAACAGTATTGTTCTGGGGCCTGAGACACAGGGAGTGAAATTGACTAATCTAGTTTCATTTTCCAAGATGACTGTAAATAAACAGCGCAAGTGACATTGCATTAGATTTTTTTTCAGACTATATGTACCCTGAATAAATGTCTTGAAGTGAAGCTGATAACTCCTCTGCATTAGTATACAAAATCCTGTATCTATGTCTATATCTAATTCTGAACCTGACCCCTGTGTAGATCGATAGACCCACAGAATGGGGCCAGGTACAGATGGGGAGTCTCTGCAGGTTTGCGGAAAAATATGATTTTTTAAAAAAAATCAAAATTAGCGTTTTAACAAAAATACCAAGATTGTTGGTGCTGTGTCACAAATCTCAGCTCCTGTTTTTTCAAAGGCAGGCAGATGAGGAAGAAGAGGAGGAGGAGGAGGAGGAGGAGGAGGAGACTGGATTTATACCTTGCACTTCACTACCCAAAGGAGTCTCTGTCATGGCTCCCCAGGTCTGCCTCTGACTGCCCTCCTGTTGCTGTTGTGGCACTGTCGTCTTTATGGAAAGGGGGATTCATGGAATCATGGAAAATCATGGAAAAGGGGGATTCAGAAAATGTGGGGTAAGGGAGAACTCACTTCGAATCTACTCCTGGAGGGGCAAAAAGTTGTATGGAAATTTTTGCAAACTTTGGTGATTTAAGACCACTGATATGAGGGTTTGCACTTGTGCAGAAGAGGTCTCAGTTTATATTCTTATTAGTTGATATGTGACTTTGCCTTTACCCATTGATTCAGTTGCTGTACTTCTAAAAATTCAGTTCTTCTTCTTGGCAATTGTAGTTTAACAAAGACATCTCAGAGAGACTGAAAATACAGCAGTGTACAAAGCACAATAACAGTTTTGAAACCGGTCAGTTGTTGTTGTTGTTGTTGGAACGGAACAGAACTTTTATACCTAGTTTGTCAATGTATAAACTAAGAGTTTACCAGGGTTTTTTTTTGATTAACCAAATCAAATGTCATGTTCTTGAGATTTGTCTTAGTCATTTTTATGTCTCTGAACTCCTCCACTACTGAATCCAGTATTTTAAGTACTTTATTCAGGTATGGTTCATCAGAGGAGAAGCTGTCGTTTTAAATATTAGCACCTCACCTACCAGGCTCTTTAAAAGCTTCACTCTCTGTCGATTCCAATACTGAATTACAGTGAAATACTAATCAAATCATAGTCTCTTTGATATAGGTGCATATCTTTAAAATCATGCTGGATTGTAAAGCTAGTCATATCAGGAAACCAATTACATAGTCATTCCCCGTAGCAGATTTCTGGGTTTATCTTCTACCATCACTGCATCCAGCTCTGATAACATCCTCGCTTTTGTACCCTACCCAAGGTACCCTGGCTTTTCTGGTTGGATGATGCCCCTCTAAAGCATGCATCTGTTGAATCAATCTGTCCTCACATCTCTTGCTGCCAGACAGCAAGACACAAGTACAGCTATAAGGCTGGAAGGTTTCCAGCTGTTCCTGTTCACACCTGGAACTTCTACTACAGATACATGAACATTGTTTGGATTGGATCTTCATTAGTAAATTTCCAGCTACTCCATTATTACTTCAGTCTGTGGCCACATATTAGGATCTTGTGGGAATGGGATATTCTGCAAACTTTCTACACACTGAAAGTCCAAGTCATGAGGTGGGGCAATTCCATACTCAGCAGACATCAGAAAACCAGGCATTTTGATGGTCCAGAGCATGATTTGCTGTGTGAACTTGTATCTGGTCATGGACCATAATAAATCATTCATTCATTCATATGATGTATTTTTCTTAGGCATAAACTAACTCTCTTTTTTTCTCTTTATTAATTTTCCAAACAAAAACATAAAGTGGAATCATATAAATACCTTTTCAACACAACACAATGATCTAATAGATCCGATTATAGATAATTTGATTGCATATTCCTTCCATTCAGATACAATTATCATAACCCATTTTGTATCCCAAGTTCTTCTTAAATTATTCCAGAAGAATAATTCCAGTCTTTACTACTAATCAGTCTTGATATCTATAGAGCTATTATAATCTTATTTTCTATTTGAATCTTGTAGAATACAAAGGATTAGACTTCATTCTTATTTTACAAGACAACCACATTCACCTTCTAGGTTATTTTCTTATTAATTATCTTTTACTATGTTATCATTACCACTTATTTCCCCAAAGTCTAACTCAAACACCACTCCAACATATATTTACATAGGTATATGACAAAATATAAAACAGAGAAAATAAAAATAATTACAAGAAGGAAAAAATAAATAAAGAGAGCACTCTCCAATTACAAGTCTTTAGTAACCTAAACAATTATATAACCTCTAGTACCTAAATTTTCCTAAAAGTGAATCTCATTTACCTACATCCTAATCCAAACAAATAATAATTATTATACAGAAATGAGAACATTACAATAATGTTGAAATTATAACTTAAATAATACATAATTTCCCCTTCTCCTACTCTAAAGTTTGTCTATCATTAGTTCTCATTTCCTCTAATGGATATTATAGGGTCCTCATTTTCATAATCAGACTTTACAAAGTAAATTATAACAACCTGGATCCTTCTACAAATAAATTTTACGTTATACTAAAATTTGCTCCTCTCTTACACGATAAAGCCACATACCAAGAGAGGCAAAAGAAGTGGAAAGAGGAGAATGAAGAGGAAAATGAAAGTGCTCTTATGAAATTCCAAACATAACAAAAATTACTAGTTTACAGCTATAACTTCTCATCATAATGTTGTTACATTTCATTTCCTTCTTGCACAAACCGTTTATATCAAATAGACAATTATACTACCATAATAAACATGGTTTTTGTTTCCTTTTTCTTCCCCATCTTTCTGTAGGTTCTTTCTTTTTTCAATCTCCTCTAGATGTCTTAGGTCTCTGTACTCCTGTGATTTTATTTCCAGATTTCCTTTTCCATCTTTCCCTAAACCAAACAACAGTCTTTTGAAAGCCTTAAGATTTTTTACATAGTCCCTTAGGTTTTTTTTTCTCTTTTCATCTTCCTCTTTTTTCCCAGAGGGAGCTTTAGGAAAGATATTTTTCTTGCCTTGGGTTCCAAATTTATCAATTCCTCCACATAGCATTTAGAAATATCCTCCTCCTGGTTCTCCTTTTCTATGAGTAAGGGTTGTTTATCAAATACCTCTCATTCTTGATCAGTATCTTGAGTTTCATCGAAATTCATCAATGTTTGTGTTTGATCCTTATTGTCCTTCACCTCCAAACAGAAAGTTTGGTGATTTTCAAGAAAGTTTTCACAGGCTAATTTAACTGCTTGACCAACTTCCTCGATAAAGATTTTCTGAAATTGTTCCCAGGTGAGGTCTCCAACTTTTATGTCCTGGTCTATCTCCTTGTTATCATCAACTGACTCCATTTTCTAACTCCCACTTGCATAAATTTCAATTAGCCAAATTCCTAGACATTTCAATAATCCTTGCACAATAATATTCTTTGGGTTGTACTATAAACATTGCTCTTCAAAAGTAATAAAGTTTCAGACAATACAGGGCTGTTTCTTACCCCCACCAAGTTGCGTCAATCTCTGTTCTCAAACAGACTTAGCAGCCAATTTCTCAAAATTGGGAATAACTGCAGGGGGTGTTAAAGTCCAAATCTTCTCTGTTTCCACTTGAACATACATGAGTTAAATCTTCATTGTGATGTGTTCCTGCTTCGGTGCAAAGCCAGCCACAACCCCATCTTTGCCAGACACGGAGGAGCGGAACAAGCTCCTTGCCACCCGGTCTCCCTCTGAGAGACCTGGCAGAGCCTACCTGAAACTCAGGTGGCTCCAAAAAAAACGAAAGAGGATCGGGTGGCTCAGGAGCGCCCGTTGCAGCGCTGCACCGGAACCCAGGCATAAACTAACTATTTAGAGAAAGCAAACAGGAGGAGCTATGAATGCAGGGGGAGAAAAGAAGGAACAATGAACTATGAATGTTCATGTATGACTGTCAATGGGAACAGAGATGGAGCAATGAACAAAAGGGGGTAGAAATGCAGGAGAAATGAATTGGTTGTCAGGGTTGTGACAGAGGTTTATAAAACTACTAGCCTGATACCCGTGCTTTGCTATGGTATTTACGTTCCGTAAATCCAGTTATAATACTGATGATGTGAAATTTGAAATGTGACATTTGTTGTAGGAATTCTAATGCAGAAGATTGTAGTTTAAGAAATTAAGTGAGACATACATACTTTTTTTTCTCTACTGAATGATCTCTCTCCAGACCACATTGGTGGTTCTGCCCTCAGGTGCTAGGATCACCAGGCTGCTTGATGAGCTCACTCTGGAGCAGGCCACATAGATCTGTCCATTTAAGAAGCAGTCATCTGTTAAGTCAACTCCTGCTACCTTCCATGAAAGTGATGGCCTCTCTGCTTGTGTTCCTGGACTGTTTTGCTCATATGGAGACTGTGTTGTTCTGAGCACCTCAGGGTGATCTTTCTGGTACTTGGTCTCTGCAGCTCAGTGCACTGCAGGAATACTATTTGCAAATGTCTTTGCTGCATTCCTAAGTTGCCTTCTCCTTGTAGTGTTGGTGTATCTGGCTCGATGTTTGCCAGGAACTTTCTTGGGGGCAGTAAGAGGTGAGAGGCATGAGGGAGAGTTGGTGTGAGGGAGTGGTGATGTGGTGGATATTTCTTCAGGTTCATGAGGGAGACACACATCGAAATGGCTCCTAGAAATGTCCTTTACTATCTCCCCATAAACATTCATAACCTGGCCCTGCTCCTACACCTGACAGACACCGGCCTGTCTGGTGTTGAGGGAGACTGTATTTAAAGGCATTGGGGAGGCTGGGCCAGCAGCAGTGCTAAGGCAATCCTGCTGAGCAAACCTCCCCAGTGGCTGTAAGCATCCCACCTCCTCTTCTACACCTGACAGACAGCTGCCTGTCCAGTGTAGGATGGGGAGCGGGGAGGAGTATTAGAAACCACTGTGGAGGCAGGGCTGGTAGGATCACTAAGGCGTTACTGCTAGGACAGGCTCCCTCGTGGCTTTAATGGAGGGAGCACATTTTACCCCTTTTGACCCACTTAGGGGTTGAATTTCTAAAAATCCCTTCTTAGCAAGCACCTACGCCATGGTTAGGAGTGCTCTCCCCAAATTTGGTGTCTCTAGGTCCAGCGGTTTGGCCTGGGAGTTGATTTCACAGTGAGGGGACTTTCTTTTATATATATAGGTGACTAACGTTTACGAAATAGCAGAGAGGTCTTTTTCTCCCTCTCCTATCAAGGTCATCCACCCAAAGAAACTGATTGGTAGCAGGTTCAGAACAGAAAAAAGAAAATACTATATTTCATTATGCATTCTTGACTGATAGGATTTAGCATTACAACATATGCTGACAACCAATGTCTTAGATTACTTTTAGACTAGACAAATTCATGGAATCCATCAATGGCAATTATCCATGAAAACTGAACAAAACAATGGCAATTATCCATGAAAACTGAACAAAGGCAACATACTTCCAAAGATCAGTTGTGGGGGTGGGGGGAACCAACGTTGCTGTCATTCCCTATATGTGGACTCTCTGGAAGCATGTGACTGGCCACTCTGGGGGAAGATGCTGGATTAGATTGACTCTGAGTCTCATCTAGCCTTTTGTTAATGCCCCTGGTCAGTTTATTAAATATAAGAGTTTCAGAGTTCACATCTGCCTAGAAGTCCACCCATCTTAATGCCAGGTATGGCGTTACCCTGGGCTTTAATGAAAGCTGTCCCTTTGAGATGACTTTTGTCAGAATCAACTGCTCTGTCATAAACAGCCTTTATTACTAATTTGGATAATTCTTTTAAGTTTTCTTTTTATACAAATTATAAACCTGTATGATAGAGATAACTGAATCATCAACTATAACTAAATATTTTAAATCAGTTACTTCATTGCATTTCATTGGTTTAAGGTAACACCGTAAATTGACAAAAACCTGTACTTGTGGAGCATTTGCACTGACAGCCTAAGCAAAGCGTCACCCTTTTAAGTCTATTTAATGCATGGTGCTTAGGACGGCACTGTCTGTAGACAAAGCATGACAGGACACTCTGACAGTCCAGTAAAATTTATTCCATTCTTTAGAAGACTGACTTTGGGCATGTACTTTGGAAAAGTTATATGACAAATCAGCCCAAGATCTTCTGTAGCAAAGAAAGCTAATACAAAAAGTAGGTGTGCCAATCAGCTACCACAGCAGCAGGAAATCTAAATCAAATCTAATTATCTTTAATATGTTTCTCTTAAATTGTTTTCCACTGAGGTGAAATGTGAAGAATCATACAGTGTAAGTGAGTTTCTACCTGCTGCTTTATAAGATAACTGTCATGCATAAATTGCTATTATGGGTTTAATTTGCTTCGCATAATTCAACCAAACATTGTATAATATGCTTCAACCCAGCCAAGAGAACAATTGCCACCTTTTATTCCCTTTGCAAAAAGGAGGGTCGTTGCATTTTACCTTCTTTCCTTGTTCACCTCCTCTCATCTTATTTCCAGTTAGCCGCACAAGTTATCTTCTGACATATGTCAAAATGTGCCAGATAAAATAAGCTGATGCTTACACGGAAGGACGATTCAGTGTACATTATGAAGATTGTGTGTGCCAAGCGGTTCTTCATTCGCTTCAGCGGTGGAAGTACATGCCGTAAGATATTCCCCTAAGTGCAGCTGCTCTTGGCACAGAAGTGAGGTGGAAAATTTTCATGTGGGACCTCCATACATAAACACATGTACAGCTCAAAAGCATCCAAGCAAAATGCTTTTTGCCAGTGGAAATTAAGCCTCATCTCTGGATCCCATGATACAGGAGAAAGTTCTGTCTCATATCCTTCAGAGAAAAGCTATGGCCATCATACAGGAGTTCTACCTGTGCCAGGCCAGTAGTATTAAATCAGCTGCAAAAGGATGCATTTTTATTTGTATGAATCTGTATCTTGATTTTCAGGCTTCAAAACAAGTAATATTTGCAGCATTAACTACAGCTCCTCCAATCCCTTGTTACTTCAGTGACTGCATTTTAACAATCTAGTGAGGAAAAAACCCAAAATATATCAGATTTATTCAGCAGAGACAGAGTTAAAACAAGAATTCTATTTTAGGGACCAGCTGCCTAGCAAGAGACCTTGTGAACTGTTGTCCCCTTTTACTTAAGTGGGAAAAAATGAACTCATGATTTTTTTTCTCTTCTGCTGATCCAAATTAGATAAAGCATCGACTAGATCTAAGGAAGGAAGAAATGAAAAATGGCTATTCCAGCAACCAAGCCAGAAGCGTAAAAATACCTCTGGTTTACTAAAAGCAAATTAAACAAAAAGGAATTTTGTTTTGATTCCAACTACTGTAGAAAGGTCTACATCATGCTATGTTCAAACATACAGGAAAGAACATTTTTCTACTATGTGAAAATTGTGAAAACTTTGAAGTGGAAGAGAGGACATTGAATTTTGGAAAAATAAGCACAAGAAACTGTTAAATGCTTTCCTTGTGTTTTGATAATATTCACAGAATGAAATGTTTTTCCACAGAAATTCATCTTGCAAATGGTAGCTTGAAATTGGATTAAGTAGTCCACCTTTTCAGAGAAACCTGTGCACATCCCTGAAACCAGAAGTCACCTCTATGATCCTCTAATAATTAGGGCTGCCAACCTTCACACAGGACCTGGCGATCTCCTGGAATTATAACTAATTTCCAGACTACAGAGGTCAGTTCCTCTGAAGAAAATTAGTGCTTTGGAGGGTGAACTCTATGGCATTATACTCTGCTAACATCCCTCCTCTGTCCAAACCCTGCCTACTCCAGGTTCCACCAACCCTCCAATCTCCAGGGATTTTACAACCCAGAGTTGGCAACCCTGCTACTGATCTATAAAATCCAACTTTCCTGCTGCAAGGTCTTCAAACTACCCTAGTCTGGAAAGTTGGCAGAAAGGTTCAAGAATCACAAACAAGCAGGCAAGAAGCAAGTGGAATGGGATCCAAGGGTCAAGGCAAGAGCTGAAGTTAGAGACTAGCTGTGCTGCTTTTGCAAGGTTCTATGTTGACAAAATCTCTCTTATCCATTCTGAATTGGAAGTTCAGTGCCGATCTGGTACCTGTGGTGGTGTAAGGAGTTCCTGCTTGTCCTTTGTTATAGACAGTTTTAGACTGCTCCTGCCTATGGATGCTGAGAGCGTCCTTGGGAGTGTGAGGGCCACCACAAGTGCTCTGAACCCACGCCCATCATTCCCTTTACAATCTTCTTGGGAAAAGATATTGGAGCCGTTAGTGAAAATCAACTCCTCTCTGATTGAGAGGGATCTCCCTAGGCCTTTGAAGAAGGCAGTTATTACTCTGCTCAAAACATGTTCATGGGCTGGAGGTGAGTTGGCCAATTATGGACCAGACTCCAATTTACCTTTTCGAGAGAAAATGATAGAGTATGAGGCAGCAGAGCAGCTTCGGGGTTTCCTGAATGATGCATCTGCCCTTGACATATTTCAGTCTGGTTTCAGGCCTGAGTTTGGTACTCAGACAACTTTAGTTGCACTGGTGGACATTCTTTGTTTAAAGTTGGGCAGAGTACAATCTTTGTTAATACTCTTGGACCTCTCAGCCGCCTTTGCCTCGAGTCAACCACTCCAATCTTATCCATCATCTTGAATATGGAGTTGGTATTAAAGGTGTAGCCCTTTGGTGGCTTCACTCTTTTCTGTCAGATCAGACAGAGAGAGTCTCCACTGAAGGTGCCAAATCAATTGAGTAGAATTTATCTTATGGGGTACCACAGGGTTGTATTTTCCCATCCATGCTCTTTAGCATACAGTCAGTCTGTAACTCAGTTCAGACTGTCAAGACCTACTTCTAGCTGTCTCTCTGAACCTTCCCCTAAACTCTGATAGCTACTGCATACTGAAGGCTGGAACCACTAAGAGCATCCAGCCTCTTGCTGACTCCCCGATCCCCTTTGTCAACTAAAATATCAACCAACCTATTGACCAAAATGACAAAACTATTCATAACAACTTAGAAAACCATGGTCATATCAATAATACTGTGTACTTTGGCTTTTAAAGCCACCAGGAAGTGTTTGTTTGTCCTGTGACAGCTGAAATAGTGAAACAGTCATTTATCAACCACTAAAGTAATAACACACTTTCAATTTCTTATTTTCTCTGCCTAGCTGCTTTCCCTCAAGAAGTGAAGTATGTGATCAAATGACAAGTAGTGCGAATGTCACAATGGATGTACATACAACCATCAGCAGAATGTTATGCATCAAATTATTCTCAGTAAGAAGACTGATAGGATCATCAGACTGTATACATCTCTGTTTCATAATTTTAGGCTACCAGATGCAGCTTTCTCCTGGCCTTTACTATTACGCTTGCCTCCAAAATGAAAAATGGATCAAGAAAGTGTGTCTTGCTATCCATGTCACCTAGACTCACGAGACTTCAGCAGCCTACCCTCGAATGGAAACCCTTTCACATGGCTGCTTGCTGCATCATCCGCCCGGCCGACTTTAGGAAACGCTTTCCCAAGACTTGAAACGTTCCATCAACCCCCTAAATGTTTACCTTCTCTCTGTGTGTGTGTTCACTGCCACATCTGTTTTTAGAATATCTTCTCTTTGCATGGAACAGTAATCCCAGCCAATCCCAAATTGTGCAACCAGTATGAGGAGTCATGACTCAGTGGCAGATCATCTGCTTTGCATGCAGAATCTCCCAGGCTCAATCCCTAGCATCTCCAGTTGAAGGATCAGGTAGTAAGGTAATATGAAACACCTCTACCAGAGACCCTGGAGAGCTGCTTTCAGTCAAAGTAACTATACTGATCTATACTGACAGTCCCCTCCCCCAATTCTGTATTTCTAAACTGAATTACTGTGACAAAATCCACATGGATCCCTCCAAACTTCTTACTCAGTTCCTATGCAGCTGCATTAGCAGCATAACCATCCAAATAGCCTGAAGGCATTAAACTGAACCCAGTGTTGGAGTGAGCGATTCAGCATGCCTGGACACTGGGGGGGGGGTGCTATGTCACTCAAAGTGTGTATAGGTGTTATCTCCTTGAATGGGATGCCTCTCTTTGTCCTAACCTGGGAGTTGCCCTCTGACACCTTCTCTCTTGTAGAGACAATGATGCTAGACAAGCTGGCCATCTGTGATATGGAAAGTACGCTTTAGATTAGGTTTCTTTCTGTCTTTTTGATAAAACCTGGATGTGAACTGGATCTACTTGAATAAATGTAAATTTAACTTTTTTGCAATGTATTTCTTGGGAGATTTATTTACTGCACTCAGTATCATGCTTCTATGAATGGGCAAAACTCTGCTATATTAACCAAATATCCTAATACCTAGTTCTTATTTTTTTAACATTTCATATTTCAAATAAAAAAATCTCTGCATGTCTACAAAACAGAGCTGCAGAGAACTTCAACATGAAAGCAATTGTCATTCACAGTTACTGAACTCCCTTACTAGATCACTGTAATGGTTTTGTTCATCGTTCCACCATGTTGCAGCAGTTTTGCAGCTGTGAAGCAGCCACATGTACTACATCAGGGGTGTCAAGCATGTGGCCCGTGGGCCAGATCAGCCCCCCAGAAGGCTTCTAACAGCCCATAGTGGAACTGCCTGTCTTCTGCTTCTTATTCCAGTTCTGCTGCCGCTGCTGCATTATGACTTGCTTTGCCAGACGCTTTCAATCGTCCTGGAGAGATAGGCAAGCTTCTGTTCCCTGCACTGGCTGAGGCTCCTCCCCCTTCCAGGGGGAGAGAGAGAAGGAGCCAGAGCTTGCTTTCTGGCCAGGCTGTCTCAATCGCACAGGAGAGAAAGGCAAGCCTTTTTTCCCTTCCATTGGCTGAGGCTACGCCCCAAAGGGAGGGAGAGTTTGTTTTGCTTGGCTGCCTCAATCACAAGGAAGAAATACAAAGCAATTTTAAGACCAACAAAGTTTTGTCCAAGGTATGAGCTTTTGTGTGCCTTGCTACAATTTGTGTGTTTTGTTGGGCTTGTTATGCTGTGGTTCTCCTGGGTGTAACTGGGTTTTCTCCCCCTTTTCACTGTATTCATGTACTCATGATCCAATCTTGCTCAGTAGGAAAGCAATGTGAACTATTTAGACGAGAAATAACAACAAGCCAGTGAGGTGGATTAGGCTGAGAGTGTGTGTCCAGACCAAGTTCCCCCAGCACATTTCCTTTGGGAATTTTGAACTTAAGACTTCCCAGATAGTAGACTGATACAGACCACTGAAGAAGACTATAGTTTTGTAGACAAACACATAGCCCTTAGTCTGTGTCATGGTGTCTTCTCATGTTCTTGACTAGCACACAAAGCAATTTATGTACAAAAGCTTGCAATGCACAGCCATTTCATGTTTTTCCTTGGGTCCTAGGCTCAGAACTCTGAGCATGAGATTTCTGTAGTGCATGTCAATAAATCAAAAATAGGTTTACAGCTTACAGATACACACTTGAACAGCATACTCAAGATTGCAACAGCACAGACATTTTGATGCAATAATTCAGAGCAAGAGGTGTCAGTTATCAGACACTGTTAAATAAATAAAATATTGCAGGAGTGCTAATCTTTTAAGCAAGTTTTTATGTTTAATGTTTTAAGCAAATCCACCTTTCCCCACATGTTCCCCAGAGAGCACTGCGATCAGGATCTCAAAACCGTTTGACCCTCCCTGGTCAGAAGGCCACTAGGCTGACATCGACTGGAACCAGGGCATTCTCTCTGGCAGCTGCATCCTATTGGAATCAGCTCCCTAGTGAGATCAGGGCCCTGCAGGACCTGCCACAGTTCCACAGGGCCATGAAAACAGAGCTTTTTAGGCAGGCATTCCAGTAGGAGCTGCACTTTACCAGCTGTGCCCGTGGGGACTCAGACCCAGCACGGGGTGACCTAGCATGGTGGCACCGCTGAACGCATCTCAAATTGCACATTACTGTTCGTATTGCCATCAATATTAATTGCACTTTACTGTTTCGTAGCGCCATCAACTCTAATGTTTTTAATAAATGTACCTGTAATTTTATAAGATGTATATTGTTTTATTAGTTTTATGGAAGCTGCCCTGAGCCCGCCTTGGTGGGGAGGGGAGGGTAAAAATAAAATAAATAAATATAAATAAATAAATATAAATTTATTTTAAGTAAAAAAAAATCTTTGTGTTTGTGTCCTTTATAAAGTTTATATCTCTGCTACGTGGCATTATATTTTATAACACACATGGCCCGGCCCAACGAGGTCTCATTTATGTCAGATCCGGCCCCTCATAACAAATGAGTTTGACACTCCTGTGCTACAGGATCACAGTTAGGTCACACCTTGGTAAATAAACCACATTTAAGTAAGGATTTCACTCCTTCACTAAGGCATACAGAGCAGGTAAGAGACTACTACTGCAATCTTAAGAATTATAATGCTCTTTGAGGGTTGTCAACCTTCAGGTGGATAGATAGCATGAGAGAAGGTCACAAAAAAGGTTATAGCATCACAAAAACACAAGTTGTAGTGACCACATTACTAGTACTTTTTCAAATGTATTCAGTAAATTTCATGCAGAAAACTTAAATTTTATAGAGTGCTATAACATCATTACAATCACATCATTACAATCCCAATCTAAAGGTATGCCGGTGCATAATGGAGAGTCCCAAATAGGATATAACTTCTCACAGTCTCTGCAAAGAGATAATACTCTTCAGACTACTTGATTGAGAGTGAATGCTGATTGATGAGAAAACATCTTGGAGATTTTGTGTCTGTGTTTAAACCTCTGGATATCTGGAGTCCTGACCATGAGGAAACTAGGAGTGAAACGGGTGTTCCAAGTCAACTGCTCATTATTGGGACCATTAATTTTTCTATCATATGGATTATGGATTTCTGAAACTGACTCTCAAGTAGACTGGAGAGTATAACTTTGCAGAGACTGTGAGAGGTTATATCCTATTTGGGACTCTCCATTATGCATTGGCATACCTTTAGACTGGGACTGTAATGATGTTATATGACTCTATAAAAGTTAACTTTTGTACATGAGATTTATCTTTGAAGTTTATTGAATACATTTGAAATAGTATTAGTAATTTGTATTTTGTGATGCTATAACCTTTAGGTGGAGCCCAGAGATCTCCTGGAATTACAACTGGTCTCCAGATGACAGAGACCAGTTCCCCGGGAGAAAATGCCTGCTTTGAAGCATGGACTCTATGGCATTGTAGCCCACTGAGGCCCTCCCCTCCTCAAAACCTGTCCTCCCTAGTCTCTACCACCCAAATCTTCAGGAATTTCCCTACTTGGAACTGGCAACCTGGTGGGGTATAATTCTGCTTAGGACTGCACTGAGTAAATGAATATACTGGGGACAATACTGTATCTGAAGAAGTGAGTAGTGACTCACAAAAGCTCACATCCTACCACAAATGTTAGTCTTCAAGGAGCTACTGGACTCTCTCTTTTCTACTGAAAAAAATTAAGACAGCATAACTTGTTGAATTTTAAGCAAATGAAGCTGCTTTATTCTGAGCCACACCATTGTCCCACCCATCACATTTGGATGTGTGGTCTATCTGACAGACCGTGGCTCTCCAGGGCCTTAGGCAGAGAAAGGTCTTTCCCAGCAACTGCTATCTTAGGACCTTTAACGAGGTTGATCCGCAACCTGTAGCTCTTTTTAGCAACCTCGCTAAAAAAGAAAATCAAATCTTCAAGTTAAGGTATATTGGAGGAATAGGTGGGATGCTAGAATGTGAAGGGAATGGCAGGCAACGAATTTTATCTTAGAGAGGAATTACAGAAAGAGAAATGATAGAGGTGAACAACTGCCAGTAATTCAAACATGAACCATGCCAAGATTTGCACCAGTGCACTAAAACAATTGCACAGGCTCTCTTGTGTAGATATAATAAATATATGCAATGTTGTGAGATCTCATGTGTAACACTCTCTAATAAAGGACTCACAGTAGCCCACATCTGAGCAGTGGAAACCTTATGGATCTTTAATCAATACATCAATGAACAGTCATCTTACACCATGTATTTTCAGTTATGCATGTTGGAATTACTTCCAGTAGTTTAGCAGAGTGCTCTAAGCTAACAACACAGCAGAGCTCATCTGGTCAGTGTGTGTGCTGCAGGAACAAAGTTACATTATCTTCGTAAACTAATAAGAGTTCTTTATTATAGGGAACTCCGTACTAGACCAGAAAGTGAAGAGACAGATTCTCTAATCTAGTCTAACTAGCTGGATGGAGATACAGGAGCCATGTGCCAGGATGGAGAAGTCGGGCATTGTGTGTGGAGAGTTGGGCATTGTGTGTGGAGAGCGAGTGTGCCCAGAAGGAAGGAGACATTCCCTATGAGTTGCAATCTATACATCAAAGGGATAGCATCAGAGAGTGAAGGAAAGGATGCTTAGTGCCCTAGCCTATCTCTCTCTGACTCTCTTGTAGTCTTCCCCAGTAGTCTGAGGCTAAGAGACAGCACAAAGTCCTTCACTTCCAACATTGCAAACTGGCTTTCTTATATTGGCTCTTTGTTGATTTCTTGCTCTGATATTTGATGTCATTGGGCTCTCACTGCAAAAGGCTGCAGACCCCTGTTTTAACTGGGGATGCCAGGAGCAGCCTTGGCCATTCCTCTGCAGATTTACACCAAAGAATCACTGGCAAATAGATTTTTAGAGGAAAGAAAGAGAAACAATGACTGATAAAATAGCAAAGACAGCAAATGGAAGGTAAAAATATAACCCAGGTTGCCTGGTGCAAAATGCTGCCAGCAAGAGAGGACTGGCGCCAGCCATTCAGCCACCCTGAAGAGTCCAGCTCTTTTGCCACCTGGGTGAGGAGGACCAGGGTAGCAGCAGGGGCAGCCTCCTGTCTTGGCCAACTCTGCAGGGTCCAGGTCACATGCCAGAGACCACCTTTGGAGTCTGGTCCTGAACCCTGCAGAGTCAGCATAGAGGGTTGCCTACTCCAGCTTGGGAAATTCCTGGAGATTTGGGGGTCATAGTGCCTAGGGAGGGCAGAGTGAGGGGAAGGAGCCCAGCAGTGATGTGAAGCCACAGAAGCCACTTTTCAGAGCTTGGCATTTCCTCTAGGGAACTGATCCCTGCCATCTGAAAACCAGTTGTACTTCCAGGAGAACTCTAGGCCACACCTGGAGGTTAGTAACCCTACAGCAAGGCTGAGAGGTGGCTCTTCCCTCCACACCCCCATCCCCTGCTGTCCATACTATTACAGTTTGGGTTCAAGGAACAGTAGGAAAAAAAGCTTTGAATTTTTTTTAAAAAAAATTGCCTGTAGCCATGGAGCCCAACAAGGGAGAGGGGAAGGGCACAGGAGGGCAAAGGGAACAAGGGCAGCTGCTGGGAGGAGGTGAAAGATGAGAGCATTTTTAAACTCAGAGTTTTGATCTTTTACCTTGCTCCCAGCTCTCCTCCCTGACTCCCTCCTCCCTGTCCCTAGTCATCAATGGAGAAAGTCTTTGGGAAGTGTCAGCCCACCCCTAATACTTAGGATGGAGCGGCACAGCCCATGGATAGCCTCTGATTACAGCCAGAGAACAGGAGGGACAGAGGGGAAGTGAAAGGTGGGGCAGTGGAGGAAGCCAGGGACCACCGGGGTGAAAGGGTAGCCCCTGTCAACAATGGTACCTTGAGCTTGTGCCATGAACCAGCCTTGTAATATCATAATCCTTGTCTAGGAATGATTCTTGCTGCTTAAACTATGATTTAGCCCTGCCCATGCCACCAAAGCAATTAATTGAGAGAATGTGCTAAACTTATTTCACAGATACTCTATTTGCAAATTGTAGAGGTGGCATATTTTGCCCATGCAAGCATGGGCTGAGGGATATGTTCCCAACCACAGGTGGTGTCAGTGATCTCATGTGCACAACATCCATTAGAATGAACTGGAACAGCAGGCAACTACTGCTTATGTCTATCTATATTACCTTTAGGTACTTAAACAAAGGCCTGTCACCCCTCAGTAATTCTGAAATGATCTTCCCGTTTAGGCTAGCTGCTCAACCACCACATTAATTTACATGGTCAGTCTATAAAATTCTGTTTAAAAAGAAAAACATGCTGTTCTAACCGCTTCCTTATTTTGAGAAAGTACTTAATCCTCACAGAAGCAATCTCTTGTCTCTTTTATGACATGAGCCCAGGACAGTCTATTATCCTTCAATCCAAGTGCTATATTTAACTCAGCCCTTCTGCTCTCCTAACTCTGGTCTGGCTAAAAGGGGAAAGAAATTGCAGTCATGAATAAAATACCATGAGGGAAGTCAAAGTGTTCAAGCAGCTTTTAGGCAAATTATATGTTAAAAAAGCACACAATTTCCAAAAGGTTCTTCAATATTTTAAAAGGGTTTCCATACTGTTACACTGTTATAGAAAGGTATTAACATCACATTAAACACATAACATTCATGGCATAGCTTTCCCCAACAGTACGTTAAACCTATATGGAAAGGCTACAGGTATGTCCCAGTATACACACAGGCACATGACACAAAGCATGGAAGCTATTTTGTAGTTCATAGAGCTGGTACATCTCATCAGACGCAAAAAAGGACCATGGCCTTCATATCAGCTTCTGCATTCTAGACCTCAGATTATCTTATACAAATCACAAAGAAGCCATCCACAGAGCAACTGATCTAGACTGAAGCAAGCAAGCAAATCTGGTAATACTGAATCTGAGAGTTGTAAAATTTCAAGACATGTGGCTTTAATAAAAAGATTCCAGTCCTCATAGAATTTGCTGAAAAGGTTTGAAAATAGCTTGTATCTTCAAAAGTCCATTAATGGAAAGAAGTTCTGTTTAGATTATGTAAATGTTCCCATTCTTTCCAGATTATTCTCTAGTTCCTTTTTCTCCATCCTATAGGATTTATTTCCTTTCAATATTTCTCTGCTATATAGTAATGAATGTCCAAAAATTGTTGAATGTCAATATTTGTTAAATGGGAACATTGACAACCAGAGGCAAACTTTGTGAATGTGGGTCATATACCCATTAATATTGACAGAGTGCTAAATGTGACTGCCAGCATTCAGTCCAAAAAAGTGAAGAGAGATATAACTCAGCAGTCTCCCATTCTAGTCTGTTTCTGCAGTTCCTTCACAATAAAACAGCTACTCTGAGGTGCCCCAATGAATGTCCTGCAAGACTGAAGTGTTCTCCTATAGGTTTCTCAGTTCTGAGATTCATGATGTCAGATTTGTGTCCATTTGTCCTTTGGCATAGAGTTTGACTTATTTACAGGTCTTACCTATTGCCTTCATCTAGTCTTAGCTATAGTTACTGCTCAGTTACTTATGCATCTTGACTCTAATTGGCCCCTCCTGGCAACATCCTCCTCACTGGCTACCTACATGTAATAGTTGGTGACTTCTGTTTCAATGTATCTGTAGAAGTGTGGTTGCACACAAAAGCTTCGTTGGTCTTAAAGGTGCCACTGGACTCAAACTTTATTCTGTATTATGATTTGTGATTATTCATCCATCTGGTTTCAAAACTTTACACCACTATTGTACATTGTATATCAATAAAACAGCCGGGCCAATTGCTGACAACATAATTTCACCAGATAATAATTAAACTGTTTTTTCCTGTCTGCCAAATCCAGGACTGAAGATGAAAGAGAACAAAATAAAAAAGCATACATGATATAACACAAATGCAACAAACACAAATGTTACAAACAATTGTTGCAATGAATTAATATCCTTTCTCCCTCTGCACTTCAGAATACACAAAGCTATCCATGTGTTGGTTAATTCAGAATGATATTCTTTCTATTCCCAGTACTGTCCTCATTGTCTACAGCATCCTAATGAAAAAAATTCACTGGTTTAATTGGTGAGGAAAGGCTCAAAGGAAAGGCTAGTGGCATAATACCAAAATCTTGCCACTTTTATCACATAATTGTAATTGGCCACAAATTGGCTTAACATGGTACCATTATGGTATCATAAAAGCACAGAATGGTTGTGATTCTATGGAACGCTTGCCAGTTTCCTGCCATGGCAGGGGATTCCCCATCCCTGGCTCCCATTTCCCTCTGCTGCTCCTGCAGCTGCCAGGAGAGAAATAATGGGCAAGGGCTGGCAAACATCCCACCTAAAAAACTGCCTTGATCCCCTTTTGCTTCCCTAGCTAACACCAGTCCTTACATACATATGAGAAGTAGGAGTGGTTTGCCACTACCTTCCTCTACAAAGCTTTCCTTGATGGTCTCCCATCTAAGTACTAACCCTGCTTCGTTTCCCAGATATGATAAGATTGGGCTATGTCACCTTCCCTACCAAGTCCAGTTTTGGCAGAATACAATTTATCATCTGGTCTTGGCTGGTAGCTGGAACTCAGGACTAAGCAGAACATACTAAATGGTTTCTGAGCAAGTGCTTCACCCCCTTTGCTGACCCACTCTTTCCCCTCTCCCCTCCCCTCTGCCAGAATGGAAACTGCATCCATGAGACACCAAACAGAAGGACAACAACTTTCCCATATTATAGTCAAATGTAATTAATTGCCCACTCCAATTAGTTGAAATAACTGTATTAGAGAATGGGATGTATTTGCTTCTGATTTTGATAAATTAGTGCACATCCCTAGGAGGAAGCCATCTTGACTTGCTAGAGCAAAGAGAGAAATGTCCAAAATAGTTTATCAGAGAATAGAAGTTGAAGTAACTGCCATGTTTTGGCAAGCCAATGTGATTTTCACACACACTCAGCTTCATGCTTAAACATTCAGGAAACACCAAGCTAGGAGACACATCAGAGAAGTTAGCAAATGTAATCCTCACATCCCCATCTCAATACAACAATCAGAACCATCAGCGGATGTATCAAACTCACTCTGACATATTGGCTACCTACATTGTGCCACATCGCTTCCCTGCATCTCCAAAGACAACATGCTCTTCTTCATGAATATAGAAATACTAGAGGATCCTAGCTCCCTTCCAATGAAGGAGCAGGAGATAACTCAATCAATGTAAATAGCGAATCACTGGGTGTTGTGTGTTTTGGGGTGTGGGCTCACGGGGAATAAAAAGCCGGCCTGCGAGCCGGCTTAGTTGTCTTGTTCTTCAACTAATAAAGTATGTGAGAGCTGAAATCACTCGTCAGTCTCAGTACTTTTCACCTGGTTTATGGGAAACCCAGGTTTTTTGTGTGTGGTGTCAGGAAGGTAATCGGCGTGTGTGGTGTCAGGAAGGTAATCGGCAGTGTGTTCTTGACTACACCCAGTTCACTTGCCAATGTACTTCTTCACCCAAAGAGTGATTCACACATGGAATTCACTGCCACAGGAGGTGGTGACTACAAACATGGACAGCTTCAAGAGGGAATTAGATAAGCACAAGTGGAGACCCGCAAGAAACTTGCGGGATGGTCATCCCATTCCTCACACCTTTGCTTCCTCCCCTCTACCCTTACCTATCTCACACTCTTTCTCCCTTCTGGGGGTGGAGCCATAGACTCAACCCTCCAAAGCAGCCATTTTATCCAGGGGAACTGATCTCTGTCACCCGGACAACAGTTGTAATTCTGGGTGATCTCCAGCCCTCACCTAGAGGCTGGCAATGGTAGTTCTCATGGAGGAAATGACTGGTTTGGAGGGTGGAGTCTATGGCATTATACTGGTCTGAAGTTCCTCCCCTCCTCAAACCCCACCATCCCCAGGATCCACCCCTTAAATGTCCAGGAGTTTCCCAATCCAGAGTTGGCAACCCTATTTCCTTCCCACCCAACAGCCAACTTAACCTTTATCTGCCTTTATCTGTCTTCAGCTTTTTGTCTCCACCCCCTCCCCCACAGTTTCTACCAAGGAAAATTATAGCCTTTCTCCACAGTGGGGACCAAAGCAGCTTACATTATTCTCACCTCCTTTTTATCTGCACAACAACCCTGTGAGGTTGGTTAGGCTGAAAGTATGTGACTGGTCCAAAATCACCCAGTCAGCTTCCACCGCAATATGGGGATCTGAACCTGGGTCTTGCAGACCCTGCTCTGAGGCTCTAACTGCTGCATCACTGCTGGCTTTCATAGGGTGGCTGCTGAACAGCAGCAAGCAGCCAGGCCAAGTTGAGTCATGCAAATTAGGTGGTATCAAGTCACCCAGAGAGTGCTGCCTAGGGATGCCAGCCTCCAGGTGGGATCTGGGGATCCCCTGGAATTACTGCTCAGCTCCAGACTACTGAGATAACTTCCCCTGGAGAAAATGGATGCTTTGGAGGGTGGACTCTAGGGCATTGTACCCCACTGAGGTCCCTGTCCTCCCCAGACTCCATCCCCAAATCTCCAGGAGTTTCCAGACCTGGAGCTGGCAACCCCACTACCCCATCCCCTGCCAGTGCCCATGGGGGGACCTGGCAACCCTAGACTGCTGCCAGGCCTAGGGTTGGCAACCTCCAAGTGGGGCCTGCTGGAGAGTGAACTCCAGAGATCTGTGAACAACAGAGATCTGTCTCCCTGGAGAAAATGGCTGCTTTGGAGGGTGGATTCTGTGGCATGATACCCAGCTGAGGCCTCTCCCTTCCCCAAATCCTGCCCTCCTTGCACTCCACCCCAAAACCTCTAGGAATCCCCCAGCCTGGCCCCAAGGCTCCCTCCCTCCCTCCCCCCTCCCTCCAAGGCCGAAAGAGGCCTGGAAAGAAAGGGCCCTTCCCCCCACCCTTGACTGACAGAGCCAGTCAGAAGCCTCCCCCCCCCCAACGTTCTAATCTCTCACCACCGTTGCTGCCTGGAGTCAGGTCCCTGCAGAGGCCATTTCAAAAGGCTTTTGGGGGGAATTTAACTGTCCCTGAAGGGATTTCCTCACTGTTTGGATTTTTCTACAAACCCAGGAAGTCTACTGACTATGCAGGAAAAGCTGTTGGGGGAGAGTGAGGCCCCTGTTGGAGGGAATAGGTATCCGCACAGAAAAAAAAAAGTCTGGAATTAGAATAAGGATAATTGAAAACAGAGGGTTGCCCATCCACAAAGACATGGCTGACACAGGCCTATCCAGACCAAAGTCCGGACATCCAGCAATCAGATCTGCACAAATGCTGCAATCACAAAGAATGAATGGTTGCAAACATAGATGCAAACAGTTCCACTTGATATCCATAACCTGATCAACACCAACGAGAGGCCCTCAGGATTTGATTTGCCACGTAAAGTATGGAAGACGACTAATAGAATACGAACAGGCTTTGGCAGTTGTGCAGACCTATTGTTTAAATGGAGCAAAATACCTGGACCCAAATATGATTGTGGTGCAGCCTGCCAAACTATTTCCCATCTGTCACAGGAATGTGAGTGTTGTGCTTTCCAGGGAGATGTGACAGAGCTCTCTGTACTCTCCCCAGCTGCAATTGAGTGGATTGAAAATTTAGATACTAGTATTTAGGGAGATTGCCCAATCTGTCTGCATAACAATTGTATCTACTTGGTTACGTATTTTATATTATTATGTGTGTCCTGTGTGTCATTCTGCCATACCATAAATAAATAAATAAATCCCCACATCCATTGAATGTCTGTTGTTTCTGCTGTGTGTAATTTCTACAAATAACACAGCCACAATCATGCACCAGTTTGGTGAGATAAAGGGTCTATAAGTAAATTGTAACACTTCTTGACAGCAGTGTGGAGGATAAACTCATCTCAGAAAAGGAAGGAAATGATTTTAACAGTCTAAATTGTCTTTTGATATGCTGCTAATGCTTTTATGGCCGCACATTCTTATCAAAATCACTCTAGTTGTCAGTAAGAGTAAAATATTTTGAGAGGAATGGGTCGCAGTGATAAACCATCCAACAGCACTTATCAAAGATTCACTCATCACTCTCTATGAGACTCAGTCCAAACTGAGATAAACAACATTCTTCTGTTTATAACAGTAAAGATGTCCCCATGAAAGAGATGATGCCATATTATCACTAATACATTGTCATAATGAAAAAAAAATCTGAGAATATTTGGATACAGAAACCAGCCTTTTTTGTCTTTGTCACTTATCATTTATGTAGGCATTTGGTTCATTACACAGGGTGAGAGCTAAACCTCACACAACACCAGCATAACATGGTTATGTGATCCTATACCCTCAGCAGCAACAGTACAACAACACCACTGCTGAGGTATCAACACTGACAAGCACCACCACATGATTCCTGGCAATTGCACTGTCACCCACAAATCACAACGGTGCTTGCCAGTAACACCCCAAATTATGCTGGCATAGAAGGCCACAACCAATATGCAAAGATGGCAGCAACTTCACCCAGACAGGTCATATGCACAACTCTATACAAGCAGCGAATGCTTAGGGCAGTGTTTTTTCCCTCTCTTCCCTAGTCCAGCATTACACAGGCAAGAGTGGCTAGGCTCACTGCTCTTAGGAAGCTTCCAAGCATGTCTCTAGAACCTTAGGGACAATTTCCGTGAAACAAAGTTAGAGTTTGGAATGCTGGGAATGCCATACTCTACCTGTGAACTCTGACACAGTCATGTATTACTTGAATGTTCTCCTCAGTTCCTCATGCACTCTGTTCATGTTCTAGTCAGGACTGTGGCAGCACATAGAAGGAACTCCCCTCTCCCTGGCTACTGTTACCCCAAACACAGGGACTGAGCTATTTGGCCACTGCAGGAGACCAAATGTGATCCATGTCATGGAAACTGGCCCTTATATTGTGGAGGCATACGTCCTCTGATCTTATCACCAATACATAGTCATAATAATAATTTAAAAAATCCTTAAGACATTTGGATACAGAAATAAGTTTTATCTTTGTCACCATTTAGGCATTTGTTCATTACACAGGGTAAATGCTAAGCCCAACACACCAGCATAACATATTTATGTGATCCTATGCACCCTCAGCAGCATTTGCTGCTTGTGTAGAACTGTCTGTGTGACCTGTAACCCTGTGCACCTTCAGCACCCCAAGTTCTCTGGACTTGGATGTTCAATTTATCCATCTAACTAGCAGTCATTGGCAGATCTATCTTCTATGAATTTGAATAATTTAAAAAAAATTACACTAGGTTTTGACAACAGTCCATTATTGGTGTGTGTGGGTGCCACTTTCACTTCCCCAGACAAAGAATACAAGAAACCCTCCTCCCCAGAGCTGATCTGCACTGTAACAATGATCTCACTTCAGAATTTGATCATTTCTCAGTAGCGATGAAACTAGAACAAACATCTTGAAGGAACTACTGTGTCCACAGTACTCTAATAGGGGGGAAAGGGATATCCGTGACAGTCCTAGTTGAAAGTTCATGCAAAGAAAGATATATGAACCTACTGTTTAGGAAAATGTGAGGCTAATTCTGTTGAATACATTGTGCCTTCCAGCAACAGCAGCATGAAATGCCTATTTTCCATAATAGGCAATCTTTGGATAAAATAATAGTACTATCTTCATGTTGATGGAATAAAGCAAATTAAATCAGTGCAAATTCAATTGTAACATGCCTTGTGGTGAATTTTATGACTATATCATTCTAAACCCAGAGTTACTTAAGGCAATTTCCACAAACATTGGTCTTTTAACTTGTACGATATATATAGAACAGTGTGCAACAAATAGCATAAGGTCTATTTCTTTGGTTTTTTTAATGTTTAAAATAGCAGATACAAATAGGAGGCATCATCAAGGTCATCCATCTTGGTAGATCAGAGGGGTGCTGAGTGCACAAGGAAGTTGGAACGAAGGGGCAAAGTGGGAAGCCTAGACGGGAAAGTACTTTTTCACCCAAAGAGTGATTAACACAATTCATTGCCACAGGAGGTGGCGGCGGCTACAAGCATGGACAGCTTCAAGAAGGAATTAGATAAACATATGGAGCAGAGGTCCATCAGTGGCTATTAGCCACAAGGTGGCTCAAGTGGTTAAGAAGCTGAATTGCAGACTGGAAGGTTGGTAGTTCAGCAGTTCGAGACCCAAGTGCTGCATGACGGAGTGAGCTCTCACCTCTGGTCCCAGCTCCTGCCAACCTAACAGTTTGAATGCAAGAAATTGCAAGTAGATAAATAGGTACCACTTCGGTGGGAAGGTAACAGCGTTCCGCGCACCTCGGCATCTAGTCATGCCAGCCACATGACCACAGAAATGTCTTTGGACAGCGCTGGTTCTTTGGCTTGGAAATGGAGATGAGCACTGCATCCCTAGAGTCTGATTCGACTGGCTTTCGAGCAAGGGAAACCTTTACCTATAGATAGGAACTCTCGGTCTGGGTCAAGTGATGCTCTGTATTCTTGGTGCTGGGGGGGGCAACAGTGGGAGGGCTTCTAGTGTTCTGGCCTCACTGCTGGACCTCATGATAGCACCTGGTATTTTTGGCCACTGTGTGACAGAGTGTTAGACTCGATGGACCATTGGCCTGATCCAACATTGGCTTCTGTCAGACTTGGGTTCGCCTTTTTCTTTGTACTCTGTACCTGTGGTATTTCCAGTCTGCTTATTGTAATCCACACCCCCATTCCCTTCCCCCTTGCTTTTGCTTGCTATAGCAGATGTTTCCAGCTGTCCGCTTATCGCTCACCCTCGCTGACATTCCGAGTGAGAGGGGGGAGAAACTGTGGGAGGAAAAGCAACTGTGTGAATGCCTGTAATTTAGGGAGGCAACGCTAGTAACCTTTTCCCAAGCAGCACCTCCAAAACTTTCACATGAGAGTGTCCTAGAAGTTGATAAGACTTTTGAATGGCTAGTTGAACCACTGTATTCGCCTGGGTTCTTGGGATTGCTTATACTTATGAACAGGGCTATTTTTGGGCAGGAATGCACAGGAACGGAGTTCCGCTGGCTCCCAAGTTGGCCACGCCCAGCAGGGACTCATTAGCATAATAGGCCACACGCAACAGCAGAAACTCATTAGGATTGGCTACATCAGGAGTGTGTGGCCTAACATGCAAAGGAGTTCCTGCTACAAAAAAAGCCCTGGTTTTGACAACAAACAAGGTAAACAGAATAAGAAGCAAAAGGTGGGTGTGGCTGGATGACCACACTTCTGGTAACATGGGGTGTGGCCTAATACGCTAATGAGTTGTCCTGTCAGGGGTGTGGCCTATTATGCTAATGAGTTCATGCTGGGCTTTTTCTACAAAAAAAGCCCTGCTTATGAAAGTGTGATGTAGGTGTGGAATGTGGGGTTTAGTTATACACCGGGTCCCCACCTTTGCTCCCCAGTCCTGACAAAGAAGTCACCTTTGCAGCATCTCAAAACTCTTCAATAAACTTTCAAAAAAGAAAGGCTGTGTGGAGTGTGAGTTGACTGGGAACCTGACAGATTCTCTTAGGTTCTTCTAGCACAGGAAATTCCCTCCTCCTTACTCTTTGGTCAGGTCATGGTCACTCACCTCAGAATTTCTGGTCATACAACCTCCAAGCCAGCCTTCTTTGTGCCTAACTTTAGGCAGCAGGGAATTTCCTTCATAGGCCAGTTGTCTTCCTGTCCAACATTCTCTCTCCATCCACAGCCTCACCTTCACTCCAGATATCCTATCTTCTTCTATGTTCTCCTTCATTCATAATATGTAAGGAACCTACTTCATCCCCACAATTACAGGATTTAGGGTTTTTTAGCAATGATGTGGAAAGAGCAGAGTCAAAGATGTGATGCAGCTCCTTCTTGAACAAGTATATAGGGTGGGTTGGAAAGGAGACAGGCCACAGAGCATGATAGGGCCCTTTCCAGAGCCAGTGTGGGATGGTGAACAGAGTATCAGAAGAGGACCTGGGAGACCCAGGTTCGAATCTCCTGTCTGCCATGACCTGGGCCCATCACACACTCAGCCTAACCTACCTCAGAGGGTTGTTGTGTGGATAAAATGATGGAGAGGAGAACAATGTAACAGATTCTTTGTATCCCCCTTAGAGAGAAAGGAAGGGTATACACAAATATGTACAGAGAGAATGGCTTGAAAGGAAGACAGACTGAGGGGCAAGAGAAGGCCCTTACCTACTCCTTTCCCACTCATCATCCTAGTGAGATTTTTGCTAGTAAATGCTAAATATTAGTAATGATTAGCACATTTCCTGGAATGGCATATGAAGGTTCTGAAAGTGCACCAAAGATTTCTACAGGCTACTCAAGGAACCCTCGGCCTTCTGTTCCAATTACTCAGCTGTTCTTCTCACTAGCCTTATACAATGGAATGTGTGAAAAGGGGAAGGGAGACCACAGCAGCAATCCCCAACCCCCAATATGTTCATGTGAAGGCTGGAACTGAACTCATGCATGCACAATTTGTCCATACACAGGCTCTTCTGCACAAGGAAGATCCTGCTTTCAGCTGGATTGCTAACTACCTGCACAGAACCAGTGCACATACTGTTTCTATGTGTGTTAGGGAGTTTTATTTATTTATTAGATTTTTACCCCGCCCTTCCAGCAAGGCCGGCTGTATAATAATACAATATACAATATAAAATCCAATCAAACACAAATTTAAACCATGACTATAACAACACATTAAAGTGCTAGCATTAATTCCTCAGCGTACAGTCAGCTTCTTGATCTCCTTCAGATGTCCAGGCGCTCGAGTTGGCTATAATTCCCGCCTTCAGATGAGAAAGCATAGTGGTGAGGGGAACAAGCCTTCCCCTGCAACCCCACTTTCCAGATTGCACATTGAATGTATGCACCAGCATTGCACCAGCCTGGAACATTCTTAGAGACTTGTGGGTGATGCTGGCTGGGGAGGGCAGATTTGGGGAGGGAAGGAGCCAGGGGCAGATGTGATGCCATAGACTCCACCCTCTGAAGCTGCCATTTCCTCCTGGGAAACTGATCTCTGTAGTTTGTAGAACAGCTGTAATTCCAGGAGAATTTCCAGTCCCATCTGTAGTATCCTCTGAGATATGGTGAATGGGGGTAAGCTTACCTATCAACCACCACCTCCCTTCAGTCTTGCTTAATAGCCAGCACACAGGACACAGACTCAGGTCTTTCTATTGCTGCCAGCTGAGAGAGAACACTTACATATGAGAATACTAAATGTTGGGTCCTGGGATCAGAAGGCAGAGCTAGGCGAAATACAGCCAAGCTTCGCTCTCTGAGAACAATAGGGACTAGGTTCCTGAGCTCGCCAGTAGTGAACCAATGGCAGCATTGGCGGGCGATTCAAACCCGCCAATAGGAATATAGGGCCGTCCCCCCCTAACTGTATATAGTTGGCCTCCGGCTGTTACTGTGTGTTCTTGTCTTATGTGAAGTACGAATAAACGCGTCTTCTCTTATGTCGTCGTCCGAGTCATGAGGCCCGAAACCCAGTACTTTACAGTGGCGACGAAGGTGGGATTTCAACGCCTTCCATGACTCCATGAGCGACGAAAAGGACACCGCCGAGCATCGCATCGCTGACCCCGAGAGCAGCACCGCACCGCTCGCCGAGCATCGCATCGCTGACCCCAAGAGCAGCACCGCACCGCTCGCCCCGGCGCACGCCTTACCAGACAGAACCATGGCCGCTTCTCATGTAACACTGGAGCACTTCGATCCGTCGCAGCCAGAAACCTGGGATGCATGGGTCGACCAGCTCATCAGCTATTTGGAGCTCAACGAAATCCGCCACCCCGACCAGAAACGAGCGATCCTGCTGAATGCCTGCGGCACCCAAACCGTCCGCCTCGCCAAGAGCCTCTTGGTGCCCCGCACGGCCTTGGAGAGCTCGTTTGGGGAGATCCTGGATGTCCTCAACGCTTACTTCAGCCCCCAGCCGACCTTCCTGGCCAAGAGGATGGAGTTCCAGAGGCGAGTCCAGGCCCAAGGGGAATCCATAGCCACCTTCCTGGCCGCACTAAGGGCGCTCGCGGTGGACTGCGTGTTCCCGAAGGTGGAGGACAACCTGCTGACGCAGTTCGTGTGGGGCCTGGCGGACTCCAAGCTGCGGCGCAAGTTGGTTGGACACCGGAAGCTCTCCTTGGACGAGGCCCTAGACGCCGCAACAGCCCACGAGGCCGCGGAAGGGGAACGCCCGGCCGCGGCCGCCCATGTGGTCGGAAGGAGTCCAAGCCCCGGGAATGGGGACACGGAAGAGGTCTTCGTCCTCAGACCTCAACAACGCCGGCCGGCGCCGTTCCAGCAGGCCAACAGAGAGCCAGCCAAGCCTTCCGGCAACCGGGTCGTCTGTGCCAGCTGCGGGGAAGGCCACGCAAGGAAATCCTGCAAGTTCCGGGATGCTGTCTGTCATGGGTGCGGAAAGCAGGGACACCTCGCACGGGTCTGCCGATCCAAGGGCCCCCGGAATTCGAGATCGTCGGCCCCACCGCATCGCGCATCGTCCACCGCCTATGAGACGACGGAAGAGGTCGCCGAGTTGAACCACCTCACCGACCAACCGCTGCAGGTACTTCGCCTCCCCAACCCCAACCTCTCCTCCACCCCGAAGATCCAAGTAACTGTGCGGATCGAGGGTCCCCTTGCTGCATGGAGGTGGATTCGGGATCGGCGGCGTCCATCATTTCCATGGACACTTTAAAAAGACTTTGCCCGTCAGGGGGACCCCCTCTACGTCCATCACCACTAAGCTTGGTGGACTTTCAAAAGAACCCTGTCCCCATCCGGGGAGTCGGCACTTTCCGAGTGCAATACCGAGACTTTGAGGGGAACTTGGACTTGGTGGTGGTGGAGGGAAATCTCGTGAGTCTCCTGGGGCGGGCATGGTTTGAGGCCCTAGGCATCACAATTGGGGGAGTGAATAAGTGCGGGATGCGCGACTGGGGGGCGGTGTGCAAGGAATTCCCCGAGGTCTTTGACGGGAAACTGGGGTGTTATAAAGGGCCCCCGGTGTCGCTCCACTTAGACCCCACAGTGACGCCCATCCGACGGCGCTTCCGCACCGTGCCCCTGGCCCTCCGCCCTAAAATAGAGGCCGAACTGGACCGGCTAGTGGCCCAGGGAGTCCTAGAGCCTGTCCTGAACGCTCGATGGGAGACCCCGATTGTGACACCCGTTAAGCCAAACGGGGAAATCCGCATCTGCGCGGATTATAAGTGCACCATTAACCAGGCACTTCAGGCGCACGCATACCCCGTACCCATGGTCAGCCACGTCTTAGCAACACTGGCGGGGGCGCGCATATTTGGAAAGCTGGATCTCGCGCAGGCGTACCAGCAACTCCCGGTGGATGCAGCCACGGCCGAGGCGCAAACCATTGTAACCCACCGGGGCGCCTTCAGGGTGAAGCGGCTGCAGTTCGGGGTCAGTGTGGCCCCAGGGATCTTCCAAAATCTCATGGACGACTTGTTAAAAGGGATCCCTGGAGTGACGCCGTTCTTCGACGACGTCCTCATCGCCGCGACCACCCCGGAAAGCTTCGCCGCCCGCCTCCGAACGGTACTGGGTCGCTTCCAAGCCGCGGGGTTGAAAGTGAAGCGGGAAAAGTGCCTCCTCGGGGTGCCGGAGGTGGAGTTCTTGGGGTACCGGGTAGACGCAACAGGCCTGCATCCTGCGAGGGACAAGGTGAAGGCCATCGTGGAGGCCCCCGCCCCGAAGTCCAAGGCGGAGCTCCAGGCGTTCTTAGGCCTCCTGAACTTTTACCACGCCTTTCTCCCCCACAAAGCCGCCGTGGCCGAACCCCTGCACAGGCTGCTGGATAAGGCGACACCTTGGGCATGGGGAGCGAGGGAGGCGGCGGCGTTTCGGGGGTTAAAGTACTCTTGATTTCCAACGCGGTGCTCGCCCACTTTGATGAAAAGCTCCCGGTAATCCTTGCGTGCGACGCATCACCGTATGGGGTCGGGGCAGTCTTGGCACACAAGCTACCGGATGGAAGGGAAGTCCCAGTGGCTTATTACTTCCGCACGCTGTCCCCCGCGGAGCGGAACTATGCACAAATCGACCGGGAGGGCTTGGCACTGGTGGCGGGGGTTAAAAAGTTTCACAACTTTGTGTACGGGCGGCCCTTCACGCTCGTAACCGATCATAAGCCGCTCCTGGGGCTGTTCGCGGCGGACAAACAAACGCCGCAGGTATTGTCGCCCCGGGTGTTGCGCTGGTCCTTGTTTTTAGCGGGCTACCAGTACCAGTTGGAGCATCGGCCGGGCAAGGCGCTGGGTCATGCCGACGCCTTGAGCCGCCTGCCGCTGCCGCATACAGGGGAAGATCCGGCCCCGGCTCCCGCAGTCTTGCTAATGGAGGAGCTGCCAAACCCCCCCCTTCAGGCAGCAGACGTGGCCGCCCGCACGTCCCGAGATCCCATTCTCTCCCGGGTCCTAAACTGGGTGGTGAGGGGATGGCCAGCGGAACCGACAGGGCCAGAGTTCACGGCATACAAAGCCAGGCGGGAAGAGTTATCCACCTTAAAAGGGTGCTTGTTATGGGGGGACAGGGTGGTCATCCCGGGGCCCATGAGACAAGGGGTTCTAGAAACGCTACATGAGGCCCACCCCGGCATTGTACGCATGAAAGCTCTGGCAAGGAGCTACGTGTGGTGGCCCGGGATGGACGCCGAAGTTGAAACCTGGGTCCGAGGGTGCACACGGTGTCAGGAAGTCCGCCCCAATCCCCGAGAGCGCCAACCCAAAGTTGGGAGTCTACCCACAAGCCGTGGTCATGCCTACACATAGATTTTGCGGGGCCGTTTCAGGGGCTCCAGTTCTTGGTGACGGTAGACTCCTACTCGAAATGGGTGGAAATAAGCCCAGTGTCTACCACCTCTGCCAAAGCGGCAATAAGGGCCCTGCGGAAAATATTCGCGACGCACGGGTTACCAGACACAATTGTGTCGGACAACGGGGCAGCGTTCACATCTGCTGAGTTTCAAGCGTTCCTCGAAAGGAACCTAATCAGGCACATACGATCAGCGCCCTTCCACCCGGCAACCAATGGACAGGCGGAGAGAACGGTACGCACCGCCAAAGAAGCACTGAGCCGCATAACGGAGGGGGACTGGGAGTTCCGGCTGGCCCGCTTTCTTCTTACATACCGCACCACCCCAAACCCTATCTCCGGGCATTGCCCCGCAGAACTATTAATGGGCCGCCGCCCTACCACTTTATTAGACAGACTCCACCCGGACCGAGCCCCAGAGAGAAAGCTGGTCGAGAACCGGGAGGCGCCCGAAGCTTCCTCCCGGGGGAACCTGTCTACTTCCGGAACTACGGGGCGGGGCCTCAGTGGGTGGCCGGGCGCATCCTAAAACCCACCGGGCCAGTGTCATACGAAGTCCTAACAGATGGGGACCGGGTCCTCCGTAAACACGTCGACCAGCTCCGGAGGCGGCAAGACCCCGACACAGAGATCCAGTTACCGGGAAATGCCGCGGCCGCCCCAGCATCCGATTGACCGCAAGCACCGACAGCGGAGCCAGCGCCGGAAAGTCCACGGAATCCGGAGGGGGCCCCGGTGACAGCTGAACCGCCGCCGCCGCCGTTACAACCGCCACCGTCACTGCCTCGGCTACTACCAGAGATCCAAGCTCCTTGTGCTGGCGGACCACCCGATAGGGGCCCCGCCAGCCCGGTACCGGCCCCCCGACGTTCGCTAAGAGAACGGAGGGCACCAACATACTTAAAAGACTACGTCACCTGATAGGAGACGAACTATGGGGGGAGGGGTGTTGTGTCCTGGGATCAGAAGGCAGAGCTGGCAAAATACAGCCAAGCTTCGCTCTCTGAGAACAATAGGGACTAGGTTCCTGAGCTCGCCAGTAGTGAACCAATGGCAGCATTGGCGGGCGATTCAAACCCGCCAATAGGAATATAGGGCCGTCCCCCTAACTGTATATAGTTGGCCTCCGGCTGTTACTGTGTGTTCTTGTCTTATGTGAAGTACGAATAAACGCGTCTTCTCTTATGTCGTCGTCCGAGTCATGAGGCCCGAAACCCAGTACTTTACACTAAACTAAGACACACACTGGACTGCAGCCAACACATACAGAGCACAAGATCTAAGTGAGGCCCCTCCAATACAGGCCCTGGGGGGAAGGGACTGAAACTAGCTTTCAAGGGTTCAGTGGAATACACACATATATAGATCACACCATCCAGAAGTTGGTAATGTACATACATACATTAAGCATACATACAGGGCTTCTCTGGACCCAGAACACCCCTCAAACTGAATATTCAGAAAACTTTCACTTCCCCCTTTTCAAAACACAGCATTGGTTTACTTTTGGACAAATTCACATGCGAGTGAATGCACAGAGAGCCAAGAGCCAAGCACTTCTGAGCCTCTGTTGTGCCCAGCAATAGCAACTTTGTTGTGAAGAGGGGAAGGAAAGCTGTTGGGCTTCACCAGCCAGCATGGTGGCTGGAGACAAGCCAGCCTTTCTATTATTGTGTAAAAAACGGCTGCTCTCAAAACCTTTCTATGGTAGGGACAGAGGGTGGGGCAGGATAAGTGCTCTTTTTGTTCAACCAGGCCTGGTCTAAATCAGCCTTTCCCTCTGTTTTAATGAAAGCTGAAACGAAATGTCCCAAGTTCTATTTGGAGGCTGCTAATCTCAGCCCTAGTCCAATTTGAATAGCTCTTGTTTGGGCAACGGGCTCTCTGGATCGACTCCCTCCTGTACAGATGCCAAGAAAACCAGAAACAGAGAGATTTTCACCCACTGTTAAAAGCCATCTGGTTATGTAGAGCTGCAAAGTGAACTAGATCAGAGGCTGTATGATACCCACGTAAGGCAATTTGCTGGCCTGTTCATCATACCTGACTCTGGGGTTCACAGCTTTATTTCAGATTTGATCAGGTGGGGGGAGAGTACAGCTGCAGCACACTGCCGCCTGCTGAAGCCAACAGATGGGCATCACTGTAAGAAAGCCACATGGCATTTTTGTTGTTGTTGTTGTTAAATTCAGCTCATTAGGTTTTATCTGCAATATGTTGCTGTATTGGCAGAAAAGCATCAGGCAAACGGCAGTGTTCGCCAAAGTTTGTCAACAGCCAGAGGAGAAGATTTCATTGTGGTGGTGTCATTTGCACAAGTGAAACTTGATTGCCTTCAAAATTCAAACACAACCCATTCTTCAAACTCTGGTTAAGTCACTTTTGATAACTTGTATCGTAACGATAAACCCTGACTGGAATATTAAGTGAATTGCTATTCAGCTTTCACAACTGCTGGCATGCTTTGGATTTGCCGGCTAAAAAAAATGAATAAAAATACAACACAAAATGACAACAGATGAGAGGTTTTCTCCCCTCTGCCAGGTATGGAAACACAACAGATCTCACAGATCTAAAGAAGCTTGATGACTGTATTTTGAAAGCTTGACCCTTATTCAGGCAAAGATTACAGTCTTGCTTCAGAGTTCCAGGGAATGAATTTATACCCTGAGAGAACAAAGTTACTTGTAGAAGTGGGATTTGGAATAGGGAAATGGCAGTCAGGGGGAAGGGGGAAACGTCTCTTCCACACTGCCTCCTGTTGCCCCCACCAGCAACAACTTTTCTTCATTTCAAAGGGCTGATGAGCTAAAGATAATGCCATTTGGATGGCATTTCTAGTTCATCTCAGTAAAACAGAACCCTGGGTTACTGAGAATACTCCTGCTCTGCAAACAGCAAACTGGATTTCTTAGGATCTTGGGAGATAAAAGTAATCATTCCTTATGAGATCTCCCACTGAGTAGTAACAGTGGAGGGGGAGGAAATTACCCTATCGTGCAAAAAAAAAGAGAGAGCGCTTGGAAAAGATATTGGGTTGCACCCTACACCCTAACAACTACAAACTACAAACTAAACTAAAAAAAAAAAAAAGAGTAGGCAAGGATCTTAAAAGGTCTACATTCGAATTTAGGAATTCCCTATAGGTATGATTACAAAGCAGGTATAGTAAAATGGCACTAGTTCAAAATACAGTTTAAGGTAACATAATAGTGCATTATCTCAAGTAAAAAACAAAGTAGATTCTCAGATCTTCACTTTAACTTTTTTTTCTGGTTACGTTTCTTCTTCTTCTCGAAGGGGATTTTGACCTTATATGATCTAGAAGCAGCTGCCCCTAGTTCAGAGTCAGAGTCTATAAAGTTGCCTAAAGACACCGATGTAGATGAGGAACTGCCGCTGCTTGACCCATCTTGTTTGCTTGTATCCATAGCATTATTGTCCTTTACTTCTCCTTTTGGTTTCACTGGGGTTTGTTGCTGTTCCAGAAATGTTTTAGCTTTAGCCAAAGAGTCAATCTTTTCTTTTTTCCCTTATAATTGAAAGTCATAAGCCATCAATATGGAGTTGAATTTTCTTGCAGTAGTGTTGTAACATTTTTATATTGTTTCCTCTTTTTCCGTATTTCAAATGGAATGTCTTTCAGAGTCTTTATTTCTTCTTCTTGAATTTTTAAGGTTGTCCCATTAGTTGCTTTCAAAATCAAATGTTGATCTTCTTAAACATTTCACAAAAATTTCCCCTGGAAGATTATTTTTCTTAACAAACCCAAGGTAGATACGATAGACCATGTCTATATCTGATTGTAATGTTTCCAGTTCACAATTTATCAGAGGAGCCAATGCTTCACTTAAGATCTGTCTGAGGTTTTCATCTTTTTTTTCTGGGACCCCTTGAAATCTAAGGACGTATGAGGATCTTTCCACTTGAAGTTGTAATAGTTGTTGTTTTGCTGAGGTTCTTTCCTTTTCCGCTGATTCCACTTTTTGATTCAAAGTTTTTGTATTGTGTTCAACTTTTTGAAGTTTTTTAGCTGTCTTCCCTGATGTGGACTTGACTTCCTTAATCTCTTTTTGGAGAGTTTCAAAGTTTTTGTTGAGGTTTGTCATCTGGTCCAGCAGAGGGCATAATGCTTCAGAAATCATGCTTACAGTGTCTATGGTCATTTCCGGTCTATGACTCAGTGATGATGAACTGGTAGTTCCTGTAGTAAGTTTCACTTTGATCACCATTTTCCCCCCACACTATGACATTGTTTACGTTAAAGGTATAAGTTCTTTGAAGTTCTGAAATCTTTCTCTGGAGTGCTAAAAACCGTTTTTGGCACTAGTGGGTTCGGATGGATGTATATGCTTAAAGTCAGTTTCCGCCTTAATCTTTTATTCAGTTGTTCAGGCTAGGCAAAGGCTACTCTTCCCCCTCCGGAAGGGTTTACCCCCTTCTTCAGATTTAAGGCTTACATTTAAATCCAATCCCACAGTGCTTCTTTTAAGTATTTCGGCACTCACGTTTAATATCGATTAACTGCTGCATGATAGGGTAGATTCTTCTTCTGCTTCATTTAGATCCTCTGCTTGCTCTGGACTTGGGTGTGTGCCTCTGAGCACCATTGCTGGCCCCGGTGCAGTAGAGTCTTTGGGGACAAAAGGGAACCTCAATCCCTCAGCCGCAGCTTCAGGAGCGGCTCACTTCACGTCCCAGGCTAGAATCCCCCTACAGGGACTCTAGGGGAAGCCGGTCTCCCTTCTTGCTGCTCCAGTATGGAACGCATCCATTGGAGCTCAATGGGATGTGACCGTCTAGCAAGTCACTGAAACCACCAGGTTTTTTGTTTTTTGAGGTTGCTCCTTGTCAGTGGTTGATTTGTTATTGCACATTTTCTTTTATTGTTCCATTTGCACTGTTGTTCTTTGCTGTTGTTTTTAATTCTTACATGTTCTTCTTGGTCTGTGGCTTATGGGCTATTAAATCTGACTAAAGGGAAAGTGAAGTGATTCATTTGTATTTGGTATCCCTTGACTGTGAATAAATCAGACATTCATCTGATGTCATAACAGACATAATGCTTTTCAATTACGTGACAGTTCCCACATTCAGCTGCATATCATTGATGAGGCCACAAGCAACGTGGGAATGAGACAGGACTGCTATGTAGTCATTTTAGAAATCACCCCAGACATTTATGTTTTTCTCCTTATTTCAAATCAGCATTGACTTTTGCCATATGTTGTAAGTATTGTTGCCTTGCTTATAGATTTATACTTTCTGCTCTGTTAGGAAATAGCAAAATAGCTTTCTTTGGCTTAGTGCTTTTTGTGGGGAAGTTTATGCAACAATAAGGACATCTCTGCACAGTCCACACCAAAGCATGATCATCTGGGGAAAGCAAGAGATGCATTAGAGATGCTAGCAAATCAATGCAAATCATTCCTCAAACATGCCCCCAATGTACTTCAGATAACCAAGGGCCTAACTATACATTACACAGCCCTTACGTCCTTCCACATCCACCTCAGTCCTGTCAACCGGACTTGCATTAGGACTTCTGTGCTTGGACCAATTCCCAAGTGTGCATGGGCCCAATTTGGATTCAGTCTCAGTGCACAGGGAGAGTGGGGTTAGCATTCCCCCCTTAGGCCATTTTGCCTACCTGAAATGGCCCCAGGGAGCTGCTATTTGCCCACTGGGAGGAAATGTGAGTATTGAGAGGCTACATTACATATCTGTAACTTTCCCTAACAGGAGATTCGACTTTGCTGGTGGTCATTTCAGGTTATGAAAGTGGTACTTGGAATGGGAAGTCCTGATAGCTCCAATGGCATCTAGTATGTACACTGCCTTAGCACAGAATACTCTCTAACGTGTCAATACGCTGCAGTGCTTGGAATTTCAGGCTCGGACTGAGAAGGCCTGGGTTCAGATTCCCACACTATCATGAAGCACACTACATGATGTTAGGCTGATTCCCGTCTCTCAGCCTAACTTACCTTAAGGGCTGTTAGAAACTTAGGTCCAGATAAAATGCTGGAAGATCTTTGATTGGACATTTTCTCTTCATAAATAGCATACTGGGAGAATGAGGACTTTAGTATGTCTGCTTTGGCCCTATCTTTTCAAACAACCCTCTGTGGTACATTAGGTTGAGAGACAGGGATTGATCCAAAAGTGTGTTCCATGACAGTGGGGGAATTTGAACCCTGTCCTAGTCTGAAACCCCAAACCAGTGATTTTTCATTCAGTGGCTTGACAGCCTTGTTCACTGTTCCCAATGTGGCACCTTCCCTGTGATTCAGGAAAGTGGGCAAGGCCCTTGCCTGCTGGGGCTTGTGGTTGGGAGTTGGTTCCCACCTTGAAATATCTACTGCCAGAGGAAAAGTTAACCTACAAACCTCCCTGAAGTGCCTCAGGCCAGGGATAGAAGGAAATGTGGCTGTTTTGACTGATGGAATGAGCCATGGAGTAAGAACCACTTCTCCAACCACTGCACCAGATTGTTAGAGAGCATACTATCTAGCCAGCATACATACTAGAAGTCAGCACTGCTATCAGAACTAGGTGCTTTGAAAGCAAATTGCAGCTTTGTCTACAGAAGCAAACAGTGTTCTTTTATCATTAACTTTATCATTATAGCCATTTTAGTGTCAAAATGTCAAGAAGTTTTATAGCAAATGGCAACCAATGCAAGACATATAATGAAAAAAGAGAAACATTTGTCCTTCTGGAAATATCCCCATTTCCCAAAAGTGACTCTTGTCACTTCTGACACAAAACATTCACCATCCCCCTGAAACACCCCCTCCCCCATGTCTTTTTCTATTTCAGTCTGGAAGGCAAAATGAAACGATATCTGGTCACACATGAAAAAACCAAATTCCACAGTAATTGAACTCTGTGCACTTATTCTCCTGCCAACATTCCAAAGTGTATAAAAACATTTCTATGAATATTGCCTCGCCGTGGCTTTCAAAGTCAAAAAGAAGAATTCTCCATACAAAAGAGAACTCTATTTACAGATACAGGGAAGGGGGAACAATAGAAGAAATGCACAGCAACACAGGGGAAATGCTGGCAGTCATTCCTCAGGAAGGATTTGGGATTAGAGACTGGCTCTAGGGGAAAGTCCAAAAGATCTTCTGGAATCCAAACTATCATTGTTATTCATGAAAAACATATATGATTAACACGCATTCCAAGCTGACCCTTTTCTTTGGCAAGAAAAAAGGCAAGACCTAGAATGATTGTGGAGAATTAAGAGTGGAGCACGAGGGCAAAGTGGATAGGGAGACATTTTGAAGGGAAACAGGATGGAATGGAGAATCAACCATTATTAAGGCAGTGGGGAGAAGCAGGGGAGGATTGGGGAAAGGGAGGAAAACCATATTCTTGCATGCTTTGGGGAGGGGGTTGCCATAGTAACTGTGAATGGAATTACTTAGTGGCAGCAAACATAGGGCTAGAAGTCCAAGCTGCTGCTTTTGCGCTGTCAAATGGCAGGAGTGGGAGGTGTGTTGTAGTGTATACATTCTGAGCGGGAGAGGTACTTAACTGTCCCTCCATGCACTGCTTTTCTCTATATCCTTTTGTCTACATCCTCTCTGCCACAGCCAAGTCCTCCCACTTGATTCCATACATTGAAGGACACCAGCTGTAGGGGAAAGTGGATGGGAGGTTGTGTGCACAGGAAAAGTGATGGGTAGAGGAAGGCTTATTCGCTCTTATGCTGCAAATGGCCTGATTACTAGCACAAAATCAGTGGGTTGTAGGATTAACATCTGCTCGCTTACAGCAGGCAAACCCCCACCAGCACTCCCATTTTCCTGCTAGCACCCAGTGGACAGGGAGGAAAAAAGGGGGCAGCATCACACATCATTTGCACCTGGTTCCCAGAAGTGATGTTGGTGCAATGTGGTAACATTCTAGGAATTTTCCCAATCACTGTGGTTTTTCCTGTATAGAGTGGGGGAAATCCTAGGACATTGCTACATTGGGTGGACTTCATTTCTGGTTTTTAGCCAAAAGTGACATCACAGAGTAATGTAATGCCATTTTGAAGTCTCCACCCACCCCCAAATGCCCCCACCACACTCAGAGATAGGCTAGCAATGCTAGTGGTTAGTGCTACCAGACCCAAGTTTGCCACAGATCCTGTCACTTGACCAAAAGTCTGGATATGTGAACAGGATATGTTTGTCTACTACTCTCTTAGAACTCTCCTTCTCCAGTACAAATTATAATTACGGTAACCATTTCTTGAAGCAAAGGATCAACAAAATCCAGTGACACAAGCTTTTGGAAGTAACTTCTCAAAATGTGTGAAGGGCATCCAAAGATGATGGAGCTATACCATATCCATGCACACTGGCAGAACAACAGCATCACAACCATCTTCAAATGACTGAGGAAGAGAATGCTGTACATATTTGTGCAGGAATAAAACTGGACAGTGAAGGAAGATGAGAAAACAACACTGCAAATGAGATGGAAAAGAGGCTTATGTAGAGCACAGTCAAAGGGACACTCTCATGGGTCTACCTGGCCACATTCTATCTTTGAGAAATAGCAGTTAGAGGGGCTCAGACAATCCCTGACAGAAATTTTTAGGCTAGTGCTACAGGCCCTTTCTATACATGCAGCTTCAAAATGGGGCAAATAACTCCCCCAAGAAATAGCAAGCGGGGAAAGCAGAAGAACCTGCACCCTTGCCACAACCCTGTGTGGAAACTGGCCTGTGTGGTCCCTTAACAAGGAGTTCTCCACAGCTGCTGTGGAGCTTTGAGGAGGGGGGGGTAAGATGTAGTTCAGCCAGCCCAGACAGCAAGTGTTCCATTTATAACATCTTTGTTTTCAACCAAATCAGTTACTTACTATGCTCTGCCAACAAATGGTAGGAAGGCTTAACTTCTGTTTTTTAATATCGTAGCAACATCATCCAGATTCTTGTTGACAAATTGGTAAAATATGGTTTGGATCCTATGACTGTTAGGTGGATTTGTAACTGGTTGACAGATCACACCCAAAGAGCGCTTGCAAATGGTTTCTTATCTTCTTGGAGAGGAGTGACAAGTGGAGTGCCTCAAGGATCTATCCTGGGACCTGTTTTGTTCAACATCTTTATCAATGATCTGGATGAAGGAAGAGAGAGAATGCTTATTAAATTTGAGATGATACTGAGAGGTGATATGATAACCATCTTCAAGCAGGCTTGTAGCTACACTGAATCATTTTGGGGCCTGGCCCCCCGACTTCCTGCCAGGGCCCCCCAACTTATTCTTCCTGCTGGTCACCGCTGCAAGCTTCATACCCCCCTCCTCTCCACTCTGTATCTCTTCTATGCCCTTGCGTCTCACTCTCTCTACATGCCTCCTGCACCTTTGGAACATTGCATTTCGGGGGGGGGAGGTCAGAGAATCAACTGCAGCCACCCTTTGAAAGATGCACAATCTGCTATTTTAAATCCTTTCTGCTACTTTAAATCTTTCCTATCAACCCTAAAACTTTGTTGGTCTTAAAGGTGCCCCTGGCCTGGACTCAAAACTTTGTCTCTCACAGACACACCCCACACTGTATATTTTGGTACATTCTTCTGCTCCTTACCAGATTCGGATTCGGTTTCTCCAGTCTCCTAAGTGAAAGTCTGAAACTCCTTCTCCTTCAGCTGCCTGGTACTTTGTCAGTGCAGCCAGCGTGGAGCTGGCTGGGGTGAAGGCGGAAGCACTCTGAGGAGACAGCAGGGAAACTTTGAGCCACCGCAGCTGCCTAAGTAACCTCTGGCCATGGAGAGTTCCTTGGAGAAGGTCAGCGCTGGCTCCGGCTGTTTTGAAGGGGCACAGGGGTGACTGGTGCCAGCCTTTTGCGGGGGGGGTCATGGCAAGGAATGATCCTGGGAGATCTTTAGCATCAATTGCCTAATCCCTCTATAAAGGTAAAGGTTCCCTTGCTCGAAAGCCAGTCAAATGGAACTTTTCAGCCTTCATTTAGGGGGAGGTAGAGGGAGTTACTTAAATTGCCTTTAATTAAATTAGCCAGTGCCCCCTGAGAAATTAAAATGCCCCCCAAGTTAAAAAATCCTGGCTATGGGCCTGTCTTCAAGTACTTGAAGGGCTGTCATATAGAGGATTGTGCAGAGTTGTTTTCTGTTGCCCCAGAAGGTCAGACCAGAACCAACAGGCTGAAATTAAATCAGAAGAGTTTTTAGCTAAACATTAGGAAGAATGTCCTGACAGAGCGATTCCTTAGTGGAACAGGCTTTCTTGGGAGGTGGTGGGCCTTAAAAAGAGGCTATATGGCCATCTGACAGCAATGCTGATTGTGTGAACGTAGGCAGATCATGAGAGGGAGGGCAGGAAGGGTTGCATCAGTGCTTAGTTCTTGTGGCCCTTTCTTACACACCCAGGAAACTTTGGGGTCACCACTTTGGGGTCAGGAAGTAATTTTTCTCTAAGCCAGTTTGGCCAGGGACCCTGGAGGGTTGTTTTTTTTTCATCTTCTGAGCATGAAACAGTGGTCACTGCAGGTGTGGAGGGGGAGGTATTGGTAAATTTCCTGCATTGTACAGGGGGTTGGACTAGATGACCCTGGAGATCCCTTCCAACTCTATGATTCTATGGGCATTATCACACGCACAAGTAGCTGTGTCATAGGTATGAATGTGGGTGGATTTAAAGAGCGCGATCACACATGAACATCTGGGAAGCACCCCACACCCATTGGCAATCCATTTTGCTCTGCTGCAGAAGCGGAGTAAAAAGACAACAGAGAAAGTCTGGTAGCAAACAGGTTGCTACGGGCCACGGATGGACTTTCCCCTGTCTGATCACTCCAGCATGCTCTCATAGTATCAGGATGATCTGATCAGGCCATCCCAACTCTGTGCCATTGTTTCCCCCCTTCTCAGTACGCGCATCATTGCACACTCCATAGGGAGCCCTCAGTGCTGAGATGCAATTCATCGATTCCCTGTTTAAGCGCATCAGGAACAAATGGCAAAAAAAACCCAATTCACCCGCGGTTGCGTCTGATCACACAGTGGCGGGCTGCCCCTGCAGCTTCCAAGGACTGTGTGATCGTGCAACTATGGGTCAAATTCCGCTGGAGGAAATAGCCTTGCTTCCCCCCCCATGTTATCTCGCATGTGACCGCCACCTATGATTCAGATTGTTCATAAAAAGTGACTGAACAAATCATGGTAGTTTCACGGTAACTTTTTAATTTTAATTTTTTTTCATATTCTAAATTTCAGATATGATTCAATTTATAATTGAATACAAAATTCACAGGTTCAGCATTTTAGAAGTCATTTTTGTCTGACAACAGTCTGGTCAACTTTTGCAAACCTGTATAATGGGAGGAAGCTCATGCATTTTATTAGAGAGAAAAAATAGATCTAGCTGATACCCAAATTAATTGTGAAACAAAGCCTCTCAAGACCAAAGCTGAGCAAATTCATATAAATGGAGAGTCTAAAAATATGTTCATAATAGGAGTGCATCTGGATTAGTGGAGAACCTATGTTTTACTTCATCCAGATTTTTTTTTTTAAAAAAAGAACCTTTAGCACCACAATATCACTTCCACGGTGATGCCACAGTTGTCATGTAAGTACCTAAGCAAAAGTCAAGATTGCTACTGTGGGGAGACTTGAGGCTTTCTTTCTTATTTGGGAACTTTATGAATATGTGTGGTTTATAGATCTGCAGAAAGACTAGGAGCATATGTATGTTATAAAAAAATAAAGTCTATATTTTAGCAACATAGTTTAGTTGAATGAATGTTACACTGTCCCTTAGACAAAGGACATAGCCTGGTGCTAGTCAAACCAGCACTCATCCTGCAATCCAATTTCTGATGTAGGAGAAAACTGGGAAGAAAGACACAATGACCCCAAAAGTAAGGCCCTAAGCACAGTTGCCATGTGAGCAACAATTCTGCAGCTGCCTGTTGGCGTCTCAAGTCCTTTCGTTGTGCTTGGCAGGTCAGTGAAAGGAATGTGTAGGAAAGGATTAGATGCTTTTGAAAGGATGATGGGGACTCAGCACCAAACAGGACACATCATGCAGCCTTTCCTCAGAGCGGAGCCCCTTCCATTGTCACTACTATAAAGGTTTATTTGTACCTCTGAGAAGTAGGTCGCAGATAACCTTTGCGTATTCCCTTTAAAAAGAGCCATTTTGCTGTTGATGTGGACCAGCAGGAAACAGTTGCCTTTGTTTCATTCTCAAATAAAGATGATTCAAATTGGCCTCCTGGCAATTAATTTCTTCTAGAAGACAAAACAGCAGCATTTCTGCCTGTCCTCGTATATAATTTTCATCGGTAAATTTCTCAGTGGGTTATTAACACCTCCCTGCCAAAAAGCAGCATGTCGCCAAAGCATCCCTTTGTCATTAGGAAGCCAATCGACTCCCCCCACTGGCACCAAATATCCCGGGAGAAAACAGTTTGAACCTATTAAGTAGTTTCTGAACAGAACAGATCTCTTTTATATATATTTTTTGTCGAACACAGCTAAACAAAATGGATAATTCTCTTTAGTGAAAATAAAAAGAGAGGGCTTTGCTTAATGCCTGGAGTCAGCCTGCTGAGTGCCCGTTGTACCCAGAATTAACAGTGACAATGGCTCTTATTCCTGGGTTTGTCTTTCTGTTTGTGGCTGCAGCGCTCAGATGCCACATGATGCACCTAGCTCTGTCTGCGGGGGGGGGGGACTGCTGTTGGCCAAGCTATCAGCACCAAATCAATCCCCCAGGCAGCCTCTTTTGTGTTTTAATTGACTTGTTCAGTCTCTGAGAATTTTATGGGCCAGTTTAGCTTATCTCCAAAGCAACCCTACATGTGTGCAATAAAGGCATTCATACCCAGCTCAAGAACTGCTGTGCTAACTTACTCTTCCTTTTTAGGCATCTGTGACACTGTCATCACCATGGTGCTTTCTATGGCTGAAGGTTCCTTGAGGCCTCTTGAGAGGCAAACTGATGTACTGTTCCTTTTGACCTTTGGCTTTCAGCCCAGGCACAGCTCCGTCTTCTGTTTCCCGATTCCCACAGAATACTAAAGAAGCTGTAGAATGTGGCTGTGCTTACCTCTGCCATCTCAAGCAAGCTCTCGTCTTCACGCGCACTCTGTGATGGTGCAGCCCTTCAAATGCAGCTGAGGGAAGGGGAGGACATGCTCAGAAGGGGCAAATAAGGTGTCATTCTCTCTTCTGAGCCCACAAACAGCTAATCCAAAGGATGCTCATCTATAGAAGAATTTCTGTCATTTCTGTGCACCCTTCCATACTGCCTGCATTATCAATGCAGGTTAATTTCCTGCCTCAGGATGTCTAGTGAGATTCACTATTGTAAGATTTCCCCCATGTCTGTGGGTTCCAGGGCTCCCATGAACAGTGGTTTCTGCTCTTAGCAGACACAGGTAGCTCAGGGTTGCCAATCTCCAGGTAGGGCTGGGAGATCTCCCAGAATTACAACTGCTCTCCAGACAACAGAGGTCAGTTCCTCTGGAGGACAGGGCAGTTTTGTAGGGCTGACTCTGTGGTATACCATAGTTTAGGAGAAACTGAGGTCCCTAGGCTGCAGTCAGATGGGCAGTTGGCCTGATATAGTTGCTTTTCTCTAATGGATTAAACCAGCTGGTTCACAGACCCACATTTGGCAGCCATTCCCCAACTGTACTCACCCCATCGTAAGATAAGTTGGAGACGGAGTACATAGACAGTAGTTGGATTCCAGTGCTAACAGATCCCTGCACATTCATTCTGCATTTCTGGATGTCTGAACTCCCCCAGAGTATGCTCAAACCAGTTTGGAAGTGTGAACCTTTAATTCTGGTTTCGCCATTCTGTTTTTTAAAATGGTAGAGCACATGCACATGCGCACCTGTCCTGGGCCCCGCTGCCAGGCGACCCCACACAGGAGCATGAGATGGAGCAGCCCCCCTTCCCAACAAGCCCAGCACTTACCGAGAGCAAGGGGAAGGAAGAAGGGGACATGGCAGCCCCTGACAGGATGATGATGAAGCAGCCGAAGAAGGCCGTACCAGCAGGGAGCGGATGCCTCCCAGCGGCGATCGAGTGGCGGCTGGGGACATGCCCAAGCCTGACCATAGCCTGAGCAGTGGGGGCTCAGCAGGCTGCCAGTGGCGGCAGGCATGGGAGCTGGGGAGGCAGGGCCAGGTGGCAAGCAGGCAGGGAGCATGCTGACGGTCACAGGGTCTGGCCCCATGGCAGGGTGGAAGGCCCCACTGGGAGGGGCGTGGCCCACATCTTCCCTCTTGAAGGAAGGTGGGTCTAGAGGCCAGGGTGGTTTGGGAGGATGGGAAGAGGATAAAAGAGGGGCTGGGAGGGCCAATGAGGAGGCCAGCAGCCGTGCATAAAGAAGGAGAGTGAGAGATAGATGAGACCGGAAGGGGGCGAGAAGGGTGAAGTAACCCTTCCTAGCGTCCCCCCTGTGCTGAGGCCCACTGGAAGCCTTCATCCTCCTCCCAAGCCAACCCCTCGCCCCCTTTTCAGGGGAGGACAGGCCTGGCTGCCATTGGCCTCCTCTCTGCCACAGCCACCCTGGCAACAAAGAGTGGCCAAGGGGCATGACAGCGGCAATGGCGATTGGAGGGCAGCCCATGGCAAGCACTGGGAAACGTGACAGCACCCAAGAAATGTTTGTTTTTTTAAAAAAGGCCAATGTTATGTTTTTTAAAAAAGAAGAAGAAGAAGAAGAAAGACCAGACTGTGTGCTCTGTGGTTGATGCGCAGCACTAATCTGAATGGTCAGCCACAGAAGAAGTGCACAGTGCGGCCGGATCAGGTTGGGAATCTGACTGAAACTCCCTGTCACAAAATGCGATGGAGTAATTAGGGGTGCACCCAAACCGTTCCAACTTGCCAATCTGCCCACAGCCCTAAAGTGACATCACATCCCTTATGTGCTCCCTTCCCAAGTTCCACTGTCCCTAAGCTCTGCCTTCAAATCTCCAGGAATGTTCCAACCCAGAATTAGCAACCCTAGGAAAGCTCATAGCACAGCAAAGTCCTTTCAACATGCCATCACCTAACTTTGAAGAAGGTAGGCCTCCACAGTCTTCTTCTGACTAGCACAATTCTTTTTTTCTTCTTTTTTTTTGCCTAGAACCAAACTAAGGAAGTCAGAGTGCTTGGGGCACTATAAGAACTTGTGCCAAGGAGTCTCCTGCCACTTGCAGGGAAAAGTGTTTCCACCCATGGCTGATGAAGACCAGCAGCTCAGCCTTGCCCTGCCCTATGCTTGCAGCCCTATATGAACTTGTGCCTCCTGCTGCTACTGCTGACTGAAAGACGCAAACAGCCCTGGGTGCAGTGGGTTGCAGGAACTTCCTCCACTGAAGGAAGAGCCTATTAAGTTGGAGGAAGGCCCCTTAGGTTGGAAGAAATCATCAAACTATGCTCAGTGGTAGGATGCAGACCACCAGGTTTTTACTAGGCGAGTGGAGATTGGCCCAAGTGTCTCCAGTTCTACTCCAGAATAGTGCTAGCCTAACCAATACCTCACACTGCCTCTGTTTGAAATGGCAGGTGGGCTTGTCAGCTTTCCTTCTTACCTCAGCACAGGAGATGCAGGAAGGAGGGATTGGAATCCTCACTACCAAGCTGTTATTAGCCCCTAGAAGTGGGGAAAGGGCAGAAGCCTGGCTGATACCAGCTAAAACAAGATATATCTGCCCCCCCCCCCTGTATCCACTTGGAGATGCAGGGGCAGCAGGATGCAGTTTCTTCTTTCTCCACCTCTAATTGGGCAAGTGACTCGTCTCCCCAGACAGAGAGAAAGACCACCACTTTTTTAAAAGGGAAGCTCCTCCCCTTACCCTGATCCCATTGGCCTTTGCAGCCAGGCCTGGTTGTAACACGAGAAGGAGTCATACATTTGTGTGGGCTTGGGGCGCCAACTTCCAGGTGGGATCTGGGGATCTCCCAAAATTACATCTGATCTCCAGAAGAACGTGGCTGCTTTGGTGGCTGTACTCTATGGCACTGAACCCCACTGAGGTCCTCCTCCTCCTCCTCCCCAAACCCCACTTTCCACAGGCTTCACCCCTAAATCTCCAGGTATTTCCCAATCTAGTGTTGGCAACCCTACTACTACCCCGTGAGGTAGGTAGCACCAAGGTTACCCAGTAAGCTTCATGCCCTGAACCCAGAGAACAATCTGTACTGTACAATCATTACCCCACACTGGCAGCTCACTCTTTTTTAAGAAAACAAGTGATATAGTTCACATACTATGGCACTGTGATGTTAGAGTACTGTTCAGAAGGGGAAACTGTTATTTCAAAGTGGTACATTTTTTTCTTCTTAATTGGATTTGTCCTTTAAAGAGCTGATGTTTGGCTTTTTTCTCTCCAGTTAGTACTGTAAGTGAAAAACAAAGAACCTTTTGGGGAGAGTCACACTAGAAGCAAAAAGAAGATTATCTCAATGATATGGAAAGTTGACAATGTTCCAACTATTTAACACTGGTAGTAAAAATATCTGCTCATGAAAGGGTTGTTTACAATAAAAAATGGACTTCTCAGGAATGATGAACCAATCTGGTCTGCTTTGCTGCTTATTTTGATCACTGGTGGGAGTTTTCAGTGAAGTCATTCAATTACTCTTAGGGAATTGTTTTCTGCATTCTATCTTTAGCAATATGATTCTATCTGTGGCAACAATCCTTTTTTTTTTTTTTTTGCTTCCTGGCCCAATTCAAGGGACCATCGTTTTTGACATACATAGCTCTTCACAATTTAGGATTCACCTCTTTTATAGAGATATGTGTCCTTCCCACCCCCAAGCTCTGTTAGTCCGATCAGGCCTACTGCTTCAGATAGCATTAATGGATCCACACTCACTTGCAGCAGTTTTGGAGTCATGCCCCAAGGCTGTGATATGATCTGTTTATCTCCCTTTAGAACTAAAGAATTGTTCCTCCTCACTTTCATTCAGGAATGTCTGGGAAACCTTCCCTTTTCATCTGTCCTTTGCAACATCTTTGACTGGATGTTTTATATGCTAAAGATTTTGTAGCTTTTTATTTTTGCTTATATTCATGGTTTATTTAATTGTAGAGGTTTTTTTTCTTGATCTGGGTGGCTTTCAGTGGATTTTGGACAGGTGACATAGAACCCCTAAAATAATTTAGAGCTAAATAAATGTGATCAAAAGGGAATGAGGCACCAGTACTGCTGCTGAAGCTTTTGAATAGGAAGTCGTATAGAAACTTGATGGGTAGGTTTTACAGCAGCTCGAGGTTGCCAAGAGAAAGCTTCTTTATTTATTTTATTACTAGCTTTGCCCCAAAGGGCCCAAGGCAACTCACGACATATGTCAGTAGCAAAAATAATGCAATTAAAATATTCCACAATTAAAACCATTAACTATTACTAATATACCACCAAAGAACTCAAAAAGCTTGGCTTACATACCAACCCTCATCCCTTTGCCTTGCCTAAATAACATTGCCTTTCAGACTTTCAAAGATGGCACCCATCTAACTTCCAAAGGCAGGGCGTTCCATAAAGCTAGAGCTGTGACTGAAAAGGTTCATGTGATGGCTGAGGTGGATCATGCATTCCTGGGTGGTGGAATCACAAGTCAAAATTGGAAAGAGGAGGGGAATTGGCGCACAGGTTCAGAGAGAAAGTCTTCTATAGCTTTGGATTTAGCTTCATTTTTTTCCCACACAACATTCTAGGGCTTGATGCAAAACAGTTCTTCAGTCAACAGAAGATGCCTCCCACATGCACATTCAAAACTCAGCCAAAGTTAAGAAATGCATGTGCACAACCTGTGGACAATCCCAGCTGCTCACTGCAGGGTTTAATGGTAGGGGAATGCATCATATGGGATGGGAAATGAAGGAATACACATGGGATAGTCCCCTAATTTTTTTTCTTGAATTCTGATTTAATTTATAATGCACCTAGTTTTGTAGTGGATGTTGAGTCTGTTTTACAATATTGCATTTTCAAATGTTAATACAACATAATTCTTTTAAAAACATAAACATTAAACAGCTATCTGACATTATAACAAAACAAGATACATTCCTAATGCCATGGATTATGACTCTGTGAAATATTATAGTTGTCTATATTTTCCTTTGCAGGTAGTTAAATTTAAATGCTACTTACAGTTTTCTTCCCAGATTTACAGGGTAATAACCAGCTTTAGTGTTTCCAGTCTCTTCTCCTCCAGAGATTTAAATTGATTGCCTAAATCTCAGTGAAATAAACTTTGCTATGAATAAGGAAGGATCAATTTATCAGGACATTTCACCTGGTTTATTTCTTTCCCCATTACCTGTCTCTGCTAAGAGATCTCAGACAAAACATCTGGCCAGGCATAGAAATAGAATAAGATGCAGCCTTGAGAAACAAACATTAATACTGTTCAGATTCTACAAACTGGATGTTGATAAGGGCAGGTTTGGGAACAGCATTTTGTACCCCTACCAGCGGAAAGATGTGGAAATAAAAACTGAAGATCAAAAGGATAAAAATATAAAGAAGATCAAGCTCAGCACAGATGAGGTAGGAGAAATGAGTCATGCTCTAAAAGAAAGGTTTACTTCTTATCTAACCATAATCTGCTTTTGCAGTCTGTCATCCTGCAGTATACAAGATATTATTCTGGGAAATAATATGAGTTCCTATGAAATAGAGAGAAATAAATTGCATGCTCCTTTGGCCTTGATAACCACTCATCTTGTCCACTCCATTCTTTTCCTTTGTATGAGATTGGAAGGGGGGGGGGATGCTCAGCAGTAGAGCATCTTCTTTGCATGCAGAAGGCCTCAGGTTCAGTCTCCAGTATCTCCAGTAAAAAGAATCAGATGATATGAAGGACCTCTGCCCAAGACCCTGGAGAACTGCTGCAGTCCAGATAAGACAATACTGACCTTGATAGGACATTGGTTTGATTCAATATAAAGCAGGTTCATTTGTCCAGGGGTCTTTTCGTAGAAGAACAGCTGCAGGAGCTCATTAGCATATGGTATGCTAATGAGCTATTAGGCTATTAGCATATGCCATGCCCCCTGACATCATCGGAAGTGATGTCAGAAGGGGAAGCAAAAGGGGGAAGCATCTTCAAAAGCCTCCCCTTCCCTTCCCCAGCTGGTCTGGGTGGGGGAGCTAAGAGAGAAGGGGTTTAAAGTTTAAACTCCTTCTCATGAGAGTTGGGCCACAGAAGGAGGAAAGAGGGAAGGAAAGAGAGAGAGTAGAGAGAAGGAAAGAAGGAAGGAAAGAGGGAAAGAAAGAGAGGGAAGAAGGAGGGAAACAGGGAAAGGAGGAAAAAAGAGAAGAGAAGAAGGTGGGAAAGAAAGAAAGAAAGAAAGAAAGAAAGAAAGAAAGAAAGAAAGAAAGAAAGAAAGAAAGAAAGAAAGAAAGAAAGAAAGAAAGAAAGAAAGAAAGAAAGAAAGAAAGAAAGAAAGAGAAGGAGAGGAGAGGAGAGGAGAATGAGGGAAAGAGGAAAAAGAAAGAAGGAAAGGAGGGAATGAAAGAAATTCAGTGGCAATTCAGCCCCATTATACCCTATGGGCCATTGAAGTCAATGGTGAAAACATAGGGTATATTCTGGGGGCTGGAGGAGGGGTTTGAGGGATAGGCTCCAAGATCACAGGATAGCTGATGGAGCCTCTCCCCAAGATACCCACCACGTTTCAAGAACATTGGACCAGAGGGTCCAATTCTATGGGCCCCAAATAGGTTGCCCCATTTCCTCCATTGTTCTCTATGGTGGGAAAAAAGTTATTTTTTTCCCACTATAGAGAACAATGGAGGAAATAGGGGCAACCTGTTTAGGGGCCCATAGAATTGGACCCCTGGTCCAATGTTCTTGAAACTTGGTGGGTATCTTGGGGAGAGGCTCCATCAGCTATCCTGTGAGTTTCGAGCCTCTCCCTCAAACCCTCCCCTTCAGCCCCAGAATATACCCTATGTTTTCACCATTGACTTCAATGGCCCATAGGATATAATGGAGCTGAAATTGACATTCGGCTGCCTGAAAGACTCTCCGGGACGCCGGCTGGGGGCGGGGCTTGGCTCCTGAGCTCCCGGAGCTGCGCTCCGGTGCGCTCCCCCCCGAAAAGACCCCTGCATTTGTCAATGTAACAATTGTAAAGAGAGAGAGAGAGAGTCAAAATTCCCACTTGGCTAATGCAAGCCCTTAGGTTTCATCGAATCATAGAGTTGAAAGGGACCTCCAGGGTGATCTAGTCCATCCCCTTGCACAATGCAGGAAATTCACAAACACTTCCCCCTCCACACCCCCAGTGACCACTGTTTCACACCCAGAAGATGACAAAAAAAACAAACCCTCAAGGATCTCCAGCCAAATTGGCCTGGAGAAAAGTTGCTTCCTGACCCCATAGTGGTGATCAGCATTTCCCTGGGAGTGCAAGAAAGGGCCACAAGAACAAAGCACTGAGGCAATCCTTCCTGCCCTCCCTCTCATGATCTGTTTAACTGAAAGTAGCTCTTTGGAGGAACTGAACCCACACCATAGAAAGGTTTACTTATGTTATGTACTGAATGTGAATCGCTCCTATCTATTTACATGTTAAGCTTGAGTCTGAATGTGGCTCTTCAGATGTCGCATTGCTATTGGTCGGTTTCTGCGAAACCTGTGTAATTACCCAATCACTGAGTGATATTGTTGCAAAGCGGGAACGGTCCTGATTGGCCTTTATCCCTGCATTCTGATTGGTCTTTAACTTGTAATGGGTGTGGCTTTGACAGCCCGGGAGAGTTTAAAAGAAGGAACTGTGCTCCCCTTGTTGTTGTGTGTTCCTGACTTACAGTTGCTGTTTAATAAAGCTGAAATCACTTGAAGCTGAATCCTCCATGAAATGAACTTTAAACAAACAAGCCTAAACAGTCAATTTTCATAGGTCTTTGGTTGCTATTCTAAATATTCTCATTTGAAAGTAAATGCCATTCAGACTGGGGCTATGCTGAAATTCATCATTCATAATTTCCTGGAAAGGTATGCAAAGTTATCCTGGTCAGAATCCTCAAGTGTAAACCCCCCCCCCCCAAAAAAAAGAAACAACCTTATCCAACTTGAAATACTAAACCAGATTTTGTGCATGCATGGTCAACAACAATCAAACTAGGTGCCACAAGCTCCTTCTTTACAGGGACGTGCATTGAAATCCCTTCATGTTAATGATCCTTATTTTGGAAGAAATTCTCAGTGATCGCTGTGTCCCCTTTCAAGCCACCTTTTTGTCTTCTCTGGTTTGTTCAGGTCTCTCAATTGTTTCATATTTTATGCTGTTGTCCCCCCCCTCCCCAGAATCTAAAACTGTCTCTTATTCCCCAACATATTTGTTTTAATTTCAAAGCAGCTGTGCACTATGGCTGGTGCTATGAGGTGGGTTCAGGGCAAGTGAAATCAAACTACAGTTCCAAGGGCAGTGCATCATCATGCATAGCCCAATATTACAAGCTGGGGGGGCAACTCTAGGAAAACAGATGAGCTGCTTTCTCAGCACTCACTAATATTTGAAATTCAATCCCGTTAAAAGCAATAGAGTTTGCTTACAAATGATGTGCTTGGGATTAGGATGCTGGTGTCTTTCCTTTTAATGCAGTTCATGAAACAGTAAGTGTGGAGTTATAGCCATGCATTTCTTCACCACTTATTTCAGAAGGGCTTTCATATAAGAGGCTATTTTTAAAGGTAAGCTTTTGTTTTCTCCACAGTATGAAACTGGCCCTGTTAGATTCTGTGCCTTTTCTAAAACAGGTAGGGAAGACAACTGAACATGGCACCCAGTTGCCTTCTTGAGTCAAATCTAGGGCAGCTATGTTTTAATAATACACCTGGGGTTCAAGCCTCCCATCTGTTGTATACTGACAGAAAGGGAGCGAGCAACACTAATTCTGCAATACTGCAAGAATTAGAAGGCTGTAACTTTCCTTAGGACTGCACTGTAAATTATACACACCCACCCACATATTTTTTATATATATATATATATATATAGCATATATATATATATATATATATAGCATATATATGAAGCAGCCAAAAATACTTATGGCTAATGGTGTCAGGCACACAGACTTCTCACCTTTGCAGAAAAGTTGATGATAACAATATTTTGATATGCATTGGCAAAAGCACAAACAAAAACGAAAAAATTACACAAACCATTTCTTCAGACTGTCACTGTCAGAAATCAGGAATATTCTAGAAGAGGCCACTTAATGACCCTAAATGACTTTGTTCTCCGCCCAGCCCAAGTCTTTCAGCTTCCATTTTGAATCTCAGACACCCATCCTCCAAAGCAAATTGCTCTCGCCCCTAAACATAACACCTTAGGATTTATCCATCCCAGAGTACTCAAAAGTTTCTGCACTAAGCATGAGACCTTCTGAGAAGAAACCATCAAAGCCTTCTTGACTCATTGGGTGATTTCATTGTGATGTTCTCTGCTTCTGTTCCTGAAAGAAGGAAGTGTGTGCTAACATCAGGGTAAGAACTGGCTCCTGGCCTCTGGAACTTGGTCAAGTGAAAGAAGATCCTGGTGGTCAGAGTCTATTCAGTAGTCTTCCTATAGATTAACTGTAATCAATCTGCTATGAATGTCAGTTGGGGACCTTGAGCCACTCACTATCTCTAGGCCTACTATAACACACAGGGTTGATGGGAGGATAAAGTCGGCAGGATGGAGCCATGGACACTGCCCTGAACTCCTTGGAGGAATTACTTGGTTTTGGTGATAACACAATGATAATATTTAGGACTCTTATTTCCCATTTTGTCTAGCACAATACTCATGGTGCACAATGCAACACTCTCCTAAAGAGGATTAAAAAAAAAACCCTTACTTTAGCAAGATCAAAATATGACTAGAAAAGGCCCATGAATACCTTGGCATTGGCATCAGACTTGCAGCACATCAAAAGTGAAAAGAAATTAGCATAACATATCTTATTAAAGTAATGCCTTTTTGCCTTGAGTTGGAATGGTCTTTCTAGCTCTTTAGGAGCCAGATGAGACAGCTCATTATTCACTGATCACACAGACCCACATAGGCTGGGAACAATTTTTTTTCCAAAAAGTAATATTTAATCCATTATTCAGTCCTTCAGTTTTCGTGTGATGCTGCTGGACCATATTCTAATGCATAAAAGAAGCTTCATTCAACAAAGGGAGAATTACAGCTATTAGACAACTGAATCCTAAACATACACTGAGTCTTTCTTGCCCAGCATGGTATGAGGGCTATTATTAATAATTTTTTGTTCAGGTTTGTATTTTAAAGATAAGCTTTAACCACTGATTACATGACAGATTCCTTGCAGTCTCCCACTGCACAACACAGAGGAGTTTTAGAATATGCACTGCAAGCCAATTCTTTCTGATGATGGAAATGGTGGGCTTAAGGGGCATTAACATATTTTTATGACTTGTCACTCTGATTAGCATTCTAACTGTAGCAACTTTTTTCCATTGCTCAAACAGATTCGCTGGCAAAGAGGAAAGTCTGTTAACAGCTGGAAAGACAAAAGGCAGTCAGGGAAGATGGCCATAATTATACAAAGCTGGCAACATGATATATAGCATCTAAGAGCCACCCAATGAACCAGATGCCCCAAGAGGCACAGCATTGCCATGGACATTAGAGAAAAGTAGTACTTAAAGGGGCAGCTAGTGAGAGACCACTGCAACTGTGACTAATCATGACCTGGCACCAAGAGTCAGTATGCAATACCAGAATGCTGGGGGTGGGGGGCCAAAAGGTTTAAAATGTGAATTAGAGTGAGAGAAATCTGCACTGGATTCTACTTAACATGAATTATTAATCTCAAATCCAGACAATGAATTAGCCAAATGAGAAAATTATTGAAAGCAGAAGCAGCACTTTAAAGTCACCAAGGGCATAAAGAGTGCCAATCAGAGGTAGGGTTGTTGGCCTCCTCGGTGCAGGCAGAAGATCCCCTGCCACCAGGCCCTGCCCACTGCCGCTGATCAGCTGGCTGGCAGAGGGACATACCAAGAGAGGGAGGGAGGCCCAGGCTACACAGCTGGTGGCATAGCGATGCCAGCATGCACCAGAAGTAAGATGGTCACATCACCGGCAATTTCTTTTAGGCCTCCCTCCTGCTCCTGGTAAGTCTCCCCTATCCCCCACCAGTTGCCAGGAGGGACCTGAAATTTATCAGTTATTTATATAGAAAATCTCCATGCTGCCTCTTCAGAGTCCTGCTCAAGGAGGCTTACAATTAAAACACAGGTCATTAGATGTAAGCAGCATAAAAACTTCAATGAAACAGAGTAGATCATTAAAATGCTGCTAAAATATAACCCTTAATTAAAAGCCTAGGTAAAAAGCTTGGCACCTAAGTGAAAGTCAAGTAGGTGCCAGGTGAGTATCAAGGGGGACAGCATTCCAAAGGTGAAGTGCCACCACAGAAAATGCCTTGTCTCTAGTCGCCACTCACCTCATTTCTGAAGATGAGGGTACAGAGAGTAGGGCTTGAGAGGTAGATCTTAACTAGTGGGCTAGGTAGTATGGGAGGAGATGGTCTTTCAGGTAACCTAGCCCCAATCCACATATTGGTGGAACCTCACTCCAAATCCCTAGATGTATCCTCCCAGAGGTTTCATATAGATGTTAAATAGCATGGAGGATAAGGAAGAACCCAGTGCAGCCCCATAGCATAAATGTCATGGGGACAAGCAACAGTCACCTAGTACCACTTTGAACTGATCATTGATCAATCAGCTCCCTATATGCAACTGACTGAACTGGTGGGTCTTCAAGCATTCCTAGTAAAAATAGCAAAAGTTCATATGGCAACTTAAAAATGACAGCTCTCTTGCTGCAACATACCTGTTAATGTTTGAGCTGCCACATAACGTCTTTGTTGTTTTTACAACTGCAGACTAACAAAGCTAGATTTCTAGAACAGGGACACAAATATTATCCTAATTAGCTACATGCTTTGTCAGGTTCAAAACGAATTGTTAATATTCGGGAACATCTTGCAGTCCATTGTATATAACTCACTGAAGGACATTGTTCTAATTCAATGGTATTCTAGGAGAAGAACCTGGGATAAATTAGGCGAGATGATAAAAGTCTGGCCAGGGATAAGAATAGAATAACGTTGTATTTCACAATGGCTAGGGAAGGGGTGAAAATCTGCCAGGTTACATTATACCTGTTCAGCTCTTCAGTGAGATATCATTTTCTTTAATGTTTGAGATTTTTTTCTTCTGCAAGCATGAAAACTAGAAACTTTTTTTTAAGAATTCATTGCCACATTTACACTTGTATGGCTGCATTCAGATGTCAGAATCAGATGACATGAATCCAGGATGTGCACAGGATGTCTTGTTGCTGGGATCCCATGCACGCCTTGCTCCCTTCTTTGTCCTATGAGAATCCTGGAAAGAAGCTAACCCCTGTTACCAGTGATATACAATTACAGGAACACGACTTAACAGGAACTAGATTTGACTACAAAAACTAGAATTTAAAACCGGGTTTAGAATCCTAAACCAGATGGGAGGAGTTGTTCCCCTTACATGCGGAACTCAGTGTTGTGCAATCTAGTTCTCATGTCATCTCAGCAGTTGCTTATTTTACCTTAGTTGGCAAAGTTAATATTCCAGTTGACACACTAGCTTTTGTTCTCTTTGAGCTGAATCTGCAGATCTCCCTTAAGTCTTTGGTACAATCACATAAAATAAGATAGATCCATGCTTCTCCTTACCCAATAATATCATGTAGGGTCAAAAAAAAATGGCATCCTCTTGTCAGAGGAGTCTTCTCTTCCAAAAATTCATTCTGACAAGATTTAGACAAGCATTGGGCAAGTTGCCCCCTGAATGAACATTTTCTATCAATACTGAGAGGTGCTTCCCCAGTGCTTTCAGCTACTTATGGTTAGATGTTCCTCATGGAATGCACAACTATCACTCTATGTTGTATCACTGTAGCCTCAGCAAAATCACAATTTCTGATGGCAAACTACACAGAGTCAGGGTCTGAAATCCATTTTGTTCAAAGATGGAGGCTGTAACTGTGCCAATTCAGGGCCAAATTAACAGCAAGAAAGGAGGAAAGAGAAGGGAGGAACAAAGAGCAGCGGATGCACACATCCCACATTAACATCAGCATGCCGTGTTAACTGAAAGAAGCCCTAGACAGTTGTTTCAGCATATCCACATTCAGTACAAACTAACAAAAAGAAACCACAGATTAAAAAGAAGCTCACACACTGGTCATACAAATTGGATTTTGTATCATGTTATATGAATGTGTCTGGAAATGGCAAAGGCAAATATTGTGTGCATAAAGTGCCGTCAAGTCACAGCCAACTTATGGCATTCCCACAGGGTTTTCAAGGCAAGTGATTAAGCAGAGGTGCTTTACCATTGCCTTCCTTTGCAAAGTTTCCCTTGGCGGTCTCACATCTGGGTACTGAACCTGTTTAGCTTCAGAGACCTGACGAGATTGGGCTCTACTATACTATTCCACCTCCCAAGGTGAATATTACTTCACAGTTATTGCACCTAGTGTTTTTCTTCATTTCCAGGTCACATTTAGGTGGAGGTGTCCAAGATATCTCTGAGATAGATATTCTTGTAGATCTCGTCAAAATTCTTGTCAACATTTTGCCAGGGCAAGACCATCAAAATTCCACTTAAATTGTGCACTGGTTTCCTGACATATATATCTATAAATCCTGCCTAAATACTTGTGGCTCCCCTCAAGCTTCCTATCAGTTTTTCACTTCACTGGGTTCTTCTAATTTCCCCTCAAAGTTCACTTCAGGTGAAATCCTCTGACTACTCTAGAATAATTTCTCAGGAGGTTAGGTAGAGAATGAGCATCAGACGAACATTTTGGCTTGGCACGTTCAGGATGCATAGTGTTAATGCTGGAAGCAGATTCCAGGTGGCAGCATAATCAAGGCAAAGGCTGCTAAGGTTCTTGGGCTCACACCTGCCACATTTGCACTAGGATCTAGTCTGCTAGATTCTTGCCACTGGAGACAGCACACTGGAATGATGTAGCAAAGTTATTTGTCAAGGAAGCTGGTTTCCAGACTTCCTCCCTTTGCAAACAGTGACCGGATTATGGCATCAAGCATGAAAGCTGTTATTTCTTATGAATTTGCATTTTAGTTGGCATAACAGCTGACTTAAATGTAGTGTTTTGTTATTTTAGCCAATGTGTAATCCTTTTATGGAACCTCCTAAACTCTTTGCTGCTGAAATCCAGTTTATGTTAGTCCTGATTTTGTTTATGAAGGACTTTGAAGATCAAGGGTGCCATAAGCACTAAGAGCTGTTATGTTGGCAGGACATTCAACTTAGAGACAATCATCTGAATGCCTTATTTTTGTCTCCCTTTTTCAGCACAGAAGCAGAATCTAGAGGGGAAAGACTGTTCAAGTGCCACTACATAGGAAACACAGAGTTCTGTTCTATTCCCCAATTTTCAGATGATAGATTATTATTCTTTATATTGCCCAATCTCGGATGCTGTAATAAAATATAAAAAAATAACTACTAAATCAGAGGTGTCAAACATGTGGCCCGGGGGCCGGATGAGGCCCCCAGAGAGCTTCTATTAGGCCCTCAGTGGAACTGGCTGTCTTCTTCCAGTTCTGCTGCTGCTGCATCACCATAGGTTTGCAGCTTACAGATACACACCTGAACAGCATACTCAAGATTGCAGCTGCACAGACATTTTGATGCAATAATTCAGAGCAAGAGGTATCCATTATCAGACACTGTTAAAAATATATTATAAAATAAACAAAATATTGCAAGAGTGCTAATGTTTTAAGCATGTTTTTAAGTTTAAAAAACCCCTTTGTGTTTTTGTGTCCTTTATAAAGTTTATATCTCCGCTACTTGGCGTTACATTTATGACACACATGGCCCGGCCCAACAAGGTCTCATTTTTTTCAGATCCAGCCCTCATAACAAATGAGTTTGACACCCCTGTACTAAATGCTATTAAAATATACTATAAAAGGCATAGCCTGGAGAAAAGTATACCTTGTTTCTATTTATCAAAGATTTTCCCTATTTTCTCATACCTGTCCATTGGAGGGTTGCACCCTGTGCTGGCAAATGCTGAGAAATTTGGAGAGCAGAAGCTAGGGGGAGGAGTTGCAAGGGATGTTATGTCACATCCTCTGTGACACTCTAGGGATTTTCCCAATATCTATGGTAAAGAGATTGTGGAGGATGTGACATCATTTCTGAGTCAAGGTTTAGAGGTCACTTCTGGGTGAGAAGTCCCTTCAATCTCTATGGTTTATATTCCAACAGAGATAGGAGGGATTTCTAGAGTGTCATCATTGATGCTATTCCTCCTCTCCATTTTCCTCGATTCTTCAAATCATCGAGGGCAGGATATTGAGTGTGGATGACTGCCCACTGTCAGCAAGCCCAGTCCATATCATCAAAGTCTGAAGCAGTTAAATTTCTGAGTGGACACCTCTAGTGGACATTCATGCACATGAACACTAAAACACTACACAGTGTACACCTTGGCATTTCACACACTGCACCTGTTGGGTTCTGTTTGAAAATATGGATGTCACATTGTAGTGAAAAATCCCTGTCTACCAGGAACAGCATTTAGTGGACATTCAGGAGGGGAAGGCAAGAAGGTAGGGATGCCAGCCTTCAGGTGGGACCTGGGGATCCCCTGGAATTACAGTTCATCTCCAGACTACAGAGATCAGTTCCCCTGGAGAAAATGGATGGTTTGGAAGGTGGACTCTATGGCACTGTACCCCTCTGAGATCTTTTGTCCTCCCCAGGCTCCATCTCCAAAGTTCCAGGAGTTTCCCAAACTGGGTCTGGCAACCCTACCCCACCCCCCTATCTCATGACAGTGGCCGGAGGGACCTGGCAACTCTTCAAGGAAGTTGTCATCTGAAGGTGGAAATCTTTCATCTCATGGAAACTCTCTGCTGAATCCAAGTAGAAAATACAGAGAACAGAAAGTGGAGGTCACTCACAATTCCTGTTTCTTTACCCCTCCACTTCATGACATCCAAAGTACTATTGTTTTAACAAGGCATCAGTGTACCTTGTCAGACATGGGATGATGTCATTTATCCACCAAAGAGTTAAGCTTACCTTAGCATAATAGCCTGCTGTTCTGAAGGTATTTCAGAAAACTATCTGTCACTTTCAAAAGGAGCCTCAATACCCTGGTGTGTCCCAGTTCAAACAGTGTAATTAGATTCCCTTAGCTACAGTCTGAAAAGAACCTGATTGTGGCAATAGCCAAATCTGAAGATGAATCACATGTTGCCACTGAGTGCTGCAGGTGGTTTATCACAGCAGCAAGCCAATTGGCTTTTTGGACAGGTGGCATTTCTTTGGAGTGAGAGCATATTTTCCTGGCATTTGCTCAAACACAAAGTATAAAATCCCTCCTATTTCTTTCTATCTAAAATTGCCCTCAGATAAAATGCTCATGCACAAAAAAACCCAGAACAATTTGTCTTTCTTTACTAAAACATTAGTGATGTATTAAAAACAATCTAAAATGGGTTTGTTTAACAGGTAACACTACAAGCTCCAGTACTGCATCCCTCATTTGGGCAGTTACACCATTGATTACAATCTAAAATTATCTTTGGGTCAAAATTCCAGTCATATCAAATATCAGTGCAGTTTAGAGGCAGCAGAATGAGATGCAGCTTTCCAGGCAGAATTCAATGGAGCCTCAAATAGCTTTATCACTATGAGAGCAATCTTTTCAAATCCTATGGTGTTATGTCAAAGGTTGAATGGTGGTATTTGCATCAAAGAGTTTATAATAACTGGAATCAAAACCAAACGATTGGTTTAGTATCCAATATTACTCATATATATTGGTCACCCTGAAGAAAACCATGAGGAAGAAAGAAGAAAGCAAAGAAGGTGATTTTGGTATGTATATTTTGCTATATATTACAGAAAAACATATTTCTACTACAGTGTGACATCCTTAATTAACTTACAATGATACTTTCTGTGTTTTCTCTGCAGTGGTTACTATGTTGGCCCACAAGAATTAACCAAGTTAACATGGTATGTTCTAGTGGGCCAAATGGGATAGATGTAGACAGGGCCTTTTTTGTAGAAAAAGACCAGCAGGAACTCATTAGCATAATAGGCTACACCCAACAGCAGAAACTCATTAACATATTAGGCCACACCCCTGACAGTGCAACTCATTAGCATATTAGGCCACATCTCGTGCCTTCCCTTCACTTGCCTGGGCGCCCTGCGGCTGTGGGGAGCCTGGACAAGCCAGCCCTTGGACAGGCCGGAGAAGGCATGGGGAGGCATTTAAATGCCTCCCCAATCCTTCCAGGGCCCCCCTGGCCTGCCCACCTCAGAGTCACCGGGCGGGGTCACTCTCCAGGCCATCTCTGAAGCCAGCCAGAACTCCATTCCTGTGCGTTCCTGCACAAAAATAGCCCTGGATGTAGAAATATATACGTCTGAGTGTAACACTGTGTTAGTAATTAAAAAAAAATTAAATAGCATGGAAGAGAAGGAACATGGTGTTTTTCATGACAAAAAGCATAATTGATGTTAAGGATATGGCACAGACCAGAGAGGCTGTACATGTTTTTGGAGACATGTCTGTCTGCATACCTGGAAACAGTGTAATATCCAAAGAGGAAACTAACAGATATTTTCTGCAGGCAGCCCTTTCGTATATAACAGGGATGCTGTGAACCTTGCAGCAAATGTGTTTGATAGGCAAGCATTCCGTTTTCAACAGCCATGATTGTTATGTAGGCGGACCGCCACCAGGGGCCACAGTCACAGAATGGAGCTTAGCTCCCTCAAACAAAAGTGTCCTTGGATCCTAGTCCACCTAGCATCGACCAATCGTAACTTTGGCGGGAAATTCAAACCCCCAATGGGACAGTGGGTGTGCCGGGTAGGTGTGTATATAGTTAGCCTTGTGGGGCCATTGTGCAGTCTTGTTGTGAAGTACCAATAAATGCATCACACTATGTGTTGTTGTCTGAGTCCGCCATGTGGCGAACCCAGTACTTTACTGTGGCGATGAAGATGGGATCCCTGGAGCAGGCCTGAATCTCCTACCAGCACAGCCATGAGCACCAACACCGAAGAAGCCACCACGCCCTGCACCACTCCCGAGCAGCACCATACCCGGCTCTTCTCATCTCTGCTCTCCACATTGCGCTAGGACTATGGCCGCTGCCCAGGGAAACATCGAAGTCTTCGACCCCACACATCCTGAGCTCTGGGATTTGTGGATGAACCAGCTTACCTGGGGACCTTCCAAGTGCAGTACCAGGGGTTTGAGGGGTCTCTGGACTTGATTGTGGTAGAGGGGAACCTTGTTAGTCTTTTGGGGCAGGCTTGGTTCGCACCGTTGGGCATCACAATCAGGGATGTTAACAAATGTGTATGCGGGACTTTGTGGAGGTTTGCAGGGAGTTCCCTGCCATCTTCGATGGGGCTTTGGGATGTTATAAGGGGTCCCCGGTTTCCTTACAATTGGACCCCAACATGGCCCCTATTCACATGCAATTCCAAATGGCTCCACTTGCACTCCGCTCCAAAATCAATGCAGAGCTAGACTGATTAGTAGCACAGGGATTCCTAGAGCCAGTATCACACGCCATTTGGGAAACACCGATCGTTACCCCATTAAGCCAAATGGCGAAGTCCGCATCTGCACGGACTATAAATGCACCTTAAATAAAGCCCTTCATGACCACTCCTACCTGGTCCCGGTCATGAGCCACATACTGGCATCTTTGGCAGGGGCTAAGACCTTCAGCAAACTCGACCTGGTGCAGGCCTGTCAACAATTGCCGGTTGATGAGGCCACAACCACAGTACAGACAATAGTCACACATTGGAGGGCTTTTAAGGTTAAGAGGCTGCAGTTCGGCATAAGTGTGGCCCCGGGGATCTTTCAACAATTAATGGACTCCCTATTAAAAGGAATCCCTGGAGTGACACCATTCTTCGATGACATCCTCATCGCCGCGGCCACCCCAGACGCGCCATCCTGCACCGCTTCAACTCTGCTGGCCTCAAGGTGAAGTGGGAGAAATGCCTTCTTGGGGTTCTGGAAGTAGACTTTTTGGGGTTAAGGGTCAACACGTCTGGCCTCCATCCTGCCCGGGACAAGGTGAAGGCCATCGTGGAAGCCCCAGCACCCATGTATAAAGCTGAACTGCAGGTGTTCTTGGGCCTTATAAATTTCTACCATGCCTTTCTACTGCACAAGGTCACAGTGGCAGAGCCCCTACACCGCCTCCTAGATAAGTCAGCTCCATGGTCATGGAGGCCGAGGGAAGTGGTGGCATTCAAGGGAGTCAAGGCACTCATAATTTCAAATAACATACTGGCTCACTTTGACGAGTCCCTACCGATGGTCCTCGCATGTAATGCCTCCCCCTGTGGTGTCAGCGCAGTCCTGGGCCACATCCTCCCTGATGACCATAAGGTCCCCGTGGCCTATTACTCATGGACCCTTACAGCCGCCAAGCACAACTACGTACAAATAGGCCGGGAAGGCCTGGCAATAATAGCGGGGGTGAAGAAGTTCCACAACTTCACATATGGCTCTCCCTTCACCATAGCCATGGATCACAAGCCGCTGCTCTCTGTTCCTGGTGGGCTACAATTACCACCTGGAACACCATCCGGGCAAAGCAATGGGGCATGCTGATGCCCTGAGCCAGCTGCTGCTCCCTGCCCCCAATTCAGATCCTGCTCCCGCGCCCGGTGTCTTGATGCTTGAAAGCCTCCCAGATCATCCCCTGCAAGCTGCTGACGTTGCCACCCACTCAGCCCGCGGCCCCATTCTCTCCCGGGTCTTGGGCTGGATGGTAAGGGACTGGCCCTCCGCCTCCCCGAGGATGGAGTTTTCAGCTTTTGTAACATGGAAGGACAAACTGTCGGCCCTGAAGGGAAGCCTCCTGTGGGGGGACAGAGTCGTGGTCCCTGGCAGCCTGAGGCAACGAGTCCTCATGGCACGTCACGAGGCACACCCAGGAATAGTAAGAATGAAGGCCCTGGCCCGGAGCTATGTGTGGTGGCCGGGAATTGATGCCAAAATCAAATCATGGGTCCGGAGGTGACAGACCTGCCAGGAAGTGTGACCCAACCCGCCAAGTGCACCCACACAACAGTGGGAATCAGCGCACAAGCCATGGTCCCGGCTGCATGTGGATTTTGCTGGGCCGTTCCAGGGACTGCTGTTCCTAGTAACAGTTGACTCATACTCGAAGTGGTTGGAGATCATCCCCGTGTCCACCACCTCCACAAAGGCCATCGTCCGGGCCTTCTACCGGATCTTTGCGACCCATGGGCTGCCAGACACGATCATATCCAACAACAGGGCCACGTTCACTTCAGCAGAGTTCCAGGACTTCCTCCAGTGAAACCTGATCTGGCACATCCAATCAGCCCCTTTCCACCCCGCGACCAACGGACAGGCGGAGAGAATGGTCCGCACAGTTAAGGAAGCTCTCAGCAGGATCACAGATGGAGATTGGGAGTTTCGGCTGGCCTGCTTCCTTCTAACCCAGAGGATGACCCCCAACCCCATCACCGGCCACAGCCCTGCAGAGTTGTTGATGGACCGGCACCCCGTGACATTGCTGGATGGGCTACATCCCAATTGGGCACCAGACTCTCAGAGGATGGTGGAAAATTGCAACGTACCACACGGATTTTTCCCCGGGGACCCCATGTTCATCAAGAATTTCAGAACAGGACCCCCATGGATCCCAGGCAGGGTTGTCAAAGTAACTGGCCCTGTATCCTACAAGGTCTCGACGGAGGATGGCCGGCTACTATGGAAGCACCTTGACCAACTCAGGTGGAGACAACTCCCAGAGGCAGAAGTGGCCCCCCCTCCAGCGGAGGGACCAAGAACATATACCCCAGAGGCCAGCATGCAGCCCAACCCCCCAAGCACAGGAGAGACCTCTCCAGGTGAACCACTGCCAGCAACAATGGAGCCAGAGGTACCTCAGCTGCTGTCCCAGACACCCCAACCTCAGGACCCAGCTAGTCAACCAGAGGCCGTCGCCTCGGACCCAGTGCCAGCCCCCCAGCAGTCCCTCAGAGAGCGCAGCCCCCCCGTCTATTTGAATGACTATGTGACATAGGTTGGGTCAGAACTACGGGGGGAGGGGTGTTATGTAGGCAGTGGGTGTGCCGGGTGGGTGTGTATATAGTTGGCCTTGCGGGGCTGTTGTGCAGTCTTGTTGTGAAGTACCAATAAACACGTCACACCACATGTTGTTGTCCGAGTCCTCCATGCGGCAAACCCAGTACTTTACAATGATCTTCCAGCAGCCAGACCTTAAAACCCTTGTCTGCGATCCACTTCGAACACCTGCCAACCAGCTTTGCAGCAGTGCAATAGCTGCGGTGGTGAAGTTCTGTTTCTTTGTGGTGGTCAAGTTTCATTTCTTTGTCATGTGGTGGCCCTGGCATCTGAGCAGTAGATGAATCCAGGATTATGGATAGTTGGGTCAGGTAATAATGATGTGTAAGGGAGGCTGTCTGAAAATGTATCTAACATTTTTGAATGAATAGTAGGGATCATGGATTTGACACACACTGAGGTATACAAGTCCTCATTTTACAAAGATGCACAGACAACAGAGGTGTTCAGTGTGTGTGGGGGGGGAGATGGATCATACATGCTGTAGGCCTTCAAATCAATGAGTGCAGAGCAGATGTGAAGGCAGTGTAAGCAATCCTGCCCCTCCCCATTCATGTAGTTAAATAAGATATTTAGAGGAATCATGTGGAACCCATATTTGGATAAAACATACTGTGACAAAGCACAGAAGCAGGCAATGGCAAACTGCCTCTGAATGTCTTTTGTCTTGAAAATCCTTCAGGGTCACCATTAGTCAGATACAACTTGATAGCACTTTCCACCACCAACAAAACATGCTGAACACAACAGATGATGTAAAAGTGCATAAAAAGCAGATTGCCACTGCTCATACTGTGAAAATACTCAATTGTTTTCTGACCCAAAAACAGTATAGTTTCTGACCCAAAAAAAACACTCTTACCTCCTCAGAAGGAAGAGCTGGCAACCCTTCCCTGCTCTGTCAAGGACAGCAGACAGTGGAGTCAAGGCACAGAACCTAGAGGGAGGCAGACAAGGCCCACAGGAATGTTGGGGAGGCGGCTGGAGTAGGAGGATTCTCCTGGTAGGGAGCATGATGGCAGGATGGGGAAGTTGGCTGTCAAGGCCAGCTCTGTTGGCAGTGAGTCAATTTCCAGCCCTACAACTTACAACAGGCCAGGAGGTAGGGTTGCCAGGTCTCTTCTTACCTGTGCTGGGGGCAGGCCTGTAGCTACAGTGGGGCATTTGGGGGCCTGGCCCCCAGACTTCCTGCCAAGGCCCCCTGACTTCCATGCAGCCCCCAGGCCTCCCAAATCTCTGGGTCACCTGAAGGACTCCCCACCGCCACCCCTTCCACAAGCGCAGCTGGCTTCCCCACGCAGGCAAGCAGACTGTGAATGCTGCAAAAGTGAGTTTTAATTTTTTTTTATTTTATATTGTGACGTCAGTGCCCCCCGACTTATTTAAAGGCCCCCCCAAATTACAAAATCCTGGCTACGGCCCTGGCTGGGGGGCTCCTGGCTCCTTGTCAGGATTTTTCTGACATATCTGTGATTTACGCAAAGCATGATGACATCATCAGTAGTGACATCAGTAGTGACACAAAATGACACTTTAATGTTTGGGGCAAAAAGTGTAACGTAACCATAGAGTTCCCCCCAAATGCTAGTGCACTGCCATGTGACAGGCCCTGTGTGATGACATCACTACCGGTGACATCATGGCATTAGCAGCATCCCTGTGGGATGCCGCTGTTTGGGGGTGGGGCTTCCCTCACTGGCAGATTGGGGGCCTGAAATTGGGGGATTCCCTGGCCCCACTGGAGGGGGTAGCAGTGTTCCCTCTAAACTGAGTTAGTGTGAGCTCACACATTTTTGTTCTAGCTCAGGAAGGATGGCTCCAGAGCAAACTAATTTATGCAGCAGCCAAATCACTTGCTCACAACTCTAATGCTGGTAGCTCACAAAGCAGAATTTTTGCTCACAAGACTCCACAGCTTAGAGGGAGCATTGGTGGCAATCCTACCTGAAGGAGGGGCAGAGGGCCTTTGCAGGGAATGGATAGATGCATGCTTTCTAGGCCTCGGCAGAACTAATACTCAGCCTTGAGAGAGGCTCAAGGGGATGGGGCCCAGAAAGAAGAATCATCAGATAGTGTCCCAGTGGGCCAAAGGCCTGTCAATCAGGAAGGCCCCTCCTTGCAAGACAGGGGTTTGGAGGAACCTAGGGAGGCCTCTTCCTCCTTTTGTTGTTGTTCAGTTGCACAGTTGAATGAGTCCGACTCTTTGTGATCCCATGAACCACATCACACCAGGCCCTCCTGTCTTCCATTGTCCTCTGGAGCTTGCTTAATTTCATGTTCATTGCATTGATGACACTGTCTAACCATCTCATCCTTTGCTGTCCCCTTCTTCTTTTACTTTCAATTATCCCCAGCATCAGGGGCTTCTCCAGTGAGTGCTCCCTTCTCATTTGGTGGCCAAAGTATCTGACCTTCAGCTTCAGTATCTGGCCTTCTAGTCAGGGTTGATTTCTTTTAGGATTGACTGAGTTGATCTCCTTGCAGTCCAAGGGACTCTCAAGAGTCTTCTCCAGCACCATAATTTGAAAGCATCTATTCTTCAGTGCCCGGCCTTCCTTATGGTCCAACTCTCACTACAAGAGTTGGGCCTCTTCCTCCTGGAGGACCTTTAAAAGGCATACTGCAGAAGAGCCAGATCATCACTAGGTGTATGTGGGAAGGACTGAGGAGCAGCAGGAGAGATGAATGATGTTAACTTTGTCCCCTCCATTTTTGCTTTACTGAGGCTCTCCTGAATGACTGACTGAGAAAAGGGAATCCTGGAGAGCTCTGCAGCCTTGAACTGAGCCCCCAGGAATGGACAGATAGAATGTAGGGTTATGAATGATACTGCAAGCAAACCTCATGACTTCAGAAGGCTAGATATGGGACTTAGAACCTCAGGCTGAACCTCAGGCAGAACATGAAATATCCAGTGCTTTTTTCCATCAGTGTCTCTTGCCATCTCTTTGTAAATATGCCTGTGAAGTTGGGAAACATTTACTGTTCTCAATTTAAAACAGGCTTAACATCTGCCAAAGTTACAGCTGTATGTACATCCAAAATAATGTAGAGTTCAGGAGTATTCCAGTACAATCTTTCTCTTGTGAAACCAAGCTGAAAAATATGGCTCTTGGGGTGGCAAAAAAAATCCCTGTTTTCCCCCTTCCTTGACAAAAGAAACCTTGGCAGAAGGCGAGCACTTGGGTTTTTTTTTCTGATTTCCATGTCATGCTTTAAAGCATGTCAGTAGGAGTGGAACGGTTCTCAATTTTTCCCCCTGTACAAACAGCTGATACAATTATACACAGGCAAGCACAAGTCATGCTCAAAAGCCATTTTTGAAAACATAAAAATTAATCATCTTAAGCACAACTAAAGGGGAGGAATGCGGGCAACATTAGCATTTCCCGTGGCTTGTATACTGATCTTCTCTCCTAGCTTTTGAGTTGGCACATCAGCCTTGACCCATTACAAAAGGGATTCCTGGCATCTTCATTTTTTCCAGCCCACCACATGGTTTTCCTGTTTTGTTTTGGCCATCTGAGGGCTCAGCTATTTCAATCTTCCCCTTTCAGACTTAATACATTTTCCAGGCAAAATTTCAAAGCAAATTCCAACATGATTATGTAAACACATACATGTTGTCGATTTACCTTGTACAATGCTCTTCTTTGTTATTGTTGTTTTAATTTTCAACAGCTTCTGTATGCTTGGGTTGTTCCCATCAAACAGTAACTTAATACACCCTGCTGTGGTAAGAAGGTACTTTATTTAATCCTGTGGCAGTTGGGAATTCATTGGCAATAAGATTTGTGCTTTTACTCTGAAGGGGAGATTCACTAAAGAAGGACTAGGGGTAAGGGAGAGAATAAAAATAATCATCTGAATCTTCCCATTGATTAATGCATGCAATTAGTGGACTGGAAAGAATGCAGGTTGATACATTTGAGTCCATCATGACTGTAAAATTGAACTGTAAGTGGTACCTAGAGCACTCGAGTGAAACAGGCACCATGCAGCGAGTTAATGGAAACGCAGAGAGCTTTTCTTTTTAACAAAGTACTTCAGCAATTATCTCTGAGAAGCCACAGTAAAATGAGATAAAGTTGGTCTGAGCATTACAAAGGCTGTTAGCTGCAAAATAAATCTATTGCCACTGCCAGTCGTTTGGAACCCGTAGTTCATTGTTCCAATCTCCAAACTGATTAGCTAAAAGATGACAAGTGGTGCCTGCCCGAACAACCTGCCAGCCAGCTTCCAAGAGAGCAGAGTTTTTCTTAGGGTCATGTGATGCTAGGGAGGAGTCCTATCTTGAATCTGAGATTGTTCATAACTATGGAAAGAAAGCGACACATACATAGAGAAGGGCCTGCTGTAGAATTCAGACTTGAATCCAGGTTGGTGGTTCTTTCTCTACAAACAGAATATGTCATGTGGGCCTCCTAGAGTAAAAAGCAATTCCACGGTTAGTCTCCCCATGAGGAAAGACTCCTGTCCTGGAGACCTGAGGTGTTTTTGTAATATCTGCTTCCAATATACAGGTAGAACAGGAGGGAAGAAAGCAAGCACATGGAGGGGCAGGGCTAGTTCTGAAGCAGAATGTAACATTCCCTGGATAAGGTAGGGGGTCAAGCTCAAGTGAGGCTACAGGTCAAGGGCTCAGCTATGTGTGAATCAGGGAAAGATTCAGTTATATGGTGATTCTCCAATTGCAGATCTACCATATGCATTTTACTATTTTGCATGCATATTGCATATCCACTCATGCAGGCATCAAGACTCTGTATTTGACTCTGTATCTGAATTTTGTTCAATTGTTAAAGATTTAATCCTTCTTATTGTTAATAGATTATCACTAACATTAGGAATGTTCTTGTTTATTCTTTCAAAGAAAGAACCCATCCCAAAACACTGTAATATTGATGTTTATTGTCTGCTTCTATATTACCTCTGATAATATCTCTGATTTTACTAGTTGTATGTAACAACTCAGAACAGTTGATAAATTTGTTGAACCTATATTTTCCCCTATGCCCTCTTCCTAAACTTTTCCTCCCTGCTGGACAGGATCCTAAATCCAGGCGCTAGGCAGAGCCAGGCTCACTGTTCCCAGCACCTTCCTTCATAGAAGGCAACTATGCTGCTTACTTTCTTCCAGTATGGAGTTCTGTCACCCAACAGGAATTGCTCCAATGGGAGAGGAAGTTCACCACTTTCCTTGGCTCCCAACTGCCTGTCCATCCTGACAATTTTTTTCCTTCTGCCTCTACCCCACCTCCACAGAGTCCTCTCAACCTCTCCCATTGATTCAGGTCAGACCAGTACAGCAATGATCAGTGTAGAAAGAGTATTGGCCTAGGCCTGGAGAGACCCCGGTTCAAATGTCGGTCTGATGCTTTTTAACTTGTTTATTAATGATTTGGAATTGGGAGTAAGCAGTAAAGTGGTTAAATTTGCATATGACATGAAGTTGTTCAGGGTGGTGAAAACCAGGGAGGATTGTGAGGCACTCCAAAGGGATTTGTCGAGGATGGGTGAGTGGACATCAACATGGCAAATGGGGTTCAATGTGGCCAAGTGCAAAGTGATGCACATTGGAGCCAAAAATCCTAAATATAAATACACGTTGATGGGGTCAGAACTGGCAGAGACTGACCAAGAGAGAGATCTTGGAGTCGTAGTAGATAACTCAATGAAAATGTCTAGACAGTGTGTAACTGCAATAAAGAAGGCCAATGCTATGCTGGGGATTATTAGGAAGGGAATTGAAAACAAATCAGCCAGTATCATAATGCCCCTGTATAAATCATTGGTGCGGCCTCATTTGGAATACTGTATACAGTTCTGGTCGCCACATCTCAAAAAGGATATTATAGCATTGGAAAAAAGTGCAGAGAAGGGCAACTAGAATGATAAAAGGGTTGGAACACCTTCCGTATGAAGAAAGGTTAAAACGCTTGGGGCTCTTTAGCTTGGAGAAACAACGGCTGAGGGGTGACATGAGCGAGGTTTATAAGATTATGAATGGGATTGAACAGGTTGAGAAAGAAGTACTTTTCTCCATATTTCACAATATAAGAACTCGTGGGCACTCCATGAAATTGCTGAGCAGTCGGGTTAGAACAGATACAAGGAAGTACTTCTTCACCCAAAGAGAGATTAACATATGGAATTCACTGCCACAGGAGGTGGTGGCAGCTACAAGCATGGGCAGTTTCAAGAGGGAATTAGATAAACATATGGAGCAGAAGTCCATCAGTGGCTATTAGCCACAGGGTATAGATGGGAACTCTCAGTCTGGGGCAGGTGATGCACTCTATTCTTGGTGCTGGAGGAGGCAGCAGTGGGAGGGCTTCTAGTGTCCTGGCCCCACTGCTGGACCTCCCGATGGCACCTGCTATATTTTGGCCGCTGTGTGACAGAGTGTTGGACTAGATGGGCCATTGGCCTGATTCAACATTGGCTTTTCTTATGTTCTTATGTCCTACCATAATTGGCTCATAGAAGTGGAGATCAAGCAGATAGTAGAAAGACAGTCCTCTCTCATCTGAAGGAAAATAATCCTAGTGGTGCTGTCCCTGAACTTCTTACCATTCAGGCATATTAATAGTATAACTACCTTTCAGCACAGCCTCATTTATCCAAACAGCTTGTGGACAACTTGAACATGAGAGGCCTGTTTTCATAATGACTGAAAGCACTGGATTTGGGCCAGGACCACAAACCTAGAAAGTCAACAAAATATGTTTTCAATATTATAGGCCAGTTCTAAGAGATATGAAGTCTTAATAGAGATGGGCCTCTGGGCATATATAGGATGTATTTTCCACAGGACAGTAAGTAACTATATTTTACCTCATACATCCCAGGTTAGGAAGCATTGCTTCCAGCAAAGACTGTGGCTTGCTTTGTCTGTGTTCTGGCATTTCTCATTTTAGAAATTAAACATTAACTGAGATAAGCAGGGACATGGAGTACATTTGGTTAATGAGTTAATGTAGATATCTAGATTTAAATACTGGAGATTTAGCAGGGTTTAGACATTATTTACAAGTTTGTATTTTCTACACATAAGATGTGATCTCTTCATCTAGGACAAAAGTCTAACTTCAAATTTGATCTTGGTACACCTTGTGGAACAATCATATTTCTGTGACTCAGGATGCACCATATCTGTCTTTCAGGTTCTAAATTCTAGAAGTCCACTTCTACTTCCTCTTCTTCTAGCTCTTGAAACTTCTGGTTGTGGGTTTGACTGCTCTTAACCTCATTTACCAATTTATTGAACGTTCTAGGTTCTGCATTTACTTGATTCCATGCTGTTTCCACAAGTATAATTGTTAAACTTGGAAATCTTGTTTCCAGAGTTTTTTGGAAAACAAACCATTTCCCTAATCTACTTGTCCTTAAGAAATGTTTTAAAATAAATAATAATTTGATACTTTACTTAGATTGTGTACTGCTATTGTATTCGCAGACAATACCACTACTATTACATTAACCAAATCCTTGTTGATATTCAGCCTTGATGCTATTGCATTCAGCAGCAGCTAAAAACTAAGGATGGGCACAAACTGGGAAAATGTGGTTTGGTTCATGGTTCATGGCATGCCCAGTTCACAAACCACAGACCATCACAAACTTGTAGGCTTCAAATGAACCGGTTCAGTTTGTGAGGTTCGTGACCCAGGAGAACAGAGGGCATCGTGCTAGAAACACCAAACTCACAAGGGATCTCCAGCTGACTCTTCTCTACCTGCCCTCCAAGTTTGGTGAGGATCCAAGTTACAGTTCCCAAAGAAGATGCTCTCAAGAAAGTTCTTTCTGAGGAAATGACAGCTGCAGGTTTCAGAAGGTTCTCCCCCTGCCCCATCTTGGATTTTTCCACTGCTCTTATCAGTTTCAAACAACTCTTGACAGTTTCTGTTGTCAGCGTTCCTTTGTGTTCCCATTTTCTTGCACAAAGCTTGCAATCTCCCCACACACACACACACTTGCCTGGATTTTTTGTGACACTGTGCTTTGAGATCAATCAGTCCTTTTAAGCTTGCATTGCCACAGTGGTACTAGATTCTCCTGGGCATTCTGTACACAGAATAGGTTGTACCAGGCTTGAAAAATGCCCCCCCCCACTTCAGTTTGTAATGCAGGGATTCTGTGGTGTCCTCTTTTGCTTGCATTTCTGCAGTTACAGGAGTCTATGGAACAGCTCAGGAACAAGCCAGTGATATCAAACTCACAGGGAAACTTCAGCTCCCTCTTTGTTTTGAAGTCTGGTAAACATCTTGATTGAGCAGAGGCAATCTGTCTGGAAACGTATCCATTCACAAACTTCAATGAACCTCCACAAACAGCTTCAAAGTTTATGGAAAGTTCATGCTGATTGACCCGTCACAAACTTGACTTCACCAAGCATGAACTGGCCAAAATTCATCACAAACTTCAGTTCATGAACTGGTTCATGCCCATCCCTACTAACAGCTATATTCATTTTCCATATAATCATCTGCGATTTTGAATATATGCATGTATCCATCTCCAACAAGCAAGTATATAAATCACAGTCTTCTCCCTCAGTAGACATAATTGAGAAGGCAGTTTCATGAGCAACATATTTTCATGGCAGAATTAGACTCACCATTTGCCCAGTAGTAGTGGTTAAACTCCCACTGTCAGTCCCCCACCTTTGATAATTTGAGGAATGGGAGAAAAAAGGGAGATGGCATCATGATGAACTCTGAAATTTTCCCCTAATTTCTATAGTGAATATCATAGAAATATTCAGCCACCCTGAGCCTGCCCTAGCAGGGCGGGTGGGATATCAAATAAATAAATAAATAAATAGTTTGGGGGGATTCCTAGAGAGTCACCCTGAAGTGGCATCATGACCAGAGACCTTCCTCCATAGAAGTGACATCACATCCTCCAGGCCACTCTAGGAATTTTCTGTCTCTATGATAATGACTACAGAAATTGGGAGAATTCTTACAGCATCACCCCAAAGTGATGTAACATCCCCCTAAAAATCCACCCTTGCCAAGCAGCATCCCCCAAATCCCCTGGTATTTGCCAGTGTAGGGCTGGCAAGCCTAAGTGGAATGGGGTCAACATGAGCAGTGCAATTTTGCCCTAAGCTGTATGGTAAGTCTGGGGGAAATGGAAATGTGCTGATCTACCTGATAAATATCAGATATTAAGTGATATAGAGAAAGAATTACCACACTTAAGACATAGGCTGACTTAATGTTTACATTAATGGTAGTGATACAAACACAGTACATGAAATAAAAAATGTCAACTGTAGACCTTGCTTTACGTTCTAGTTTTTATCATGTAACTGCAGTTTTAGCTTCCCTATACCAACTGGTTGTTGAAGATCTTCTTCAGTGGTGTCCTGTGTACCGTCTTCTTTTCCAGAGCATCACAGAAATGGAAGGAAATAAAAGGGGTTACCAAATCCAGCTTTCTTCCCTCAGACAAGAAGTCCCTAAACTCTTCCCTCCCCTTTAAAAGCCTCCAAGGAGGAGAATCTTGCTGACCATATCTTCTACTACCGACTCTGTGGTAGCCCAAGAGAAAGCTTCTGGGTGTTCTTGGCACATAGATGCCCAGAAAATTTGCTAGTTGCTCTCTGAGTCTGTTCAACATTTCACTCATATAAGTGCTCTATATGCCACAACTGCAGAGAAGACTAGGAGCAAATTCATTAAATCAGTGCCTACTTCCCATCATGGTGACCGTCTTCTGTAACTATTTCCAGGTCCTTTATCCTCTACATGGCCCCTCATAATACTTTCATGTATTTTATGTTTATGTGCTGTTCTCTTTGATGTTAGAGAAAGCAGCTCAGTGTCTGATGTAAACTAAAAGACTAATTTATGAAGCCCCATCTATGCCCAAAGAACTGTTGCTGACCTGCTATTAGAGTTGAGATGTTTTTCCTACTGCCTCACCTTAAATCTACCTTTTTGTAAAAAGAACCATGATCCTATATATGTTTACTCAGAAGTAAGACAGCATATTTATATGTAATAATTGTTTTCTACCACATGGCAGCTTGGTCATATGTATTAAAATATACACAAGGTTAATTTTCACTGCCTTCTGAATACAGGATGACCAAGTGGTAAGAATGCCCAACAGTTTGCATATGGCACAGTGATCATCTGAAATGATCATCTGATCTAACAAACTGTGGCTTGTGATGTTAAGTATTAATGAAGTCCCAGTGATACAAAATCAAGGGGATATAGATGTTGGTATAGGATTTCCTAACCTACAGCTGCAGTGCTGTGAGCTCTGTTTTCAGAAATAAGATAATTTCTCCTTTGCTGGATAGTGACATATGAGTACAATAATAGATTGTTGAAATTTTTTTCAGATTAATTCTTATTTGTTAATGTTCCTAACTGAAGATATTAAAAGGAACACTAGGATGCATTTTAAGGCAAGGCACTGATGTCCATCCATAAGTGTGCAGCCATCACATCTTAAACTCTCTAAATGCACGCACACAGACAATTCACACAGCATCTATATAATAATAGCCAAATCAGTTAAATCTGAGGTTACTTAAATCCAGTGACTGGAGCTGTGAGCAGGAAAGACAGATATTTCTTCAAACCTAAAAAATTCCCTAGGTTTGCATAAGAATCTGAAATCTAAAAATAATAATAATGGGTGGGGTAAAAACCCAAAATGATAAAAGGAGTGCCTGTAGCTTTAGGAAACAGAAGCCCTTAGTGGCTGTTGCTAGGCAACCACAGCACTCTGGGTTCAGTTTTTATCAGTAAAAGGCAGGAGGTGGGGACAGGGAGCTGTTTTGGTTTTTGAGGGAGAACTCATTGGGCCAGGCCTGGAAGTAACCACCAGACTACCTGCTACTACCTGACTTATATGACTCACCTAGGCCTGGCTGCTTGCTACTGTTCAATAGCAGCCACTCTTTGAAACCCAATGTGGTGTAGTGGTTAGAGCTTCATGGTAGAATCTGAGAGTTCTAGGTTCAAATCACCTGTCTGCCATGGAAGCTCACTGAGGGATGTAGGTCTAGTCACATGATTTCAGCCTAACCTACATCACAGGGTTGTTGTAAGGATAAAAAGAAGAAGAGAATATAGAAGATAGAATTACCAACCTCCAAGTGATCTTCTGGAACTACAACTGATCTAGAGAAAATAGCTGCTTTGGCAGGTTAGCTTTATGGAATAATAACCATCCCCAATCTCTGTCCTTCCCAGATTCCACCCTCAAATTTCCCAACCCAGACCTAGGGCAACCCTAGTTAGTATGATGACATAAGGTGCCTTGGCCCCCACTGTCTGGAAAGATGGATTATAAGTGAAGAAAATAAATAAAACATAGTTGAAGATGGGAGGCAGATAAAAAGTAGGTTGGTGAATGGCTGAGAAGGAGAGAATGAGGCAAGTAAAAGGGTAAAAATACTGGTACTGCCAGGAGGAGGGGGAAAGGATATAATGTAGGGAGGAGAATACAGGGGAAAGTTATGTGCCGTCCCACACGTCCTTAAGGGTTTCCTGCCATGTAAGTGGGCCAGGCCCAGCAGCTGGCACCACACACCTGGGCCTTAGTTTTTCTAGATAGAGGCTGCAGGTAGAGGCTGTAGGCAGGCAGGTGAAGACAGGGGGGCAGATAAAGGGAGGTTAGCTGTTGAGTAGGAAGAAGAGAAGGATGCAGGAAAACAGGAGAAGCTGTGGGGGCATTCAGGGAGGGAAACAAAAAATAGTGGGTGGGGATTAGATGCCCCCCACAAGTCCTTGCATGGTCCCACTTGTTTTCACTAATACTCTGGGCTTAGTCAGCATCCTAAGCATCCTAATCTTCTCCAGCCAGCTTCCCACCCCAAGTGCCAGTGAAATATTACACCAATGGCATAATATACCAGAAAAAAGTGTAACTTTTAAGAATTCCCATAGAAGTCACAGAAATGCTCATCAGGCCACACTAGGGTTGACTACTGCCCGTTTGTTCTGCTATTACTAGTGAACTCCAGGTGAAAGAGATCAGTTCCTCTGGAGAAAATGGCTGCTTTGGAAGGTGGACTCTATGACATTATACCCCATTAAAGTCTCTCCCCTCCTCAAACTCCACCCTCCCCAGGCTCCACCCTAAAAATTTCCAGGACTGATTTTCCACAAGCCACTGCTCCGCCCTTGCTCTTCCTTTCGCCTTATTGTATGTGTCAATTTCCTATTACTTGCTGTGCGGCCACATTTTGACCTGCAGCTTCACCCAATTTCCACCATGTCTTTTCAGTCCTCAAAAAACAGGATTGAAAAGACACGGGGGAAATCAGGTGAAGCTGTGGGTCAAAATGGAGTCACGACCTCTCGATGGGATGGCATGCTTATATCCGGTACGACAAAGCATCTACACATAGCCATTTTAAGCAACATATTATAAGAGATGCATTATATAAAATATGGGAAGAGATAAAAAAAGCAACTTTACATGAAGATCCCAAAATGGGTTCACCCTTAGAAGGTTTGGTAAAACCCTCACTATTTGTTAAATATGCTAAGTGGAGATATGAAGATTTACTTGATGTTAAACTTAATTTGCTTACAGTAGACATGGTAAAAAAATTAGACACTAACTTGACCAAGTGGGAGAGGATTCAATTAGAATGGAGGTACTCAAAGGATAAAAAAACCTGGATTCTGCGAAAAACCTACTGAACTAGATAAGGTCTGGTTAAATAATAATGAGAAAGTGATTAAAAAATATATAACTTCTTGTTGGAGTGGAAAATGAAAGACGAATGCATAAAGCCCCCAATGCTAGCCTGGGCCCAGAATCTGGGCTACAATATAGAACTAGACCAGTGGTCCAAAGTTTAGCTAAGAAATATAAAATTTGTCCGAACAAGTGCTTTTAAAGAAAATGTTCTAAAAATGTTCTATAGATGGCATATCTCCCCAGACAGATTAAACAGATATAATAACAAGCAAATGTAGATATAATAACAAGCAAATGCTGGAAATGCAAACATAATATGGACACATTTTTTCATATGTGGTGGTTATGTAAGAAGGCAAAATAGTACTTGAATATGATAAAAGAGATTAGCGAAAAAATATTGGATACAAAAATAATTTTAAAAGCAGAGTTCTTTTTGTTAAATATAATTCCGATTACGTTTAAAAATATGATGTATATTTAATTATGCAAATCTTGACAGTGGCAAGGATTTTATTTGCAAAACTTTGGAAAAATGAAAATATTCCAGCTAGGGAAGATTTTATTTATAAATTGCTCTAAGTAGCAGAAATGGAGAAATTAACATTTACTTTACAAGGTAAAAATGAAGAAGCTTTTGATAAATATTGGTATAGAATTTATAGATGGTTAGAAAGTTAAGTTCTGGTTAGATTTGATTATGGTGTAATTAATCATTCTATAGGATACCAAATTCATAGAAATGTTAAGAAAATTAGGTTAAGTTTAATTTATGAATATGCTGCAATCAATTATTATTATGATGTAAAATGGAAGAATATCTGTAAAAATTTATGTTAAGCAAATAGATGATCAATATATAATAAAATTAATAAACAATTTATTGGGGGGGAAATGCAGCCACACAGCAAGTAACGGGAAATTGACACATACAATCGGGGGGGGAAGCAAGACCGAGGGCGGAGCAGCGGCTTGTGGGAAATCAGTCCAGGTATTTCCTAACCGGAGCTGGCAACCCTAGGCCACACCCAAAGTACATACCTGCAACAGAGGAGAAACAGTAGCTCAGCCCACTCTTACTTGTGGTGAAAATAAAGGTTTATAAAATTATGCATGGGGCAGAGAGAGCTGACAAACACAATTTTTGCTCCATCTCCCAAAATACTAGAACTCAAGGATGTCCAATGAAGCTGATGGGCAGACAAAAGGAAATACTACTTTATACAGAGAGTAATTAAGCTGTGGAATTCGCTGCCAGAGGATGTAGTGATGGCCACAGGAATAAACACCTTTAAAAGGGGATTAGATAGATTCATGGAGGATAGTTCTATCAATGACTACTAGCCATGGTGGCTGAGGGGAACCTCCACATTCAGAGGCACTAAACCTCTGAATCACAGAGCCAGGAGGCAACATCAGGGAAAAGTTTCAGCCTCTATGCCCTATCGTTGGTCCCCTAGAGGAACTGGATGGCCACTGTGTGAGACAGGATGCTGGACTAGATGCACCATTGGTCTAGTCCAGCAGGGCTCTTCTTATGTTCTTCTGGCATTCCCCACCTTCTTTCTCTGGCCTCATGTTGAGCACAGAACAGAACACACATGAGCCGTGGGGTGCCCAGGCAAGTCAAGGGAAGGCAGTTTAAACTGCCTCCCCTTCCCTCCAAGGATCGGCTTGCCTGGACTCCCCGCAGCCACGGGGCGCCCGGGCAAGCCAAGGGAAGGCATGGGGGGGTGCACTAACATGTAAATGAGCTGCACTGTCGGGGGTGTGGCCTGATATGCTTATGAGTTTCTGGTGTTGGGTGTGGCCTATTATGCTAATAAGTTCATGCTGGGCTTTTTCTACAAAAAAAGCCCTGTGCACAAATCTTTTCTCTGTAACCAAATTTAAATCTATTACAATTATCTTCCAAAATTACTTAGTTTTAAAGTAGATCCTACCATTCATTGTTTCTGTTGCTGTTGTTCAGTCACACAGTCGAGTCCAACTCTTTGTGACCCCATTAGTGATTGTGACCCCATTAGCCACTTCAGCATGGTTTGTATGTCTGTGCAGTTTTATATAGGAGTATAGTTTCCCATAAAACAGGGAACAGATCAAGAACAGATCATGTGTGTCTAATATGGTCTCTGCAAGTAGAATGAGAGAGACCTACATATAGGTGGTATCAGAGCCCAAAACAGCCCTGGGAAAAAACCCTTTACTCCCCAGTGGGAACCCAAAGTGACTTACAACATTCTCTCCTTCTCCCTTTTATCCTTGCAACAGCCCTGTGAGGTACGTTAGAATGAGAATGTGACTGGCATAAGGTCATCCAGCAAGCTTCCATGGTTTTTATTTATTTATTTATTTAAAAATTCAGCTTTTAGACTGCCCTCTCCTGTGCAGCCCTAGCCCTGTATAGAGCAAGTTACAGTAGTCTAGCTGGGAGGTTAATATTGCATGGATTTCTGTGGCTAGGTCAGGGCATAACAGGAAGGGGGCCAGTTGCCTGACTTGGCATAGCTATATAAATGCCAGCCTTGCAATGTTTGTGATATGGGCCTCCATCAATAAGATGGCATCCAGAAACACACCCAGGCTCTTGACAGATGCTGCCAGTGTTAGCAGCACACCACCCATTTCAGAGACATCTCATGAACTCCTACATTGGTGAGTAGCGATTCATAACTGGTTGAGAAGGGATTCATAGCTAGGTCTCCCAGATTCTAGTCTGACACTACATCACATTGGCACTCAAGTCCTTAAAGGTTTCCCACTTATTCATTCTATTCTCAGAGATCCTAATGTCACCCTGGGCACTCTCATTCCTGTCCTAAAGCTTTCATTCTATTCCCAGGGATCACCATTCTAGTTTGGTGGCTGTCATTCTTAACCTTGGGGACTCAGAGTACACAGAAGTCCCATTTTATTCAATAAATACAGGGAAAGAAGATCGTGGCTCATTTTGCTTTGGGGGACTGTGTTTAACCCATTGCCTTGGTTTTCATGATCTGTTCCTCATTTGCAGTACTTCCATGCATTTCAGTAGAGCCCATTCAAGTAAATTGTTTTCACCTGATGCTGAAAGTGCTACTTGCTAATAGCAAATCTGGAAGGAGTTTGGGATATTTGCTGCATCAATGAACAAATCCTGGGTAGAGATGTGAAGGCCTTGGGAGAAGCAGCAGTATTGTATGTTGCACTTATCATATCTTAACGGGAGCATTACTTTTGAGCACTTTGCTGTTTGCTCGGCCAGTGGCCTGAAGCTTGGCGTAGACCACCGAGGGTACTGATGGTGGGCCAGAAAATTCCGGTGCTCCTGGGGAGGGGAAGGTACAGAGGTGGGAGCAGGTGGAGTGATACAGGAAGGGGGCGGAGAAATAGGAAAGCTCAGCCCCCTTCCAGCCTGCATCCCATCCTGAGGGATGTCGGTGGTGGGGCTAGGAAACATAACCCCTCTCTGACATTGGTGCTGTGCAACGTTAGGTCTATAAATAATAAGACCATGGTCCTCAGGGACTTTCTGCAAAAACAGAAGGTAGACCTGGCATGCATGACCAACACCTGGGTGCGGGAGGTGGAGACAGTAGCTTTCTCCCAACTTGCCCCACCCGGGTTCTCAGTCCTCCACCAATCATGGACTGGAGGGTGGGGGGGAGGAGTGGCACTATTCATCTGGGAGGTTTACTCCTTTAGGGCACTCCCATCCCCAAGGATCATGGGCATTGAATGTGCCAGCCTGGTCTGGAAGGCCGGGGAGAGTTTGGCGATTTGGCTGGTGTACGATCACCTAACGCACCGGCCAATAGCCTGCCATCCCTGATGGAGGCCATAGCAGGCTGGGCATTGGAACACCCTAGATTGATAGTCTTGGGTGATTTCAATGTCCATGCTGATGATGCGACCTTGATTCAGGCAGTGGACCTGGTGTCATCCATGGTGGCACTGGGACTCTCCCAATATGTATCGACTCCCACTCACCAGGCTGGGCACAAGCTTGATTTGATCTTTGCAGCGGGGGTTACAGTGGACCGGGTTACTGCTTTGGCAGTCCCATGGTTGGACCACCATGCCCTAGGGGCCCATTTGAATGTCTCACCCCAACCCTGTTTAGGCGGCGAGTGTATTTTGGCTTGCCCGTGGAGTCAGATGGACCCAGTGCGGTTCCAGATGGCTCTGCGGGATCCGATGCCCCCTGGTGGCTCGTTGGATGAGCTTGTGGAGGACTGGCATAGCTGGCTCTCCGCAGCCATTGACGAGATCACTCCTCAGCATCCTCTATGCCCCCACACTAGGTTCACTCCCTGGTACACCCAGGAGCTGCGGCTTACGAAGTGGGAGCTCAGACAGCTAGAGAGACGGTGGCGCTGAGCTCGAGACAAGGCAACAAGAGCATCTTATAGGACGTTTATGAAAGCCTATGAGATGGCAGTCAAAGCCGCAAAGAAGGTTTTCTATGCAGCAGAGATTGCATCCGCTAGCTCTCGCCCAGCCCAATTGTTTAGGACGATTCGGTCGATAACAGCTCTGCCACAGGGCAGACCAAATGCTAGGGAATTGGCTATTGGCTGTGAGGCTTTCGCGAGCTACTTTGCGAATAAAGTCTTGGTGCTTAGCCGTGACCTCCCTGCCACACTTGAAACAGTAAGTGAGCTCAAGGCCCACTGCATGTCTTTGATACCGGATTGCTTCAGCCCACTCAGCCTGGAGGAAGTCGACAGATTGCTCACAGCTGTGTGCCCAACCACATGCAGCCTTGACCCATGCCCTTCCTGGCTTATTAAAACCGGCTACGAGGGGTTTCAAGGTGCCCTCAGGGAGTTTATCAACAAGTCCCTTTTAGAGGGGCAGTTTCTTGGGGCACTCAAGGAAGTGATGGTCTGTCCTCTCCTGAAAAAACCATCTTTAGACCCAGCCGAATTGGCCAACTTTCAGCCGGTCTCAAATTTGCCTTATGTGGGCAAATTAGTTGAGAGGGCAGTGGCAGTACAGCTGCAGGGCCTTCTGGATGATGCTTCCATGTTAGATCCCTTCCAGTCTGGCTTTCGCCTGGGATACGGGATGGAGACTGCGCTGGTTGCTCTGACTGATGACCTCCAGAGACATCTGGATTGGGGCAGGTTGGCAGTGCTGTTGTTGTTAGATCTGTTGGCCGCATTTGACACGGTTGACCATCAGCTACTGGTTCACTGCCTCACTGACATGGGGATTCAGAGACTCGCCCTGCAATGGCTTGCTTCCTTTCTCCAGGGTCGGGGACAAAGGGTGGCGCTAGGGGAACAACAGTCCAGGAGACACCCGCTCGAGTGTGGTGTGCCTCAAGGGGCTGTGCTGTCCCCAAAGTTATTTAACATCTATATGCGCCCCCTTGCCCAGATTTCCCGGAGGTATGGGCTGGGATGTCACCAGTACGCTGATGACACCCAGCTCTATCTGATGCTGGGCAGCCAGTCAGACTCCAGACTGGAAGATCTTGACCAGGCTTTACAGGCTGTGGCTGGTTGGCTCAGGCTGAGCCGGCTGAAGTTGAATCCAGCAAAGACAGAGGTCCTGTGCCTGAGTCGGGGCAGGTTGGGGTTGAGATCCCACTCCCGACCTTTGGGGGGTCCCACTGGAGCCAGCGCTGGAGGTTAGGTCTGGGAGTGCTCCTGGATTCCTCCCTCACAATGGAGGCCCTGGTAGCGGCACCTGCTAAGTCCACCTTCTTCCACCTTGAGCTGATTAGGCAGTTGGTTCCCTTCCTTGACCACGCCAACCTGGCTACAGTGATCAATGTGATGGTCACCTCAAGGCTAGACTACTGCAACGCTCTCTACATGGGGCTGCTCTTGTCATGGATTCAGAAGCTACAGCTAGTGCAGATTGCCAGAACCAGGCTGTTGATGGGCCTCCCCAGGTGGGAACATATCCAGCCTGTGCTGAGGACACTGCACTGGCTGCCAATAGCATACCGAATCCACTTCAAGGTGCTGGTGCTTACCTTGAAAGCCCTATATGGCCGGGGTCTGACATACCTACAGGACTACCTTTCCCCGTATATACCCCAGAGACCACTACGCTCTGGGTCTCAAAATCAGTTGATCCTCCCTGGCCCAAGGGAGGCTAGGCTGGCTACCACTTGGGCTGGGGCCTTTTCAGTGGTGGCACCTGCCTGGTGGAATAAGCTCCCGGAGGAGATCAGGGCCCTGCGGGACCTCTCACAGTTCTGCAGGGCCTGCAAGATGGAGCTCTTCCACCAGGCATTCAATTAGGGGCTGCCACGGTCATAGATCCTGGCCTGTGGCTTTTAATGGCAAGCTGATGCCATAATAAACCTGAGCGGACAGCCATTCCAGAACATCTGGGAAGGGGAAACCTTGTTTGGTAAATGTACCACCTGACTGTGCCTTAATTGCCACCTGTACTTTGTTATTTGCATTTTGCACTTGTGTTTGTATTCGTTTTAGATGCTGTGTTTTAAATAAGTGTTTATTTTTAAGCTGTATTTTATATTTATTGGAAGCCGCCCTGAGCCTGCTATGCGGGGAGGGTGAGGTATAAGTCTAATAAATAAATAAATGAAAATAAATAAATAAATAAATAAATAAATAAATAAATAAATAAATAAGAAAACAGAAAAATACCTATGGAACTTTGATCCTGTATATGAACGGCAGCAAGACTGCTACATGTTCAAAAATTGAAAATTTCGCCATTACCTACAATAGAGGAATGGTTAGTTAAGATGATGGAGTTTGCAGAGATGACCAAATTTACATCTGATAAAGGAAAAGACTTTACTCAGATTTATACCTAGATGGAAACCCTTTATAGACTTCTTGCATAAAACTGGGGGGGAAATGAGCTGATGACATGGTTTTGAAGAATAAAAGGCAAAAATAATATGCTTACACAGAAAGGTGATGTATGCCCCTTGGTCTGAACTTGGACTAAGGTTGTAATTGTAATATGTAAAAGCATGACTTTCTATAGTGAAGAAAATCTGATATTATTCCTTTTCTGTTTCTTCTTATTTTTGTTTTTTTCTTTCTCCTTTCTCCTTTTTATTCTTTACATTGTATAAAAAATCTAATAAAATTCATAATTTAAAGAAAGAAAAAAACAGAAAAATTCAGAAGGAAAAGAAACAGGGTTTTTTCCTCCTGAGGTCTTTCTTTCTTTCATTTTTTCTGACAGAAAAAAAACCTATGAAATATTTTTGCTTTTTGAATAAGTGAAATTCTTTTAAAGACAAGGAATGCATGCTGTAACCATACACAGCTCTTACATCAAAGATTCATTTCTGCACCTAGAATAACTCATCTTTATGAGGAGAGCATGCAGGGGTTTCATTGCTTCTCAACTTTTGAATGCCTTCTGTTGTCCTTTTGACCTGACTCTCCCCTTGTTGTTGACCTTTTCACCAAGCCACTGTGACTATCTGCTCACAGACTGGGTAAAAAGTAGCATATTGCCCTACTTTGAAGAAGTGACAAAAAAGATCAAAAGTAGGCGAGGCAGAAACTGCACCAAAGTCTCAGAAGAAAACTCAAAGTTTCATTAAGAACTTAGCTTTTTCTACCCAAAAAGTAAAAATTAAGGTACACATGCTAAGATAGCATAGGGTAGAACAGCTTGCAGTTTTCTCTAGCTATGCCATGGGTTTATTCATGATAACAATTGATAAGGTTCTGTTCTGCCTACCTGCAGCTTTAAATCATTGACTTTAAATCAGCGGTTTTTATGTATTTGTTGTTTTTATTGTATCTTATTGCTCTTTATATTGTAAGTCATCTTGAAGTCCTGTAAGGTAGAAAGGCAGCTAATAAGTGTTGGCACTGCATCAGCACCAGTGTCTTGAGTTTAAGCTGTACATCTTTCACACTGAAATCAGTGGGACTTCAATAAGCTTGATTTTGACTGGTTTATGTTTATTTCATACATTTATCATGTGGTCCATTATATCTTGCATAAACAATGCAGAAAAATTAGTGCACATAAATATGTAATTCACATGATACAGAATGACAATTCGTAAAGTAGGATACAAGGAACCAGAGCTGAATTTGCAAGTAGTAACAATAACACTGAAGTAAGACATCGAATGAAAACAAATGAATGATAACTGGTACCAGAAAAGGTTACAAAGAACCAATATACAGTGTCAACATTAGAGTAAAACACAGAGTAAGACCAAGATTCCGGATTTCACTCTTTGTTTCAATGATTCTTCCTCAGAAAACTGCATAAGGCACTTAGTTTATATAGAAGCCTCCAAAACTTTTTTTACTAGCTAGATCACCAATCTGTGTATGTAGACAGTCAAAAATGGGCACCCAATCTGTGGCAGAGCATATTCTTACATTGTCAGAATTGTATATTGGTTCTTTGTAACCTTTTCTGCTACCAGTTATCATTCATTTGTTTTCACTTGATGTCTTACTTCAGTATTGTTACTACTTGCAAATTCAGCTCTGATTCCTTGTATCTTACTTTACAAACTGTCATTCTATGTACTATGTGAGTTACACATTTAAGTGCACTAATTTTTCTGCGTTGTTTATGCAGTGTACTTTTGCTCTATGATCATATTGTACTGTGATATCGCTGTTGGTTGTTTTTCCATTATATCTTTCCAGTGTTTCATTGAAAGTAAATACTCAGGATCGCAACTTTTGATTCATTGTTTCTTGTCCTATCCTCAAAGGATATCATAAACAACTGTCCCTGTTCTTTCTGATCTCTTTTAATATGTTAGAAACCAATTATCATATTTCACTTTATGACAACTGACCAGGACTCATTTAGTACACCAACTTGGTCTAAAAGCTCACAAGCAGTGTACGAAAGACATAGCTAACCCCTTTGTTTCCCCTCTGCACAGTATTCAGAAGTATACTATCTCTTTTAACTCTCTTGCCTAACAGGCATGCATAGATTTATATTCCATGAATTGCCTACCTCCTCCTCTACTTTAATTTATTCACTAGCAAATCCTAACCACATTTATTGAAAACTAATTCTCATTTGCTTCAGTACACCTAATTTCCAAATAAATAAGTTTAGGGCAAAAGCCTTCAACTTACTTGGTTCTTTTTAAATGTCTGAAATGCTTTATTTTAATGTTTGGGGCCATGGGGACTGAAATGGGTGGAAAGGCAGCGTAGAAATGTTTTAAGCAAAATAAAGAATTTTTTCCCATGATTGCTCCTGTGTTCCAGAGAATAGCCAGAAGGCTCGAGATATAGTTCTACTACTGAAGTTAACCAAATGTGGTCCTATAAACTGCCTGAATAACTGTAAAATACTTGAAGGAAAAAATTAAATAATTTTTTTAAAGTTCTTTAATGCCTAACATAAACATTTCTTCAAAATTATGAGTCCTAGTTATGTAACATTTTAGATACACATCAAAATTGTTTTCTTCTGAGCCTTCCTTCTCTATTTTTGTGTCTTTTCCAGTGTGGTCCAAGTTCATATTAAAGATGTTGTTAAACAGTTACACAAAATACATTTTCAAGGTTGGTCTCAAGGTAGGTGAGCTATTAATGAAGCAATCTGATCCATCATAATTAAAGACCTAGATCGTGACCGGCAGTTATGCTTTTGTTTCCACCTTGTTTCTCAAACATTCAAAAAGAGATGGCCTTGCAATCTGGAAGAAAGACTGGACACTTCTGGATTTTAACAGCACATTTTTGAGTACTATTACACACCATTCAACTCAATTATGAATTCGATTAAGCCAATTCTTTTTCTATAAAGGCAAATTATGATGTTAAACATTGATGGGGTTTTGAAGTTTATGTATGCATTTTAAAGAATATTAAACTTGTGTGCTTCAAAAGCCTTGAAAATGGCATGCAATAAAAATAATTAAAAGCAACCCAACCAAATAAATAAACCAAAATATTGGGGTAAAAAATTAAAGAAAGAAAAACTTTTCTATGCAAGAACCTGATCCAAAAGCTGCTGACTTCAATCATCAGTGAAGGAGGGAAACATTTACTTATGAATGATCCAGAATTCTCTACTGAGAGAAGTTGTACCTTTAAATTTGCTCATAGACATGAAGGATTTGTATGCTTTTGATCTTTTCTTATTTAATTACAGCATGTTTGAAAAGTGATGTCTTGTTTAGGCAGCAAAATACAGTAGTGGGGAACTTGGTCGCCCAATGGAGATTTCATCAGCCTTTCATCTGTGCTGATCAAAGTGATCTGCCCTGACCTAGATGATGTCGAATCCTGCTGATCAGACTCTGATGAAAGATTTTGTTTTTTTATTGTTACCAAGATTTCAGGGAACATCTCAGCAGGATCTCAAAATATTCATTATTTGCTACCTTTTCCTAAGCTGGGTTTAAAGTGTATTAGAGCACACTCTATACCTAACTCTAAAACTCCCTCATGTGAAAAGAAAGATGGAGGAGCTTGGGGGACAAATTATCATTTTCGTAGAAGCATTAACAGTGCAATTCTAAGTAGACACACCCTTCTAAGCCCATTTAATGCTACAGCTTTAAAGGTTGTAAGTATACTTAGGACTCCACTGCTAAAAACAATTCTAAAGAGGGTTTGCTGCTCCAGGTGTGTGAATACTCATCATACTTTGGTAAACAGGTTTTGCAGGGGATTGTTATTGTTACAAAAATTCTGCAAAACATGTTTGATCAGAGTCATCAGCACAACACAAGAATACCAGGGATATCAGGGCCCTGTGGGATTTATTACAATTCTGCAGGGCCTGCAAGATGGAGCTCTTCCACCAGACATCTGACTGAGGAGCCGCATTTAATACTGTAACATAGATTCAAGAGCCTTACCCTGGAATCCATGATGGCCATGTGTGCCACTTCTATATTCAATATACTATGGGGCCTGGTCAGTAGTTTTACAACCATTGGATACCTGCACTTTATAAATGTTTTGTAATTTTAACCTGTTTTAATCTGTTTTTAACTTTTCATGTAAGCCACCCTGAGCCTGTGTTGGCAGGGAGGGTGGGGTATAAATCTAATAAACTAAATAATTAAATAAATAAATATTGGAAACAGTATTTTTCTAAAACCACTTATAACATTCCTTAACATGATCTCTCACCAAAGTTTATTACCATTCTGAAGAAGACTGTAGAAGGTGCAGATTTAGTGACACCCAGGACCAAACTACATATTACACACACAACCACATATCTTTCCACTTGTTTGTATGTTTTAGTCCTGCTCACAGGGCAATGTCCCTTGAATCATATACACCACCTCCCTGCATTTCATGTATTCCATTTTTGTCCTGTCCCAATATATTGCAACTCTAGGGCAACTAATATAATTGATCAGTAAAGACAACAGAAAACAGTTATTCAAACAACATGTAGTGTTCATGATTTGACAGTTTGATTGAATTATTTGCTGCACTGTTTTTGAATTCTTTTCTTATAAACCATTCCAGTAACTTCTGCTAAAAGTTAGGGCACAAATCTGTGTAATATATCAACAGTTAATATGTGGAATTCACTACCTTCCTCACTACCTTGAGGACGAATGTGGGGTGGGGACAGGTGCACTAGTGCTGCATGATGTCACTTCTGGCACTCCAAACTCTATACTGATATATCCACTCCCTTGTCATGTAGCAATGGCCACCCACATCAGTGGCCTTAAAAGAGGATGGACTAATTCATATAGGATAGGTCAATGAACGACTATTAACTATTATGGATAATATCCATGTTCAGAGATCATATACAGGAATATGAACTAGATGGAGGACTGGTCTGAGTCAACAGGGCTATGTGTTTTTTTTGTCCTGCTTGAAAGAAAGACCTACCAGCTTCATCCCTACATCTCTCATATCATCATACATGCATTCCAGATCATAGCATGAAACCTGGGGGGAAAGTATGTCATTATAAAAAATACTTGTATCTCAGCTTTTGACCCAAGCTCTCAAGTCATACCAAGTATGAAAACATCAGTAAGACAAATGATAAAATATCATACAAGCACAATGTACCTATGTATTTATTTCATGTATACCCTGCCTTTGTTTCCAATGGGAACCCAAAGTGGTTTACATTGTTCTCCTCTCCTCCATTTTATCCTCACAAAATCTCTGTGAGACGGGATAGGCTGAGAGTGTGTGACTGGCTCAAGGTTTCCCAGCAAACTTTCATAGCAGAGAAGAGTTCTGAACAAGGCTGACAATGAAGAAACTGAAATTGTTGAAGATTTTCTATTCCTTGACTCCACCATCAACCAAAAAGGAGACTGCCACCAAGAAATCAGAAGGAGATTGAGACTGGGAAGGACAGCTGTGAAGGCACTACTAAAGATTCTTAGGTGTAAGTATGTGTCACTGGTTTGTTTTTGTTTTTAATTTATAAAATAATGCAATCTACTTAACAACAAAACAAATCCCAACAAACATAAAATCTAATAGGAACACGACAAGTAAGAGTGAAAACTATTGACTTAATGTTCAATCCTATACTCATGAAAACAAGCAAATAAAATACATTGTTTCAGAAAATATAGAGGGAACAATCATTAAAAGGGTATATTTGGAAAGGATTTCCCCAGCTTTATGACACTTCATTCTCTTGAAATAAGAAATAAGAGGCATCCACTTGCTCCAAAAGTGAGATAACTTAGAACCTAAATCTGTAGGGTTAACCATGAAAGAGATCTCCTCCATAACCATAAGGTCTGGGTGTAAGAATGTGTCACTGGTGGCCAAGATCTAGTTAGTTCATGCTATAGTACTCCCCATTACTATGCATGGGTGTGAAAATTGGACAATGAAGAAAGGTGACAGGAAGAAAATTCCTTTGAAATGTGGTTTTGGAGGAATGTTTTACAGATACCGTGGACCACCAAATGGGTTCTAGATCAAATCAAGCCTGAACTCTCCCTAGAAGCTAAAATGACTAAACTGAGGCAATTGTACTTTGGGCACGTTATGAGAGAACAAGAGTAATTGAAAAGACAATAATGCTAGGAAAAGTTGAAGGCAGCAGGAAAAGAGGAAGATCCAACATGAGATGGCTTGACTCAGGCCCAATCTGCATCTAGCATTTACTCCGCTGTTATACCAAACCCACACAAGAACAGAAATTCTCATCTACATTGCATGCCACTTTCAGTTTGATTGCATGTTGCATTTTATGGCTGTGTCCAGACTGGATGCCGCTTTCACTTCATTTGATCTCTGGTTTTATGGTGGCTGTCTGCATGGATTTATGGCCATTTTATGGCTCTTTGGGGGTGATTCTGCAGTCAGTACGGTGTTGGCCCGGGGTAGCTGAATGTGGTTTTGAATTGCATCATTTTCTGTTCCAGTGTGGGTTTGGTAAAACAACTGAGCAAATGCTAAATGCAGATTGGGCCTCAGTCAAGGAAACCCCAGCCCTCAGTTTGCAAGACCTGAGCAAGGCTGATAATGACAGGACACTTTGGAAGTTATTAATTCATAGGACTATCATAAATCAAAAGAGATTTGATGGCACTTCACACACACACAGATTCTCCTACAACACTCTAACCATTAGACCACACTGGTTCTCAGTGCCTCCTCATGATTTAAGCAAGCTGACCCAAGGTGCATACAAGGAAAGGCAAATCCTAAGTGCAAATCTCTTAAAGATAAGCAAAAAAGGGCAATTTAAAGTCAATAGTATTCTACTGGAAGCTTTTGCAGTACAATCCTATAAAGGGCTATACCTTTATAAACTTATTAATGGATTTAGAAGGGTATAATTCATGTTATACTCCAATGAAATCAAAAGGACTTCCATGCTTAAGTGTCTAGATTGTGCTGCAAGAGTCTTCAGTTAATCTGCTCTGGAAGAAATTCCTTCCCAACTACCAGAGATTATAATTGCTATGGAAATTGTTCTGCACCCTTTGAAGTTAGTGCTGTTGCATGGCTGCCACTCATTTCACTAGAGAACTTTCTGGTAGATTGTGCCTAGTGAAAGAAAGTCTGAGTCCAGTGGCACCTTTAAGACCGACAAAGTTTTATTCAAGGTATGAGCTTTTGTGTGCACACACACTTCTTCAGATACTGGTTTGTATCTGAAGAAGTGTGCATGCCCACGAAAGCTCATACCTTGAATAAAATCTTTTGATCTTAAAGGTGCCACTGGACTCAAACTTTGTTCTACTGCTTCAGACCAACACAGCTACCCACCTAGATCTGTGCCCACTGAAGAGTGGAGGATGGGAGATATGTCACAAGAGTGGAGGAGGACAGGTGTTATCCCAGTTTTCAAAAAATGGAGGAGGGATGACCCAGGAAACTACAGGAAAGTCAGTCTGACCTCTGTCCCAGGGAAGATACTGGAGCAGATTTTAAAGGGATCAATCTGCAGGAATCTAAAGGACAACTTGATCCAGGGAAGTCAGCACGGATTTGTCCCCAACAGGTCCTACCAGACGAGCCTAATTTCCTTCTTTGATCGAGTGACAAGCATACTGGATCAAGAGAATGCTGTTAATGTTGTTTACCTGGATTTCAGTAAAGCTTCTGACGGGTGTTCTGATGGGTAAACTAGAGGACTGTGGACTGGACTCTAGGATATTTAGGTGGATAGGGAACTGGTTGGAGAACCGCACTCAGACAGTAGTTGTCAATGGCATTTCTTCCGAATGACGGGACATGTCCAGTGGGGTGCCACAGGACTCAGTTGTGAGCCCAGTACTTTTCAATATTTTTATAAATGATCTGGACAAGGGTGTGGAGGGGTTACTCATTAAATTTGCAATTGACACCAAATTGGGAACAGCAAAGAACACACCAGAAGATAGGGATAGAATACAAGAAGTTCTGAACACACTGGAAAAGTGGGTGGATGTGAACAAGATGCAGTTTAACAAGGATAAGTGCCAAGTTCTACATCTGTTTAAAAAAAAATGAGGAACATGCATACCGGATGGAGGATATACTTCTGGGTAGCAGTGTGTGTGAACAAGATCTTGGGTACGAATGGGCTATATATTAAATATGAGCAGCCAATGTGATGTGGTGACAAAAAAGGCTAATGCGATCTTGGGGTGTATCAACAGAGGCATAACATCCAAATCACAAGATGTCATAGTCCCGCTGTACACTGCATTGGTCAGACTGCACCTGGAGTATTGTGTGCAGTTCTGAAGGCCTCACTTCAAAAAGGATGTGGACACAACAGAGAAGGTGCAGAGGAGAGTGGTAAGGATCATAGGGGGCCTGGACACCAAGCTCTATGAGGAAAAGCTGAGGGACTTGGGAATGTTTAGTCTGGAGACGCAGGAGTAAGGTTGAGTGGGATCCCGACTCCTGCTACTCCCAGGGGCTGTCATTCCACTCCATGGTCCTTCATCCCAGTCCCTGAACACTCTTGCTCCACCCTGGGGTTGTCATTCCACTCCCTGGTCCATCATTCCTGTCCCTGAACACTCCTGCTGCACCCTGGGGCTGTCATTCCACTCCCTGGTCCCTCATTCCTGTCCCTAAACACTCCTGCTGCACCCTGGGGCTGTCATTCCACTCCCTGGTCCCTCATTGCAGTCCCTGAACACTCCTGCTCCACCCTGGGGCTGTCATTCCACTCCCTGGTCCCTCATTGCAGTCCCTGAACACTCCTGCTGCACCCTGGGGCTGTCATTCCACTCCCTGGTCCCTCATTCCTGTCCCTAAACACTCCTGCTGCACCCTGGGGCTGTCATTCCATTCCCTGGTCCCTCATTGCAGTCCCTGAACACTCCTGCTCCACCCTGGGGCTGTCATTCCACTCCCTGGTCCCTCATTCCTGTCCCTGAACACTCCTGCTACTCCCAGGGGCTGTCATTCCACTCTGTGGTCTCTCATTCCAGTCCCAGAGTAGTGTATTTTTACCCAGAGACCCTAATGGAAAATCGATTCCGCATTTTTATTGCAACTCTCTTTGAGCTGTAATGTATTTCAATGAGGCCCATTGAAGTCAAATGGCATTCCTGTCTCCCATTTCCAACACGCCTTCAAGTGTTTCCCATTGTTTCCGTGGGCAATCCTTTACATGCCCCTCCTGGAAAATCCATTCTGCATTTTTATTGCAACTCTCCTTGTACTGTCATGTATTTCAAGGGAGGCCATTCAAGTCAGTTGGCATTCCCCTCTCCCATTATTTCCCAAGGGCCTTCAAGTGTGTCCCATCGTTTCCCGGGGCAATCCTGTCCTTCCTTTTAGTGCATCCCCCTCCTGGGGGCCCCTGGTGTTTTTGGCCTCTGTGTGAGGCAGAGTGTTGGACTGGATGGGTCCTGGCCCCACTGCTGGACCGCAAAGGGGGTGGGGCAAGCAGAGATGTCCCCCCAACCCCCAGGAGGCCGGGCTTCCCTGGGCTGGGGGGCGGAGGCAGGCAAAGGAGCCCGCAGAGTCCTGGAGGGAAAAGGGGGGGGAATGTGTTGCATCTTCGGACTCCTGCCTGTTTTGGCCTCAGGAAGGGAGGCTGGCTGTCTTTTCTTGTTTTGGGGAGGGGGGAGATCTATTTGCATTTCTTTGCATTTACATTTTTTTGGAGGGGGGATCTGTTTGCATTTTTAAGCTGGGACCGCCTGCTTGGGCGCCTCTCGCGGCCCCCTTCGACCTGCCTGTTCCCTCGGGCTTATGGAATGCCCCCCCCTTTCTCCCGGCGCTTCGCAGGCTGCAGGGCAAAGGTGGTTGGGGGGGCGTGGGGGGTCCGGGCCGGGCTGGAGCGGCGGAACAAAGGCCCGAGTCCGCCACGGGCACCGCCTGGGAGCAAAGGCGCCCCCCCCTCTCCGCCCTGGACTCTCTGGAGCAGAAATTCTCTAATTTAAGCCCCCCCCCAAAAAAAGAACAAAAGTGTCCAAGAATCTGCCCTCCAGGAGATGGCAACCCCAGCACAGCCATGACCCGGCATGATCCCCGCCTTCCCCCTCCCAAGAGCTCAGACTTTCTTCTCCCCCCACCCCCGGTGCATGCTCTTACTTTCAAGGAGACCTCCCCGCCGCGTGGGGTCCGGCTGCGCCGCTTTTCCGGGCTGCGGCTTCTCCAGAACAAACACCCCCCCCTTCCCGGACACGCATGCGCGCCCCGCCCGCCCAGCCCCTCCTCTCCTCCGCCCCCCCCGCTCAGCCCTGAAAGGGTTAAAGCCGCCGAGCCGGTTTGCGGGAGGGGCCGAGCGGGGGAGGGGAGGGGAGGGGAGCCCTTGGGGAGGGGGGGCGCGGGGGGGGTCGCTCTCTGCAGAAAAAGAAAACCAGGCAAGGTGCAGCGGGACAGACGCTCCGGAGCAATACTGCAGAGAGGAAGACTCAAGCCCGTTGCAGGAATAAAGACGGCGGGGCAGGCCGGGCGGGCGCTTTCCTCCCCCCTGGCCGCGCGGGGCGGAAGGCGGCGCCCGCTCAGGCGGCTCTCGGGACAGGGGTGGTCGGAGGGGGGACGCCTGGACAGAAGCAGCGCTTTGCAATAAGGGGAGACCAGAGTGCAGAATTCTGGCGCTTCTCTTCACCCCCTTCTGGTGCAAAAAGGACTCCGGAAAGGGGGGGCATGGGGTTGCCAGCCTCCAGGCGGGGCCTGGGGAGCTTTCAGACTGACTTCCAGCTGACAGAGACCGGCTCTTCTGGAGGGAAAACGCACACCAAAGAGAGAGGCCACCGGGATGGAAGTGGAGGAGAAGCAAACAACCCGGATGTATTATAATGCCCCCCAAAAGTCTCCAGGGACTAGAAATTTCTTTTCCCAACATTCAGTTTACTGGCAGCAATTCAAACGCCACCAACACCAAGGGACCATGCATATATAATATCTCGTTTCGTAGGACGTTGTCAAAGCGGGTGGTGTTGACTATCTCTAAGATCTTAATCCATTTGGCGAACACTCTCTTCGATCCATTAGTGGCATACAAAGTCATCGGGGGCTCTGGAGGGGCCTGTTTTTTGAGGCAGCGGTAGAGCCAGTTTGCTGTGAGAACCAGTTTTGGTGTAGTGGGGAGGAGTGTGCACTCTAGTCTGGGAGAACCGGGTTTGATTCCCTCACTTCTCCACTCGCACCTGCTGGCACAGCTGTTCTTGAAAAAGACCCGTTTCTGTCAGAGCTCTCTCAGCCCCACCTATCTCAGGGGGGTGTCTGATGTGGGGAGGGGAAGGGAGAGGAATTTGTAAGCCCCTCTGAGACTCCTTTGGGAGTGAAGGGCGGGGGTGCAAATCCAACTGACTCCTCTAAATTTGCAGCATACCTGATGGTGACTCTCCTCAACGCCCCCCCGCCCCCAGTTCCAAAACAGTTGGCCTGGGAATCCAATTCTGTGGGTCCCAGAAGGAGGTACCCTCATCCTTTGTTTCCAGTGGAGGGGAAAGTGCTTGTGAGCTGAAAGCTAAAATCCTTGAGCAGCAAGATAAAATTCTGTGCACTAGCTCCCCCTAGCGTAGCTTAGAGGCAACACAGGATCTTGACTTTATCCTGGCCTCAAAGGGAGGAAGTTGTGCCTTAACTGGTCAGGAGTTTGGTGTGTTGGTCATTGACACGGATGCAGCTACTTTTGATCTCTGCAAATATCTTTTTTATCATCTTCTGGGCATGGAACAGGGGTCGCTGGAGTGTGCTGTTCAGTCGCACAATCGAGTCCGGCTCACCGTGACCCCACGGACCACATCACGCCCGGCCCTCCTAAGGCAGGGGACACGATAGAGCTTTATAAGGTTAGGCACGGGATGGCGAGAGTTGACAGACCTTTAAGTCCCAGTGCCAGGAGGCAGGATCAAGGGAAGACCTCTATCTCAGAGCCTGCATCGGCCAAAGACCTCAGACGCAGTCACTCACCTCACTGGCGAGGTGGTTGCTGTGGACGGCCAACCCTTCTCCCTCGCGGAGGACGTGGCTTTTCGCCGGCTGCGGCAACACCGGGCTCCCTGGCACTCTGCCCCCTCGCAAGGGACGGTGAGCTGGTGAGTCTTGCCCACCATGCACCGCTCCGCCCTGGTGATGGGCAAGGCTCCCCTTGCAGTTCAAGGCTGCTTACGATTATGGCGAAGCATTTCCAGTTGAAACCCAAGATACAGTGGCAAGCCTCGTCTCTCGCCCCCTCACTCCCTGAAGAGACGCCTGGAACTCCACCCCCCCCATAAATGCCCTGGCGAACCAGGAGAGCTTGTTGTGGATGACCTCTTTGCAAAGCTGACCTAGAGGACCTCAGTGCGGGAGAGACACCGTCCACTTCCCAGCCAGGACGCGGCAGGGCGGCGCTTTCGTCAAGCTCTGTCAGGCTCCTTTCTATTCAAGCCAAGCGGTCTGCCCTGAGGTTCAGCGTGGACCAGGACAGGCCATTATGCGAAGGCAACGGGGTGTTTTAGGGTCTTTTTTCCCCCTCCACTGTATTATATTTGGCAACAGACATTATCCACCCACTGCTAAAACAGCCAGAACCTAGCAGGGAAAAATTGATCCCAGAGCAGCTCTTTCCCTTCCAAATAACTGCTGGCTGCCCGGGTCCATCAAGAAGAGTTCAGGGCGGAGACGCTCCAGCAGGGAGGGGGGGACTCTTTAAATCAGTGGCCCCCTCTTCAGATCACTGCCTGGCCAGGACTGGAGCCCTCCTGCTGTGACGCCCCAGAGAGGCCAAAGAGGGACTGCAGCCCTCCATTGACTCTTACTTAGAATGGGGAATTTTGGTTCCTGGCCGGTGTGGTTGGGGTGCTCCAGTGTTGCTGGCCAAGAAACCAAAGAGGGATCCTAACGGAGAAGCGGTCTGGAGTTTAATTCAGGAGCTCCACCCCATAAATGCACACGTGCAGCTGTTGCTGTAGGTCTCCAAAGCTCAGAAGGTGGTGTTGAAGCACCATCTAGCAGTCATGTTGTGGGCTGACCCAATATGAGGCTGTTTTGCTGACTTCTGAAAAGGGGAGATGGGAGTGGTGGTCCACCCTGAATCCAGCGACCCTTCTAATGACTCCGTCTGTGAAAGTTTTCATGACTGTTTGCTCGGAGTTCAAGAATTTTCAACCAGCCTCTGAGAGCTTAAAGATGTTCCACTGAAAAATCAAGAGTACATCCTTTCTGTGGCTGGGTAAGAAATATGAGGAACACGCATACTGGATGGGGGATACACTTCTGAGTAGCAGTGCGTGTGAACAAGATCTTGGGGTAAGGGTGGGCCAAAAGTTAAATATGAGCAGCCAGTGTGATGCAGCGACAAAAAAGCCTAAGGCAGTCTTGGGGTGTTATCAACAGAGGCATAACATCCAGATCACAAGATGTCATAGTCCCTGTCATGACACCAGCAGGTTGCCACCTTCTGCTGCCACCACTCTGGACTTAGGATCCCCTTGGGAAGGCCCAGAGTACCCCTCCAAGCAAAAACAAAATGCCCCTTTTAAGCCGAGAAACATAGGCGTGATGACCAGGCAGAGAACATTAAACAAATGGTTTATTAATCTAGTATTGGGGGAAGGGAAACACATCAAGGAGCTTTAAAATATATAATAGTGTTCAAAGGCAAAATAAACAAATCTAACGCGACTACCTATTTCTCCTAAACTGGTTACTACTGCAAGTCCCACAGCCCTCTTCTACCAGGCCTCCTGCCTGTACTCACTCTGTCCCAAGTGAGGGATCTTTCTCTCAGACCAGACTCTGTGTGGCAAGACCACAGTAGAGAAAGAACTCAGTTTCACTTCACAAAGCTTCAGTCCCAATTTCCTCACATAATCCCTGTACACCAACTGGTTACAACCGTCGCTAAGCATTATGGGGATTGTAGCCTATCTGGTTTCCATTCCCACACAGGTCTGTCCTGGGGCTAGGCCTTGAGGCACTGTCTCCCAGTCCTGCACAGATCATGACAGTCCCACGGTACACTGCATGGGTCAGGCCGCACCTGGAGTCTTGTGTGCAGTTCTGCAGGCCTCACTTCATAAAGGATGTGGACAGAACAGAGCGGGTGCAGAGGAGAGCACTGAGGATGATGGGGGGCCTGGAGACCAAGAGGCCCTGCGAGGAAAGGCTGAGGGACTTCTTGGGAATGTTCAGTCTGGAGAAGAGGAGACTGAGGGGGGACAGGATGGTTCCCTTGGGAGTATCTGAAGGGCTGTGTCACTCGGAGGAGGGGAGGGAGCTGTTCCTCTTGGCAGCAGAGGAGAGGACTCGCAGTCATGGGTTTAAATTAAGGGCTGGGAGGTTCCGGCTGGATGTTAGGGAAAACTTTTGACAGCCAGAGTTGTGCGACCGTGGAGTCAGCGGTCTGGGGAGGTGGTGAGCTCCCCTCCTCCCTGGCAGCCTTTAAGCAGCAGCTGGACAAACCCTTGTCAGGGATACCGTAGGCCGATCCTGCACTGAGCAGGGAGGGTTGGGCTAGATGGCCTCTGGAGGGCCCCTTCCAGCTCTGTGATTCTGTGAGTCTATAACTGAAGTTTCTGAATTGATTTTAATAAGCTCCTGGAGACAGCGGAAATGGACAAATCATCCTTACCATTGCAGGAAAGAAAAGAAGAAATTTCTGAAAAGAATTGGTCAAGATGCTATAGTTGGACTGAGGATCATCTTGGGAAATCATCCAAGAAACGGTGAAAGTAAATGCTCTGTCTGCAAATAACTATGCTGGGTAAGGTGTATACTAGACTGACGCTACTCACGTAGGTTAAATTTAAGCAGTCTATAATGGGGATATGCTCCTTAAACGTGTTCTGTGTTTAGTTTTTTCTCTGTTTGTAGTGTTGTCTCGCTGTTCTATCCTTAACAAAGGTAAAGGTTCCCTTCCTCGAAAGCCAGTCGAATCCGATTCTAGGGTCGCGGTGCTCATCTCTCTTTCAAAGCCGAAGAGCCAGCGCTGTCTGAAGACGTTTCCGTGGTCATGTGGCCGGCGTGACTAAACACCAAGGCGCACGGAATGCTGTTCCCTTCTCACTGAAGTGGTACCAATTTATCTACTTGCAATTTCTTGCTTTCAAACTGCTAGGCTGTCGTCTCTATTCTCAAAAAACAGGACCGAGACGACATGGAGGAAATCGGGCAGAGCTGCAGGTCAAAATGCGGCCGCACAGCAAATACTGGGAAATTGACGCATACAATCGGGGGAAAGGGAACAGCGAGGGTGGAGCAGCGGGTTGTGGGAAATCGGTGAGTATTTATGAGGTTCCTCACCTGGGTGGATTCCTCAATGGATAAGGAGATATGGGCTGGTCTTGAAACTTCTTCCACCCTCAGAACACATCCTTTCTTCTTCTTTGGGCTGTATCAACAGAAGTAGAGTGTCCAGATCATGTAAAGTGATGGTACCACTTAACTCTGCTCTGGTTAGACCTCTCCTAGAGTACTGTGTTCAGTTTTGGGCACCACAATTTAAGAAAGATATAGACAAAGCTGGAATGTGCCCAGAGGAGGGCAACGAAGATCACGAGGGGTCTGGAGACCAAGTCCCATGAGGAAAGGTTGAAGGAGAGTTTAGCCTTGAGAGATGACTGAGAGGTGATATGATCACCATCTTCAAGTACTTGAAGGGTTGTCATCTAGAGGATGGTGAAGAGTTGTTTTCTGTAGCCCCAGAAGGTTGGACCAGAACCCAACAGGTTGAAATTACATCAGAAAAGCTTTCGACTAAACATTAGGAAGAACTTTCTGACAGTCAGAGCGGTTCCTCAGTGGAACAGGTTTCCTCGGGAGGTGGTGGGCTCTCCCCCTTTGGAGTTTTTCAAACTGAGCCTAGGTGGCCACCTGAAAGCCATGCTGACTCTGTGAACTTAGCCAGATCATGAGAGGGAGGGCAGGAAGGGCTGCATCAGTGCTGAGACCTTGTGGCCCTTTCTTACACACCCAGGAAAATGCTTATTGCCACTTTGGGGGTCAGGAAGCCATTTTTCTCCAGACCAGTTTAGCCAGGGATCCTGGAGGTTTGTTGTCACCTTCTGGGCATGGAGCAGGGGGTCACTGCGGGTGTGGAGGGGGAGGTATTTGTGAATTCCCTGCCTTGTGCAGGGGGTTGGACTAGATGACGCTGGAGGTCCCTTCCAACTCTATGATTCTTCCCTATGAGATCTGTTTGAGCTCCTCAGTCCCAATATCTCTATCACTGACAGAGAGAGGTGGCGGAGGTGAGGGCGCATCATAAAACGTAGAGACATCACCCTACCCACAAAAGTCTGTATGGTCAAAACAATGGTATTCCCAGTAGTACTGTATGGCTGTGAGAGTTGGAGCATAAGGAAGGCCGAGCACCAAATAATAGATTCTTTTGAATCATGGTGCTGGAGAAGACTCTTGAGAGGGAGTCCCTTGGACTGCAAGGAGATCAAATCAGTCAGTCCTGAAAGAAATCAACCCTGGCTGTTCCCTGGAAGGCCGGATATTGAAGCTGAAGCACAAATACTTTGGCCACCCAATGAGAAGGGAGCCCTCCCTGGAGAAGACCCTGATGATGCTGGGAAAGACTGAAGGAAACAGAAGAAGGGGACGGCCAAGGATGAGATGGTCAGACAGTGTCATCGATGCAATGAACATGAAACTGAGCAAACACCGGAGCATGACGGAAGACAGGAGGGCCTGGCGTGATGTGCTCCACGGAGTCGCAAAGAGTTGGACTCGACTGTGCTGCTGAACAAGAACAACAACAACAAAGCTCTTACCACACTTTCTGAGTATTTATAACATTTCTTCCCTGTTAGCATAATGTTTCTGTGTAGATTCAAGCTTCTTCAGGGCTCTTTTGTAGCAGGAACTCCTTTGCATATTAGGCCACGTACCCCTGATGTAACCAATCCTCCAAGAGCTTACAATATCCCCTGTACGAACAGCTCAGTAAGCGCTTGGAAGATTGGCTACATTAGGAGTGTGTGGCCTAATAAGCAAAGGAGTTCCTGGTACAAAAAGAGCCCAGAGCTTCTTACACCAGTTAATATCTTTTCAATGCTTTCTATAGTCTGTGGTTGTCTTTTAGGCGTGAAATAGGAGAAGCGCTCTTTTATGGCTAAGCAGTTACATTGTTTCTCCTTGTGTGGGTTCTTTGATGCTGTTGAAGACTGCCACTCCGACTGAATCTCTTTCCACACTCTGAGCATTCAAAAGGTTTCTCCCCTGTGTGGGTTCTCTGATGCAGCTGAAGATTGCCACTCCGGCGGAATCTCTTTCCACACTCTGGACATTCCAAAGGTTTCTCCCCTGTGTGGGTTCTCTGATGATCTTGAAGATGGCCACTCCGGCGGAATCTCTTTCCACACTCTGAGCATTCAAAAGGTTTCTCCCCTGTGTGGGTTCTCTGATGCTCTTTAAGATGGCTACTGAGACTGAATCTCTTTCCACACACTGAACATTCAAAAGGTTTCTCCCCTGTGTGGGTTCTTTGATGCAGCTGAAGAGTGCCACTCTGACTGAATCTCTTTCCACACTCTGAGCAGTCAAAAGGTTTCTCCCCTGTGTGATTTTTCTGATGCTCTTTAAGATGACCACTCTGACTGAATCTCTTTCCACACTCTGAGCATTCAAAAGGTTTTTCCCATGTGTGAGTTCTGTGATGCAGCTGAAGATTGCCACTCCGGCGGAATCTCTTTCCACACTCTGAGCATTCAAAAGGTTTCTCCCCTGTGTGGGTTCTTTGGTGTATCCGAAGAGTGCCACTCCGACTGAATCTCTTTCCACACTCTGAGCATTCAAAAGGTTTCTCCCCTGTGTGGGTTCTCTGATGCACGTGAAGATTGCCACTCATACTGAATCTCTTTCCACACTCTGAGCATTCAAAAGGTTTCTCCCCTGTGTGGGTTCTCTGATGCAGCTGAAGATAGCCAGTCACACTGAATCCCTTTCCACCCTCTGAGCATTCAAAAGGTTTCTCCCTTGTGTGGGTTCTCTGATGCTCTTGAAGATTGCTACTCCGACTGAATCTCTTTCCACATTCTGAGCATTCAAAAGGTTTCTCCCCTGTGTGGGTTCTCTGATGCAGCTGAAGATTGCCACTCCGGCGGAATCTCTTTCCACACTCTGAGCATTCAAAAGGTTTTTCCCGTGTGTGAGTTCTATGATGCAGCTGAAGACTGCCACTCTGACTGAATCTCTTTCCACACTCTAAGCATTCAAAAGGTTTCTCCCCTGTGTGGGTTCTCTGATGCGTTTGAAGATGGCTACTGCTATTGAATCTCTTTCCACACTCTAAGCATTCAAAAGGTTTCTCCCCCGTGTGGGTTCTCTGATGCTGTTGAAGATGGCCACTTCGACTGAATCTCTTTCCACACACTGAATATTCAAACCGTTTCTTGACTCTGTGTAGTCTCTGGTGTAGAAAGAGCTTTGAGCTATTTCTGAAGTATTTTTCACACCGAATGCATTTACTTGTCTTCATTATCCTGTGCTTTGGAATATGTACGTTATGCTGTCTTCTATCTCTCTTGTCAACCACATGACTGCCTTTCTTTCTCATCGGTCTGCCTCGATTCCTGACATTGTCTTTCAAGTCTTCACTTTTAACTTTATGTGGCGTTTGTTGATGAACTTCCTCATCCTCTGCCTTCTTCTGATCATCCTCTGCTGGAATAAAGACAGAGAGCACCTGGGAAGGCTGCTAAGGTCCAAAGGCATCTATGTAAGTGCGGTAGATGAGAATTGAGGGCCCTTTAAGAATATAATAACATAAGAGAAGCCAATGCTGGATTAGGCCAGTGACCCATCCAGTCCAACAGTCTGTCACACAGTGGCCAAAAACACCAGGTGTCATCAGGATGTCCACCAGTGGGACCAGGACACTAGAAGCCCTCCCACTTTTGATCCCCCCCCAAGCACCAAGAATACAGAGCATCCCTTGCCCCAGACCGAGAACTCCTATTTATACCTTGTGGCTAACAGCCCCTGATGAACCCCTCCTCTATATGTTTATCCTTTGGCCTTCTCCACCTTGGCTGATCTTAACCACCATACAAAACGTTGCTCAGAAGTGCATTAGAAATCCCCCATGGCACTTCCTTGACCTTCTCCCGTGATCTAACTGTGAAGGATACTCACTCTCAGGCTGTTCACTCGGGAAGGAAATATGGCCTCGGGATCCCCTTGTGGAATTCTTCAGCCTTTCTTTAGATGCAAGGCCGTTGTCGATCTCCACCGTAGTCTCTCTTATACTCCTGCCTTCGTTCGGAGAGAGACAGAGAGAAAGAGAGAGAAAGTGATCACTCTTATATGGGTCAAGATCAAAGCCCACAATCCCGACCAGTATAAGGGGGGAATAGATCTGTGTGGCAAAGCATCCTAGTTCTGCCAGGGGATTCTGTCATTATTAAGTGGCCAACTCTGAGTTGCAGGTGTTTGTGACTTGAGACTTCCTGCGGCTAACATCCTTCTCTTTTTCAAGGCTGGCTGAAGAATGCGGTCAGTGGTCAACAGTAACTGGTTAACCATGAGAACCTGTTATCCGGTTGTGTAGCCAGGAGGGAGGGGGGATTAGGAGGGTGCTGACTGCCTCTGGAAAATTCCATCAAGGAGGACCCTGGATTGGGTCATTAGGACCACCTGACCCTAGGAGGCAGAAAGTGTCATACCTGTTGATACAAGAGGGAAGCCGGGCTACATTCACGCTCATGCCATATTAGTAGGTCTTGATATTTTCTGACTCCAACATGATGAATAGTTTTCTGTAGAGCAACTTAGGCTACGGCTGGAATATTCACGCTGCAACAAGAGGTGCCGTTGAATACAAAGTGCTGCACGTGTCAGAGGGGACAGTTTGCTGCTTTCCTTGTTTTTCTGTTGCTGAGCTGCGTGTTTAGTGAGGTTTTGTTTTTAAATCCGTAATAAACCTTTCTATATCTAAAAAGGGGTCTGCTTCACTTCTGTGCTCTCTTCTCATGAACCCACTGAACTGGGAGCTGCTCAGGTCCAAACAGTAGAGGCCCAGGGGGGACCCAGTCTTCGGATCTTGACAGGATCGTCTGCAGGTCACAGGCAGAGCGGATGTCTGTGATCCCATTCAGGGGGAAGGGTGTCTCGTAAAGGTTGGCACCAGTGAAATGAGGATCCGGCCCCTTCCAGAGCCTTCCTGAGGGCCTCTCATCCCTCCCTTTGCCTCAGGCCAGGACACCTTCTCTGGCTTGGGTGATGATGGCCACAACACTGGGCTCTGTTGCCCCTGGGCAAGAACACACCCAGGAACACAGGAACCTACCTTCCACTGAATCAGACAACTTGGTCTATTGAAGTCAGCGTTGCCTACTCAGTCCAGCAGCCGCTCTCCAGGGTCTCAGGCAGAGGTCTTTCACATCACCTCCTACCTGGTCCCTTTTATGGAAATGCTGGGGATTGAACCTGGGACCTTCTTTATGCCAAGTAGATGCTCTACAAGGGAGCCACAGACCCCCTCCCCAGTAGTGGGACAGACCTCAAAACTGTGAACAGCTATTCAGTATTTTGATCCATGCCCCCTTGCAATGGCAGCAATTTGCACCTTTGGCACCAAGGAAAGACCCTTACCCAGAAAGGCCACATTCTCGTAGTTCTCCAGCATGACTTCCCTGTACAGAGCTCTTTGTCCCGGATCCAGCAGGGCCCATTCAGCCTCGGTGAAATCGATGGACACCTCCTCGAAGGAAAAGGGACCCTGAAAGAAAAAGCCGATTTCCTCCTCAGAGGTCACGCCAGACTGGAAGGAAGGAGGCTGGGAAGGGACGGGACGTGTGGCTTGGGATGGGTAAAGGGAACAGCGTAGAGGTGTGCAGAAAAACACTGATGCCGGTATTTTTCAGCTTCAGGTATATCACATCCAAAAGATACCGGTAAATGCCGAATTTCCCCAGTCCAATACCAGTAAAGTATTTGTATTGGGGAAATATTCGGTATTCCTAAATATTTTCAGGTCTGATATACACCACCAGAGAGAAAGGAGGCATGTTAAAATGTTGTCCTTCCCTCAGGATGCCCATAGATTTCCTTGTCAATTTCACGCCCCGCCAGTCAGCTGAGAGGATAATTGACAAGGGAAGGCCTCTACTGTGAGCCTTCCCTTCTCTAGCTGACATGGGGTCAGCAGGGAGCCGGGACATGTTGAAAGTGCATTTCTTTCCCTTCCCCAGATTTAAACATGCCCCCCCCCTGCATTTCCTCGCAAAGCACACAGGAAAGGAAGGGGGCATGTACTGGTAGCTGAATACAGATCAGAATGCACACGCATAGAACAACGTTTGCAGGCTTAGCTACTGTCCTCTCTGAACCCTCTCTCTAGCCTGACAAGGCACTCTGCTCCAAAAATAATATTTTACACTTTTCTAGGTCTATCATTTCACCCTCGTACTGTGTCAAGGACTCCTAGTGAGAAGATTTTTAGCTTCTGACCTGCAACATACTTGCTGAAGCAGGCCTCTCCGCTTCCAATAAAGTCTACACATAACATCCTTGATGGTCTAACTAGGGTATGAGTTCAAGGTGAAAACTGTTGTCTTTATTTTGATACTAAGGAGCAAAGCCCGTTGTGGTGGAAGACAATGGGCCCTAGTAAGGAAGGAAGGGAGGTGGAAGGGAGAGAGGGTTGGAGGAAGGAAGGAAGGAAGGAAGGAAGGAAGGAAGGAAGGAAGGAAGGAAGGAAGGAAGGAAGGAATAGGGGGAAGAGTGAAAGACCATTATATCTACTACTGTGGCCAGGAATCCCGTAGAAAAAATGGTGTGGCCTTTATAGTCAACAAGAGAGTGAGAAAGGCAGTACTGGGATACAATCTCAAAAATGACAGAATGATCTCGGTCCGAATCCAAGGCAAACCATTCAATATCACAGTAATCCAAGTCTATGCCCCAACCACTGCTGCAGAAGAGGCTGAAGTGGACCAGTTCTATGAAGACCTAGAACAGCTCATAGAACTAACACCAAAAAATGATGTCCTCATCATCATAGGGGACTGGAATGCTAAAGTAGGAAATCAAAAGGTACCCGGAATAATGGACAAGTTTGGCCTTGGAGAACAAAATGAAGCAGGGCAAAAGCTAACAGAGTTTTGTCAAGAGAACATGCTGGTCATAGCAAACACCCTTTTCCAACAACCTAAGAGGCGTCTCTACACATGGACATCACCAGATGGGCAACATCGAAATCAGATTGACTATATAATTTGCAGTCAAAGATGGAGAAGCTCTATCCAGTCACTAAAAACAAGACCTGGAGCTGATTGTGGCTCAGATCATGAGCTACTCATTGCAAAATTCAGACTTAAATTGAAGAAAGTTGGGAAAACCACAAGGCCATTCAGATTTGACCTAGATCGCATGCCCGATGAATATACAGTAGAGGTGAAGAATAGGTTTAAGGGACTAGATTTGATAGACAGAGTGCCTGAAGAACTATGGACAGAGGTCCGTGACATTGTAAAGGAGGCAGCAATCGCCACCATCCCAAAGAAAAAGAAATGCAAAAAAGCAAAGTGGCTGTCTGATGAGGCTTTACACATAGCACAGGAAAGAAGGAAAGCTAAAGGCAACGGTGAAAAGGAAAGATTTGCCCAACTGAATGCAGATTTCCAGAGAACAGCAAGGAGAGATAAGGAGGCTTTCCTGAATGAACAATGCAAAGTAATAGAGGAAAACAATAGATTGGGAAGGACTAGAGATCTGTTCAAGAAAATTGGAGAAATCAAGGGAACGTTCCATGCAAAGCTGGCCATGATAAAGGACAAAAACGGTAGGGACCTAACAGAAGCAGAAGAGATTAGGAAAAGATGGCAAGAATACACAGAAGAACTATACAAGAAGGACCTCAATGTCCTTGACAACCACGATGATATAATCACTGACCTCGAGCCAGACATCCTGGAAAGCGAAGTTAAATGGGCCTTAGAAAGCATTACTAACAACAAAGCTAGTGGAGGTGATGGTATCCCAGCTGAGTTATTCAAAGTCTTAAAAGAAGATGCTGTTAAAGTGCTGCACTCAATTTGCCAACAAATTTGGAAAACACAACAGTGGCCACAGGATTGGAAAAGGTCAGTGTACATTCCAATCCCAAAAAAGGGCAATGTCAAGGAATGTTCAAACTATCGCACAATTGCACTCATTTCACATGCTAGCAAGGTCATGCTCAAAATCCTACAAGCTAGGCTCCAACAGTACGTGGATAGAGAACTGCCAGAAGTACAAGCTGGGTTTCGAAGAGGTAGGGGAACTAGAGATCAAATTGCCAACATTCGCTGGATTATGGAGAAAGCAAGAGAATACCAGAAAAACATCTACTTCTGCTTCATTGACTATGCTAAAGCCTTTGACTGTGTGGATCACAATAAATTATGGCAGGTTCTTAAAGAGATGGGAGTATCGGACCACCTCACATGTCTCCTGAGAAACCTGTATAAGGGTCAAGAAGCAACAGTTAGAACCGGATATGGAACAACTGATTGGTTTAGCATAGGAAAAGGAGTACGACAAGGATGTATATTGTCACCTTGCTTATTTAATTTATATGCAGAATACATCATGCGAAATGCTGGCCTGGATGAATCACAAGCTGGAGTTAAGATTGCTGGGGAAAAGATCAATAACCTCAGATATGCAGACGATACCACTCTGATGGCAGAAAGTGAAGAGGACCTCAGGAGCCTCTTGCTCAGGGTGAAAGAGGAGGGCGCAAAAGTGGGCTTGAAGCTCAACATCAAAAAAAACTAAGATCATGGCATCTGGCCCCATCACTCCTTGGCAAATAGAAGGGGAAGTTGTAGAAGTAGTGACAGACTTCACGTTCCTAGGATCCCAGATCACTGCAGATGGTGACTGCAGCCATGAAATTAAAAGACGCCTGCTCCTTGGGAGGAAAGCGATGGCAAACCTAAACAGCATGATAAAAAGCAGAGGCATCACCTTGCCAACAAAAGTCCGCATGGTCAAAGCAATGGTATTCCCCGTAGTAATGTATGGCTGCGAGAGTTGGACTATAAGGAAGGCCGAGCGCCGAAGAATAGATTCTTTTGAACTATGGTGCTGGAGAAGACTCTTGAGAGTCCCTTGGACTGCAAGGAGATCAAATCAGTCAATCCTAAAAGAAATCAACCCTGACTGTTCCCTGGAAGGCCAGATCCTGAAGCTGAAGCTCAAATACTTTGGCCACCAAATGAGAAGGGAGCATTCACTGGAGAAGACCCTGATGCTGGGAAAGACTGAAGGTCAAAGAAGAAGGGGACGGCAAAGGATGAGATGGTTAGACAGTGTCATCGATGCAACGGACATGAAATGGAGCAAACTTCAGCGGACAGCGGAAGACAGGAGGGCCTGGCGTAATTTGGTCCATGGGGTTGCGAAGAGTCGGACTTGACTGTGCGACTGAACAACAAAAAATCTTAAAAGGTATGTTATGATATCTGCCTGAAAGAACAGCTGAAGGGGAGATATTCCGTCTAGCGAGCAGAAAGGCCCAATGCTGTCGAGGATGGGTCAGATTTTGCATGTCAGCAGCTCCTAGCCCTGGGGTAAACAACACCTTCCCCACCAACATCACTTCTGTCAGTTCAAGGACTAGTTGCAGTTTCACCCAGGACTGGCGGCGTGATCCCGATCGACGGCAGGCACCCTATGAGAGCCAGTGTGGCTTATCCGTTGACAGCGTAAGAGGAGGGTCTCAGAGACCACCCAGGTTCAAATTCCCCTCTCGCTGTGAGAGCCCACTGGCTGATTTTCGGCCAGTCACACACTTCCAGCCTCTCCTACCTCACAGGGACTCTGTGAGGCTAAACAGGAGCAGAAAAGAACGCTGCTTCTTGCTTTGGTCCGACTCCCCACTGAGGAGAAAGGCCGGGAATACATGAAGTAAATAAACAATAAATGTTGTACAAGAAGGGGAGGAGATAAACGGTGAGTTGGAGAAAGGCTGAGGAGAGAAGGAGGCAGGGAAAGGGGAGAGGATGCGGGGGAAGCCAAGAGGAGGGAAAGAGGAAAGAGTGTTTTTGTGGGGGGGGGGAGTGAGGTGCCCCACCAAGTCCTGGAGGGCTCTGATGGACAAACAACCCGTGTCCCTGGCAGTGTTTTCCCAGCCCACTTTGAGAAACACGCTCAGCAGTTCTGTAGAGAGGAAAGCACTAAAATATTTCTTTATTAATAAAGGAAGAGTCCAGATCTCAAGGTTTTGGAACCCTGAATACCCAACAGACTCTTCGAGTGTTAGGAAGGGTGCCAGGGGATCTTCTACTCAGGATGACGCACACAAATGAAACAAGAGTATTGGTTCCATCGGACATCAGCTCTCTGACCTTGCAGGTCTCTGGTTGGCGGAAAACGTCTTGGGCCGGCCTTTCCCAAGGACACTTTTTTCCTTTTTGCTAAACAATAAGCGCTTCTTGTCTTAGACTGTGAAATTCTAAAAGTATCTCTATAGCTGATGTGGTTTGCAGGGTGCCCTTGTTCTTCGCTTGGCCAGAGACATGCCCAGTTGTAACTGGCATCTTTCTTCTCCCATCATACATTTAAACAGCAGTCACAAATGAACCAAAGC